>CP125978.1:215338319-216799612 GCA_030063025.1 Avena longiglumis | reverse complement strand
TTTGTTCCAAACAATTAGGATTGCTTAGTGTGCCTCGAAAGAATCATGCGTTGTTTTAGCATACAAAAGCATAGTATTGTGGTATTCTCCTTTGATGCTTTGTTTGGGTTGACTTGGCACATGCTCACACCATTTTATGACTATGACAAGTCACCATAGCCTCTATGATCATTTAGTCCTTGACTTGTAGTACCACTCTATGCTTTGATTAGTAATGTTTTGTTGCTCTGCATGATTATGGCCATTATTGCTCTCTTAGTTGGTTGCTCCCAGTCTTTTCCTAGCCTCCACTTGTATGAGTAAGCTCTAAGCATGCTTCCCACTCCCAAGAAACCAAGTTATTCCAAAGTGTCCACTATAAATTCCTATGCATGGTGTGTTACACAATTCCAAGTATATTCTTGTTTTCAGCTATTTTCCAATTAAAAAGTATTTTGTTATGTGAAAACTTAGTGATTAAAGCCCTCACGAACTTTATGGCACACTTTATATTATTTGCCCCTAATAAACTTGAACCATTGTGTCATCTCTGTTGTATATGCTTGCACTTATACGTTGGAATTAGCAGAACCATGCTGTCATGGGGAACATTTTCAACATTGCACTTGTACTTTCTACATAGTTGATATCATGCTCTTTTGTCTATGGATGTCACCGGTGTGAAATAAAGAGGGAGCTTGTAAGTCCATGGAGTTATGTATTTTGTGTTAGAGAAACTCCTCGGCCGCTAGCCTAAGCCATGCCTAATCATGGTGGAAACTTGCAGCATCACCATAATGAGCATTCTATGAATCATCCTCAATAAAAATCTATGCACATAGTAAATAAAAATATCGCTGAGATGCTTATTGTCTGCTTTCCTTGTCATTTTGGTTATGGGATAGCTCATGTACCATGTGCAAGGGGTACCCCGTTGGCGGTTCTCTATGATACACATGTACTTACAATGACAAGAACTTACAGGTGACTGAAGTTGAGTAGCATGAGGTGTGGCCCTCGTATTCAAGGGACATGAGATTGCCAACTTATACTTTGTCAAGCATATACTCCATAGTTTGTTCACTTTAACCTTAATCACTTCAAGATGCTTATGATAGGGGAAATGAGGGCTGAAAGCTAACCAGTACCATAATTTTTGGAAGCTCTTTTTGAAACTTGAAATCCCTGCTTTCCTTTATGAAGGGCCTATCTTCCACTATTATGTTGAGTCTCCGCCTTCTACCTTTAGGCACCATTAAGAGAGCATAGTTTCCATTCTGTGTGCAGTGTCCCAAAACTTATTGATTGATGCATATTGTGATATTACTTATTCTTGTGCTATCTGTATCTAGTAACTCTTATGAACTTTGAAGGTGTCCTATGCATCTATTTGCTACTCTATGAGGGACAAGATGAATGCCACTATGCTATGTTTTCTGTATGTGAAACAAACAAACATTTTTCAATGCATGTTATTCATGATGTTTGTTTGTAGCCTTTCATGTTGCATGCATAGTTACTTTGTCTTATTGTTAGAACTCCATCTTTTATGCACATGTTTAGAGTTCTTTGATCCCAGCTTTCAATGCTTGCAAATGGTTTGATCTTGGTTTTGATGGTGCATGTCTCCTCAAAAATTATTCTTTTATCACTTACCTACTCGAGGATGAGCAGGAGTTAAGCTTGGGGATGCTTGATACGTCGGAAACGTATCTATAATTTTTTATGCTCCATGCTTGTTTAGTATCTACTTTGCTTTGCTTTGTCTACACTTTGAGATGTTTTTATATGTTTTCTGGAACTAACCTATTAACAAGTTGCCATAGTGCCAGTTGCCTATTTTCTTCTGTTTTTGGTTCTAGAAAGGCAGAAAATCAATATTCTCGGAATTGGACGGGACAAACGCCAAAGTCAATATTTTACCATGGGCAACACGAAGCCAGAAGACGAGACGGAGAAGGCTCACCAGGGGGCCACACCCCCTGGTGGCCATGGGCCCACCCCTCCACTGGTGCCTCCCTGGCTCGCCCCTTCGCCCATAAGAAGACCCTGATGCAGAACCCCTAGGCACCCGATCAAAACTCCACGAAACCTTCTGTAGCCGCCTCTAAGATCGTCCCTAGATCGGGGGGATCTGAAGTTCTTTCCGGCACCCTGCCATAGTGGAGATCATCCCGAAGGCCTTCTTCTTAATCATGCCAACCTCCGGTATGAAGGGTGAGTAGTTCCACCTTGGACTACGGGTCCATGTAGTAGCTATATGGTTGTACTCCTCCTTGTGCTTTCATGTATAGATCTTGTGAGATCCATTCATGATCAAGATCTAATCTATTTGTATGCATGAATGTTGTGTTTGCGGGGATCCGATGGATATTGAGATTACTATGTCAGATTGATTAATGATTTTGTCTATTTGATTCTATCGTGTCTGTGTTGTTTGTGATCATGCATGCTCTCCGTTGTTAGTAGCTATCTTGGAAAAGTAGTTGCTAGTGACTCCAAGAGGGGGTATTTATGCTCGATAGTGATTTCATGCCTCTAGTTTCCAAGGGAAGTGACAGAAATATCTTCGGTTGTAGATGTGTTGTTGCCACTAGAGATAAAACAATAGTCTCTTGTTCATGGAACAAGTGGACTGTTTACCTTACAAACTTTGCTTAAAGCAGTTGTCTGTTGCTTGCAACTTAATACTGGAGGAGGTTCGGATGATAACCTGAAGGTGGACTTCTATTCATTGATGTAGTTGGATGGCGGTCTATGTATATTTTTGTATTGCCCAATCGAATCTTATAGGATCTTTTTGTCTAGTATTGCATTGTTATGCCTTGCTCAGGTCCTGTCAATTGCCCTGCTGTAATTTGTTTACCCATCATGCCATGTTGTTTATCTAAGGAGAGCACCTCTAGTGAACTATGGACCCGGTCCAATCTTTACCATTGATACATCTTCCACGGTTTACTTGTTGCAAACCATCATCACCTTCCACATCATACAATTAATCCTTTGTTACAGCAACCGATGAGATTGACAACCTCACTGATCGTTGGGTCAAAGTCTTGAGTTTGTGTTATGCAAGTTTCCATGTTTCTTGCAACACTTGTGTGACATTTCCTTCCTCCTACTGTTTGATAACCTCGGTTTCTTACTGAGGGAAGACTTGCTGCTGTGCTGCATCACACCTTGCTCTTGGGGTTTCCTGACGAAGCGCACCTACATCAACTAGGCGCATCACTTGCGGGCAATGTGTGGTGTGTGTACGTGTGTGTGTTTGTGGAGTACCGCGTGAGGCATCATGTGTGTTGTGCATAGCTAGGTGCGTGTGTCTATTCGTGTGTGTGAGTTGTGTGCATGGTGGTGTGCGGCGGTGGGTGCGTGTGTGGCGGTAAGGGGTAGAATTAGGGTTAGGCTTTTGGGTAGTAGGCTGGCTGGCTGGATTTCTGGCCTAGTCGTCTACCTCCCATAGACAAAATATTTTTTATTTTATTTTAATTTTAAAATATTTTTGTAAATATTTTTTAGACAAATAAAATATTTGGAAAGGCATGGTTTTTAATTTGGAAATAAGGGAGGGTACTAATTATAAAATAAAATAGGATTTTGGAAAAAATATTTTAGTGGCAAAATATGCATGATGATATCATGATGATGCATAAAATAAATACAACAAGTAGTTCTAATGCGGAAAAAATTCCTGGGCATTAGAAATACGAACACAACCGCCATCAACCATCTCAGAAGAGAGAAAATCAAATCTGAAGAAGGAGAAGAACCTCACCTCATCTTTTCAAGATCTCTAGCCTCTTTATCATCAACTCCATCATCATTTCCCACTTGTACTGAAAGACAGAGAGAGATTCATACTTGTAAAATTAGGATTTGAACCTCTATTCCTACTTTGGTTTGTATTTGATTTGATCTTCAACGTTATTGTGGTTTGCTACGGTAAAGTTGAGATGATTTCTATTTGCAATATTATTACATGTTTGATCTATTCTCCTATCATGTGTGAGTAAACCCTCATAGGCGTGGGAGATGTAAGGAATTGGTGCGATATTAAGTGCCTCTTTTATTTCCATCCATTTGTAATTATTGTCATGATTATTATATTGTGAGAATGACTATCTATGTTTGTGTAATGCTTGTTATCCAATTTAAGGGCTCGAGTAACATGATCCTGAGATCTCATAGATATAAACTTGTTTACTAGCGAACTGGCAACCCTAGAGTGACATGGCCGATATCAAAGAGGAGCTAGTAGAATTCAAGGACAACAAGAAACCATCAAGTTTAAAGCCTTAATCTCGTTGAAAGACCTTTATTGATGTGCTGACCATGGCTTTGGTAACAGGTAGAAGGATCACTAGGATCAAGAGAAATATACCTAGAGGACTCTTGTTTGGTATATGGGTTGCTTGACTACTCAGTATGAATAATAAGTATCATAATCACTTATCCAATTTTATTCACCTGGCACATTAAGTATCACCATGAACCCTTACTCTCTGCGCCTAACCTTTCATCTATAGGAAACCTCAAACAACCTCCGTACTTTTATGTAATTTAAGTACCATTCAATAATCAAATATACTTCTTTCTTACTCACCCGTTTCCATCTCAAAACTTGTAGTCAATTCACTCAAGACAAAGTGACACCTTGAGTGTGACAGAAATTCCGCACATAAACATTTTCCTAGGCTCTTTATTAGGATCGATATAAAAATTGGAACTAATACTTCCACGAAAACATGCTCCGATGAACTTGTACTCTTCTATCAAGCTATTTTCTAGCGCCGTTGCCGAGGAGCTAAGTGCTAAGTGATTGTTTCTTGACATTCGTAAGTGTTAGCAGCATCCATGATCTCTGTTAAAGATAGAGGTACTACACGTTCTAGAAGAACTTATTTATCTCCTTATATTAAACATGTACCAACTGAAAGACGCCTAGGATTTATTGATTTTTTTCTAACTCGTGCCCTATAGACATGAAAAGTTTGATTTCTTTGATGTCATATTTGACCATCACCCAAGGTGCATAAGAGCATGAGAAATCATTGGGAGATTATGGGAATCCATCTAGGTATCTTAGAAAAATACATATTCTCTATCCTGATCTTGAAAGCATGGAATTTGAAATAGACCTTGAGCTAATTTATGTGATGGAAGAAATTTCTTTTGAGGAAGAGAAGATGAAGATCTAATTGATCATTTAACAAAGGTTTGTAACCTTTGTGATTCCCTTAAACCAGCTAGGCTACCAAAAGAGTTTGTACTTATTAAAAATTTTCGCCGGTCATCAAAATATAAATCTTTTACTTGGTTACAATACTTACCTAATCACACTATAAAAAGATGGGAAGATTTCATTCGAGAAATTATGCAAAAATTTTGCTCATTTACTAAGATTATGCAGATCAAGCGCGACATATCAAATTTCTTTTAAAAAATTGAAAGCATGGAAAATATTTTATGGGATGATTATGGAAGTCCCAAATCACGGTTTCCAAGAGCATTTAATCATACAATACTTTTTATAATGGGCTCATTGATGATTTAAAATAAATGATTGATTTAACTGTAGGAGGAGCTTTGAGCAACTTGACACTACCCAAATGCATAGATCTTCTTGCGGTAAGATACTTCAATGATGAACAGTATAATTCTATTAAAGATATTAAACCAAGAAAATGTATGCTTCATATACCTCCAGAACTTATGCCTGAAGTAAAGAAGTCCATGAAGAAAAAGAAATAGCAACGCAACTCATAAAATAAAATCAAGTGGATGTTTTCTAAACTTTTGTATTACAAGATGAAATGAATCTTATTTTTCAAAGTTTAAACAGCAACAATGTCAGTTCTGTGATAGATATTATAAACACTTGATGCTCCATAAGAGAGATATAAACGAATTGACTACAGCTTTTGATGATCTAGGACATGCTACTAGACATCTTGATAAACATAGTAGTATGGTTAAAATTCAATGTAATCAAATAGCTAAAACTCAAGCTTTGATTTTAATTCAAAGTAATCATGATCACAATACTATTTTTACTAATATTATTACTATACGTGGTACAGAAACACATGAACCTCTAGGGACACCCTTGGTATTAAGAAAAACATGCCTGTATAGCAAAGGAGACTCAAGATATGAGTAAAGAAGAAGAGGACCTTGTTGTTCCACAAGACGATATTGATTCAAAAGCCTAAACAAAAGAAAAACAAGCTTCAAATGAAAATGAAGAAGATGAAGAGGCAGAAGACAAAGATAAAAAATATGACCGTGACGCTAAAACTGTCGATCCAAGAGAAGAAGTTGAGCTTAGTCGTGAACAATAAGAAGAAGTTATCATATCTAAGGATAAAAAAGCTGGAAAGCAAAAGCCTACAGTTAAGAAGAAGAATAAAAAAGATGCTGAGCCAGCGGCCAAGATAAAGGAAAAGGTAAGACCAACTAAAAATAAAATCCCTTATCCTAACCGTGTTCAATATGAACCTGACAAGAGTATCTATGACTCATTTTCCGAGGCTCTAAGTAATATTCGTTTATAACTTCCTCTAGATGATGCAATTCAAGTTCTCACTTACAAAAAGTTCATGCGAGATATTCTTAAAAAAATAAAAAAGGTAACAAAGACTATAATGGTGATGACAAGCTTTGGTAACAAGCTTCCCGCTAAGATTGGGTATCCTAGTATACCAACTATCTCTTGTGCTATTGGTAAAACTAACATACTCAATGCTCTATGTGATTTATGAGCATGTTTTAGTGTCATGTCATATTACCTCTTCAAGAAACTAATCTCGGATATTACTCTCTTACATCAATTACCTTGCAAATAGATAGTAAAACCACTAAACAACCTATTTGTATAATAGAAGATGTTTTACTTAGAATTGATCAACATTGCATACCTACTGATTTTATTATACTAGTTGTTCCTGAAGATGACAAACTTTCAATCATCCTTGGAAGACCTTTTCTTAGCACTGCACGGGATAATGTTGACTCCTCAAGCAAGAAAATTGTTTTCAACATACATGATGATCAGATTGTTCGTTATTTCCTAAAGAAACAAGAACACGGTGGAAAATATGTACCTCTGCCTAAACGTAATCAAGTGGTAAGTATCCTTGATGAAGGGCAGCATAAGGTAAGTGCCAAAGAATTAAAGGTTGGTTAAGTCGATTCAACCAATTCAAAATAAATGCTCGACGGTAGTTAAACCATCTTTGAATAAAGTAGTATAGTTATTTTTGTTATAATTTAATTATTCTAATAAAAACCATCGTAGCCAAATTTTGAAGAGAAAATAGGCTAATAGGAAGTTAAGGTTCAAGTTTGAAGGAAATAATTAAAAAGAAAAGAAGAATAAGGTGTTTTGAACCTTTAACAAGCTCCAGTACGATCGTCGTGGATCGTACCGTGTGCCCGTACCGAAGGACCAAAGAAAATAATAAATTGCTCTTCGATACAGAAGCTTTAACGAGCAGCGGTACGACTGGAAGGCCCCAAACAGTCCGCCCATACCGGTTCTCAACGAAGCAATCAAAATTTTCTCCCAGGTTACTGAATGAATAACGATCTGTGGTATGACCAGATCCGCCTATACCACGCGCCCGTACCGAGGCTCAAGTTTGATCTCAAAACCCTAACCGCGTACTCAAGAGTGACGACCACCGGTACGGGCAGGATGCTCCCATACCGCCCGCCCGTACCGAGTGCGTCGCCCCGCAAATATGCAACAGCTAGCTAGCATCCCTAACCATCCATCTCCCTCCTCTCATTTTCTCTATCTTTCTCTCTCAAACTCAATCCCTAACCTCCTAAATCCTCGATTCTTCACTGATTTCGTTCGTTTGAGTGGGGGAATCTTCATATCGGTAAGTTTCTCACCTGATCCATGCTTTATTTTCGAAAATCCATGGTTGAATCTCTCACATTGTTATGGGGGAATACCAATCGGGGTATATCCAAGAAGAGGATTCGCCAGCTAGATCGAGTAGACTGAAGCCAAGCCCGGAGCAGGTCGACTCGCCCAATACGACGACTGGTGCATACTGGACCCAGGCGACTCGCCGACTGGAGGCCCAAGATAGAGACTGCAATACGTAGCCCACCAAAACACTTATAAATCCTAACTGACTGCATATATAAAGCCACCAGGGGCACTCCTTTGGGGGATCTTCTCTTATATTATATTAGATCTAGTCTCTCCCTCCGCCTACGATGACTTCATTGTAAGTCAATCTATAAACATATACTAGATTGACAGCAGGACATAGTGATCCTCCACCGAGGGGATTGATACGTCGGAAATGTATCTATAATTTTTGATGTTCCAAGCTTGTTTAGTATTTATTTTGCTTTGCTTTGTCTATACTTTGAGGTGTTTTTATATGTTTTATGGACTAACCTATTAACAAGATGCCACAGTTCCAGTTGCCTATTTTCTTCTGTTTTTGGTTCCAGAAAAGACAGAAAATCAATATTCTCGGAATTGGACGGGACAAAAGCCAAAGTTATTATTTTACCCGGCATGACACGGAACTACGAAGCAGAGATGGAGGAGGACACCAGGGTGGCCACACCCTAGGTGGGCACGGGCCAGCCCTGGTGGCACCCACAGGGGGTGTGGGCCCCATGGCCCTCCACCTACCTTGCCTCCTTCGCCTATAAGAAGCCTCTGACCCAAAAACCCTAAATAATCTGGGAGAAAGCCACGAAACGCTCCGCAGCGCCGCCGCCACCGAAGGGGAGATTCAGGGGACAGAAGTCTCTATTCCGGCACCCTGCCAGGACAGGGAAGTGCCCCGGAGCCATATCCATCGATATCCACCACCATCTCCATCGCCGTTGCTGCCCATGATGAGGAGGGACTAGTTCTTTCTCGAGGCTAAGGGCTCTACCGGTAGCTATGTGTGCATCTCTCTCTCTATGCGTGATCATATTGTGGTCATGAGCTTTGTAATCAATTAGATCTACTCTATTACTCAAGTGCTTAAACTAATCTCCGCTCTCCCCGCGTTTGTGAAAGTGACAACGTGCGCACCGTGGTGGCACTTAGGCTAGAGGTTACATAAATACTCAATTGCTTTAATAGATCTATGCTTTTCCCCATCTGTGTGAAAGTGATAACATGCGCGTCCTGTGTGGCACTTAAGCTAGATTATATACATATTTATCATGAGTTATATTTGGAGTTGGATGTCTATAAAATTGTGGTGTTTGTTGGAACCATCTAGCGCTCAAGGTGACAGTGTGGGGTTATCTAGGTGGGGAAGGCGGACTTTGAGGAGTGTTGTTATAGCTCTGCCATGGATTAGAGTGTCCAACCGGAGAGTAGTTCAGGGTAGCATCATGAAGAGAATATATTTATTGAGAGTGTTCACTGGTGAAAGTATGATCCCTAGGCCTTGTTTCTAAGCATTGAAACATCGTTTGTATCTAGATCTGTTGCATGTTTGCTTGCTTCCATCTTTTTGCCTTTAGTCTTTTCCTTCCTGCCAGAAGCTCTTTTCTGGCACCGTTACCACTTATAATCATCCATACCACTTGTATTTCACTCTCTTCGCAGAACTAGTGCACCTATACACCTAACAAGTGTATTGGGTGTGTTGGGGACACAAGAGACTTCTTGTATCGTGATTGTAGGGTTGCTTGAGAGGGATACCATTGAACACTTCCTTCCTGAGTTCGATAAACCTTGGGTAATCCACTTAAGGGAAACTTGCTGCTGTCTACAAACCTCTGCACTTGGAGGCCCGACAAATGTCTACAAGAATAGAAGTGTGTAGACATCAGGGATGTGAACCTGGGTACATCGTGTTCCAATCTTGCTCCCAGATTCTCCTACGTCTCCTTGCTCCTTCTAAGTAAGCTACCCCCAGTAGCATCTGTTGTGCTAATACCACGACACATTGGCTATCTAGATGAGTTTTTCATATTTTGAGATTATTGTTAATTCCTCAAGTTAGGATTCGAAGTTTTACTTGTAGTCGTTTGTTTATATGATAGAAACCTTTTGCCTATAGTTTTGCTTTGAAAGTTTTTAGTACAATGAATATTGGAAATATTTTCCACACCGGAGGGAGCTCGGGAGGCTCGGGACCCTCTCGAAGCTCCACCACGTCGGGCTTGGAAATAACTCCTCATTTTAGTGAAAAACACTTTGTCTTTAGTGTTATGGTGGAGGAATTCCCAACGATTGCTTTTCGGATAACCTACAAAAACGTGCATATCCAACTTCGGTTTTGTAAATATTTTACATATGCCTTTCATACAAAAATTTAAGAAAATACAAACTAGGTTTTACCCATTGTCATTTAACAGACCATGATGTTGCTTTTTAAGTGTAAAAGCGATATGTCTCTATAGCATAATCTTATAAATCATAATGGCAGTTTTATGTTTGATCTTACCGAGTCAAACTAGGTTCGATTACATTCTCAAAACATTCCATACTACTATGGTGATTTGGGAAACTCAAGTTTATGAATTAATTTCTCAACTTTTAGATGTTTTCTGAAATTGTAACTCAAAATCTTCTTTTTCCTGGTCCAATCATAAACTCTTGATTTTCTTGTTACGATGATTTCTACTTCACGCTAAAACCTTTGAACATATTTTAATTGTATTATAGTTCTTCCTTATTAAAGTGATATACTCATATATCTATTCAAGTCCTCGGTGGGAGTATATGAAGTATAATAATGCACCACACAAGGTTTTACATAATGGACCGCATATATACTTAGAAAGGAAACAATAGCTAGTTAGTGTCTAGAGCTTGTTATATTTTAATAGCTTAGCTGGGATAATATCTGTATGTGTGACTTAAAAGGTGAAAATATTGTAGTAAACTTGATTGTTGCTGTTACCAAAACATTTTTATGTATTCTACAGGTTCTTCCTAAATTATTACCTTTTAATTCCTGTTAAAACATAGGAGAATAAAACACAACAACTTTGAGCTATTTTAAAATGAATTATTGATAAGTTGGAACTTGACTTGAAAAAACTAACAATTGGTACCAATCTGACTAGTGCGACCACCCCAAAATAAAACGGCTGAAAATAAAAAGAAATGTTATGTAAACAGGACAAGGCTTAGATAATAGAAAGTCTAGAATGTTGGGCTTATCCCATCTAGGTGACAAGAATTGACAGGAAAAAATAGAAAAGGCTGAATTAATGGGCTCAACTCATATAAGCTACCAAAATGAATCAGGCTGAATTTGCATTACGATGATCTCATTTCGTCATAATTTTGCCACGTCAGATCAGCCACGTAGGATCTGACCTGGCCTCGCTAGATGGTCCATGATAATATTGGATCGTCATAATGGTTATGACATCCAATATCGTCATAGATGGTCATAATGATTTTGCAAAAAACATCGTTGTATGCAGTTACTAACGCTCGGTTTTTGACGATATGTTTTTTGTCATAAGATTATCATATATTATAGACAATGGCGATTCAGTGACGAAAATGGAGGGTCATGTATCAAAAGATTTCTAGTAGTACACATACATTATTATTTATTACTTCCACTAAGTTAGCGGTCCGTTCAACTTTTACCCGTGAACAGAGTTTTGGTTATCTACAGGAAAATCTTACAAGCGTCAATTCATCCGAAGACAACTTGACTCCAAAATTTCATCAATATGGAGTTTTTTTCATGTCTTTCTTTCCAATATAAATAAACTGTGGTGTCACTTTTAAGTGAAATTCTAATCATTTTGTCTTGCGACGTTTTTAGCATTTTCTTTTATGAATATTGTTTCACCAACAAGAATATAATGGTTTGCCCATCGTCTAAGGAAAATGATTTAACAACAACTTGTTCTCAAAATACTGGAACCAAATAACAATTATCGTAATAAATCTTGATGGCTTAGTCTTTGATGTAGATGACAAACATAATAACATCTTATTTGTTTATCGATGAACATCATCACCATATTCTCTTCTTAGTTACTCGGTCCATTGTATTTCTTATATTGAGTTGCTTTTGTATGACACTTCATACCAACCAATCTAGCATCCAATACCGAAGAATTACATTGGTTTAACAAGAAGAGGATATATATTCATAACATGTATATCTTCTATATACTCAAGATGGAAAATTTCAGTCCATTAATTTCTGCCAATTACATTTATGGATTCTCAACGTTTTTCTCTCTTTCAGAAGAATAAATCAACATCAATAGTGGCACCAATCACATGGTACTAGGTCCAAGTGTATTAGTCAGATACTAATATCATTAAGCTTACACTTTTGAAGGTGTGGATCTCCGACTGTTGCGTGGATTTCATAGGTGTAAGGTGTACATCTCCTCGGAAAGTCATAGTCGAGGTCAGAGCTTCCTTTTCCTCGACGCGCTTGGGGCAACTATTTGGCATGGGCGAACATGTGTTCTGGCTCGGTTGCGGTGAGGGACTCGTCAAAGGCGAAGTCGGAGTCGCTGGCTCGTGAGGGAGTGATGACGATGAGCTCGATGACAACCTCGGCGATGGCATTTTTTGTCGTTGGTGTTTGTGTGCTGCATGTGGGTTGCTAGGTTAGCCGGGGTGCTCAATGTGGCCATGTCCCATGGCAATGTTGGTGCTTTGTAGCGGTTTTCGGTCAGTTTCCTGCTAATAAACTAATCAATTTTCTTCTATTTATGTTTAAATAAAATGAGGTAAATTTTCCCATTTTATTCAAAAAAGATCTCTATAAAACAAATAACATAATTTTGATTCGGATTCTTATTTATGCCTTAGTTTACTTGTGTCTTTAAAATTCTTGTTAACTTATTTGTATTATGTCCCAATGTGAAGGAAATGTGCATGTATTTATTTTTATTTTTGTAAGGTTGCTAGTCCCACAAGGCCACAAGTAAGTAGTAGTGAAGAAAAAAAATACCTCACCACCTCCCAATTTAGAAGTATATGAAATATACATACATTCACGAATTCACATTTTTGTTCTCCTCTTATCGCCCAAGTCCAACAAGCACGCATCACCCAAACAACTACTCCCTCTGTTAGGGATTATAAGGCCTATGGACCACTTTGATAGGATTAATAAAATCAATGAACCACTAGGAATCGGAAGCCGATTCTAGCTTCCCATCGACCACTGCTCATCCGTTGATTAAAAGTAGCTGGAGCGTAGGATCATCAAACAGAGTCACGCCTATTTTCAGGAATTTATGGACGATTGCATGTTTCTAGTCTTAAATGTTTTATTTGCATGCTTCCAAATTTACTATTCTTGTGATGCAAGTCCGTTGATTGTGCTCTCCTCTTCATTCTGGTATTTGTGTGCTTAGGTGCTTCTGGTAATATCCATTAATTTCTTATTTTAGGAAACATATTCTAAATATAATGTAGAATTTTAAGAAACAATTATTTTCTAATCTTGCTAACCGAAAATCCTTCCAAAACATTTTTTCAGAACATTTGCTTCTGACATATCTCAATATTATTTCCATGTTTAAAAACCGGTTTGGGAGTACTGGTTTATTAAAAAACAAAATTATGTTTTCATTTCCTAGATAATTTGTTTCCATGGTGAATAATCATTGTTTTTATCTATAGGAATATTTTTCCTATGAATATGGGTACTTTATTTCAAACACAAAAAACATCACAATTCTAATTTCAACATAGCTTCCAGCTAATAGGTTTTATTTCTTTCGAGTGAGCAAATAGGATTTTTTGCAAATGCTTCAAGTGAATTAGGGAATGTTTCAACATAAATTGAATATGCTTCTATCCAATTGAGAGTTTGCTTCCACCAACACAATTTTCAAATGATAACAACATGTGTTCACATTGTTTTGGCTAGTTGCTTCATACATAGGAGATTAGAGCTTCGATTCATTGTACATATGCAATCACAAATCAACTATGCTTCCAGTGATATTAATAAAATTTTCCTGTCAATCAGAACAATGCTTCATAATAACAATATTTCAATTTCAATTCATAATTCTCTATGTTTCCCTGATTTCTTCTACCTGCTTCCTACACATCCGACCGATGTCATGTACAATTCATGAATTAAATGATGCTCCTAACTAACACATTACACGATTTATACAAGGACGGTTATTGCGAGAAAAGGGCTTTGACCTAACGGCCTCCGAAAAAAGAATCGGAATAGTTGAGAACAAAGTGGCGAACGGGTGCGTAACGCGTGGGAATCTGCCGAACAGTTCGGGCCAAATCCTAAAGAAAGCTCAAAAGCGCTGTTTGATGAGCCTGCGTAGTATTAGGTAGTTGGTCAGGTAAAGGCTGACCAAGACAATGATGCTTAGCTGGTCTTTTCGGATGATCAGCCACACTGGGACTGAGACACGGCCCGGACTCCCACGGCGGGCTTCTTGCTACGACACACTTCTCATCGCACTAAATCCCTCTTCTTTACGCTAGAAGGAAACTATCTCATCTTAAATTCGATCAGCTTAAGCCACACTCTGAACTTCTAAATACTCTGGTATCTGCCCAACCACCTCAGCCTGGAATCCACTTTCCACTTGTCCTCCATATGCTCGGTCCTTGTTTGACCAAAGATTCTAATGCTATTTCTTACTTCGACCAGACGGGCACTAACGCATTACGCAGTGAGATCGCCTACTCCTCTCGAGGTCTATACCTTTCCTAGTGGTGAGCAGAGCCCTTGCTAGACGAGGTCGCCGCATGTTGACTATTCTCTCGCCATTGCACTATGTGAGACTTGTGTTGAGGAGGAAATGGCAATTGATTGACTTCTCGTGCCATATACCATTCAACTGTACTGCTGCAAATCGACTCTTCAATAGAAGCTCGGAACCAGCCTCCTTCATGATGCCTACAAATAACAAGCATAACACGGAAAGCAAAATGAAGATGATATGGAAGAAAAAGGCAAGAATCTGGAGAAAAATGTATGTACTGAAGAATCATTACTACCTCTATAACGAAGCAAACTAAACACTTCATGAGGCACAACTATGCACAGTAAGGTGAAGCATGATATACATTCAATATCGACATTGTTTTTAAGAAAAAATTGGAAGTACTCTCTTTGACCCATATTAGTTGACTCAAATTTGTCTAGATTTGGATGAATCTAGACACTATTTAGTATATAGGTGAAGCGATCCAACCCATTAATAATTGGATCCTGTGTTTCCAGTGCTGGTCCCTTGGATCAATTATCTAGCACACACGGTTTCAATGAATAAAAGATTATCAATGTGTCACATTAATACAATGATTGATCCAAGAATATAAATATTACAAAGTTGCTTAGCTCACAACTATCTCAAATAATATAGTTCAACAAATAAACAAAAGATAAAGGCTCCATCACGCCACAGGCAACTCGCTGAGTGGAGATTCGCAACCTAAACGATAACCTTACTTGTCGTCGAAATAACTTGCAACATAAAAAGTTGCAGCCACGAATGATCAATACATTTGAATTGTATTGGCAAGATGTCACTATTATGTGGACACAATTGGAAACCTGTCATATACATGCATACTTTGGCTAGTGGAGTTTAGGCTATTTGCATAATGCAGCATTTTCTCCTACCTATTCAAATTAAGTTTTATTTCTTCAAAATAACTAAGAACAACTCGAGTCACTTGAGAGCTCCTAAAACTATGGACACATTGAGTCACTCAAGTGCTCATATAACCCATTAAGTTCACCCATCAAGTTTTATTAGAGAAATTGGAATGAATGAGACTTTTCAACTGCGTCAAGAGAGGTTACTCATAATTGTCCATTACCGGGGACACGGCTAAGTACTTAGTTCGTAAACCATCTGCAGAGGCTAGTACACTTTACCCACAAGACCCGATCAACCCCTTTTGAGAGAAGACCAGGACGAGAGCTTTGGGAAACAGAATCATGAGCCTAACTCCGGACCGGACCATCCTATCAACACCTACATCTGCTAGTCACGGTGGCAATCCCCACCAAAATCCATACTCGATGACCCAATCAATGCCATTCCACCTAGGTGATATATTGATTAAGTGATTTTAATTTTCAGCAAAACATAATCCTTCTCATACACATATGTATCATGAAAACCACCCACGCAACTAATAGCATGGCTAAGCATCTACAATACGATGGCTATCAAGGAATCAACTGAGGTCTATGACAATTCTATTGGGTACTCACACCATAGCGTAGCATATATAATACAAAACATTTCCTTTAATGCAAGCTAGTGAAAACTAAATGCATAAGAAAACAATAGGAGATTCATGACAGTGACACTTGCCTCAGTTGTAGTAATCGTTCACACAGTCGTCGCAATCACAATAATCGCACTCCGGGCAATCTATCACACAAAACAATAATTGCAATCAATCATACGGTAGCACAACACAACAAAACAGTATATATGCATTTTAGAAAACAAAAACACGATCAAAAGTATTTCATAGGCATTTTCTATTAATCAAATAGGCTTAAAATAGGCATTAATGAATTCTGAATACTTTTAGTATAGAACAGTTTCATAAAATTATGAGAACCATGCTACTGGATAGGTAATGTCAGTAGCTTTCATTTGCCACTGGTTTCATCTTAAAATGATTTATAGATTAAAAGTTATAGCCAAAATAACAATTTAATGGATTTAATCATAGGTAATTATTTTGTACTGTAACAAATTCAACTAATGCTACAGTGACATGTATTACAATTTTCTGAATCCATAGACACCAAATTTTCCAATTTTGTAGTTGTGGATATTTTTCTATGAATTGTTTACCATTAAAGAGATTTAAATAATCCAGGAAATATGCATTGGTAAAATTACGAATTTTATTATATGATAATATTCTACACATTATTATGAATCCAGGGATATCTTATTTGTATTTTATGACCATTATTTATTTTCTTATCAATTTAATACTCTAAATAAGCCATTAAACCATTTAACTAATCACGGCAAAACCTTGCCGCAAAAGCCTGAAACAATTGCACAGTAATATTCTAAGTGGAAAACTGAATTCATTGGTACCTTGTTTGTAATTTTTGGCCCAGTGGATTAATTTCTATGAATTTTAAAAGTTTCACCTATTTTCTGCAATTTCCAAAATCATTAAAATATTTACTGCGCAGTCAACGCGACTGGACGGGTCAGCGCTGACGCGGCTGCGACAAGGCGTACCACGCGGCAGGACGCGAGTGGACGATACCCCTTCGTGGGTTCAGTCTAATCTGGCGCGTTCGTTTTAGATCGGACGGCTCACCTCGTCCGTGGCGAGCTCGACGGTGCTAATGGCGGGGCAGCGGCGGCGCGGGTCAAACGGTGATGGTGGCAACGGCCGCGGTGGTCACCGGCGTCGGAGAAGTGGTCGACAAGGATTCGGAGAGGATGGAGAGCTCGATGGTGGGGTCTGCGTCTTGTTCCGCTTCTAGAGACGGCGTCGCTGGACAGACGGAGGTGGTTGTGACACGGCGAACTCCGGCGTGGAATTCCTCGAGGGAGCGACGATCTGCGGAGGGGGGAGAGGGTTGGGATGATGCAGCCGATCAAGGGGAGGAGACAGAGGGGAACGGAAGGGCGCGGGGTAGTCAAAAACGACGGGGGCTCGACCTCCCGAAGCTCGGGGCCGGCGGCGGTAATGGCGAGATCGGTTTCGATCGATTTGGTTGCTAGGGTTTCGAAAACAGCAAAAAAAACTAAGGAATTGGAAGAGGTGTGAATATATAGGGGGGTGGCGTGCGGAAAAGGGCAGAATCCGAATAGAATCGGGCGAATCGGGGCGGAAAACGCGGGCAGTTCATTCGTGTTCATCCCGGTCTCCAGCTCGAGGAGGGAGACGACCGGAGTGGGCCCCAGGCGTCGGCGACCGCGGGAGAGGGAGTAGGCTGCGGGGGTGCTTGCGATGGGCTGGCTGCAGGCGTCTTTGGAGGTAAGGGGTTGCAGCAGTAGGCGGTGGTGGATTGTAGGTCGGGGGGCTCCATTGGGTAGGTTAGATTAGGTTTCGTTTTTTTTTTGTTATTCTTTTTCATTTTCTGCTTTATTTAATATCTTTTTCAATATAGCTCCAAATGAGCTCATTTTTGTCTCTAAAATTTTCTAAAAACTAGGGGATCATTTTAGGATCCATATTTTAACCTTTTCCACTAGTCATAAAGTAGTGTATTTAAAAATTCTTATATACTCCTTTGTAGATGCATTTTAGTAATTCAAAATAGGGGTTTGAAAATGGGGTTTTTCATTTGAAAATTTTCAGGGATGCAAAATGCTATGCCAATGCAATGCAAATGATCTTTTTTTTCTACTCCCATTTATTTAATCTTGGGATGTGACAGACTAACCCCCTTAAGATGAATCTCGTCTCGAGATTCGGAATGGCTAGAAAGGTTTGGGGTGGTGTTGTCGAGGCTAACTCCCTAAAGAAAACTGAACTTGGCATCTCCAACATCTAATACTTAATTGTGGAATCTTGTGCTAGCTATCAATCCTTTCCAGTGGGTTCTCTTCAACAGATCCTCTAAATAACTCCATATGTAACTATTCTTATCCATGAATGCTTCAATATGAATGAACACGATGCACCAGTATTGAAAAGGTATGGGTGCGATGCATAAATTATCTAGAACCTTACCAGTCACAGAGCATGGTTTATTGAGTCCTCTCTTCATGTTCATGTGGTTCACAGTTGCCTTCTCAGTTGAGTTTGACTTGGTTCCATCTTCTGGACAACTATAGGAATAGTGTCCAAACTTCCTGCACTTGTAGCATTCCACATTACTGAGATCTTTATTTCCATTATGCTGATGGCCATTTCTACCTTTGTTGTGGCCAGTACCTCCATTGTTGTGGTCATCAGAATTGTCATTGCCATCATGGAAGGTACGTTTATGATATGATCCTGAGTTGTGATTGCCATTGTGCTTTCTCTTGCGTCGTTCCACTTGCTTGTGCTTCCCTTCAAGAATTTTAGCCTTGTCCATCAGCTCTTGGAAACTGGGGCAGTAAACCACTAAAAGTTGCACCGAGATCTCATCAGTGAGACCATCCAGAAATCTCTCTCTCTCCTCTTGGAGTCAGTGTCAACGTCTTCAGGTGCATAGCGTGACAGATTATTAAACTCCTCTATGTATTCTGCCACTGTACGGTTGGTTTGGCGCAAGTTGCGAAAATCCTTTCTCTTCAAACTCAGGCCTGAAGATACATGGTTGGTCTTGAATCCATCTTCAAACATGGCCCAAGTAACAGTGTCCAGCGGGTGGGTGATTTGGAAAGTATCCCACCAAGAAGCAGCTGGTCCCTCCAGTAGGTGAGCAGCAAATCTCACCTTCTCAGCATCAGTACATCCAACAGTAACTAAGTCTTTGTTCACCGAGCGCAACCAGTCAAGAGCAATTATAGGTTCAGGTGCAGTGGAGAACTTAGCTGGCCTAAGTTTCAGAAACCTAGTGAGAGCATCCTCCTGGGCTGGTTGTTCCCGTTATTGTTGTTGTTCTGGGCAGCCATGAATTGAGTCATCACATGTGCTAGCTGTGTCTGGGCTGCTATCAGCTGCTCCATATCAGTGGGTTGGCGGCGAGGCGGCATCTGTTGGGACAACATAGATGAGTTATAGATAGAAGGGACTAGATAAAGTAGTACTACCCATAACTATATGAAGCAATCAGTGACACAAACAAGCAAACCATCATAAGCTATCAACACACAAGCAACCACTTGCATACCAACATTACAGGGGTCTAATAATATTAGCAGTATATAACCACAAAATAGTTTGAATAGGTTGGGAACAATACTAGAGCAAAACAAAGCAACATATAAGCAACACACAAAATCTGTCAAAACGGTACAGCAGGTTTCACAAATTTTTCTGACCGACTTAAACATGTCAGGAATTTTAACCAATTTTTGTGCATATTGTACAGTAAATTTCTCACCAATCCCTATTTTTCCATATTTTTCCCAGTTACCGATAAAATATGAAAAATTGTACAGTACAACAGGTTCAGCAGAAACTACAGCAACAATATCACGAATTTCAATAAATTCACACCAATAAACTAATCTAAAAACCTCACAAAAATTTCAGAAACTTTGGAGTTCAAAACTAACTGACCCTAACAAGGCATCACACAAAATAGCTTAATACAAAACAAGCAAGAAACCTATATTGTCATACCACAGAAGTTGGTAAGATCAATATGCTAACACGATAGTGATGATCTCCTAAAAATATAGAACATGGTGGTCTAATCCTAACCAAACTTGATGAGACATTCCTTTTTGTCCTTATATTTCTTATTTGTCACATCCCAAGATTTTCCAAATCTTGTAATGTGAAAAAATAAATGAATAAAACAAAACTTTGTTGATTTTCAGGGTGAGAAGAAACTTTTTGATTCCAATTGGAAACCTTCAAACCTTTTTGATCAAACAAATCCTAAAGGGATTTGAAAAGTTAAACAATTAATAAAGAAAATATTTTTAATAAGTGGAATTGCTATATTTGGATCTTTTAATAAAAAGATTTGGTTTTCAAATGAAAAGGAAGAAATTTAAATAAGGAATATTTTATAAGCCAAATTAAACCTTGGCCAAGATTTTGAAACAAAAGGTTTTGCTTTGAATAAAAATAGTAAAGGTTTATTTAAATAAAATAATAAGGATTTAATATCCAATTCTATTTAAGTAAAGGCTTTTTTCCATTTTAAATAAACACTAAAACTTATTTATTTATTTTAAATAAGTTTTCCAAGTATTTTATATTCTCAAATATAACCTATTGAAGTGTTTTGGTTTTATTTTAGATTTCAAAACAAAGATTCAATAAAACAAATCCTATTTGAATTAAATGAATAAGGTCTATTCATTTAATTATTATTGGACCCTAAAATAAAATGTTATTTTATTTTAAACAAGTTTTCCAAGTATCTTCTATTTTCAAACAAAACCTACTGATTTGGTTTTGATAATGTTTAGTTATCAAATGGAGATTTTATTAAATAAATCAAAACCTATCTGAATTAATAATTAAGATCTATTTTATTTAATTATTAAATAGATCCTAAAAAGAATAAAATTATATTATTTTATTTTGGGAATTGGTTTAAGTTGTTAAACATAACCAAATTCAATTGCAAAGTGTGGTGGATGTTTGAATTAATTTGAATGCTTGATTGGTTGTTGAATTTCAAAACAGAAAATTAATTTGGAAAAAGAAAAAGATTCAGACAGAAAAAAATATGAGAACGGACTGACCCAACCCAACTAGGCCCAGCAGCCCATTCCAGCCCAACTCCTTTTCCCCACGCGCGAATCGTTTTACACCCATTCTCGCACCCGCGCAGACACCGACCGGTGGACCCAACTCTCCTCTCCTCTCTCACGCTGACAAAGGACCCCACCCCTCATGTTCGTCGTTTCCACGCCGTGGCCGTTTCTGCCATTGAAAGCTCGCGATCAATTCACCATAATGTCGCGCTTAAACCTCGACGTGACCATGCAGTGATAAATGCCAGCGTCTCCTCTCTCGTTCCCCTCTGTCGCCCCACCTCAACATGCCCCCAGGCCGCCCAATTCCGCGCCACACCACCCACTGTCCGACGACGATTCCGGCAGCACCACATCGCCCCTCACCTCCTCGAGCACCCAGTCGTGATCCCCATCACCTGGCGCATCTTTCTGCATCCGCATCTCGCTGGCCACAGGCGTCGGCTTACGACAACAACCGTCGCCGCCACCGTCGGTTCTTCTCCGACGACCTCCCGGTAAACACCTCCCCGCATCTCGTGATGATACTCGCTCTACTCTCTCTTGCGCGTCTAACAGACTCCCTGTTTTGCCTTTCCGTGACCTGTAGCCTCGCCAATCGCTTCGCCAATCGACGCCCATGCGTGCCGTATTGTCCTAAACTCCGTGCGATTGTCGTCCACCCCGAGCGCCCCTTCGACGGAGTCGACCACGTTGAGCACCAGCATTCCATGGCGATTCTGGTGAGCATCTCCCCTACTCCTCTCGCTTCCTTTCGCCATACGCCAGTAGCTGAGCACCGCCACCGTCGTCACTGCCGCCAGCTTCTTAAAGGCATTAGGAGTCGCCGATCGGTCGAGACACGCGATAGATTGACTTATTGAAGGGGTAAGATAGATCTTGTGCCGCACAATTCACTTTAAATCCTGCGGTCCATGTTGCTGATCCGAATGAACCAGTATGACCCAATGGGAATCAGACACGTGGCTCTGAGTGTGAGTTAAAACAGAAACATTTCAATATGATATGTGATTTTGAAAATTGCATAACTTTCAAACCACACGTCCAAATTTTGAAAATTTTATATCAATGGAATCAGCAAGACAAGCCCTAGCCAACCATGCCATTTGTTTAGTAAAAAGCCTCTGTAAAAATGTTGGTTTTTGCAGAAACATTTGTATGCTTGTTTAGATTATAAAAATTGTTCAAAAATGATTTTGGGGATAAAATCTTTAGAAAATGGTGTGTTTTGAACCTACTAACCTTAGGAAACACTTTGTGGTTTCAAAAATGTATTTGGTGAAACAAAAGAATGATTCTTTGATTTAAAACCATTTCTAGTCAAATAAAAATATAGTTTATTTATTAAAAATGGTTTTGGAAGAAAACTTTTGGGAAATGTTTTGTTTTAAACTCTATGACCCTAAACACCAATTTTTATGGTTTGAAAATGTATTTTGTGAACCCCATAGATTAATGCCTTAGTAAAAATATTTCTACACCACATAAAATGATACTTTGTTTTGAAAATGGTTTATAAAGTGAAACCTTTTGCAAATGACTTTGCCACTTTATAAAATGACCCTTAGGTGTACCCAAATGTTTATGACCCATTAGGAACCACTTTTTCAAATAAAACAATCATTTGCATGTTTGCATGCATTATCTTAGTTCTATGATTTTATGTGTTGTTTTGCTTGATTGGTAGATTGAGTTTGTGCCTTGCTTGATTGAATTGTAGTGACTTAAAGAGTGTGATTGTTGCAAGGACAAGGAGTGAAGTTATACCCTCTACCAAAAAGGCAAGTGATGCTTCATATTTTTTGTCCCATTACTTTCACTATGCATTAGTGATTTTTCTAAGTAAAACTTGCATGGAATTTTTTTAAGTATAAACCTTGCTATAGGAAAACCTAGTAGATGAAACCTTAGTATAAATTTTCCTAAGTTAAGATTCCTACTACTATCAAGCTTAGCTTAGCTAATAGAAAAGAAGGGTGGATTATACATTCATACTATGGAAAAATTTCTAAGTCTGAGGACTTGTGTTTTTGTTTAATAAAACAACTAAGTTAATGAATCACCTGGGTGGAATGGTAATTGCTTGGTGGTTTTTGGTTGAGTGTTTCACAAGGCCCATTTCTATGGTTGACCTTGTGTATCTCACTTGTGGATGGCCACCCAGGAACAAAGAGATTTGAGATGTCAAATGTTGAGAAGCTTCAAGTGCAACCACTTGGCATTATGGGCTCTGCCTAGATCATATAGGTTGCAAGAACTTATCCATATGGACAGTTGGTGGTAGAGTTTGATAGGTTGGAACGCGTCCATTTTGGTCTAAGGGAAGGCTTCTGAAAGATCTTGTCTTGGGAAACCAAGTCTTGTGGGGAAAGTGCACCACCTCTGCAGAGTGTAAAATCTAAGTACTTAGCCATGTCCCTGGTAAAGGACAATTTGAGCATCAAGACATGGAAGCAATCAAGAATCTCATCACTCCAACTTCAAAGTAAAAATTTGTGTTTGAACAAGGGTTTAAGGATCTTCAATCTTTGTTTGGGAGATGCCTTGCAAAAGATTATTTTGTCAAGCAAAAATTTAGTGTTTTCAAATGTTAAGGAAAAATCTATTTTGAGCAATGCAAGCCTCAACTCCACTTAGCCAAATGCATATAGATGATAGACTCCACTATACTACCATAGTATCACTTGCCAATACAATTCAAATGTATTGACCCTTGTGGCTGTAACTTGTTATGTTGCAGGTTTGTTTGATTTAGTGAAGTGTGTTGATTAGGATTACAAAGTCTACAACCAACATGTCTGCCTGTGGCACTTTGAAGATGAAGGACCCCATGCTTATAGATATTCTGCTGCAATGTAATGTAATAGACTATGTAAGATGTAATAAAATTATGTTACTCCTGGTTATAAAGTTGTATTATGACCTTTGTTTCTTGATATTACATCTTAACTGTGGATGCTAGCTATTGATCCAAGGACTAGCATTGTAAACACAGGGGACTCTACTTTATTAAATGTTGGGACCCTTACATTATTCTACTTGTAAGACAACTCTCATATAGGTACCAAATGAATGGACAACTACAAATTTTGAACAAGAAGAGGTTCTAGAAAAGATAGACAAGGAATATAAGAACTCTAATAAGTAGAAAATATGATAGTTCTCCTAATAGAGGTCTCCTATTTCTAATCCAGTTCTAAGGTCACGAACCTACAGTCAACGCAATGCTCTGATACCATCTGAAGCGATCCAACCCATTAAGAATTGGATCTTGTGTTTACAGTGCTAGTCCCTTGGATCGATTAGCTAGTACACACAGTTTCGATGAATAAAAGAGTATCAATGCGTCACATTATTACAACGATTGATCCAAGAATATAAATATTACAAAGTTGCTTAGCTCACAGCTAGCTCAAATAATATAGTTCAACAAATAAACAAAAGATAAAGTCTCCATCACGCCACAGGCAACTCGCTGAGTGGAGATTCGCAACCTAAACGATAACCTTACTTGTCGTCGAAATAACCTGCAACATAAAACGTTGCAGCCACGAATGGTCAATACATTTGAATTGTATTGGCAAGATGTCACTGTTATATGGACACAATTGGCAACCTGTCATATACATGCACACTTTGGCTAGTGGAGTTTAGGCTATTTGCATAAAGCAGCATTTTCTCCTACCTTTTCAAATTAAGTTTTAGTTCTTCAAAATAACTAAGAACAACTCGAGTCACTCGAGAGCTCCTAAAACTATGGACACATTGAGTCACTCAAGTGCTCATATAACTCATTAAGTTCACCCATCAAGTTTTATTAGAGAAATAGACTTTTCGACTGTGTCAAGAGAAGTTACTCATAATTGTCCATTACCGGGGACACGACTAAGTACTTAGTTTATAAACCATCTACAGAGGCTAGTACACTTTACCCACAAGACCCGATCAACCCCTTTTGAGAGAAGACCAGGACGAGACCTTTGGGAAACAGAATCATAAGCCTAACTCCGGACCGTACCATCCTATCAACACCTACATCTGCTAGTCACGGTAGGACATGATCCCATAACTTACTCAGTCAAGTCAAAGCCCATATC
Organism: Avena longiglumis; assembly: GCA_030063025.1. NCBI lineage: Eukaryota > Viridiplantae > Streptophyta > Magnoliopsida > Poales > Poaceae > Avena > Avena longiglumis. The sequence continues at coordinate 216,774,269 of CP125978.1, read as the reverse complement.
AAATGTGGTTGTACATGGAAGTTACTAATCAAGACCGTCTATTATCCCTTTGAAGCCTAGGTGGCAATCCCCACCAAAATCCACACTCGATCTGAAGCGATCCAACCCATTAAGAATTGGATCTTGCGTTTACAGTGCTAGTCCCTTGGATCGATTAGCTAGCACACACAGTTTCGATGAATAAAAGAGTATCAATGCGTCACATTATTACAACGATTGATCCAAGAATATAAATATTACAAAGTTGCTTAGCTCACAGCTAGCTCAAATAATATAGTTCAACAAATAAACAAAAGATAAAGGCTCCATCACGCCACAGGCAACTCGCTGAGTGGAGATTCGCAACCTAAAGGATAACCTTATTTGTTGTCGAAATAACCTGCAACATAAAAAGTTGCAGCCACGAATGGTCAATACATTTGAATTGTATTGGCAAGATGTCACTGTTATGTGGACACAATTGGCAACCTGTCATATACATGCACACTTTGGCTAGTGGAGTTTAGGCTATTTGAATAAAGCATCATTTTCTCCTACCTTTTCAAATTAAGTTTTAGTTCTTCAAAATAACTAAGAACAACTCGAGTCACTCGAGAGCTCCTAAAACTATGGACACATTGAGTCACTCAAGTGCTCATATAACCCATTAAGTTCACCCATCAAGTTTTATTAGAGAAATTGGAACGAATGAGACTTTTCAACTGCGTCAAGAGAAGTTACTCATAATTGTCCATTACCAGGGACACGGCTAAGTACTTATTTCATAAACCATCTGCAGAGGCTAGTACACTTTACCCACAAGACCCGATCAACCCCTTTTGAGAGAAGACCAGGACGAGACCTTTGGGAAACAGAATCATGAGCCTAACTCCGGACCGTACCATCCTATCAACACCTACATCTGCTAGTCACGGTAGGACATGATCCCATAACTTACTCAGTCAAGTCAGAGCCCATATGACATGTGTTTGTACATGGAAGTTACTAATCAAGACCGTCTATTGTCCCTCTGAAGCCTGGGTGGCAATCCCCACCAAAATCCACACTCGATGACCCAATCAATGCCATTCCATCCAGGTGATTCATTGATTAAGTGGTTTTCATTTTCAGCAAAACATAATCCTTCTCATACACATATGTATCATGAAAACCACCCATGCAACTAATAGCATGGCTAAGCATCTACAATACGATGGCTATCAAGGAATCAACTGAGGTCTATGACAATTCTATTGGTAACTCACACCATAGCATAGCATATATAATATAAAACATTTTCTTCAATGCAAGCTACTGAAAACTAAATGCATAAGCAAACAATAGGAGATTCATGATAGTGACATTTGCCTCAGTTATAGTAATCGTTCACACAGTCGCGCAATCACAATAATCGCACTCCAGGCAATCTATCACGCAAAACAATAATTGCAATCAATCATACGGTAGCACAACACAACAAAACAGTATGTATGCATTTTAGAAAACAAAAACATGATCAAAAGCATTTCATAGGCATTTTATATTAATCAAATAGGCTTAAAATAGGCATTAATGAATTCTGAATACTTTCAGTACAGAACAGTTTCATAAAATTATTAGAACCATGCTACTGGATAGGTAATGTCAATAGCTTTCATTTGCCACTGGTTTCACCTTAAAATGATTTATAGATTAAAAGTTATAGCCAAAATAACAATTTAATGGATTTAATCATAGATAATTATTTTGTACTGTAACAAATTCAACTAATGCTACAATGACGTGTATTACAATTTTATGAATCCATAGACACCAAATTTGCCAATTTTGTAGTTGTGGATATTTTTCTATGAATTGTTTACCATTAAAGAGATTTAAATAATCTAGGAAATATGCATTGGTAAAATTACGAATTTTATTGTATGATAATATTCTACATATTATTATGAATCCAGGGATATCTTATTTGTATTTTTCTGACCATTATTTATTTTCTTATCAATTTATTACTCTAAATAAGCCATTAAACCATTTAATTAATCACGACAAAACCTTGCCGCAAAAGCCTAAAACAATTGCACAAAAATATTCTAAGTGTAAAACTGAATCCATTGGTACCTTGTTTGTAATTTTTGGCCCAATGTATTAATTTCTATGAATTTTACAAGTTTCATCTATTTTCTGCAATTTCCAAAATCATTAAAATATTTACTACGCAGTCAACGCGACTGGACGGGTGAGCGCTGACGCGGCTGTGACGTGGCGTGCCACGCGGCTGGACGCGAGTGGACGATACCCCTTCGTGGGTTCAGTCTAATCTGGCGCATTCGTTTTAGATCGGACGACTCATCTCGTCTGTGGCGAGCTCGCCGGTGCTGATGGCGGGGCAGCGGCGCGGGTCAAACGGTGATGGTGGCGACGGCCACAGTGGTCACCGGCGTCGGAGAAGTGGTCGACAAGGATCGGGAGAGGATGGAGAGCTTGATGGTGGGGTATGCGTCTTGTTCCGCTTCTAGAGACGGCGTCGCCGGAGAGACGGAGGTGGCTGTGACACGGCGAACTCCGGCGTGGAATTCCTCGAGGGAGCGACGATCTGCGGAGGGGAGAGAGGGTCAGGATGACGCATCCGATCAAGGGGAGGAGACAGAGGGGAACGGAAGGGCGCGGGGTAGTCAAAAACGACGAGGGCTCGACCTCCCGAAGCTCGGCGCCGGCGGCGGTAATGGCGAGATCGGTTTCGATCGATTTGGTGGCTAGGGTTTCGAAAACGGCAAAAAAACTGAGGAATTGGAAGAGGTGTGAATATATAGGGGGTGGCGTGCGGAAAATGGCAGAATCCGAACAGAATCGGGCGAATCGGGGCGGACAACGCGGGCAGTTCATCCGTGTTCATCCTGGTCTCCAGCTCGAGGAGGGAGATGACCGGAGTGGCCCCTAGGCGTCATGAGGAGAGGAGCGGCTCATGGTGCTGCGATGGGTGGCCCATTTGACTGGCATGCTTTGGCGAGGAAGAAGTCTGGCGATTAAGTGGTGGTGGATCGTAGCTGGGCCAGGCTCACTTGTTGGGTAGGTTAGATTAGGTTTTATTTTTTTTGTTATTTTTTTATTTTCTGCTGTATTTAATATATTTTTGAATATAGCTCCAAATGAGCTCATTTTTGTCTCTAAAATTTTCTAAAAACTAGGGGATCATTTTAGGATCCATATTTTAACCTTTTCCACTAGTCATAAAGTAGTGGATTTAAAAATTCTTATATACTCCTTTGTAGATGCATTTTAGTAATTTAAAATAGGGGTTTGAAAATGGGGTTTTTTATTTGAAAATTTTTAGGGATGCAAAATGCTATGCCAATGCAATGCAAATGATCTTTTTTTTCTAGTCCCCATTTCTTTAATCTTGGGATGTGACAATAGGTTCATCTAAAATTTGACAAATCCAAGTCAAGTAATATGGGTCAAAGGGAGTAGAAAAAATAGCTAGAGAAACATGAAAATTACTAGTGTTACTATACAAATATCAAAAAGCTAGCTGATGCAAGATATGAACACATAGGATCAACAAGTAAAATTGATTTCATAACTACATATACAAAAGGAATACATGGATTTACCGATTGAGGAATGCAGGAAAAAATGCACCCATTTAGACCAGTTCAGTTGTTGTTACCTTCTTGGGATACCTACCTTCTTGTGCAATCGTGTTGTTTGTCTGAAGGACGAATCGGTGGAAGCAGCCAATGATCACACAGCTTTGGCAGGAACAAAGCCATACGGTCCGGTTGACGGGAGGTTCTTCCCCAACGACGTATTTCACCTCTAATACCTACTTCCGCCGGCTGCCCATAATTTCTACCGGTAACGTCTCCCCACGGCGGAGTGTCATGTCTGCAGGCGCAACCAGCGGACTGGACGCAAGAGCAGTTGAGACGGTGAAGCGGAGGAAGCACAACGAGGGAAGGCACGGGATGTTGGGGATCATGCGGTGAGGGGTCTTGGCGATGGATGAAGCACCTCAAGGGGAGCGGAGCGTTACATGGAGGGGCTATAGAGGAAGCACGATGGAGTAATTCTAGGGAGGAGATGGGAGCGTGGTTAGAGGAGGTGTTACGGAAGGGAGAGTAATTAATATAGGAAATTAATGTTGGGGAGGGCGATAGGTGCTCGTTTGATTGAAAACCAAATCGACGGTGTGCAAGAGTTCCGACGAGTTGGTTTCGATCGGACCCCGATAGCTAGTCTTTACCGAAAGAAAAAGAAGACCATGCATTGGACGAGAGATGGTAATAAATGAGAAAAAACTTGTAATTTTTATCATTTAAAAAAAACTCTTAGGCCTTATAATTCCTATCGGAGGAAGTATATAATATACATATGTTTGATAGATACAAGCCGACGTTGACAATTTTATATCAAACAGTACAACTCATCGTAGTTCCCCAGAAGCTTGGGTAGGGAAGCCAAGGGTATGCATACAAGCAAATTCTCGTCCTCATGCATAGTTGGTTTCTTAAATCTTAATACTCTATGTTTGCATACCAGTAACCAGCCTAGCTAGATAGAGTTGCTAACTAGTACTCCCTCCATTTTAAAATATAAGATATTTTAGTTTTATGAGGCAAATGTATCAGAGTGAACCTACACACTAAAAAAATCTATATACATTTTTTTTATAAATCTAAAAAATCTTATATTTTGAAACGGAGGAAGTAGTACAGTATAATGTTTGTTATAATCTCATCGATGTCATCTCTTTGTTGCATACTCCCTCCGTCCGTAAATAATTGTACATCTAGGAAACACTAGACAAAATTAGTTCTCTCTTTTTTTATGAAGCTTTATTAATTAATAAGGAAAGAGAAAAATAAGGATTGGTGGATGATATGGAGGAAAAGAATAGAGATTGGAGGATGAGATGGGAGAGTGATTACGAGGAGCTAATTGTATTTATTTAGTGTCTTGATATTGTAGATGTATATTTTTTAGGATAAATTTTGAATGCTAGACGTACACTTATTTGCGGACGGAGTGAGCACTGACATCAGACAATGCATAGACGTGGGGATCTTGTTGCATGTACTAATAAGGAACCGCTGCAAGTCAACTCTTTGCCCCGCCCTGTCTGTTGTCGGCGGAACAATATTTTTCGCCGCACTGTGACGTTGTCGACCCCTGTTGCTATGCACGCGCATAAATTTATGCTTTTCTACCTCTTCTTCTAGCTGCTTCCTCCCATCGCATCTGCCAAAAAGCTTGGAACTATATAGGCTTGGAAGACACTACCCTCCATCTTTTCTCTTCAGCCACATCTTGGGTATCTGGCAGTGGATCGAAGCAAGTATCTTGCGTCGTTTCCCAGGTGAGCTTGCGCCATGGTTTCCTTGTTTCTGACTCTGTTTCTTTGGCTGTTCTCTTCTGTTTTTTGCTGGATTCCTTTTCATGGTAAAATTTCAGTTAATCGGTTTTGTGCTGATATCAATGTTTTTGCCCTTTTGTCTTAGGTGCCTTTTTTTCATCGCTTTCTGTAAAAAGAAGGTTGGGTTTGTGAGTTGGTCCGAATGGGCTGTGTATCATCAAAGCAGTTCAAACGAGCTCCGCGCCATGAGGATGCTGCTATTCTGGCCAGGGAGACCACGTGTAAGAAGAACCTACGGGGATACCTTGGAGATTTATTCAGTACAAGAACGAATTTATATTTTATGTTTCCCTGTTTTCTGATTACTTCCTGCACGCAGTTTCTCTGAATGAAGTGGAGGCCCTGTATGAGTTGTTTAAGAAGATCAGCTATTCCATAATTAAGGATGGGCTTATTCACAAGGTACATCGCTTCTTCTTTTTGTCTGATTTTGATATGTGCTTCTGAAAACTCTAATAAGTGTCAATTCCAAACTGACATTTCTCTTCCTTGGACAGGAGGAGTTCCAACTTGCTCTCTTCAGGAACAGCAACAGGAAGAACCTTTTCGCCGATCGGGTCAGTTCAGCAAGATTTTGTTCTATATTTAAGCAAAAATATCTTAAAATTGTACATCTGTTCATGTGTTTGACTAATGCAGATATTTGATCTGTTTGACCTGAAGCGCAATGGGGTGATCGAATTTGAAGAGTTCGTTCGGTCCCTCCACATTTTTCACCCGGATACACCTATAGCAGAAAAGATTGCATGTAAGGAGGTGGCCCTTTTTCTCTCTTGAAACTTTTGGGACACCTGAATCAGCAGTAGCCGGCTGTATTCTTTGGGAGGTGTTCTGTTTATATACTGCTTCTCCTATTGACATCTGAGGGAATCCCTTCCTGTAGTTGCATTCAGACTATATGACCTGCGAGGCACCGGCAGCATTGAACGTGAAGAGGTTTGAATCTTTTATTGACTGATGAAGTATTCTTCATACAGATTCCGTCAACTGAACACCCACGCCTCCCACCAACTGATTATATTTACTGAGTATAGCAGCACACAACCTTCATATTTTGACAGTGAGAGTACTTACTTAAACTGATAGCTCATGCAGTTGAAGGAAATGGTGCTTGCAATCCTGAACGAATCAGAGCTGCTTCTTTCTGATGAGGCTGTCGAACAAATTGTGGATCAGGTACACCACATCCAGATGAAACGTTGTGGCGAAAGAAGCATTAACACTAGGCATGTTAACTTATATTCTGACAGACATTCCAGCAGGCAGACCTGAACAGCGATGGGAGGATAGACCCCAATGAATGGAAAGAGTTCGTGATTAAGAACCCGGCGTTGCTGAAGAACATGACTCTCCCATACCTAAAGTAAGTACCATTACAGTTGCAGCCTTCAAAAACATGCTTCGGGAGATGACTCTTGACTGACATCTGAACATGTTCTGATGCAGGGACATAACCATGTCATTCCCAAGCTTTGTTCTCTACTCCGGAACTGGCGATGAAGAGTTGTAGCAGCGATGCTCTCTTGTCTCGCTTCTGTTGCTTTATAATATCATCAGCAGACACAGGCATCTGAACCTACTAAGCTTCTCTCATGTCTCTCGCCTTCACTGTAAAACAACTTTGTAGATTATGCGAACACTGTTTTGTAGCGGAAACTACGGTAGCAGAATATGCACTGAGAAATGGAACACATAGGTCAACAGATCAGTATTTTGTTTTTGGTCACCGAAAAGGTTCATCATTCCAATCGTAGCAGATGCAATATCTAACAGCTTGTCCATATAGTTTCTTCAGTCATTTACAGGCGAACATACTTTGCATTTAACCTGAGCTACTGAACTTCGTGACTCTCAAGATATACATTTCACTGTGCCGACTCGCAGAAGTAACTGCAAAGAAGATTCAGGTTGGTTCTAATTCTTCAGTTTTACCATCTCCTGCAAGTCCACTGGATAGCACATCTTGGCGTGCTCACCAGACCACACATTTTCCGCAAGGATCTGATTCACAGAATCTGTCGGGTGGAATTCATCCCACCAGACATGGCTTGACGCGTCGCTGCACGCCATCTGTGGAAGAACACATATGAATAGGCCACCATACTTGCCCAGCCCACAGCAAGCATCAGTGGTGGTCAGAAAGCCTGCATGTTGCAATTCCATCAAAACTTGAAGCCCTTTTCAAGAATAGCACACAATTTAAATATAGAACTGATGATGCATTGGCTCACCGTAGTGGTCACGGTTCTCTAGAATTTCTACTGACCCCTCGAACGTATCACAGTAACTGATCATGGAATCTGGGTACTGGCTGATGAACTCGCTGGACATGTATCTCAGGCCATAGTTGAACTCGATCACAACGTTGTTGATGTAGTCGATGCATTCCCCATTTTGGCTGCCGTAGTCCGAAAGGAAGTGAGGTGCGCAGCCAACAGGAGGAAGGCCCATCAGCACGATCTTGCGAACGTTGATATTGTACAGATTCTGTATAAATAATTATTATCAAAAGGGGGAAGAAGATACACAAGTACACAAGTACACAGCTATTTTAGACATATACAAACTTGAGTAATCTGACAACAAACTCATATAGAACTAAACAGAAAATGCAATTAATTTGCTAAGGTAGCACAAAGAAGAAACCGAAGCAAACTATTCCATTTACACCAGTATATCCATGAGATTATGTAATGAGCACAATGAAAACTTCTACATTCAAGTGTTGGACGATACCGCACACTACAGGTATGTGCGACTTCAATCACCATGCACCGCATGTTCTGCTTAAAATTATATAACGGAGAAAAATTAGGCACACAGAGAATCAAGTTATCCAGGACACACAAACCGAGCAGCATGCTGTTACATGGTCAGGTCATAGACAGTTGAACAGAGAGATAAAGATGCAAGATGTACCACAGCCTTGACTTAAACTTCCAAATGCAAGTTAAAAAATAAGTACTGTGTGTACATTCAGTTACTCAAACACATCTTTTGGGTTAAGACAATGAGAAACAGAACACCATTATAACTCATTGCAGAATGCAGACCCGGGATAATCAGTCCAATCATTTGAATTTCATAATTCTATTAAAAAAAGCGCTGTAAATATCATCAGTCTGAAACATTTCACATTTGTAGTACCTATATATATGCAATTGTACAAGCAACACCCACAAATTTGATAGTAAGAACCAAAAGTGGAGGAACTAATGTTCCATAACTGCAAATCAACAAGGATACAACAATGCTCATTCATTTAAACCGCTCTCATGTGTTAACTTCCCTAGACAACAAAATTCTAGTCTGTCCAGATAAGTTAGTACATTTTCTCCATAATGCAACTCATAGTTTCAGATGTCCCTGTCCCATAACTATGCATGGTGAAACTCCAGCAAGTGAAACCCCAATTCGACAGCATTAAGAGACAATACACAGCACAGCAGTAATCAAACAGAAGGTGCGCAATTGTATAATAAACTGAGGAGCAAGAACCGCACCTTGATTTCCTGCCTCACTGCATTAACAAGAAGCTGATTGAACTCCCATGGGAGGTAATGCATCTGGACCCCGGACACATTGCGCAGGTAGTAGTGGATGAAGTCGTTGCTCCCGATCGACACAAAGAACACCGATCTCTTGAACAGGTCCACTGTCGCTGCCTCCCCAAGAGCCAGTGCCATCTGCTCATATGTGTCCTCAACCTGCTGCACCTGCTGGGTGAGCGACACATGCATCCCCTACAAGCGTAACCAAATTAGCATCATACCGAAGTGACCAAACCACACACCAATACTAGAATTCCCCCAAACAGACCCCCCAGCAGCACCACGACATTATTGTATGATACGGGGAGAGGTGGGAGGACGGACCAGCTCAGAACCACTGCTGGAGAGAATGCCGGCTGCCGCGGACGCATAGTTGACGCCTTGGATCATTCCATCAATGTTGCTGAGGCCAATACTGCCGGCGCCCATTCGCATGCTCTGCTCAAGGTACGGAGGGACGAAGGGAAGCCCCAGCTTCTCCGCTGTAGCAAATCAAAATCAAAAGAGGTTAGGATTAAGAAAAGGGAGGCGAATTTGGAGCATCGCAAAACTAAATTCATCAATCAGGGTGAACCACGAAGACCTAAACCCACGAGATTTAATATCCCAAGAGCAAGGGCTCACAGAATCAAGGAACCCACACCATACGATGAAATATTCAATAAACGACTCGAGAACCAACCATCTGCATCCCCCGAAGAAATCAGAAGAAGCGTCATGCGAGCAACCTACCGAGGTAGTCGACGGGGATGCGGCCATTGGAGAAGCGTCCCGTGGGGCGGTGGGTATCGAAGTCCCGTCCGTACGGCTCGCGGTCAGCGCGGGCGAGCGTGCCGAGGTAGTTGTTGGTGCCGACGTCGGCCGTGGAGTCGCCAATGACGAAGAGCGCCGGGACGAGCGGGGTCGGGGCCACCGATGGGGACGAGGACCGGGAAGGCGAGGCACCTGCGGAGCAAGGGAGAGCGGAGAGGAGGAGGAGGCACAGGAGGAGAGCGAGGAGAGGCGCCATTTCCGGTGAGCGCGGTGGCGAGTTCGCGCGCTCTGGGTTGGAAAAAGCCGTGGGATTGGGGGAAATCGATCGGGTTTATGGAAGAGCTTGGACTCTGGTCTGTAAAGACTCGAGTCGTTTTGGCGGGTTAGGGTCATCGGAGAGTGTCGGCTCTCCATGAACGACTCTCTGGTCATTTTTTTCTTCTAAAAAGAGTATATATTAATATTATAAAAGAGTAAACTGGACGGACGGTCCTAATTCTTTTCTCGTATCTTCACTTTGGTCTCTATTTTTTGAAATTGCAGATTTAGGTTCTAAATCTTTCGTAAGTGATTCATCTGAGGTCCTAAATCGGTTTGACCGGAGTTGACCGATACCACGTTGGCAGTGAGGCCAACAAGGCTTACCAGGTCACTGCGCATATTTGTGAATAAGCCTCCGAGGTTATGTTTCTTTTAAAAGGTGGTCTACTCTTTGGATCTCATGAGCCTCCATTTGATCAGGACCTCGACGGCGGAGAGGTAATCCCCCGCCCGCCTCCCTGGCGACCTTCCCATGGCCTCCCTCTTCCATGGCCGCCCCTTCCCTGCTCGTCCCTGTCCCTCTTGCCCTGGCCGCCCCCCTTCCCTCCTAGCCCGAACCCTAGTTCGTGGGCAGGACCAGAACAACGACGGGATGGTGAATCGCAGCGGCAGGAGGGTGAATGGCAGCGACGGACGACTGGATGGCAATTTCTAGGCCTATCCCTTCTTGTACATCTTTGTCACGAGGACACATCACCAATACAAAGTAGAAGCAGGTGGTTTGCAGGCATGGGTCAGCTGATCGATGAGATTGGTTGTAACACCCTCAGAATTGGCCCTATGCAAGTTTCAGCGCTTCCCGCCAAAACCCGCATAGAAACGATCACTTGCGTGCGGGTGGAAAACGAAGTAATACCATTACACAACAGTCCTCGATGAAACCCACAAAACAACATATATCCAACAACGACTCAATGAGTCAAGAATACAGAGGTACAATACAAAGATCCAAATCACCTTTAAAACAATACAGCATCCGAGTACGGACAAGATGCAAATTGAGCTAAGAGCCCTGAAGAATAACCAATGGCGTCCATAACCCTGCCCAGGCCAAGCCGGAAGGGTAACCCTGCTAACGACGTCGATCTCGAAACCTGCTTACACAAAAGGGGTGCCGACAAAGGGCAAAGGAAAAAGAGAGCGGTCGATCGAGGCCAAGACACGGCGAGACTAGAATTGCGGTCCTCGCCTACATAGGTATGGTGTCTTTGCGGCAAGCGACATGCACTAAACAACCTATAGAGACTCGAGATAACTGTCGGCTACCAGAGAGGGATAAGAAAGACCTATTCGGAACCATCCTGATACTACCACCAAACATACCCATCCTGGTATTTCCCCCTCGAGACCAAACGAGGAAGTCAACCGAGAAACTCACACAGTTGGCAGTTTTATTCATTCCGTTATAGTGGCGGCAATTACTAGTCAAATATAGATAGCATGAGTCGTCCTGATATAATAAGCAGTGGGCAGTTTTAGTTAAACATTCCGTTGTAGTTATAACACTTACTAGTCAGATACAATTAGCATGAGATATCCCAAACCCAGCAGTTGTTGGTACTTTTATTTAGCCATTCCGTGGTAGTGGAGCTGATTACTAGTCATATCGGATACCAGTCAAATTATAACAGTAAACTTTAGTTATGGTTGTATATGATCAAGAACTGTGCTCCAAGTCGTCCATAACCGCGGACACGGCTTTTCGAAAAGATTTAACCCTGCAGGGGTGCACCAAAGTATCCACACGCACTTCGACCCTTTTTGCCAGATCAGTTAACATACACCCATCGGTATGTCGGCGGGGCCTAAGTCATGATGTTTCCTAGACCCAAAGCAAGTACATGGGGGCCACCCCACTAAGCTACCCGCAACGAAGTCGGTCGGTCTCCGAGACGGACTCAGGGTTTGTGTAGACGGCTGTAAACGACTAGGAACCCGAAAGTATGACTGGGCTTGTCGATACAGCGAAAACGCGTCACGGTCCTAAACAGTACAGGTGCTCCTCGCATAATCGTAAATAAAGCAGTAAAGCATGGCATAAGTACAGGATAGTAATAAAGCCCCAAACTACTTGTGGCCCCCGGTACAATACTTTGAAATCAGGTACTAATCGATGGGGGTGCCCACACACCCCACATGTGGTTAGCGCGCTCGATCTCGGAACAGGTGTCAAGAACTCGGGGTCCTACGGGACACCAGTGAGCGGTTAAAATCCAAATATTGTCTATTACCCACCGGTGCCTCTGCATTTACCTACTTTCAATTTTAGTTATTAAACAATAATTAAAGCCATGATCATCTCCAACATTAAACATGCGGCAATACTCCAACAACTGTGGTACTTGACGACATAGCAAGACTTGAGCAAGCGACTACAACGCGCAGGTCCAACTATCTACCAAACAACAGGTAATAGGATGTGTCCAAGGCAATATAAGGCCGCAAGGGATATCACGGGTACGGAAACTAGAGCATCGCAACCCAGATAGAAATAGATCAACAGGAGGAAATAAAGACTATAAATACAAAATAGGTAGAAGGGGAAGGGATGCTCGCCTGAAAACATTGCCGAAGGTTCATCCGAAGATCGGGTCGACACTCACATCAACTCATCGGCCTAATACGTGAAGAAGCAAAGCACTAGAAGAAACACCGGATGGACTATTTAATACTACGGTAGAAAATCGGGCATGATGCATGTATGATGTATGACATGGCAGGCGATGCAATTAGGCCATATTAAGCGGAACCAGGGTCCCGATAATTATTTGCTAGGTTCATGTTGTTTAGATACCCCACATTTTAAATGTTGTCTTAACATGGCAAATCATGGTATCGGTTCGCTACACAAATTTAAATGGAGTCCGAAATAAGACAAAGGTATTCCGCATATCGACTCCAGATTTAATTATGAGGCGAATCGGCATAATGCCCCAACCCACATGATATGCATGCGAGATGAACAATTAATATGCAACAAGATGATAATGTAATATTATAAAAATAGGGTCTCGGATAAAGGGTCACACATTAGAGGGTTTGGGCGATCTTGGTTTGGGGGGGTTCGAGCGCCGGGATCGGTCTTCGGGATCGGCCTTCGGATCCGGGTTCCTTGGGTCCGAGAGGAAGATGTCCTCAGGGTCTCGATCATCGGGTCCATGGATCGGGGGTCTTTGGCATCTTCGGATCTGGGGTGGAAAACATGGCGATCCGGGGGAACGGTACTCGGGTTCGGGGTCTCGGCCTTCGAGAAGAAAGGCATGGCGTTCCATGTGGCGATCCTGGCGAGCTTGTTGGCGTCGAAGGGCGGCCGGATGGGCGGCGGCGGCGAGGAAGGCGAAATCTTGGCGGCGAGCACGGCAGCGAGGCGGCGGCGCGGCCATGGAGGTGGACCACGCCCTAGCGGTCGAGGAGACGGGAGGTCGGCGATCGGCCGAGGCCGCGGCGCGCCGGAGCGGAGGGGACCCGAGACGGCGCCGGGCTCGGCGGGGAGCACGGAGACGAGGAGGCGACCGGTGGCGCGGCGGTTGGCCGAAGAGGCGGAGAGGAGGACCCCGAGGCGGTGGCGCGGGGCTCTGCGTGAGGGGAGGGAGGCGACGGGGAAAGAGGGAGCAGGGACGAGGGAAGGAGAGACGGCGGCGGCGGGCGCCAGGAGGAGGCGGGGTCGGTCGATGGTGGGGATTTGCGTCGAGGAAGTGGAGGCCAGGAGCGGGTCGCGGGCGGACGCGGGGGAGAAGAGAGCCAGGGGAGAGAGCGGGGTCGGGGTGGGGCCAGGGAAGAGAGAGAGGGGGGAGGGATCGAGGCCAGGGGTTGTCGGGTGGTGGGATTGGATTGAGGAGGGGCAGGTGGTGGGGAGCGGTGGGGCCGGGCGGGGTTGGTGGAGACACGGGGCATGGGGATCGGTTCCAAGGCCGGGGGGAGCGCGCCCAGGAGGGCCTGGTCGGCTGGGGGGTTAGGGTAGGTGGCAGCGGCTGATGGGGTGGAATTTTGGGCTAGGGGGATGTGGCGAGCCGTGAGTGGCTGTGGTGATGTGGAGGGGCCTGGGTAGACTAGGATTGGATAGTTTTAGGAATTTTGGAGGTGGCCGGTCAGGCTTTCGGGCCTGGCGGACTGCCTCCTAAAAATAAAAGAAATATTTTATTATTTGAAACGGGGCTTTTGCAAACCGTTGGTAGACGAAACAAAATATTCCGGAGACCCGGATTTTGTGTTTGAATAAAGACGGGGCGTTCAGAAGACAAAAATAGATTTTTCGAAGATAGTTTTATGCAAACAAATGCAAGATGACATGACGATGCTCAAATGCAATGTGGCATGATGACATGAGCATGCGGTCATGATGATGCAATGCACGAAAACAACGCGATTTTCTAGTAGTGGTTTTTGCGGGGCGCCACATTGGTTTGGGGGGAAATGCCAATTTTGGGCTAGATCGGAAATAGCGGCAGCGCACACGGAATAATTGTGGGAATAACACATGTAGGCAAAGAGCTTGTCCAGGCGGCATGGGATACACCGTGTGAAGCTGGTGCACGCCTGCGCGATGGAGGCTCGGTGCATGCCGACGATGAGGGAACAAGGTGGGCATCGGCAAGCTTGTCACCAACTCAATTAAAATTTGCAAAATATCGCTTAGGGGTCGTGTTTTAGAAGAAATAGAACATCGGAGGCTATTCACAAATATGCGTAGTGACCTGGTAAGCCTCGTGGGCCTCATTGCCAACGTGGCTATAACATCCTAGGATTTTATAATTTTGGATTAAAAAAATGCAATTGCATTCCATGGAAACCCTCATGCAAAAGCTTTATGTCAAAACCCTAATTCAAGTCCCTAAAGAGATTTAATAGGGATCTATAAAAAATGTACTTGAAATTAAATTTAGACAAGAAAAGGTATTCGCTAGATTCCTAAAGATATATTATGAAATAACTCTATTTATAATGATACATAAAGAAATCCTATTTTTTTTATAAATCCCTAAGCTAGCCAGACATGCATCATGTAAGCGATGGGGATTAATAGTATTTTAAAAATGGTAAATATAATCTCTATGCATCCTAAAAGGTGTATTTTGAATTTACAAAAATTTAGAAATTTGAACCACTCCATTTGGAGCTATAGAACAAAATCTAGAAAAGAAATAGAAAAAAGAATAATTGAAATAAAAAGAATCTAAGCTATCGTGCGTGGCAGCCAGCTTCTAGGCCTAAGTACGTGTGCGTACAAATTAAGTCAGTGCGTAGTCGTTTGTACCTTTTATTTATTTTTTTCCTTCTTCCTGTCGAGTGGAGCCACCACGTGAATCTCCAAGCTCGACCAGATTTCACGACGAACACGAGTTCGTATCCAAACAAACTAGTCCAAGAAAATCGTCAATTCCGGCCAAATATTTTACTCTCTTTTCACAAAACTTCAGATATAAATAGCCTGTTTCCCTCTGCCTCTCTTCCCACTTTTTCCCGAACGAATTCCAGCCCGCAAACGTTGGACTCAAACCGAATTTGATCTCGCCGAAGTTCGCCGCTAGAGCTTCAGGAGCTGAAGGTTGTCGTCGATCCCGAGCTCTTCTTCCACTTCTGTCTGCTCTACTGTGTTCCCCACGATTTACCGTACCTCCTCATGCATTTTCCCTCTCTCTAATGCATCCAGCCGACGGCAATTTTTTTGCCGGAGTTCGCCGAAGCCAAGAAGAATCAGCCGCCATTCGCTGTCGTTTGAGGAGGAGAAGGTCGCCTTCGAGGACACGCGTGTGACTGAAAGGCCAAGACGATCATCGTGGACTACGTATCCACGCCGGGAACTCACGAGGGCAACGCCAACGACCACCATCTGCGCCCTCCAACGCCGCGCCGCCGTTGCCAGTTGTTATCGGTACGTCACCATCACGTGTAGTCTGTCCGATCGCGTTTGCGCTGCTAAGATTAGATCTTTAATCCAAACAGTATCAGATAATAACAGTGCGCCGCGTGACGATCCCAGTCAGCTGTCGCGTTAGAAATTCAAGCTCAGTCAGCAGTCAAACGCATAATCAGCACGGCCAATTAGAATTTCGAATTAAAAATAGGCAGAAAAATATGTAAACTTGTAAAATTCATAGAAAAATAAATACAAGTCTAAATTTAGTAAATTATATATCATTGGATTCATAAAATTGTGTAGAACACTTAGCTGGTCTCATATATAACTTTTGTCAAAAGAAATAATTTAAATAATTTAAACCCTTCTAACTAGTATTTAAACTACAGAAAATAACCAGAACTCCAAATTTAGTAAAACCAATTGCCATTGTTTTGTATACAGAATATCTATCCAAAGAAATTGCGTGCCAAATTATTTGGTACTGTTAAAATATAAATTCATGCAGAAATCTATAAACGCATTGCAATAGTATTTTAATCATAGAAAAAGATCTACAACTCCGATTAGGGTGAATCCAATTCTTACTGGTCCGTATTAATGTCCCCTATCCTATACACCCCAGACCCAAATTTAATATGGCACTTAGTATAGAAGTTTTAACAAAACTATTAAAACCTTTATATTGCAACCAAGAATTAATAATAAATATCCTATTACATTAAATGATCTCCTACATGCATCATATGATCTACTAATGTTCAGAAAACTAATTTCAACCATTGTGACATATTAACTCGTCATGCATGTATTTGTTCATCATTGTTTTGTTGTATTATGCATAATTGCATTGTTTTGAATGGTGTATTTGTTGTGCTTGTTTTAATCGTTAGATTGCGAGAAGTACAATATTTGTGATTGTGACGAGTGCAAAGATTGCAATTGTGAGAATTGTTTGAACGACTACATCAACTAAAGGCAGATGGCACTATCATAAATGTCCTAATTATTTACTTATGCATTGCAGTTGTTTTTAGTAGAAGTGCATGTGTAGGAATATTTTGCACTATGTGCTATGCTATGCTATGTCCTATTTAGGATACCCTTTTGTGTCTTGCTTAGTGAAAACATCGTAGTTGTAGTATGCTTAGCCCTGCTATAGATTCGAGGTGGATATCATGTCATGAGTATTATGAGGTATTGGAAAAGCTATGTTTTATATAATAAAACAAGTACTTAATGAATCACCTGGGTGGAATATTGTTGTTGTTGAGTTTTGAAGAAGTGGCAACGAAGAGGACCGTATCTTTGGCTACCTCTCTCGTGTGTGCTGGAAGAAGACCACCTAGGCTTCATAGAGCTTTCTCGCACAGTAGCTTCCGTGTACAGCCACATGCTAATATGGGCTCTGGCTTAGTTAATTACATAGCGGAAGACCCTTTGCATTAGTATATCTTCAGGTTAACTAGAACTGTGTATTGGAGGTTATATCCGTGCATTGGTTCTTGTTAGACGTGCTAGAATTGTGTATTGGGAGGACTTCTATGGAAAGACTTCGTCACATTCTCGATCTGCCGGTATACCAATTGGTGTGTACTAAACCAGCGGCCACTGGTGGCGTCAAGGCGAGATTGTGTCGTGTGGGTAAAGTGTACAACTTCTGCAGAAGATATAAATCTAATCGATTAGCCGTGTCCCCGGTTATGGACAATATTGAGAAACTAAGGCCTGAAGCTTATGGATGATCTTTACATTCCAATTTCTTAATAAAATTTGATGGTTTGAACAATGGAGTAGGAGCAATTAGTGTTGTCCAATGTGTTCAAACAATTTTCAGAAAGGATTTAAAACTATTTGGAAATGTTAGGATAAAACTATTTCTTTATGCAAATGAGCCTGGAACTCCACTTAGCCAAATATGCATGTAATTGATAGGTTCCATTTAAATCCACATACTAGTGACACTTGCCAATACATTCAAAGTATTGACCATTCGTGGCCGCAACCTTTCATGTTGCAGGTTATATCATTTTTAAGTAATCGTTATAGGTCGCGAGACTCCAGTCAGCGATTGTTCGCCTGTGGCACATTTGAAGAATGGAGATCTACCTTGTATTTCCTTTCCGATGTGATATAATATAAATTCTAAATCATATTCGTTGTATTTATGATGCGCGGTATATTTGTTATCATTTTGTACTGTGTGTGCTAGTGAATCGATCCAGGGATTGGCACTACACACATGAACTCAGCCTTATCAGGCGAGGGTGTTACAAGATGGTATCAGAGCTGTGCGTTGACTGTAGGATCGTGACCTTAGAAATGGATTAGTAATAGAAGACCTCTATTAGGAGAACTATCGTATTTTATACTTATTAGCATTCTTATATTCCTTGTCTATCTTTTTTAGAACCTCTTCTTGTTCAAAATTTGTAGTTGTCCATTCCTTTGATACATGTATTAGTGTTGCCTACAAGTAGAATAAGAAATAAGGTGATACAAATGAACATCTCATCATGTTTGGTTAGATCTGGGCCACCATATATTGTCTCTTTAGGAGATCATCACTATCGTGTTAGCATATTGATCTTACCAACTTATGTGGTATGACAATATTAGTTGCTTGTTTGTTTGTATTGAGTTATTTTGTGTGATGTCTTGTTTAGGATCAGTTAGTTTTAAACTCTAAGGTTTCTGAAATTTGTGTGAGGTTTTTAGATTAGTTTAATGGTGTGAATTGATGGAAATTCGTGATATTACTGCTGCAGTTTTCTGTCCGACCTGTTGTACCACGTGATTTTTCATATTTTACTAGTAACTCAGAAAAATCTAAAAAACTAGGATCTGAAGCGTAATTACCTGTACTACATGTACAAAAAATGGATAAAATTCCTGACGAGTTTAAGGTGCCCAGAAAAATTCGTGAAAGTTGCTGTACCGTTTTGACAGATTTTGTTTATTGTTTATTTGTTGCTCTATTCTACTCTAATATTGTCTCCAACCTTTCCAAACTATTTTGTGGTTATATACTGTTAGTTTTAAACCCCTATAACGTTGTATGCAAGTGTTTTCTTGTGTGTTGATTGCTTATGATTGTTTGTTTGGTTGTGACATTGATTGCTTCATATAGTTATTGGTAGAAATACTTCTCTTAGTCATCTTCTATCTATACTCATTTATGCTATCCCAAACAGATGCCGCCTCGTCGTCAACCCACTGGGATGGAGCAGTTGATAGCAACACAGACACAACTATCACAAGTGGTGACTCAATTCATAGCAAACAACAACAACCCAAGCCAAGTGGATGCACTCACTAGGTTCCTAAAGCTAAGGCCTGCAAAAATCTCAAGCGCACCTGAGCCTATGATTGCACTTGATTGGCTACGCTCAGTGAATAAGGACTTAGTAACAGTTGGATGAACAGATGAAGAGAAAGTGAGGTTTGCTGCTCACTTACTTGAAGGACAGGCAGCTACTTGGTGGGATACCTTTCAGATCACCCACCCCATTGATACAATCACCTGGGAGATGTTCGAGGAAGGATTCAAGACAAGCCATGTCTCGTCTGGAGTCATGACCCTGAAGAGAAAGGAATTCCGTGATCTACACCAGTACGATCGCACGGTATCGGAGTATATAGAGGAATTCACCAATTTGTCTCGCTATGCTCCGGAGGATGTCGACAATGATGATAAAAGGAAAGAGAGATTTCTGGATGGACTGAGTGATGAGCTCTCTGTTCAGCTATCAATAGTGTACACTCCCACTTTCCAGGATCTCATGGACAAAGCTAGGATTCTTGAAGAGAAACAAAGGCAAGTTGAGAAGCGCAAGAGGAAGCACAACAACAACTGCAACTCAGGATCACATCAGAGGATATGTACCTTCCATAACGGGAATGGGAACTCTGTAGATCACATGTATGAAGGCAATGGACACCATCAACATGGAGGCAATGAACATGACCACCAAGGGCACGAGGACCACCACAACAACGATGGAGTTAATATTGGTGATGAGGATAGTCAAGAAAATGATGGGAATAGTGGCTTTAACCATCATAAGAAGTCTAAAAAGAGGGATATAAGCCAGCTACAGTGCTATAATTGCAAGGAACTAGGGCACTATGCATCAGACTGTCCTGAGAAGAAAAAGAAGAAGGATGAGAAGAAGAAAAAGAATGCTCGAAACTCTAATGGGAACAAGCCCAATCTAGTCCAGAAGGGGAATGTAAACCACCTCAACATTTACCACCTCTTTGATGAAGGAGTCATTGAAGAGCTGGATGAAGATGATATATGATAATTGATAGCAACCTGGGTATGCTAAGAACCTCACATATTTCCAAGAGAACACTGGAGAAGCAACCTAGACAATTTTCTTTTAAGGGTGATAGAACCCTGATGTACCTCGACCCTATTTCTTTCTATCCTTCCCAAATCTCGGGACGAGATTTCTTTTAAGGATGGTAGTTTGTAACATTCTAGGATTTTATAATTTTGGATTAAAAAAATGCAATTGCATTCCAAGGAAACCCTCATGCAAAAGCTTTGTGTCAAAACCCTAATTCAAGGCCCTAAAGAGATTTAATAGGGATCTATAAAAAATGTACTTGAAATTAAATTTAGACAAGGAAAGGTATTCCCTAGATTCCTAAAGATATATTATGAAATAACTCTATTTATAATGATACACAAAGAAATCCTATTTTATAAATCCCTAAGCTAGCCAGACATGCATCATGTAAGCGATGGGGATTAATGGTATTTTAAAAATGCTAAATATAATCTCTATGCATCCTAAAAGGTGTATTTTGAATTTACAAAAATTTAGAAATTTGAATCACTCCATTTAAAGCTATAGAACAAAATCTAGAAAAGAAATAGAAAAAAAACAATAATTGAAATAAAAAGAATCTAAGCTATCGTGCGTGGCAGCCAGCTTCTAGGCCTAAGTACGTGTGCGTACAAATTAAGTCAGCGCGTAGTCGCTTGTACCTTTTTTTTTTTCCTTCTTCCTGTCAAGTGGAGCCACCACGTGAATCTCCAAGCTCGACCAGATTCCACGACGAACACGAGTTCGTATCCGAACAAACTAGTCCAAGAAAATCGTCGATTCCGGCCAAATCTTTTACTCCCTTTCCATAAAACTTCAGATATAAATAGCCTGTTTCCCTCCGCCTCTCTTCCCACTTTTTTCCGAATGAATTCCAGCCCGCAAACGTTGGACTCAAACCGAATTTGATCTCGCCGAAGTTCGCCGCTAGAGCTTTAGGAGCTGAAGGTTGTCGTCGATCCTGAGCTCTCCTTCCACTTCTGTCTGCTCTGCTGTGTTCCCCTTGATTTACCGTACCTCCTCGTGCCTTTTCCCTCTCTCTAATGCATCCAGCCGATGGCACTTTTTTTGCCGGAGTTCGCTGAAGCCAAGAAGAACCAGCCGCCATTCGCTGTCGTTTGAGGAGGAAAAGGTCGCCTTCGAGGACACGCGTGTGACTGAAAGGCCAAGACGATCATCGTGGACTGGCGGAGGACGAAAAAAACATGAGATAGGACGAACTCTAATAAAAATAAATATCAAAATCTTTGCCATCGACAATAACTTTTCAACTATTATTGTTGCTACGAGTAAAAGCAATACCAACTCAACAAGACGATAAACGATATGAAGCATTATGTATCATCCAAATATGAATAACGAATATCTTAAGGTTATCTTATATAGGCTCATGCTCATATAAGATAAATCTCCGTAAGCTAAGAAATCTTATTCACATTGAAACTATAAAATGAGTCACTTGAGTCAAGATAAGAAGTTCTGAAACAGCTCTAACAACTCATCGAAGCAATAATCAAAATTAGTTGTAATAGATTCTATAGAATAATAGAAAGTGTACATACTCCAAAATAATCAATAGAGACCTAGTGTCTTCTCTCTTTTAATGATTTCTCACTCTTGTTACCAATTCGTCCATACTTAGGATTATGATATAATTTTTACGTGAATTCAGATATTTCGGGAGGGATATCAACCATCATTTCTCCAGTTAAACCAGAATGTCAATTAGAATTTTATATCAATAGTATATAAAAGTCAAAATAGAAACATAAAACATAAACCATTATATAATTCGGATTGGTTTTGGCCACATGCCATAAGGTGGCCAAATTACTCTCGAGTCCTCCTTAGATACCCCATCTAGGACATTGTTTAGAGTCTAGTTTTTATTAGATTGAGAATTAGATGTTGCAAAGAGGAAGAGTTGGTTTAAAACTAGATAAACCCAACACCTTATTTCGCTTCAGAATCAGTTTTGCGCAGTGTTCACTAAAACAAGCATAGCTCTCTCATACGAAGTCCGTTTTCAGCGTATGACCACTCAAAATGTTCAGAAAAGACATGTGCATCTAAAGGTTCTTGCCAAAAATCAAGGTAGGGCGGCCGCCCTACCTTGCCCTACTGGGAACTTCGCCCCTGTACGTATCCACACCGGGAACTCACGAGGGCAACGCCAACGACCACCATCTGCGCCCTCCAACGCCGCACCGGTTGTCATCGGTACGTCACCATCACGTGTAGTCTGTCCGATCGCGTTTACGCGGCTTAGATTAGATATTTAACACAAACATTATCGGATAATAACAGTGTGCCGCGTGACGATCCCAGTCAGCTTTTGTCGCGTTAGAAAAGTCAAGCTCAGCAGTCAAAAACGCATAGTCAACACGGTCAATTAGAATTTCGAATTAAAAATAGGCAGAAAAATATGTAAACTTGTAAAATTCATAGAAAAATAAATACAAGTTCAAATTTAGCAAATTATATATCATTGGATTCATAAAATTGTGTAGAACACTTATCTGGTCTGATATATAACTTTTGTTGAAAGAAATAATTTAAATAATTTAAACCCTTCTAACTAGTATTTAAACTACAGAAAATTAACCAGAACTCCAAATTTAGTAAAACCAATTGCCACTGTTTTGTATACAGAATATCTATCCAAAAAAATTGCGTGCCAAATTATTTAGTACTGTTAAAATATAAATTCATGCAGAAATCTATAAACCCATTGCAATAGTATTTTAATCATAGAAAAAGATCTATAGCTCCGATTAGGCTGAATCCAATTCTTACTGGTTCGTATTAATGTCACATATTCTATACACCCCAGACCCAAATTTAATATGGCACTTAGTATAGAAGTTTCAACAAAACTATTAAAACCTTTATATTGCAATCAAGAATTAATAATAAATATCCTATTGCATTAAATGATCTCCTACATGCATCATATGATCTACTAATGTTTAGAGAACTAATTTCAACCATTGTGACATATTAATTTGTCATGCATGTATTTTTTCATCATTGTATTGTTGTATTGTGCATAATTGCATTGTTTTGAATGGTGTATTTGTTGTGCTTTGTTTTAATCGTTAGATTGCGAGAAGTACAACATTTGTGATTGTGACGAGTGCAAAGATTGCAATTGTGAGGATTGTTTGAACGACTACATAAACTAAATGCAAGTGGCAATATCATAAATGTCCTAATTATTTTCTTATGCATTGTAGTTGTTTTTAGTAGAAGTGCATGTGTAGGAATATTTTGCATTATGTGCTATGCTATGCTATGCTATGTCCTATTTAGGATACCCTTTTGTGTCTTGCTTAGTGAAGACATCGAAGTTGTAGTATGCTTAGCCCTGCTATAGATTCGAGGTGGATATCATGTCATGAGTATTATGAGGTATTGGAAAAGCTATGTTTTATATAATAAAACAAGTACTTAATGAATCACCTGGGTGGAATATTGTTGTTGTTGATTTTTGAAGAAGTGGCAACGAAGAGGACCATATCTTTGGCTACCTCTCTCGTGTGTGCACTGGAAGAAGACCACCTAGGCTTCATAGAGATTGAACATGTTTCTCGCACAGTAGCTTCCGTGTATAGCCACATGCTAATATGGGCTCTGGCTTAGTTAACTACATAGCGGAAGACCCTTTGCATTAGTATATCTTCAGGTTAACTAGAATTGTGTATTGGAGGTTATATCCGTGCATTGGTGCCTGTTAGACGTGCTAGAATTGTGTATTGGGAGGACTTCTATGGAAAGACTTCGTCACATTCTCGATCTTCCGGTATACCAATTGGTGTGTACTAAACCAGCGGCCACTGGTGGCGTCAAGGCGAGATTGTGTCGTGTGGGTAAAGTGTACAACTTCTGCAGAAGATATAAATCTAATCGATTAGCCGTGTCCCCGGTTATGGACAATATTGAGAAACTAAGGCCTGAAGCTTATGGATGATCTTGACATTCCAATTTCTTAATAAAATTTGATGGTTTGAACAATGGAGTAGGAGCAATTAGTGTTGTCCAATGTGTTCAGACAATTTTCAGAAAGGATTTAAAACTATTTGGAAATGTTAGGATAAAACTATTGCTTTATGCAAATGAGCCTGGAACTCTACTTAGCCAAATATGCATGTAATTGATAGGTTTCATTTAAATCCACATACTAGTGACACTTGCCAATACATTCAAAGTATTGACCATTCGTGGCTCCAACCTTTCATGTTGCAGGTTATATCGTTTCTAAGTGATCGTTATAGGTCGCGAGACTCCATTCAGCGATTGTTCGCCTGTGGCACATTTGAAGAATGGAGATCAACCCTGTATTTGTTTTCCGCTGTAATATAATATAAATTCTGGATCATATTCGTTGTATTTATGATGCGCAGTATATTTGTTATCATTTTGTACTGTGTGTGCCAGTGAATCGATCCAGGGATTGACACTATACACATGAACTCAGCCTTATCAGGCGAGGGTGTTACAGTGGCACCGGTCAACTCCAATCAAACCGATTTAGGACCTCACATGAATCACTTATGAAAGATTTAAGATCTAGATGTGCAATTTTAAAGAATAGGGACCAAAGTGAAGGTGCGGGGAAAGAATTAGGACCGCTCATACGATTTACTCATCATAAAAATATTCATTACCTTCGTTATCTGCAACAACGCATGTTCTATCAGTTTTACGTATGCATACAACCAAAAAATGAAATATATATATATATACCTCGCTACAAATAACCATTTTTCAAAACAACGACACTAACACCATCAGAACAACATTAGTAGTCCAACCACTCCAATAGCAATGTTTCAAGAAGAAAATAATGCACCAGGCCGTTGTCGTCCGATCAAAGATCCTAGATTTTTACCTAAAAAAGGTCCTCGTTTTAAAAAAAAACTTTAACAGGATCATTGCCAGACACAACTAATTAAGGTCAGACCTTAGATTTTTACCCTGCAAAGTAAGATGGAACTCCTCCAATATTGTCTCCCCCACAAACAGTCACTGTTGTAAGTTACAAATCCCGCAATTAGTTCTCATTGCCACAAAGATTCAAACCACCATCCTTTTCTTCGTGTTTCTGCTTTTCTGACATTATCCACGAGATAAGACCAGAAACTTTCTATCCATCTGATGGAGAATATATGACTAATTCATTAAGTTCATCATTTAAAAAAAACTTTTCACATCTATTTAAAAAAACATGATGTTATACGGTGATTAAGATTAACATGTGCAAGAAAAAGTACATACATCTCATTGTAATCAGCACGTTCTACATCGGACATTGTACTTGGGCGGCTCAAACAATGTCCACAATTAATTGCACTCAAAGATGTAAAGTTCTTCCTAATAGCATTTACCTAGTGCGGGCCTTCAAGCGTTCATTCCATCTTTGAATCTCTCGAAGAGTAAACAAATGAGTAATGCTCACAAAATTTGACAATTCAAGACGTGAGTGAGTTTGAGTTCCTTTCTTCATATCACCCAAGATGCTGAGGGGATATTATTTTTTCGACCTTCTTTATCTTTGGACGGTACATTTCTTCTTAATGTGGAGTCGTTTTCCGTTCGATGAGAAACTATCATGTAGGAATGTATCGTTTACATACATCGAAGCTTCGTCATCATCTGATAACAATCCGACGAAACCAACCTACGGTTGGAAAACTGTGCGTTCGAGACTATAAACCATGTAGCTCCCTACGCGGACGCGCCAATCGTTTACTGTATATTTTCTTACTGAGTTTGAGGTCTGCCAGAAATTTGGTATTGATCGCAATCAGAATGAACAGCAAAACGCCATGTCTTGGCTTTCCCTTGGGACTCGGAGACCCTAAGGGAAAGACCAACAGATGGCTAACTCGATAAGCATCTTTTGGTATTTAAGCTGGTCGAAACGGTTTTAAGTTGTCAAGATGGGACTAAACTTCTAGCAGACAAAACAGGGGTGAAGCAAGTCGATTCTAACATAATCGATACACTATATAGTTCTTAGGGTTAAGAGGAAAATCGTGTATCAATCGCCCGGTGGACATCGAAGTTTCGAGGAATTGTCTACCATTCACTTAAATCATACGCATTTTTTTGAAAACATGTCACGAACATTCATTTGATGTAGGTGTAAGAGAGAACACTGATTATTGCAGGAGCTAATTTCGTTGGGGCATTCGTCGTCTCGCACACATGAGAAATGATAGGAAGACATACTACGTGAGACGCAAGTGTTCGGAGAAATGGCAAACATGTACTCTCAAGTGACTCTTGAAAGCGGTAACACGGAAAATGCTGTGGTGCAGAACAAAAGGAAGACAAAAAATTTCGTGTCTCTTTATTTTGAAAACATGAACGAAAAAAGGTTTGCAAAATGAAAGGTGCATACACCTTTATATAGTATAGTCCTAAACAAACTAAATTAATGTACGCGTAGTTAGACAGTGCTATGATTGTTGACTCTAGAAGTCTACTCTTGATGATCTCACCGTCCTTAAGGATGGCGAGGAGCATCCTCTTATTCTCCTTCACGTATTTGAGAACAGTGACAACATTGTACTTAAACCTGTGGAGCGACCTAATGATGCCTTTGTCAGTCATCACTCGTTGGGTCTTCTGCTAGGACTCCTCTTCGCTTCGTCCGCGTCATGGCCAAGACATTTTCCTCCTTTTACTCGCATGTGAATCAAGAGGAGGCGGCAAGCAGTGAACACAACTGACTAGGGAAAGAACTCGTCAGCAAAAGAATCTGAATAGCACAGAAAGAGAAAGCAAATAACTAACGTAAGACGATTATGTGAAAAAAAAGTCTTGTAACAAAATAGTGGTGAGGGGGCGTACCATGTTCCCTGACAACGGGAGGCGATTGTTCCTCCATTGGCAGGCTAAAGACGATGTCAGGCGAGCATGGTTGTACAATATAAGTATGATGTGGAAAGGACTCCAAAGGCAGTGACGGATTCACAGCATCGTCAGATAAAACATAAAAGACTTAACAAATCACCCTAGACAGCATACAAAGAAGAGTTATTATGGGCACGAAAAAAGTAAACATGCAAAAATGGGAGAAAAATCCGATTTGAATAGGAAATATGCAAGAGAACGTACCATGAGGAGAAGCGTGTTCGAAGAGCGGGTCACGTAAAATTTTGGCGATGATTACGTCCGGCGCATTCTGTTCATGATCTTTCGCGTCAACGAAAGCAGACGACCCTAGAGAGCAAATCAAAGAAGTTAGTATGTGCATGTCACTGAAAAGGCATGTCGAGAAATTGAGAAAATAAAAGTTTAAATAGAATAGAGGCGAAGGAACATACCATGAGAAAAGAATGACTCGCGTAAGATGCTGGCGATGAGCCCATCGGAGAAGTAGAGTTCGGCCACAATAGCCTCCAAAAATTGCCGTTCATCAGCAAGTTCTAAGGACAAATAAGCAAAAGTTAGATATGTAGATCCAAAGTTTCAGAGCAAACACGTAAGAGTGCGCAAGACCATTCAAGTTAAGGCGACATACCTTGCTTTACCCGAACACGAGGCAACTCATCCTCTACTGGAAGCCGCCAACCGTAGTCAAATAGAAGCGTCAAGGAAGGCGTAGCCGGTTAGAGGAGCCTGAAAGAATAAACACGCGATAAAACAAACACACTCTAAACAACACGATGAAATAAAATGAATACACCAATCATGAAGTACACACACCATTATTTTTAAGCGCAGACTTTATAAACGAAGAACCTAGAAGCGAAGGAAAACACAAAGCTGAATGCCGAAAACCAAAATAACATGGAAAACATAGGGAAGTTGAAGCGTACTTACCACGTGAAATCGCTTTATGATCGAGAATAGAAAGATCCGTATAGAAGCAGAAAGACAAACTGAGTATAGAATGAGTGGAGGAGCCAGGCGCGAGTCGTATGCAAGAGGGATATACCTGTCATGACGAATAACAAAGAGGAAGTACCTCCGGCGAGGAGAGCACCGTCTAGAAGCTACAACAGGGAGAAGAGAAGACCGAAGAAGAAGTAGCTCCATGAGGAGATCGACATACAGAAGCCAGAGCAGGAAGAATGGAAGAACGAAATAAAAATAAAGGCTATCGACATCGCAAGGAGGATGAAGAAGAGTCGAACGACAGAGCAGCATGGCGTCTTGTTAAACCGCGTACCATACCTACGATGTGATACAAGCTTAGCTACATTCACACCTACGGTACTCTACACTACCTATCCACCATGATATATTGCAATCGACGAGGGATAATGGTGCCAGCTCAAATGTGGACAGTGTTGGGTTTGCGACATAGCAAACAAAAAAATTCTACGATGGGAACTGTATACACCACGATCCATCTATCTAGATACAATCAACGGGTGTATATACATCCAAAATACATACCTTGATGACCGACAAAGATTTACGACTATGGACTCGTTGGTGATGTAGTCGATCTCTTGCCGATCTCAAGATCGTGTTAAAGTCCGGCAGCACCGCAACTTAGTGGAGAATTCGTGATCGCACACACATCCGGGACCCCGACAACCTCCGTGACCTCGCTCCAACAGTGCAGCGGAAGTAGCAAATCCTTGCTCCAGAAAAATCCACCGGGAACATTATCTCGCTAAGCCAAGACCATGGGAAATAGTACTAGAGGGGGAGAGAGATCCTTCACGAGGAGGTGTGAGTGAGAAGGAGGGAGAGGGAGTCCTTTTATAGGGGGAGAGGGAAAACCCTCCCATGGACGGCGGCCAAGGTGGTGCCCCCACCTCTTCCATCATTCATGTGAGTGGATCTCCTACTCACAAATTTGACTCTCCATTTCCTCCACTCAAAATCCCACTCAAATTCCATTAAATTTCCACCAAATTTAATATAATATCATTAAATAAAATTACTTTTATTTATTTATTCAGAATTTTTTCAATTATAATAATTAAAAACCATTTAGATAAAACCCCTTGCTACTTTTCAATTTCATATGCAGAACCAATTTCAGCAATTTCACCCGAAACAATTCCGGTGTCTAGTGAAATGATTCCAGCGCTTTGATATTCTTTTTCTGGCAACTCATTTTCTCCAAATGGTGTCGATAACCCTTAAGTATGTCACCCTAAGGTTCACGAATAATGTAAACATGATCGAGTATCCTCTCCGATCAATAATCAGCAGCGGGACCTGAAGATCCGTACTGACTCCTACACATTCAACAATGACTTCTTGTGATCGTGAGAACCTTAAAATTGCAACTAAATCCTTTTGTCTCGCCATATTTTACATGTTCGAGATTCGATCATCGGTATACCCATACCTAGTTTGATCTCGTTATCAACATGTACTTTTTTCTTGTTCCTGTGATATAACATTCTAGTGATCCCCATCACTTGCTTGCAAGCTATATCAACGTGATATCACCAAGAGGGCCCAGAGTATATCTCTCCGTTATTTGGATGGAAAAATCCCACTCTTGATCCATGAGCCTCTAAATAATATTATCAGAGTATCTGAACCCACCTTTATAGTCACCCAGTTGCGGCGTGACATTGATGTTATCAATCTACTCTTCATATGTTAGTGATTGACATGATCTCATGGTGTAAGGACTAAAGTTACTTGTAATGATGTTATAGAAATTTAAACATAATGACTTTGATCGTTTTACTATACTTCAGATGAATGTTCATCACATCATTCCACCAATATTGTGACCTCGTTATTAACAACATCCAATGTATATAATCAGGAAACCTTGATCATCATGTTAATCAACGAGCTAGTTTATATGAGAGGAATAACTAGGAACACTTTATTTTGTTCATTATACACACATGTATTAACGTTTCCTTTTAATACAATTATAGCATGTAAAATAAACATCTATCATATACTTGGCATACGATAATAATGACTTTATTATTGCCTCTCGGGCATATTCCCTCCAGTCTCTCACTTGCACTAGAGTCAATAATCTAGTTTACATTGTGATAGATCTAACACCCATGGAGTTTTGGTGCTGATCATGTTTTGCTCTGGGGAGAGTTTTAGTCAACATCTACCATATTCAGATCTGTGTGTAGTTTGCAAATCTTTATATATCCATCCTTGACATGCTCGTGGATGGAGTGAAACCGATGCTTGACATGATTGGAATTCTTGTGAGACCTTGGTTTCTTGGCATTGGCTATGGCTCCGTTGTTGTCACAATAGATCACCATTGAGTCCAATGCGCTAGGAACCACACCCAGTTCCGTTATGAACTCCTTCATCCAAACTGCTTCGTGTGCTGCTTCCGAAGCAACAACATATTTGGCCTCCGTTGTTGATCAAGCCACCACGGGTTGTTTGGATCTCCTCCAACTAACTTCTGCTCCATTCATCATAATACATATCCGGACTGAGAATTAGAGTCATCCGGATCAGTGTAGAAGCTAGCGTCAACATAACACTTAGCGGCAAGATCTTCTTCACTTCCGTACACGAGAAGCATATCCTTAGTCCTTCTTAAGTACTTAAAGATATTCTTGACCGCTATCCAGTGTTTCAATCCTGGATCAGATTGGTATCTACTAGTCAAACTAATAGCATGTGCCACATCCGATCTTGTACATAGCATGGAATACATTATAGAGCCTATGTCTGAAGCATAGGGGATTCTATGCATTATCTCTCATTCTTTCGCTGTAGCCAGACTTTGAGTCTTACTCAATGTCTTGCCTTGCAACATAGGTAAGAACTCCTTACTTCCGTACATTTTAAACTTCTTTAAAATCTTATCAAGTTATGTACTTTGTGATAGCGCAATCATACATCTTGATCTATCCCTATAGATCTTGATGCCTAATATGTATGATGCTTCACCAAGGTCCTTCATTAAAAATTTGCTGTTTAGATAAATTTTAACCTCATTTAAAATATCTATATCATTTCCAATCAACAATATGTCATCCACATATAATATTAGAAATGCCATAGAGCTCCCACTCACTTTCTTGTAAATACAAGCTTCTCCGTAAACCCTTTGATTACCTCATCAAAATGGAGATTCCAACTTCGGGATGCTTGCTTTAGTCCATAGATGGATCACTGAAGCTTGCATACCTTGTAAGCATCCTTAGGATCGGCAAAACCCTTTGGTTGTACCATATACAACTCTTCCTCAATATTACCATTGAGGAGCGCAGTTTTGACATCCATCAGCCAAATTTCATAATCGAAAAATGCAGCAATTGCTAACATAATCCTAACCAACTTTAGTATCGCTATGGGAGAGAAAGTATCATCATAGTCAACTCCTTGAACTTGTCGAAACCCCTTTGTGACAAGTCGAGCTTTATAGATGGTCATGTTACCATTAGCGTCAGTTTTCTTCTTAAAAATCCATTTATTCTCAACAGCCTTTCGGTCACGAGGTAAGTCCACAAAGGTCCAAACCTGGTTTTCATACATGGATTCGATCTCGGATTGCATGGCTTCTATCCATTTGTTGGAATCCGGGCTCATCATCACTTCTTCATACATCACAGGGTCATAATTTCCGTCAACCATGAAATTCATGATAGGATTTCCGTACAGTTTAGGAGTTGCACATGTCCTACTTGACCTGCGAGGTTTGGTAGTATCCTCTTTTGGAGTTTCATGATCTTTATCATTAGTTCCTTCTTCATTTGGTGAGTTCAATTCCAGAACAATTTTCGACACTGCGCTACTCGCCATTTCATGAAGAGAAGGTTCAGTAACCTCTTCGATTTCTACCTTCCGACTACTCACACCTTTCACGAGAAACTCCTTCTAAAGAAAGGATCCATTCTTGGCAACAAAAACCTTTCCCTCGGATCTGTGATAGAAGGAATACCCAATTGTTTCTTTAGGGTATCCTATGAAGACGCATTCTTTAGCTTTGGGTTTGAGTTTATCCGGCTGAAGTTTCTTCACATAAACATCGCATCCCCAAACTTTAAGAAATGAAAACTTAGGTTTGTTTCCAAACCACAATTCACATGGTGTTATTTGAACGGATTTAGATGGTGCCCTATTTAAAGTGAATGCAGCGGTTTTTAGTGCATAACCCCAAAAGGAAATTGGCAAGTCAGATAGAGACATCATAGATCAAACCATATCTAGTAAGATACGACTACGACACTCCGATACACCATTACATTGTGGTGTTCCAGGAGGTGTGAGTTGTGAAACTATTCCACACTCTCTCATATGTGTGCAAAACTCGTAACTTAGGTATTCACCCCCATGATCTGATCGTAGAAATTTAATTTTTCTGCTATAATGATTTTCCACTTCATTCTGAAATTCCTTGAATTTTTCAAAGGTTTCAGATTTGTGTTTCATCACATAGATATATCCATATCTACTCAAATCATCCGTGAAAGTAACAAAATAACGATATCCACCTCGTGTCGACACACTCATTGGACCACATACATCGGTATGTATGATTTCCAATAAATCTGTCGCCCGCTCCATTGTACCGGAAAACGGGGTTCTAGTCATTTTGCCCATAAGGCATGGCTCACATGTATCAAGTGATTCAAAATCAAGTGATTCCAAAAGTCCATCAGAATGGAGTTTCTTCATGCGTTTTATGCCAATATGAGCTAGACGGCAGTGCCACATGTATGTGGATATATCATCATTAAGTTTGATCCTTTTGGCATCTATATTATGGATATATGTATCACTATTATCAAGATTCAAAAGAAATAAACCATTCATCACAGGCGCATGACTACAAAAGATATTATTCATATAAATCGAAACACCATTGCTTTTGGATTTAAAGGAATAACCATCTTGCAATAAACATGATCTAGATACAATGTTCATGCTCAACACAGGCACCAAATAACATTTATTTAGGTTTAAAACTAATCTCGATGGTAGATGGAGAGGCAGCGTCCCAACGGCGATCACATCAACTTTTGATCCATTGCCGACATGCATATTGACCTCTCCCTTAGTTAGTAGTCGCTTGTTCTGCACCCCTGATTTGAGTTACATATATTAGCAACCGATCCAGTATCAAAAACTCAGGTGCTACTGCGAGTACTAGTCAAGTGTGGCATCCCGCAAAAACCACTACTAGAAAATCGCTTGTTGTTTTATGTTCGTGCATCATCATGCATGCTTTGCCTAAAACTATTTTCGAAAGTCCCTATTTTGTCTTCTAAAAATATCCCTTTCTTTATTCAAATGCGAATCCCTGATATTTCGGATATTTTATTTTGTCTAAAAGAAAACGTCTTGCAAAAATCCTTTAAAAATAAAATAAACATGAAAAAGTTTTATTAGGGGAGGCAGCCGGCCAGGCCCAAAGGCCTAGCCAACCAGCCTACAACCCCAAACCCTAATTCTATTCCACCCAACCCTCTAACCAGCCTCACCCGCCGCCACTCCCCACACAACACACGCACGCACTTGACCCTGGCCAGGCCATAGCACCCCCGCACACACACCTGTACACAACACACGACCCACGCACGCGACCACCCCCACCGAAGCCACCACACACACCGCACAGTGCACGCAACGCACACCACACCCCGCGTGGACCCCACCCAGATACCCCTCGATCGAGACCCAGTCCACCTCGCAACCCCCGCTCCTCTCCTCTCGAACTCTGCAACTGCGTCCTCCCCCTCGTCTGACCCCAACCACCGCCGCGATCCCCCGCCTCGCCGCCTCCCCGTGAGCCGCCTCCGCCCTCCTCCGTTTCGCCCGCGCACCTCCCTCGGCCTGTTCCCAGCGCCGGCTGCTCCAGCGCCTCCACCGTAACCGCGCCAGCGAGCTCCGTTCACCCCGCCGCCAAATCGCGTGCCACGCCACCGCCTCTCCTCCGGCCCGCCACCAGCCGCCCCCTGTTTCTCCTCTTCCCGGCGCTGCGCCCGCCTCGGCGCGACTCCTCGAGCTCCGCGAACCCACCCCAAGCCGCGGCGAGGTCTCCAGCTTCCCGCCGCCATGTCGCCGCGTCTCGCGCCGCCCAGCGACCCGTTCTCCCCCGCCTCCTCGCCCGCCGTCGCCGCTTCTCTCCCGCCCAAGCTCTTCGCCCGCCTCTCTCCACCGCCCCGAGCCTCCCGCTTCGCGCCCGCCCGTCGGCCGCCTCGCCTCGCCGGTGCAAGCTCCGCCGGGATGGGCCGCCGCCACCCCGAGTACCCCGGCGCCCATACCCTCTGCAGCGAGCCGTCCACCGAGCCCTGGCCGTGGCCGCGCCGCGTCGGCCTACCCTTCTGCCCGTGGCACGCGCGGCTGCCCCTCCTGCTCGTGGACCGCGTGTAATCGCCCGGCCGCCTAGCCTCGGGTCGCCGCCGCCCCGCGAAGGCCGCCAACCGCCCGCTCGCCTCTGTGTGTTTCTTCGGCTTGGACGCGCAAGACCTACTCAAAAACCGAAGGTCGTCGACATGGAAAGACAAGGACGTCTACCGGAGCCGCGGTACTGGAGAACCCCCGGTCGCCAAAATCACACAAGACCACCAACGCCGAACCAAGATCTCCCAGTGCCGGAACCCGAGTCCGACACCGACAACTAAAACCATGGAGCCGACAAGATCTACATCACGGAGCAACAAGAACCCCTTCATGGATCCGAAGGCCCCGATCCCGAGGATCCGCAGCCCGAGTCATTATCGCCTTCCCGAAACGCCAAGACCATCTACACGGGTCCGAAGACCGATCACGGCGCGCCCGAACCCCGTCAACACTAGACCCTCGAAACCGCCAAGATCGCCTCAGGGGTCCCGAAGACGAACCCCGTGGACCGACACGATCTCCTTCACGGACGCGACAAGTACTCCCTCGAGGACGCCGAGTACCTCCCCCGGATCCGAAGACCACGGATGCGATAAGACCTACCTCCGCTATCTGAGAACGTTCCCGTCGAACCCTGGACCCTGAGACCGACCCCGAACCCCGGAACCCCAAGATCTGCCGAACCCTAACGTGTGAACCCCTTCCCGAGACCCTATTTTATAATATAATACAAATTGCTGCATATTGAATTGTTCATGCATGCATCCTTGTCATGTGGTTTGGGGGCCTTATGCCGATTCACCTCATAATTAAATATGGGGCCCATATGCGGGCAAATCTAGCCTTATATTGGCCTCATCTAAACTTGTGTAGCGAACCGGTGCCATCTTTTGTCTTGCTAATGCAACATTTAATTTGCGGGGGAGATAAACAACTCGAACCATATAATTAATTGTCGGGACCCCGGTTCCGCTTAATATGGCCTAATTGCATCGCACCTTTGTCATGTCATACATCATACCGCATCATGCCGATCTTCTGCCGTTGTATTAAATATTGCATCCGGTGTTTCTTCTAGTGTTTTGGTTCTTCGCGGATAAGGCCGTTGAGTTGATGTGAGCTTCGCCTCGATTTTCGGATGAACCTTCGACAATGTTTTCAGGCGAGCATCTCCCCCTTTCTACCTATCTTACTTTATAGTATTTATTCCCTCCTGTTGATCTATTGCTATCTGTGTTGCGATGCTCTAGTTTCCGTACCCGTGGTATCCCTTGCAACCCTATATTGCCTTGGACACATCCTATTACCTGTTGTTTGATAGATAGTTGGACTTGCACGTCGTAGTCGCTTGCTCAAGTGCTGCTGCGTGTCGACAAGTGCCACAATTGTTGGAGTATGGCCACATGTTTGATGTTGGAGATGATCATGGTTTTACTTATCGTTCACTTTAATTCCTGTTTAACAACTAAAATTGAAGTAAGGAGAGGCATCGGTGGGTGATAGAAAATATTTGGTTTCCGAACGCCCACTTGTGTCCCGTAGGACCAGGAGTACTTGATACCTGTTCCTTGATTTATCGCGCTATCCACATCCGGGAGGTATATGGGACCCCCCTGAGCCAGAGCTTGATTCAGTCTTATTTCTTGGGGCCACAAACTAGTTTGAGGTTTTATTTACGATCCTGTACTTATGCCATGCTTTACTGCTTTATTTAAATTGTGCGACAGATAGCACCTGTATTGTTTAGGATCGGGACACGTTTTCGCGGTGTCGACAAGCCCAGTTTTGGGTTCCTAGTCGCTCACAGCCGTCCACCCAAACCTTGAGTCCGTCTCGGAGCTAGCTTACTTCGTTGCGGGTAAGACTCCAAGGGGTGGCCCCCTGAAATATTTCTGAATCCTGTGATTGCTTTGTCGTGAAGGCCTCGTTGGGTTTTGATTTGGTTTTTCCGAGGTTGATCGAGCATGTGTTGCTATTGGTGCACCCCGGCCGGGTAAAACTTTCTGAAAGCCGTGTCCGCGGTTATGGACGACTTGGAGCACAGTATCTCGACCATAGATAAGCATAACTAAAGTTTATTGCTATAAATTTGACTTTATAATGACTAGTAATCAGCTTCACTATAATGGAATGGCTAAATAATACTGCCCACAATTGCTTGTTTGGAGTGTCGCTTGCGACCATTGTACCTGACTAGTAAGTATTGCAACTACAATGGAATGGCTAAATAAAAGTACCAACAACTGCTGGGTTTTGGGTTTATCTCATGCCATCGGTATCTGATTAGTAATTGTTGCAACTACAATGGAATGATTAACTAAAAGGGCCCACTGCTTCTTTTATCAGGACGATTGTCTATACCTGACTAGTAATTACTGCAACGATAACTGAATAAATAAAACTGCCAACAGTGTGAGTTCCTCGGTTGACTTCCTCGTTTGGTTTCGAGGGGGAAACGCCAGGATGGGTTTGTTTGGTGTTAGTCGATCACCGTTCGAATAGGTCTTTCTTACCCCTCTCGATAGTCGCCAGTTGTATCGAGTCTCTATAGGTTGTTTAGTGCATCTTGCCGCTTGATCCACCATACCTATGTAGGCGAGGACCGCCATTCTAGCCTCGCTGTCTTGGCCTCGATCGACGCTCCTTCTTTTTCCTTTGCCCTTTGTCGGCACCTTTTGTTTAAGCGGTTTTGGGATCGGCGTCGTTAGCGAGGTTACCCTTCCTTTGGCTTGGCAGGGTTATGGACGCCATTGGTTATTCTTCAGGGCTCTTAGCCCCATTTGCATCTTGTCCGTAGTCGGGCGCTCTATCTTTTCCAAGGTGATTTGGATCTTTGAACCGTATATCTGTATTCTTGACTCATGGAGTCGTGTTGTATATATATCTGTTCTGTGGGTCCCATCGAGGACTGTTGTGTAATGTTATTACTTCGTTTTCCAGCCGCACGAAAGTGCCTGGTGGGCACCTTTGAATCGTTTCTATGCGGGTTTGGCGGGTTTCGCTAAAACTTGCATAGGTCCGATCCTGAGGGTGTTACATCAAGTAGACATCAATAACATGTATATCATATATACCTTTGTTCATCTTGCCGGCTTTCTAGTCAGCCAAATACTTGGGGAAGTTGGGCTTCCAATGGCCAGTCCCCTTACAATAGTAGCACTCGGTATCAGACTTAGGCTAGCTCAGGTCTTCTTCTCGGGTGTGGCAACAGATTTGCCACCCTTCCTGAATTTACCCTTCTATTTGCCCTTCTTGTCTTTCTTGAAACCAGTGGTCTTATTGATCATCAACACTTTATGTTCTTTCCTGATCTCCACTTCAGCAGTTTTAAGCATAGACAGAAGCTCGGGGAGAGTCTTCTTCATTCCCTGCATGTTATAGTTCATAATGAAGCTCTTCTAGCTTGGTGATAGAGATTGGAGAACATGATGTATGCCTAAGTCAATGGGAATCGTTATTCCCAAAAAAACAATCTTATCGACGTACCCAGACATTTTGAGTACATGCTCACTAACGGAACTGTTCTCCTCCATCATGTAGCTAAAGAACTTTTCTGAAGCATCATAACTCTCCACAATAGCATGGGTATCGAAAATCATTTTCAATTCACCCATGGTATTAAAGGCATTGCATTCTAGAAACGCTTTTCGAGTTCCGGCACTAGCCCATATAGTATGCCGCAATGAACCATGTTGTGGTCCTCCTGACGACTTAAGCAAACATTCTTTACTTAGTCAGGAGCATCATCAAGTGGTAGGGGGCCTAGCAGCACTTCTAGCACATATTGCTTTTGTGCAGCAGTGAGAAGAATCCTCAAATTCATGGCCCAGTTGGTAAAGTTGCTACCATTTGTCGCAAGTTTCTCTTTCTCCATGAACACATTGAAATTAAAAGCAGGTTGTGCCATCTACAATAGAATTTGCAAAGTTTATTTAGACTAAGTTTATGATAAATTTGAGTTCAACTAATCCAAATTGTAAATAAACTCCCACTCAAAAACAACATCCCTCATGTCTTTTTAGTGATTACATGAACCAAATCCGCTACAACAAGTCCGATCATCATGTGAGTTGTTGTAGTTTTAAAGGCGATCATCATGATGATCATCATATCAACCATATGACTCATTCTTTACCTTTTGGTTCGTGTTCCGAGACCATGTCTGTACATGTTAGGATCGCCAAGTAAGAACCTTAGTATTCGCGTGTGTAAAACTGTCTTACATCCGTTATATATGAACGTTGAGTCTATCACACCCGATCATCACGTGGTGTCTCAAAACGATGAACTTATTAATGGTGCATACTAAGAAAGAACACATTCTTATCTTGATATTTAAATGAGGGATCATCTTATAATGCTACTAAAGCACCAAACAAGCAATATACAATGCATACAAACATCATATGCTAAAAGTGATATGATATGGTTCTTGCACTTCGATCATTATCTTTTGCATCTTGGTATGATCTTTATCATTCCTATATGCGTAAGGTTGATGACTGCAAGTGCACAGATTGGTTATAGATACTTTCAAAATAAAGATATCGATCCCATAGGGAGCAGGAGTCTGAAGTCTAAGAATTCTTGAAATAAATACTGAGAATAGAAATTCTAAATAAAGTTCTAAGTGACAAGATAAAATGCGAGTATTGCATAAAAAGGTGTTTTTTGGGGGTTTTGGTATAAGAGAACAATGAGTAAAGAAAATAAAACTGAATACAGAAAATAAGTATCGCGTATGTAAAAGAGATTTCAAATTTCAGTGGAAAAAACGTTATCAGGGATTAGCGGATATGCCACTAGCATTATAAATGGATAAGGTGAAGATTACTATCATGAACATTCTCAACTATGTATGTGTGGGAAGAACTATGTATTTGGACAAATAGGCAGCAACCACTGCTCAAATCATCCTCATAACCACAACAGACAGCAATCAACATTAATTGAATTACTGCGCTATTAAGGGACATAATCCTGTGGGACGTATCCTATGGCATAGATAGTGTTTTGTGAGTTTCCTTGATTCCCAAGTTGATACGTAAGGACTGACAACAAATTTATAGTCACTATAAGAGCTAACATCCCTTTGTCTACCAACAAGTAGTTCCCTACATCAAGACCCCACAAG
Source organism: Avena longiglumis (assembly GCA_030063025.1). Classification (NCBI taxonomy): domain Eukaryota; kingdom Viridiplantae; phylum Streptophyta; class Magnoliopsida; order Poales; family Poaceae; genus Avena; species Avena longiglumis. Next base: position 216,734,656 of record CP125978.1, on the reverse strand, counting down.
AGGCGAATATTGAGAGGTCGACTTCTTCCAACATCAAGATGTAGACAATCTAACACATGGTCACAGTGATGAATATCATAATAAACTTGATCTTATTTCAATCTCATGCTAGGGTTTCTCCATCTCCCCAAGAACTAATGATCTACTCAGACATGGAGGTAATCAACATCATGGCAAAAATAATGGAATCTATCATAGGTGCATAGGACTTGTATAAATCCACAACGAGTACGGGAATTACAACAAGATCTGGACAAGCTGTAGATGGGATGGATGGAGATGGTGGTGATGCAGCGATTGATGACGAAGATTGATGCCTTAGCCTCCCGGATCTGTGTAGGGCAAAGATGGATGCCCGATGGATGAGTTCCCCCTCCAGATGCCTTTCGGAGGTGTGGCATCCCGCAAAACCACTACTAGAAAATCGCGTTGTTTTTGTGCATTGCATCATCATGACCGCATGCTCATGTCATCATGCCTCATTGCAACTGAGCATCGTCATGTCATCTTGCATTTGTTTGCGTAAAACTAATTTCGCAAAGCCTGTTTTTGTTTTTTAAACGCCCCGTCTTGATTTCAAATTAAAACCCGGGTCTCCGGATATTTTATTTTGTCTACAACATAGTTGCAACTGTTTTAATTTGAACAGAACAAAATAAATATATTAACATAAAAACCCTATTTTATAAACCCCGGAGGAGACCGCTTCCCGCCAGGCCCAACGGCCCAGCTAGCAGCAGTCTACAACTCCGAGAGGCCCAAAAACCCAACCCTAGACCAACCTTTTCCTACCTACATCTAATCCTACCCAGCCCCTCCACATCATCCCCACCAATCCCCTCCCTCCACCTCACCGTTCCCTCCACCTCATCCTCGGCTCAGCCACCTCACCAATCCCAGCCTCCACCCCCTGGTCAACAACCTTTGGCCCCACTCCCTTTCCCCCCCCACCGAGCTGGCCCCACCATGATGCCCACCTCCCCGCCTCCCACTGCCCACCGCCTGTCCGCCCAGCCCCACCTCCATCTACCGATCCCACCTCCACCACCGGGCGCACCCAATCCCACCGACAACCTGGCCCCGCCACGCGACCCTCCTCTCTCACCCCTCTCCCTCTCTCCCCTCTGGCCCACCTCTGGCCCCACCACCATCGCCCACCCCCCGCTCTCTCCTTCCTCCCTCGGACCCCAACCCGCTTCCCCCTTCCCCACGGCCGCCATCTCCCCAACTCCCGGCCGCCCGATCGCTCGCGGCCTCCTGTCTTGCCTCCCGGCCAGGCCGACCACCGGCTCCTCTGTCCTTCCTGCTGCGCCCCTCCCTCCGACCACCGTCTGGCGTCCGCGTCCGCCCCGTCCTCTGCGAGCGCACCGCCGCCACCTGCTTCCTCGGCTGCCCTCCGCCGGCGCCACAGCGAGGTCCTCTGCAGAGCCGCCAGAGATCCCCAGACCGCCGGCCGTCCTCATCCCCGCCTCTGGCCGGTGCCCCTCGCAAGCTCCCCAAGCTCCTCCCCCCGTTCGCTCTCGGCGCCGCCCCGCGTCGGCCTTGCCTTCTCCGGTCGCCGGCGCCTCCCTGCTTGCAAGATCTAGCCGTCCCCGTCGCCCGTGGCCCTTGGCCTCGCCGCCCTGTGGAGCCCCGCCGTCCGCCACCTGCCTCAAACCCTCCTTCGACCGCAGCGCCGGCCGCCTCAAGCCCCTGGCCTCCTCCGTCCGACTCCGCTCCGCGAGTCGAGCCCCTCGCCTCGTAGAGGACCCGGGCCTCCATCCTGGACCGTCTCGCCGCTTCTACCGCCATGAGCCTTCTTTGGCCGTCCCTACCTCTCCTCCACGCAGCCAACCGTCGCCACTCGAGACCTTCCCGCAAGCCCCTCCTCCTCGACGCGATCCTGGCGTGGCCGCCAACGTTGGGTGCCCGGACCCCGAGCACACCCTGCCCGCAAGGTGTTCGAGTCGGTATCCACAGGGGACATGCCTCTTTGGTTTGTTCTGTCTTTGGTGCCTCTGCCCTTGCCCGTCATGTTGATGGGTCATTATAACGGAGATGGCCCCCGGCATCACGAGATCTTCACCAACGCAATGCAAATGAACACGGACCCCGCAGCCCGAACCACAAGATCTCCCAGTGCCGAGACCCGAGTCCGACACCGACAATCGAAACCGCGGAACCGACAAGTTTGCCTACCCGGACATCGTGCGACAAGATCTTCTCGGACCCGAGTACCATCAAGACCTCCGCTCGGCAACGCCAAGTACTCCTTCCTGGCTTCGAAGCCCGACCCCGTGGGACCCGACAAGATCTCGCAACGACGAGATCGACACCAACCACAGCGAATCTGACGCGCCCCTGACGCCGAACCAAGTCCTGCTTCCCGGATGCGACAAGATCTACTTCCGTTGTCCGAGACCGATCCCAGCGAACCTCGCCCCCGTCGAACCCTGCCAAACCCCGAACCCCCCGGAACCAAGATCGCCGAACCCTAATGTGTGACCCCTTTTCTCGAGCCCTATTTTATAAATGTAATATCAAATTGTTGCATATTAATTTGCGCATCCTTGCATACATATTGTGGTTTGGGGGCCTTATGCCGTTTCACCTCATAATTAAAATATGGGGCCCATATGCGGACAAATCTAGTCTCATATTGGTTCCATTTAAATTTGTGCATCGAACCGTTGTCATATTTTGCCTTGTTAAGACAACATTTAAATTGCAGGGTACCTAAACAACATGAACCATCTAACTAATTGTCGGAACCCCGGTTTCACTTAATATTGCCTAATTGCATCGCATCTTTGCCATGTCATACAACATGCATGCATCATGCCCGATCTTCTGCCGTTGCATTAAATAGTGCATCCAGTGTTATTCTAGTGTTTTGCTTCTTCGCGGTTAAGGCCGTTGAGTTGATGCGAGTGTCGACCCGATCTTCGGATGAACCTTCGGCAATGTTTTTCAGACGAGCACCTCCCCCTTTCTACCTATCTTACTTTTAAAGTATTTATTACCTCCTGTTGATCCATTGCTATCTGTGTTGCGATGCTCTAGTTTTCGTACCCGTGTTCTCCCTTGCAGCCTTATATTGCCTTGGACACCTCCTATTACCTGTTGTTTGGTAGATAGTTGGACCTGCGCGTCGTAGTCGCTTGCTCAAGTGCTGTTGCGTGTCGTCAAGTACCACAGTTGTTGGAGTATTGCCGTGTGTTTATTGTTGGAGATGATCAAGACTTTAATTACTGTTTAATAACTAAAATTGAAGTAGGTAAATGCAGAGGCACAGGTGGGCAATAGATGTTATTTGGTTGTTAACCGTCCACTTGTGTCCCGTAGGACCCCGAGTACTTGATACCTGTTCCTTGAATATTCGCGCTATCCACATACGGGAGGATTATGGGACCCCCCTGAGCCAGAGCTTGATTCATTCTTATTTCTTGGGGCCACAAACTAGTTTGAGGTTTTATTTACTATCCTGTACTTATGCCATGCTTACTGCTTTATTACGCTTGTGCGAGGAGCACCTGTACTGTTTAGGTAAGCGGAGTGTTTTGCATGTCGACAAGCCACATTTTTGGGTTCCCGATCGTTTCTGACATGGCGCAAACCTTGAGTCCGTCTCGAGTCATAACTTCGTTGGTGTACTCAATGGGGTGGCCCCCTGAAATATTTCTGAATCCTGTGATTGCTTTGTCGTGAAAGCCTCGTTGGGTTTTGATTTGGTTTTTCCGAGGTTGATCGAGTGTGTGTTGCTATTTGTGCACCCCTGCAGGGTAAAACTTTCTGAAAGCCGTGTCCGCGGTTATGGACGACTTGGAGCACAGTATCTCGATCATAGACAACTATAACTAAAGTAGTGTTATAAATTTGACTTTATAATGACTAGTAATCCGCTTCACTATAATGGAATGGCTAAATAAAACTGCCAACAATTGCTTGTTTGGGTTGTCTCTTGCGACCATTGTACCTGACTAGTAAGTATTGCAACTACAACGGAATGGCTAAATAAAAGTACCAACAACTGCTGGGTTTTGGGATATCTCATGCTAATTGTATCTGACTAGTAAGTGTCGCAACTATAATGGAATGGTTAACTAAAATTGCTCACTTCTTATTATATCAGGATGATTATCTATACCTGACTAGTAATTGCTGCAACGATAACCGAATAAGTAAAACTGCCAACTGTGTGAGTTCCTCGGTTGACTTCCTCGTTTGGTCTCGAGGGGGAAACACCAGGATGGGTTTGTTTGGTGTTAGATTCAGGTTGGTTCCGAATAGGTCTTTCTTATCCCTCTCTGATAGCCGACAATTATATCGAGTCTTTATAGGTTGTTTAGTGCATGCTGCGCTGCCGCTGTAGTCCACCATACCTATGTAGGCGAGGACCGCCGAATTCTAGCCTCGCTGTCTTGGCCTCGATCTTGTGCTCTCTCTTTTCCTTTGCCCTTTGTCGGCACCTTTTGTTTAAGCAGGTTTTGAGATCGGCGTCGTTAGCGGGGTTACCCTTCCGGCTTGGCCAGGCGGGGTTATGGACGCCATTGGTTATTCTTGAGCTCTTAGCCCCATTTGCATCTTGTCCGTGGTGGACGCTCTACCGTTCAAGGTGATTTGGATCTTTGTTCAGATATCTGTATTCTTGACTCATGGAGTCGTGTTGTATATATATCTGTTCTGTGGGTCCCATCGAGGACTGTTGTGTAATGTTATTACTTCGTTTTCCACCCGCACGAAAGTGCCTGGTGGGCACCTTTGAATCGTTTCTATGCGGGTTTGGCGGGAATCGCTGAAACTTGCATAGGGTCGATTCTGAGGGTGTTATAGAGTGGTATCAGAGCTCAGTAGTTGCGATACCCCACAAGTCCAGCCTGTAGGATAACCTAGCTAACGGCCGAAGTAGAGTGTCAAAAACTATTTTGCAAAAATCGGTTGGATAGATCTGGTTAGGCCTGCTTTTACTCCTTACCCCTCTGCTATTCTCCTCTTACCTCTACGTGTTTTGAATCCGCTCTCGTCTCTTTCTTCGAATCCAGGAATTCTCGTGGTTGGGTTTTCGTCGTACCTTTAGGTTTTCGCTTCCTCCTTTGGTAACGGTGCTGCTACATCTGGTCTTCATGCTATCCGAGGAATCCTTCGTCTGGTGGACTTCTCTTTGTTCCTTCTCGTGCCTTCCGGTGTTTTCCGACGCGATGACATCATCTACGCCAGATCCGATGCAGAGTCTGCATCACTCCTTTGTTTCCGAACCTCGCTTGTCGAGATCTACAATCTAAATTCTGAGAGTTGGTTGCATAATTTCCTATTCATGTGCAGGGTAATTCTTTGGGTGCGCGATGGACTGATCACCATCCGACTACTCTTATCATTCGCTCTTGCACATTGAATGGTGAATCATTGCATATATACTCCGTCCACGGAAGCTAGAGGTGGATTTATTTGTTGATACCTCTACCTTCGACCTTTTGTTCCCGGAGTGTTCTCTCGAAGATCACGGACAACGACCTCTTGTTAGTGGTGTCGCGAGGATCTACACGATGCAAGAAGATTCAGATCGTCGGCCTTCTTCCCTGTACCATGAGGCGGATCTCGAGGGCGAGATTCATTGTTAGTGGTGTCGAATTGTGGCATCCCGCAAAACCACTACTAGAAAATCGCGTTATTTTTGTGCATTGCATCATCATGACCGCATGCTCATGTCATCATGCCTCATTGCAATTGAGCATCGTCATGTCATCTTGCATTTGTTTGCATAAAACTAATTTCGCAAAGCCTGTTTTTGTTTTCTAAACGCCCCGTCTTGATTTCAAATTAAAACCCGGGTCTCCGGATATTTTATTTTGTCTACAACATAGTTGCAACTGTTTTAATTTGAACAGAACAAAATAAATATATTAACATAAAAACCCTATTTTATAAACCCGGAGAGACCGCTTCCCAGCAGCCCAGACTAGCAGCGATTTACAACTCCGATAGGCCCAAAAACCCAACCCTAGACCAACCTTTTCCTACCTACATCTAATCCTACCCAGCCCCTCCACATCATCCCCACCAATCCCCTCCCTCCACCTCACCGTTCCCTCCACCTCATCCTCGGCTCAGCCACCCCACCAATCCCAGCCTCCACCCCACAGTCAACAACCTCTGGCCCCACTCCCTTTCCCCCCACCGAGCTGGCCCCACCATGATGCCAGCCGGCCCCTGCCTCCCCACCTGGCCCACCTACCCTGTCCCGCCCAGCGCCCCACCTCCATCTACCGATCCCACCTCCACCCGCTGGCGCTGTAGGGGTTCGTAGCATGGAAAACAAAAATTTTCTATCGCATACAAACAAACAAGCCAAGATCTATCTACTAGATTGTAGCAACGAGTCGATGGAATAACTTACCCTCGAAGATTCCAAAGCGGTTAACGAGCAGATTCGTGGGTGATGTAGTCGTACTCTTTCCGATCTCAAGATCGCGTGAGCGATCCTTCCAACAGCTGCGTTCGGCAGCGCTTCCGTAGTCGGTCACATCGTTGATTTTCGACGAAGACCTTCCTCTCCCTTGTTCCGGTGACGGAGGTTGTAGCACTCTCTCGCGATTCCGGGCAACTGGCGTGGTACCGGAAGTAGAGGGGAGATCCCGCAGGGCTTCACCTTAAGCCGGAGCGAGTATGGTGGAGTATGAGAGAGAGCTATTAGTGGTATAGGGTTTAGACACACCAATTAGAAGGCTCTAAACCGAAGGCTAGAGCAATTAGAATCTCTAAACCAAAATGGCTCTAAACCGGAGATTAGAGGATAGGAACTTGTGTGTCTAGAGGAGGAGGCCCTGCCCCTCCTTTTATAGGTGGGAGGGGCGGCCAAGGGGAGGGAGTCCCTCCCCAAGTCGGCCTTGGGTGGCAGGCTTGGAGAGGAGGGACTCCTCCTCCAAGTTGGTTTCAACCTCCTCTTGCTTGTTTCCCACAGTTTCCTGTTTTAGCCGTTTGACTTTCAAACTGGCCATTTGACTTTTCAGTTTTAGGACTCAATTTAATCCTTTATTTGGAACAGCAAGAACACTTAGTACATGATGCAATCATTCCAATATGTAATGACACATTCATGTACCCCTTCCCCGGTCTTGGGACATTCGGAACCTTCTAGAACATTCCCGATGAAAACACCGGAATCATTCCCGAACTCCGAAACGGGACTTTCCTTATATGAATCTTATTCTCCGGACCATTCCGGATCACCTCGTGATATCTCGGATCCCATCCGAGACTCCGAACAACATTCGGTCTCTTTCTCATAATACCATAACTACTCAAACAACGTCGAATCCTTAAGTGTGTCTCCCTACGGTTCGTGAATTATGCGGACATGATCGAGACACTTCTCCTAACAATAACCAATAGAGGAATCTGGAAATTCATATGGCTCCCACATATTTCTACGATTACTTTGCGATCGAATGAACCACTTACATACGATACCAATTTCCCTTTGTCTCACGATAGTTTACTTATCCGAGGTTATGATCGTCGGTATCTCTGCATACCTAGTTCAACCTCGTTACCGATAAGTACTCTTTTCTCGTTCCCGTGATATGTGATCCCTTGTGAGCCAGTCACATGCTTGCAAGCTAATTGGATGACATTCCACCGAGAGGGCCCAGAGTATATCTATCCGTCATATGGATGGACAAATCCCACTCTTGATCCATGTGTTTCAACCAATACTTTCCGAACACTCAATGCCACCTTTATAGCTACCCAGTTACGGTGTGGTGTTTGATGTCATCAAAGCATCCATCCGGTAAAGGTGATATGCATGATCTCATGGTCGAAGGAATTAGGTTACTATGTATCAGAAAGCATATAGCAATTGAACTATTTAAATGACTTGATCTTTATGCTACGCTTATCTATAGGAGTATGTCCATCACATCATTCTCCTAATGATATGATCATGTTGTTAATAACATCTCTATGTTCATGATCAGGAAACCATGATCATATATTAACCAACAAGCTAGTTTAACAAGAGGCTTTACTAGGGACTCTTATTTTAGTTTACAAATCACACAAGTATTAATGTTTCCGGTTAATACAATTATAGCATGGTATGTAAACATTTATCATAAGTGTGAAGATATGATAATAACCACTTTATTATTGCCTCTTGGGCATATCTCCAACAGTCTCCCACTTGCACTAGAGTCAATAATCTAGTTTCAAACCTTTGTGTATTCAACACCTATGGCTTTCCGGTGTTGTATGTACACGATTGCTAGTGGTCAATCGATCTCGGATCGACACTTCCAGGTCCGTGTGTAATTGCATGTCTTTGCGTCTCTACGCATCACTCATTCTCTAATGAGATGGCTTTGTATAAATTTGGTCTTTCGGTGTGACCTTTAGCTATTTGGGGTTAAAACAAGTTGATAATATTGTGACAATATATCTTCATAGTATTATCCCACTGTGAACTACACCTAGTTTGATAACAAACTACTTGACACAAATGCCCTCTTTTGATGCTAAAATAGCAGTCATATACTTAGCCTTTTGTTGTAGTATCAGTCACAATGTCTTAACTTTGGAACTCATCCAAATCCATTATGGAACTCACTTTCCATTATATTGTGCCACCCTTAGTTTAGATCGAGATAAACTTAATTTGTACTTTGTGACAAAACTAGTATCAATGTAGTACTTTTACAATGAACTAACCATCTATTTGTCACTTCTACAAATATTATACTCTTAGTTCTTCCAAAAGATCATAAGAATATCCTTACTATTGTCCAATGATCGTCTTACGAATCATTCTGGTATATGCTCACAACATTTAGAGCATAGGACATATCTGGATTTGTACATATCACAGTATGATTGATATAAATACTCTTTGTGATTTCATATATCAAGTATCAATCTATACTTGATTATTTGTTTCACTTTACCAAATGTCAATACACTTGAATATATCATCTATTTGAACTCTTTCAATCCTTTCTGTGCGACAAGAACCTTTCTTGTAGTTTCTATATTGAACTCATTCAATATCTCGTCTATGTACTTCTGGCACAACCATATTAGCGTCTATTGATGCCAAATATTTGGGTTTTGCCTAAGTCTTTCATCGGGATGAAATTCTTAATACGTGTTAATAAAAGATACATTATTTCCAATCAACAATATGTCTTCCACATAATGTATTAGAAACATGTCTTAGCGCTCCCACTTAATTTCTTGCAAATGCAAGCATCTCCATCGTCTCTGATGAACTTTAAAACTCCTTTAACAGTTTCATCATAGTGAAGATTCCAACTCCGCGATGCTCACTTTAACCATTGAAGTTTGCATATGCTTTTAGCATCCTATTGAATTAACAAAACCCTATGGACCGTGTTATGCACATGTCCTAGGTAACGATTCTATTAGAAGAACTTGTTTTGTTTATTCAACTACCATATAACAAATTATATGTAGTGGTTGCTACATTAATCCGTCTAGACTAAATATCACTATGAAAGATCAAATCTTGTCATAGTCAACCTTTGAACATTTTGTGAACTCTTTCCCAACATGTCGACTATTTCATAGATGTAAAACATCCATGTCTATTTCTTTATAGATCCAGACACAACTGTAAGGTCTTACACCTTTCTCGAGGGTCCTTCAAGTTCAAAACTTGATTTCGTGTATGGAACTATCACGGATTTTATGGCTTCAAGCCATTTGAGTCAGGGCCCATCATCGCTTCTTTGCATGTAGTCGGTTCATTATTCTCAAATAATGATTCAACCCTCAAATCTTGGTATTTGATTGTTTACCCGATCTACTTGTTTCAATAGGAACTTAGATCTCCGTGATCACAACCTTTGAGGCACGTGAGCCATGAGCATTGTTGCTGCCTCCTAACACTTTTTCGGTCTTGCAACTTTGCACATATAGCTAAGGTTCCTTTAACCTTATCAAAGTTCTATTGTCCTCCCACTTTTATTTTCACGAAAAATTCCTTCCCAAAGAAACTTGACGTTCTAAGCGACAAACACTTTTGTCTCTGGTGTTATGGAGGAATACTCAACAGTTATACAAAGACAGGTTCATCCGAATTTGGTTGCAAACATCTTTCTTATGCATAGCAAACCATTGTTTAAGAAAGGACAACTTGGGTTTTATCCCAAACCATAACTTTATATGGTGTCATTTCAACGGATTATGATGAAGCTCTTTTCAGTGGAAAAACGGTAATCTCTAAAGCTTTTAATCTTTAAAATATAATGGCAGTTTTATGAATTATACCTTTGATCTTACCATGTCAAACAAGGTTTAATTACATATCTCGAACGCTCCATACCCTTATGGTGTTTCGGGAAATGCAAATCCACGGAAAGATTCCTTAAATCTTAGGTATTATGCTAAACTCTGTAACTCAAATATCTTCCTTTATGATCTTTATCATAAACTTTTTATATTCTTGTTACAATGATTTTGCACTTCAACTTGAAAGTCTTTGAACTTTTCAAATGTTTCATACTTCATCCTTATTAAGTAAATATTCATATATTCACTCAAAATTTCGGAAAAAGCAAATGAAGTTAAAATCCATCGCTCTTGACTACACATAATGGACTTCGTACAACAATATGTACAAATTCCAATAAGCTAGTCTTTCGTTCCCTTTTGGCCTATGAACGAAGTTTCAATTATCTCTAGGAAAGTTTCACAAGTGTCATTTGATCAAAAATCAAAAAGACTCCAAAATTCCATCCACATGGAGTTTCTTCATGTTTTCTTTTCAGTACAATTTAAACGGCGATGTCACTTCCTAAGTGATCTTTCAATCAATTTGTCTATCGACATATTTAGCACTAGTTTTATGGATGTGATGTCTCCAACGAGATTTGCGAATCCATCTTTTATGGATTACGGCAATTATTTGAACAACCCTTTTGTTCTCATAATACCTGATAAAACAAATCTTTGAAGGCAAGCTTTGATGTTTAATGAGCAACACAATAACCCTTTATTTGTTCTCGATGAACATCATCACATATTCTTTTGCTAGTTACTTAGGCCATTGTAGTTCATGAATTGTGTTGTTTCGTATGACGATTCACACCAACAAATTCATTATCAAATACTTAAGAACCACATTGTTCAATAAGCAAAGAATATAGCCATAACATGTATATCATCTATATACTTAATCTGAACAATTCTAGTCTTTTCCTTTCTGCCATATATTTATGAGATTCTCTTTCAGTATTTCCTTTTCTGTTTGAAAGAATCTATCAACATCAATAGTGGAGTCATACATATGACATATAGTCCAAAGCGTGTATAATTAAATACCAATGTCTTTGGACTTGCACTTTGAAGTAGATCACCATCATCAAATATTTGGTGTTCTTTCAAATTCCTTTCTTTAGTAATCTCTTGGTGTAGTAAACATTTTACCTACATCAAATATTCACCCTTATCATGGAATCGTCCATGATCAAGCTCTTAGCTTATAACGATGAATTATGAGTATAATGTTGCTATCCAAAACCTTTTGGAGGATTAGGACAACAAGTGTCTCCAACCTTTTGCAAATTCTCATCAAATATGAGAACATGTCTTTAGCCATATTATACTCTATCATGTTGCAACAAAACTTCGTTTCAGATATCACAATATCTTCCACACATCATGGTTTCAAACAACTCTTTCAGATCCTAGATAACCTTGATATTAAGACAATCCTTTGAATATCAAGAATCATGGAAACAAACATGACACTAACACTTGGAATTGTTACTCTTGATTTAATACTAATTATTAAACTTCATGGAGTAACCGAACTTCTTGAAAGTTTGCAATAGGACTTTTAAACTTTAGATTAACACTTCAAAACAATACGATACCAGTTCGAAAGTAACTAACCAGAATTCTATAGTTCTATTATCTCAATTATAACTAAGCGCAAGGTGGTAAGCGGATGCCAATGACTACAACAACTATGCAATTTCACTTTGATTTAGTTTATGATAAATTGAGTTCTAATTAATAATTAAATTAATCTAGGTGAACTCCCACTCAAAACAATATCCCTCACATTGTTTTAGTGATCACACGAACCAAATCCACCACATCAAAACCGATCATCACGAGAGTTGATATAGCTTCAATGGCGAACAATCAACATGTTCATCATATCTACTATATGGCTCATGCTCTACCTTTCGATGTCGTGTTCCCGAGGCCATGTGCATACATGCTAGGCTCGTCAAGATCAAACCTTAGTTTCTGCATGAGAAAATCTGGCTTGCTCACATTGTATACACTTGCAGAATCTAACACACCCGATCATCACGTGGTGCTTCGAAACAACAAGCTTTAGCAACGGTGCTAACTAAGGGTGAACACTTTATGACTTGAAATTCATGTGCATGAGGGATCATCTCGTCTACTAAGCAATACAAGATGCATAAAGGATTAACATCACATGCAATTCAATAATATGTGATATGATATGGCCTTTCTTCTTTGTGCTTCCGATCTCCATCTTCAAGCACGAACATGATCTCCATCATCATCGGCATTGCATCAAGGTCAATGACGTTTCTCCATGGTTGTCGTCCACCAGCTTCAACTATTACAACTAATTTGAATAGACACGCGGGTCTTAACATAAATTAAAGACAACCATATGGCTCCTGCCGGTTGCCAACTTACAATAAGGAACATTGCATACATCATATATAATCACAATCATGGCCATATCACATCACAGCACACCCCTGCAAAACAAAGTTAGATGCCTCTACTTTCTTTGCATATTTTACGTGGTTTGGGGCTTTCAATAAGTGTCGTACTAACTTACGAACAAGAACCACAACATTGATACTAGTATTGTTAATCACCGTTGTAAATTGGATCTTAACTATGCTAGGAGAAACAGGCACCCGCAAAGCCACTTATGCAATACAAGTTGCATGTCAAGCGTGGAGCAAGTCTCATGAACGATGTCATGTAAGGTTAGCCCGGGCCGCTTCATCCCAACATACCGCAAGATGCAAAGTACACAAGAAGCAATCGACAATAAAAGCATCAACGCCCACAATGACCATTGTGTTCTACTCTGCAATAGATCTACATATAGACACGGCTCGATACCCTTGTAGGGGTTCGTAGCATGGAAAACAAAAATTTTCTATCGCATACAAACAAACAAGCCAAGATCTATCTACTAGATTGTAGCAACGAGTCGATGGAATAACTTACCCTCGAAGATTCCAAAGCGGTTAACGAGAGCGATTCTCGTGGGTGATGTAGTCGTACTCTTTCGATCTCAAGATCGCGTGAGCGATCCTTCCGGTAAGTCGGTCACACGTTCGGTACTCGACGAAGACCTTCCTCTCCCTTGTTCCAGTAGGCAGCGGAGGTTGTATCACTCTCCTCGCGATTCCGGCAGCACAACGGCGTGGTACCGGAAGTAGAGGAGATCCCGAGGCTTCACCTTAAGCGGGCGAGTATGGTGGAGTATGAGAGAGCTATTAGTGGTATAGGTTTAGACACACCAATTAGAAGGCTCTAAACGAAGGCTAGAGCAATTAGAATCTCTAAACCAAAATGGCTCTAAACGGAGATTAGAGGATAGGAACTTGTGTGTCTAGAGGAGGCCTGCCCCTCCTTTTATAGGTGGGAGGGGCGGCCAAGGGAGGAGTCCCTCCCAAGTCGGCCTTGGTGTGGCCTTGGCTTGGAGGAGGACTCCTCCTCCAAGTTGGTTTCAACCTCCTCTTGCTTGTTTCCACAGTTTCTGTTTTAGCCGTTTGACTTTCAACGGCCATTTGACTTTTCAGTTTTAGGACTCAATTTAATCCTTTATTTGGAACAGCAAGAACACTTAGTACATGATGCAATCATTCCAATATGTAATGACACATTCATGTACCCTTCCCCGGTCTTGGGACATTCCGAACCTTCTAGAACATTCCGATGAAAACACGGAATCATTCCCGAACTCCGAAGCGGGACTTTCCTTATATGAATCTTATTCTCCGGACCATTCCGGATCACCTCGTGATATCTCGGATCCCATCGAGACTCGAACAACATTCGGTCTCTTTCTCATAATACCATAACTACTCAAACAACGTCGAATCCTTAAGTGTGTCTCCCTACGGTTCGTGAATTATGCGGACATGATCGAGACACTTCTCGAACAATAACCAATAGAGGAATGTGGAAATTCATATGGCTCCCACATATTTCTACGATTACTGCGATCGAATGAACCACTTACATACGATACCAATTTCCCTTTGTCTCACGATAGTTTACTTATCCGAGGTTATGATCGTCGGTATCTCTGCATACCTAGTTCAACCTCGTTGATAAGTACTCTTTTCTCGTTCCGTGATATGTGATCCCTTGTGAGCCGGTCACATGCTTGCAAGCTAATTGGATGACATTCCACCGAGAGGGCCCAGAGTATATCTATCCGTCATATGGATGGACAAATCCACTCTTGATCCATGTGTTTCAACCAATACTTTCCGAACACTCAATGCCACCTTTATAGCTACCCGATTCGGTGTGGTGTTTGATGTCATCAAAGCATCCATCCGGTAAAGGTGATATGCATGATCTCATGGTCGAAGGAATTAGGTTACTATGTATCAGAAAGCATATAGCAATTGAACTATTTAAATGACTTGATCTTTATGCTACGCTTATCTATAGGAGTATGTCCATCACATCATTCTCCTAATGATATGATCATGTTGTTAATAACATCTCTATGTTCATGATCAGGAAACCATGATCATATATTAACCAACAAGCTAGTTTAACAAGAGGCTTTACTAGGGACTCTTATTTTAGTTTACAAATCACACAAGTATTAATGTTTCTGGTTAATACAATTATAGCATGGTATGTAAACATTTATCATAAGTGTGAAGATATGATAATAACCACTTTATTATTGCCTCTTGGGCATATCTCCAACAGGCGCACCACAACCCCCCACCGACAACCTGGCCCCGCCACGCGACCCTCCTCTCTCACCCCGCTCCCTCTCTCCCCTCTGGCCCACCTCTGGCCCCACCACCGTCGCCCATCCCCCCCGCTCTCTCCTTCCTCCCTCTGACCCCAACCCGCTTCCCCACCCCTTCCCCCACGGCGTCGCCATCTCCCCAACTCCCGGCCTTGATCGCTCGCCATGCCTCCTCTGTCTTGCCCGGCCAGGTGATCGACCTTCGGCGCCTCCCCTCCTTCTGCTGCGCCTCTCTCCGACCACGTCGGCGTCCCGTCCGCCCGTCCTCTGCGCACCGCCGCCACACTTCCTCGGCTGCCCTCCCGCGGCGCCAGCGAGGTCCTTGCAGACGCCGCCAGAGCTCCCATGCCCAGAGCCGTCCTCATCCCGCCTCTGGGGTGCCCTCAAGCTCCCCAAGCTCCTCCCCGTTCGCTCGGCCGCCCCGTCGGCCTTGCCTTCTCCGGTCCGGCGCCTCCACCTTGCAAGCTCGGCCGTCCCGTCGCCGTGGCCCTTGGCCTCGCCGCCCTGGAGCCCGCCGTCGCCACCTGCCTCAAACCCCCTTCGACCGCAAGCCGCCTCAAGCCCCCTGGCCTCCTCCGTCCGACTCCACTCCATGAGTCGAGCCGCCTCGTAGAGGACCCCGCCGCCTCCATCCTGACCGTCTCGCCCGCTTCTGGCCATGAGCTTTCTTGCGCCATGGCCGTCCCTACCTCTCCTCCACGCAGCCAACCGTCGCCACCGCTCGAGACCTGCCCTGCAAGCCCCTCCTCCTCGACGCCGATCCCTGCGCGTGGCCGCCAACGTTGGGTGCCCGGACCCCGAGCACGCCCTGCCCGCAAGGTGTTCGAGTCGGTATCCACAGGGGACATGCCTCTTTGGTTTGTTCTGTCTTTGGTGCCTATGCCCTTGCCCGTCTTGTTGATGGGTCATTATAACGGAGATGGCCCCCGGCATCACGAGATCTTCACCAACGCAATGCAAATGAACACGGACCCCGCAGCCCGAACCACAAGATCTCCCAGTGCCGAGACCCGAGTCCGACACCGACAATCGAAACCGCGGAACCGACAAGTTTGCCTACCCGGACATCGTGCGACAAGATCTTCTCGGACCCGAGTACCATCAAGACTTCCGCTCGGCAACGCCAAGTACTCCTTCACGGCGAAGCCCGACCGTGGGACGACAAGATCTCGCAGCGAGATCGACACCAACTCCAATGAATCGGCGCCACGGCCGAACCAAGTCCGCTTCCGGATGCGACAAGATCTACCGTTGTCCGAGACCGATCCAGCGAATCTCGCCCCGTCGAACCCGAACCCCCCGGAACCAAGATCGCCGAACCCTAATGTGTGACCCCTTTTCTCGAGCCCTATTTTATAAATGTAATATCAAATTGTTGCATATTAATTTGCGCATCCTTGCATACATATTGTGTTTTGGGGGCCTTATGCCGTTTCACCTCATAATTAAAATATGGGGCCCATATGCGGACAAATCTAGTCTCATATTGGTTCCATTTAAATTTGTGCATCGAACCGTTGTCATATTTTGCCTTGTTAAGACAACATTTAAATTGCAGGGTACCTAAACAACATGAACCATCTAACTAATTGTCGGAACCCCCGTTTCACTTAATATTGCCTAATTGAATCGCATCTTTGCCATGTCATACAACATGCATGCATCATGCCCGATCTTCTGCCGTTGCATTAAATAGTGCATCCGGTGTTATTCTAGTGTTTTGCTTCTTTGCGGATAAGGCCGTTGAGTTGATGCGAGTGTCGACCCGATCTTCGGATGAACCTTCGGCAATGTTTTTCAGGCGAGCACCTCCCCCTTTCTACCTATCTTACTTTTAAAGTATTTATTCCCTCCTGTTGATCCATTGCTATCTGTGTTGCAATGCTCTAGTTTTCGTACCCGTGTTCTCCCTTGCAGCCTTATATTGCCTTGGACACCTCCTATTACCTGTTGTTTGGTAGATAGTTGGACCTGCGCGTCGTAGTCGCTTGCTCAAGTGCTGTTGCGTGTCGTCAAGTACCACAGTTGTTGGAGTATTGCCGTGTGTTTATTGTTGGAGATGATCAAGACTTTAATTACTGTTTAATAACTAAAATTGAAGTAGGTAAATGCAGAGGCACAGGTGGGCAATAGATGTTATTTGGTTGTTAACCGTCCACTTGTGTCCCGTAGGACCCCGAGTACTTGATACCTGTTCCTTGAACATTCGCGCTATCCACATCCGGGAGGATTATGGGACCCCCCCTGAGCCAGAGCTTGATTCATTCTTATTTCTTGGGGCCACAAACTAGTTTGAGGTTTTATTTACTATCCTGTACTTATGACATGCTTACTGCTTTATTACGATTGTGCGAGGAGCACTGCTTTAGGTAAGTGGAGTGTTTTCGCGGTATCGACAAGCCCGATCACATTTTCGGGTTCCCGATCGTTTCTGACCATGGCGCAAACCTTGAGTCCGTCTGAGTCATTAACTTTATTCTGGTGTACTCAATGGGGTGGCCCCTGAAATATTTCTGAATCTGTGATTGCTTTGTCGTGAAAGCCTCGTTGGGTTTTGATTTGGTTTTCCGAGGTTGATCGAGTGTGTGTTGCTATTTGTGCACCCCTAGGTAAAACTTTCTGAAAGCCGTGTCCGCGGTTATGGACGACTTGGAGCACAGTATCTCGATCATAGACAACTATAACTAAAGTAGTGTTATAAATTTGACTTTATAATGACTAGTAATCCGCTTCACTATAATGGAATGGCTAAATAAAACTGCCAACAATTGCTTGTTTGGGTTGTCTCTTGCGACCATTGTACCTGACTAGTAAGTATTGCAACTACAACGGAATGGCTAAATAAAAGTATCAACAACTGCTGGGTTTTGGGATATCTCATGCTAATTGTATCTGACTAGTAAGTGTCGCAACTATAACGTAATGGTTAACTAAAATTGTTCACTGCTTATTATATCAGGATGATTATCTATACATGACTAGTAATTGCTGCAACGATAACCGAATAAGTAAAACTGCCAACTGTGTGAGTTCCTCGGTTGACTTCCTCGTTTGGTCTCGAGGGGGAAACACCAGGATGGTTTTGTTTGGTGTTAGATTCAGGTTGGTTCCGAATAGGTCTTTCTTATCCCTCTCTGATAGCCGACAGTTATATCGATTCTCTATAGGTTGTTTAGTGCATGCTGCGCTGCCGCTGTAGGCGAGGACCGCCAAATTCTAGCATCGCTGCATCTTGGCCTCGATCTTGACCGCTCTCTCTATTTTTCCTTTGCCCTTTGTCGGCACCCCTTTTGTTTAAGCAGGTTTTGAGATCGACGTCGTTAGCAGGGTTACCCTTCCGGCTTGGCCTGGGCAGGGTTATGGACACCGCTGGTTATTCTTCAGGGCTCTTCGCCCCATTTGCATCTTGTCCGTAGCTGGACGCTCTACCGTTTTCAAGGTGATTTGGATCTTTGTTCTGTATATTTGTATTCTTGACTCATGGAGTCGTGTTGTATATATATCTGTTCTGTGGGTCCCATCGAGGACTGTTGTGTAATGTTATTACTTCGTTTTCCACCCACACGAAAGTGCCTGGTGGGCACCTTTGAATCGTTTCTATGCGGGTTTGGCGGGAATCGCTGAAACTTGCATAGGGTCGATTCTGAGGGTGTTACAGGATGTTAGGTTTCGGCGATTTCTGGGTGTTTTGTATGTCGTCTCTTCGATCCAGTTGCACGGGGTGAAACTATTTGAGGAGGCGGTTTCGGCACCAACTATACGGCGGGAACTATACGGCCAGAAAAGTTCTCCCGCCGTATAGTTGGTAGTTAACCCTTTTGTACCCTCCAATTGCTTCGGGTTTTCTTCTAGTGTTATTAATATTTCCCAAATAAGCAATTGACATAGTTTTTGGCTCCTTTTCACTCCAATATAACTGGTCCAAGGATTGTGTCCATCGGATCCATCATCTGTCCTGATCTTGGTAAAAATAAACATAAAAAGTGCGTGCGAACGCCATAAAATACCAAAATCCTACCACTACAATGCAAAATAATAATCTAAAACATAATGCAAATATGCACTCATCAACTTCCCCAAGCTTAGACTCTTGCTCGTCCCGAGGAAGTTTAGCTTAATGGATGTGATCCTCATATTCATGAAGCTAAGTCAATAAATTAAATGAGGTAGTTGCAACATGATGTAGTGGTATACGCCTATTTGCAGACATGAAGATAAGGATACATATAAATAATTTCATGAATAGTATCTTAATTGAACCATCCGAATAATATTAGCAGGCTTCCACACCTTAGCATTTAACAGTTCACAAAATATTATTTTCAACATGATTTAAAAGTATTCGGTTCAACCGAATGAGTTAGTGAGGTAGTCCCAAGTGTTTTTAGGATTAACGTATTCACTTGGGATTCAAAATCTCAAACGTCTCTTTGTCTTACTATAATATAGTGGTATATGCCTATTTTCTCTTTGCACATTCGTTGTTTTTCTCCATCTTTCTTTTTTCTTCTTTTTCTATATATATTTGTGCTCACACTTTAGTTTAAGTGCTGTGCAAAGGAGCTAGCCATATATTCCACTTCATGTAGGAATTTCAAAATTTAACGATCTCAATTATCAAATTCCAAATATATAAGAAGCATTTTATAACTTGAATATTCTACCTCAACTTTTTCTTACTCTATTTGATAGCACTTATAATTTCTCCTTTGTTTAGGGTTTTTATTTTTCTTCTTAATTGATTAGATAATCTCTCCTTTTTGTAAATCAAACCATTGACCTACAACATATTAATCAAATTATCCTTATATGTTCTATTAATACCAATGGTGTGGAAGACTCCTATTTCTATCATCAAGTGCAAGTAAAATCATACTCAAGCCATTCATATATCCAATAAGATAAACTCAAAATCAATAATGCTCCATATATTACAATAAATCAACTATTCCCGAAGGGAATTCTAACGATGCAAACTTTATTTATGAGCTCAAACTAATGCAAATCTAGAATAGAAATAAAAACTTGTAAGATAGATTACAAGGTCTTAAAGATCTCCACAAGCTTGGAATCAAGCGAGGTGGGATCAAATAATCCCTCGCGATTATTTGATACCGTGTTTTATTGAAGGTTACTGTGGCGCCATGGCACTTGGTATATTCTCTTCATGGGCCAGCCTAAGACGGAGGGATTGATTGATGGCCTCCAGTTCTTTAATGCGCAACTTGCAGAGAAGATTATTCTTCTCCATCACTTTCACTTGTTCTTTAATGATCTCATTGTTGCTTTGGAGGGTTTGTATCACCTTGAGACTCATAGAAAAACCTTCTTTGGTGGTTTGCTTGATATCTTCATCAAGTTTATCAATATAAACTCTTAGCCACCGAAGATGCCTGGGCGTCCCCGGCGCCTCCTTGTTAATTTCTTCAATACTCATCTTGAGGGACTTTAACTCCCTCTTCTGGCATTCCTTATCATCGTCAAAGAACTCTGAAGGGGCAATCTTGATCTCCTTACTTTGCTCGCTATTGGCTCCGATCTCTCCTTGGCCTCTTGGATATCGGTGGCTCTATGTGGTGTGTCCTCTTGTATGAACAAGAGGTAGATTTGTTCCTGTTGAATATGATTAGAGAGAGACACAAGGGTAGTATATAAAAGGGGTCAGAGGTCGGTAAAACTCGCGAGAAACAATAAATTCACGCCCAAGAAAACAATCCAAACTGACTAGGAAAAGAAATCTCGGATTTGGAGGAGTCCTGCTCCGTAACGACCAACTATACGGTCGCGGCCCGTATAGTTCCGGCCATATAGTTGGTTCCGGGCAGATATTTCCAAATATCTCGAGCACATGTCGGTTAGATTACCGACTAGGAATAGACAAAGTGTTTCTTTAAGATCATAATATAAGAACGAATACATATCGATGGTACTAAAGCTTTGATGATCAACTATACGGTGGGAGAATTTTCTCCGCCCGTATAGATACTGCACCTCGAAAATTATTTTTCAAGGGGGATACAAAACGTTTAACGACCAACTATACGGCGGGAGATTTTCTACGGTCGTATAGTTACGCCCGTATAGTTTCAGAAACCCCTAAAAAACTTCAGAAAAACAAAAGGAATTCAAAGGCAAAAAATTTAGAAGTAGAAACTGTGAAAACAAAGCACTTATTAAAGTTAGAAAACTTACCTTCCTCTTACCGTTTATTTAGTCCGGAGTGACAAGATCCTCCAACAACAAGGACTTCTTCTTCTTGGGAGGATTTGACCTTAGTTCATAGAATAATTCTTGAAAATGAAAATCACCAGGACTAAAGCTCCTCTCAATAAGATCGGTGTCTTGCTGGACACATATAGATGTTGTATCCAATACCTTTGCTTCTTGTGTCTGCAAAATATGCAACTGAAATTCTTGAAGTAAATGGATCCAACAGATCAGTCTCTGCTTATGAGTCTTCCTCTCAAGGAGTTATTTTAAACCATCACGATCCGTATGAACTCTTACTTTTGCATCAAAAATATAAGAACGAAACTTATCACAAGAGAAAATACATCAAAGAGTTCTCTTTCTTCCTTCGGATAATTCTTTTGAGCACTATTGAGAGTTCTACTAGCATGATGTATAATATTAAATCTATGACTATGTGTTGACCTAGAGTTACTCCTACAACATCATCACTAGCTTCACATATTAAATCAAAATTAATATCCCATATAGGTGGTTTAATGATGGGAGCATTTGATAAAGCATTTTTAAGTTTATGAAAGGAAATAAGGCATTTATCATCAAAATTAAATCTTACTGCCTTTTGCAACAGATTAGTCAAAGGTTTATAAATTCCAGAAAAATTCCTAATGAATCTTCTATAAAAGCCTACATGACCAAGAAAACTTCTTATACCTTTTATGTCCCTTGGTTGTGGTATTCTTTCTATTTCTTCAACTTTAGCCCTATCTACTTCAATACCCTTACCTAATACTTTATGTCCAAGGACAGTGCCTTCTTTGACCATAAAATGACACTTCTACCAGTTTAAAACAATATTGGTCTCTTTGCAATGCTTCAAAATTGTATTGAAATTATCCAAGCAACTAGTAAATGAAGTTCCATACACAGAAAAATCATTCATAAATACTTCCTTTATTAGTTCTATGAAATATATAAAAATAGCAGTCATGCATCTTTGAAAAGTAGGTGGAGGATTACATAATTCAAAAGGCATGCATCGGTACGCATGTAAACCATAAGTACTAATTAAAGTTGTTTTAAGTTGGTCATCAGGATGAACAACTATTTGGGAAAAACCAGAGTATCCGTCAAAGTAGAAAAAATGAGTGTGGTTTGCTAACCTCTCTAAATTTTGATCTATGAACGGTAAGGGATAGTGATCTTTACTTGCTTCCTTATTCAATTTCCTGAAATCTATGCACATCCTATGTCCAACAATAGTTCTAGTAGGTACCAATTCATCGTTTTCATTAGGAACAACAGTAAAACTGCCTTTCTTAGGAACACAATGAACATTACTTACCCATCACTTTATTTTACGGGATAAATTATACCTGCATCAAGTAGACATACTATTTCCTTTCTTACCACTTCCTTCATTTCAGGATTTAGCCTTCTATTAAATTCTGCAACTGGTTTAGCACATTCCTTCATGAATATCCTATGGACGGCTATCATAGGACTAATACCCTTCAAGTCATCCATTGAGTATCCAAAGGCCTTGCGGTGATCCTTTAGTACCTTCATTATTTCTTCTTATTCTTCTCCCTAAAAGTTTAGCACTAACAATTATAGGGAATTTATTAGTATCATCTAAGAATCTATATTTAAGATTATCTGGCAGAGTTTTTAATTCTAGGGGTGGTAATTCTTCATCCCCTCTCTTTTCTGGCTCTTGAAAAGCATCATCAGTTGTAGGATCTACAATGGGAAATGAATCAAATTCACTTTCTAATTCTTCTATAGTTCTGTCCTCCATAATTATTTCTTCAAAATTTGGGTCTTCATTTATTTCTTCATTTTTATTACTTAAGAAAAAAGCTGCCATCTCGTCAATAGTCTTCTCTTTCTCTTCTTCTTGTATAAGTAGAGGTTTTTCTTTAAATTTAGAAAAGTGGAATCTTTTTTTCGCTTTCCCAAGCTTGAGGGATACAACCTCCTTTTTAAAGTTGACTGTGGCACCTATATCACTCAAAAAGTTTCTTCCAAATATGATTGGGCAAATAGTGTCAGCTGGCGTATCAACAACTACGAAATCAATAGGGAAATTTTTATTACCAATTGTGACAGTTGCATCTTCAACTACTTCCATTGGATTTCTAAGATTTTTATTGGCTAACATGATTTTCATATCAGTATTTTCTATTGTAGCCGGTGATATCTCTTCTTTTATTTATAAATAAAAGTCATAGGATATAACATTAACTCCGATAGTGCGAGGTTTATTTAAATATGCAGGGAAGAATAGGCTTACCCACATCTTTTACCTTAATTTTACCTTCAACCAATATAGAAGTCTCTTCATCAAGTTCAAATATGTTACAATGTGCATACATAGCCATGATTGCTTCTTTGATCACCTCTTCATCTTTGGTTTCATCTAGATGTTCTTAAACTATTGGCACACTTTCATCTTCTTTCTCCTCCTGTACTGCCTTGACCTATTCATATTCCAAAATATGCTTTCGTGCAGTGTTTGCGAAAGGTATCTCATAAATTGGTTCTAGGGAGGCCAATGTTGCTTTAACTTCTCTTTTATTCTCTGGTTCGGGTGGTGGATCATACATGGCCAAACCCTCTTTTGGAGCTTCGATGTGTTCTGTAAAAGCTTTAACAACTTGCAACAGAAGATCTATATCTAAATAAAGCTCTTTACATAATTCATTAACATGGCCTTTTTATTATAGTCGTGAATACATTTATGATCTATTTCTGTGCCTCCTTCACTTCCTAGACCAAAATTCCATGAAACTATATGATCGCGAATTCTATTAAGTAAAGCCCTAGATTTAGTTATAGGTAAATCCATAAAAGATCCTCTCGCGCAAGAGTCTAGTTCAATTTTATTAGGTTCGATTAAACCGCTATAAAAGATATACAATAAATACCATTCAGGCAAATCATGGTGAGGACATTGACTAAGTAAATCTCTAAATCTTATATAAGGTCTTACTAGTCCTTCATTAGGATGGTTCCTCCAAGTCATTATAAGACGCCTGATTCCAAAGGATTTTGATAATGGGTAATATTTAGATAGGAATTCGCAAGCTAAATTATCCCAAGTAGTAGTGGCTTCTGAGGGTAGAGATCTATACCATGAGAGAGCTATACTTGTCAAATTTTGACTAAAAAGTTTAACCCTTACCTCATCGATAGTATACCCCGTTAATTGGAACGTGCCACATATATCTTTGAAACATGCAATATGCTCATATGGATTAAGATCTTCTTCATCTCCAGTAAATTGCTTCTTGTGTAAAATACCTAGTAGAGGATTTATTTCAAACCCCCTTGTATTCTCGTTGGAGTTGTCTATTTTATAAATATCATTGGGCTTCCCAAAGTGGTTGAGTGGGTTAGAACTAGTCATATGCTCAAACTCCATCATGTTGGTGGAAACCTGTAACTCAAAACAAAACTAAAGTAAATAAGTAAAAACTAAAATACCTACAGCGCTTAGGTCCCCAGCAACAGCGCTAGAAAATAACTTGATGACTGCATGTGCATAGATCAGTTGTAGCTAGTTTCAAAATAAAGATATCGATCCCACAGGGAGCAAGAGTTTGAAGTCTAAGAATTCTTGAAATAAATACTGAGAATAGAAATTCTAAATAAAGTTCTAAGTGACAAGATAAAATGCATTGCATAAAAAGGTGTTTTTTTGGGTTTTTGGTATAAGAGAACAATGAGTAAAGTAAATAAAACTGAATACAAAAAATAAGTATCGAATATGTAAAAGAGATTTGAAACTTCAGTGGGAAAGCGTTCTTAGGGATTAGCGGATACGCCACTATCATTATAAAGGGCTAAGGTAAAGATTATTATCATGAACATTCTCAACTATGTATGTATGGGAGGAATTCCGTATTTGGACAAAGAGGCAGCAACCACTGCTCAAATCATCCTCATAACCACAGCAGACAGCAATCAACATCAATTGAATTACTGCGCTATTAAGGGACATAATCCGGCAGGACGTATCCTATGGCATGGATAGTGTTTTATGAGTTTCCTCGGTACCTAAGTTGATACGTAAGGAGTGCCAATAGCTTTATATTCACTGTAAGCTCTAACATTCCTACGTCTACCAACAAGTAGTTCTCTACATCAAGTCCCCACAAGAGGCGAATATTGAGAGGTTAACTTCTCCCAATATCAAGATGTAGACAATCAAACACATAGTCACAGCGACGAATATAATAATAAACTTTATCTTATTTCAATCTCATGCTAGGGTTTCTCCATCTCCCCAAGAACTAATGATCTACTCAGACATGGAGGCAATCAACATCATGTTAAAAATAATGGAATCTATTATAGGTGCATAGTACTTGTATAAATCCACAATGAGTACGGGAATTACAACAAGATCTAGAAAAGATATAGATGGGATGGATGGAGATGGTGGTGATGCAGTGGCTGATGATAAAGATCGATGTCTTAGCCTCCCGGATCTACGTAGGGTGAAGATGGATCCCCGATGGATGAGTTCCCTCTCCAGTTGCCTTCTGGAGGTTAGGATTCGGAGATTTCTGGGTGTTCTGTATGTCGTCTCTTTGATCCAGTTGCATGGGGTGAAACTATTTGAGGAGGCGCTGTCGGCACCAACTATACGGCCGTAAAAGTTCTCCCGCCGTATAGTTGGTCGTTAACCCTTCTGTACCCTCCAATTGCTTCGGGTTTTCTTCTGGTGTTATTAATGTTTCCCAAATAATCAATTTAAGTAATTTTTGGTTCCTTTTCACTCCAATATAACTTGTCCAAGAATTGTGTCCATCGGATCCATCATCTGTCCTGATCCTAGTGAAAATAAACATAAAAGTCTGTGCGAACGCCGTAAAATACCAAAATCCAACCAGTACAATGGAAAATAATAATCTAAAACATGATGCAAATATGCACTTATCAAAGGCCAAGGTCTATGGATATTACACTTTGGCATATTATAATTTCCAATAGTATCAATCCATACTACAAATTATAATACTATCATATCATAGTACTTGCCCAGCAAAAATCAAAAACTAGATGCCGCTAATTTATCTTTTGCATGTTTTACGTGGCTTAGGGCTTTCGAAGATATAACCATTCTTACCTACAAACATGGAACCACAATGATGATAATCAAATTATTTGCAACTCATTGTAGATTAGATATTGACTATAATAGGAGAGACATACACCTGCAAGCCACTTATGCAAAACTAGTTGCCTATCAAGCGTGAAACAGGTCTCATGTGCGAGGACATGTAAAGTTTGTCCGGGATGCTTCATCCCACTAGGCCACCAATATCCAAAATACACATAAGGAGTAATAACATGAACATCAGCGCCCACATAACCATATGTGTACTTCTCGTGTAGAGTATCTATGCAAAGATCCGGCTATGATACCACTGTTGGGTTCACATCATAGAAAACAAAAAATTTCCTACAATGGGAACTGTATACACCATGATCCATCTATCTAGATACAATCAATGGGTGGATATACACCCAGAATATATACCCTTGAAGACCGACAAAGCTTTACGAGTATGGACTCATTGGTGATGTATTCGATCTCTTGCCGATCTCAAGATCGTGTGGAAGTCCGACAACACCGCAACTCAACGGAGCATCCGTGATTGCACACACGTCCGGGACCCCAAAAACCTCCATGACCTCACTCCAGCAGCGTAGCGGAAGTAGAAAATCCTCGCTCCAGAAAAATCCACCGGGAACATGTATCTCGCTAAGCCGGGACCATGGGAAAATAGTACTAGAGGGGGAGAGAGATCCTTCACGTGGAGGTGTGCATGAGAGGGAGGGAGAGGGAGTCCTTTTATAGGGGGAGGGGGCAGCCCCTCCCATGGCCAACAGCCAAGGTGGTGCCCCCACCTCTTCCCTCATTCATGTGAGTGGAGCTCCCACTCAGAAATTTGACTCTCCATTTCCTCCACTCAAAATCCCACTCAAATCCCATTAAATTTCCACCAAATTTAATGTAATATCTCATTAAATAAAACTCCTTTTATTTACTTATTCAGAATTTTGTCACTTACATTAATTAACAAACATTCACATAAAATCCCTTGCCACTTTTCAATTTCACATGCAGAACCAATTTCAGCAATTTCACCCAAAACAATTCCGGTGTCTAGTGAAATAATTCCAGCGCTTTGATATTCTTTTCCTGGCAACTCATTTGCTCCAAATGGTGTGATATCCCTTAAGTGTGTCACCCTATGGTTTGTGAATAATGCATACATGATCGAGACCCCTCTCCGATCAATAATCAGCAGCAGGACCTAGAGATCCGTACTGACTGCTACACATTCAATAGTGACTTTTTGTGATCGTGAGAACCTTAACATTGCAAATAAATCCTTTTGTCTCTTGATATTTTACATGTCCGAGATTCTATCATCGGTATCCCCATACCTAGTTTGATCTCGTTACCGACATGTACTCTTTTCTCGTTCTCGTGATATAACATTCTAGTGATGGCCATCACTTGCTTGCAAGATATAGCAATGTGATATCACCGAGAGGGCCCAGAATATATCTATCTGTCATTTGGATGGACAAATACCACTATTGATCCATGAGCCTCTATATAACATTATCGGAGTATCTGAACCCACCTTTATAGTCACCTAGTTACGGTGTGATGTTTGATGTTATCAAGCTACTCTTCATATGTTAGTGATTGACATGATCTCATGGTCTAAGGACTAAAGTTACTTGTAATGATATTATAGCAATTTAAACATAATGACTTTGATCATATTACTATACTACGGATGAATGTTCATCACATTATTCCACCAATGTTGTGACCTCGTTATTAACAACATCCAATGCCTATGATCAGGAAACCTTGATCATCATGTTAATAAACGAGCTAGTTTATATGAGAGGCATAACTAGGAACACTTTATTTTGTTCATTATACACAAATTGTAACACCACGGTTCTGAAAATACCGTAGCTTCTATGTGACATGCCAATCCCTGGATCGGTTCATTGGCTCACAATAGAATAAGATGAATAACATAGCAAAATATCTATGTATCATAAATAACAAAGATCCAGAGTATCATTATTACAATAAAAGCTTAGCTCAAGGCTAGCTCAATGTTATTTCAAGTAGCAACATAAATAAAGTAAATCCTCCATTCTTCAAATTTCCCACAAGTGAACAACTGCCAAGTGGAGTACGGTGGCCTAAATCGATTACTCAGAATTGGAATATCCTGCAACATGAAACGTAGCAGCCCCGAAGGGTCAATACATGGAATGTATGGCAAGTAGAGCTATTAAAGGAGACAATAGAGCTAACATCTACATGCTTATTTGGCAAGTGGAGCTGTGGCTAGCTTGCATTTATAAATACCTTTGTCCTACTTTCATAAACAGTTTTGATTTTCTTTGAAAAGATCCCAATTAATTTAACCCATCAACATTAAGGCAATTATGAAATTAGAATGACCGAGAAACATGTCATGGAATCAATATCAAGAAACTCAGACGTCCATAACCGGGGACATGGCTAATCGATTAGATTATACACCCTGCAGGGGTTAGTACACTTTACCCATGTGACTTGGCCAGCCCAGCTCATACCACCACTCTCATTTTGGGTGATGATAGGGAGAAGTCCAAGAAGGGACCGTTCGGGAAGTAGCTCCCCAAACCCGACACGCACCGGTCCAACCTACCAAAATTCCACACCTCTGGATACGTGGGTTCGAGTTATCACAACCAACTGAGTCCAACCAACTGCCCATTCCATTATTGGCACATGGTTGTACACGTAAGCTACAAAATAAAGAAGCCAATCATTCTCTCTTGATACCTAGGTGCCTTTCCGCAATGATACCACCAAAAATTTCAATCCCATCACAACTAGGAGGTTCATTGATTAAGTTGTTTTTAGTTTTCACAAACCAACACATTTAGACACAACTTTCAATGATGTAACCCAACCCGCGTTCATCATAGCATGACTAAGCACATCTACCAACGGTGGCTCAACTACAGGAAAGCCCTACCACATAATGGGACATAGCATAGCGATAGTAATATCCTATACATGCATCTACAAAATACACAACAATGCATTGAAAATAGTAGGACAACATCATGAACAAGGTAGGATCTACTTGCCTTGGCTATAGCGGTCGTAAGAACAATCCACACACGAGCAAACATTGCACTCGTCACAATCTACACGATACAATTGCAATCATAAACAAACCATCCATAAACATATGCAAACAAAGACGATGCAAGATGCATGCATGACAAGTTGAATAACGCTACAGTAGCATCACATAATCTTATTCAGTATAACTACTGTATGCATGCATGGAAATTATTTCGAGTGCAAAGAAAACAAAGCATGCAATTTATAATGCTCAAATAATAGACCTAGAAACTAAATAATTAGCCACTGCTAACATACTATTTGTAAAATCTTGGAAAATTTCCACTGCGTAGGCAACTCATAATAGAATCAGTCCAATTGGAATTTCTCAAAAAGGATTTATATAATTCCCTGAGTAATTAAAATACTACAGTGAGCCTTTAAATAGATTCTGCAAATTCCAATACTGTAAGCTTAACTTTTTAATTCACTATAAGATTCCCCTTGTTCTACTGATTCCAGGGACATCTTATTTGCAATTTTTGGAGTTATAGAACTTATTCTATGAATTTATTACTCTAAAAGGAGCATTAACTCATTTAATTTAATCAGGACAAAACCTTGCTGTAAAAGTGTAAATAAATTGTACATCAAGATTATAAGTGAGACACTGAATCCGCACATATTTTATTTGGAATTTTTGGCCTAGTAGATCTAAAGTTATGGATTTTACAAGTTTTAGCTAATTTCTGCCAATTAAATCAAATTAGAAAATACACAGTCAAAGCTGACTGTTGACCGCGCTGACGTGGCACGCTGACCAGTCAGCGGTCAGCATGGTCGGTCAACGGCCCATCTGGGCCGTCCATCCCAGATCGGAGGGCAGGGGAGGCGGCGAGGGTGCTCACCGGTGCTGGCGGCGGCGAGGTCGGGGGCGACGGCGGCGGCGTTCCTTGG
The DNA here is from genome assembly GCA_030063025.1 of Avena longiglumis. Lineage (NCBI taxonomy): Eukaryota > Viridiplantae > Streptophyta > Magnoliopsida > Poales > Poaceae > Avena > Avena longiglumis. The sequence goes on along the minus strand of CP125978.1, from coordinate 216,704,330 downwards.
CGGTTGCGAAGGGGCGTGCGGCGTCAGGGAAGGGACGGCGGGGCTTGTCGATGTGGCGGCGACGGGCGAGGTGGTCGGGGGCGACGGCCATCGGCGGCTGGAGCGCGGGCGGCGGCTTGGCGCTCCGACAAGAAATTCCCGGCGTCGACGGCGTCTGCAGAGGGGGAAAAGGCGGCGGCGAGGGTCAGTAGGCGGCGGCGATGCTCGCAAGGGAGAAGAGGGGGCGCGGGGTGGCGGCGTGTCACCTCGTGCGCGAGGTCGGCGGCGAAGGCTTGGCGCGCGAGGGGGGGTGCGAGCGGGCGAGACAGAGGGAGGGGTGGCGGCGCCCGATTTTTGTAGAGGGGAGGCCCTCGCGGGGTCGGTTGCGGATTCCGCGGGAATCCCGGCGGCGGGCGGCGACATGTCCGCTTCGGACACGGCGGAGGTGCCGCCAACAGGTGGGCCCCACCTGTCGGTGGCTGGGGCGGCTGGAGAGCGACAGGTAGTGGCTGCTGGGTTGGCCACTGTCATGGCCGGGCTGCTACGCTGCTCTTTCCCTTTTTTTCTTCCCTTTTTATTTTCTTTTTCTGACGAAAATTTTACTGAATTTTTGACAGAATTTGTCTAGAACAAACCCAAAATTTAGTTTGTCATATCTTTTGCTACGAAGCTCCGATTGGGACAATTCAAAGTGCTACGGGTTCGCGGCAGAACCCTCTATGCACCTATGACTTCCATATATCCAAAATATAATGTTTTTCATAGTAGCATGGTAAAACATAGTGTTCATGTGTAGGTGTCAAAACGCAAATACAAGTGGTTTGTCTTGGCAAAACCTTTTCAAACCGAAATTTTGCATGGATGATCATGATGCAATGCAATGATTGTTATGTAGTACAAAATCTAAAATTTGGGATGTGACAAGACTAACCCCCTTAAGATGAATCTCGTCCCCAAGATTCGGCGTGGCTAGCAAATAGGTGTGGGTGGTCTTCTCGGATGTCATCCTCACGCTCCCAAGTGGTTTCCTCTTCAGTGTGGTGGCTCCATTGCACCTTGCAAAACCTGATCGTCTTGGTACGGGTAATCCTCTCCGCTGTTTCCAGTATCTTGACCGGCTTCTCCTCATAGGTCAAGTCATTCTCAAGTTGAACCCCCTCTAGTGGCACGGTGTCTCTCAATGGTGTATCCACCATCTCCGGATGGCACTTCTTCAGCTGGGACACGTGGAACACATTGTGGACAACGGACAGAGCCTCTGGCAACTCCAACTGATAATCAACTTCTCCTTTGCGTGCTAAGACCTGATATGGCCCAATAAACCGAGGTGCCAGCTTACCCTTGATTCCAAATCTCTTAATTCCACGAAGTGGCGACACTCTGAGGTATGCTCTATCACCTATCTCATACACCACTTCCTTGCGTTTGGCGTCATCGTAGCTCTTCTGCCTTGATTGTGCTACCTTCAGCATGTCCCTAATCAAGGCGACCTTCACCTTAGCGTCCTTGATCAAATCAGGTCCAAACAGCTGACGTTCTCCTACTCCATCCCATAGCAATGGTGTTCGGCACCGTTTCCCGTATAGCACATCGAATGGTGACGTCTTGATGCTGGTCTGATAGCTATTGTTGTAGGAGAACTCGGCATACGGCAAATTCTCATCCCAACTGGAACCATGAGCCAAGGCGCAAGCTCTCAGCATATCTTCCAAAATCTGATTTACCCTCTCGTTCTGTCCATCAGTCTAGGGCTGGAATGCTGTGCTAAACTCCAACCTGGTCCCCAGTGACTCGTGCAGCTGGCGCCAAAAGTGTTAGGTGAATTGGGTGCCTCTATCCGATATAATGCTCTTGGGAACTCCATGTAGGCACACAATTCTGTCCATATAGATCTTGGCCAACTTTGCACTCGTATACGTCGTCTTCACCGGTATAAAGTGGGATACCTTGGTCAAATGGTCGACCACTACCCAAATGGAGTCATATCCCGACCTGGTCCTGGGTAATCCTGTGATAAAATCCATTCCCACTCTATCCCACTTCCATTCCGGGACAGGCAATGGCTGTAGCAGTCCTGCTGGCTTTTGGTGTTCCGCCTTCACTCAGCTACATACATCACATAAGGCAATATGCTCGGTGATGTCTCCCTTCATGTTGTTCCACCAAAATCTATCCTTTAGATCCATATACATCTTTGTATTGCCCGGATGTATGGAGTATGGCGAGTTATGAGCTTCCTGCAGAATCAACTTCCGTATCTCCGGGTCGCTGGGCACACACAAACGATCTCCATACCACAAGGTACCATGCTCATCCTCGCGAAAATCCTTTTCTTGATTTTCCTTCATATTTTCCTTTATATCTTCTATTTCCTTGTCTCCTACCTGAGCCTTCCTGATCATGTCCTGTAGCGTTGGTTGGACTTCCATTGCTGCTAAATATCCTTCTAACACTACCTCCAGTCTAAGGTCCTTGAATTTCTTGCACAAGTCCTCAGGAAATTGCCCAACAGTCAATACATTGGCATAGACCTTCCGACTCAGAGCATCTGCTACTACATTTGCCTTCCCTGGGTGGTACTGCAGATTCATATCATAATCCGTGATAAGCTCCAACCATCTCCTTTGCCTCATGTTCAGTTCCTTCTGTGTAAATATGTATTTCAGGCTCTTGTGGTCGGTGTACACATCACAATGTTTCCCCATTAGGTAGTGCCTCCATACTTTGAGCGCATGCACAACCGATGCTAATTCCAAGTCATGCGTGGGATAATTCCTCTCATGGTGTTTAAGATGCCGCGAGGCATATGACACCACTCTCCCATCTTGCATCAGCACACTCCCAAGTCCCTGTCGAGAAGCATCACAGTACACTTGGAGATCCTTCTGAAGATCTGGTAAACACAGAATAGGTGCGGTCACTAGTCGACGCTTCAGTTCCTGAAATCTGGCTTCACACGCATCCGTCCATTCAAACTTCCTCTCCTTCTTCAGAAGTTCTGTCATTGGTTTAGCAATCTTGGAGAAATTTTCAATGAACCTCTTGTAATATCCAGCAAGCTCCAAAAAGCTCCGAATATCTCCCACATTCTTGGGCGCTTCCCACTCAGTTACGGCGGTCACTTTGCTTGGATCAACAGCAACTCCTTCTCCTGACACCACGTGTCCAAGAAATCCAACTGTGTTAAGCCATAATTCACACTTACTGAATTTGGCATACAGCTTGTGTTCCCTCAGCTTCTCCATAATCAGTCGCAGATGTTTCTCATGTTCAACATCATCCTTGGAATATATCAGTATGTCATCAATAAACACAACCACGAAATTGTCCAAGTACTCCATGAATACCTTGTTCATCATGGTCATGAAATATGCCGGAGCATTCGTTAGTCCAAAAGACATAACTGTATACTCATATAAACCATACCTAGTAGTGAAAGCAGTTTTTGGTATGTCCTCCTCCCGGATCATCAATTGGAAGTAGCCCGATCGCAGATCAATTTTGCTAAACACCTTTGCTCCTTCCAGTTGATCAAACAAATCATTTATGTTCGGCAGGGGGTATTTGTTCGTGATGGTCACTTCATTCAGCGAGCGATAGTCCACCACTAACCTCTTGCTGATGTCCTTCTCCACAAACAGAACAGGTGCACCCCATGACGACGAACTAGGATGAATGAATCCCCTTGTCCAACTGCTCCTTTAGCTGTTTCTTCAACTCCTTCAGCTCATCCACATCCATCTTATATGGTCTCTTTGCTATAGGTCCTGTTCCCGGCATCAAATCGATGAGAAACTCCACATCCCTGTCAGGTGGCATCCCTGGCAGCTCTTCCGGAAACACGTCGGGGTAATCCTTAATCACAGGCATAGTATCCATGCTAACCCCTTAAGAGAATTTAGCTTACACCTTCTCGGTCGCACAGCCGACTTGAACCTAATTCTCTTACCATCCGGGGTTCTGAGTGAAACAGCTCGCTGTGCACAATCTATGTGTCCCCCATGCATAGACATCCAATCCATACCCAGAATTACATCTAAACCTTGTGATTCCAAAACTACCAGATGTGCAATGAAATTGTGTGCTCCAATCCTCACAGTTAAGTTGCGGCATCTCGCGCTAGCTATCATATCCCCTCTAGGTGAAATCACTCTAATAGACCCTTTCAGAGAGTCCGTAGGTAACTTATACTTATCCACAAATGCCCTTGATATGAATGAATGCGATGCACCAGTATCAAAAAGTATAAGTGCAGGGTGAGTGTTGATTGGAAACTTACCAATCACAAGATCAGGCTCATCTGGGATCTCCTCCACATTCATGTGGTTCACTGTGGCCTTCTGGTTGTTGCCTGGCTTCAGTCCCTTCTTCTCCGGACAGTTGTCTACATAATGTCCCTTCTGGCCACACTTCAAGCATGTCACCTCACTCAGATCCTTATTCATGAAGCTGCGATCACGGTTGCGGTCCTGTCCACTGTGTCCTCCAGAATGGTGAGTGTGTCCTCCCTTGTGGTTGTGGCGGTTGCTCTTGTGGCTATCATGGCGATGTCCATCGCCTCCATGGTTGTGGCGGTCATGGCTCCTGTAACACCCTCAGAATCGGACCTATGCAAGTTTTAGCGAAACCCGCCAAACCCGCATAGAAACGATTCAAAGGTGCCCACCAGGCACTTTCGTGCGGGTGGAAAACGAAGTAATAACGTTACACAACAGTCCTCGACGGGACCCACAGAACAGATACATATACAACACGACTCCATGAGTCAAGAATACAGATGTACGGTACAAAGATCCAAATCACCTTAAAAGATGGTCGCGTCCGACTACGGACAAGAGGCAAATGGGGCTAAGAGCCCTGAAGAATAACCAATGGCGTCCATAACCCTGCCCAGGCCAAGCCGGAAGGGTAACCCTGCTAACGGCGTCGAACTCAAAACCTGCTCAAACAAAAGGGGTGCCGACAAAGGGCAAAGGAAAAAGAGGAGCGTCGATCGAGGCCAAGACACTCATGAGTCTAGAATTCGGCGGTCCTCGCCTACATAGGTATGGTGGACTGAAGCGGCAGCGGCAGCATGCACTATACAACCTACAGAGACTCGATACAACTGGCGGCTATCAGAGAGGGGTAAGAAAGACCTATTCGGAACCAACCTGATCCTAACGCCAAACAAACCCATCCTGGTATTTCCCCCTCGAGACCAAACGAGGAAGTCAACCGAGGAACTCACACAGTTGGCAGTTTTATTTATTCGGTTATCATTGCAGCAATTACTAGTCAGGTGTAGATAATCGTCCTGATAAAATAAGCAGTGGGTCATTTTAGTGAACCATTCCGTTATAGTGGCAACACTTACTAGTCAGATACATTTATCATGAGATAACCCAAAAACCCAACAGTTGTTGGTACTTTTATTAGCCATTCCGTTGTAGTTGCCATAATTACTAGTCAGGTACAATGGTCGCAAGCGACACTCCAAACAAGCAATTGTGGGCAGTATTATTTAGCCATTCCATTATAGTGAAGCTGATTACTAGTCATTATAAAGCCAAATTTATAGCAATAAACTTTAGTTATGCTTGTCTATGGTCGAGATACTGTGCTCCAAGTCGTCCATAACCGCGGACACGGCTTTCAGAAAGTTTTACCCGGCCGGGGTGCACCAATAGCAACACACGCTCGATCAACCTCGGAAAAACCAAATCAAAACCCAACGAGGCCTTCACGACAAAGCAATCACAGGATTCATAAATATTTCAGGGGGCCACCCCATTGAGTAGACCCGCAACGGAGCTAGCTGACTCCGAGATGGACTCAAGGTTTGCGTCAATTGCTGTAAACGACTGGGAACCCAAAAGTGTGGCTGGGCTTGTCGATACCGCGAAAACATTCCGCTTACCTAAACAGTACAGTGTGCTCCTCGCACAAACGTAATAAAGCAGTAAAACATGGCATAAGTACAGGATCGTAAATAAAACCTCAAACTAGTTTGTGGCCCCAAGAAATAAGACTGAATCAAGCTCGCTGTGGGGTCCCATAATCCTCCCGGATGTGGATAGCGCGATAAATCAAGGAATAGGTATCAAGTACTCGGGGTCCTACGGGACACAAGTGGGCGTTCGGAAACCAAATATTATCTATCACCCACCGATGCCTCTGCTTACTTTAATTTTAGTTGTTAAACAGGAATTAAAGTGAACGATAAGTAAAACCATGATCCTCTCCAACATCAACATGCGGCAATACTCCAACAACTGTGGCGCTTGACAACACGCAACAGCACTTGAGCATGCGACTACGACGCGCAAGTCCAACTATCTACCAAACAACAGGTAATAGGATGGGTCCATGGCAATATATGGCTGCAAGGGGATATCACGGGTACGGAAACTATAGCATCACAACACAGATAGCAATAGATCAACAGGAGGGAAGTAAATACTATAAAAGTAAGATAGGTAGAAAGGGTGAGATGCTCGCCTAAAAACATTGTCGAAGGTTCAACCGAAGATCGGGGCGAAGCTCACATCAACTCAACGGCCTTATCCGCGAAGAAGCAAAACACTAGAATAAACACCGGATGCAATATTTAATACTACGGCAAAAGATCGGGCATGATGCATGTATGATGTATGACATGGCAAAGGTGCGATGCAATTAGGTCATATTAAGCGGAACCGGGGTCCCGACAATTAATAAGGCGGTTCATGTTGTTTAGCTGCCCCGCAATTTAAATGTTGTTTAACAAGGCCAGATATGACAACGGTTCGATGCACAAATTTAAATGAGGCCAATATAAGACTAGGTTTGTCCGCATATGGGCCCCATATTTAATTATTAGGTGAATCGGCAAAAGGCCCCCAAACCACAGACAAGGATGCATGCATGAACAATTAATATGCGACAAGTTGTATTATATTATAAAATAGGGTTTCGGGAAGGGGTTCACACATTAGGGTTCGGCAGATCTTGGGGTTCCGGGGTTCGGGGTCGGTTTCAGGGTCCAGGGTTCGACGGAAACGAGGTTCGGACTCCGGGATCGTTCTCAGATGACGGGGTAGATCTTGGCGTATCCGTGGTCTTAGGGTTCCGTGTAGGCGTTCTCGAGGTCGATGGCGAACTTGTCCGGTACCGGGGTTTTTCCGGAGTTCTTGGCGCGGCACCGGATACGGAATCGATCTTCGGGTTCGGGGTCTCGGCGTCCGGGGTGAAAACTTGCATGCGACGTCGTCGGCATCGGTGCGGGAAGGGGTCTTGCCGTCCCGCAGCGTAGATCTTGGGGAGGTTCGGGGTTCCACGGGTTCGGATCGACAACCGGACTCCGGGAACGGTCCTTGGCGTTCCGGGACGAAGATCTTGACGTGCCGAGGGGAGAAGAACTTGTCGTTCCGACAGGTCCGGATTCCGTCTTCGGGGTTCCGTGGGTCGGGGTCTTCGGATGTCCATGACGGAGGGCTTGATGGTACGAGAGGGAGAACACGGGGTCGGCGTCTTCAGTAGAAGTCCTTGGAATGTTAACTGATGGTCTTAGGTCGTGCCAGACAGGAGTATTTCTTGTTCGTCCTCCCAGCGTCTTGTCATATGTTGTGCTTGGTGACAGCACTGCCAGCTCCAAAGGCCACGGGAACACACGTACGCTCCGGCCAGCAGGTGTACGGCTGGCGTGCGCTTGCGAGGAGCGGAGAGGCTAGCGGGCGGTGGGTTGCGGGGAGCGGCCGAGGGCACCAGCCGAGGCCTTGGCAGCGACGACGGAGGCGGCGGTCGACGGTATGCTCGGGGCGGCGCGCGTCAGACGAGCTCGAGGCGGGGAGAGGCCGGCTGCAGGGCTCGACGCGGCCGAGCGGGAGTAGGCGGGAGCCGGCGCCGGAGGCGGAGAGGAGGACGAAGGCGGTGGCGGCCGGGCTCCGGCCCGAGGAGCTCGAGGGGTGACGGTGGCCACGCGCGGTCGGAGGTGGCCTGAACCGAGCAACGAGGTGGGGCGGCGAGGGAGATCCGCGGCGGTTGCCGCGCGAGCTTGATGCGGTGGCCGAGCTTGCGGCGAGGGCGACGCCCGGAGCTGGAGAAGAAGGGGCCGCAGCTTCGGGGCTAGGGCGGCCGACGCATGGGCGAGGAGGAGAGTGGCGGCGGAAACTTGCGGTGGGGCGGAAGATCGAGGCGGGGAGGCTCTGTGTGGCGGCGGCGGCCATGCGGGCGATGGCCGAGGCGGAGGCGGGCGAAGCGCGGGCGGCGAGGGAGGCGCGGTGAGCCGGGCGACGCGGAGGGAGTGCAGGAAGGGAGGTGTGGTGGCGGGAGCGGAGGCGGTGGCAAGGCGCCAGGGAGAAGGGAGGCGCGAGAGGGAGGTGGGGAAGAGGAACAGGGCCAGGGGGACGTGGGGCGCGGGTCCAGGCGGGGATGGGGCGTGGGGCCCGGGGAGTGGGCGCGCTAGGTGGGGCCAGGCAGGCGGGCGGCTCGGGATTGGGTGCGTGCGTGTGTGCGTTGGGTGTGTGGGTGTGTGGCCGGCTGATGGGGAAGGAGAGAGAGAGGGAAAAGGAGAGGGAGTGTTTGGGGGTGAGGTGGCAGCATCTGAGTGGTGGGGAGTTTGGGGAGGGGTGAGGTGGCATATGGTGATTGGCCAGGGTGATGTGGAGGCAAGGGTGGGTAGATTAGGTTGGGTGAACTTAGGATTTAGAGGGGCTGGTTTAGGTGGACCGATTAATTTCTGGGGTGGTCGTTCGGGTCGAATCGGCCCGTTCGACTGCCCCACTAAAAATAATTTAATATTTTATTTGTTTTAAATGCACCGTTTGCAACCCGATAGCAGACAAAGAAAATAATCCGGAGACCCGGGGTTTTGTGTTTGAACAAAGACGGGGCGTTTAGAAAACAAAACTGGGTTTTTCCGAAATAGTTTTACGCAAGCAAATGCAAGATGATGACGATGCTCAAATGCAATGTGGCATGATGACATGAGCATGCGGTCATGATGATGCAATGCACAAAAATAACGCGATTTTATAGTAGTGGTTTTGCGGGATGCCACAATTCGACACCACTAACAAGGGATCTCGCCCTCGAGATCCGCCTCATGGTACCGGAAGGAAGGTCGGCGATCTGCGTCTTCTCGCATCGTGTAGATCCTCGCGACACCACTAACAAGGGTTCATTCTCCATCTTGAAATCGGCGACACCACCAACAAGGTTCGTTGTTCCTGATCGACGAGAGAACACTCTGGAGAACAAAGGACGAAGGTAGAGGTATCAAACGATAAGGCCACCTCTAACTTCCATTGGAAGAGGAAAAGTTACATTGATCCACCAGTTCGATGTACAGAGCGAACAGTAAGAGTCGGGTAGTGTGATCAGTCCATCCCGTACCCACACTATCAACTCTATACATGAGTAGGAGAATCAGGCAACTCAACTCTCGAGATTTAGACTGAAGATCTTCATAGGCGGTATCCGGAACAAAGGGATGATGCCAGCAGAAATTGTATGAAAGACACAATGATTAGGTTCCGCGATGGTTCCATTGGCATGAACAACACATGCTCAAGGTATACTCCAACTTCACCAATGCTCGTCCTTCTCATATGTTTTTCAACGATACGGATATCCAGCAAGGAACACATATGGATAAAGAGCTCAAGAACAAAAGATTGGAGGAAGGGTACAACAGACAAGTTGCAGATTGATGATCGTAGCACCTCCGTTACAAAAGGAAGAAAGCGAAACCACGAAGGTACGACGAAACCCAACCACGAAATCCTGGACTCAAGAGAGAGAAGAGAGCGGATTCAAAACACGTAGAGGTAAGAGAGGAATAGCAAAGGGTAAGGAGTAAAATCAGACCTAATCGGATCTATCCAACCGATTTTCCAAAAATATTTTGACACTCTACTTGGAGTTAGCTAGGTTATCCTACAGTGGACTTGTGGGTATCGTGAATCTGAGCTCGATACCACTCAGAACACCCTTAGAATCGGACCTATGCAAGTTTTAGCGAAACCCGCCAAACCCGCATAGAAACGATTCAAAGGTGCCCACCAGCACTTTCGCAAGGGTGGAAAACGAAGTAATAACGTTACACAGTCCTCGACGGGACCCACGTAATGATACATATACAACACGACTCCATGAGTCAAGAATACAGATGTACGGTACAAAGATCCAAATCACCTTAAAGATGGCGCGTCGACTACGGACAAGAGGCAAATGGGGCTAAGAGCCCAAGAATAACCAATGGCGTCCATAACCCTGCCCAGGCAAGCGGAAGGGTAACCACTAACGGCCGAACTCAAAACCTGCTTAAACAAAGGGGTGCCGACAAAGGGCAAAGGAAGGAAAAGAGGAGCGTCGATCGAGAGGCCGATTACGCGAGTCTAGAATTGGCGGTCTCCACATAGGTATGGTGGACTGAAGCGGCAGCGGCAGCATGCACTATACAACCTACAGAGACTCGATACAACTGGCGGCTATCAGAGAGGGGTAAGAAAGACCTATTCGGAACCAACCTGATCCTAACGCCAAACAAACCCATCCTGGTATTTCCCCCTCGAGACCAAACGAGGAAGTCAACCGAGGAACTCACACAGTTGGCAGTTTTATTTATTCGGTTATCGTTGCAGCAATTACTAGTCAGGTGTAGATAATCGTCCTGATAAAATAAGCAGTGGGTCATTTTAGTGAACCATTCCGTTATAGTGGCAACACTTACTAGTCAGACACATTTATCATGAGATAACCCAAAACCCAACAGTTGTTGGTACTTTTATTAGCCATTCCGTTGTAGTTGCCATACTTACTAGTCAGGTACAATGGTCGCAAGCGACACTCCAAACAAGCAATTGTGGGCAGTATTATTTAGCCATTCCATTATAGTGAAGCTGATTACTAGTCATTATAAAGTCAAATTTATAGCAATAAACTTTAGTTATGCTTGTCTATGGTCGAGATACTGTGCTCCAAGTCGTCCATAACCGCGGACACGGCTTTCAGAAAGTTTTACCCGGCCGGGGTTCACCAATAGCAACACACGCTCGATCAACCTCGGAAAAACCAAATCAACACCCAACGAGGCCTTCACGACAAAGCAATCACAGGATTCAGAAATATTTCAGGGGGCCACCCCATTGAGTAGACCCGCAACGGAGCTAGCTGACTCCGAGACGGACTCAAGGTTTGCGTCAATGGCTGTAAACGACTGGGAACCCGAAAGTGTGGCTGGGCTTGTCGATACCGCGAAAACATTCCGCTTACCTAAACAGTACAGTGTGCTCCTCGCACAAACGTAATAAAGCAGTAAAACATGGCATAAGTACAGGATCGTAAATAAAACCTCAAACTAGTTTGTGGCCCCAAGAAATAAGACTGAATCAAGCTCTGGCTCAGGGGGGTCCCATAATCCTCCCGGATGTGGATAGCGCGATAAATCAAGGAACATGTATCAAGTACTCGGGGTCCTACGGGACACAAGTGGGCGTTCGGAAACCAAATATTATCTATCACCCACCGATGCCTCTGCTTACTTCAATTTTAGTTGTTAAACAGGAATTAAAGTGAACGATAAGTAAAACCATGATCCTCTCCAACATCAACATGCGGCAATACTCCAACAACTGTGGCGCTTGACAACACGCAACAGCACTTGAGCATGCGACTACGACGCGCAAGTCCAACTATCTACCAAACAACAGGTAATAGGATGGGTCCATGGCAATATATGGCTGCAAGGGGATATCACGGGTACGGAAACTATAGCATCGCAACACAGATAGCAATAGATCAACAGGAGGGAAGTAAATACTATAAAAGTAAGATAGGTAGAAAGGGGGAGATGCTCGCCTGAAAACATTGTCGAAGGTTCAACCGAAGATCGGGGCGAAGCTCACATCAACTCAACGGCCTTATCCGCGAAGAAGCAAAACACTAGAATAAACACCGGATGCAATATTTAATACTACGGCAAAAGATCGGGCATGATGCATGTATGATGTATGACATGGCAAAGGTGCGATGCAATTAGGTCATATTAAGCGGAACCAGGGTCCCGACAATTAATAAGGCGGTTCATGTTGTTTAGCTGCCCCGCAATTTAAATGTTGTTTAACAAGGCCAGATATGACAACGGTTCGATGCACAAATTTAAATGAGGCCAATATAAGACTAGGTTTGTCCGCATATGGGCCCCATATTTAATTATTAGGTGAATCGGCAAAACCCCAAACCACGACAAGGATGCATGCATGAACAATTAATATGTTGTATTATATTATAAAATAGGGTTTCGGAAGGTTCACATTAGGGTTGGGTTCCGGTTCGAAACGAGGTTCGGACTACGGGATCGTTCTCAGATGACGGGGTAGATCTTGGCGTATCCGTGGTCTTCGGGTCATGTCGACGGTCATGGCGTTCGGGATGAAGCACTTGGTCTGGCGTCGGGGCATCGGACTTCCCCTGGTTGGTGTCGGTCTTGTCGTCGCGAAGATCTTGTCGGTTCCACGCTTCGGATTCCGTGAGGCGACCTTGACGTTCCGTGTAGGCGTTCTCGAGGTCGATGGCGAACTTGTCCGGTACCGGGGTTTTTCCGGAGTTCTTGGCGCGGCACCGGATACGGAATCGATCTTCGGGTTCGGGGTCTCGGCGTCCGGGGTGAAGAACTTGCATGCGACGTCGTCGGCATCGGTGCGGGAAGGGGTCTTGCCGTCCCGCAGCGTAGATCTTGGGGAGGTTCGGGGTTCCACGGGTTCGGCTCGACAACCGGACTCCGGGAACGGTCCTTGACGAAGATCTTGACGTCAGGGAGAAGAACTTGTCGTTCTGACAGGTCCGGATTCCGTCTTCGGGGTTCCGTGGGTCGGGGTCTTCGGATGTCCATGACGGAGGGCTTGATGGTACGAGAGGAGAACAAGAAGTCCTTGAATGTTAATCGATGGTCTTAGGTCGGAGTATCTCTTGTTCGTCCTCCCAGTCTTGTCATATGTTGTGCTTGGTGACCCGGCTCAAAGGCCACGGAACACAGAGAGGCTAGCGGCGGTGGGTTGCGGGCGGGAGGCGGAGAGGAGGATGAAGGCGGTGGCGGCGGGTCCCGAGGAGCTCGAGGGTGAGGTGGCCTGAACCGAGCAACGAGGTGGGGCGGCGAGAGATCCGCTGGGCGGCCCCGCGAAAGCATCACGGCCGAGACGAGCGGCCGGGCGACGCAGCCTTAGAGAGAAGAAGGGCCGCAGGGCCCAGGGGCTAGGCGCGAGGAGAGTGGCGGCGGAAACTTGCGGTGGGGCGGAGAAGACTGGCGAGGCGGGGGGAGGCATGGGGGGCGGGCGTCTGGTGCAGGGGCCGGCGGCACACGGCCGGAGGGCGACGCGGAGGGCGGAAGGAGGGCGGCGGCGGGCGCGGGCATGAGAGGGGAGGGCAGAGGAGGGGTGGAAGGGAGGTGTGGTGGCGAGGGAGGCGGAGGCGGGGCGTGGGGTGGGGCCAGGCTCGGGATTGGGTGCGTTGGGTGTGTGGGTGTGTGGCTGATGGGGAAGGAGAGAGAGGAAAAGGATAGGGAGTGTTTGGGGTGGTGGCGTGGTGGGGGGTTTGGGGAGGGGTGAGGTGGCATATGGTGATTGGCCAGGGTGATGTGGAGGCAAGGGTGGGTAGATTAGGTTAGGTGAACTTAGGATTTAGAGGGGCTGGTTTAGGTGGACCGATTAATTTCTGGGGTGGTCGATTGGTCCCGCGCGCGGCCCGTACTAAAATAATTTAATATTTTATTTGTTTTAAATGCACCGTTTGCAACCCGATAAAGAAAATAATCCGGAGACCCGGGTTTTGTGTTTGAACAAAGAAAACAAACGGTTTTCCGAAATAGTTTTACGCAAGCAAATGCAAGATTATGACGATGCTCAAATGCAATGTGGCATGATGACATGAGAATGCGGTCATGATGATGCAATGCACAAAAACAACGCGATTTTCTAGTAGTGGTTTTGCGGGATGCCAGAGCTCCCATGGTGCCCATGGTCACTCCCTCCATGCTTGGAGTATCCATCATAAGAAGTGCGAGACTTGTGGTGAGAACCAGAGTGGTGATTGTTGCTCTTCCTCTTGCGGATTTCCACCTGATTGTGCTTCCCTTCCAAGATACTGGCCTTGTCCATAAGCTCCTAGAAAATAGGACAATAAACCACCAGAAGCTACACTAAATCTCATCACTGAGGCCATCCAGGAATCTCTCCCTCCTTTTTGCATCAGTGTCAACATCCTCAGGTGCATAACGAGACAGGTTGTTGAAATCCTCAATATACTCAGCCACGGTGCGTTTGGTTTGGCGCAAGTTGCGAAATTCCTTCCTCTTCAGGCTCAAAACTCCTGAAGATACGTGGTTGGTCTTGAAACCTTCCTCAAACATTGCCCAAGTCACAGTGTCCAGCGGGTGGGTGATCTGAAAAGTGTCCCACCACTCCAGAGGTGAGCGGCAAATCTCACCTTTTCAGCATCTGTGCACCCAACAGTTACCAGATCCTTGTTCACTGAACACAACCAGTCGAGAGCAACCATCGGCTCCGTTGAAGTAGAGAACTTCGCTGGCCTTAGCCTCAGAAACCTGGTAAGTGCATCTCCCTGAGGCTGGTTGTGCCCATTGTTGTTGTTGTTGTTATTGTTGTTGTTGTTGTTGTTGTTGTTGTTGTTGTTGTTGTTGTTGTTGTTGTTGTTGTTGTTGTTGTTGTTGTTGTTGTTGTTGTTGTTGTTGTTGTTGTTGTTGTTGTTGTTGTTGTTGTTGTTGTTGTTGTTGTTGTTCTGAGCTCTCATGAATTGGGTCATAACTTGGGTCAACTGTGCCTGAGCTGCCATGAGCTGCTCCAACTCAGTGGGTTGACGGCGGGGAGGCATCTGTGGTTCAGCACAGGTAAGCTTAGAAAGAATCGATTACGAAAACAGGATTCTACCCATGCATTATGACCAAACAACAACAAAACAATCACAGACAATCTCATGCAAGAAACACATCAGCAAACAAATGATCCAGCAAATTCCCAGGGGTTATCCTAGCAGTATATATCTACTGAAATAGTTTTCAGAAGAGTTGGCAATAGTTATCTACACAATAGATCAACAAAGCATTAAAAACAGGAATCTGCCAGAACAGTCCAGCAATGTTCACGAATTTTTCTACCTGACTTAAACTCGTCAGGGATTTTTGCTGATTTTTTTTTATACAGTACAGAGAGTTTCGAACCAACTTTATTTTTTTCAGATTTTTCCCAGATACTAGTAAAATATGAAAATTCGTGCAGTACTGCTGTGTCAACAGAAAACTGCAACAGGAATAACTCAGATATTAACCAAACTTGCCATAACTCTTCCATAAAATTCGCAGAAATAATCCTGGGATATTGGAGTACACATAGGAGCAACTAAATACTCTTAAACTAACAGTAATTAAGTTTACATCGATCGAGACTAATCCTAATGATTTTTACCTAACGAAGACTAATTGGTGGACTTCTATCTACTTCTTGAAGAGGTTGCGGTAGGTTCTTGCACTACGATCCAACCATGGCGGTGGAGTATACACCTCTCCTGAGTCATCACTTGAAATCTCGAACTCCACCTCTTCTGGATCCTCCTCTTCTTCTTCATTCTCTACTGCGGCTGCAACAGCTTCATCTCCTCCACCATCATCATCTCCATCATCATCATCCTCGTCCTCATCATCATCATTGTTCCCACTGTCATCATCATCATCATTGTTGCCATCATCTCCATTGTCATCATCAGAGGATGGATTCAGGCTGCCATATCTTCAATAGTTTGATCCCTTTCGGTCCCTTGCAAGTGGTTTTCCCATTAAGCTAAGCTATGGTTGCATCCGACATTATTCGAACATCCACTTCATGTAACGTCTCTATCTCCGACCATCATACCATTAAAATCTGCTATCTCTTTATCATCATCACTTTCTCCTAGAGCTCCATTCTCCCTTTCCATATCCTCTATGTGCCTCCGACGGGCAGCATGTTGGTAACCACAACGTTCCCATCCTCAAGACGCCTCCCGTAGTCATGGTAGGGTGAGTCGACAAGGTGGCTTCATGCAAGGCCTTTATTCCAAGTCCCATGTCTTGGTGTAGATCGATGCGGTTTGGCAAGCGGCATCCCTCAAGATGAAGGTGGTGATCTCCCATGCATCCTCACCATATCCATAGGTGTACAACCTTCTTCCTTGAACATGGCGCAATCCCAATGATTGCAAAGGGCCTTGGTGACTCCATGGTTGCATAATCAGTTCTGATTTCTCCCATCTATCAATTAAAAGAGGAAAGTGTGAGAATAGCATATGGTAAGAATTTACGAGAGTGAAAGGCATAAGATGAAAGACATAGTTAATATAAGCTTTAATAATTCTATGGCTTCCTAATCCAAACCTAGGTCACGATCCTCTCGATACCATCTTGTAACACCACGGTTCTGAAAAGACCGTAGCTTCTATGTGACATGCCAATCCTTGGATCGGTTCATTGGCTCACAATAGAATAAGATGAATAACATAGCAAAATATCCGTGTATCATAAATAACGAAGATCCAGAGTAACATTATTACAATAAAAGCTTAGCTCAGGACTAGCTCAATGTTATTTCAAGTAGCAACATAAATAAAGTAAATCCTCCATTCTTCAAATTGCCCACAAGTGAACAAGTGCCGACTGGAGTACCGTAGCCTAAATCGATTACTCAGAATTGGAATATCCTGCAACATGAAACGTAGCAGCCCCGAAGGGTCAATACATGGAATGTATGGCAAGTAGAGCTATTAAAGGAGACAATAGAGCTAACATCTACATTCTTATTTGGCAAGTGGAGCTGTGGCTAGCTTGCATTTATAAATACCTTTGTCCTACTTTCATAAACAGTTTTGATTTTCTTTGAAAAGATCCCAATTAAGTTAACCCATCAACATTAAGGAAATTATGAAATTAGAATGAGCGAGAAACATGTCATGGAATCAATATCAAGCAACTCAGACGTCCATAACCGGGGACACGACTAATAGATTAGATTATACACCCTGTAGGGGTTAGTACACTTTACCCATGTGACTTGGCCAGCCCAGCTCGTACCACCACTCTCATTTTGCGTGATTATAGGGAGAAGTCCAAGAAGGGACCGTTCGAGAAGTAGCTCCCCAAACCCGATACGCACCGGTCCAACCTACCAAAATTCTACATCTCTGGATACGTGGGTTAGAGTTACCACAACCTACTGAGTCCAACCAACCACCCATTCCATTATTGGCACATGGTTGTACACGTAAGCTACAAAATAAAGAAGCCAATCATTCTCTCTTGATACCTGGGTGCCTTTCCGCAATGATACCACCAAAAATTATTAATCCCATCACACCCAGGAGGTTCATTGATTAAGTTGTTTTTAGTTTTCGCAAACCAACACATTTAGACACAACTTTCAATGATGTAACCCAGCCCGCGTTCATCATAGCATGACTAAGCACATCTACCAACGGTGGCTCAACTACAGGAAGCCCTACCACATAATGGGACATAGCATAGCGATAGTAATATCCTATACATGCATCTACAAAATACACAACTATGCATTGAAAATAGTAGGACAACATCATGAACAAGGTAGTATCTACTTGTCTTGGCTGTAGCGGTCGGAAGAACAATCCACACACGAGTAAACGTTGCACTCATCACAATCTACACGATACAATTGCAATCATAAACAAACCATCCACAATCATATGCAAACAAAGACGATGCAAGATGCATGCATGACAAGTTGAATAACGCTACAGTAGCATCACATAATCTTATTCAGTATAACTACTGTATGCATGCATGGAAATTATTTTGAGTGCAAAGAAAACAAAGCATGCAATTTATAATGCTCAAATAATAGAGCTAGAAACTAAATAATTAGCCACTGCTAACATACTATTTGTAAAATCTTGGAATATTTTCACTGCGTAGGCAACTCATAATAGAATCAGTACCAATTGGAATTTCTCAAAAAGGATTTATATAATTCCCTGAGTAATTAAAATACTATAGTGAGCCTTTAAATAGATTCTGCAAATTCCAAGAATGTAAGCCTAACTTTATAATTCACTATAAGATTCCCCTTGTTCTACTGATTCCAGGTACATCTTATTTGCAATTTTTGGAGTTACAGAA
This sequence comes from Avena longiglumis, assembly GCA_030063025.1. Taxonomy (NCBI): domain Eukaryota; kingdom Viridiplantae; phylum Streptophyta; class Magnoliopsida; order Poales; family Poaceae; genus Avena; species Avena longiglumis. The sequence goes on along the minus strand of CP125978.1, from coordinate 216,686,197 downwards.
CTTATTCTATGAATTGATTACTCTAAAAGGAGAATTAATTCATTTAATTTAATCAGGAAAAAACCTTGGTGTAAAAGTGTAAAGCAATTGTACAGCAAGATTCTACGTGACACACTGAATCCGCACATATTTTATTTGGAATTTTTGGCCCAGTAGATCTAAAGTTATGGATTTTACAAGTTTTAGCTAATTTTTGCCAATTAAATCAAATTAGAAAATACAAGATGAGACGTGGGCGCTAACCCATCTGGGCCGTCCATCCCGAATAGGAGGCGAGGGGCAGGTGCTCACCGGTGTGGGGCGCGGCGAGGTCGAGAGGCGCGGCACAGCCTCTTAGGCGCAAGAAGCGCGGGCGGCGCGTCGGGAAGGGCGCGGCGGGTCGGCGACGGCGAGGCGGCGGCAGAGGGCGGAGAGGACGCGGGAGGCAGCCGCGGGCGCTGGGCGCCGAGCGCGGGCTGACAGTGGCGTCTGCGAGAGCGGGAAAAGGCGGCGGCGGCGGCGATGCTCGCAAGGGAGAAGAGGGTGGCGGCGTGTCACCGAGACAGAGGAGGTGAGGCACCGATTTTTGTAGAGGAGGCCCTCGATTCCGAGGAATCGCGGCGCGGGTGGCGTGTCCTTTTTTTTTTTTTTTCTTTTTTCCGAAACTTTATTTTGACAAACCCAAAATTCAGATTGTCATATCTTTTGCTACGAAGCTCCGATTGGGGCGATTTAAAGTGCTACGGATTCGTGGCGGAACCCTCTATGCACCTGTGCCTTCTATATATCCAAAATATAATGTTTTTCACAGTAGCATGGTAAATCCTAGTGTTCAAGTCTAGGTGTCAAAACGTAAATGCAAGTGGTTTGTCTTGGCAAAACTTTTTCAAACCAAAATTTTGCATAGATGATCATGATGCAATGCCATGATTGTTATGCAGTACCAAATCCAAAATTTGCGATGTGACACACATGTATTAACGTTTCCTTTTAATACAATTATATCATGTAAAATAAACATCTATCATATACTTGGAATACAATAATAACAATTTATTATTGCCTCTCGGGCATATTCCCTTCAGACGGCCCCATAGCATGATCTGGACGCGAGAAACTGCGGATGCCTATGTGTACTTCTATGCTCTATGATGCCAGCTTGGCTCTCTGCACGTGAAAACTCGCGTTATCTATGGTCTACGCTAACAAACATATGGATTTACGTCGCCACGTCAGCCTTGCATGGGCCCCATATCCATCGAAAACCACGACCAGCATGGGCTTACAGCACCACGTCGGCTCCGAGCAGGCGCCATGTTTGTGAGAATTTGCGGCTGACATGGGCTCATGGCGCCATGTAGGCTCCACGCGGGTCCCGCCACCTGGCAGGTGCGGAGGCATGTCGCGCCCAAAATAGCTCTCACGCACGGTCCCACCCGCTACGCTGACGACGAGCCCATAACGCGTGCACGGCTCACCGTCCGGCGAGATGGAGTATGACGACACATGCGACATATGTATGTGGTACAGAATCTTTGGCCCTGGCCCAAAGCGGGGCCTGCCTCCCAGGAGAGCAGGCTCTGTTGCGAGTGTGCCGCATGTGCTTTACATCATCCATCCCACGATTGAAAAGTATCAGGATGACATGGATAACATTTTGGGCTGAAACATTCTACCGATCAGGATGATCTCTAATCGATATGACACACTATTATTGAAGGGAATATGCCCTAAAGACAAATAATAATATTGATTGTTGGAATATTTCATAAAATTTATGATTAAATTTTATATCATGCTATAATTCTATTTTAATACACCTGTGATATACAAACAATCAGTAGTTCCCAATAAAACTCTAGTCACTGATTTATTGGTCAAGGGATGATCAAAGGTTTCCTGATCATGTTGGTGCCTCGGTCCCAATTGACAATGGAGTCATTTTATTAGAGAATGAAATGGTGAACATAACTTATCTATAGCATCGTATCACGGTCATGTCACAGAGTTCAGGTTATGATGATTAGGAAACATAGTGACTCTTTTCTTAGGCCGTGATGCCATATCTAATCACTGTCTCCTGAGAATACTTGGATGGCACTTAACGTCACTCGGTAGAACGGTGATCATAAAGGTGTCATTGGGTATCCGGAGAAACAGGTAGAGGCGTATGTGTCAAAAGCAGGATTTGTCCATCACGTGACGAAAGATACTATGGGCCCACTCGGATAAGCTATATCCATAAGCTGGGCAGCGTGTGACTAGGTCAAGAGAGATATTACTTATCGGATCAAGTAAAGATGGTATTGTCGGTAACGAGGTTGAAACCTTACATGGTGATGTCATTTGTCAAACCTCGAACAATACATTAACATAGACACAAAAGTAATAATACACAACATTTATGGTTCAACGAAAAATTTCATGGAATGCATAGGTGGTCATCATGGGAATCCAGGCCCCGTTGTTGATCATTGGTTAGAGAGGAGTCTTGACCATGTCTGGAGTATTCTCGAACTGTTGGGTAGCACGTTTAAGGTCTTGACGAATCTTAGAGATCGTTAATGGCTTGTTCAAAATAATTGAAGAAATGAGAAGAGAAAACAGACAAGTTCTGGGGAGATCTGAAGGTCTTCGGAGAAAGTATAAAGGAAAAAAGGACCGAAAGGAGTTTTGAATAAATAATAATTTATTATATGTTAATTATGAATTAATATATTATAAATAAAATATATGAATAAATATTTATAAAGGCATCTTTCTTATCATGCAAAATCGTGCCTAAAAAGAAATCACACAAAAAGGAAAAGGACATAGCAAAGAGGGGCTGTTTTTAAAAGCCCACATAGGAGGCACATAGTGCTAGGCCAAAGGAGGCCGACCCAGCCGGGAGGGGCCACGGGCCGCTATGCGCCACGCACACACTGCAGGGCCACGCAACCCCCACGGGGCCGTCTCGCCCATTGTCCATCGCCTCCCAAGTTGCATGGGTTGCTGATGGGGTGATTCCGGGGTGGCCCAGTGTAACACCCTCAGATCGGCCCTATGTAAGTTTTAGCAATTCCTGCCAAACCCGCATAGAAACGATTCAGAGGTGCCCACCAGGCACTTGTGTGCGGGTGGAAAACGAAGTAATATCATTACACAATAGTCCACGATGGAACTCACAAAACAGATATATACAACAACGACTTCATGAGTCAAGAATACAGATATATAGTACAGAGATCCAAATCACCTTGATAAAGATATATCGTCCGAGTACATACAAGATGCAAATCGGGCTAAGAGCCCTGAAGAATAACCAATGGCGTCCATAACACAGCCCAGACCAAGCCGGGAGGGTAACTCTGCTAACGATGTCGATCTCAAACCCGCTTAAACAAAAGGGGTGCCGACAAAGGGCAAAGGAAAAAGGAGAGCGGTCAGTACTAAGGCCAGTACACGGCGAGACTAGAATTCGGCGGTCCTCGCCTACATAGGTATGGTGGACTGAAGCAGCAGCGCAGCATGCACTAAACAACCTATAGAGACCCAATACAACTGGCGGATATCAGATAGGGATAAGAAAGACCTATTCGGATCCAACCTAAAACTATCACCAAGCATACCCATCCTGGTATTTCCCCTCGAGACCAAATGAGGAAGTCAACCGAGGAACTCACACAGTTGGCAGTTTTATTCATTCCATTATAGTTGCGGCAATTACTAGTTAGACATAGATAGCATGAGTCATCCGGATATTATAAATAGTGGGCAGTTTTAGTTAACCATTCCTTTGTAGTTGCAATACTTAGTAGTCAGATACATATAGCATAAGGCATCCCAAAACCATCAGTTGCTGGTACTTTTATTTAGCCATTCCATTGTAGTGGAGCTGATTACTAGTCATTATAAAGTCAAATTTATAGCACTACTTTAGTTATAGTTGTATATGATCGAGATACTGTGCTCCAAGTCATCCATAACCGCGGACACGGCTTTCAGAAAGTTTTACCTTGCAGGGGGCACAAATAGCAACACACGCACGTTCAACCTCGAAAAAACCAAATGAAAACCCAACGAGGCATCACGACAGAGCAATTGTAAGATTCATATAATATTTCAGGAGGCCACCCCACCAAGCTACCCGCGACGAAGTTGGCCAGCTCTGGAACGGACCCAGAGGTTTGCGTCAATGGCTGTTAACGACTGAGAACCCGAAAGTGTGACTGGTCTTGTCGATACCGCGAAAACACTCCGCTTACCTAAACAGTACAGGCGCTCCACGCGCAATCATAAATAAAGCAGTAAAGCATGGCATAAGTACAGGATAGTAACAAAGCCCTAAACTACTTTGTGGCCCCAAGAAATAATATATGACTCAAGCTCTGGCTAAGGGGATTCATTATCCCACATGCGGATAGTGCGATTTAAGGAACAAGTATCAGGTACTCGGGGTCCTACGGGACACAAGTGGACGGTTTAAAACCAAATAACATCTATTGCCCACCTGTGCCTCTGTATTATTTACCTACTTCAATTTTAGTTATTAAACGGTAAATAAAGCCATGATCATCTCCAACATTAAACATGCGGCATTACTCCAACAACTGTGGAAGATCGATGGCACGAAGAATCACCTGCGCAAGCAACTACGACTCACAAGGCCGACTATCTACCAAACAACAAGTAATAGGATGTGTCCATGGCAATATAAGGGTTGCAGGGAAGTATAACAGGGTACAGAATGTATAACATCGCAACACAGATAGCAATAGATCAATAGGAGGAAGTAAAGACTAGAAATGTAAAATAGGTAGAAAGGGGGATAATGCTCGCCTGGAAAACATTGTCGAAGTTTCATACCGAAGAACTTTTCGAAGCTCACAACATCTCATCGTCCTATCCGAGAAGAAGCAAACACTAAAAGGAAGAAGCGATGCACCAATTACAACTAATGCGAAAGAATCGGCATGATCATGATATGATGCATAACATGGCAAGTTAACGATCCAAACTATATTGAAAAGGTAGTAGGGGCATCGCACATTGATGATATAGCATATGTGAGGCATTATTAATAAGAAACAATTAGTTTCCAATTTTATTTATCATATTTTCTTGCATAAACAGTACTGATTATAAAACTGCTCTTAATGCATGATGCAAATAATAACATGGATACCATGGTTGGAGAGGTCTCGTCGCGCTGATTGATTTGGACATATCATTTGTCAAATTCAGAGTTACAGATTTAAAGTTATTAATTTATTAAGAAAATACCTTTATTAACATTTAATAATTTGAAAATTTTAAATTGCTCAAATGAAATTATAAATAGCATAAACAGATTCCTCACATTTTTCTAATTCAAAAACATGTATTATTCAAATTATTTGAAATTATGAATTTAAAATATTATTTAAATCATTTTGTATTAAAGTGGTCAAAAGTTATTAGTTTGAATGGTTTGACTTAGTTTTGACCAGATTTGAATTTACAAATGAATACACATTGGAAAAAAAAATACATTTCATATTAAAATTTCATTTAAATTCTCATTTATTTAACAGTTATGAATTGATTTGTTTTAAAATAGAATATTAAAACTGATTGGATTTGAATTTGAAAATCGGTTCCGGTCTTTTGTTACTCAGGAAAACCTACCCAGAGAGGCAGACATGTGGGTACACGAGGGGATGGGGCCATGCACGCGCAGGGTGATGCTATGTGGGACGTACAAGGCTCGCGGGTTGAATTCCAGGAAAAGGGGTCCCTTTTTATAAAAGCACCGGAATCGCGGACTGTGGAAAGAGGTTTAAAAACTATAGGGTCTTCTTTACATAATGTTTGGGAATGCGTTGAGTTAGACTGACGACGAACTGGATCGATCCGCGATTTGGGCTAGCTGGACCAAAGATCGGAGGAAGAAGACGACCAAACTAGTGCGATATTTGCGTCGGATTAAAAATAAAAGTTGGAGAGAAATGTGAGATATACAAGTTTTGTTAAGGAAGATCTTGCCGAGGGGGACTAGGAGCACAGGAAAACGGACTGGAACAGAGATGGTTTTACAGGAAAAAACTAGCAAACCTTCGTGAGTCCTTGCAACGAGACATGCTGATCTTCGGGCGAAGATGGCGAGGACTTTAGCGAGAATTTTGACACACTGCAAAAAGGAAAATTAAAGAAACGACCAAGAGGTACAACTTTGTTTCAGGACTCATCTTTGGAAAATGACTAGATCGACGAGGAAAACGGGATGAACAGGGTCAGATACGTGCGCGCAGACGCTGTCGAAACTGTTCGAACTGACGGTGATATTGTGCTGTTTTCCGAGGACGATTTCGATGTCTGCAGGGCTCGAATTTTGGTGAGGTTTGGATCTGGAACAAACTGGTTCTACCTGCTACAATGGAAAGCAAACAGATGCGCCACAAGAGGAATGTGGTGAGGGCTAGATCACAGGAAACAGAGTTCTACGGACAGACTGCTGCGACTACTGCAGTTCCTGCACGTCCGTCTGTCTGCGGGAGCGCGCATAGCGGCAAGGCTACACGATGGCGGCGCGGCACTGCCTCACTGGGCTTATTACTCCCATGCGACTTCTTTACATGAAATTGTAAGGAACGCTACATCGTTGCAAAGAATAGCTAGCATGCGACACTTCTGAAGCGGCAAATAGCTCCCGTGCGACACTTCCACTTAACCTCACGAGACTGTCAACGAATTTGAATCAGCTGAGCACGATAGGACCCACAGCCTCTCCACATCACGGCGAAACTCACCTGATGTCCACCTCATATCATGGGACCCACGCCGTGGTTGAAGAGAGCCATTGGCCCCGATCCATCCCCGCACCCGAGCACTCTCGCCACCGTTCCAACATCTCATCCCCTTCCATTTTCTTCTCCGGCGAGCAAGTGCGGCAACGCTGGCGAGGGATGTTGAGCTCTTCTTTAGCCTTCCTTCGCTCATGGCCTCAGTATGGTGCTGTGCCGATGAGGAGGTGCCCCGATTGCCCCGTACTGCGCCCCTGAAGCGGCTTGTCACATCCACCGAGAAGAACGGCAACATTGGCCGGGAATTTGTGAAGTGTGAGAGCAATCCCGAGCCGGGAAAGGTGAGATCTGAGTGTTCCAACCGCCAACTTCTCGCTTTTCTTTCAAAATTTCATGCATTTCATCGAATTTGGGATTTAGGGTTCATCTCTTCGATTTCAAGAACTGCCGAAATGTGGGCATTTTGAGTGGCTTGATGAGTACATCGAGCGAATTGGGGTGGAGGTAGCATCCCAGGAGCTCGAAAACCCGTCCGTGGTGGAGCAATTGGGATGTGGCAACCCCATTTCCGCTGTTACTACGATGGATGCGAAAGTGAAGGCCGAGCTGAAGAAGATGAACAAGCAGCTAAGGCAAATCATCGAATTGAAGAAGCAGGACAATCTGATGGCTGGTTTTTTTATTTTTGTGTAATTTCTCTCGGATTAGTTTATCTCCTGATCATTAGTCATTATGCAGCGCAATCAGTGTTCGAGTTATGCTTTGTAATAGATGTAATGGTCTATGTCTTTGTCTTGAATAAAATGCAACACAAATTCGGGCAAATTTTGAGCTGCTCTGTTTTCGAAATCAGTGTTCCTCCAGTTTCGTCAGATTCGTTAGTGTTCCTTCAGTTTTATCAATGTGCAAGGGAGGGGGAGGGGTTGAAAAGTTAAAAAAAAAATTGACGAGTAGTGATTGAAAAAGGCCAGGCCCAAATAGAACTTAGCCAGGCCAAAATAGTCGTATCCAGGCCCAATAGCAACTACTTGTAGATTGGGCAAAAAAAATGGTACTCACGTTACAATCTAACTAGGGGCATGTGGATCTGCAGATACTCGTGCTCAGGTCGCAATCTTTTATTTTTTGCGAAAGTAAATATATAAATGAAGGCCAAGGGCATCCATTTAAGTAACATAACTTGGGCGCCCCTTTAACTTATGTAAATATGTAAATGTGTTGTTTGAAAATGAACCATGTGTTGTTTGAAAATAATAAACCATCATAACGTTAACTTATTCTTCCTTTTGAGCTTTTCTAATTTCACTAATTTTATAAATATTGCACGAGTATTATATGAGAACTTGTTTTGTGTCTTTTGTTGTATGCACTTGTTGTTTTCGGTGTTTTGACAAATGACAATACAATAAAACACAAGTCGAGTGGTAGCAGATTATAAATATTGCGGGCACAAGTAAAACACGGGATAGATAATATATTAGATAACATTACATATATTAGATATCCCGATAACATTACAATAAAAGAAAAGGGGTACAATATAGAAGGGAAGGGCAACTAGGCGCCTAAACCCTAGGCTAAACCCTAACCCTAGCTACTACGTGGGTTTAGCCCGGCTGCCGGTCAACCTCGCCACCCTACTCCGTCGGCGGTGGGGGCGGTGCCGGTGCCGCCGCCCTCCAAGACGCCGCTGCAGCATTCTAAGCCGCCGCCCTCTCCCGTTGCTCCCGCCGCCGCTGCTCCTCCTGGAAGGCCCAGCGATTGGCCTCTCGTCGGTCCTCCTCCTCCTCCCATTTCCGCCTTTTCTTCAAGGCGCGCGCGGCCTGCTTCTCCTCCCACTTGGCGTAAGCAGCCAGCTCCTCCTCCTCCTCCTTCTCCGCCGCCTTCCAATACTCTTCGGAGGGGCCGTCGTCGGGGAGGTTGCCGCCGACGCTGGGGAGGGGGTTGTGGACGATGTGGCCCTGGGCCCAGGGGCAGGGCGGGGCTTTGCGTCGCCCCCCTTTTTGCCACGCCTCGGGCACGTGGGCGCCTCCTGCTCCCAGACTGCTTGTGGTCCGGGTGGTTGTCCTCATCGCTGACTTCAGATTCCGAAGGGAAGCGGGGGGAGGGGGGGAGGTCGCCATGGTCGCCGGAGTGTTTTTGGGGTTTAGGGCTGGGAGGAGGCAAAGGTACGGGCTCGAGGTTGAAGATGAGGGGCAAGATGAGATGAGGAGGCAAAGGCGTTTTGTCTATTTATTGAGGGCTCGGCGTGAAGGGCGGCGTGGGAATCCAGCGTTGGCGAAGCCGCGTGCGCTGCGTTGCGTGTAGGCAGCGGGCGTAGCCACGTGCGTGATTAATGTGGTCAGTGCAAAAACATTGCTAGGATGCGACGTGACCCCTGCACCGTCGCCCCCGCCCCTGCATGCATTAATGGGAAAGAGAGAAAAAACATCCAAGGTAGTTGTTCATTGGCAGTGAAAAATGAAAGAGAAAATAAAATTTGGCCTTGATTTACTAGGTAATAAATGCAGGAATCTAGGACCAAGGTAGTTGTCACATGACATGCAGCAAACTCACACATGGAAACTCAACGGGTAAGAAGAAAAATCGGTGGGAGTAATCAGAGGGATGTCAATTGGAGGGAATAGAGGGAGTATGAAATTAAGTTTATAATATCAATTTTATATAATATAAAAGTATGTGTTATGGTGAATATAATTATATTTATTACATATTTTATATTTGATATTTTTTCTTATATACGTAGTCAAAGTTTATAAATATTGACTTTTTCTATGGCGCATGAACCGGAGGGGAGTAAGTTTGACTGAAGAAAGTTGTTAGACGTATACTTATTTAATGCGACGGAGGGAGTAAATACGCTGCAGCGCTGTTAGACGCAAAATAGCTAGACTGTGACATGAGAGGCAGCTGCATAGCATGCATGCATGGTGCAACCCGCGTCGTCCAGCGCTGTTGCATGCCACGCTCGGTCCAACGGTCAATGGAGTGTGCCACGCTGTATCTTATATTTATTATATATTTTAGATTTTGATATTTTTTCTTAATACGTAGTCAAAGTTTATAAATATTGACTTTTTCTATGGCGCATGAACCGGACGGGAGTAAGTTTAACTGAAGAAAGTTGTTAGAAGTACACTTATTTAATGCGATGGAGGGAGTAAATACGCTGCAACGCTGGTGCGTCGGTTGGCTGCACGCAAAATAGCTAGACTGCACGCGAGAGACAGCTGCATGCATGGTGCAGCCCGCCCCGCCCAGCGCCCTCGCATGCCACGCTCGGTCCAACGGTCAATGGAGTGTGCCACGCTGTACCTTATCTGTTCATGGAAAAACGATATGAGCCAATCAAATTCCAGAATCATCCATCCCACGGATCGCCAAGAGCTAGCCGCGAAATCCTTCTAAGAGACGTCAACCAATCAGGTTGCAGAGCAAACCCTTCCACGGATCGCCCAAAGCCACCCGCGGAATCCTTCTAGAAGACGCGATCGAACGGCCACAGTATCACGCTAGGGTTAGATCTACGTTCCTCATTCGGCCTTAGGGTTAGCTGGGTTTATGATGCAGTCAACGGGGTTTCACAAGTTTGACCAGACATTCAAATGTGCATAAATAATTCAAAAAAAATCAAAAAACACAAACCTTCGCATGGTGTCATGTTATGTGACATAGTTATGAGGAAAAATATCAAACTTGTTCTATTGATCATATTTCAAAAAACCCTTCATAAAATGACCTATCTCCTCCGAGGTTTTCTGGCTTTCGGGTCAAATGACCAATGATATGGCTAGAATCAAGGCATAGTTTGTGATAATGTGCCCATATTGGGCATGCATGTGTATAATGGGATGACTAACAATGTTGTCGTACAAAGTTTTCCTTTTCGACGCACAGAAAATCCATTTTCTATTTTCTGAGTGCCGAAAGAGGGGGGAGGGGATTTGTGAAGCAACCACCAAATTGAAGTATCAAAATGGTAACATCCTATTTTTCAAAAATACTAGACCACCTAGCATGTACAATTTCCCAACTTGAGTATCTCAAACCTTTTATTCCATCCCTGGTGAAAAAGACAAATCCTATCGAATCGGTTGGAAGTGGGTAAGATATGAACTACAGGTACATGATTTCATGCTAATGATTTTTTCTAAAAATCATTTTTAGGTTCACAACATGCTATTTCATCAGAGATCCAATGCTAGTTTTGTGAGCCTCAGCCCCTAGATAAGAATATTTATGAAAACCCTTCAAAAAGTTTGACCAGACATTCAAATGTGCATAACTAATTCAAAAAAATAAAAAAAATACAAAACCTTCGCATGGTGTCATGTTATGTGACATAGTTGTGAGGAAAAATATCAAACTTGGTTTTAGAAATGGTAGAAAAAAACTTGCTTAGAAATGGGGTGGTTTACCCTAGCTTTGGAGCCCATTTCTACCATATTTTGGGTGAGGGTGAGTTGTACTTTACAAAATGGATCAGGGTGAGGATGAGTTGTACTGTACATATGAGAAAAACATTGGAAGATCATACAAACATAGAAAAGTACACATAGCTACATTTGTTGAAATTCAAATTTACCATCATATTTGAATTTTGTCCAAATTATCAACAAGTGCCAAATTATTATAATAACAAATGTTTACAATAACAACAACTGCCAAATTATTACAATAACAAATGTTTACAACAACAACAAGTGCCAAATTTAAAGTCTATTTCTTTTGGCTCTTCTTACCCCTCGTTTTCTTCTCCTTCACAAGTTTCACACCACACGACAGGTTTATGCTCTTCTTTTTCTTACCATTACCATCTGGCCTCCCCACATCACGTCCAAGAGTCTCCTTCACCTCCTCAACAACACAATCTGGCACCAGAGCCTGATCAACATGGTCACTTTGCACCAGAGCCTCATCAATATGGTCAGTTTGCACCAGAGCCTCAACAACATGCTCATTTTGCACCAGAGCCTCAACAGCATGCTCATTTTGCACCAGAGCCTCAACAACAGGCTCATTTTGCACTAGAGCCTCAACAACATGCTCATTTTGCCCCTCATTTTGCACCAAAGCTTCCAAATCAGAAACGGTGTGCCCTAAAGCCTCAACAGTTTGCACATCATCCTCCAAAACAAGTTCAGATTGCACCTCAGCAGCACCAAACATGATCTGGTTAGTTCTCTTCTTTCTTTGGCCATTGATTCTTTCCCTTTTCACTAGCCAGCATTCATCAACAACAAGAGGTGGGCCTTAAAGCCATGAAGAATTTAGAGAAGAAGACTTTCCCATCAGTTGTTACCTCAGTATCTATCTCCACAACACTGCCAGGTGACCTCTTCTCTACTTCTGCTTTGAAGTTATAAAGCATTCGAAAGGTATTTGCCCAATCACCATATAGCTCTTTCATTGCCCTTTGCTTTTCCTTCCACACTGTAGTATAATTCAGCTTAATGGGGTACTGCTTTTCCAAGTCTATTTTCAATCTCTTTGCAGTGCTGTTTGGTGTTGTGGCTAAAATGGGCTTGATCTTTTCTGCAACCCATAATTGTGATGTTATATTTGTAACTGTTTGAGAACTTGTAATGCAAGTATGAGGTTTTGGAATTTGATTCACTCTTATTGTCCTTACATCATGTTGGCGTCTAGCAGATATATACCACTTGCAAGGCTTGGCACCACCATCATAACCTATGCAGTTTGCATAGAACTTATTTTTATCAGTCCACATAGTCTTGGTAGCAAACTCACGTTTGACTACACATGTCCTGAAACACATCCTGAATTCATCCATGCTTGGAAACAATCTCCCAACTTCAATAACTGGGTCCTCTTTGTCATAAACTGTTACTAGCTCATTATCATGTGCATCATCTACATGAACTGCAGCATTTTCCAACAACTCTAGATCTATATCTGCCTCTTCATCTCTTAAATGGTTGTCACCATCATTTGCAGCTTCATCCCTCTTCTTCTCCTTGTCTCTGTCATCTATAGGAATGCCAAAAAGCTTTGCCATTTCAATGTCATCTATTGGTGCAATGACCAAATCAGTCCGATCATGTATCTCAACTGAATTCCAATCAACAATTACAATCCTTTGTGCAATAGCATCTGCAGCCTCCCCTTGTGCATTAGCATCATCCTCCACTATTAAAACTCCCAAATCAATAAGTATAGGCATTACTTGACTTTGTGCAACCCAATCATCCTCGACCATCTAAGCAGCCAGTTTCGAGGCCACATATCCAACCCTCGAATCAGGCTTCAGATCAATGAGCTCTGCTAAAAACAGAACATTTTTGCTTGTCCAACCATTTTTCTCATCGATTTCATCAACTATATGTTCCCCTGTCTCAACCCTAACATAGTCACATTTGCAATCATCAAATCGTAACAAAGAAACTTCTTGCTCTGGCCCCCAAACCACACTATCCCCAATTTTTTCCACCATTTTCCTCACCGCCTCCTCTCCCATGTTTATTAGCTCTTGGGGATCAACATGTTCTAATTCCACCTCCCATTTAACAAATGTGTCTCTCTCAATGAGCTGCGTGCTGCCATCAACTAAAACAGCCCTAGAGGGAAAGAAATTGATGCGAAATTCGAAGGTTTGGCGCGCAACGTCGTCTCCCCTATTTTTGGCGGGCACTGTGAGCTAGCGGAAGCGAAAAAAGAGCTCAACCTTAGATAAATTAAGTGTAGAGATACAGGCTATACAGATTAGAAGTCCCCTCTCCATGATCCATCTTGTTCCCCCTCGCCCCGTTCAGCATACCCTCGCCTCCATAATCTAGCATCAATGGACACGCTCAGATCTCGAATTGAGAAGAATGGGAGAGGAATTAGCTTTCAAATGGCACTCACCACCTTCGCCATCGAACAAAAGCATCGCCGCCTAAATGAATTGCCCTGCCGGCGCCGTCGGCGCCGAGAATGATGGGTGAGGTCCGCCGCCGCCGTCGGGGAAGGTACAGTCAGTGTGACGCGCACTCTCGGTCGGAAGCGGTTGGTTTGACTGGCTTGACTGGATGTCCCAACCGACCGGTTTGTCTTAACCCTAATCTTGGAACAAAGTTAAATGTGTCCTTAACAACCTTTTTATGGCCCGTGTGGCCCTGGATATGCCTCACAACCGTCGCATGCGAGCTATTCTTTTCAACGATGTCGTGTTCCTTTCAATTTCGCGTAAAGACGTCGCATGGGAGCTATAAGCCCCACGATGTGAGGTGAGGCGAGGGAGAGATGGGGTGACGTGGGGGCTCACCGGGATGGGGCTGATGTAGACGAACAAGATCGAGGCAGAGGCGATCGCTGACAGAACTCGTGGATGGGCAACGTCGGGTGTCTTTAGGTGTGGCGGAGCTGCGCCCCCTCCGACGGTTCGCCAGGCACGGGATCAGTTTCTGGGTGACGTAGACGCCCCCTGGGAAGCTCCTGTTACTGCTGTAAGTCCTTGGTGCGCTCTTGATCGCCGAAAGACGAAGGTGCTGCAGCTATGGCAAGCTAGGATTTTGGGTGGCCATGGCATCAGCTCGGGGCTTGTCTTGGTGAAGGAGGGTGTCTAGGCTCCTCGATCTGGAGAGGGTGGGGTGGTTGTGGTAGAGAAGGAGTAGCACATGGGCAAAGTGATCTTTTTTCCAAAAGTAAGAAGGGTGGCTCGATGGATTCCTCTCCTGTCTATTTGATGCTTGGCTAAGAGAGGAAAAAGGGAGGGGGACCAGGGGAGAGGTGGACGTGGTGACGGTGACGATCAAGGAGGGGTGGTGATGACACGCACATACCACATGTATGGCATGGTTAGGGATGTGTAGGAGGGATCCAAGGTATATTAGGAGAGGAGGGAGCTTAGGTAGATGGTGGTGTGATGAAGATTAGTTGGATTAGATTAGGTTTTAGTTGTATAGGAATTTGAACCAAAACCAAAGTGCAATATTCAAAGAAGAGTTTTAAAAACCAACACAAACAAAAAAGGAAAGACGATGTAATGGGTGTTATTATTTCATGTGGTTTGCATGTGCCATGCAATCACACCTAGGCAAGCATGTGGCCTATTTTGTGAAAACCAAATAGGTACATGGGTGCTTAAGTGAGTGTGGCTTAAGATGATGGATACAAATATCAAGATGGAAGATGGACAAGAAGGTGGTGGATTTAGAATAAAAATGCCCCCACTCAACTTTGGCATGAAGCAATATATCAAGAAGCAACTACAATTCATCAAAAAGCTAATACAAGTGATACAATAAAAGTTCATATGGGATAAGAACCAAACAAAAAGGGGTTTTATATGATGCTCAAATGGAAGGTGGCATGGTGACATGAGCATGTTATAATGATGATGCAATAAATGACATGTAGGAAGGTAGCAAAATATAGACTAGGCAAGTACCATTACAATTGTTAGACAATTGGGATGCTACACCCAGGTTGCCCCAGGAGCCCAGCCGGCTGTAGCTCGAAAAATTGCCTTCTCCATATTTGCTTTAGTCCCACATGGGGAACCTTAGGTGCAAGGAGCCCCTCTTCCCGTCTATATAAAGGGGTGCCCATAGGGGGATTAAAACACCCCAAAATCCATTAGGAAATACAAAAAAGGCCTGTGTAGCCTCTCCCTCCCTCCCTCCCCCCATCTCTCTCTCAACCATGGCCCCCTTGTCATGGCTGTGCGAGCGAGTAGATATTCACCGTGGAGCGCCATCGCACTACGGGATTTGGAGCTGGGAGATCTACTTCCGCAATCTCGGCTAGATCTAGGAGAAGCGGTAGTCGTTGTCAGGCAGCGGACGTGTGTGACTTCCTCTCGCGAGTCATACTTTAAACACTAGGAGTTGTCGGAGCCACATGACTTCATGACCTCTAGGTCAGCGTCCGGGCGTCTTCTTCAACCATGTTCCTTGCGGTACGTTAACCGCAGTCGGTCTTCAAAGGTATGGATACCGTATCTCCTCCATTACTTCATTACTAATAGATAGATCCTAGCATTAGCGTTTCGTTCGTAGGAAATTTTTTGTTTTCTGCGCTCAAACTGTTGGAGATATGCCCAAGAGGCAATAATAAAGTGGTTATTATCATATCTTCATACTTATGATAAATGTTTACATACCATGCTATAATTGTATTAACCGGAAACATTAATACTTGTGTGATTTGTAAACATAAAAGAGTCCCTAGTAAAGCCTCTTGTTAAACTAGCTTGTTGGTTAATATATGATCATGGTTTCCTATCATGAACATAGATATGTTATTAACAGCAGGGTCATATCATTAGGAGAATGATGTGATGGACATACTCCTATAGTTAAGTGTAGCATAAAGATCAAGTCATTTAATATAGTTCATTTGCTATAAGCTTTCTGATACATAGTAACCTAATTACTTCGACCATGAGATCATGTTAATCACCATCACCGGAAGTTTGCTTTGATGACATCAAACACCACACCGTAACTGGGTGGCTATAAAGGTGGCATTGAGTGTTTGGAAAGTATGGGTTGAGGCACATGGATCAAGAGTGGGATTTGTCCATCCATATGACAGATATATATACTCTGGGCCCTCTCGATGGAATATCATCCAATTATCTTGCAAGCATGTGACTAGCTCACAAGGGATCACATATCATGTGAACGAGAAAATAGTACTTAGCGGTAATGAGGTTGAACTAGGTGTGCAGAGATACCGACGATCAAAACCTCGGATAATTAAACTATCGTGAGACAAAGGGAAATTGGTATCGTATGTAAGTGGTTCATTCGATCGCAAAGTAAATCGTATAAATATGTGGGAGCCATATGAATTTCCAGATTCCTCTATTGGTTATTGATCGGAGAAGTGTCTCGATCATGTCCGCATAATTCACGAACCGTAGGGAGACACACTTAAGGATTCGATGTTGTTGAGTAGTTATAGAACGATGAGTAAGAGACCGAATGTTGTTCGGAGTCTCGGATGGGATCCGGTATATCACAAGGAGATCCATAATGGTCCGGAGAATAAGATTCATATAATGAAAGTCATGTTTCGGAGTTCGGAAAATATTCCTGTGTTTTCACCAGGAATGTTCTAGAAGGGCCTGGAAGGTCCGGCACTCCGGAGGGGAAGGGTACATGGATGTTTCATGAAAATGTGGAATGGTTGAATCATGTACTAGGTCAGTTGGCTGGGAAAAATAAAGAGGAGAAATCAAATTGAAGTTTGAAAGTCAAACGCCAATTTGAAAAAGTCAAATCTCAAGTTTGCTTGGTGGAGGGAGAGTAGGAAACCTACTTGGGGAGGAAGTCCCACTCCCTCCCACCCTCCGGCCATGAGGAGGAGTTGGAGGAGGACTCCCTCCTCCCCAAACCACCTCTCCCCTCCTATATAATGAGAGGTAGGGAGCCCCCTCTCCCTACACCTCAAACCCTAGCTCCTGGCGCCACCACCTGCTAGTGCCGCCGCCTAGGGCTTCCTCCAAATTCGCCGACTAGGGTTTCCCCAAACCCTAGCCGCCGGATACACCCCTCCCCTTGGTGCTTCTAAACCCTATATCGCCAAGGCACCTCTCTTGCTCTACCATACTCGCTCCGGCTTAAGGCGAAGCCCTGCGAGATCTCCCCTCTACTTCCGACACCACGCCGTCGTGCTGCCGGAATCACGAGGAGAGTGCTACAACCTCCGCTGCCTGCTGGAACAAGGGAGAGGAAGGTATTCATCGAGTACCGAACGTGTGACTGACTGCGGAAGCGCTGCCGGAACGCAGCGCCAGAAGGATCGTCTACGCGATCTTGAGATCGGCAAGTGTACGACTATATCACCCACGAGAATCTGCTCTCGTTAACCGCTTTGGATCTTCGAGGGTTAGTACTCTATCGACTCGTTGCTGGAATCTAGTAGATAGATCTTGGCTTGTGTGTGTTCATGCGATAGAAATTTTTTGTTTTCCATGCTACGAACCCCTATAGTGGTATCAGAGCCGTGTCTATATGTAGATCTGTTGCACGAGTAGAACACAATGGTCATTGTGGGTGTTGATGCTTTTGTTGTCAATTGCTTCTTGTGTACTTTGCATCTTGCGGGATGGTGGGATGAAGCGGCCCGGGCTAACCTTACATGACCTCGTTCATGAGACTTGCTCCACGCTTGACATGCAACTTGTATTGCATAAGTGGATTTGCGGGTGCCTGTTTCTCCCAACATAGTTAAGATTCAATTTACAACGGGTTATTGACAATACTAGTATCAATGTTGTGGTTCTTGTTCATAAGTTAGAAATACACTTATTGAAAGCCCCAAACCACGTAAAACATGCAAAGAAAATTAGAGGCGTCTAACTTTGTTTTGCAGGGGTGTGCTGTGATGTGATATGGCCATGATTGTGATTATATATGATATATGCAATTTCCCTTATTGTAAGTTGGCAACCGGCAGGAGCCATATGGTTGTCTTTTAAATTCCGTGAAGACCTGCATGTCTATTCAAAGAAGTTGTAATAGTTGATGCTAGTGGACGACAACCATGAAGCGGCGCCATTGACCTTGACGCCACACCGGTGATGATGGAGATCATGTTCATGCTTGAAGATGGAGATCGGAAGCACAAGAAGAAACGCCATATCATATCACATATTATGAATTGCATGTGATGTTAATCCTTTTATGCATCTTGTATTGCTTAGTTCACGATGGTAGCATTATAAGATGATCCCTCAAGCACACAATTTCAAGTTTTAAAGTGTTCATCCTTAGTAAGCACTGTTGCTAAAGCTCGTTGTTTCGAAGCACCACGTGATGATCGGGTGTGTTAGATTCTACGAGTGTATACAATGTGAGCAAGCCAGATTTGCTCATGCGGAAGCTAAGGTTTGATCTTGACGAGCCTAGCATGTACAAACATGGTCTCAGAACACGGATCACCGAAAGTTAAAGCATGAGTCATATAGTAGATATGATGAACATGTTGATTGTTCGCCATTGAAGCTACATCAACTCTCGTGATGATCGGTTTTGATGTGGTGGATTTGGTTCATGTGAACACTAAAACAATGTGAGGGATATTGTTTTGAGTGGGAGTTCAACGGCAATATGATTAAAAGTTAAACACTATTTATCATAAATTAAATCAAAGTGAATTTGCATAATTGTTGTAGTCATTGGTATCCGTTTACCACCTTGCGCTTAGTTTTAATTGAGATGATAGAACTATAGAATTCTGGTTAGTTACTTTACGAACTGGTATCGTATTGTTTTGAAGTGTTAATCTAAAGTTTAAAAGTCCTATTGTAAACTTACAGTAAGTTCCGGTTACTCCATGAAGTTTAATAATTGGTATTACATCAAGAGTGACAATTCCAAGTGTTAGTGTATGAGTATCATGTTTGTCTCCATGATTCTTGATATTCAAAGGATTGTCTTAATATCAAGGTTATCTAGGATCTGAAAGAGTTGTTTCAGAAACCATGATGTGTGGAAGATATTGTGATATCTGAAACAAAGTTTTGGTTGCAACATGATAGAGTATAATATAGCAAAAGTCATGTTCTCATATTTGATGAGAATTTGCAAAAGGTTGGAGACACTAGTTGTCCTAATCCTCCAAAAGGTTTTGGAGAGAAACTTTATACTCGTGATTCACCATTATAAGCTAAAAGTAGTTTGATAATGGATAATTCCATGATAAGGGTGAATATTTGATGTAGGTAAAATGTTTACTACACCAAGATATTACTAAAGAAAGGAATTTGAAAGAACACCAAACATTTGATGATGGTGATCTACTTCAAAGTGCAAGTCCAAAGACATTGGTATTTTACTATACATGCTTTGGACTATGTGTCATGTATATGGCTCCACTATTGATGTTGATAGATTATTTCAAACAGAAAAGGAAATACTGAAAGAGAATCTCATATATATATGGCAGAAAAGAAAATACTAGAATTGTTCAGTTTAGGTATATAAAGGATATACGTGTTATGGTTGTATTCTTTGCTTGTTAAAGAATGTGGTTCTTAAGTATTGATACTGAATTTGTTGGTATGAATCGTCATACGAAACAACAGAATTCATGAACTACAATGGCCTAAGTAACTAGCAAAAGAATATGTGATGATGTTCATCGAGAACAAATAAAGGGTTATTGTGTTACTCATTAAACATCAAAGATTTCATTCAAGATTTGTTTTATCAGGTATTATGAGAACAAAAGGGTTGTTCAAATAATTGCCGTAATCCATAAAAGATGGACGATTTACAAATCTCGTTGGAGAAATCACATCCATAAAACTACTGATAAAATGTCGAAAGACAAATTGATTGAAAGATCACTTAGGAAGTGACGTCGCCGTTTAAATTATATTGGAAAGAAAACATGAAGAAACTCCATGTGGATGGAATTTTGGAGTCTTTTTGATTTTTGATCAAATGACGCTTGTGAAACTTTCCTAGAGATAATTAAAACTTCGTTCATAGGCCAAAAGGGAAGGAATGACTAGCTTATTGGAACTTGTACATATTGTTGTATGAAGTCCATTATGTGTAGTCAAGAGCGATGGATTTCAACTTCATATGCTTTCTCCGAAAATTTGAGTGAATATATGAATATTTACTTAATAAGGATGAGGTATGAAACATTTGAAAAGTTCAAAGATTTTCAAGATGAAGTGCAAAATCATTGTAACAACAATATAAATAGTTTGTGATAAGATCATAAAGGAAGATATTTGAGTTACAAGTTTAGCATAATACCTAATATTTAAGGAACCATTTCGTGGATTTGCATTTCCCGAAACACCATAAGAGTATGGAGTGTTCGAGATATGTAATTAAACCTTGTTTGACATGGTGAGATCAAAGGTGTAATTCATAAAACTATCGTTATATTTTAAAGATTAAAAGCTTTAGAGACTAACGTTTTTCCACTGAAAAGAGCTCCATCATAAACCGTTGAATTGAAACCATATAAAGTTATGGTTTGGGATAAAACCCAAGTTGTCCTTTCTTAAACATTGGTATGCTATGCATAAGAAAGATGTTTGCAACCAAAATCGGATGAACATATCTTTGTATGTTATTTTGAATAATCGTTGAGTATTCCTCCATAACACCAAAGACAAAAATGTTTGTCGCTTAGAACGTCAAGTTTCTTTGAGAAAGAATTTTTCCGTGAAAAGTTAAGTTGGAGTACAATAGAACTTTGATAAGGTTAAAAGAACCTTAGCTATATGTGCAAAGTTGCGCAGCGCCGAAAAATGTTCCGGAGGCAGCAACAATGCTCATGGCTCACGTCCCTCAAAGGTTGTGGTCACGAAGATTTAAGTTCCAATTGAAACAAGTAGGTCGGGTAAACAATCAAATACCAAGATTTGAGAGTTAAATCATTATTTGACAATAATGATCCAACTACATGCAAAGAAGCGATGATGGGCCCTGACTCTGTTAAATGGCTTGAAGTCATAAAATCTGTGATAGTTCCATACACGAGAAATCAAGCTTTGAGCTTGAAGGACCCTCAATAAAGGTGTAAGACCTTACAGTTGTGTTTGGATCTATAAAGAAATAGACATGGATGTTTCACATCTATGAAATAGTCGACATGTTGGGAAAGAGTTCACAACAATGTTCAAAGGTTGACTATGACAAGATTTGATCTTTCATAGCGATATTTAGTCTAAACGGATTAATGTAGCAACCACTACATATAATTTTGTTATGTGGTAGTTGAATAAACAAAACAAGTTCTTCTAATAGAATTGTTACCTAGGACATGTTCATAACACGGTCCATAGGGTTTTTTTAATTCAAAGGATGCTAAAAGAATATGCAAACTTCAATGGTTTAAGTAAGTATCGCGAAGTTGGAATCTTCAGTATGATGAAACTGTTAAAGGAGTTTAAATTCGTCGGAGACGATGAAGATGCTTGCATTTGCAAGAAATTAAGTGGGAGCACTAAGACATATTTCTAATACATTATGTGGAAGACATATTAAGAATTTCGTCCTGATGAAAGACTTAGGCAAAACCCGAATATTTGGCATCAATATCTATATAGATAGATTGAGACTCTAATATGGTTGTGCCAAATGTACATAGATGAGTTATTGAATGAGTTCAATATAGAAACTACAACAAAGGTTGTTGTAGCACATAAAGGAATGAATGAGTTTAATAATGATGATATATTCAAGTGTATTGACACTTGGTAAGTGAATCAAAGATTCAAGTATGGATTGATACTTGATGTATGAAAGCACAAAGAGTATTTATATCAATCATACTGTGATATGTACAAATCCAGATATGTCCTATGCTCTAAATGTTACGAGCATATACCAAAATGATTCATAAGATAATCATTGGACGATAGTAAGGATATTCTTATGATCTTTTGGAAGAACTAAGAATATATTATTTTGTAGAAGTGACAAATAGATGGTTAGTTCATTGTAAAAGTACTACATTGATACTAGTTTTGTAACAAAGTACAAATTAAGTTTATCTCAATCTAAACTAAGGGTGGCACAATATAATGGAAAGTAAGTTCCATAATGGATTTGGATGTGTTCCAAAGTTAAGACATTGTGAAAGATACTACAACAAAAGGCTAAGTATATGACTGCTATAATAGCAACAAAAGAGGGCATTTGTGTCAAGTAGTTTGTTATCAAACTAGGTGTGGTTCACAGCGGGATAGTACTATGAAGATATATTTTATGACAATATTATCAACATGTTTTAACCCCAAGGAACTAAAAGGTCTCACCAAAGGGCCAAATTTATACAAAGCTATCTCATTAGAGAATGAGTGCTGCGTAGAGATGCAAAGACATGCAATTACACATGGACCTGAAAGTGTCGGATCCGAAGATCAGTTGATCACTAGCAATCGTGTAAATACAACACCGGAAAGCCATAGGTGTTGAATGCACAAAGGTATGAAACTAGATTATTGACTCTAGTGCAAGTGGGAGACTGTTGGAGATATGCCCAAAAGGCAATAATATAGTGGTTATTATCATATCTTCATACTTATGATAAATGTTTACATACCATGCTATAATTGTATTAACCGGAAACATTAATACTTGTGTGATTTGTAAACATAAAAGAGTCCCTAGTAAAGCCTCTTGTTAAACTAGCTTGTTGGTTAATATATGATCATGGTTTCCTGATCATGAACATAGAGATGTTATTAAAAGCAGGGTCATATCATTAGGAGAATGATGTGATGGACATACTCCTATAGTTAAGCGTATCATAAAGATCAAGTCATTTAATATAGTTCATTTGCTATAAGCTTTCTGATACATAGTAACCTAATTCCTTCGACCATGAGATCATGTTAATCACCATCACCGGAAGGATGCTTTGATGACATCAAACACCACACCGTAACTGGGTGGCTATAAAGGTGGCATTGAGTGTTTGGAAAGTATGGGTTGAGGCACATGGATCAAGAGTGGGATTTGTCCATCCATATGACGGATATATATACTCTGGGCCCTCTCGGTGGAATGTCATCCAATTAGCTTGCAAGCATGTGACTAGCTCACAAGGGATCACATATCACGGGAACGAGAAAATAGTACTTATCGGCAACGAGGTTGAACTAGGTATGTAGAGATACCGACGATCAAAACCTCGGATAAGTAAACTACCGTGAGACAAAGGGAAATTGGTATCGTATGTAAGTGGTTCATTCGATCGCAAAGTAAATCGTAGAAATATGTGGGAGCCATATGAATTTCCAGATTCCTCTATTGGTTATTTATCGAAGAAGTGTCTCGATCATGTCCGCATAATTCACGAACCGTAGGGAGACACACTTAAGGATTCGATGTTGTTGAGTAGTTATGGAACGATGAGTAAGAGACCGAATGCTGTTCGGAGTCTCGGATGGGATCCGGGATATCACGAGGAGATCCGGAATGGTCCGGAGAATAAGATTCATATAAGGAAAGTCATGTTTTGGAGTTTGGAAAAGATTCCGGTCTTTTCACCAGGAATGTTCTAGAAGGGTCTGGAAGGTTCGACACTCCGGAGGGGAAGGGTACATGGATGTGTCATGACAATGTGGAATGGTTGCATCATGTACTAGGTCACTTGTCTGGGCAAAATAAAGAGAAGAAATCAAATCGAAGTTTGAAAGTCAAACGCCAATTTGAAAAAGTCAAATATCAAGTTTGCTTGGTGGAGGGAGAGTAGGAAACCTACTTGGGGAGGAAGTCCCACTCCCTCCCACCTGCCGGCCATGAGGAGGAGTTGGAGGAGGACTCCCTCCTCCCCAAACCGCCTCTCCCCTCCTATATAAGGAGGGGTAGGGCGCCCCCTCTCCCTACACCTCAAACCCTAGCTCCTGGCGCCACCACCTGCTGCTGCCGCCACCTAGGGCTTCCTCCCAAGTCGCCGACTAGGGTTTCCCCAAAGCCTAGCCGCCGGCTACACCCCTCCCCTTGGTGCTTATAAACCCTAGATCGCCAAGGCACCTCTCTTGCTCCACCATACTCGCTCCGGCTTAAGGCGAAGCCCTGCGAGATCTCCCCTCTACTTCCGACACCACGCCGTCGTGCTGCCGGAATCGCGAGGAGAGTGCTACAACCTCCGCTGCCTGCTAGAACAAGGGAGAGGAAGGTATTCATCGAGTACCGAACGTGTGACCGACTACGGAAGCGCTGCCTGAACGCAGCGCCGGAAGGATCTTCTACGCGATCTTGAGATCGGCAAGTGTACGACTACATCACCCACGAGAATCTGCTCTCATTAACCGCTTTGGATCTTCGAGGGGTAGTACTCTATCGACTCGTTGTTGCAATCTAGTAGATAGATCTTGGCTTGTGTGTGTTCATGCGATAGAAATTTTTTGTTTTCCATGCTACGAACCCCTACACAAACCCTAATGACAGTTGGCGCCCACCGTGGGGCAAGAGGCGCTCCAGGCTCTTCAGCGCGCGAGGACCAAGATCTTCGTGGGAATCGGCAAAACCGTAGCCATCGGTCGCATTCTCTTCTCCGGCAACGTTCCGATCATCCCTCCCGATGAGTTCTGGATCCCGGCGAAGACGAACCGTACGCGGTGTTCGATCGTTCCTATCGGAGACATCCACCTCTTCATTGGCGAAACCGACTTGGGCACTAGTTCCCTAGGAGTCGGAGGAGCATCAAGGCCCGCACAGACCGCCTACAAGCAGGATATGCTCGCGGAAGGATCGATGTCGAATCTCTCTTAGGAGTTTGCCGGCAAAGATCGGAAAAATTCAAGGCCCACCCAAACCGCCCCTTGTGCAGGATATAAAAGTGGAAGATCACTGCAACTCCGCCGGCTTCGTCCGTGCGTCTGGACAACAGAGATCCAAGTTCGTCGGCGTGGTTACCATCTTCGATCTGGCGCGTTGCCTTCAGAGAGATGGCAAAAACCGTCGCGATTACCTTGCCATGTGGCTCCGTATACGAGCCGATCTGGCCCACTACCCCAATGATGATTCTATGTATCACTTTGTGGAAGGACTACGCCATGGCATGCTCCTACGACATTCTCTAAGACGGCAGCAGGCATCGAGACGCCTTACCTTTGAAGGCATGGTGAACACCGTAAACTACTACGCGGAGGACGGAGCGGCAGCTCAGACAGCGCTTGCGCTCATTGACGTATGTAACATCCCAGCATATAGGACCTAACAAAGGGTAGATTTAGGAATATGAATTGTTGCATGCATTCATTTGAGAAAATGTGATCAAAATTTTCGCCAAATAAAAACCTTGAAGTGATCAAAGTTTCTTTCTTACTTTGAGATTAGGTTTAGTTCTAAAGGAGGATTGTTATAAACTTTGATATGATCTTAAAAGAATTATGTGTGTTTTGAAATGAGTTTGGATTTTTGAAAACTAAGTGTTTTATAATTTAAATGATTTTGATATAAGATTTGAATCTTAAATTAATTAAGAGAAAAGTATTATAACTTAAATCTTATCTAAAAAACAATATTGTATATGAAATTCATTTTATATAGATAAACAAGTTACAAAGGATAAACTTACTGAAGTTATTCAAAACTTCACAATTTACAAAAAAGAATAAAGAATAAGAATATTCTTTATTAATAAATATATAATCTTTATTACAAATGAATAAAATAAAGATTACAAGAATTCTAAAAGAAAAATTACAAAATAATAAGAAAATTACAATTATATATCAACTAACTATCCTATATCTAAAGCTACACTAAATCTTTATCCTTATCTTTGTACATGCAAAACAAAGATTAAATAGAAAACAAAATAGGATTAGTCCTAGTATATTTCTCTCAGATATGTCAGTGAGGTGCACTTGTGTCACATCCCAAATTTTAGATTTGGTTCTGCATATCATTCATATCATTGCATCATGTTTTTCCACGCGAAACCATCGATTGAAAAGAATCGACGAAACGCTATTTTCAAAACCCTATTCTATTCTACTACGAGGCTCCTGCGGGAAGCATGAGTAGGACTAGTGTAGTCCACCCTTGTATCCTAGTGGTTTCGCTCAACTTTTGACCCTGTATTGTTCCCCTCGATTTTACAAAACCGTAGGAGCAATAATCGCTCGATTCGGAGCTCGTACGGAAAAGTTACGGTCGTTTTATTAAAAGATAGAAAAACGTGGCCGATATTCGGGCCGTTTTTCCGAGTCCGTATCCAACCGCGCCCGAATCGGACTAGGACCCGCGTGGGGCCCTCAAAAGGGCGTACCCCACCCGGCCGAGCCGCCTCCCTGCCGCCTCGATCGCCCCGCCCCGCCTTGAAGGCCGCACCACGCCGCCGCCTCCTGGACCGCGAGCCGCCGCCGCCTTGGACTCCGAGCCGCCGCCACCTCGAAGACCCCGCCGTCGCCTTCGCCGCCGCCAGTACCGCCGCCTCTGCGCCCGCTGCCCGCCCGAGCCGCGCGCCTACCCGCTCACCCGTGCCGCCCTCGCCCACTGCGCCTCCACTGCCGCCACGCGCCACGCCTGCGCCGCTGCCGCCCGCATCGCTGCCGCGCCCTTTGCCCGCTGTCATACCGCCGCCGCCGCTGCTGCTACCCGCTGCTGCCGTGCCCGCTGCCGCCCGCGCACTGCGCCGCCCGTTGCCTCGCGCCTCCGCGATGACCGTTTTGATCCGAGCGCTGGCCACTATCTTTCCGCGCAGGAGAAACGCCGTCGCCGGAACCGATCGCCGCCACCGTCCGGAACTCGCCGCCGTTCGTTTCGCCATTCGTTCCCGGTGAGTCAGCAGCCATCGTTAGATCTCAGATCAGCGGTTCAGATCGGACATTGACCGGTCAGTTCCAGGCGTTGACTAGTCAGACGCCCAGCCAGCAGCTGTGTTGACCAGTCAACAGACACAGTTGACTGGGTAATTAATTTAATCGATTTAGTTGGCAGATTTCGGTAGAAACTTGTAAATTGCGTAAAAATTAAACCGCTGGGCCAAAAATTGCAAATAAAATATGTGTAGATTCAGTAAGTCGTGTAGAATCTTTATATACCTTTGGTTCGGACTTTTGAAGCAAGATTTAGTACAGTTTAATCAAATAGATTAATGGCCTTTTTGGAGTAATTAATTCGTAGAAAAAGATCCGTAGCTCCAAAATTCGCGTATGATATGTCCCTGGATTCAGTGGAACGAGGGGAATCTCATCGTGAATTAAAAAGTTAGGCTTACAGTAAAAACTTCTGCAGAAACTGCCTAGTGTCTTTCTGCAGTGTTTTAATTACTCGGGGAGTTTTATAATATCTTTTTGAGTAATTCCAGTTGGTACTGTTTCTATTTAGCGCTGCCTATGCGGTAGAATTTTCCCAAGATTTTACAAACAGTATACCACCGGTAGTGAATTATTTAAGTTCTAGCTCTAGTTTTGAGCATTATATTTTGCATAATAGTTTTCCTTGCGCTAAAACTATTTTCCATGCATGCAATCAGTAGTATTATTGAATAGGATTACGTGGTGCAGCTGTAGCACCAATTCACTTGCCTTGCATACCTTCATGCATCATATTTGTTGCATATGCTTGTGGATTGTTTGTTTATGATTGCAATTGTATCGTGTAGATCTCGGTGGTCGCCGTATCATTAAAAAAGTGGATTGTTCTTCCGACCGCTACAACCAAGGCAAGTAGATGCTACTTTGTTCATGATATCGTCCTACTATTTTCAATGCATTGTCGTGTATTTTGTAGATGCATGTGTAGGATGATACTATCGCTATGCTATGTCCTATTATGTGGTAGGGCTTTCCTTGTAGATGAACCACCGTTGGTAGATGTGCTTAGCCATGCTATGTTGAACGAGGGCTGGGTTACATCATTGAGACTTGTTTCTAAAGGTATTGGTTTGTGAAAACTAAAACAACCTAATCAATGAATCTCCTGGGTGTGATGGGATTGATAATTTTTGGTGGTTTATTGCGGAAAGGCACCCAGGTATCGAGAGAAATTGATTGGCTTCTCTATTGTGTAGCTTACGTGTACAACCATGTGCCAATAATGAAATGGGTGGTTGGTTGGACTTAGTAGGTTGTGGTAACTCGAACCCGCGTATCTAGAGATGTAGAATTTTGGTAGGTTGGACCGGTGCGCATCGGGATTGAGGAGCTACTTCCCGAACAGTCTCTTCTTGGTCTTCTCCCTATCATCACCCAATATGAGAGTGGTGGTACGAGCTGGGCTGGCCAAGTCACATGGGGAAAGTGTACTAACCCCTGCAGGGTGTATAATCTAATCGATTAGCCGTGTCCCCGGTTATGGACGACTGAGTTGCTTGATATTGATTCCATGACATGTTTCTCGCTCATACCAATTTCATAATTGTTTTAATATTGTTGGGTTAACTTAATTGGGATCTTTTCAAAGAAAAATCAAAACTGTTTATGAAAGTAGGACAAATGTATTTGCAAATGCAAGCCAGACACAGCTCCAATTGCCAAATATGCATGTAGATGTTAGTGCTATTGTCTCCTTTACTAGCTCTACTTACCATACATTCCATGTATTGACCCTTCGGGGCTGCTACGTTTCATGTTGCAGGTTATTCCGATTCTGAGTAATCGATATAGGCCACGGTACTCCACTCGACACTTGTTCACTTGTGGGCAATTTGAAGAATGGAGGATTTACTTTATTTATGTTGCTACCTGAATAATTTGATCTAGCTTTGAGCTAAGATTTTATTGTAATAATGGTACTCTGGATCTTTGTTATTCATGATACACGGATATTTTGCTATGTTATTCATCTTATTCTATTGTGGGCCAATGAACCGATCCAGGGATTGGCATGTCACATAGAAGCCTCGGTCTTTTTAGAACCACGGTGTTACAAGATGGTATCAGATCCCATGTGTCGACTGTAGGATCGTGACCTAGGATTGGATTAGGAAGCCTTAGATTTACTAAAGCCTATATTAACTTTGTCTTTCATCTTATGCCTTTCACCCTCGTAAATTCTTACCATATGCTATTCTCACACTTTCCCCTTTTACTTGATAGATGGGAGAAGTTAGGACTGAGTATGCCACCATGGAGTCACCAAGGCCCTTTGCAAGGCAGTTAGCTCAGCTCTCGCAGTCATTGGGATTGCCACTGCCCATGTTCAAGGGAATAAGGTTGTACACCTATGGATATGGAGAAGATGCATGGGAGATCACTACCATCATATTCAGAGATGACGCTTTGCCAAACCCCGTGCACTTGATCTACACCAAGACATACTGCAACTGGGGACTTGGTATCAACTTGGCCATACATGAAGCCCTGTCTACTTGAGGCCATAATGTCCGACACCCTCAGCAGATTCACCCTACCGTGACTATGGGAGGCGTGATGAAGATGGGCACATTGTGGTTACCCCGGGCGACAGGAACAACATGCCGCCCCGTCGGAGGCACATAGAGGACATGGAAAGGGAGAATGGAGCTCTAGCTGAAAAAGTGATGACGATAACGGAGATTGCAGATTTTGCTAGCAATGGTATGGTGGTCCAAGGACAGGAGATTGACCCCCTGCATGAAGCTGTGGGAGTTCTGGAGAATGCCCTGATAGCCAGAGATGCAACCATAGCTCATCTTCATGGTACTGTGCAGGAGAACACCCAGAACATACAACAGTTGCAAGGAACCGTCCAGGAAATGGATCAAACTATTGAGGCTATGACAGCCCATATTGCCGCTCTCCAAGCGCAGCTGAATCCACCCTCTGATGATGACAATGGAGATGATGGCAACAATGGGGATGATGATGACAGTGGGAACGATGATGATGATGATGATGAGGACGAGGAAGATGATGATGGAGACGATGATGGTGGAGGAGATGAACCTGTTGCAGTTGGAGCTGAAAGTGAAGAAGAAGAGGAGGATCCAGAAGAGGTGGAGTTTGAGATCTCAAGTGATGATTCAGGAGAGGTGTACACTCTGCCGCCATGGTTTTACCACATGAGCGCTAACGCATGACCGCAAGGACCTACCGCAACCTCTTCAAGGAGTAGATAGAAGTCCACCAATTAGTCCACGTTAGGCAAATTCGTTAGGATTAGTCTCGATCGTTGTGAAGCTTAGTTCGTGTTAGTTTAAGAGTGTTTAGTTTCTTATTTGTGTACTCCAATATCCCAGGAATTATTTGTGCGAATCTTATTAAAGAGTTATGGCAAGTTTGGTTACCATCCGTGTTATTTTCGCTGCAGTTTTTCTGCTGATACAGCAGTACTGTACGATTTTTCATATTTTTCTGGTAACTGGGAAAAATCTGAAAAACATTGGGCTGATGCGAAACTCTCTGTACTATATGTGCAAAAATCAGCTAAATTTTTTGACGAGTTTAAGTCATGCGGAAAAATTCGCGAACGCTACTGGACTGTTTTGGCAGATTGCTGTTTTTGTTGTTTAGTTGATCGACTGTTTGGTTAATCATTGCCAACTCTTGTAAAACTATTTCAGTAGGTATATACTGCTAGGATAACCCCTGGGATGTTGCTGGATCACTTGTTTGTTGATGTGTTGCTTGCTTGTAATTGTCTGCTATTGTTTGATGTTGTTTGATCATATGCATGGGTAGAATCCTATTATCGTAGTTGATTCTTTCTAAACTTACCTGTGCTGAACCGCAGATGCCTCCCCGCCGTCAACCCACTGAGTTGGAGCAACTCATGGCAGCCCAGGCACAGCTGACCCAAGTGATGACTCAGTTCATGGCGACTCAGAACAACAACAACAATGGAAACAATCAGCCTCAGGGAGATGCCCTCACCAGATTTCTGAGGCTAAGGCTAGCTAAGTTCTCTACTACAACGGAACCAATGGTTGCTCTCGACTGGTTGTGTTCAGTCAACAAGAATCTGGTAACTGTTGGATGCACTGATGCTGAGAAGGTGAGGTTTGCCGCTCACCTACTGGAGGGACCAGCCGCTTCTTGGTGGGACACTTTTCAGATCACCCACCCGCTGGATACTGTGACTTGGGCAATGTTTGAGGAAGGTTTCAGGACCAACCACGTGTCTTCAGGAGTTCTGAGCCTGAAGAGGAAGGAGTTCCGCAACTTGCGCCAAACCAATCGCACCGTGGCCGAGTACATTGAGGAGTTCACAACCTGTCCGTTATGCACCGAGGATGTTGACACTGATGCAAAAAGGAGGAAAGATTCTGGATGGCCTCGTGATGAGATTTCGGTCAGCTACTGGTGGTATATTGCCCCACTTTCCGTGAGCTTATGGACAAGGCCAGGATCTTGGAAGGAAAGCACAAGCGGTGGAAAGCCGCAAGAGAAAGAACAATAATCACCACTCGGTTCATCACAAGTCTCGCACTTCATATGATGGATACTCCAAGCATGGAGGGAGTGACCATGGGAGCCATGACCGCCACCACCATGGAGGCGATGGGCATCGTCATGACAACCATAGGAGCAACCACCAGCCACAAGGAGGACACTCTCACCACTGGAGGACACGGTGGACATGACCGCAACTGTGATCGCAGCTTTGTGAAGAAGGATCTGAGTGAGGTGACGTGCTTCAAGTGTAAACATAAGGGACACTATGCTGACAACTGTCCGGAGAGGAAAGGATTGAAGCCAACCAACAACGAGAAGGCCACAGTGAACCACATGAACGTGGAGGAGATTTCAGATGAGCCTGACCTTGTGATTGGTAAGTTTCAATCAACACTTACCCACACTTATACTTTTCGATCTTGGTGCATCGAATTCATTCATATCAAGGAATTTGTGGATAAGTATAAGCTACCTACTAAGTCTATGAAAAGGTCTATTAGAGTGAGTTCACGGAGGAGATATGATAGCTAAGCGGGATGCCGCGATTTAACTGTGAGGATTGGAACACACAACTTCAGTGCACATTTGGTAGTATTGGAATCATAGGGATTAGACGTTATTCTGGGTATGGATTGGATGTCCATGCATGGGGGACACATAGATTGTGCACAGCGAGCTGTTTCACTCAAAACCCCGGATGGTAAGAGGATTAGATTCAAGTCGGCTGTATGACCAAGAAGGTGTAAGTTGTATTCTCTTAAGGGGGTTAGCATGGATACTGTGTCAGTGATTAGGGATTACGCCGACGTGTTTCCGGAAGAGCTGCCAGGGATGCCACCTGACAGGGAAGTAGAGTTTCTTATCGACCTGATGCCAGGAACAGGACCTATAGCAAAGGAACCATATAAGATGGATGTGGATGAGCTGAAGGAATTGAAGAAGCAGTTGAAAGAGAAGCTGGAAAAGGGATTCATTCAGCCTAGTTCGTCGTCATGGGGTGCACCTACATTTGTGG
Organism: Avena longiglumis; assembly: GCA_030063025.1. Classification (NCBI taxonomy): domain Eukaryota; kingdom Viridiplantae; phylum Streptophyta; class Magnoliopsida; order Poales; family Poaceae; genus Avena; species Avena longiglumis. Next base: position 216,653,682 of record CP125978.1, on the reverse strand, counting down.
AGAAGAAAGATAGCAACAAGAGATTAGTGGTGGACTATCGCTCGCTGAATGAAGTAACCATCAAGAACAAGTACCCTCTGCCGAACATAAATGATTTGTTTGATCAACTGGAAGGAGCGAAGGTGTTCAGCAAGATTGATCTACGATCAGGCTACTTTCAATTGAAGATCCAAGAGGAGGACGTACCAAAAACCGCCTTCACCACTAGGTATGGTTTATATGAGTATACAGTTATGTCTTTTGGACTAACGAATGCCCCGACATATTTCATGACCATGATAAACAAGGTATTTATGGAGTACTTGGACAAGTTCGTGGTGGTGTTCATTGATGACATACTGATATATTCCAAGGATGATGCTGAGCATGAGAAACATCTGCGACTGATCATGGAAAAACTGAGGGAACATCATCTCTATGCCAAATTCAGCAAGTGTGAATTCTGGCTTAACACCGTTGGGTTTCTTGGACACGTGGTGTCAGGAGAAGGAGTCGCTGTTGATCCAAGCAAAGTGACTGCAGTAACGGAGTGGGAAGCACCCAAGAATGCGGGAGAGATTAGAAGCTTTTTGGGACTTGCTGGATATTACAGGAGGTTCACTGAAAACTTTTCCAAGATTGCTAAGCCGATGACTGAACTTCTGAAGAAGGAGAGGAAGTTTGAATGGCCAGACGTATGTGAAGCCAGCTTTCAGGAACTGAAGCGTCGACTAGTGACCGCGCCTGTTCTGAGTTTACCAGATCTTCAGAAGGATTTCCAAGTGTACTGTGATGCTTCTCGGCAGGGACTTGGGAGTGTGTTGATGCAAGATGGGAGAGTAGTGTCATATGCCTCGCGACAACTCAAACACCATGAGCGGAATTACCCCACACACGACTTGGAGTTAGCGTCAGTGGTTCATGCGCTCAAGGTATGGAGGCATTACTTAATGGGAAAACACTGTGATGTGTACACCGACCACAAGAGCCTGAAGTACATATTCACGCAGTATGAACGAACATGAGACAAAGGAGATGGTTGGAGCTTATCAAGGACTATGATATGAATCTGAATACCACCCAGGAAAGGCCAATGTAGTAGCAGATGCTCTGAGCCGGAAGGTTTATGCCAATGGATTGACAATTGGTGAATTGCCTGAGGATTTGTGCAAGCAATTCAAGGACCTTAGGCTAGAGGTAGTATCTGAAGGATACTTGGCAACAATGGAAGTCCAACCAACGCTGTGACAGAATCAGAAGGCTCAAGTGGGAGACAAAGAGATGGATGAAATAAGGAAAATATGAAGGAGGTTCGAGCAAAGGAATTCCGCAAGGATGAGCAAGGAACTTTGTGGTATGGAGATCGTTTGTGTGTTCTCAATGATTCCGAGATAAGGAAGTTGATTCTGCAGGAAGCTCATGACTCGCCGTATTCCATACAACCGGGCAATACGAAGATGTATATGGATTTGAAGAGAAGATTTTGGTGGAACAACATGAAGGGAGATATCGCCAAGCATATTGCCCTATGTGATGTGTGCAGCCGAGTGAAGGCGGAACACCGTGCAGCAGGATCGCATGACCATTGCCTATGCCGGATTGGAAGTGGGATAGAGTGGGAATGGATTTTATCACAGGATTGCCCAGGACCAGGTCAGGATATGACTCCATTTGGGTAGTGGTCGACCACTTGACCAAGGTAGCCCACTTTATACCGGTAAAGACGACTTATACGAGTGCAAAGTTGGCCAAGATTTACATGGACAGGATTGTGTTCCTACACAGAGTTCCCAAGAGTATTATATCTGATAGAGGCGCCCAATTTACCTCGCACTTCTGGCGCCAGCTGCACGAGTCACTTGGCACTAGATTGGAGTTTAGCACAGCATTTCACCCACAGACCGATGGACAGACCGAGAGGGTGAATCAGATTTTGGAAGACATGCTGAGAGCTTGCGCCTTGGCTCATGGTTCTAGTTGGGATGAGAATTTTCCATATGCTGAGTTTTCCTACAACAACAGCTATCAAACCAGCATCAAGACGTCACCGTTCGACGTGCTATATGGGAAACGGTGCCGGACACCATTGCTATGGGATGGAGTAGGAGAACGTCAGTTTTTTGGACCTGATTTGATCAAGGACGCTGGGGAGAAGGTCGCCTTGATTAGGGACAGACTGAAGGTAGCACAATCAAGGCAGAAGAGCTACGCTGACGCCAAGCGCAAGGAAGTGGTGTATGAGATAGGTGATAGAGCATACCTCAGAGTATCGCCGCTTCGTGGAATCAAGAGATTTTGAATTAAGGGTAAGCTGGCACCTCGGTTTATTGGACCGTACAGGGTCTTAGCACGCAAAGGAGAAGTTGCTTACCAGTTGGAGTTGCCAGAGGCTCTGTCCGCTGTTCACAATGTGTTCCACGTATCCCAGCTGAAGAAGTGCCATCCGGAGATGGTGGATACACCATTGAGAGACACTGTACCGCTAGAGGAGGTTCAGCTTGAGAATGATTTGACCTATGAGGAGAAACCGGTCAAGATTCTGGAAACAGCGGAGAGGACTACCCGTACCAAGACGATCAGGTTTTGCAAGGTACAGTGGAGCCACCACACCGAAGAGGAAGCCACTTGGGAGCGTGAGGATGACATCCGAGAGGACTACCCACACCTATTTGCTAGCCGCGCCGAATCTCGAGGACGAGATTCATCTTAAGGGGGTTAGTCTTGTCACATCCCAAATTTTAGATTTGGTTCTGCATATCATTCATATCATCGCATCATGCTTTTCCACGCGAAACCATCGATTGAAAAGAATCGACAAAACACTATTTTCAAAACCCTATTCTATTCTACTACGAGGCTCCTACGGGAAGCATGAGTAGGACTAGTGTAGTCCACCCTTGTAGCCTAGTGGTTTCGCTCAACCTTTGACCCTGGATTGTTCCCCTCGATTTTACAAAACCGTAGGAGCAAGAATCGCTCGATTCGGAGCTCGTACGGAAAAGTTACGGCCGTTTTATTAAAAGATAGAAAAACGGACCGATTTTCGGGCCGTTTTTCCGAGTACGTATCCAACCGCGCCCCGAATCGGACTAGGACCCGCGTGGGGCCCTCAAAAGGGCGGACCCCACCCGGCCGAGCCGCCTCCCTGCCGCCTCGATCCCCCCGCCCCGCCTCGAAGGCCGCACCCCGCCGCCGCCTCACAGACGCGAGCCGCTTTGACTCGAAGCCGCCTCGAACCCCGCCATCGCCTTCCCGCCGCCAGTACCCCGCGCCCGCGCTCGCTGCAGCCGCTGCCCCTCCGCCGAGCCGCGCCTGCCGCTCACCCGCGCCGCCTCGCCGCCCTGCGCCTCCACCAGCCGCCACGCCCGCGCCGCATCGCCCCTGCGCCGCTGCTGCTGCTTCTTTGCTGCCTGCCGCCAGCCGCCGCAGGCGCCGCGCTGCTACCGCCCGCGTGCTGCGCCGCCGCGATGACCGTTTTGATCCGAGCGCTGACCACTATCTTTCCGCGCAGGAGAAACGCCGTCGCCGGAACCAATCGCCGCCACCGTCCGGAACTCGCCGCCGTTCGTTTCCGGTGAGTCAGCAGCCATCGTTAGATCTCAGATCAGCGGTTCAGATCGGACGTTGACCGGTCAGTTCCAGGCGTTGACTAGTCAGACGCCCAGTCAGAACGATCGGCATGTTGACCATGAACCACATTATTTGACTGGATAATTAATTTAATCGATTTAGTTGGCAGATTTCGGTAGAAACTTGTAAATTGCATAGAAATTAAACCGCTGGGCCAAAAATTGCAAATAAAATATGTGTAGATTCAGTAAGTCGTGTAGAATCTTGCTGTACCTTTGGTTCAGACTTTTGCAGCAAGATTTAGTACAGTTTAATCAAATAGGTTAATGGCCTTTTTGGAGTAATTAATTTGTAGAAAAAGATCCGTAGCTCCAAAATTCGCGTATGATATGTTCCTGGATTCAGTAGAACGAGGGGAATCTAATCGTGAATTAAAAAGTTAGGCTTACAGTAAAAACTTCTGCAGAAACTGCCTAGTGGATTTCTGCAGTGTTTTAATTACTCGGGGAGCTTTATAATTCCTTTTTGAGTAATTCCAGTTGGTACTGTTTCTACTTAGCGCTGCCTATGTGGTAGAATTTTCCCAAGATTTTACAAACAGTATACTACCGGTAGTGAATTATTTGAGTTCTAGCTTTAGTTTTGAGCATTATATTTTGCATAATAGTTTTCCTTGCGCTAAAACTATTTTCCATGCATGCAATCAGTAGTATTATTGAATAGGATTATGTGGTGCAGCTGTAGCACCAATTCACTTGCCTTGCATACCTTCATGCATCATATTTGTTGCATATGCTTGTGGATTGTTTGTTTATGATTGCAATTGTATCGTGTAGATTGTGACGAGTGCAACGCTTGCTCGTGTGTGGATTGTTCTTCCGACCGCTACAACCAAGGCAAGTAGATGCTATTTTGTTCATGATATCGTCCTACTATTTTCTATGCATTGTCGTGTATTTTGTAGACGCATGTGTAGGATGATACTATCGCTATGCTATGTCCTATTATGTGGTAGGGCCTTCCTTGTAGATGAACCACCGTTGGTAGATGTGCTTAGCCATGCTATGTTGAACGAGGGCTGGGTTACATCATTGAGACTTGTTTCTAAAGGTATTGGTTTGTGAAAACTAAAACAACCTAATCAATGAATCTCCTGGGTGTGATGGGATTGATAATTTTTGGTGGTTTATTGCGGAAAGGCACCCAGGTATCGAGAGAAATTGATTGGCTTCTCTATTGTGTAGCTTACGTGTACAACCATGTGCCAATAATGAAATGGGCGGTTGGTTGGACTTAGTAGGTTGTGGTAACTCGAACCCGCGTATCTAGAGATGTAGAATTTTGGTAGGTTGGACCGGTGCGCATCGGGATTGAGGAGCTACTTCCCGAACAGTCTCTTCTTGGTCTTCTCCCTATCATCACCCAATATGAGAGTGGTGGTACGATCTGGGCTGGCCAAGTCACATGGGGAAAGTGTACTAACCCCTGCAGGGTGTATAATCTAATCGATTAGCCGTGTCCCCGGTTATGGACGACTGAGTTGCTTGATATTGATTCCATGACATGTTTCTCGCTCATACCAATTTCATAATTGTTTTAATATTGTTGGGTTAACTTAATTGGGATCTTTTCAAAGAAAAATCAAAACTGTTTATGAAAGTAGGACAAATGTATTTGCAAATCCAAGCCAGACACAGCTCCAATTGCCAAATATGCATGTAGATGTTAGTGCTATTGTCTCCTTTACTAGCTCTACTTACCATACATTCCATGTATTGACCCTTCGGGGCTGCTATGTTTCATGTTGCAGGTTATTCCGATTCTGAGTAATCGATATAGGCCACGGTACTCCACTCGACACTTGTTCACTTGTGGGCAATTTGAAGAATGGAGGATTTACTTTATTTATGTTGCTACCTGAATAATTTGATCTAGCTTTGAGCTAAGATTTTATTGTAATAATGGTACTCTGGATCTTTGTTATTCATGATACACGGATATTTTGCTATGTTATTCATCTTATTCTATTGTGGGCCAATGAACCGATCCAGGGATTGGCATGTCACATAGAAGCCTCGGTCTTTTCAGAACCACGGTGTTACAAGATGGTATCAGAGCCCATGTGTCGACTGTAGGATCGTGACCTAGGATTGGATTAGGAAGCCTTAGATTTACTAAAGCCTATATTAACTCTGTCTTTCATCTTATGCCTTTCACCCTCGTAAATTCTTACCATATGCTATTCTCACACTTTCCCCTTTTACTTGATAGATGGGAGAAGTTAGGACTGAGTATGCCACCATGGAGTCACCAAGGCCCTTTGCAAGGCAGTTAGCTCAGCTCTCGCAGTCATTGGGATTGCCACTGCCCATGTTCAAGGGAATAAGGTTGTACACCTATGGATATGGAGAAGATGCATGGGAGATCACTACCATCATATTCAGAGATGACGCTTTGCCAAACCCCGTGCACTTGATCTACACCAAGACATACTGCAACTGGGGACTTGGTATCAACTTGGCCATACATGAAGCCCTGTCTCGCCAGTGCCATAATGTCCGACACCTACTGCCAGCAGATTCACCCTACCGTGACTATGGGAGGCATGATGAAGATGGGCACATTGTGGTTACCCCGGGCGACAGGAACAACATGCCGCCCCGTCGAAGGCACATAGAGGACATGGAAAGGGAGAATGGAGCTCTAGCTGAGAAAGTGATGACGATAACGGAGATTGCAGATTTTGCTAGCAATGGTATGGTGGTCCAAGGACAGGAGATTGACCCCCTGCATGAAGCTGTGGGAGTTCTGGAGAATGCCCTGATAGCCAGAGATGCAACCATAGCTCATCTTCATGGTACTGTGCAGGATAACACCCAGAACATACAACAGTTGCAAGGAACCGTCCAGGAAATGGATCAAACTATTGAGGCTATGACAGCCCATATTGCCGCTCTCCAAGCGCAGCTGAATCCACCCTCTGATGATGACAATGGAGATGATGGCAACAATGGGGATGATGATGACAGTGGGAACGATGATGATGATGAGGACGAGGAAGATGATGATGGAGACGATGATGGTGGAGGAGATGAACCTGTTGCAGTTGGAGCTGAAAGTGAAGAAGAAGAGGAGGATCCAGAAGAGGTGGAGTTTGAGATCTCAAGTGATGATTCAGGAGAGGTGTACACTCTGCCGCCATGGTTTTACCGCGAGCCGAAGCGCCAACGCATGACCGCAAGGACCTACCGCAACCTCTTCAAGGAGTAGATAGAAGTCCACCAATTAGTCCACGTTAGGCAAATTCGTTAGGATTAGTCTCGATCGTTGTGAAGCTTAGTTCGTGTTAGTTTAAGAGTGTTTAGTTTCTTATTTGTGTACTCCAATATCCCAGGAATTATTTGTGCGAATCTTATTGAAGAGTTATGGCAAGTTTGGTTACCATCCGTGTTATTTTCGCTGCAGTTTTTCTCCTGATACAGCAGTACTGTACGATTTTTCATATTTTTCTGGTAACTGGGAAAAATCTGAAAAACATTGGGCTGATGCGAAACTCTCTGTACTATATGTGCAAAAATCAGCTAAATTTTTTGACGAGTTTAAGTCAGGCGGAAAAATTCAAACGCCATCTTGGACTGTTTTGGCAGATTGCTGTTTTTGTTGTTTAGTTGATCATCGCTTGGTTAATCATTGCCAACTCTTGTAAAACTATTTCAGTAGGTATATACTGCTAGGATAACCCCTGGGATGTTGCTGGATCACTTGTTTGTTGATGTGTTGCTTGCTTGTAATTGTCTGCTATTGTTTGATGTTGTTTGATCATATGCATGGGTAGAATCCTATTATCGTAGTTGATTCTTTCTAAACTTACCTGTGCTGAACCGCAGATGCCTCCCCGCCGTCAACCCACTGAGTTGGAGCAACTCATGGCAGCCCAGGCACAGCTGACCCAAGTGATGACTCAGTTCATGGCGACTCAGAACAACAACAACAACAATGGAAACAATCAGCCTCAGGGAGATGCCCTCACCAGATTTCTGAGGCTAAGGCCAGCTAAGTTCTCTACTACAACGGAACCAATGGTTGCTCTCGACTGGTTGTGTTCAGTCAACAAGGATCTGGTAACTGTTGGATGCACTGATGCTGAGAAGGTGAGGTTTGCCGCTCACCTACTGGAGGGACCAGCCGCTTCTTGGTGGGACACTTTTCAGATCACCCACCCGCTGGATACTGTGACTTGGGCAATGTTTGAGGAAGGTTTCAGGACCAACCACGTGTCTTCAGGAGTTCTGAGCCTGAAGAGGAAGGAGTTCCGCAACTTGCGCCAAACCAATCGCACCGTGGCCGAGTACATTGAGGAGTTCAACAACCTGTCCCGTTATGCACCTGAGGATGTTGACACTGATGCAAAAAGGAGGGAAAGATTCCTGGATGGCCTCAGTGATGAGATTTCAGTGCAGCTACTGGTGGTATATTGCCCCACTTTCCAGGAGCTTATGGACAAGGCCAGGATCTTGGAAGGAAAGCACAAGCAGGTGGAAAGCCGCAAGAGAAAGAACAATAATCACCACTCTGGTTCGCATCACAAGTCTCGCACTTCATATGATGGATACTCCAAGCATGGAGGGAGTGACCATGGGAGCCATGACCGCCACCACCATGGAGGCGATGGGCATCGTCATGACAACCATAGGAGCAACCACCACAGCCACAAGGGAGGACACTCTCACCACTCTGGAGGACACGGTGGACATGACCGCAACCGTGATCGCAGCTTTGTGAAGAAGGATCTGAGTGAGGTGACGTGCTTCAAGTGTAAACATAAGGGACACTATGCTGACAACTGTCCGGAGAGGAAAGGATTGAAGCCAACCAACAACGAGAAGGCCACAGTGAACCACATGAACGTGGAGGAGATTTCAGATGAGCCTGACCTTGTGATTGGTAAGTTTCCAATCAACACTTACCCTGCACTTATACTTTTCGATACTGGTGCATCGAATTCATTCATATCAAGGGAATTTGTGGATAAGTATAAGCTACCTACTAAGTCTATGAAAAGGGCTATTAGAGTGAGTTCACCTGGAGGAGATATGATAGCTAGCGCGGGATGCCGCGATTTAACTGTGAGGATTGGAACACACAACTTCAGTGCACATTTGGTAGTATTGGAATCATAGGGATTAGACGTTATTCTGGGTATGGATTGGATGTCCATGCATGGGGGACACATAGATTGTGCACAGCGAGCTGTTTCACTCAAAACCCCGGATGGTAAGAGGATTAGATTCAAGTCGGCTGTATGACCAAGAAGGTGTAAGTTGTATTCTCTTAAGGGGGTTAGCATGGATACTGTGTCAGTGATTAGGGATTACGCCGACGTGTTTCCGGAAGAGCTGCCAGGGATGCCACCTGACAGGGAAGTAGAGTTTCTTACCGACCTGATGCCGGGAACAGGACCTATAGCAAAGGAACCATATAAGATGGATGTGGATGAGCTGAAGGAATTGAAGAAGCAGTTGAAAGAGAAGCTGGAAAAGGGATTCATTCAGCCTAGTTCGTCGTCATGGGGTGCACCTGTTCTGTTTGTGGAGAAGAAAGATAGCAACAAGAGATTAGTGGTGGACTATCGCTCGCTGAATGAAGTAACCATCAAGAACAAGTACCCTCTGCCGAACATAAATGATTTGTTTGATCAACTGGAAGGAGCGAAGGTGTTCAGCAAGATTGATCTACGATCAGGCTACTTTCAATTGAAGATCCGAGAGGAGGACGTACCAAAAACCGCCTTCACCACTAGGTATGGTTTATATGAGTATACAGTTATGTCTTTTGGACTAACGAATGCCCCGGCATATTTCATGACCATGATGAACAAGGTATTTATGGAGTACTTGGACAAGTTCGTGGTGGTGTTCATTGATGACATACTGATATATTCCAAGGATGATGCTGAGCATGAGAAACATCTGCGACTGATCATGGAAAAACTGAGGGAACATCATCTCTATGCCAAATTCAGCAAGTGTGAATTCTGGCTTAACACCGTTGGGTTTCTTGGACACGTGGTGTCAGGAGAAGGAGTCGCTGTTGATCCAAGCAAAGTGACTGCGATGAGTGGGAAGCACCCAAGAATGCGAGAGATTAGAAGCTTTTGGGACTTCTTTGGATATTATAGGAGGTTAAACTTTTCCAAGATTGCTAAGCCGATGTGAACTTCAAGAAGGAGAGGAAGTTTGAATGGCCGACGTATGTGAAGCCATTTCGAGGCTGAAGCGTCGACTAGTGACCGCGCCTGTTCTGAGTTTACCAGATCTTCAGAAGGATTTCCAAGTGTACTGTGATGCTTCTCGGCAGGGACTTGGGAGTGTGTTGATGCAAGATGGGAGAGTAGTGTCATATGCCTCGCGACAACTCAAACACCATGAGCGGAATTACCCCACACACGACTTGGAGTTAGCGTCAGTGGTTCATGCGCTCAAGGTATGGAGGCATTACTTAATGGGAAAACACTGTGATGTGTACACCGACCACAAGAGCCTGAAGTACATATTCACGCAGAAGGAACTGAACATGAGACAAAGGAGATGGTTGGAGCTTATCAAGGACTATGATATGAATCTGAATACCACCCAGGAAAGGCCAATGTAGTAGCAGATGCTCTGAGCCGGAAGGTTTATGCCAATGGATTGACAATTGGTGAATTGCCTGAGGATTTGTGCAAGCAATTCAAGGACCTTAGGCTAGAGGTAGTATCTGAAGGATACTTGGCAACAATGGAAGTCCAACCAACGCTACAGGACAGAATCAGGAAGGCTCAAGTGGGAGACAAAGAGATGGATGAAATAAGGGAAAATATGAAGGAGGTTCGAGCAAAGGAATTCCGCAAGGATGAGCAAGGAACTTTGTGGTATGGAGATCGTTTGTGTGTTCTCAATGATTCCGAGATAAGGAAGTTGATTCTGCAGGAAGCTCATGACTCGCCGTATTCCATACAACCGGGCAATACGAAGATGTATATGGATTTGAAGAGAAGATTTTGGTGGAACAACATGAAGGGAGATATCGCCAAGCATATTGCCCTATGTGATGTGTGCAGCCGAGTGAAGGCGGAACACCGCCAGGACTGCTCTGACCATTGCCTATGCCGGATTGGAAGTGGGATAGAGTGGGAATGGATTTTATCACAGGATTGCCCAGGACCAGGTCAGGATATGACTCCATTTGGGTAGTGGTCGACCACTTGACCAAGGTAGCCCACTTTATACCGGTAAAGACGACTTATACGAGTGCAAAGTTGGCCAAGATTTACATGGACAGGATTGTGTTCCTACACAGAGTTCCCAAGAGTATTATATCTGATAGAGGCGCCCAATTTACCTCGCACTTCTGGCGCCAGCTGCACGAGTCACTTGGCACTAGATTGGAGTTTAGCACAGCGTTTCACCCACAGACCGATGGACAAACCGAGAGGGTGAATCAGATTTTGGAAGACATGCTGAGAGCTTGCGCCTTGGCTCATGGTTCTAGTTGGGATGAGAATTTTCCATATGCTGAGTTTTCCTACAACAACAGCTATCAAACCAGCATCAAGACGTCACCGTTCGACGTGCTATATGGGAAACGGTGCCGGACACCATTGCTATGGGATGGAGTAGGAGAACGCGTTTTTGGACCTGATTTGATCAAGGACGCTGGGAGAAGGTCGCCTTGATTAGGGATGATCAAGGTAGCACAATCAAGGCGAAGAGCTACCGACGCCAAGCGCAAGGAAGTGGTGTATGAGATAGGTGATAGAGCATACCTCGAGTATCGCCGCTTGTGGAATCAAGAGATTTTGAATTAAGGGTAGTGGCACCTCGGTTTATTGGACCGTCAGGTCTTAACGCAAAGGAGAAGTTGCTTACCAGTTGGAGTTGCGAGGCTCATCCGCTGTTCACAATGTGTTCCACATATCCCAGCTGAAGAAGTGCCATCCGGAGATGGTGGATACACCATTGAGAGACACTGTACCGCTAGAGGAGGTTCAGCTTGAGAATGATTTGACCTATGAGGAGAAACCGGTCAAGATTCTGGAAACAGCGGAGAGGACTACCCGTACCAAGACGATCAGGTTTTGCAAGGTACAGTGGAGCCACCACACCGAAGAGGAAGCCACTTGGGAGCGTGAGGATGACATCCGAGAGGACTACCCACACCTATTTGCTAGCCGCGCCGAATCTCGAGGACGAGATTCATCTTAAGGGGGTTAGTCTTGTCACATCCCAAATTTTAGATTTGGTTCTGCATATCATTCATATCATCGCATCATGCTTTTCCACGCGAAACCATCGATTGAAAAGAATCGACAAAACACTATTTTCAAAACCCTATTCTATTCTACTACGAGGCTCCTACGGGAAGCATGAGTAGGACTAGTGTAGTCCACCCTTGTAGCCTAGTGGTTTCGCTCAACCTTTGACCCTGGATTGTTCCCCTCGATTTTACAAAACCGTAGGAGCAAGAATCGCTCGATTCGGAGATCGTACGGAAAAGTTACGGCCGTTTTATTAAAAGATAGAAAAACGGACCGATTTTCGGGCCGTTTTTCCGAGTCCGTATCCAACCGCGCCCCGAATCGGACTAGGACCCGCGTGGGGCCCTCAAAAGGGCGGACCCCACCCGGCCGAGCCGCCTCCCTGCCGCCTCGATCGCCCCGCCCCGCCTCGAAGGCCGCACCCCGCCGCCGCCTCCTCATGCGAGCCGCCTTGGACTCGAGCCGCCGCCTCGAGACCCATTGTCGCTTCGCCGCCGCCCAGTACCCCCGCCGCCGCTCCGCAGCCGCCTGCCCTCCGCTGAGCCGCCGCTCACGCGCGCCTCGCCGCCCTGCGCCTCCACGCGCGCCCGCGCCGCCACGCGCCATCACGCCCGCGCAGCTGCTGCCGCTTTCTTTGCCCGCCGCGCCCGCCCCGCCAGCCGCTGCGCTGCGCCCGCGCCGCTATGCCCGCTGCGCCGCCGCGATGACCGTTTTGATCCGAGCGCTGACCACTATCTTTCCGCGCAGGAGAAACGCCGTCGCCGGAACCGATCGCCGCCACCGTCCGGAACTCGCCGCCGTTCGTTTCCGGTGAGTCAGCAGCCATCGTTAGATCTCAGATCAGCGGTTCAGATCGGACGTTGACCGGTCAGTTCCAGGCGTTGACTAGTCAGACGCCCAGTCAGGGCCCAGTCAGCAGCTGTGTTGACCAGTCAACAGACACAGTTGACTGGGTAATTAATTTAATCGATTTAGTTGGCAGATTTCGGTAGAAACTTGTAAATTGCGTAGAAATTAAACCGCTGGGCCAAAAATTGCAAATAAAATATGTGTAGATTCAGTAAGTCGTGTAGAATCTTGCTGTACCTTTGGTTCAGACTTTTGCAGCAAGATTTAGTACAGTTTAATCAAATAGGTTAATGGCCTTTTTGGAGTAATTAATTTGTAGAAAAAGATCCGTAGCTCCAAAATTCGCGTATGATATGTCCCTGGATTCAGTAGAACGAGGGGAATCTCATCGCGAATTAAAAAGTTAGGCTTACAGTAAAAACTTCTGCAGAAACTGCCTAGTGGATTTCTGCAGTGTTTTAATTACTCGGGGAGTTTTATAATTCCTTTTTGAGTAATTCCAGTTGGTACTGTTTCTATTTAGCGCTGCCTATGCGGTAGAATTTTCCCAAGATTTTACAAACAGTATACTACCGGTAGTGAATTATTTGAGTTCTAGCTTTAGTTTTGAGCATTATATTTTGCATAATAGTTTTCCTTGCGCTAAAACTATTTTCCATGCATGCAATCAGTAGTATTATTGAATAGGATTACGTGGTGCAGCTGTAGCACCAATTCACTTGCCTTGCATACCTTCATGCATCATATTTGTTGCATATGCTTGTGGATTGTTTGTTTATGATTGCAATTGTATCGTGTAGATTGTGACGAGTGCAACGCTTGCTCGTGTGTGGATTGTTCTTCCGACCGCTACAACCAAGGCAAGTAGATGCTACTTTGTTCATGATATCGTCCTACTATTTTCTATGCATTGTCGTGTATTTTGTAGACGCATGTGTAGGATGATACTATCGCTATGCTATGTCCTATTATGTGGTAGGGCCTTTCTTGTAGATGAACCACCGTTGGTAGATGTGCTTAGCCATGCTATGTGGAACGAGGGCTGGGTTACATCATGAGACTTGTTTCTAAAGGTATTGGTTTGTGAAAACTAAAACAACCTAATCAATGAATCTCCTGGGTGTGATGGGATTGATAATTTTTGGTGGCTTATTGCAGAAAGGCACCTAGGTATCGAGAGAAATTGATTGGCTTCTCTATTGTGTAGCTTACGTGTACAACCATGTGCCAATAATGAAATGGGCGGTTGGTTGGACTTAGTAGGTTGTGATAACTCGAACCCGCGTATCCAGAGATGTAGAATTTTGGTAGGTTGGACCGGTGCGCATCGGGATTGAGGAGATATTCCCGAACAGTCTCTTCTTGGTCTTCTCCCTATCATCACCCAATATGAGAGTGGTGGTACAAGCTGGGTTGTCCAAGTCACATGGGTAAAGTGTACTAACCCCTACAGGGTGTATAATCTAATCGATTAGCTGTGTCCCCGGTTATGGACGACTGAGTTGCTTGATATTGATTCCATGACATGTTTCTCGCTCATACCAATTTCATAATTGTTTTAATATTGTTGGGTTAACTTAATTGGGATCTTTTCAAAGAAAAATCAAAACTGTTTATGAAAGTAGGACAAATGTATTTGCAAATGCAAGCCAGACACAGCTCCAATTGCCAAATATGTATGTAGATGTTAGTGCTATTGTCTCCTTTACTAGCTCTACTTGCCATACATTCCATGTATTGACCCTTCGGGGCTGCTACGTTTCATGTTGCAGGTTATTCCGATTCTGAGTAATCGATATAGGCCACGGTACTCCACTCGGCACTTGTTCACTTGTGGGCAATTTGAAGAATGGAGGATTTACTTTATTTATGTTGCTACTTGAATAATTTGAGCTAGCTTTGAGCTAAGCTTTTATTGTAATAATGGTACTCTGGATCTTCGTTATTCATGATACACAGATATTTTGCTATGTTATTCATCTTATTCTATTGTGGGCCAATGAACCGATCCAGGGATTGGCATGTCACATAGAAGCCTCGGTCTTTTCAGAACCGCGGTGTTACAACTTGACAAACTCATCATTGAGAAATGTTATAAAGGGGCAAGTTTCACCAATATGAAAGATTTCATATTTCATAAATTTACAGCCAGAATGCAAATGACAGCCAAAAGGGACCAATTCACCAGCCAGGGTAAAAGTAGTTTGGTAATAGTAAGTTCAAACTTTCTGAACCTATCCACAAGTGCATAGCAGGCACACAGACTGGACACACACTAGCATGCATGTGATGTGTTGTCAAGCTCACAAGCATAGTCAATATCACAAAACCACAACATAGACGTGGGGGAGCACATCAGTGCATCTGTCCACTACACATCACACAAGAGCAGCCAGGGTAGACAACAAGAACATCAACCAAACCAGACCAACCCAGATCAATCAAACCTCACTAGGATGGTGGCATAAGGAGGGGAATATATTAGGTGGATAACAAGATCAAGCCAGGAGCTAGGAGAAGCAGGGACAGCTCAAGGGAAAGCTCAGGAGCCCAACAAAAGCAGATCAAAACCAGATCAAGATCATCGTCACCAACTTACTACATCAGCACCAGATTTTGTGGTGAGTTTCAGAAAACCTTCACATGATCTAATCATCTTATTCAGAGAGAAACATGTGTTGTTTTGTAAAACAAAACCTTAGAAATAACCCAAGTGGGGTGAATCCATCATAGGGATTTTCTTTTAAACTGTAAGGCAAACAACAAAGTACCAAGGTCCAACCAGAGCTCAGAGCAACATCGTTGCTCTAGTTGTCAAACTATACCTTACCATCCAATCATGCATATACCTATGATCTATTCCTAGGCCATCCCTAAAGGAAGGGTAGCACCTTAGGACCAAATCCATAGGATTCATAACATGATCAAGCTCACTATCAATTTTTCCAAGCTTTGATTCAGTAAAGAATAGTTGGTACCACTACCAGGACTATCTAGATGAACCAATTAGATAAGTTTTGAATCTCTAAGCCTCAGACCAACATCATTGGTCTTAGGGAATTCAAATAAGAGCATTTCTATTTATCTCTCAAATCCAAGATTGTCTTAAGCATAAACTAACCAAATCCATGGTTTAGAATCAACCATGTGTACCATACATGATGGTGTCACAAGAACAATCCAATATGAATCAAGAATGGCAGTAAATCATCATAGATTTAGAAAAAAACTAACTAATCATTTTCGTGTAACACAGGAATCATAACTAGGATATTCCTATAATGAACTTTACTGTTTGAGATCATAATGATCTCAAACCACATGCTAATTTCTAAGTTATAAGCACTAAGACAGTAGCTGTATCTTATCATAATCCTGACCATGAATCAAATAAACAGTGGAAAGCTATTAGATCATTAGCTTAATCAAGCATGTTTCCCAAACAACAATATCATCTCAATCAGATGCAATTTAAGCATCAAATCATCTAGTAAGCCACCAGAAACATCATCTGTCATTTTTAAGCAACAAATTTCAAGCTAGTAAGAATTTAGCATGTATACAGACCATCTAAACATGAATCAAATCATCCAGTACATGAACAAGCACATAGCAGGAACCCTAAATGGATGATCATATTAATCCGAATCAGACAGTAGCAGAGAGAACACTGCCAGCGTCTAGCATGAAACCAACAAACACAGAGAGCACCAGGGGAGAAGAATCAAACTCACCATAGGTCCTCGCTGACGAATCGAAGAGGAAGCAGGGTGGCCGACGAACCGCGGCGGCACAGGGAGCACCCAGAGGGGTGCTGCAACCTGCACCTGCCACGGCGGCGGCCGCAGCAGCATACGATCCCAGCACACCACCGCAGGCGGGATCGCGGCGGCGGCGACAGCACCTTTTCCGAACCCTAGGGTTCAGGAATGGGATGGACCTGACCACGGGGAAACCTCGGAGTCAAATCCAAGTGGATAGAACGAACGAGCATCGCCGACAACCCCAAATCACACCACGGCGGCGGCCAGAACGGCTGACGATGGCAAGAATCGACGGTGGCGACATCGCCGGCCCCGGGGTCGAGTCAGAGGAGGAGGGGATAAGGTCGAGGGAGAGAGGGAGGCAGAGTGGGCTGGGTGGGCCAAAACCCTTTGGGATGATCTTTTGACCCTGCCCTATTGGGCCACCCTTGCCCAATAAGCCTAAGGGGCCAGCCCAAGTTATTTAATAAATCTTTTGATCAATTAGAAAAGACCAAAATGCCCCTGACCTCAATAAAATTATAGAAAATAAAATAAAAGTCCAAAAATTATAAATAAAATATTTTTGGATTCACAATAATCTAGTCTATCCATATAAAATAAGATATAAAAATCTGGACACATAAATTTTTATAAGAATTTTGTAATTTATATCTTCCTTACGAAATTTTACAAAATTATTGAAATGTGATAAAAATAAATAAAAATCACTTTCATTATTTACTAATATTATAGTATTTTTGAAAAATACTAAATAAATATTTAGTAATAAATTTAATGTATAATTAATAATTCTTAAAAGAATTATTAAATCAATAAAAACAAATAAAAAAGGTAATTAAATAAAATAATTCAATATATGCAATTAATATTTAAAAAAAATATTTATACATGATTTATTAAAAGGGCACCTTATAGATGGAAAATGCATATAGAATTAAATAATGCATTACATTACTTGCATAATCATTTTGCTTCTTTAAATATTGTCCATACCGGGCAATAATGATGTGCTCGAGGTCAAGTGCAAGCATCAGACTTCACTACCTTGCCATCCCTAGGCAAGTTCATCACTTGCTCATGTCCTTTGAAGAGTCTTTATCAAAGTATTTGCTAATTGGGTGTTATCATATATGCTATAAAAGAAATAAAACATTATTTTCATAAACAAAGAAATCATAGATATCATCCTAAGTGGTGATATAATGGAGCAATAGAACTTAGAGTTCTAATTGCAACAATGATGATCAAATAGGGACTTAATAACCCCTGACATAAGTGATTCTAGCGCCGCATATTATGCGTTAGCCATGAGATTTGGAATGGGACAGAGAAGTCAGCTGTATCTTCTTCCTATCGCATGAAGCCGGATGTGCATGTCGTGGTTGTTATCCTCGTAGCGTGCATATTAATTGGTAATTCATAGAGGATATGCAGCATATGGGTGGGAACCCTCATCGTCCCATGATAGTTCTGGCATCTAACGGTTTGTACAAACCATTACCGTAATTTATTATGTGGGCATGGTGTACACCAAGGAGGCATGCAGGGTCGCGAAGGGGGCAGTGATTGGCTTGGACCAACTACTGGGCCCCACATCATGGAATTGTGGATGGGAAAGTACGCCCGATTGTGCAACAAGGAGTTGATCTCTCATGGGTAAAGTAACGCACCTCTACTGAGTGTAAGAACTGTAACTTGTTACTTCCTGTTCCGGGAAGGAGATACGAACGCGGAAGGAAAGGAACTCCATGAAGTATGATTGTCATAGTTATTTTTTTCGGAATAAAATCAACCTTTGAAGAAAGATTTACAAAAACCGCATAGTGCCAAGGATTTATAATCCGAGGTGGTAGTTAGAGCATCAAACTTCCCACCATGCATATAATGAACTTGTTGGGTAACGCTATTACTCATTCTTTCCTTTGATCCCTTGCTTAGACTCTGAGGATCCCGAAGACGTGCCAATGTATGCAGTTGAATGCCAAGAAGATGTGTTCAACGAGGAACCTGATCTATACGGTGGAGTTGAAGGTGTGGATTACGAGATCCGCTATGGTGTCGATGAGAACGATTCCAATTAAGTGTCTAGTTAGTAGTAACTAACATTGCCGAGAAGCATGAACTCTATAGAATAAGCTGCTAAGCCCCACTCCTAGTCGGAGTTGTTACTTTTAAAATTTCTGCTGAACACTTTATATTTTGGTTTGTAAGTTGGATCTGTTGGAAGTCTTGAACTTCCGGTATTGTAATAATAATAATGTGTGTACTTTTGTAATATGGACCCGCAATGTTTCTGTTGTACCACTCTAAGGGATGTGATATTTACGGAACGGTGTTCTATGGATGTCATGTCAACGACTATAGTGTACTACACATGCAGTGGTATGTTGGGTCGCCGTAGTTGGTATCAGAGCAAATTGCTTTGATCTTAGGTTGGAAACCTAGTAGGATATTTGGCAACGATAAAGAATTCTCTAAAAGTAATATAATGGATATTCAAATGAGAATATTCCGTTATATATTTTAGTGCGATGATTCTTTGTTATGATGCAATATGTCATTGGATACTAATCAAAATTATTTTTCTGATATACAGAGATATGGCACCAAAGTTTGCAAAACAGACTTTGGTAAGGAAAGAGGAGACTCTTGATGATTATCAAGGATCATTTACAGACCAACTTTGTCAACTTTTCAAGCTCTTTAATTGTTCCACTAGAATTCCAGTGAACACTATCACTTATCTAGATGGCCGGATGTTATCCAAGTATCGTGTGAGTATCCAACTTCCAGAGAAGCTTGGATTATATCACGATCTACTAATAGGAGAAGGTAGGAGTCAGTTAGGAGCCTATCATGTTGTTGTTCTGGAGGCGATAGCTAATATCCGGGAGCAGAAAACTAAGGAGTTAGAAGGTAGCACATTTTCTGTGATACCTCATGATTCTATAGACTCGGAGCCTATACCGGATCATCTTAATTTGGTTAAGAAGAATCCTAAGTTAGCTTCCAGGTTTATGGATAGATACCGAACACTCGTTGTGTCTTTTTATAAGACCCATCAAGTGATTGTCGAAGACAAAAATGATATGTTAGAGGATCTAACTGATCCGGAAAGGAGGAAGCAGTTAGCATTCCAGTTAGAGAAAGAAGCAAGTAGTAGTGCAACACCTATTTTTAAGGATATACCTATAGATCCGGAATCTTTTACACCATATCCTTATTCACCAAGACCTGAACCTACACAAGATCCTACTATAGATATGCGGTATGTAGTACCACAAGGCTTAGAGGATAGTTCTGACTCAGAACTTCCTATTGAGAATTCAGATGGTTGGAGGATGGGATCATATAATGGATCTCATGAACATCAGATGTCCACAGATGGTTCTGACAGAAATGTTGGACAATCTAGTTGGATGGGTGCATGGATGAATCCTAATAATAGAAGTAGAAATACCATGTCAATAGATGATCAGGATGAAGAAGAAGATCCTGAAGAGAGAGTGTTTGAATCATCAACATCTTCTCAAAGCCAAGGGAATATACATTATCCAGTATTTAACTATGTTCCCATGAGAGCACCTGGGGAGTAGCAGGATCCGTGTACCCTGTTGACAACTCAAGAAATGAAGCTCAGGAGATGCATGCTGGAGATAATGTTGAATATGTTTCTGAAGACTTTTCAGCTGAGCTGGAGGGAGTCGATGCGCTCAAGTTGAGTAATGACTCAAGTCCTGGCACTTCAGATATAGAGTATGTTCATTCTGGAAGGCCATTTGTTCCACAAACTGTGCGACAGACAACACGTCGTCACAGTTAGACAACATGCATGTATGATGAGCGTAGTTGCTACTAGAAAGAGACAAGTAGTCAACAGTGTCAAGCACTGTGTATTGTACTCCAAGGAATAAGGTAGTGAGATGAATACGGTAGTTTTGTGAATATACCTATACGGTATATGTTGTAAGAACTTTGTATCATTATGATATTATGTATAATATGTGAAATGCATATTTGGATTTTCTTTGGATCTTTATTGTGTGACTGGTTCTATGCGTAAAGTCGAGCTCAGAACACATGTGCATGATGTAATTATGAGTATTCGCTTTATGTTGCAGGACTAGGGGGTCATGGATACGGGTGTAGAAATGGAAACTGAGCAGCAGCGGATGGAGCGCGAGGCCAAGTAAAAGGCCGATGTTGATACAGCAAATCAAGGAGCATTACCACCACCACCACCAATGAGGCCGTTAATGGAGCAGAACTTTATGCAATGCATGCAAATGATGCAAGAGACCCAAAACAAGTTCATGGAAGAGCTGCTGGGGCGAGCAAATCAGAGGGCACCTGAAGGTGGAGGAGTGAGTTTATCTGATTTCCAGAATGCAAGACCGTTACCTTTTGCATCAGCTCCTGAACCAATGGATGCAGAAGACTGGCTAGCAGATACATAAAGGAAGCTGAAAACTGTGGGTTGCAATGATGAGGAAAAATTGAGGTATGCAACTCATCTGCTGACTGGACCTGCAATATCTTGGTGGGAAAATCAGTTAGCCATGCAACAACCAGGAAGGGAGTTTACCTGGGAGGAGTTCAAGCAGAGATTTCATGAATATCATGTTCCGGAAAGTGTCATGGAGTTGAAACGGAGAGAAATTAGGAGCTTCAGCAAGGATATACTAGTGTTATGAAGTACATCCGGGAGTTTAGTCAACTGTCTTGTTATGCTGAGGAGGATGTTAACACTGAAGAGAAGAGGAATAAGCGTTTCTTGCGTGGATTAAATCAATTTGTGCGGATGCAGCTAAGGTTAGCCAATAAGCAAACTTATCAGCAGTTGTTGGATGCAGCCATTACTTTTGAAGATGACTACAAGAATGTCCAAGAGGATCGGAGGAAGAGAGCCAAGAAGGAAACCAAGAGAATTCAGGCAAGTAAACCTAAATCCAACTTGGAGTTAAAACCTCAGAATAGGAATTATGGAAACAACAACAATAACAATAACAATAACAATAATAAGGGAAGTGGTGGAAATCAATCTAATCCGAGAAGGAACGTTATCTGTAACAATTGTGGAATTCTAGGGCATTTCCAGAGGGAGTGCAAAAAGCCTGTAGTGATTTGTTATGGTTGTGGTCAGAAGGGGCTATCAAGCCAGACTGTCCGAGCAAACCACCAGGAGGATGGCCTACCAAGGGAGGAGGACAAGCCAGTGGAGGAAATGGACAGCCTAATAAAGGGGGAAAAATGGCAAGAACAACAATGGCAAGAGAAACCGACCTACCGGAAAACTAAACTATGCAACCCTCGAGGAGGTGGATAATTCAGAGCATGCAGTGATAGGTACTCTCAATATCCTTACCAATCCCAAAAAAGTTCTATTTGATACTGGTGCAACTACTTCATTCATTTCTGAAGAATTTTGTGATAAGTTCGGGATTAGAAGGGCAACGTTAGAAATCCTATGACCATAGTTATGGCAGGAGGGAATGTGATTGTACGCCACATAAAACAAGATCAGGTTATCTCGATATGTGGTTGTACATATTCGCAGACCTTTATGTGATTCCTTTGAAGGGAATTGCAGTAGTATTGGGGATGGATTGGATGATGGAACACTGAGCTCAGATAAATTGTGAGGATAAAACTATCTCAATCAAAACTCCAAGTGGAGCAAGGATAGTTTACCAGGCAGATAAACACAGCCATATCATGGTGGATCTGCAGTTAAATTCAATGAAAGAAGTTAAATTAGAAGAGATTCCTAAAGTTAATGAATTCCAAGATGTTTTTCCAACGGAATTACCGGGAATTCCACCAGACCGGGAGATAGAGTTCACCATTGACTTAATACCTGGTACAACACCAATAGCTCAAGCACCATATAAAATGGGACCCAAGGAGTTGAAAGAACTCAAGGAGCAAATTGATGAGTTAGTAGGAAAAGGATTTATACAGGAAAGTGTATCTCCATGGGGAACACCAGTAATCTTTGTGGATAAGAGAGATGGTGGAAGACGGATGTGTGGTGATTATAGAAACCTAAACAATGTGACTATCAGGAATAAGTATCCTTTACCAAGAATTCAAGATTTTTTTGATCAAGTGAAAGGAGCTAGAGTATTTTCAAATATTGATTTAAGATCTGGATACCATCAAATAAAAATTAAGCCAGAAGATGTTCCAAAAACAACATTTGTCTCAAGATATGGACACCATGAGTATCTGGTAGTACCATTTGGTTTGACCAATGCACCGGCAATATTCATGATTCTGATGAACAAGATCTTAATGCCATATTTGGACAAGTTTGTCATCGTTTTTATTGATGATATTCTGATCTATTCCAGGGATAAGGACGAGCATGCTGACCATTTAAGAATAGCATTGCAGATTTTAAGGGAACATAAGTTTTATGCTAAGTTCAGTAAGTGTGAGTTCTGGTTAGATGAGGTAGAATTCCTCGGTCATGTGATCAGCAAGGATGGAATTGTTGTGAATCCATCTAATGTTCAGTCGGTACTAGAGTGGACTGCACCGACCAATGTGAAAAAAATTCGAGGTTTCTTAGGAATGTATGGTTATTATCGGAGATTCATTGAAGGTTTCTCCAAAATAGCCGGACCAATGAACAAATTATTAAGGAAAAATACACCATTCAAATGGGATGAGAAATGTGAAGCAAGTTTCCAAGAGTTGAAGACTAGATTAACCATAGCTCCAATCTTAGCAGTTCCTGAAACAGGAAAGGATTTCACTGTATATTGTGATGCATCTAAAGAAGGTCTGGGATGTGTGTTAATGCAAGATCGGAAAGTGATTGCTTATGGTTCAAGACAATTGAAACCACATGAAGTCAACTATCGAACTCATGATTTAGAATTAGCAGCAGTGGTCTTTGCACTAAAAGGATGGAGACATTTTCTTTATGGAGCTAGATGTGAGTTATACATTGACCATAAAAGTCTCAAATATTTCTTCACTCAAAAGGAATTGAATATGAGATAGAAGCGTTGGTTGGAATTAATCAAGGATTATGATTTAAGAATCAATTATACCCCAGGGAAAGCAAATGTTGTAGCAGATGCTTTAACCAGAAAGAGTGTAGATATTCAGCTAAGCAATAGAGAGTTACCAAAAGAGTTACAAATGGACTTGGAAAGGTTGGAACTTCAATTCATCAGAACAAAGGTTCTTGGTGGATTAGCGACTATGCAGGTAGTTGCAGAGCAGGACAGTGATCTTAAGCAAGAAATTTTTAGACAACAAGAAAAAGATTCTTTTATTGCTGAGGAAATTCAGAGGATGTCTCAAGGGTAAAAATCAGTCTTTCGCCTTGGAGATTATGGATCTTTATGGTTCGAAGATCATATATGTGTTCCAGATGTGACTGAGATCAGAAATGTCATACTCAAAGAAGCACATGATACTCCATATTCTATACATCCAGGGAGTACTAAGATGTATATGGATTTTAAAGAACTATTCTGGTGGAATAACATGAAAAGGGATATTGCTAAATATTGTATCGGAATGCCATACTTGTCAAAGGGTGAAAGTTGAACATCAAAGTCCAGCAGGACCATTACAACCCTTAGAAATTCCTGAATGGAAATGGGAGGAAATAGGTATGGACTTCATCACAGGGTTACCTATGACACCAAAAAGGAAGGATATGATATGGGTAATTGTGGACAGACTTACTAAGAGTGCACATTTTATTCCAGTGAATCAAAAGGATAATGCCAAGAAGTTAGTTGAAGTATATGTTAAAGAGATAGTAAGTAAGCATGGAGTTCCCAAAAAGATCATAACTGATAGGGGATCAGTGCTTACTTTAGCATTTTGGAAGCAATTGCATGAAGCACTTGGTTCAAAGTTAGACTTCAGCACGGCATATCATCCTGAAACAGGAGGTCAAACTAAAAGGACAAATCAAATACTAGAAGACATGTTGAGAGCTTGTGCACTAGATTTTGGAGGAACATGGGAAGATCACCTACCATTGGCAGAATTTTCTTACAACAATAGCTATCAGAGTAGTCTGAAGGCAGCCCCATATGAGATTCTGTATGGAAGGAAGTGTAGATCACCAATATGTTGGTATGAACCTGGTAGCAGCAAAGAATTTGCACCAGATTATATCAAGGAAAGACAAGACATCATTGATAAGATCAGGGATAGACTGAAAATAGCCCAGAGCAGGCAGAAAAGTTATGCGGATCAAAGCTGAAGATCATGGCATCCAGAAGTGGGAGATATGGTCTATTTGAAAGTAAGTCCAATGAAAGGAGTAAAAATATTCGGAGTTAAAGGGAAATTGAGTCCAAGATACATCAGACCATTCAAGATACTGAGTCAAAACAGAACTATAGCTTATGCTCTAGAGTTACCATCAAGATTGGCTCAAGTGCATAATGTTTTCCATGTGTCACAACTTCGCAAATGTTTGAATGTTCCAGATGATGCAATCACACATCAAGAGATAGAACTACAAGCAGACCTAACTTATATTGAAAATCCTTGCAAGATTGTGGAAGAAAACTAGAAAAGATTGAGGAACAGAGCAATCAAATATTGCAAAGTACGATGGGAACATCACCCGGAGAGAGAAGCCACATGGGAGAAGGAAGAGGATTTAAGAAAAGCTTATCCAGAACTATTCAGGTACATCTCCACAAACTTCGGGACGAAGTTTAATTTAAGGGGGGAATTCTATAACATCCGAGCATATAGGACCTAACAAAGGGTAGATTTAGGAATATGAATTGTTGCATGCATTCATTTGAGAAAATGTGAGTAAAATTTTCGCCAAATAAAAACCTTGAAGTGATCAAAGTTTCTTTCTTACTTTGAGATTAGGTTTAGTCCTAAAGGAGGATTGTTTTAAACTTTGATATGATCTTAAAAGAATTATGTGTGTTTTGAAATGAGTTTGGATTTTTAAAACCTAAGTGTTTTATAATTTAAATGATTTTGATATAATATTTGAATCTTAAATTAATTAAGAGAAAAGTATTATAACTTAAATCTTATCTAAAAAAACAATATTGTATATGGAATTCATTTTATATACATAAACAAGTTACAAAGAATGAACTTACTGAAGTTATTCAAAACTTCACAATTTACAAAAAAGAATAAAGAATAAGAATATTCTTTATTAATAAATATATAATATTTATTACAAATGAATAAAATAAAGATTACAAGAATTCTAAAAGAAAAATTACAATTTATATCTACTAACTATCCTATATCTAAAGCTACACTAAATCTTTATCCTTATCTTTGTACCTGCAAAACAAAGATCAAATAGAAAACAAAATAGGATTAGTGTTAGTATATTTCTCTCAGATATGTCAGTGAGGTGCACTTGACAAACTCATCATTGAGAAATGTTATAAAGGGACAAGTTTCACCAATATGAAAGATTTCATCTTTCATAAATTTACAGCCAGAATGAAAATGACAGCCAAAAGGGACCAATTCACCAACCAGGGTAAAAGTAGTTTGGTAATAGTAAGTTCAAACTTTCTGAACCTATCCACAAGTGCATAGCTGGCACACCGACTGGACACACAACAACATGCATGTGATGTGTTGTCAAGCTCACAAGCATAGTCAATATCACAAAACCACATCACAGCCATGGGGGAGCACATCAGTGCATATCTCCACTACACATCACACAAGAGCAGCCAGGGTAGACAGCAAGAACATCAACCAAACCAGACCAACCCAGATCAATCAAACCTCACCAGGATGGTGACATAAGTAGGTGAATGGATTAGGTGGATATCAAGATCAAGCCAGGAGCTAGGAGGAGCAGGGACAGCTCAAGGGCAAGCTCAGGAGCCGAGCAAAAGCAGATCAAAACCAGATCAAGATCATCATCACCAACTTACTACATCAGCACCAGATTTTGTGGTGAGTTTCATAATACCTTCACATGATCTAATCATCTTATTCAGAGAGAAACATGTGTTGTTTTGTAAAACAAAACCTCAGAAAACACCCAAGTGGGGTGAATCCATCATAGGGATTTTCTTTTAAACTCTAAAGGCAAACAATAAAGTACCAAGGTCTAACCAGAGCTCAGAGGATCATCCTTGCTCTGGTTGTCAAACTATATCTTACCATCCAATCATGCATATACCTATGATCTATTCCTAGGCACATCCCTAAAGGAAGGGTAGCACCTTAGGACCAAATCCATAGGATTCATAACATGATCAAGCTCACTATCAATTTTTCCAAGATTTGATTCAGTAAAGAATAGCTGGTACCACTACCAGGACTATCTAGATGAACCAATTAGATATGTTCTGAATCCCTAAGCCTCAGACCAACATCATTGGTCTTAGGGAATTCAAATAAGAGAATTTCTATTTATCTCTCAAAGCCGAGATTGTCTTAAGCATAAACTAACCAAATCCATGGTTTAGAATCAAACTTATGTACCATACATGATGGTGTCACAAGAACAATCCAATATGAATCAGGGAAGGCAGTAAATCATCATAGATTCAGAAAATCAACTAACTAATCATTTTCCTGTAACACATGAATCATAACTAGGATATTCCTATAATGAAATTAACTGTTTGAGATCATAATGATCTCAAACCACATGCTAATTTCTAAGTTATCAGCACTAAGAAAGTAGCTGTATCTTATCATAATCCTGACCATGAATCAAATAAACAGTGGAAAGCTATCAGATCATTAGCTTAATCAAGCATGTTTCCCAAACAACAATATCATCTCAATCAGATGCAATTTAAGCATCAAATCATCTAGTAATCCACCAGAAACATCATCTGTCATTTTTAAGCAACAAATTTCAAGCTAGTAAGAATTTAGCATGTATACAGACCATCTAAACATGAATCAAATCATCCAGTACATGAACAAGCACATAGAAGGAACCCTAAATGGATGCTCATCTTAATCCAAATCAGACAGTAGCAGAGAGAACACTGCCAGCGTCTAGCATGAAACCAGCAAACACAGAGAGCACCAGGGGAGAAGAATCAAACTCACCATAGGTCCTCGCTGACAAATAGAAAAGGAAGTAGGGTGGCCGACAAACCGTGGCGACACATGGAGCACCTAGAGGGCGCAGAACCTGCACACTGCCATGGCTGCAGTAAGCAAGACGAGCTCAAGACACCACCTTGAAGCGGGTCGCGGCAAATGACACCTTTTCCGAACCCTAGGGTTCGGGAATGGGATGGACCTGACCACGGGAAACCCCGGAGTCAAATCCAAGTGGATAGAACGAACGAGCATCACCGACAACCCCAACTCGCACCATGGCGGCGGCCAGAATGGCCAACGGCGGCAGGAATCGACGGTGGCGACATCGCCGGCCACAGGGTCAAGTCAGAGGAGGAGGGGATAAGGTCGAGGGAGAGAGGGAGGCAAAGTGGGATGGGTGGTCCAAAACCCTTCGGGGTGATCTTTTGCCCTTGCCCTATTGGGCCACCCTGGCCCAATAAGCCCAAGGGGCCAGCACAAGTTATTTAATAAATATTTTGATCAATTAGAAAAGACCAAAATGCCCCTAACCTCAATAAATTATAGAAAATAAAATAAAAGTCCAAAAAATATAAATAAAATATTTTTGGATTCACAATAATCCACTCTATCCAAATAAAATAAGATATAAAATTTTGGACACTTAAATTTTTATAAGAATTTTGTAATTTATATCTTCCTTATGGAATTTTACAAAATTATTGAAAGGTGATAAAAATAAATAAAAATCACTTTCATTATTTACTAATATTATAGTATTTCTGAAAAATACTAAAAATATATTTAGTAATAAATTTAATGTATAATTAATAATTCTTAAAAGAATTATTAAATCAATAAAAAAACAAATAAAAAGGTAATAAAATAAAATAATTCTATATATGCGATAAATATGAGAAAAAATAATATTTATAAATGCTTTATTAAAAGGGCACCTTATATAAGGAAAATGCATATAGAATTAAATAATGCATTACATTACTTGCATAATCATTTTCTTCTTTAAATATTGTCCTTACCGGGCAATAATGATGTTTTGTAGAACTAGAAGCTCAAGGTCAAGTGCAAGCATCAGACTTCACTACCTTGCCATCACAAGGCAAGTTCATCACTTGATCATGTCCTTTGAAGAGTCTTTATCAAAGTATTTGCAAATTGGGTGTTATCATATATGCTATAAAAGAAAGAAAATATTATTTTCATAAACAAAGAAATCATAGATATCATCCTAAGTGGTGATATAATGGAGCAATAGAACTTAGAGTTCTAATTGCAACAATGATGATCAAATAGGGACTTAATAACCCCTGACATCAGTGATTCTAGCGCCGTATATTACACGTTAGCTATGGGATTTGGAATGGGACAGAGAAGTCAACTATATCTTCTCCCTCTCACATGAAGCCGGATGTGCAGGTCGTGGCTGTTATCCTCGTAGCATGCATATTAATTGGTAATTCGTAGAGGATATGCAGCATATGGGTGGGAACCCTCATCGTCCCACGATAGTTCTGGCATCTAACGGTTTGTACAAACACTTGCCGTAATTCATTATGTGGGCATGGTGTACACCAAGGAGGCATGCGGGGTCGCGAAGGGGGCAGTGATTGGCTTGGACCAACTACTGGGACCCACATCATGGAATTGTGGACGGGAAAGTACGCCCAGTTGTGCAACAAGGAGTTGATCTCTCATGGGTAAAGGAACGCACCTCTTCTGAGTGTAAGAACTGTAACATGTTACTCCCTGTTCCGGGAAGGAGCTACGAACGCGGCAGGAAAGGAACTCCATGAAAGTTCTGGTCAACCTGTGAAGGCTGATTGTCATAGTTATTTTTTTCATAATAAAATTCACCTTTGAAGAAAGATTTACAAAAACCGCATAGTGCCAAGGATTTATAATCCGAGGTGGTAGTTAGAGCATCAAACTTCCCACCGTGCATATAATGAACTTGTTGGGTAACGCTGTTACTCATTCTTCCTTTTGATCCCTTGCTTAGACTCTGAGGATCCCGAAGACGTGCCAAGGAGATGTGTTCTACGAGGAACCTTATCTATCCGGAGGAGTTGAAGGTGTGAATTACGAGATCCGCTATGGTGTCGATGAGAACGAGTCCAATTAAGTGTCTAGTTAGTAGTAACTAACAGAGCCAAGCATCATGAACTTGTAACATCCCTAAAATCATGTTTCAAAACCCATGCATATAATCCATGCATCCATGATCATTTAGGGTTCCATTTTTCAAAACCATTTCAAAAATAGGAGCATATGTTGCTCATTATTTTATGTAAGTATGCTCTAGCCTTAGTGCTACTTCCTAATGAGAAGAGTACTTGTTTTGTTCAGTAATGTTTTGAATTCAAACTTAAGTACTTTCCAAAGCCTTAGCAAAGTTTTCAAAACAAAGTGTGAAAATAAAACCAGTTTTATGCCTATTGTTTATATCACATTAAGGCTTGGTTTTATTTTTATTTTCAAATGATCAAAGTGTTTTTGAGTAAACAGTAGTGTTTGACACACATTTGAGTGCAAAGTTTACTGTATAAAAACCTAGAGAAGATTTGAATTCAAACTTATTTGAATTAGAGTTGAAAAATCATTTCTAGAAAGTCAAACAGAAAAAGAAAAGGAGTAAAGGAAAAAAAATAAGACAAACAGCCAAATTGGCCCAGCCAGCCTAGTTCGACCCATCTAGCCCAACTACCCCCTCCCGCGAAACGTTTTCCTTTACTCGCAAACACACCCACAGAGTCGCTGACGCAGGGACCCCACCTCCTCTCATTTTCTCTCGCTGACAACGCGGCCCACGCAACGGTCATCGTCTCCACCCGGCGACGAGTTCTTCCCCAAATCACTCGGCCGTTTCCTGATTGATTCGCAGCTTCAATTCCCGTTCAATGCCCGAGTAATTCACGCCCATGTCCTCGCCTACTTAAGCACCATGCCACCCTCCTCCTTTTCCCCCAAACCCCACCCCACCGGAGCCACCAGGCTGCTCGTATTTCTCTCTGGATGCCCCTCTGCTCCGACGAGTTCGCTGTCGAATTCCGGTAAGCCCCGCATCCCCCTCTGCCTCTGGTTCAGACTAGCTTATTCTACATCTCCGTGCGCATCTACTGACTCTCTCCGTTTGCTCGCGCATGCTCTGTAGCCTTGGCAGCGTCGTCGACTGAGCTCCGCCACCATCTGTTCCAACTCCGGCGACCATTCCTCGTAAGACCCAGCTTCCCCTCTCCCTCTGTTTGATACACGTGTGATCCCCATCATCCTACGCATCTAACGGCACCCTTTTCTCGTCTTAGCGTGGCCCAGAACATCGACTCTGTCGCCAACAGAGAACACCGTCGCCAGGGACTTCTCCGACGAGTAATCCACGACGACCCCGAGCGCCCCTTCGCCAACCGAGCACACGTTGAGCATCTCCTCGTCACGGCGATTCTGGTGAGCATCCTCACACCTCCCCGGGCGACCTAGCTCGCCGGCAAGCTTGCAGCCAGAGCGCGCCGCCGCCTGTCACCGCCGCCAGCGCCGCCACTTGTTGGTTAGTCGCTGAGAGCCATGCGATGTAGATTGGACGAACGCGATAGAACATAGTCGAAGGGGTAAGTAGAGATCTGAGCCGCACGTTTTAGTTAGATCTAACGGTTCGGAAGCGTGATCCTGAGCGAAGCGGTACCCTCCAATCAGGAAGCGCCGCGTGGCATGAGTTTTGTTTTAAATTTCTGAATTGGATCTAGTAGATGTTTAAACTTGTTTAATTCATAACTTTTGATTCCCACGTCCAAACTTGACAAATTTTATGTCAATGGAATCAGGAGAGAAAATACTTTCCATTAATGAAATGTGTTTAAGGTTTTGCTTCTGTTAAAATGGTTGTTTTTGTAGAAACATTTGTAGGAATAAATTGGGTATAATAATTATTTCAAAAATATTTTAATGTTCAAATAAAGTTTATTTGGCAAGTTTCGAACTTGTTTATGATTCAGTACTATGCACTTGTCTTGTTTGGTGTATAAAATAATCACATGGCATTATGCATGCATCCATATATTTTTGCTTGTATTTGTTTTGTATGTGATTTTGGTGCTATCATTTTTTGTGTAGATTTTGGTGCAAATAGTTATTGTGATTGTGAGGATTGTAGGTACTCTCCAAACTACCAAGGCAAGTGGTGCTTCATGATTTTATTCCTATGTTTTTCAAATATGCATTAGAAATATTTTGCTTGTCTTGCATGGATATTTTGATCTATATGCTATGCTTGGGAAATCCTAGTAGTTGTAGAATTGCTAGAAATATTTCTAAGTCTTATCAATGCCATGCTTAGCCTAGCTAGTAGCAACCAAGGGTGGTTATATTCATGCTATGAATAAATATTTCTAAGTCTTTGGACTATGTTTTTGCTTAATAAAACAACTAAGTGAATGAAACACCTGGGTGGAATGGAATGAATGGGTTATGTTGAGTGGTTAAACAAGGCCCATTTCTATGGTTTACCTTGTGTATATCACTTTTGGAAAGCCACCCAGGAACAAATGGATTTGAGATGCCATATGTTAAGAAGCTTTTAGTGCAGCCACTTGGCAATATGGGCTCTGCCTGGATCGTATAGGTTGCAATAACTTAGCCATTTGGACAGTTGGTGGTAGTGGGATGATAGGTTGGAGCGCGTCCATTTGGTCTAAGGGAAGGCTTCTGAAAGGTCCTGCCTTGGTGAAAATCAAGTCTTGTGGGGAAAGTGCACAACCTCTACAGATGGAAGAATCTAAGTACTTAGCCAGGTCCCTGGTATTGGACAACTTGAGCATCAAGACATGGAAGCTATCAAGAATCTCCTCATCCCAATTTCTAAGTAAAAACTTGTGGTTGAACAAGGGTGAAGGACCCCAATGTCTATTGGTGGTTCCTTGGGAAAGATTTTGACAAAGAAAAACTTAGTGTTTTCAACTAATAGGTAAACCTATTTTGAGCAAAGCAAGACTAAGCTACACTTAGCCAAAATGAATATAGTATCTAGTCCACCAATATTCTACTAAGGTATCACTTGCCAATACTATTCCAATGTATTAACCCACTGTGGCTGCAACTTCTGATGTTGCAGGTTATTCTGATGATGATTAGGAGTCATGAGTCTACACTCAACATGCTTGCCTGTGGCACATGAAGATGAAGACTTATTTAACTTATTACATATTTGAGCTCTTGTACTAGGCCTATGGACATGGAGTTTGTAAAAGACTATGTTTGTCTCTGAAATGACTTGTAATAATGACCTTTGTTTCTGTGTACTTCACCTTAAACTGTGGATGCTAGCATTGATCCAGGGACTAGCATTGCAATCACAGGGATCCTTTCCTTTACAAAGGAGGGATCTTACAGAACTCTATAGAATAAGCTGCTGAGCCCCACTCCTAGTCTGAGTTGTTACTTTTAAAATTTCCGCTGAACACATTATATTTTGGTTTATAAATTGGATCTTTTGGAAGTCTTGAACTTCCCGTATTGTAATAATAATAATGTCTGTACTTTTGTAATATGGACCCGCAATGTTTCTGTTGTACCACTCTGAGGGATGTGATATTTACGAAACGGTGTTCTGTGGATGTCATGTCAACGACTATAGTGTACTACACATGTAGTGGTATGCTGGGTCACCGCAACGGAGCCCCTCTGATTCAGCCATCACCACCACCACCTCCGGCCGCCATCACCGCAGTCGCGCCGCCTCCTCCAGTCATTGTCGCTGCTGTGGCACCTCCACCGCCCGTCATCGAGGAAGTCCTGGCACCCTCCGACTCTGTGATTGACGCGCTATACGCCGACTTCAGTGTAGATTCAGAGGAGATAGATTTTAGTCCAGAGGAACTAGACTCCGCCAGGCAGGAGATGGAGGAGGAGTACACGCGCGACGAGCAAGCCAACAAAGCCGTCACGTCTCGAGAGGTGTTCGTCACCATTGGGACGGCGATGGATGAAGATCAACCCGGACGAGCTCCACCTACATCGCTGGACAAGGGGAAGGGACCACCTGTTGCTACCGACGATGATCGCGCAAAGGTCATGCCCCCTCCGCCTAACCCAGTACAACAGCCGCAGGAACTCGCCACCGGCCCGAGCAACAACAACACCGCAAACCTGCCACCTCCGGCGTCTACGTCTGCTACTGCCCAAGTTACTCCACCTGATAGAGTGATGTACGACAACCTCCTCGTCGAGCCACTGACCGTAGCTCATATCCGGAATGTGACCCAGATTGACAAGAAGCGTCAGCAGCTGCTGGAAGAAGCACAGGCCATCGCGGAACAAGGCGCTAAGCTAGATCGTGATCTGGTCAACGCGTAGAAATCCATAGAGAAAGCCAGAGCAATGGAGGCCGAGTACAAGACTCTGCTGCAGCAGAAGAAGGCCAAGAAAGCTCTGGCTCGCATCATCAATGATCCCGGTGTACGGTGAAACCTAGGATGGGCTCCCCCGAAGCCGGCACAAGCCAAGCCATACATTGACAGTGAAGGCAGACAGGTGATGCCCACTCCACTCCTCAACCTCGCCGTCGCCAAGACCCTTCTGGAGCAGGATAGATCGCCCGAGGCAGTGGACCAGTTCTATGAGCTAGTGGCCAAGGAGGTAAAGCAGCAGGAAAAGGCCACCTCTCAGAGGCTTGAGTCTGACCCAGCGTTTTGCCAGTCTAGCCAACATAAGCCGCCAAGGGACAGATCTCCTATTGATGTCGGGTCTCAGACGGGTTCATTAGAATGAAGACGGAGGGATGCGCGCAACAGGAAGGATGCTATCCCCATATCCTCCGACCACAGAGAAAAGGCCCGATCGCGTCGCCCATCGCCACCACCCTGATCCCCCTGATCTCACGAAGATCCCAAGGCTCACCATCATACGGATATGCCCCCGCCAAGGCAGAGCGGCATCGTCATCCGTGACAACGTGGAGCAGACCCGTCATGACGGAGAGCGCAAGCAAGGACTATGAACCTAGGATTGGAAACCACTAAGGAAAAATTTTACCAACTTCCACACTTGTCTTTTCTTCTCGTAAACTTTTCTAATCTTCTTCCTCATCTCTATTTGTAGATGAAATCCATCAACGAAGCCGTGAGGAAGGGGCCACTCATGACTATGATTTTGGAGTGTGAGACAGAATTCCCCAAGGCTTTCGAGGACCTCATGGTTGCCATGGGAATACATGGTTCAGCTGTGTGCAAAGGTTTTCCTGTGATGGATGAAGGAGTTGAGTACTGGTGGGTGCAACTTCACTTGTATAAAAACGAGGAAGACAACCACAAGGACTCAGGATTCTGCATGGTCACCAACTCAGTGATGCACACCACATTCTTTGATTCAGCAAGGGATGCAGCTTGGAAGGCCATCAAAGAACTTGGTGATAGAATCAAGTGCAGAATGCTTAACACCCAGAATGACCTTAAGGAAGAAAAGAAGCATACCCAAGAGTTAGAGGCTACCAACCAAATCTTAAGGAAGGACATCATAGACTTAGAAATGGAGTCATGTGATCTAGATAAACAGATTGCCTCTAGGGATGCCCTGTTAGCCAACTTGGCAAGTGAGATGGGATTGTATGTACCTCGTTAGTTGGACCACCACACTTATCATTTCATTTCCCAAATGTTGTTTAAAATAAGTTGAACCTTGGTTGTTTGTAATGAATCAATGTATGCCATGACTTGTGTGTTTTGATTTCCAAAGTTATGCCTGTGATGCCTTGTCTTGTGATTTGTCTTAAATTGTGTTGATTCTAACTTTTTCTATCTTATTAAATAGATGCCTAATGTTACTATCAGCACGGCTGAAGAGTTCAAGGGAACTCGCTTTGGCACTCGTATTATTGAGCTCACTAGTCTGCTCAATCTCCCTCTTCCTACTATCATGATGGTTCCCCTCACCAAATTTGAGAGGAAAGACCTTTGGGGCTTCAAGGTTAACCAGCCAGGACGCTAGACTGAGCCAGCCACGGAGGCCATCATCTTCAAGATCATGCATGATGACAAGGAGAGAGGCCTAGAGGTAGTCATGCAGGATTTTCTTGGTAGTTTACTAGGGATACACTCTCGAGAGGTTAGAGGTACTCACTTCCACACCTTCGGTAGACGTGATGATGATGGTGAGGCCATTGAATTTGAGGATACTTCGAGAGAGATGGCAGAGCCGATTCGCCTATACCTCCAGGACTTAGAGGTTCTTCTCAGGCACATAGACACCGATAGGACCAATGTCATGCTCAGCAATGACGAACTCCAGGTGCAGCTTCGTGACAAGGACAAGCTCTTCGCGGAGAAAGATGAGATAGTCAAGGAGATGGAGGCCAAGTTTGAGAGTCAGGACAGAAAGTTCAAGAGTCAAGAGAAGCGAGTCCAAGATAGGAACAAGAGGATTCGAGACATGACTGCAGAACTAGAGGCCAAAAAACTCCGGGCTCGAGCATCAGCAAGGTGTGATTGAGAGGCTTCGTGCACATAAGAGGGCTCTCAAAGCCAAAGTAGATACCTTGACCACCAATGTCGAGGAATACAAGACCGCTATGGAGAATGCAGGTCTTACATTTGTTGATGAGGAGGTTGATGCAGAGGAGTAGTGATGACTACTCATTTACCTTTATTTATCATGTCTTTGATTATTGAGTCGCAATGACCATCCAACATATGGATGGCTTGCTATTGGTGTGTTACTTTTCCAAAAAAAATATTGTCTGTGTTTTTAAACCTTTACTACTATGATGCATGATTGTGATTTGTTATGTGATGTATTATGCATGTTAGCATCAATGGTTATCTCATTCTTATCCTTATTGAAAACCACATATGCCTCCTCGACGTGCCAATCCCAACCCCAACAACAACAACATCACCCCAGAGATGCAGCAGATGATGACAGCTCAGACTCAGTTGATGCAAATGATGACCACGTTCATCCAGAATAAGAACAACAACAACAATAACAACAACAACAATCAGAACAACCCACCGGGTTTTGACATGCTCACCAGGTTCTTAAGGCTAAGGCCAGCAAAGTTTTCAGGAACTACTGATCCTATGGTGGCCAATGATTGGCTACGCTCTGTGAATAAGGACCTGGTAAATGTTGGCTGTACTGATGAAGAGAAAGTCAGATTTGCAGCTCACTGTTGGAAGGACCAGCAGCCACTTGGTGGGATAACTTCCAGATCACCACTCCCATTGAGGATGTGACATGGGCTATCTTTGAAGATGGTTTCCATACTGCTCACATCTCATCCAGAGTGATGAGTTTGAAGAATAAAGAGTTCCATAACTTGAAGCAGCGCCACCGCAGCGTGGCTGAATATATTGAGGAGTTCAACAATCTGGCGCGATATGCACCGGATGAAGTTGACACTGATGCTAAGAGTAAGGAAAAGTTCCTTGAAGGGTTGAATGATGAATTGAACCTGCAGTTAGTTGTGGCCTATGTTCCCACATACCAGTCTCTTTGTGACAAGGCTGCTATTTTGGAGAGCAAGATGAAACAAGTTGAAAGCAGGAAGAGAAAGCACTCTAACAAGAACAGCTCGGGATCGTCTCACAAGCGTTCCCATTATGATGATAGTGGGAGTTCTGGATCCCACAAGCATGGGAAGTTCAACAAGCACCACAACCACAACCGTTATCATGACAACAAGCACCACCGTAGTCATGACAACAAGCACCACCGTAGTCATGACAATGATAAGTACAAGAATAACAAGGGTGGATATAAGAGCCACCACAGTGGAAGTGGAAGTGGCAGTGGAAGCCAGCGTGTAAAGAAGGATCTTAGTCAGGTTGAATGTTTCAAGTGCAAGAAGATGGGGCATTATGCAAATGGATTCCCAGAAAAGAAAGTTGAAGGACCCAATAAGCCCAACCCTTTTCAAAAGGGGCAAGTGAACCACATTAATGTGGAGGATATCTATGAGGAATCTGATGTTGTGGCTGGTAAGTTCAAACTCAATTCTATTCCAGCACTTGTTCTTTTTGATACTGGTGCATCACATTCATTCATATCAAAATCATTTGTTGAAAGAAATGGGTTTCCAACTAAAAACATTGGGTGTCCAATAAAAGTAAGTTCTCTAGGTGGAGATATGATAGTAAGTCTTGGATGCCGGGATCTAGTGATAGAGTTTGGAAAACATAAGTTTCCAGTGAGTCTGATAATCCTAGATTCCTAAGGACTGGATGTAATTTTGGGAATGGATTGGATGACCAAGTATGAAGGAGTACTAGATTGTGCCAATCATACTGTTGCACTCACAACCCTGGAAAAGAAAAGGACTAGATTCAAGTCTAACTTTGAATCAAAAGGGAGTAAGCTAAATTCTCTTAAGGGGGTTAGCATAGATAGTGTTCCAATTGTGAGTGAATATCCGGATGTGTTTCCGAAAGAATTGCCAGGAATGCCACTAGATAGAGATGTGGAATTTCTTATTGATTTGCTACCAGGATCAGGACCAATAACAAACAGACCGTACAAGATGTCAGTGGATGAGTTGAAAGAACTCAAGAAGCAGCTTGGAGAACAGTTGCAGAAAGGTTTTATCCAACCAAGTTCTTCATCTTGGGGAGCACCAGTTTTGTTTGTGGAAAAGAAAGATAGAAGTCAAAGGTTATGCATTGATTACCATTCACTCAATGAGGTGACTATCAAGAACAAATACCCTTTGCCTAGAATCAATGACTTGTTTGATCAGTTAGAAGGAGCTTGTGTGTTCTCAAAGATTGTTCTCCGGTCAGGTTATTTCTAGCTCAAGATAAGGGAAAGATAGCTTTCACCACTAGATATGGATTGTACGAGTACACTGTGATGCCATTTGGTTTGACCAATGCACCAGCTTATTTCATGAATATGATGAACAAGGTGTTCATGGAATTTCTTGATAAGTTTGTTGTCGTTTTCATCGATGACATTTTGATCTACTCCAAGAGCAAAGAAGAGCATGAAGGACATTTACGTTTGATACTTGAGAAGCTTAGAGAGCATAAGCTGTATGCCAAATTCAGCAAGTGTGAATTTTGGTTAAATGAAGTTGGTTTTCTTGGACACGTTGTGTCAGGGGATGGTGTAGCAGTTGATCCTGCTAAAGTTTCAGCTGTAACTGAATGGGAATCTCCCAAGTCAGTGAAAGAGATTTGTAGTTTCCTTGGCTTAGCAGGTTACTACAGAAGGTTCAATGAGAATTTCTCCAAGGTAGCTAAGCCTATGACATAATTGCTAAAGAAAGACAAGAAATTGCTTGGTCTGAAGGATGTGAACTCAGTTTCCAAGAGTTGAAGAAGAGACTAGTGACAACACCAGTCTTATGTTTGCCAGATTTGGAGAAAGATTCCAAGTATATTGTGATGCATCTCATCATGGATTAGGTGCAGTACTTATGCAAGAAGGGAAAGTAGTGGCTTATGCCTCGAGACAACTCAAAACTCATGAGGTAAACTACCCTACTCATGATTTAGAGTTATCCTCTGTTTTCCATGCACTCAAAACAAGGAGACACTATCTTTTGGGAAAGCGATGTGAAGTGTTCACAGATCACAAGAGTTTGAAGTATATCTTCACCCAGAAAGAAATTAACATGATACAAATAAGATGGCTAGAACTCATCAAGGACTATGACTTGAGTTTGCAATACCACCCCGGTAAAGCAAATGTTGTAGCGGATGCTCTAAGCCGTAAGGTTTTTGTGAATG
This sequence comes from Avena longiglumis, assembly GCA_030063025.1. Classification (NCBI taxonomy): domain Eukaryota; kingdom Viridiplantae; phylum Streptophyta; class Magnoliopsida; order Poales; family Poaceae; genus Avena; species Avena longiglumis. The sequence continues at coordinate 216,614,465 of CP125978.1, read as the reverse complement.
GCCTTACTAAAGGAGAATTGCCAGATGATCTGTGTGCCTAATTTAGAGATCTCAGATTGGAGATTGTGCCTAAGGGACATCTCATGTATTTCGACGTTCAACCCACTTTGTTGGACAAGATCAAAAAAGCCCAAAAGACAGATATGGAAATTGAAGAGATTAAGGAAAAGATTGGCAAGGGAAAAGCCAAAGGATTCCATGAATGTGAATAGGGTACTTTATGACATGGAAAACGTATCTGTGTTCCACAAGATCCGGAGCTTCGAAAACTGATTTTACAAGAAGCACACAACTCACCATATTCTATTCATCCGGGTAACACCAAAATGTACATGGATATGAAGGAAAGATTTTGGTGGAATAATCTCAAGAAGGACATCGCCGAACATATAGCTTTGTGTGATGTATGTAGTAGAGTGAAGGCGGAACATCAGAAACCAGCAGGATTGTTACAACCACTACCTATTCCTGATTGGAAGTGGGACAAGATTGGCATGGATTTCATCACCGGATTGCCAAGGAACAGGTCAGGATATGATTCTATTTGGGTAGTAGTGGATCGCCTAACTAAAGTGGCTCATTTCATACCCGTGAAGACAACTTATACAAGTGCAAAGTTAGCTAAGATCTATATGAGTAGAATTGTATGTCTACATGGAGTACCCAAGAGTATTGTGTCTGATAGGGGAACTCAATTCACTTCTCATTTTTTGAGGCAATTACATGAGTCATTGGGAACAAGGTTGGAATTCAGCACTGCATTTCACCGTCAAACTGATGGACAAACAGAAAGGACCAGTCAGATTCTTGAAGATATGTTGAGAGCATGTGCTCTAGACTATGGATCCAGTTGGGATCAAAGTCTGCCATACGCAGAATTCTCTTACAATAACAGCTATCAAGCCAGTATTGAGATGGCACCATTTGAGTTTCTCTATGGGAGAAAGTGTACCACCCCATTGCTATGGAATGGTGTGGGAGAAAGAAGTTTGTTCGGACCAGAACTCATCAAAGAGGCTGAAGAGAAAGTCAAGCTGGTTAAGGACAGATTGAAGATAGCACAGTCCCGACAAAAGAGCTACGCAGATCCTAAGCGTAGAGAAGTCACCTATGAAGTAGGTGACAGAGCTTATCTTAGAGTGTCACCACTTCGTGGAGTGAAGAGGTTTGGTGTCAAAGGTAAATTCGCCCCAAGATATGTTGGACCATTCAAGATTCTGAGTCATAAAGGAGAAGTAGCTTATGAGATTGAATTGCCAGAGTCTTTGTCAGCTGTTCATAATGTGTTCCATGTGAGTCAACTTAAGAAATGCCATCCAGAAATGGAAGAGAATTATTTGAAGGATACTATACCTTTGGAAGAGGTTCAATTGGAGAGTGACCTCACTTATGAGGAGAAGCCTATAAAAATACTTGAGACTGCATAAAGAGTTACTCGGACCAAGACTATCAAATTCTGCAAAGTTCAATGGAACCATCATTCCGAAGAAGAAGCAACATGGAAAAGAGAAGATGATCTTCGGAAAGACCACCCTCACCTATTTGCTAGCCAACCCGAATCTCGAGGGTGAGATTCACCTTAAGGGGGTTAGATTTATAACATCCCTAAAATCATGTTTCAAAACCCATGCATATCATACATGTATCCATGATCATTTAGGGTTCCATTTTCAAAACCATTTCAAAAACAGGAGCATATGTTGCTCATTATTTTATGTAAGTATGCTCTAGCCTTAGTGCTACTTTCTAATGAGAAGAGTACTTGTTTTGTTCAGTAATGTTTTGAATCCAAACTTAAGTACTTTCCAAAGCTTGAGCAAAGTTTTCAAAACAAAGTGTGAAAATAAAACCAATTTTATGCCTATTGTTTATATCACATTAAGGCTTGGTTTTATTTTTATTTTCAAATGATCAAAGTGTTTTTGAGTAAACAGTAGTGTTTGACACACATTTGAGTGCAAAGTTTACTGTATAAAATCCTATAGAAGATTTGAATTCAAACTTATTTGAATTAGAGTTGAAAAATCATTTCTAGAAAGTCAAACAGAAAAAGAAAAGGAGTAAAGGAAAAAAGATAAGACAAACAGCCAAACTGGCCCAACCAGCCCAGTTCGACCCATCTAGCCCAACTACCCTGTAACACCCTCAGTATCGACCCTATGCAAGTTTCAGCGCTTCCCGCCAAACCCGCATAGAAACGATTCAAAGGTGCCCACCAGGCACTTGCATGCGGGTGGAAAACAAAGTAATATCATTACACAATAGTCCTCGATGGAACCCACAAAAAATATATACAACAGCGACTCAAAGAGTCAAGAATACAGATATACAGTATAAAGATTCAAATCACCTTGAAAACGATACAGCGTCCGAGTACGGACAAGATGCAAATTGAGCTAAGAGCCCTGAAGAATAACCAATGGCATCCATAACCCTGCCCAGGCCAAGCCGGAAGGGTAACCCTGCTAACGACGTCGATCTCAAAACCTGCTTAAACAAAAGGGGTTCCGACAAAGGGCAAAGGAAAAAGAGAGCGGTCAGTACTGAGGCCAGTACACGACGAGACTAGAATTCGGCGGTCCTCGCCTACATAGGTATGGTGGACTGAAGTGGCAGCGCAGGATGCACTAAACAACCTATAGAGACTCAATACAACTGGCAGCTATCAGATAGGGATAAGAATGTCACATCCCAATATTTTCCAAATCTTGTAATGTGAAAAATAAATAAACAAAAATAAATTTTGTTGAAAATCAGGGTGAAAAGAAACTTTAGTTTCTAAAATATAAACTTAAAATCCCATCTTGAACAAACTTTGATAAAAAGTTTGAATCCAACAAAGTCCAAATCAAGGGAAATGCATTCCTCAATGGATGTATCTGGAAATTTGAACACTTGGAAAATAAATCCAAATCCCAAAGCCCTAATGGAATAAAAATCATTTCCAAAGTTATCTCCAAGCCTATGGATTTGATCCATATAAAAATTTGTCAACAAACATTCACAAATGATCAAGAAAGACAAATAGAAATATTATAAGATCATATAAATTGGTTTCACTTAATTTGGAGCCATAAATAAAATCTTATGAATTTAATAAGATAAGGAAAAGTAATTTCCAAAGCTAATAAAGAATCTATCTGCAAATCCATACCAATTGGTGAGCAAATAATCCTAAAGGTATTTAAAAGGATAAACAAATATTAAACAAGATTTTACAAATTGGAATCACCAAGATTGGATCTCTAAATAAAAAGATATGGATTTTATAAGTTAAAGAAAAAAAATATTAAATAAAGAATATTTAAAGACCAAATCAAATCTTGGCCTAAACCATAAACAAGTGGATTAAGTTATAATCCAAATGCAAATAAAAATATTGGATAAAGAATTGCCAAAGTAAAATAAAATGGCATAAACCAAATCCTATTGGAATAAAGACAAATCCAAATTTTAAATGATGAATTATTTGAACCCAAATAAACAAATAAAAACCTACTGAAAGGATTTGGAAAGTTTTAAGAATTTAAATGGAGATTTAAAAATATTATTAAATCTTATCTAATTAAAACTAGAGCCTATTTTGAATAAATAAAAGACCCCAAAATGAATAAGGTTTTATACAAAAATTGACACCTGATTACAATACTAATCAGTATTTAAACCTACACAAAATTTGGCAAAGGTTTGAAATCAAATGAGTGTTTGAATTGTTGGACCAAAATCAAAACAGAATAAAAGAAATAGAAAAAGAAAAGCAAACAGAACAATTTTTTTTTGAAAAGGTGCAGCCCAACCTAACTGGCCCATTAAGCCCAACCACAGCCCACTCCCTCTCTCTCGCAGCGCGAAGCGTTTTCTACTCAAACTCTCAACCGCAGCGACGCTGACAGACGGACCCCACCCCCCCACTCTCTCTCACTCACTGATGCCAGGACCCCACTGCGACGCGGTCATCTTCCTCACCCCCGCAGACCAGTTCCTCCCCTCCTCGCTGTTTCTGCCCGAAATTTCGCCGAGTAAATTCGTCTTAACGTTGCGGCAATTACACCCGTGATTACTCTCGTGATCTCGCCTCACCCTCCTCCTTCTTTTCCCTCAGACCTCACTCGACCGGAACCACTAGACTGCCCAAATTTCGAACTCAACTCCCTCCGACCCCGACGAGCTTCCCGGCGAAATCCGGCGAGCCCAGCTACTCCTCTGCCCCTAGACCACACGAGCCTACTCCCCAGCCTCTAGTTCATCTCCCAGTGCCGCCCGTTCAGCTGCGCGAGCACCATAACCTCGACAACCTCTTCACCAGAACAGCGCCACCGTCTGCCATTTCTCCGGCGACGTTCCCAGGTAAAGTTCGACCGCGCCTCCCCGTCTCTTGGATGCACTCGTACTCGCCGCTTCTGTGCGTAGCTAACGCACCCTTTTTTCGTGCCTTAGTGTGAATCGTACACTCGCCTCCGACGACGAACAGAGCCGCCAGACGCCGGTGACTACGGCGAGGAATCACCGGTGGTTCAGATCGCCCTCGACAAGTGACGACCATGTTAAGCATCAGCGAAGCAAGACGAACCTGTTAAATCCCTCCCCCATCACCCTTGCTTCCTAAATCGCCGGCTCCGCCACCGTCTGACCACGCCGCCGCCAACCGCCGCCGCTAGTGCCGCTGGTCGGTCGCGGATATGACCCACTGGATCTAGATCGCGTGGATATAATAGAGTCACTTAAGTGAAACGGTATGGAGCGATCTGTGCCGCATGATTGTCATTAGATCCAACGCACCACACCGTGTGATCCACGCGAACCGTTATTGGCCAATAAGGACTCGACGCGTGGCACTGTGTTTTTTTAAAAAGCCAGAAACATTTCTATTAGTTGTTGGATTTTGTAAATTGCATAACTTTTGATCCACACGTCCAAATTTTGCAAATTTTATATCAATGGAATCAGCAAGACAAGCCCTAGCCAATCATGCACTTTGTTTAGTAAAAAGCTTCTGGTAAAATGTTTGTTTTTGCAGAAACTTGTGTATGCATGTTTAGAGTATAGAAATTGTTCTAAAATGATTTTGAGGATAAAATCTTTGGCAAATGGTGTTTTTTGAACCTACTGACCATAGGAAACAAATTGTGGTTTCAAAAATATATTTGGTAAAGCAAAAGAATAAATCTTGGATTTAAACCATTTCTAGTCAAATAAAAACATGGTTTAATTGTTAAAAATGATTTTGGAGGAAAACCTTTGGGAAATGTTTTGGAAATAAACTCTCTAACCCTAAACACAAGGTTATATGGTTTGAAAACATATTTTGTGAAACCTATAGAATTTTGCCTTATTAAAATCATTTCTTCACCACATAAAATAATAACTTGATCTAAAAATGGTTTATGAAGTAAAATCTTATACAAATGATTTTTGCCAATTTATAAAATGACCATTAGGTGTTTTCGTATGTTTATGACCCATTAGAAACCACTCTTACAAATAAAACAACCCTTTTGCATGCTTGCATGCATTGTTTTGTTTATTTATTTTATGTGATGAATTGCTTGAATGGTAGATTGAAATATTGTTTGCTTGATTGAATTGTAGTGATTTGAGGTGTGTGAACATTGCAAGAACAAGGAAGTGAACTTATACTCTCTACCAAAAAGGCAAGTGATGCTTCATACTTTGTCCTATTATTTTCACTATGCATTAGTGATAATTCTAAGTAAAACTTGCATGGAATTTATGCTAAGTATAAACCATGCTATGGGAAATCCTAGTAGATGAAACCTTAGAGAAAATTTCCTAAGTTAGGATCCCTATTACTATCATGCTTAGCTTAGCTAGTAGAAAACAAGGGTGGAATATACATTCATACTATGGAAAAATTTCTAAGTCTGAGGACTTGTGATTTGTTTAATAAAACAACTAAGTGAATGAATCACCTGGGTGGAATGGAAGGAATGGTTTGTGTTGAGTGGTCATGCAAGTCTAGTATGCTGGGGAAAACTTGGGCATCACCAAGTCCAGTATGCTGGGGAAAACTTGGTGTCTCACTTGTGGATGGCCACCCAGGAACAAAGAGATTTGAGATGTCAAATGTTGAGAAGCTTCAAGTGCAACCACTTGGCATTATGGGCTCTGCCTGGATCATATAGGTTGCAATAACTTAGCGAAATGGACAGTAGGTGGTAGGGGATTGATAGGTTGGAGCACGTCCATTTTGGTCTAAGGGAAGGCTTCTGAAAGATCTTGTCTTGGGAAGCCAAGTCTTGTGGGGAAAGTGCACCACCTCTGCAGAGTGTAAAATCTAAGTACTTAGTCATGTCCCTGGCAAAGGACAATTTGAGCATCAAGACATGGAAGCTATCAAGAATCTCATCATCCAAATTTCTAAGTTAAAAACTTGTGGTTGAACAAGGGTTTAAGGTTCACCAATTTCTATTGGTGGTTCCTTGGGTGATTTTTGTCAAGCAAAAACTTAGTGTTTTCAAATGATAAGGAAAATCTATTTTGAGCAAAGCAAGCCTAAGCTCCACTTAGCCAAATGCATATAGATGATAGACTCCACTATATTACCATAGTATCACTTGCCAATACAATTCAAATGTATTGACCCTTGTGGCTGTAACTTGTTATGTTGCAGGTTTGATTGATATTAGTGAAGTTTAATGATTAGGATTACAAGCTTACAACCAACATGTCTGCCTGTGGCATTTTGAAGATGAAGGACCCCATGCTTATAGATATTCTGCTGCAATGTAATGTAATAGCCAAATGAGCTATGTAAGATGTAATAAATTATGTTGTTCCTGGTTATAAAGTTGTATTAAGACCTTTGTTTCTTGATATTACATCTTAACTGTGGATGCTAGCTATTGATCTAGGGACTAGCATTGTAAACACAGGGATCTCTACCTTATTAAAGGTTGGGAACCTTACAAAGAAAGACCTATTTGGATCCAACCTGAACTACCACCAAGCATACCCATCCTGGTATTTCCCCCTCGAGACCAAATGAGGAAGTCAACCGAGGAACTAACACAATTGGCAGTTTTATTCATTCCATTATAGTTGCAGCGATTACTAGTCAGATATAGATAACATGAGTCATCCTGATATAATAAGCAGTGGGCAGTTTTAATTAACCATTCCATTGTAGTTGTAGTGCTTACTAGTCAGATACATATAGCATGAGGCATCCCAAAACCCAGCAGTTGTTGGTACTTTTATTTATCCATTCCGTTCTAGTTGCAATACTTACTAGTTAGATACAATGGTAACAGGTGACAACCCAAAACAGCAATTGTTGGCACTTTTATTTAGTCATTCCATTATAGTGAAGATGATTACTAGTCATTATAAAGTCAAATTTATAGCACTACTTTAGTTATAGTTGTCTATGATCGAGATACTGTGCTCCAAGTCGTCCATAACTGCGGACACGGCTTTCAGAAAGTTTTACCCTGCAGGGGGGCACAAATAGCAACACACACACGATCAACCTCGAGAAAAACCAAATGAAACCCAACGAGGCATCACGACAGAGCAATTGCAAGATTCATATAAATTTCAGGTGGGCACCCCACCAAGCTACCCGCGACGAAGTTGGCCGGCTCCGAGACGGACCCAGAGGTTTATGCGAATGGTCAGAAACGACGGGAACCCAAAAGTGTGGTGGGCTTGTCGACATGCTGAAACATTCCACATTTGTTCCTAAACAGTACAGGCGCTCCACGTGCAATCATAAATAAAGCAGTAAAGCATGGCATAAGTATAGGATAGTAATAAAGCCCCAAACTACTTTGTGGCCCCAAGAAATAAATATGACTCAAGCTTTGGCTAGGGGGATTCATGGTCCCACATGCGGATAGTGCGAATATTCAAAGAACAGGTATCAAGTACTCGGGGTCCTACGGGACACAAGTGGATGGTTAAAACCAAATAACATCTATTTTCCACCTGTGCCTCTGCATTATTTACCAACTTCAATTTTTAGTTATTAAACGATAATTAAAGCCATGATCATCTCCAACATAAAGCATAAGGCATTCCTCCAAAAACTGTGGTACTTGACAACACGCAACAGCACTTGAGCAAGCAACTACGACACGCAAGTCCAACTATCTACCAAACAATAGGTAATAGGATGCGTCCAAGGCAATATAAGGCTGCAAGGGATACCACGGGTACGAAAACTAGAGCATCGCAACACAGATAGCAATATATCAGCAGGACGGAACAAATACTATAAAAGTAAGATAGGTAGAAAGGGGGAGATTGCTCGCCTGAAAACACTGCCGAAGGTTCATCTGAAGATCGGGTCGACACTCGCATCAACTCGTCGTCCTAATCCGTGAAGAAGCAAAGTAATAGAAGAAACACCGGATGCACTATTTAATACTACGGCAAAAGATCGAGTATGATGCATGTATGATGTATGACATGGCAAGATGCGATGCAATTAGGCAATATTAAGCGAAACCGGGGTCCCGACAATTAATTAGTAGGTTCATGTTGTTTAGATACCCACAATTTAAATGTTGCTTCACAAGGCAAAAATATATAATCGGTTCGCTACACAGATTTAAATGGGGCCAATATTAGACTAGAAAAGACGCATATGGTCTCCATATTTATTTATGAGGTGAATCGGCATAATGCCCCCAAACCACGCAATATGTATGCAACATGAACATTTATATGCAACATATATATATTATATATATTATAAAAAAATAAATGGTCTTGAAGAAGGGGTCACACATCGGTATCGATGATCTTGGGGTTCGCCAAGGGGTTCGACGGGATTGGTCTGCAGACTTTGGATCCGCGAGGTAGTCCTTGGCGTTCCGGGGATCTTCGGGGCAAGGGTCTCGTCACCGTATCCATGAAGGAGGGCTTGAGTGGCACCATCTGCATCCCTCAGCACCATCGGCATCAAACCGGCCTTGTTAGTAGGGGAGATCTTGTCGCAACCTTCGGGTTCATACGGCTCCTAAAGGCGATCTTGTTGATGGTTCAGGATTGGAGATCTTGTCGGTACTCCTTGTTCTTGGTCTCCAACTACACATAACAGGACTCGATAGAGTCGCTACAGGGAGCCCTCACGCAAGCTTGCATGATTCCAGGAGTGGTTCGGGGTCGCAGATGATGGCTTCTCGCAGCGAGAAGGGGTTGCAGGGCGGCGACGTCCATAGCAGGGTGCAGAGGATGGCGTGGTCGGCGGTGCGCAGGTTGCAGCGATGGCCGGAGGGGGCCTGCGAGGCCGGAGACGAGCGCACGGTGGAGGTCACGGCGGCTCGAGGAGAGGGTCGGTGGTGCAGAGGCGAGGGCGCAGACGGCCGACGCAGTCTGGGCCGGAGGCAGCGGACGAGGTGCTCGCTGTGGCGAGGCGAGGCGGGCGGCTCCCTAGCGGCGGATTCAAGCGGGAGGGTGGGGTCAAGCAGAGGGAGAGCCCCGGCGGCAGAGGAGGGGCAGTACTGCCAGGTCGAGGTGGCCCCGAGGCAAGGACCGACGGTGGCGAGCTACTGGAGGATGGCGCCGGCGGCGACACGGGATCTCGCGGCTCATACGCGGGCTTGGCTGCAGAGCTTGCTCGCGTCGACGGCGCGCGCGGAGTGCAGAGGGCGACGAGCGAGTGGTGAGCTCGGGGAGGGCTCGGGTGGAGGGTGAGACACGAAGGCGGCGCCGGTGGCGAGGGAGACAGGGGTCGGCCGCGAGTTGGAGGCGCCGGCCGGCGGGGAGGCGTGCAGGTCGGCGGCGGCTTCTTGGCAACAGGTCGCGAGAGGAAGGCCCCATGTCACGAGGGTGACCAACAGGTCGCGTGCGGTGCGGTGGGAAGAAGTGGTGGGGCCGGGGTCGGGTTTTGGGGCCAGGTGGGGTTGTGCCTCGCGTGTGTGTGCGTGGTGTTTGTGTGCGTACTTCCGCTGTGAGAGGAGTGGCGGCGGCAGATAGATGGAGGAGAGAGGTGTCCAGGGTTAGGGTTTGGTGAAACTAGGGTTTGGTCAAAACGGGATGGGCCAGCCGGGTAGTAGGTGGCCTGGCCTACGGGTCGGGCTGCCACCCCTAAAAAAATAGGTTTTTGCTTTATTTAATTATTTTCTTTTAAAATAAAACATTTTTAAATAGGTTGTTAGACGAATAAAATACTCCGGACAAGCCCGGGGTTTGACATTTGAAATAGAGAGAGGCTATTTGTAGAAAATAAAATAGGACTTTTCAAGAATAGTTTTATGCGGAATTTATGCATGATGACATGATGATGCACAAAATATAAACAACATGCGATTCTCTATTAGTGCTTTTACCCGGGGTGCTACAATTCGACACCACTAACAAGGGATCTCGCCCTCGAGATCCGCCTCATGGTACGGGGAGAAGGCCGACGATCTGAATCTTCTAGCTTCGTGTAGATCCTTGCGACACCACTAACAAAGATTCTTTCTCCTTCTTGAGATCGGCGACAACACCAACATGGATCGATGTCCCTGTTAGGCGAGAGAACACACCGGAGGATCAAAGACGAAGGTAAAGGTCTCAGAAGGTAAGGCCACCTCTAACTTCTGTGGAAGGAGTAAAATTGCAACGATCCACCATTCAATGTACAAGAGAGAATGATAAGAGTAGTCGGATGGTGATCAGTCCATCACGCACCCAAAGAATTACTCAGCACATGAATAGGAGGATTATGTAACCAACTCTCGGAATTCAGACTGAAGATCTCGACAAGCGAAGTTCGGAAACAAAGGAGGGATGCATGTTCTCATCAGATCTAATTTAGATGACTTCGTCGTATCGGAAAACACCGGAGGATACAAAGAAAAGATTTAGTGAATTTTTGGGTCCACTAAAAGATACAACAAAATAAGATTCCTCGGGTAGCATGACGACCAGTTGTCGAAGCACCGTTAACAAAGAATGGAAGTGAAACCCTGAAGGTACGACGGAAACCCAACCATGAGAATTCCTGGACTCGAAGAAAAGATAAGAGGGCAGATTCAAAACACGCAGAGGTAAGAAGAGAATAGCAGAGGGGTAAGGAGTAAAAGCAGACCTAGTCAAATCTATCCAGCCAATTTTCCAAAATAGTTTTGACACTCTACATCGGCCGTTAGCTATGTTATCCTGCAGGCTAGACTAGTGGGGTATCGTAACTGCTGAGCTCTGATACCACTCTGCAACACCCTCAGTATCGACCCTATGCAAGTTTCAGCGCTTCCCGCCAAACCCACATAAAACCGATTCAAAGGTGCCCACCAGGCACTTGCGTGCGGGTGGAAAACGAAGTAATATCATTACACAATAGTCCTCGATGGAACCCACAAAACATATATACAACAGCGACTCAAAGAGTCAAGACTACAAATATACAGTATAAAGATTCAAATCACCTTGAAAACGATACAGCGTCCGAGTACGGACAAGATGCAAATTGAGCTAAGAGCCCTGAAGAATAACCAATGGCGTCCATAACCACCTGTGCCAAGCGGAAGGGTAACCCTGCTAACGACGTCGATCTCAAAACCTGCTTAAACAAAAGGGGTACCGACAAAGGGCAAAGGAAAAAGAGAGCGGTCAGTACTGAGGCTAGTACACGGCGAGACTAGAATTCGGCGGTCCTCGCCTACATAGGTATGGTGGACTGAAGCGGAAGCGCAACATGCACTAAACAACTTATAGAGACTCAATAAAACTGGCAGCTATCAGATAGGGATAAGAAAGACCTATTTGGATCCAACCTGAACTACCACCAAGCATACCCATCCTAGTATTTCCCCCTCGAGACCAAACGCGGAAGTCAACCGAGGAACTCACACAGTTGGCAGTTTTATTCATTCCGTTATAGTTGCGGCGATTACTAGTCAGATATAGATAACATGAGTCATCCTGATACAATAAGCAGTGGGAAGTTTTAGTTAACCATTCCATTGTAGTTGTAGTACTTACTAGTCAGATACATATAGCATGAGGCATCCCAAAACCCAGCAGTTGTTGGTACTTTTATTTAGCCATTCCGTTGTAGTTGCAATACTTACTAGTCAGATACGATGGTAACAGGTGACAACCCAAACCAGCAATTGTTGGCACTTTTATTTAGTCATTCCATTATAGTGAAGCTGATTACTAGTCATTATAAAGTCAAATTTATAGCACTACTTTAGTTATAGTTGTCTATGATCGAGATACTGTGCTCCAAGTCGTCCATAACCGCGGACACGGCTTTCAGAAAGTTTTACCCTGCAGGGGGGCACAAATAGCAACACACACACGATCAACCTCGAGAAAAACCAAATGAAACCCAACGAGGCATCACGACAGAGCAATTGCAAGATTCATATAAATTTCAGGGGGGCACCCCACCAAGCTACCCGCGACGAAGTTGGCCGGCTCCGAGACGGACCCAGAGGTTTGTGCCAATGGCTGTAAACGACCGGGAACCCAAAAGTGTGACTGGGCTTGTCGATACCGCGAAAACATTCCACATTTGTTCCTAAACAGTACAGGCGCTCCACGTGCAATCATAAATAAAGCAGTAAAGCATGGCATAAGTACATGATAGTAATAAAGCCCCAAACTACTTTGTGGCCCCAAGAAATAAATATGACTCAAGCTCTGGCTAGGGGGATTCATGGTCCCACATGCGGATAGTGCGAATATTCAAAGAACAGGTATCAAGTACTCGGGGTCCTACGGGACACAAGTGGATGGTTAAAACCAAATAACATCTATTTTCCACCTGTGCCTCTGCATTATTTACCAACTTCATTTTTTAGTTATTAAACGATAATTAAAGCCATGATCATCTCCAACATAAAGCATAAGGCATTCCTCCAAAAACTGTGGTACTTGACAACACGCAACAGCACTTGAGCAAGCAACTACGACACGCAAGTCCAACTATCTACCAAACAACAGGTAATAGGATGCGTCCAAGGCAATATAAGGCTGCAAGGGATACCACGGGTACGAAAACTAGAGAATCGCAACACAGATAGCAATAGATCAACAGGAGGGAATAAATACTATAAAAGTAATATAGGTAGAAAGGGGGAGATTGCTCGCCTGAAAACACTGCGGAAGGTTCATCCGAAGATCGGGTCGACACTCGCATCAACTCATCGTCCTAATCCGTGAAGAAGCAAAGTAATAGAAGAAACACCGGATGCACTATTTAATACTACGGCAAAAGATTGAGCATGATGCATGTATGATGTATGACATCGCAAGATGCGATGCAATTAGGAAATATTAAGCGGAATCGGGGTCCCGACAATTAATTAGTAGGTTCATGTTGTTTAGATACCCCGCAATTTAAATGTTGGCTTCACAAGGCAAAAATATATAATCGGTTCGCTACACAGATTTAAATGGGGCCAATATTAGACTAGAAAAGACGCATATGGTCTCCATATTTATTTATGAGGTGAATCGGCATAATGCGCCCAAACCACGCAATATGTATGCAACATGAACATTTATATGCAACAGATAGATATTATATATATTATAAAAAAAATAATGGTCTTGAAGAAGGGGTCACACATCGGTATCGGTGATCTTGGGGTTCGCCAAGGGGTTCGACGGGATTGGTCTGTAGACTTCGGATCCGCGAGGTAGTCCTTGGCGTTCCGGGGATCTTCGGGGCAAGGTTCTCGTAACCGTATCCATGAAGGAGGGCTTGAGTGGCACCGTGTGCATCCCTCAGCACCATCGGCATCAAACCGGCCTTGTTAGCAGGGGAGATCTTGTCGCAACCTTCGGGTTCATACGGCTCCTAAAGGCGATCTTGTTGATGGTTCAGGATTGGAGATCTTGTCGGTACTCCTTGTTCTTGGTCTCCAACTACACATAACAGGACTCGATAGAGTCGCTACAGGGAGCCCTCACAGAAGCTTGCATGATTCCAGGAGTGGTTCGGGGTCGCAGGTGATGGCTTCTCGCAGCGAGAAGGGGTTGCAGGGTGGCGACGTCCATAGCAGGGTGCAGAGGATGGCGTGGTCGGCGGTGCGCAGGTTGCAGCGATGGCCGGAGGGGGCCTGCGAGGCCGGAGAGCGCGCAGTGGAGGTCACGGGCTCGAGGTCGGTGGTGCGAGGCGGCGTCTTGTAGGACGGGCGGACACGGGCAGGTCTGAGGCCGACAGACGAGGAGGTGCTCGCTGTGGCGGGCGAGGCAGAGGGCGGCAGGCGGCTCCCTAGCGGCGGAATCAAGCGGGAGGGTGGGGTCGAGCAGAGGGAGAGCCCTGGCGGCGGAGGAGGGGCAGTACTGCCAGGACGAGGTGGCCCCGAGGCGAGGACCGACGGTGGCGAGCTAGTGGAGGATGGCGCCGGCGGTGACACGGGATCTCGCGGCTCAGACGCGGGCTTGGCGGCGGAGCTTGATCGCTTCGACGGCGTGCGCAGAGTGCAGAGGGCGACGAGCGAGTGGTGAGCTCGGGGAGGGCTCGGGCGGAGGGTGAGACACGAAGGCGGCGCCGGTGGCGAGGACGGCAGGGGTCGGCCGCGAGCTGGAGGCGGCGGCCGGCGGGGAGGCGTGCAGGACGGTGGCGGCTACTTGGCAGAAGGGGATGGAGGCGAGAGGAAGGCCCCATGTCACGAGCATGACCAACATGTCGCGTTTGGTGCGGTGGGAAGAAGTGGTGGGGCCGGGGTCGGGTTTTTGGGCCAGGTGGGGTTGCGCCTCGCGTGTGTGTGCGTGGTGTTTGTGTGCGTACTGCCGCTGTGAGAGGAGTGGCGGCGGCAGATAGATGGAGGAGAGAGGTGTCCAGGGTTAGGGTTTGGTGAAACTAGGGTTTGGTCAAAACAGGCTGGGCGAGCCAGGGTAGTAGGTGGCCTGGCCTACGGGTCGGGCTGCCTCCCCTAAAAAAATAGGTTTTTGCTTTATTTATTTATTTTATTTTAAAATAAAACATTTTTAAATAGGTTGTTAGACGAATAAAATACTCCGGACAAGCCCGGGGTTTGACATTTGAAATAGAGAGAGGCTATTTGTAGAAAATAAAATAGGACTTTTCAAGAATAGTTTTATGCGAAATTTATGCATGATGTCATGATGATGCACAAAATATAAAAAACATGCGATTCTCTATTAGTGGTTTTACCCGGGGTGCTACATACCCCTTGCCGCGAAACGTTTTCCTTTACCCGCAAACACACCCATAGAGTCATTGTGAGGACCCCACCTCCTCTTTTCTCTCACGACAACGCGGCCTGTGATCATCGTCTCCACCCGGCGACGAGTTCTTTCCCAAATCACTCGGCCGTTTCCTGATTGATTGGCGGCTTCAATTCCCGTTCAATGCCCGAGTAATTCACGCCCACGTCCTCGCCTACATAAGCACCATGCCGCCCTCCTCCTTTTCCCCCAAACCCCACCCCACCGGAGCCACCAGGCTGCTCGTATTTCTCTCTGGACACCCCTCTGCTCCGACGAGTTTGCCATCGAATTTCTGTAAGCCCCGCGTCCCCCTCTGCCTCTAGTTCAGACTAGATTATTCTACATCTCTGTGCGCATCTACTGACTCTCTGTTTGCTCGCGCATGCTCTGTAGCCTTGGCAGCGTCGTCGACTGAGCTCCGCCACCGTCTGTTTGAACTCCGTCGACCATTCCCCGTAAGACCCAGCTTCCCCTCTCCCTCTGTTTGATACACGTGTGATCCCCAGCATCCTACGCATCTAACGGCACCCTTTTCTCGTCTTAGCGTGGCCCAGAACGTCGACTCCATCGCCAACAGAGAACACCGTCGCCAGGGACTTCTCCGATGAGTAATCCACGACGACCCTGAGCGCCCCTTCGCCAACCGAGCACACGTCGAGCATCTCCTCGTCATGGCGATTCTGGTGAGCATCCTCACACATCCCCTGGCGACCTAGGTCACCGGCAAGCTTGTAGCCAGAGCGCGCCGCCGCCTGTCGCCGCCGCCAGCGCCGCCACTTGTTGGTCAGTCACTGAGAGCCGTGCGATGTAGATCGGATGAACGTGATAGAACATAGTTGAAGGGGTAAGTAGAGATCTGAGCCACGCGTTTTAGTTAGATCTAACGGTTCGGAAGCGTGATACTGAGCGAAGCGTTACCCTCCAATTAGGAAGCGCCGCGTGGCATGAGTTTTGTTTTAAATTTCTGAATTAGATCTATTAGATGTTTAAACTTGTTTAATTCATAACTTTTGATACCCACGTCCAAATTTGACAAATTTTATATCAATGGAATCAAGAGAGAAAATACTTTCCATTAATGAAATGTGTTTAAGGTTTTGCTTCTGTTAAAATGGTTGTTTTTGAAGAAAAATTTGTAGGCATAATTTGGGTATAATAATTATTTGAAAAATGTTTTAATGTTCAAATAAAGTTTATTTGGTAAGTTTTGAACTTGTTTATGATTCAGTACTGTGCACTTGTCTTGTTTGGTGTAGAAAATCATCACATGGCATTATGCATGCATCCATATATTTTTGCTTGTATTTATTTTGTATGTGATTTTGGTGCTATCATTTTTTGTGTAGATTTTTGTGCAAATAGTGATTGTGATTATGAGGATTGTAGCTACTCTCCAAACTACCAAGGCAAGTGGTTATTCATGATTTTATTCCTATCTTTTTCAAATATGCATTAGAAATATTTTGCTAGTCTTGCATGGATATTTTGATCTATATGCTATGCTTGGGAAATCCTAGTAGTTCTAGAATTGCTAGAAATATTTCTAAGTCTTATCAATGCCATGCTTGGGAAATCCTAGAAATATTTTGTATCATTATGATATTATGTATAATATGTGAAATGCATATTTGGATTTTCTTTGGATCTTTATTGTGTGACTGGTTCTATGCGTAAAGTCGAGCTCAGAACACATGTGCATGATGTAATTATGAGTATTCGCTTTATGTTGCAGGACTAGGGGGTCATGGATACGGGTGTAGAAATGGAAATCGAGCGGCGGATGGAGCCTTGAGGCCAAGGAAAAGGCCGATGTCGTCTGACAAATCAAGGAGCATTACCACCACCACCAATGAGGCCGTTAATGGAGCAGAACTTTATGCAATGCATGCAAATGATGCAAGAGACCCAGAACAAGTTCATGGAAGAGCTGCTGGGGCGAGCAAATCAGAGGGCACCTGAAGGTGGAGGAGTGAGTTTATCTGATTTCCAGAATGCAAGACCGTTACCTTTTGCATTAGCTCCTGAACCAATGGATGCAGAAGACTGGCTAGCAGATACAGAAAGGAACTGAAAACTGTGGGTTGAAATGATGAGGAAAAATTGAGGTATGCAACTCATCTGCTGACTGGACCTACAATATCTTGGTGGGAAAATCAGTTAGCCATGCAACAAACAGGAAGGGAGTTTACCTGGGAGGAGTTCAAGCAGAGATTTCGTGAATATCATGTTCCGGAAAGTGTCATGGAGTTGAAGCGGAGATAATTTCAGGAGCTTCAGCAAGGATATACTAGTGTTATGAAGTACATCCGGGAGTTTAGTTAACTGTCTTGTTATGTTGAGGAGGATGTTAACACTGAAGAGAAGAGGAAGAATCGTTTCTTGCCTGGATTAAATCCGTTTGTGCGGATGCAGCTAAGGTTAGCCAATAAGCAAACTTATCAGCAGTTGTTGGATGCAGCCATTACTTTTGAAGATGACTACAAGAATGTCCAAGAGGATCGGAGGAAGAGAGCCAAGAAGGAAACCAAGAGAATTCAGGTGATTAAACCTAAATCCAACTTGGAGTTAAAACCTCGGAATTGGAATTATGGCAACAACAACAATAACAATAACAATAACAAGGGCAGTGGTGGAAATCAATCTAATCCGAGAAGGAACGTTATCTGTAACAATTGTGGAATTCCAGGGCATTTCCAGAGGGAGTGCAAAAAGCCTGTAGTGATTTGTTATGGTTGTGGTCAGAAGGGGCATATCAAGCCAGACTGTCCGAGCAAACCACCAGGAGGATGGCCTACCAAGGGAGGAGGACAAGCTAGTGGAGGAAATGGACAGCCTTGAAGGGAATATGCCCGAGAGGCAATAATAAAGTGGTTATTATCATATTCCTTGTTTATGACAAATGTTTATTTTACATGCTATAATTGTATTAATACGGAAACGTTAATACATGTGTGTTTAATAAACAAAAGTAGTTCCTAGTTATGCCTCTCTTATAAACTAGCTCGTTGATTAACAAGATGATCATAGTTTTAATGATCATGGACATTGGATGTTGTTAATAACGAGGTCACAACATTAGTGTAATGGTGTGATGAACATTCATCCTAAGTATAACATTACGATCAAATTCATTTGAGTTTATATTGCTATAACAACTTACGAAGTGATCCTAATCCTTAGACCATGAGATCATGTCAATCACTAACACCGGAAGAGTTTCTCGATGACATCAAATGTCACACCGTAACTGGGTGATTATAAAGATGTCTTCAGAACTACTAAAGTGTTATGTTGGGACCCATGGATCGAGAGTGGAATTTGTTCATCCCGATGACGGATAGATATGCTCTGGGACCTCTCGGTGATATCACATTGATTAGCTTGCAAGCAAGTGATTTGATCACTAGAATGTTATATCACGGGAACAAGAAAAGAGTGCATGTCGGCAACAAGATCAAACTAGGTATGGAGATACCGATGATCGAATCTCGGACATGTAATATATCGTGAAACAAAGGGATTAAGATACTAGCGTAAAAGGTTCACACGATCACAGAAGTCATCGTTGAATGTGTGGGAGTCAGTACGGATCTCCAGGTCCCGCTGCTGATTATTGATCGGAGGGGGGGTCTCGATCATGTCTGCATTATTCGCGAACCGTAGGGTGACACACTTAAGGGATACCGACACCATTCGGAGCAAATGATATGCCAGAGAAAGAAAAAGGAAAGCGCAGGAATTTATTTCACTAGACACAAAAGCATTTGGTTGAAATTGCTGAAACTAGTTCTGCATGTGAAATGGAATACTAGCAAGGGTTTTATGTGAATGTTTGTTAATTAAAGTAATTAACAAAATTCTGAATAAATAAATAAAAGAGTTTTATTTAAATGAGAGCTTGCATTAAATTTGGTGGAAATTTAATGCATGTGAAATGATTTTTGAGTGGAGGCTTTTTAATGGGAGTGGAAGCTTTTCATTTTGAGTGGGAGCTCCACCCACATGAATGTGGAAGAGGTGGGGGCTCCATGGCTGGGCGCCATGCCCTTGGGTGCCCCCTCTCCTCCTCTCAAAGCACACCTCCTCATGAAGGATCTCTCTCCCCTTTAGAATTTCCCCATGGTCTCGGATCAGCGAGATACATGTTCCAGTGGCTTTTCGGAAGGATTTGTTGCTTCCGCTGCTTGCGAGGGCGGAGGTTTTCGGTACCCGTGCGTGTGTGGGATCATGGATGCACCATGCTTTGAGGTCTTGGACTTGATCGTCTTTGGACCGGCTGGACCGGATGGACTTCATCATGATCTTGAGATCGGCAAGCGTTCATCTACATCATCCACAGTACAACCTCATTAACGCTATTCGGTCTTCGAGGGTATGTATTCTATGGATGTATATCCACCGTTGCTTGTATCTAGTAGATAGATCTTGGTACATAGATGTTCCCATCGTAGGAAATTTTTGTTTTCTATCTTGCGAACCCTTCAATTGGTATCGAGCGGATCTATGCGTAGATACTTTGCACGGATAGTACACATATGAGTATGTGGGCGATGATGATCATTTTATTGCTTCTTAGTTATACTTTGTATATTGGTGGCATAGTGGGATGAAGCGGCCCGGACAAACTTTACATGTCCTCGCACATGAGACCTGTTCCACGCTTGACATGCAACTAGTTTTGCATAAGTGGCTAGCGGGTGTCTGTCTCTCCTACTATAGTCAATATCTAATTTTCAACGAGTTGTCAACAATTTGGTTATCCTCGTTGTGGTTCATGTTCGTAGGTAAGAACGGTTCTATCTTCGAAAGCCCTAAGCCACATAAAACTTGCAATGGATAAATTAGAGGCGTCTAGTTTAGATTGTTGCTGGGCTAGTGTTATGATATGGTGATGTTGCAAGTAGAAGTATGAGATGATAATTTTACAACACACATAGCGTGTAAGTTCCATAGACCTTGGCCTTACACATAAAGGTATGATAGTGATCATACCACGGTGCACATGATAGAGATCATATGCGGGAACCATATCATTTCACTAATAAACATGTGATGTTTGATTGCATCTTATATTGCTTGTTTGGCGTTTTATTAGCATAATAAGATGATCCCTCATTTAGATATCAATATAAAAATGTGTTCTTCCTTAAGTATGCACCGACATGTATCGCCGCTTCAAGGCATCACGTGATGATCGGGTGTACTTGAATCCACGAGCATATCTCGGGTGTAAGAAAATTACACACGCGAATACTAAGGTTCTTACTTGGCGAGCCTAACATGTATAGACATGGACTCGGAACACGGACCAAAAGGTTAAGCATGAGTCATATAGTAGATATGATGCCCATTTGATGCTCGCCTTTGAATCTACACCGACTCACGTGATGATCGGACTTGGTGTAGTGGATTTGGTTCATGTAATCACCAAAAAGACACGAGGGATGTCGTTTTTGAGTGGGAGTTTATTTCTAATTTGGATTAGTAGAACTCAATTTATCATAAAATTAAATCAAACTGAATTTGCATAATTTGTTGTAGTCATTGGCATTCGTTCACTACCTTTAGTTATAATTGAGATAATAGAGCTATAGAATTCTGGATATGTACTTTACGAACTGGTATCGTATTGTGTTGAGTGTCAATCAAAGTTTAAAGTCCTATTGCAAACTTTCAGCAAACTCTATTTACTCCGTGAAATTTAATAGTTGGTATTGAATCGAGAGTAACAATTCCAGTGTTAGTATCTTAAGTATCATGTTTGCCTCCATGATTCTTGATTGTTTTAATATCAAGTTTATATAGGAGCTGAAAGAATTGTTTCAGAAACCATCATGTGTGGCAGATATAACGATATCTGAAACAATGTTTTGGTTGCAATATGATAGAGTATAATATATGTTCTCATATTGGATGAGAATTTACAAAGCTTGGAGATGCTAGACATCCTAATCATCCAAAAGGGTTTTGGAAAGCAACATTATACTCACGATTCTCCTTATAAGATACATTAGCTTGATCATGAAAGTCGTCATGATAAGGATGAATAGAATATGTATGTAAAGTGTTTACTACACTAAAAGATTACTAAAGAATGGATTTTAAAAGAATACCGATCATGTTGATGATGGTGATCTACTTCAAAGTGCAAGTCCAAAGGTATTATTATTTGAATATACACGCTTTGGACTATGTGTCATGTATATGGCGCCACTTTGATGTTGATAGATTCTTTTAAAAAGTAAAAGGAAATGCTGAAAGAGAATCTATAAAATATATTTGGCAGAAAATAAAAGATTGGAAATATCCAATTTAGGTATATGGATGATATACATGTTATGGTTGTATTCTTTGCTTGTCAAACAATGTGGTTCTTGGGTATTGGATACCGAATTGGTTTGTATGAAATTTCATACGAAACGACGCAATTCATAAACTACAATGGCCTAAGCAACTAGCAAGAGAATATGTGATGATGTTCATCGAAAACAAACAAACCGTTGTTTGTATTTCTCGTTGACATCAAGGCTTGACATCAAGGTATTATGAGAACAAAGGTTGTTAAAATAATTATCGTATTCCATATAATATGGATGATTTACAAATCTAGTTGGAGAAATCACATCCATAAAACCTAATGCTAAAATGTCGCAAGACAAATGATTGAAAGATCACTTACGAAGCGACATTGCTGTTTAAATTATATTGGAAAGAAAACATGAAGAATCTCCATTTTCATGGATTTTTGGAGTCTTTGATTTGATCAAGTGATGCTTGTGAGACTTTCCTCTAGATAATTAAAACTTCGTTCAAAGGCCAAAGAAGAACGAACGACTAAAATATTGGAATTTATACATATCGATGTATGTAGTCCATTATGTGTAGTCGTAAGCGATGGGTTTCAACTTCATATACTTTCTCCTGAAATTTGAGTGAATATTCACTTAATGAGAAAGAAGTGTGAAATATTTGAAAATGTTTCAAAGACTTTCAAGATGAAGTGGAAAATCATTGTAACAAGAAAATAAATGGTTTATGATTTTATCATAAGGGATTTGTTTGAGTTACAAGTGTAACAAGAAAATAAATGAATAATGATTTTATCATAAAGTGATTTATTTGAGTTACAAGTTTAGCAAAACACCTAGATTTACATATCCCGAAACACCATAGGAATATGGAGTTTTTGTGATTTGTAATGAAACCTTGTTTAACATGGTTGGATCAAAGGTGTTATTGATAAAACTGCCATTATGTTCTAAAAAGATGCTTTAGAGACTACCGCTTTTACACTGAAAAGATCTCCATCTTGATCCGTTGAAATGACACCATATGAGTTATGGTTTGGGGTAAAACCCAAGTTGTCATTTCTTAAATTTTGGTATGCTAAACATAAGTAAGATGTTTACAACCGAAGTCGGATGAGCATGTCTTTGTAGGTTATTTCGAATAACAATTGGTTATTCCTTCATAACACCAAGGACAAAAGGGTTTATCGCTTGAAACGTGAAGTTTCTTGGAGAAGGAATTTTTCGTAAAAGTTAAGTGGGAGGACAATAGAACTTTGATAAGATTAAAGAACCTTAGCTATATGTGCTGAGTTGCGCAGCGTCGGAAATCGTTCCGAAGGCTTCCATAAGGCTCATAGCTTATGTGCCTCAACGGTTGTGGTCACGGAGATCTAAGTTCTTATTGAACCAAGTGGGTCGGTTAAACAATCAAATGATAAGATTTGAGAGTAAATCATTATTGTCTGACAATGATGAACCGACTACATGCAAAGAAGCGATGATGGGCCCTGACTCCGTCAAATGGCTTGAAGCCATAAAATCCGTGATAGTTCCATACACGAGAAATCAAGTTTTGAACTTGGAAGACCCTCCGGAAAGGTGTAAAAACCTATCGGTCGTATTTGGATCTATAAAGAAACAGACATGGATGTTTCACATCTATGAAATAGTCGACATGTCGTAAATTATTTTATGACAATGTTCAAGGAGTTGACTATGACAAGATTTGATCTTTCATAGCGATATTTAGTCTGGACGGATTAAAGTAGCAACCACTACATATAATTTGGTATATGGTAGATGAATAAACAAAACAAAGTTCTTCTAATAGAATGGTTACCTAGGACGTGTACATGACACGGTCCAAAGGGTTTTGTTAAATTCAAAGGATGCTAAAAAGGGCATGCAAACTTCAATGGTTGAAGTAAGCATCACGGAGTTGGAATCTTCACCATGATGAAAAATGAGTTTTTCATCAGGAGACGATGAAGATGCTTGCATTTGCAACAAATTAAGTGGGAGCGCTAAGACATATTTCTAATACATTATGTGAAGGACATATTGTTGATTAGAAATGATGTATATTTTATTGACAAAGGTTAAGAATTTCATTTCGATGAAATACTTAGGCAAAACCCGAATATTTAGCATGAATGTCGATAGTGGATAGACGGTGACGCTAATATGGTTGTACCAAACGTACATATATGAGATATTGAAGGAGTTCAATATAGAAACGACAAGAAAAGGTTCTTGTCGCATGGAAAAGGAATTGAATCAAGATTCAATTTTATCGACACTTGATAAGTGAAACAAGATTCAAGTGCTTTGAAACTTGACGAGTGAAATCACGAGAATGTTTTGATCAATCATACCATGATATGTACACATCCAGATATATGCTCTAAGTGTTACGAGCATATACCAGAATGAATCATAAAATGATCATTGGACTATAGTAAGGATATTCTTATGATCTCTTGGAAGAACTAAGAATATATTTGTGTAGAGGTGACAAACAATTACAAATAGTTCATTGTAAAGCGTTACATTGATACTAGTTTTGTCGCAAGATACAAATTAAGTTTATCTCAATTTAAACTATGAGTGGCACAATAAAATGGAAATGAGTTTTCATGATGGATTTGGATGTATTCCAAAGTTAAGACATTGTGACGAATACTACAACAAAAGGCTAAGTATATGACTGCTATAGTAGCAGCAAAGGAGGGAATTTGTGTCAAGTAGTTTGCTATCAAACTAAGGTGTTGTTCGCAACAGGCTAACACTAAAGATATATTGTACAACAATAGTATCGACATGGTTTAACCCCAAGGAACTAAAGGTCTCACCAAAAGACCAAATTTATACAATGCAATCTCATTGGAGAATGAGTGATGCGTGAAGACGCAAAGACATGCAAATACACACGGACCTAAAAGCGTCAGATCCGTAGATTATGTTAACCACTTGCAGTTGCATATATGGAACACCAGATAGAAATATGTGTTCAATACACAAAGTTTTCAAACTAGATTATTGTCTCTAGTGCAAGTGGGAGACTGAAGGGAATATGCCCGAGAGGCAATAATAAAGTGGTTATGTAACACCCTCAGAATCGGCCCTATGCAAGTTTTAGCAAAATTCGCCAAACCCGCATAGAAACGATTCGAAGGTGCCCACCAGGCACTTTCGTGCGGGTGGAAAGCAAAGTAATAACATTACACAACAGTCCTCGATGGGACCCACAGAACAGATATATATATAACGACTCAAGAGTCAAGAATACAAATATACGGTACAAAGATCCAAATCACCTTGAAAATGATGGGGCGTCCGACTACGGACAAGATGCAAATGGGGCTAAGAGCCCTGAAGAATAACCAATGGCGTCCATAACCCTGCCCAGGCCAAGCCGGAAGGGTAACCCTGCTAATGGCGTCGATCTCAAAACCTGCTTAAACAAAAGGGGTGCCGACAAAGGGCAAAGGAAAAAGAAGGAGCGTCGATCTTGAGGCCGATGCAGCGAGGCTAGAATTCGGCGGTCCTCGCCTACATAGGTATGGTGGACTGAGCGGCAGCATGCACTAAACAACCTATAGAGACTCGATACAACTGGCGGCTACCAGAGAGGGGTGAGAAAGATCTATTCGGATCAAACCTGAGACTATCATCAAACAAACCCATCCTGGCGTTTCCCCCTCGAGACCAAACGAGGAAGTCAACCAAGGAACTCACACAGTTGGCAGTTTTAATTATTCAGTTATAGTTGTGGCACTTTACTAGTCAGGTTTAGATAATCATCCTGATAAAGTAAGCAGTGGGAACTTTTAGTTAGTCATTCCGTTATAGTGGCAACACTTACTAGTCAGATACAATTATCATGAGATAACCCCAAAACCCAGCAGTTGTTGGTACTTTTACTTAGCCATTCCGTTGTAGTGAAGCTGATTACTAATCAAATCGGATACAAGTCATTTTAAAACAGTAAAATTTAGTTATAGTTGTCTATGATCAGACAACATGCTCCAAGTCCCATAACCGCGGACACGGCTTCTCGAAAGATTTAACCTGCAGGGTGCACCAAAGTATCCACAGGCACTTCGACCCTTTTTGCCAGATAAGTTAACATACACCCATCGGTATGTCGGCGGGGCCTAAGTCACGACGTTCCTGCACCCAAAGCAAGCAGGGGCCACCCACCGAGTCGACACCACAACGGAGTCGGCCGTCTCCGAGACGGACTCGGGGTTTGCGTCGGTGAAGTATGCAACAGAGGTCCCCAAGCGGGACTCCATACTGTAATCACTCCGCTTCCTAACAGACAGTGTGCTCCTCACAAACGTAAATAAAGCGATAAACATGGCATAAGTATAGAATAGTAAAACACCTCAAACTAGTTGTGGCCCCAAGACAATACTTTGAAATCAGGTAATTATCAATGGGGGCCCATATCTCCCACCGTGGTTAGCGCTCGATCTCGGAACAGTGTCAAGAACTCGGGTCCCACGGGACACAAGTGGTGATCGGAAACCAAAACTTACCTATCACCCACCGATGCCTCTGCTTAATTCAATTTTAGTTGTTAAACAGGAATTAAAGTGAACAATAAGTAAAACCATGATCATCTCCAACGTCAACATGCGGCAATTCTCCAACAAAGGTGGTACTTGACGACAAGCAAAACACTGGAACAAGCGACTACGACACGCGGGTCCAACTATCTACCAAACAACAGGTAATAGGATATGTCTAGGGCTATATATGGCTGCAAGGGATATCACGGGTACGAAAACTAGAGCATCGCAACACAGATAGCAAAGATCAACAGGAGGGAATAAATACTAGAAAGTAAGATAGGTAGAAAGGGGGAGATGCTCGCCTGAAAACATTGCCGAAGGGTTCAACCGAAGATCGAGGCAAAGCTCACATCAACTCAACGGCCTTATCCGCGAAGAAGCAAAACACTAGAAGAAACACCGGATGCAATATTTAATACAACGGCAGAAGATCGGCATGATGCATGTATGATGGATGGCATGGCAAAGTGCGATGCAATTAGGTCAAGATTAAGCGGAACCGGGGTCCCGACATCTGATTATATTGTTCAAGTTATTTAATTACCCCGCAAATTAAATGTTGTATTAGCATGGAACAGATAGTACCGGGTTCGCTACACATGTTTAAATGAGGCCGATATGAGACTAGATTTGCCCGCATATGGCCCCATATTTAATTATTAGGTGAATCGGCATAAGGCCCCCAAACCACATGATATGCATGCAAGATGAATGTTAAAGATGCGACAAGTTGTTATTATGTTATAAAATAGGGTTCGAGGGAAAGGGTCACACATCAGAGGGGGGCTCGACGATCTTGGGTTCCGGGGTTCGGGGTCGGTCTCAGGGTTCAGGGTTCGGCGAGGTCGTTCTCAGACTCCGGGGTCGTTCTCGGTATCGGGGCAGATCTTGTCGCATCGAGGTCTCGATGTCCGGGGCAGAACTTGGGTCGGTGTCGGGGCGCGTCGGATTCTTCCGGGTCGGAGCCGTTCTTATCGTCGCGTAGGTCTTGTCGGGTCCACGGGGTCGGTCTTGCCGTTGCGAGGTCTTGTCGGGTCCGCGCCATCGAGGCGGTCTTGGTATCCGGGAGGGAGAACTTGGCGCTCCGCGGCGAAGTGCTTGTTGAACCGGTGGCGTTCTTGGCGGTCATCGGGTCCGGACTTCGCCCCCGGGAACGGTTCTTCAGGGTCTCGACGTACTTGGTGTTCCGGTATCTCCGAGCCGCGGATCTTGGCAACCGGGACCTCGGTCATCGGTAGATTTGTCGCTTCCGAGGTTCTGGGTGAGGTACTCGTCGGACTTGAAGGAAGGAGGGTTGCCGGGAGCGAAGCATCGCCATGGGTCCATCTCCAGGGGGTCGCCACAGCAAACATCTTCTCGCCCCACTTTCTCCTGAACATCACCAAAACACGGCACCTGGGGCAACCCACTGGTACTAGAGATCCTGCACTTGTACCAAACAACTCGGCAGCAACAAAGGGATGACGACGAGGCACAGGGCTCGGGCACGGCAGAGGCGCGAAGGGCGGACAGCATCGGGTCGGGGGCGGCCGGCGTCGCTGCAGTGGTGAGGCGGGGAGAGAGGCGCGTCCCAGACCGGCAAGGACCATGCGACGACGACGGAGGCGTACCACGGCGCGCGTCGGCGAGGCTGCACCAGGGGAAGGGCGGACGGCGTCGCTGTGGGCGGGGCGCGCCGGCGGGGAGCTTGCCGAGGGGAGGAGGTGGCGGACGCGCGGGAAGGGTCGTCGGCGGTTGGGGCACGGCGGCGGCTGCGACAGGAGGGGAGCGACGGAGGCGGGCGGAGCAGGCTCATGAACGGAGGAGGGGCGGGCAGCGGCGAAGGGCGGAGGTGGAGGCCAGCGGGCGAGCTGGGGAAGAGGAGGCTACGGGGAACTCCGGCGTGGGCGGGCAGGGAGGGTGCGGAGCGAGGCCAGAGAGAGGAGCCACGGGAGGGAAGGCAGCGGAGGCGGTGGGGCGGCAGGCGACGGGCGATGCGGGGAGGGTGGTGAGCGGGGAGGAAAGGTGAGAGGGGAGGCGGGCCGGGTGGCTGAGAGCGAGCGGCGGCTCGGCCAGGGCGGGTGCGGCCGCGGCGGCGGCGCGGGGTTGGCGATGGGGAGGTTGGGGCGCGTGCGAGGGGGTAGGCTGAGGGAGGAAGACGCGTCGGGGAGGGAAAGGCGTGGTGTCTTGCCACGCGTGGGACCCGCGGGGAGAGAGGGACCAGGGGGGGTTGGGGCCACGGGTCAGAGAGGGGGTTGGAACTGGCTTGCTGCGCGCGGTGTGTGCGTGTGGGGGCGCGTGGGGCCAGGGCGTGGGGGGGGCTGGCTGGCTTTGACCAGGGAGGAGAGAGGAAACTGGTGGGTGAGTGTGGTGCTGGGGGTGGGGCCGGCTGTCTGAGAGAGTGGGGAGAGAGGGTAGAGAGGTTGCGGGTGAGAAAAGAGAGAGAGAGGTGGGAAAAGAGGTGGATAGCTGAGGTGGCAGGGTGGGTAGGTTTTGGGTGAGAGGGTGAGGTGGCGAGCTGAGAGTGGTGGGTAGGATAGGATTTGGTGGGACTAGGATTTAGGGGGGGGCTGAGTTAGTTTTTGTGTTTGTTTGGTTCTGTTCAAATTAAACAAAGCCACTTTGCAAAATAGTTTTTTTTTTAGGGAAACAAAATATCCGATACGCTCGGGGTTTTGTGTTTGAAAATAAGAGGGGTTTTTGTACAATTCAAAACTAGGCTTTTCAAATAATGCAGTCAAACAATGCATGCTGATGACGATGCAATGCACAAATTCAACGCGATTTTCTAGTAGTGGTTTTGCGGGATGCCACAATTCGACACCACTAACAATGGATCTCGCCCTCGAGATCCGCCTCTTGGTACCGGAAAGAAGGCCGGCGGTCTTATCCTTCGCGCTTCGTGTAGATCCTCGCGACACCACTAACAAGAGGTCGTTGATCCCGTTCGTCAAGAGAACACTCCGGAAAAACAACGGACGAAGTTAAAGGTAAGGCCACCTCTAACTTCCATGGAAGGAGTAAATTGCATCGATCCACCATTCCATATACAAAGCGAATGATAAGAGTAGTGGTATGGTCGCGACTCCATCCCGCACTCAAAGCATTACTATGTACACGAATAGACAGATTATGCAACCAACCCTCGGATTCAGACTGAAGATCTCGACAAGCGAGGTTCGGAAACAAAGGAGCGATGCGGACTCTACATCGGATCTGGCATAGAGGATGTCGTCGCGTCAGAAAACACCGGAAGGAACAAACAAGGAACAAAGAATGGTACCACGGAAGACGGATTCCTCGGATAGCATGAAGACCGGATGTAGCAACACCGTTACCAAAAGAGGAAGCGAAACCCTGAAGGTACGACGGAAACCCAACCACGAGAATTCCTGGACTCGAAGAAAGGGACGAGAGCGGATTCAAAACACGTAGGGGTAAGAGGAGAACAGCAGAGGGGTAAGGAGTAAAAATCAGACCTAATCAGAACTATCCAACCGATTTTGGCAAAATAATTTTGACTCTCTACTTCGGCCGTTAGCTAGGTTATCCTACAGGCTGGAATTGTGGGGTATCGCAACTGCTGAGCTCTGATACCACTCTGTAACACCCTCAGAATCAGCCCTATGCAAGTTTTAGCAAAATTCGCCAAACCCGCATAGAAACGATTCGAAGGTGCCCACCAGGCACTTTCGTGCGGGTGGAAAGCAAAGTAATAACATTACACAACAGTCCTCGATGGGACCCACAGAACAGATATATATATAACGGCGACTCCAAGAGTCAAGAATACAAATATACGGTACAAAGATCCAAATCACCTTGAAAACGATGGGGCGTCCGACTACGGACAAGATGCAAATGGGGCTAAGAGCCCTGAAGAATAACCAATGGCGTCCATAACCGCCTGTGCCAAGCCGGAAGGGTAACCACTAACGCGTCGATCTCAAAACCAGCTTAAACAAAAGGTGCCGACAAAGGGCAAAGGAAAAAGAAGGAGCGTCGATCGAGGCCAAGACAGCGAGGCTAGAATTCGGCGGTCCTCGCCTACATAGGTATGGTGGACTGAGCGGCAGCGGCAGCATGCACTAAACAACCTATAGAGACTCGATACAACTGGCGGCTATCAGAGAGGGGTGAGAAAGACCTATTCGGATCAAACCTGAGACTATCATCAAACAAACCCATCCTGGCGTTTCCCCCTCGAGACCAAACGAGGAAGTCAACCGAGGAACTCACACAGTTGGCAGTTTTAATTATTCAGTTATAGTTGTGGCACTTTACTAGTCAGGTTTAGATAATCATCCTGATAAAGTAAGCAGTGGGCACTTTTAGTTAGTCATTCCGTTATAGTGGCAACACTTACTAGTCAGATACAATTATCATGAGATAACCCCAAAACCCAGCAGTTGTTGGTACTTTTACTTAGCCATTCCGTTGTAGTGAAGCTGATTACTAATCAAATCGGATACAAGTCATTTTAAAACAGTAAACTTTAGTTATAGTTGTCTATGATCAGACACTGTGCTCCAAGTCGTCCATAACCGCGGACACGGCTTCTCGAAAAGATTAAACCCTGCAGGGGTGCACCAAAGTATCCACAGGCACTTCGACCCTTTTGCGGATCGGTTAACATACACCCATCGGTATGTCGGCGGGGCCTAAGTCACGCTCCTGGACCCAAAGCAAGCACGGGGGGCCACCCCACCGAGTCGACACCCGCAATGGAGTCGGCCGGTCTCCGAGACGGACTCAGGGTTTGCGTCAGTGGCAGTATGCAACAGCAGGTCCCCAAACGGGACTCCATACCGCCAGAATCACTCCGCTTCCTAAACAGTACAGTGTGCTCCTCGCACAAACGTAAATAAAGCAGTAAACATGGCATAAGTACAGAATAGTAAAACACCTCAAACTAGTTGTGGCCCCCAGTACAATACTTTGAAATCAGGTAATTATCAATGGGGGGCCCATATCTCCCCACCTGTGGTTAGCGCGCTCGATCTCGAAACAGGTGTCAAGAACTCGGGTCCTACGGGACACAAGTGGGCGGTCGGAAACCAAAACTTACCTATCACCCACCGATGCATCTGCTTAATTCAATTTTAGTTGTTAAACAGGAATTAAAGTGAAAAATAAGTAAAACCATGATCATCTCCAACGTCAACATGCGGCAATTCTCCAACAAAGGTGGTACTTGATGACAAGCAAAACACTAGAACAAGCGACTACGACACGCGGGTCCAACTATCTACCAAACAACAGGTAATAGGATATGTCTAGGGCTATATATGGCTGCAAGGGATATCACGGGTACGAAAACTAGAGCATCGCAACACAGATAGCAAAGATCAACAGGAGGGAATAAATACTAGAAAGTAAGATAGGTAGAAAGGGGGAGATGCTCGCCTGAAAACATTGCCGAAGGGTTCAACCGAAGATCGAGGCGAAGCTCACATCAACTCAACGGCCTTATCCGCGAAGAAGCAAAACACTAGAAGAAACACCGGATGCAATATTTAATACAACGGCAGAAGATCGGCATGATGCATGTATGATGGATGGCATGGCAAAGTGCGATGCAATTAGGTCAAGATTAAGCGGAACCGGGGTCCCGACATCTGATTATATTGTTCAAGTTATTTAATTACCCCGCAAATTAAATGTTGTATTAGCATGGAACAGATAGTACCGGGTTCGCTACACATGTTTAAATGAGGCCGATATGAGACTAGATTTGCCCGCATATGGCCCCATATTTAATTATTAGGTGAATCGGCATAAGGCCCCCAAACCACATGATATGCATGCAAGATGAATGTTAAAGATGCGACAAGTTGTTATTATGTTATAAAATAGGGTTCGAGGGAAAGGGTCACACATCAGAGGGGGGCTCGACGATCTTGGGTTCCGGGGTTCGGGGTCGGTCTCAGGGTTCAGGGTTCGGCGAGGTCGTTCTCAGACTCCGGGGTCGTTCTCGGTATCGGGGCAGATCTTGTCGCATCGGGGTCTCGATGTCCGGGGCAGAACTTGGGTCGGTGTCGGGGCGCGTCGGATTCTTCCGGGTCGGAGCCGTTCTTATCGTCGCGTAGGTCTTGTCGGGTCCACGGGGTCGGTCTTGCCGTTGCGAGGTCTTGTCGGGTCCGCGCCATCGAGGCGGTCTTGGTATCCGGGAGGGAGAACTTGGCGCTCCGCGGCGAAGTGCTTGTTGAACCGGTGGCGTTCTTGGCGGTCATCGGGTCCGGACTTCGCCCCCGGGAACGGTTCTTCAGGGTCTCGACGTACTTGGTGTTCCGGTATCTCCGAGCCGCGGATCTTGGCAACCGGGACCTCGGTCATCGGTAGATTTGTCGCTTCCGAGGTTCTGGGTGAGGTACTCGTCGGACTTGAAGGAAGGAGGGTTGCCGGGAGCGAAGCATCGCCATGGGTCCATCTCCAGGGGGTCGCCACATCAAACATCTTCTCGCCCCACTTTCTCCTGAACATCGCCAAAACACGGCACCTGGGGCAACCCACTGGTACTAGAGATCCTGCACTTGTACCAAACAACTCGGCAGCAACAAAGGGGTGACGACGAGGCACGGGGCTCGGGCACGGCCTTGCGAAAGATCGGGTCGGGGCGGCCGGGCGGCCGCGCAGGGTGAGGCGGGGAGAGGCGCGTCCCATCGGCAAGGACCATGCGGCGATGGAGGCGCGTACCGGGCTGGCCGGGCGAGGCTGCACCGGGAAGGAAGGCGCGCCGCCGCTGCGGGCGCCTTGGGAGCTGCCGAGGGGAGGAGGTGGCGACGCGGGAAGGGTCGTCGGCGGTTGGGGCACGGACGGCGGCCGGCTGCGACGGGAGGGAGCGACGGCGGAGGCGGGCGGAGCAGGGCTCGCGAACGGGAGGAGGGGGCGGACGCGGGCCGGCGAGCGGGGCGGAGGTGGAGGCCAGGCGGGGCGAGCGCGCTGGGGGAAGAGGAGGCTGCGGGGGGGAACTCCGGCGGCGGCGGGCGGAGCAGGGAGGGTGCGCGGAGCGAGGCTGCCAGAGAGAGGAGCCACGGGGAGGGGAAGGCAGCGTGGCGGAGGCGGTGGCGGCGGGCGATGCGGAGCTCGGGGGACGGGGTGGTGAGCGCGGGGGAGGAAAGGTGAGAGGGGGAGGCGGGGCCGGGGTGGGCTGAGAGAGCGGCTCGGCCTTGGCGGTGCGGCCAGTGTTAGGCCTTGGGGTTGGCGATGGGGAGGTTGGGGCGCGTGCGAGGGGGTAGGCTGAGGGAGGAAGACGCGTCGGGGTCGGGGGCCGCGCGTGGTGTGCGCGTCGGCCACGCGTGGGACCCGCGGGGAGAGAGGGACCAGGGGGGGTTGGGGCCACGGGTCAGAGGGTTGAACTGCTTGCTGTGTGCGTGTGGGGGCGTGTGGGGCCAGGGCGTGGGGGGGCTGGCTGGCTTTGACCAGGGAGGAGAGAGGAAACTGGTGGGTGAGTGTGGTGCTGGGGGTGGGGCCGGCTGTCTTAGAGAGTAGGGAGAGAGGGTAGAGAGGTTGCGGGTGAGAAAAGAGAGAGAGAGGTGGGAAAAGAGGTGGATAGCTGAGGTGGCAGGGTGGGTAGGTTTTGGGTGAGAGGGTGAGGTGGCGAGCTGAGAGTGGTGGGTAGGATAGGATTTGGTGGGACTAGGATTTAGGGGGGGCTGAGTTAGTTTTTGTGTTTGTTTGGTTCTGTTCAAATTAAACAAAGCCACTTTGCAAAATAGTTTTTTTAGGGAAACAAAATATCCGATACGCTCGGGGTTTTGTGTTTGAAAATAAGAGGGGTTTTTGTACAATTCAAAACTAGGCTTTTCAAATAATGCAGTCAAACAATGCATGCTGATGACGATGCAATGCACAAATTCAACGCGATTTTCTAGTAGTGGTTTTGCGGGATGCCACAGGTTATTATCGTATTCCTTGTTTATGATAAATGTTTATTTTACATGCTATAATTGTATTAATACGGAAACGTTAATACATGTGTGTTTAATAAAAAAAAGGTAGTTCCTAGTTATGCCTCTCTTATAAACTAACTCGTTGATTAACAAGATGATCATAGGTTTCCTGATCATGGACATTGGATGTTGTTAATAACGAGGTCACAACATTAGTGTAATGGTGTGATGAACATTCATCCGAAGTATAGCATTACGATCAAAGTCATTTGAGTTTATATTGCTATAACAACTTACGAAGTGATCCTAATCCTTAGACCATGAGATCATGTCAATCACTAACACCAGAAGAGTTTCTCGATGACATCAAACGTCACACCATAACTGGGTGATTATAAAGATGGCTTCAGAACTACTAAAGTGTTATCTTGATACCCATGGATCGAGAGTGGAATTTGTTCATCCCGATGATGGATAGATATGCTCTGGGCCCTCTCGGTGATATCACATTTATTTGCTTGCAAGCAAGTGATTTGATCACTAGAATGTTATATCACGGGAACAAGAAAAGAGTGCATGTCGGTAACGAGACCAAACTAGGTATGGAGATACCGATGATCAAATCTCGGACATGTAATATATCGTGAAGAAAAGGGATTAAGATACTAGCATAAAAGGTTCACACGATCACAGAAGTCATCATTGAATGTGTGGAGAAGATCTGGATCTCGGTCCGTGTCGATTATTGATCGGAGAGAGGTCTTGATCATGTCTACATTATTCGCGAACTGTAGGGCGACACACTTAAGGGATACCGACACCATTCAGAGCAAATGATATGCCGGAGAAAAAAGGGAAAGCGCAAGAATTTATTTCACTAGACACCAGAACTGATTCAATTGAAATTGCTGAAACTGGTTCTGCATGTGAAATGGAATACTAGCAAGGGGTTTTATGTGAATGTTTGTTAATTAAAGTAATTAACAAAATGCTGAATAAATAAATAAAAGAGTTTTATTTAAATGAGAGCTTGCATTAAATTTGGTGGAAATTTAATGCATGTGAGTGGATTTTTGAGTGGAGGCTTTTTATGGGAGTGGAGGCTTTTCATTTGAGTGGGACTCCACCCACATGAATGTGGAATAGGTGGGGCAGCCCCATGGCTGGGTAGCCATGCCCTTGGGTGCCCCCCTCCCCTATAAAGGCCCCTCTCCTCCTCTCAAAGCACACCTCCTTGAAGGATCTCTCTCCCTTTACAATTTCCCCATGGTCTCGGATCAGCGAGATACATGTTCCAGTGGCTTTTTCGAAGGATTTGTTGCTTCCATCGTCACCGAGCGAGGGCGCGGAGGTTGTCGGGGTACCCGTACGTGTGTGCGATCACGGATGCACCACTGCTTTGAGGTGCTGGACTTGATCATGCTGGACCGGCTGGATCAGACTGACTTCATCACGATCTTGAGATCGGCAAGCGTTCGTCTACATCATCCACGAGTACAACCTCGTTAACTCTATTCGGTCTTCGAGGGTATGTATTTTATGGATGTATATCCACCAGTTGCTTGTATCTAGTAGATAGATCTTGGTACATAGATGTTCCCATCGTAGGAAATTTTTTGTTTTCTATGATGCGAACCCTTCAAGCCTAATAAAGGGGGAAACGATGGCAAGAACAACAATGGCAAGAGAAACCGACCTACCGGAAAACTGAACTGTGCAACCCTCGAGGAGGTGGATAATTCAGAGCATGCAGTGATAGGTACGCTCAATATCCTTACCAATCCCAAAAAAGTTCTATTTGATACTGGTGCAACTACTTCATTCATTTCTGAAGAATTTTGTGATAAGTTCAACATTAGAAGGGCAACGTTAGAAATCCTATGACCGTAGTTATGGCAGGAGGGAATGTGATTGTACGCCACATAAAACAAGATCATGTTATCTCGATATGTGGTTGTACATATTTCGCAGACCTTTATGTGATTCCTTTAAAGGGAATTGTAGTAGTATTGGGGATGGATTGGATGATGGAACACGGAGCTCAGATAAATTGTGAGGATAAAACTGTCTCAATCAAAACTCCAAGTGGAGCAAGGATAGTTTACCAGGCAGATAAACACAGCCATATCATGGTGGATCTGCAGTTGAATTCAATGAAAGAAGTTAAATTAGAAGAGATTCCTATAGTTAATGAATTCCAAGATGTTTTTCCAACGGAATTACCGGGAATTCCACCAGACCGGGAGATAGAGTTCACCATTGACTTAATACCTGATACATCACCAATAGCTCAAGCACCATATAAAATGGGACCCAAGGAGTTGAAAGAACTCAAGGAGCAAATTGATGAGTTAGCAGGAAAAGGATTTACACAGGAAAGTGTATCTCCATGGGGAACACCAGTAATCTTTGTGGATAAGAGAGATGGTGGAAGACGGATGTGTGGTGATTATAGAAACCTAAACAATGTGACTATCAAGAATAAGTATCCTTTACCAAGAATTCAAGATTTGTTTGATCAAGTGAAAGGAGCTAGAGTATTTTCAAAGATCGATTTAAGATCTAGATACCATCAAATAAAAATTAAGCCGGAAGATGTTCCAAAAACAGCATTTGTCTCAAGATATGGACACCATGAGTATCTGGTAGTACCATTTGGTTTAACCAATGCACCAGCAATATTCATGAATCTGATGATCAAGATCTTAATGCCATATTTCGACAAGTTTGTCATCGTTTTTATTGATGATATTCTGATCTATTCCAAGGAGAAGGACGAGCATGCTGACCATTTGAGAATAGCATTGCAGATTTTAAGGGAACATAAGTTTTATGCTAAGTTCAGTAAGTGTGAGTTCTGGTTAGATGAGGTAGAATTCCTCGGTCATGTGATCAGTAAGGATGGAATTGTTGTGAATCCATCTAAAGTTTAGTCGGTACTAGAGTGGACTGCACCGACCAATGTGAAACAAATTCGAGGTTTCTTAGGAATGGATGGTTATTATCGGAGATTCATTGAAGGTTTCTCCAAAATAGCCGGACCAATGAACAAATTATTAAGGAAAAATACACCATTCAAATGGGATGAGAAATGTGAAGCAAGTTTCCAAGAGTTGAAGACTAGATTAACCACAGCTCGAATCTTAGCAGTTCCTGAAACAGGAAAGGATTTCACTGTATATTGTGATGCATCTAAAGAAGGTCTGGGATGTGTGTTAATGCAAGATCGGAAAGTGATTGCTTATGGTTCAAGACAATTGAAACCACATGAAGTCAACTATCCAACTCATGATTTAGAATTAGCAGCAGTGGTCTTTGCACTAAAAGGATGGAGACATTTTCTTTATGGAGCTAGATGTGAGTTATACACTGACCATAAAAGTCTCAAATATTTCTTCACTCAAAAGGAATTGAATATTAGATAGAAGCGTTGGTTGGAATTAATCAAGGATTATGATTTAACAATCAATTATACCCCAGGGAAAGCAAATGTTGTAGAAGATGCTTTAAGCAGAAAGAGTGCAGATATTCAACCAAGCAATAGAGAGTTACCAAAAGAGTTACAAATGGACTTGGAAAGGTTGGAACTTCAATTCATCAGAACAGAGGTTCTTGGTGGATTAGCGACTATGCAGGTAGTTGCAGAGCAGGACAGTGATCTTAAGCAAGAAATTTTTAGACAACAAGAAAAAGATTCTTTTATTGCTGAGGAAATTCAGAGGATGTCTCAAGGGCAAAAATCAGTCTTTCGCCTTGGAGATTATGGATCTTTATGGTTCCAAGATCTTCTATGTGTTCCAGATGTGACTGAGATCAGAAATGTCATACTCAAAGAAGCACATGATACTCCATATTCTATACATCCAGGGAGTACTAAGATGTATATGGATTTTAAAGAACTATTCTGGTGGAATAACATGAAAAGGGATATTGATAAATATGTATCTGAATTCCATACTTGTCAAAGGGTGAAAGTTGAACATCAAAGTCCAGCAGGACCATTACAACCCTTAGAAATTCCTGAATGGAAATGGGAGTAAATAGGTATGGACTTCATCACAGGGTTACCTATGACACCAAAAAGGAAGGATATGATATGGGTAATTGTGGATAGACTTACTAAGAGTGCACATTTTATTCCAGTGAATCAAAAGGATAATGCCGAGAAGTTAGTTGAAGTATATGTTAAAGAGATAGTAAGTAAGCATGGGGTTCCCAAAAATATCATAACTGATAGGGGATCAGTGCTTACTTCAGCATTTTGGAAGCAATTGCATGAAGCACTTGGTTCAAAGTTAGACTTCAGCACGGCATATCATCCTGAAACAGGAGGTCAAACTGAAAGGACAAATCAAATACTAGAAGACATGTTGAGAGCTTGTGCACTAGATTTTGGAGGAACATGGGAAGATCACCTACCATTGGCAGAATTTTCTTATAACAATAGCTATCAGAGTAGTCTGAAGGAAGCCCCATATGAGATTCTGTATGGAAGGAAGTGTAGATCACCAATATGTTGGTATGAACCTGGTAGCAGCAATGCATTTGCACCAGATTATATCAAGGAAAGACAAGACATCATTGATAAGATCAGGGATAGACTGAAAATAGCCCAGAGCAGGCAGAAAAGTTATGCGGATCAAAGCCGAAGATCATGGCATCCAGAAGTGGGAGATATGGTCCATTTGAAAGTAAGTACAATGAAAGGAGTAAAAATATTCGGAGTTAAAGGGAAATTGAGTCCAAGATACATCAGACCATTCAAGATACTGAGTCAAAATAGAACTATAGATTATGCTCTAGAGTTACCATCAAGATTGGCTCAAGTGCATAATGTTTTCCATGTGTCACAACTTCGCAAATGTTTGAAAGTTCCAGATGATGCAATCACACATCAAGAGATAGAACTACAAGCAGACCTAACTTATATTGAAAAGCCTTGCAAGATTGTGGAAGAAAACTGGAAAAGATTGAGGAACAGAGCAATCAAATATTGCAAAGTACGATGGGAACATCACCCGGAGAGAGAAGCCACATGGGAGAAGGAAGAGGATTTAAGAAAAGCTTATCCAGAACTATTCAGGTACATCTCCACAAACGTCGGGACGAAGTTTAATTTAAGGGGGGAAGTCTATAACATCCCAGCACATAGGACCTAACAAAGGGTAGATTTAGGAATATGAATTGTTGCATGCATTCATTTGAGAAAATGTGAGTAAAATTTTCGCCAAATAAAAACCTTGAAGTGATCAAAGTTTCTTTCTTACTTTGAGATTAGGTTTAGTCCTAAAGGAGGATTGTTTTATACTTTGATATGATTTTAAAAGAATTATGTGTGTTTTAAAATGAGTTTGGATTTTTAAAACCTAAGTGTTTTATAATTTAAATGATTTTGATATAAGATTTGAATCTTAAATTAATTAAGTGAAAAGTATTATAACTTAAATCTTATCTAAAAAAACAATATTGTATATGGAATTCATTTTATATACATAAACAAGTTACAAAGAATGAACTTACTGAAGTTATTCAAAACTTCACAATTTACAAAAAAGAAAAAAGAATAAGAATATTCTTTATTAATAAATATATAATATTTATTACAAATGAATAAAATAAATATTACAAGAATTCTAAAAGAATAAGAAAATTACAATATATATCTACAAACTATCCTATATCTAAAGCTACACTAAATCTTTATCCTTATATTTGTACCTGTAAAATAAAGATTAAATAGAAAACAAAATAGGATTAGTGTTAGTATATTTCTCTCAGATATGTCAGTGAGGTGCACTTGACAAACTCATCATTGAGAAATGTTATAAAGGGGCAAGTTTCACCAATATGAAAGATTTCATCATTCATAAATTTACAACCAGAATGCAAATGACAGCCAAAAGGGACCAATTCACCAGCCAGGGTAAAAGTAGTTTGGTAATAGTAAGTTCAAACTTTCTGAACCTATCCACAAGTGCATAGCAGGCACACAGACTGGACACACAACATCATGCATGTGATGTGTTGTCAAGATCACAAGCATAGTCAATATCACAAAACCACAGCACAGCCGTGGGGGAGCACATCAGTGCATATCTCCACTACACATCACACAAGAGCAGCCAGGGTAGACAGTAAGAACATCAACCAAACAGGACCAACCCAGATCAATCAAACCTCACCAAGATGGTGACATAAGTAGGGGAATGGATTAGGTGGATAGCAAGATCAAGCCAGGAGCTAGGAGGAGCAGGGACAACTCAAGGGCAAGCTCAGGAGCCCAACAAAAGCAGATCAAAACCAGATCAAGATCATCGTCACCAACTTACTACATTAGCACCAGATTTTGTGGTGAGTTTCATAAAACCTTCACACGATCTAATCATCTTATTCAGAGAGAAACATGTGTTGTTTTGTAAAAAAAAACCTCAGAAAACACCCAAGTGGGGTGAATCCATCATAGGGATTTTCTTTTAAACTCTAAAGGCAAACAATAAAGTACCAAGGTCTAAC
Organism: Avena longiglumis; assembly: GCA_030063025.1. Classification (NCBI taxonomy): domain Eukaryota; kingdom Viridiplantae; phylum Streptophyta; class Magnoliopsida; order Poales; family Poaceae; genus Avena; species Avena longiglumis. The sequence continues at coordinate 216,574,070 of CP125978.1, read as the reverse complement.
CAGAGCTCAGAGGAACATCCTTGCTCTAGTTGTCAAACTATATCTTACCATCCAATCATGCATATACCTATGATCTATTCCTAGGCACATCCCTAAAGGAAGGGTAGCACCTTAGGACCAAATCCATAGGATTCATTACATGATCAAGCTCACTATCAATTTTTCCAAGCTTTGATTCAGAAAAGAATAGCTGGTACCACTACCAGGACTATCTAGATGAACCAATTAGATAAGTTTTGAATCCCTAAGCCTCAGACCAACATCATTGGTCTTAGGGAATTCAAATAAGAGAATTTCTATTTATCTCTCAAAGTCAAGATTGTCTTAAGCATAAACTAACCAAATCCATGGTTTAGAATCAAACTTATGTACCATACATGATGGTGTCACAAGAACAATCCAATATGAATCAGGGAAGGCACTAAATCATCATAGATTCAGAAAATCAACTAACTAATCATTTTCCTGTAACACATGAATCATAACTAGGATATTCCTATAATGAATTTTACTGTTTGAGATCATAAAGATCTCAAACCACATGCTAATTTCTAAGTTATCAGCACTAAGAAAGTAGCTGTATCTTATCATAATCCTGACCATGAATCAAATAAACTGTGGAAAGCTATCAGATCATTAGCTTAATCAAGCATGTTTCCCAAACAACAATATCATCTCAATCAGATGCAATTTAAGCATTAAATCATCTAGTAATCCACTAGAAACATCATCTGTCATTTTTAAGCAACAAATTTCAAGCTAGTAAGAATTTAGCATGTATACAGACCATCTAAACATGAATCAAATCATCCAGTACATGAACAAGCACATAGCAGGAACCCTAAATGGATGCTCATCTTAATCCAAATCGCATGAGAGGAGAGAACACCAAAGATCTAGCATGAAACCAGCAAACACAGAGAGCACCAGGGGAGAAGAATCAAACTCACCATAGGTCCTCGCTGACGAATCGAAGAGGAAGTAGGGTGGCCGACGAACCATGGGGGCACAGGGAGCACCTAGAGGGGCGCTGCAACCTGCACCTGCCACAGTGGCCAGCAGACGAGCCCAAAGACACCACATGAGCGGGATCGCGGCGGCGACAAGATTTTTCCAACCCTAGGGTTCGGGAATGGGATGGACCTAACCACGGGGAAACCCTGGAGTCAAATACAAGTGGATAGAACAAACGAGCATCCCCGACAACCCCAAATCGCACCATGGCGGCGGCTAGAATGGCCAACGACGGCAGGAATCGACGGTGGCGACATCGCCGGCCACAGGGTCAAGTCAGAGGAGGAGGGGATAAGGTCAAGGGAGAGAGGGAGGCAAAGTGGGTTGGGTGGTCCAAAACCCATCGGGGTGATCTTTTGACCCTGCCCTATTGGGCCACCCTGGCCCAATAAGCCCAAGGGGCCAGCCCAAGTTATTTAATCAATCTTTTGATCAATTAGAAAAGACCAAAATGCCCCTAACCTCAATAAATTATAGAAAATAAAATAAAAGTCCAAAAAATATAAATAAAATATTTTTGGATTCACAATAATCCACTCTATCCAAAATAAAATAAGATATAAAATTTTGGATTCTTAAATTTTTATAAGAATTTTGTAATTTATATCTTCCTTATGGAATTTTACAAAATTATTGAAAGGTGATAAAAATAAATAAAAATCACTTTCATTATTTACTAATATTATAGTATTTCTAAAAAGTACTAAATAAATATTTAGTAATAAATTTAATGTATAATTAATAATTCTTAAAAGAATTATTAAATCAATAAAAAAACAAATAAAAAGGTAATTAAATAAAATAATTCAATATATGCAATAAATATGAGAAAAAATAATATTTATAAATGCTTTATTAAAAGGGAACCTTATATAAGGAAAATGCATATAGAATTAAATAATGCATTACATTACTTACATAATCATTTTGCTTCTTTAAATATTGTCCTTACCGGGCAATAATGATGTTTTGTAGAACTAGAAGCTCAAGGTCAAGTGCAAGCATCAGACTTCACTACCTTGCCATCACAAGGCAAGTTCATCACTTGCTCATTTCCTTTGAAGAGTCCTTATCAAAGTATTTGCAAATTGGGTGTTATCATATATGCTATAAAAGAAATAAAATATTATTTTCATAAACAAAGAAATCATAGATATCATCCTAAGTGGTGATATAATGGAGCAATAGAACTTAGAGTTCTAATTGCAACAATGATGATCAAATAGGGACTTAATAACCCCTGACATCAGTGATTCTAGTGCCGTATATTACACGTTAGCCATGGGATTTGGAATGGGACAGAGAAGTCAACTATATCTTCTCCCTCTCGCATGAAGCCGATGTGCAGGTCGTGGATGTTTCCTCGTAGCGTGCATATTAATTGGTAATTCATATAGGATATGCAGCATATGGGTGGGAACCCGCATCGTCCCACGATAGTTTTGGCATCTAACGGTTTGTACAAACCATTGCCGTAATTCATTATGTGGGCATGGTGTACACCAAGGAGGCATGCAGGGTCGCGAAGGGGGCAGTGATTGGCTTGGACCAACTACTGGGCCCCACATCATGGAATTGTGGACAGGAATGTACGCCCGGTTGTGCAACAAGGAGTTGATCTCTCATGGGTAAAGTAACGCTCCTCTGCTGAGTGTAAGAACTATAACTTGTTACTCCCTGTTCCGGCAAGGAGCTACGAACGCGGCAGGAAAGGAACTCCATGAAAGTTCTGGTCGACCTGTGAAGGCTGATTTTCATAGTTATTTTTTCGGAATAAAATTAACCTTTGAAGAAAGATTTACAAAAACCGCATAGTGCCAAGGATTTATAATCCGAGGTGGTAGTTAGAGCATCAAACTTCCCACCGTGCATATAATGAACTTGTTGGGTAACGCTTTTACTCATTATTCCCTTTGATACCTTGCTTAGACTCTGAGGATCCCGAAGACGTGCCAATGTATGCAGCTGAATGCCAAGAAGATGTGTTCTACGAGGAACCTTATCTATCCGGAGGAGTTGAAGGTGTGGATTACGAGATCCGCTATGGTGTCGATGAGAACGAGTCCAATTAATTGTCTAGTTAGTAGTAACTAACAGAGCCGAGCATCATGAACTTGTAACATCCCTAAAATCATGTTTCAAAACCCATGCATATCATCCATGCATCCATGATCATTTAGGGTTCCATTTTCAAAACCATTTCAAAAACAGGAGCATATGTTGCTCATTATTTTATGTAAGTATGCTCTAGCCTTAGTGCTACTTCCTAATGAGAAGAGTACTTGTTTTGTTCAGTAATGTTTTGAATTCAAACTTAAGTACTTTCCAAAGCTTGAGCAAAGTTTTCAAAACAAAGTGTGAAAATAAAACCAATTTTATGCCTATTGTTTATATCACATTAAGGCTTGGTTTTATTTTTATTTTCAAATGATCAAAGTGTTTTTGAGTAAACGGTAGTGTTTGACACACATTTGAGCGCAAAGTTTACTGTATAAAAACCTAGAGAAGATTTGAATTCAAACTTATTTGAATTAGAGTTGAAAAATCATTTCTAGAAAGTCAAACAAAAAAAGAAAAGGAGTAAAGGAAAAAAATAAGACAAACAGCCAAACTGGCCCAACCAGCCTAGTTCGACCCATCTAGCCCAACTACCCCCTCCCGCGAAACGTTTTCCTTTACCCGCAAACACACCCACAGAGTCGCTGATGCAGGGATCCCACCTCCTCTCTTTTTCTCTCGCTGACAACGCGGCCCACGCAACGGTCATCGTCTCCACCCGGCGAAGAGTTCTTCCCCAAATCACTCGGCTGTTTCCTGATTGATTCCCGGCTTCAATTCCCGTTCAATGCCCGAGTAATTCACGCCCACATCCTCGCCTACTTAAGCACCATGCCGCCCTCCTCCTTTTCCCCCAAACCCCACCCCACCGGAGCCACCAGGCTGCTCGTATTTCTCTCTGGATGCCCCTCTGCTCCGACAAGTTTGCCGTCGAATTCCGGTAAGCCCCGCGTCCCCCTCTGCCTCTATTTCAGACTAGCTTATTCTACATCTCCATGCGCATCTACTGACTCTCTCTGTTTGCTCGCGCATGCTCTGTAGCCTTGGCAGCGTCGTCGACTGAGCTCCGCCACCATCTGTTCCAACTCCGGCGACCATTCCCCGTAAGACCCAGCTTCCCATCTCCCTCTGTTTGATACGCGTGTGATCCCCAGCATCCTACGCATCTAACGGCACCCTTTTCTCGTCTTAGCGTGGCCCAGAACGTCGACTCCGTCGCCAACAGAGAACACCGTCGCCAGGGACTTCTCCGACAAGTAATCCACGACGACCCCGAGCGCCCCTTCGCCAACCGAGCACACGTCGAGCATCTCCTCGTCACGGCGATTCTGGTGAGCATCCTCACACATCCCCTGGCGACCTAGCTCGCCGGCAAGCTTGCAGCCAGAGCACGCCGCCTCCTGTCGCCGCCGCCAGCGCCGCCACTTGTTGGTCAGTCGCTGAGAGCCGTGCGATGTAGATCGGACGAACGCGATAGAACATAGTCGAAGGGGTAAGTAGAGATCTGAGCCGCGCATTTTAGTTAGATCTAACGGTTCGGAAGTGTGATCCTGAGCGAAGCGGTACCCTCCAATCAGGAAGCGCCGCGTGGCATGAGTTTTGTTTTAAATTTCTGAATTAGATCTATTAGATGTTTAAACTTGTTTAATTGATAACTTTTGATTCCCACGTCCAAATTTGACAAATTTTATATCAATGGAATCAGGAGAGAAAATCCTTTCCATTAATGAAATGTGTTTAAAGTTTTGCTTCTGTTAAAATGGTTGTTTTTGAAGAAACATTTGTAGGCATAAATTGGGTATAATAATTATTTGAAAAATGTTTTAATGTTCAAATAAAGTTTATTTGGCAAGTTTTGAACTTGTTTATGATTCAGTACTGTGCACTTGTCTTGTTTGGTGTAGAAAATCATCACATGGCATTATGCATGCATCCATATATTTTTGCTTGTATTTATTTTGTATGTGATTTTGGTGCTATCATTTTTTGTGTAGATTTTGGTGCAAATAGTGATTGTGATTGTGAGGATTGTAGCTACTCTCCAAACTACCAAGGCAAGTGGTGCTTCATGATTTTATTCCTATGTTTTTCAAATATGCATTAGAAATATTTTGCTAGTCTTGCATGGATATTTTGATCTATATGCTATGCTTGGTAAATCCTAGTAGTTGTAGAATTGCTAGAAATATTTCTAAGTATTATCAATGCCATGCTTGGGAAATCCTAGAAATATTTTGTATCATTATGATATTATGTATAATATGTGAAATGCATATTTGGATTTTCTTTGGATCTTTATTGTGTGACTGGTTCTATGCGTAAAGTCGAGCTCAGAACACATGTGCATGATGTAATTATATTGCTAGAAATATTTCTAAGTCTTACTAATGCCATGCTTAGCCTAGCTAGTAGCAACCAAGGGTGGTTATATTCATGCTATGAATAAATATTTCTAAGTCTTTGGACTATGTTTTTGCTTAATAAAACAACTAAGTGAATGAAACACATGGGTGAAATGGAAAGAATGGGTTATGTTGAGTGGTTACACAAGGCCCATTTATATGGTTTACCTTGTGTATCTCACTTGTGGAAAGCCACCCAAGAACAAAGGGATTTGAGATGCCATATGTTAAGAAGCTTTTAGTGCAGCCACTTGGCAATATGGGCTCTGCCTGGATCGTATAGGTTGCAATAACTTAGCCATTTGGACAGTTGGTGGTAGTGGGATGATAGTTTGGAGCGCGTCCATTTGGTCTAAGGGAAGGCTTCTGAAAGGTCTTGCCTTGGTGAAAATCAAGTCTTGTGGGGAAAGTGCACAACCTCTGCAGATGGAAGAATCTAAGTACTTAGCCAGGTCCCTGGTATTGGACAACTTGAGCATCAAGACATGGAAGCTATCAAGAATCTCCTCATCCCAATTTCTAAGTAAAAACTTGTGGTTGAACAAGGGTGAAGGACCCCAATGTCTATTGGTGGTTCCTTGGGAAAGATTTTGACAAAGAAAAACTTAGTGTTTTTAACTAATAGGTAAACCTATTTTGAGCAAAGCAAGCCTAAGCTACACTTAGCCAAAATGCATATAGTATCTAGTCCACCAATATTCTACTAAGGTATCACTTGCCAATACTATTCTAATGTATTGACCCACTGTGGCTGTAACTTGTGATGTTGCAGGTTATTCTGATGATGATTAGGAGTCATGAGTCTACACTCAACATGCTTGCCTGTGGCACATGAAGATGAAGACTTATTTAACTTATTACATATTTGAGCTCTTGTACTAGGCCTATGGCCATGGAGTTTGTAAAATACTATGTTTGTCTCTGGAATGACTTGTAATAATGACCTTTGTTTCTGTGTACTTGATCTTAAACTATGGATGCTAGCATTGATCCAGGGACTATCATTGCAATCATAGGGATCCTTTCCTTTACAAAGGAGGGATATTACAGAACTCTATAGAATAAGCGGCTGAGCCCCACTCCTAGTCGGAGTTGTTACTTTTAAAATTTCCGCTGAACACATTATATTTTGGTTTGTAAGTTGGATCTTTTGGAAGTCTTGAACTTCCCGTATTGTAATAATAATAATGTTTGTACTTTTGTATTATGGACCCGCAATGTTTCTGTTGTACCACTCTGAGGGATGTGATATTTACGGAACAGTGTTCTGTGGATGTCATGTCAACGACTATAGTGTACTACACATGTAGTGGTATGCTGGGTCACCGCAACGGAGCCCCTCCGATTCAGCCATCACCACCACCACCTCCGGCCGCCATCACCGCAGTCGCGCCGCCTCCTCCAGTCATTGTCGCTGCTGTTGCACCTCCACCGCCCGTCATCGAGGAAGTCCTGGCACCCTCTGACTCAGTGATTGACGCGCTATACGCCGACTTTAGTGCAGATTCAGAGGAGATAGATTTCATTCCAGAGGAACTAGACTCCGCCATGCAGGAGATGGAGGAGGAGTACACGCGCGACGAGCAAGCCAACAATGCCGTCACGTCTCGAGAGGTGTTCGTCACCATTGGGACGGCGATGGATGAAGATTAACCCGGACGAGCTCCGCCTACAGCGCTGGACAAGGGGAAGGGACCACCTGTTGCTGCCGACGATGATCGCGCAAAGGTCATGCCCCCTCCGCCTAACCCAGTACAACAGTCGCAGGAACTCGGCACCGGCCCGAGCAACAACAACACCGAAAACCTGCCACCTCCGGCGTCTACGTCTGCTACTGCCCAAGTTACTCTAGCTGATAGAGTGATGTACGACAACCTCCTTGTCGAGCCACTGGCCGTAGCTCATATCCGGAACGTGACCCAGCTTGACAAGAAGCGTCAGCAGCTGCTGGAAGAAGCACAGGCCATCGCGGAGCAAGGCGCTAAGCTAGATCGTGATCTGGTCAACGCGTAGAAATCCATAGAGAAAGCCAGAGAAATGGAGGCCGAGTACAAGAATCTGCTGTAGCAGAAGAAGGCCAAGAAAGCTCCGGCTTGCGTCATCAATGATCCTGGTGTACGGTGAAACCTAGGATGGGATCCCCCGAAGCCGGCACAAGCCAAGCCATACATTGACAATGAAGGCAGACAGGTGATGCCCACTCCACTCCTCAACCTCGCCGTCGCCAAGACCCTTCTGGAGCAGGATAGATCGCCCGAGGCAATGGACCAGGTCTATGAGCTAGTGGCCAAGGCGGTGAAGCAGAAGGAAAAGGCCACCTCTCAGAGGCTTGAGTCTGACCCAGCGTTTTTCCAGTCTAGCCAACATAAGGCGCCAAGGGACAGATCTCCTCTTGATGTCGGGTCTCAGACGGGTTCATTAGAACAAAGACGGAGGGATGCGCGCAACAGGAAGGATTCTATCCCCATATCCTCCAACCATGGAGAAAAGGCCCGACCGCGTCGCCCATTGCCACCACCCTGATCCCCCTGACTCACGAAGATCCCAAGTCTCACCATCATACGGATATGCCCCCGCCAAGGCAGAGCGGCATCGTCATCTGCGACAACGCGGAGCAGACCCGTCATGACGGAGAGCGCAAGCAAGGACACAAGAGCAGGTCGCGCCATGACCCTCCGCGTCTAGAAAGCAACCGCGACAGGCGTGGGGCATCGTAGAAGGGTAATAGTAAGAAGGCTAACCCACCGCCACCTCCGCCTCCGTCGCCACCTAGCAGTCACCATGGCGGAGGAGGCCCGCGTCGTTCATGCAGCCCATCCCCTGTTGATAAGAAGAAGAAAAACCCGGAGTCGTACGATGCACGTTCGTGGATCGATAAGATCCACGAGGCCCGGGAAGGACCATACCTAGGATCACATTGCTTTGGACCTGCGATACGGTCCGCAACTTACCCCAAAGGTTTCCGGATTGAAAAGACCATCAAGACCTATGACGGCACCACTAAGCCAGCTACATGGTTGCAGGACTACGGCAACGCGGTAGAGATTGCCAGGGGTAACCCCAACGTTGCCGTCAAGTATCTCCCATTGATGTTGGCAGGCACAACCCGTCAATGGATTGACGACTTGCCGAAGAAATCCATATGCAATTGGTTGGACATGCAAGAGGCGTTCACCAATAACTTCGAGGGTACGTACAAACGTCCCTGCACTGTTGGCGATCTACAACGGTTCATGCAAGAGAAAGACGAGACATCTCATGCCTACCTCTCCCGCTGGCTGGATATGAAGAATTCCTGCACAGGAGTGCACGCTCAGACCACCATGGCCACCTTCATCGATGGGTTGTAAAGGGGCACGTAGCTCCGACATAAGCTAAAGCGCTTGCAGGAAAATCACTAGCTTGACTTGAACCAGATGATTCAGTTGGCTAGTGAGTTCGTAGCTGCCGATGATGATGCTCGTGGCTCTCTACCGGCAACAGTCGTTCCAACTCAATCTCGGAGGAACAGCAGTACAAAGAGGAAAACAGCTCCAGAAGAAAAGCAATCTCCCGACATGGTCGCCATGACCTTTGCAGGATGAGCTGATGGCGGACAACGTGGCCGAGGACGGGGAGCTGGTCGTGGGCAGAACGAGGAAGTGAAAATACCTCCGCACCGCTCCGCGTTCCTCAAACCTACGAAGAGTACCGCGATATGCCGTGCCTCATATACCTCGATGTCAACGTCAAGGCCACCCATACCAATCGACACTGCAAGTTCGTCAACGACCTCAAGGAAGACCCGAAGTTCGGCTACAAGCGAAGTTGGAAGAATAGACCGCGAGGCAAGGGCAAGGGGAAGAATAAGGAGGAGGAGTCAAAGGATTCAAGTGACATGGACGAGGATGGTTGACCCCAAGCACTCCGCCAAGAGCGACGCAAAGGCAAGAACCCCTTCATGAAGAAGGCACCAGTCTACCACACTTTCCTTGGCACCCCCACCGTCCGACAACAGAAGATCTCTATGAGGATACTGATGGCCACTCTACCCCCAGTTCCCCAGTACCTGCGCTGGTCGGAAGTTCCAATTACTTGGACAGGAAGGATCACCCAGACCTCATCCCTACGGAGAACCAATACATCATGGTCATCAACCCCTTGATTGACGGCGTGGAGTTCACCAAGTGTATGGTGGATAGTGGAAGCAGCATCAACATCATGTACCTGGATACACTTCAGAAGATGAACTTGACGGAGGCAAACCTAAGGCGGACCAACACCATCTTCCACGGCGTAGTTCCTGGTCGGGAGGCTCGGTCCCTTGGGTGCATCACACTTCAGGTTGCCTTTGGCGATGTTAATAATTACCGCCAAGAGCACATGACCTTTGAGGTGTTCCCTTCAAGAGCGTGTACCACATCATATTCGTCCGCGACATATTCCACATTCATGGCCAAGCCATGCTTCGTCTACAACAAACTCAAGATACCCGGACCAAACGGTGTCATCATCGTATCCGGAAGCTTTACCAAGGCAAGGGACTGCGAGATTAATGAAGCAGCCTTCGCGGAAGCTATCCTATACAGTGAAGAATTCAAAGAGATCCAGAGTAAGGTCGATGACTCAGAGATGCCCGCGTCGAAGAAACATATTTCCGACTCCGCTCCTGCATTCAAGGCCGCCATCTAGACCAAGCCGGTGGAACTTGTGGTAGGCGATGCCTCCAAGACCACCGCCATTGGGACGAACCTGGATCCCAAATAGGAAAGCGCGCTCGTCAAGTTCCTCCGTGAGAATAGGGACATCTTTTCCTGGCAACCTGCCGACATGAAAGGTGTACCTAGGGAACTTGCCGAGCACAGCTTAAACATTGATCCAAAATGCAAACCAGTGAAGCAACCTCTACAACGCTTTGGAGATGAGAAGAGACGCGCCATAGGAAAATAGATAGCTAGGTTACTTAAGGCTAGTTTTATCCGAGAAGTCCTTCACACCCAATGGGTGGCCAATCCTGTACTTGTCCCTAAAAAGGGAACCAAATAATTAAGAATGTGCGTTGATTACACCGGCTTGAACAAGGCTTGCCCCAAAGATCCGTTTGCTTTGCCTCGCATTGACCAAGTCATTGACTCGACGGCTGGCTCGGAACTTTTGTGTTTTCTTGATGCATACTCAGGATACCACCAGATCAAGATGAGGAAGTCGGACCAATTGGCCACTTTGTTCACTACCCCATACAACACGTTTTGCTATGTTACGATGCCCTTTGGGCTGAAAAACGCAGGTGCTACGTACCAGCGGACAATGCAACGTTGCCTTCACAACCAAATTGGTCAGAACGTTAACGCCTATGTGGACGATATCGAGGTGACGTCTAAAAAGTCAAATGACTTAATCTCCGACTTAAAAGAAACCTTTGATAATCTCCGGAAATACAACATGATGCTTAACCCTAAGAAGTGCGCCTTCGGGGTTCCAGCCGGCAAATTGTTGGGCTTCATCGTTTCCCAACATGGAATCGAGGTCAACCCGGAGAAAATCAAGGCCATTTTAAACATAAAACCGTCCGACATGCCTAAAGGACATTCAATGACTAACAGGTTGTGTTGCAGCAGTTAGTCGGTTCGTCACCCGACTTGGAGAGAAGGCTCTGCTGCTGTACAAGTTGCTGAAGAAGGCGGACAAATTCACATGGACGGACGAAGCAGATGCAACATTGAAAAATCTCAAGGAGATTCTTTCCTTAGCGCCCATCCTTGTAGCACCCGAGCCTGGAGAGACCATGTTAATCTACATGGCGGCAACCAACCGGGTAATCAGCATTATCGACGTGGTAGAGCGGAAGGAACCAGGCTATGAGCATGGAGTTCAACGGCCAGTTTACTATGTGAGCGAGGTCTTGACGCAGTCCAAGCAGCGTTACCCACACTACCATAAGATAGCTTATGGAGTATTCCTTGCTTCTCGGAAGCTGAGGCATTACTTTCAGGAGCACCCAATCACAGTGGTGAGCAAGACTCCACTTTTCGACATTATCAACAATAGCGACGCTACAGGAAGGGTCGCGAAGTGGGGCATTGAACTTGCCGCCTTCAAGATCACCTACAAGAGACGCGATGTTATCAAGTCACAAGCCTTGGCGGACTTCATCGCAGATTGGACGAAGATGCCAGATGCTACTTCGTTGCCTGAACCAGAGTACTGGGTGATGCACTTTGACCGATCAAATTTGCTCAACGGCTCGGGGACTGGTGTATTGCTACAGTCACCAACTGGCGATAAGCTACACTACGTTCTGCAAATCCACTTCGAGGCTACGAACAACATGGCGGAGTATGAAGAACTCATTCACAGACTACGCGTAGCCAAGGATATTGGCATCAAGCGCATAGTTTCTTGTGGAGATTCTGACTTGGTTGCCCAGCAGGTGGCTGGCACCTGGAATGTGCGGAACCCTATGATGGCGGCATATCGAGAAGAAGTGGACGAGATAGCCAAGAGCTTCTTGGGCTAGGAAGTCAAGTATGTTACTAGGGAGCAAAACGAGGCGGCTGATCTGCTATCTAAGCTTGAATCAGGGCGCAAAAGAATTCCGCCAGGAGTTTTCCTAGAGCATCTACAGACACATTCAATGAAGGGAGCTGACATCGACAGCCCGGATAGAGTTGACTCTTTCGTCCACATGGTGGCAAAGGTCCCTCCGGCTTGGACAAAACCGTTCATGGAATATCTCGAACACGGAACTTTGCCCGACGACGAAGTCGAAAGATGGCAAATAGTACGTCGAGCGAAGGGCTATACCATAATCAATGGACAGCTCTACAAAAGGATCACTACTGGTGTATACCTAAAGTGTGGTTTCCAGCTAGCAGGTATTGAAATCCTACGCGAAATCCATCTCGGAGGTTGCGGGAATCACACTGCTCCTCGATCGTTGGTCGCGAAAGCCTTCCGGCAAGGATTCTATTGGCTGAACGCGAAGGCGGACGCCTACAAGCTGGTTGAGACATGCATGGGATGCCATTATTATGCCCGATAACCACATGTTCTTGCTAAATAATTGCAAACAATACCAATAACTTGGCCGTTTGCGGTCTGGGGGCTAGACATGATGGGGCCGTTACAAACGGCACCATGTGGGTTTACACATCTGCTAGTAGAAGTTGATAAATTCACTAAATGGATAGAAGCTAAACCCATTAGGAAGCTTGATGGGGAAACTGCCTCAGGTTTGTCCGGGATATAGTGGTGAGATTTGGCCTCCCACATAGCATTATCACAGACAACGGCAGCAACTTGTCACTCGGATAAGTGGAGGCTTATTGTTGGGAGAAGGGCATCCGCCTTGACCTTGCATCGGTGGCACATTCATAATCCAATGGTCAGGTTGAACGAGCCAATGGATTAATTCTGCAGGGAATAAAGCCACGTCTTGAGGCACCACTAAATAGAGCAGCTGGAGCCTAGGCGGAAGAATTGCCATCTATGTTGTGGAGTTTACGAACTACACCCAACAGATCCACCGGCTACACCCCTTCATGGTATATGGAGAAGAAGCCATCCTACCTTCTGACATACTTCACGATGCACCAAGGGTTGCCGCCTCTAACGAGGATGACGCTGAAGAATCCAGACGCCTAGATGTGGACCTTCTCGAGGAGGAGCGCATTTTAGCATGCCAAAGATTCGCCATCTACCAGCAGAAGCTACGCAGCTACCATAGTCGCCGCGTTCGGCATCGCTCGTTTAAAGAGGGGGATTTGGTGCTCCGACTTAAGCAGAAGAAGTCACACAAATTATCCCCGCCATGGGAAGGACCGTTCATCATAAGCAAGGCGCTACTCAATGGGTCTTACTACATCGTTGACAATCGTGAACTGAAGGATAGACCCAACGAGGATCATAAGCGTAAGCGACGTGACCTGAATGATGACTACCCGGAGCTTGATCGGCCATGGAACATAGCACAGCTACGTCATTTCTACACTTTGCATTTTTTATCTAATTGTGTACCTCTTATATGATCAATGAAATAAAGCTATTTGGTTCACTCATATTTCTGAGTCTTTTACCTCCTTTAGTGTTCATTTTTGGATCATATAAAACCTTTATGCACAAGTTTTGCGATTGCACTTGTGAAAATTCCGCCTACGTGCATTAGCTTAAGTTTTCTGGTCTACATGTTCTTTGTCGTTTTTATGTGGATTCTGGAGTAGTGACTTTCGACACTTATTGTCGGCGATTTTGTGCTTAGGTTATTGACGGTGCCATTGGGCATCATCACCTGAGCGCATGGTTCCGACAACGTGTCTTCCGACTCACAAAAATTCAAGCATAAGAACCAAAGTAATGGATAAGCCAGCACTTGCTTAAAAAATATATACATGTTGGAACTTGTTCTAAGTAGCAGGACATACATCATTGTTTTTTGCCTTAAGTTAATACATAGTTTTTTCCGAATACGCATCAACGATGAAACAAATATTACAAGTTTTTTTCATTCCTTTGGTGCAGGCAACTTGGAAGCAGCGTCATCGGTAGTAGGAGAATCACCCTCGAAGTCAGCAGTGTGAAGAGACTCAGAGGAGCTTTGGTCGCCGCCATCCATGGTGTTCATTGGCACGAAGACGTTAACGTCGACCAACTCGGCAACTCTGGTTCCATAACCCACTAGTGACGACAAGATAGCCTCATGGTTTATCTTTTGTCCTTCGTCATCTACGTTGGGGATGCCAGAGGTTACCGTGTCGATTTCGGCATTCTCGTAGTGTGCCTTCACCATGGATAGCGCCATCCTTGCACCGGCCCATGCACATGAAGCTTTCTTGCTTGTGATATGCTCGGGGGCTCGGTGCAGGATCTCCGATAACTTCGCCACAGAGTCCGATGCCTGGATGTTGATCTGGAGGGGCTTGGCAATCTCTTTGGCTTGCGCGATGGTGGTGTTGATGAAATTGCCGGCAAGAACCATGCATTCCTTTGCCGGAGTAGGCAACCGGGTTAAACCCATAGGAGCTTCAAATTCTGACAAAGGAGCACATGAGTTCAAAAATTCAGAGTATCTAGACTACAGAAATCCAAGATGGAGAATCACTTACTGAAGATTCTAGCCTAAGCTTGCCAGAGGGTATCCGCCAAGGAGTCCCGTTCTTGTTGGAGCAGCTTGTACGCCTCATGATGGCGTTGATTCTGCTCATCGGCAGCTTTCTTGTGATCTCTTAAGATCGAGATCTCCTCCTTCAAGCAGTTCATATCCACGGTGGCAGAGTCCTGCAGGGCTTTCATTGATTCTTCATGCATCTTTAGCATGTCCTTCCTCTGCTGCTTAAGGATCTTGTTCTTGTTATCCAGCTCTTGAATGTGCTTGGATTGCTCGACAATGTCCTTAGCCTTGGCAATGGTTTCTACAAGTCGGAGAAAGCAAAGTACAGAGTGAGTACTCGGAGAATACACAAGTTTAAGTCGGAATGCAAAAAGAAAGGAAAAATAGACGCTTTCTCTTGATGATCTATTCCATCAAGAAGGCAGTTTTACCCTTTTTGGCTTCCAAGTCCGCACGCATCTTCTGGTACTTGTCGTTGGCCATGCCCCTCCGAGCATTCTCGTTCTGTGGAAAAAAGAAAAGTTAAACATTGTTTGGTCTACTTGGAGCATCTAGCCGGAAAATTTCCACCTAGACGCTCGGGGGCTACAGCGAGAGTTTTTAACTTAGCAATATGCTTAGTCTTTCTTTAAGCATCTAGTCGGAACTAAATCAGTTTTCAATTAGAATCTTGGGGGCTACAGTATAAAGTTTTTAACTCGGATGTATGCTTAGCTTCTCTTTAAGCATCTAGTCGGAACTATTTCAGTTACAACTAGAAGCTTGGGGGCTATAGATTGAAATTTATAAATACTGCGTATGCTCCTCTTAAAGCATCTAGTCAGAATAATTCATTCCACCTATATGCTTGGGGGATACAGTGAGAAGTTTTCTAACTTAGTCACTCATAGAGCATCTAGACGCAAAGACCTATGGTTTTCCGTCTACATCCTCAGGGGCTACAGTGGGATATTCATATGTAATGGAAAAGGCAAAAATAACTTACAAGTGCAATGATCTTGAGATTAGTAACACTCTCAGCCAGTAGCTTGCCGAAGGATACACTGTTTCCCTGCAAGATCTCTGTTTGCCGGAGAAGCTCCTCTAGACCGCACATCGGAGATGTTGGCGCCGCACCAGGAACCAGAGCAGTGCTACCCGGTGTAAGTACCGGATAGACTATCTTTGGATACTCTATGGTTTGCTTAGGTGAGGGGGAACCGCCTTCGGCAGAAGTACCAGCTTCCACCACTGCCTTACCGCTACTGATGGCATCCTTAGCCGGAGCTTCAACCATTTGGTGTGCGGCACTCTCCTGCGTCGCCTGCTCGCCGACATCAGAACGCTCGGTACAGGCACCTGAGTCTACTTCCATGGCGGAAGGGCCAGCTGCTTCCTTGGTTTGAGAGCTTGTTGGAGTAGACGAGGGCTTGACGGTGGGAGTGACAGGGGCGATGATAGGAGATGCGTCGCGATGCAGCATATCCTTGATGGTTCTAGAAGCCCCCGATGTTTTGGAGGTCTTCTTCAAGCTGGTCGTGTCTTTCTTTCTGAAACGTGCAAAATGCATAAGTACAGGAATAAGACAGATAAATGGGCAATGTCGGAGAGAAAGAATCTTACACAAGAGGGCGTGCTTTGGCAAAGGGGATCCCAGTAATCTTTCTTTTCTTCGCCTCCAGGGTGGCGGTAGTCTTTTTGGAGGCTCCACCCTCCGTCTTCTTCTTCTTGCCTCCGTCGACAGCGTCAGAGGTGGAGCTCTTCCACTTTCGTGCCAACGGAGCATTGTCGTCGGACACAACGATGACTTCCTTCATCTTTGGATCATATATTAGAGGAGCCATGATGTCCTCGTCTATGTCGCTAAGCTGTTAAGGTGAAGAACCTCCGTGTTAGATGAGATGGTAATGGCTAGACGGAAGAACTGGAGTATATGTCATACACGGAAAATAAGCAGTTACCTTTGGGCACTTGCTCTCTATGAACATGTCGTAGGTGATGGCGAAGCCACGCTTCTTATCCTTCACCTTGACGATGTCCTTGAGGCGAAGCTTGACGGAGTCGCTCGAGAAGTTGTCCATGGAGATGCGGGGGTTATCCCTTCTATCGTTGGTATACTCATGCATCAGCTTCGAGCGGTGCTACAAAGGTTGGATTCGCCTGATGAACCAGCACATGTCTAGGTCCAAGCCGGTCAAACCCGTCTCTACGAACCACTCTATCCGCCTTATAGCACGGGAAGCGTTGATGTCGGAGGGAAGGGAGGCATGGGATCTCCATGTCGAGGCTTCGGCGGCAGCTCCATTGACGAAGTCCGGGTACATTACTTCTTGGCCGGCCAGAGGGATATCTGGGCTGTAGAAGTAAGTACGCTGCTAGTTCTTGCAGGACTCGTGGCCGACGATGTCGGGGAACCGCCGGCCAGGACGGATCTTGAAGCTAATGGTGCCACAATTTCTAAGTTCATCCTTGTTGGCCCCAGCTTCGCGTTTGACGGTGAAGAAATAGATGAAGATATCTAGCCTAGGCCTAATCCCTAGGTAACCCTCGCAAAGCGTCGCGTAATTTCTAAGCGCTAGGATACTGTTGGGAGAGAGGTTTTGGGGCTGTACTCGGTAATGATTGAGGATAGCAAGGAAGAAGTTATAGATGGGCAGGGAGACGCCGCGTACCAATTGTGCTTTTAGGTACACCTTTTCTCCGTCTTGGGGAGAAGGTGTGACCTCGTCGGCCGGTGCCGCGTGCCAAGCGAGCCCCTCCGTCACAGGGAGGTAGCCTTCAAAGATCAACTCCTTGATGTCGCGGTCTGTGATATCTGAATCGTGCTAGTCGCCTTTTTGGGAGTCGTTTTCCTCCTCCAGCAGCTCTGACGCCGTTGGATTGTGGTCGCCGCCGATGGTCTCGACCACCACAGAGACGGGGATGGCCAGGCCCTCTGGGGGCACGACGACGGAGCTCCCTGGATTCGCCCGACACCGCCATCGAGGGAGAAGAACTGCTGCTGGCCATTGCGTGTGTTTGGAGGTGACTGGCGAGATTGGGAGTTAGGGTTTTTCGCAAGTTGCACGGAGAGCTCGAGGGGGCGCTCGCTGGAGGAAGAAGATGATGCGATGAGAGAATGAGGTGAAAAGTAAATTTTCCACCGTTGTTACTATTTATGATCTCCAGCATCGAGATTCGTGCAGCTTGATCGGACAGATGCCGCGTAGACGACGTGTGTGCGGGCGTGCGCGGAAACTTCGCTACGTCCCAACCGTCGCCGCCAATGGTTCGTATCGCTCGCGCGGGAAAAGTGGAAATGATTGCGTTCTCTTCATATGTGAGTGACGAGGCGTTGCTGACCTACGTCTACGTCACCCTAGCTGACATAGGCAGATGAACCATCACATTAGAAGATTCCGGCATGGACGGATCTAGTCTGGCTACGGAAGAGTACGATGGAAGATTTAACAATTCTCCGGCTTACTAGTTGAAGACGGAGGAAAGCTTGCAGGGTTCTTTGGGAGGACTACAAGATATTGCTTGAAGATTTGCCGACATCCATCTAGACGGAGCATTCCACGTGAAGAGGCAAGACAGCGCAAGATCTCGGAGTTCTCCGGGGGCTACTGTTGGGGATATTCTATATGGGTATTCTCATAGCATGTCTCCTATCCGGATAACCCGGGTGGCCCACAGTTGGTAGCATGGCCCATGGCCTACTGGGAGGCCAGTTAGATGGATCCAGAAGGGAGGCCCATGCCGGATAAAGGAAGGCTACGGTGGAGTCACCAGTGTACCCAGAGCCTTGGAGTATAAGACACGCAAGACTAGTAATAGACGGTGTAGGACTCTGTAACCTGTTCGGCTAGGACGTTACCCAGTAACCCTAGGACGTAGCGACTATATAAGTCGGGCCTATGGGAGCCTTTAGGCCACAACTTCAGACGATAACTTTGACAATCTCAGACAACCTCGCACAGCAAACCTATCTCTGTAACTCGGCGTATTGTCATTATAGTGATTTATAGCAGGAGTAGGATTCCGCCACTGTTGTAGGATCTGAACCTAGGTAAGCTATGTTACCTCATACCCGTCAACCGTCCGCCTTCCCCCATGTCTCTAAACACGCACTGTGAGGACCCCTCCATGGCGTACTCGTCGGAAATACCATGACAGTCCTAGCATCTTCAGTAGCAGGTACACGTAGTGCGGTACTGCTAGGAATCTTGCGAATGCCATGCGCCCAAGGATGGCATGGTACTATGATGGCTAGTCCACCACTTTGAACTCTAGTCGCTCGCGCCTGAAGTTTTCGGGCTGGCCGAAGATGACGTCGAGCCATATATTTCCCTGGGGGTATATGCCCTTCCCTGGGACTATGCCGTGGAACGTCGTGTCTGACTGCTCCAGGCTGTTTAGCGGGATCCGCATTGCTGCGAGTGTGCTGGCGAACATCAGATTGATGCCGCTGCTGCCGTCCATGAAGATGCGGCTCATCTCAAATCCTCCGATCTGCGCCTCAAGCACCAGGGCAGCATGACCTGGGCGAGGGATCTGGCGTGGGTGATCCGAACGGTCGAACGTGACATAGGACTCCGAACCACTGAAGTATTCAGGGATGGTTGGTGGGGAGGCAACCGCCAGGCTCACTTGGCGGGTGATCTTCTTTTGCACCCTATTGGTTGGGCACCTCTTCTGGATCATAAGGGACCCTTTTGGCGGCGGGTATCCTTATGTGTCATTGTTTGGCGCATGTGCGATCGCTGGATTCGACGGTCCAACAGGTGGTGGTGGAGGAGCTCCGTGGACGATGTCACCTAGTGCAGATGCGGGACCAAATCCAGGGTTCATGATCTGGCGACGTATTTGGGTGAGACCCTCGCTGAGCTTCTGTAACTCGCGGCAGTCTTTTAGCATGTGGCTAGCCTTGTTCTTGCCATCATGCTTGTCGTTGTAGAAGTGGATGGTGCAAGGACCATACAATTTGTTGTATGCCGAGGGCTCGTCGTCACGGGTGCGATGTTGCCATGTTTGTGTGGGTCACCCTCCATCGTGGAAGTTGCCTCCGTGGTATCCGCTATTGCGGTTACCGTCGTTGCGTCGGTCGGCGTAGACAACCGCAACCATGTCGACTCGGTCGCGATCATTGTAGACGCGCGATCTTCGTTTGCTGCAGCGCTCTCGCATACGGCCATAGTTGTCCTCGTCATCCGAATGTGTTCGGTGGAGGGAATCTTTGCCATATGCCCATCGGTTGGCGATGTCCATGAGGTGGTCGAGCGTCTTGGGCTTGATGTTCCCAAGTTCTTCCTTGAAGTCCGGGCGCTTGACACCGTCCTTGAAGGCATCAATTGTCCTTTCCTCGGAGATATGCATGACAGAGTTCTTGATGTGGGACCAGCGTAGGATGTACGAAGAATGTATTCGCCTATACGTTGGGTGCATGCCCATAGTTCTTTGATGAGGCCGGCCTCTTGCTGGTGCCCTTGAAGTTGCGAATGAAGCTGTATGCCAGCTCCTCCCAGCTTCGGATGGAGCCAGAAGATAGGCTGCTAAGCCAGATCCGAGCTGTGCCTGTCAGCTGCAGCTGAAGGCACTATAGGGCGGTGTTCCTGTTTCCGCCGTGCAGCATGACGGATGAGAGGTGGTCGCTGAGCCAGGATTTCGGGTCCTGCGTGCCGTCGAACTTCGGAGTGTCCGAAGGGAGCTTGAAATGTTTCGACATTCGCGTCCACCGAACGGATCTGCTGAAGCATCTGGCTCCGCATAGCTCTCCGTCGTCATCGTCATCAAATTTGTTTGAACATGCGCGTTTAGCGCGTGCCTTGTCGATCTTGCGCTTGGTGAGATCATTCTGGGCGTCATAGTCTCTGTTGCGGCGTCGTGGTCTCTTCTGACATCGAGTCAGATCGTGCTCGTCCTCTTCGAATGAGGGTGTAGGGCTGCGGGTGAATTTGACCGTAGCTTTCTTTTTCGGCTCCGCAGGAGCCTCATCGTGGAGCGCAGCTCCGACGAGTCCGAGACCGGCCAGCGCAGATTTGTGCATGGTGCTCTTCAGGTCACCCACCAAAGGTGGGTGGGACGCGTGGTATGTAGTGTCTGCCATGATCGCAGCCTGCGGTTTTTTCGGCATGACGTTGTCGTTCACGTCCATCATCATGAAGGACGTGTTGAGGGCCCTGGTGACTTCGCGGCATGCGGAGGGGTCCATGTGCTCCGTGCGGGAGCGATGCTTGTTAGCGTTGTTCCCGTGCGAGCTGGATCCGCCAGCGACGGAGAGTGCAGCTCGCCGCATGCTAGACTCCGAAGCCGCCTGCTTTCGTTTGTCGAGCTCCTCCAGCAGTTTCACCTGCCGGTTATGCTCGCTGATGAGGAGGAGGTGGTAGGCCATCAGCAGATCCCGTGAAGCATTCACAGGTAGGATGACATTGCCTGCCACGGGCTCGCGTGCTTGGCGCCATCCTTCCTCGCTGAGTTTGATCTTCTGGTAGGCGTTGGCGTCGCCTTCATTGGGCCTTAGCGATGGATCTCCCATGTTTCCTCCATTCTCACCTTGTGGGTTGGGACGTGGGTTAGGAGCAGTCAAACCTGGAGGCGGTTCTACTTCGCTTTGGATGACCACAACGCATAGGTAGCATACGCAAGTTGGATCGCTGCTACCGTAGCTTTCGGATCCGGAACCGTAGGTTCCTTCGTCTGAGGGAGGACCACACAGATCTGAGTTGCAGCAGATGCTGTCATATGACTCATTTGTCAGCGTCGACGTGTGCAACACGCCGATGGGTGGGACCCATGAAGCGGGCCTAATGGACGATGGTGGCACCCGCTCTGGGAGGAAGAGGGTACCAGTCCGCCCCACCTGGAAGCAGAAGCTCCCGAATAGCATCTCGAGCCCGTCGCCAACGGACTCGAAATCCCTCAGGGTGGCTGGCGAGTGGGCGGTGAAGTCGAAGGTGCCGAAGAGGAGGTTATTCTCCGTCGCCGACGAGTTTTAGATCTCTCCGGATGTGACCGTCACGATCGCACAATCAATGTCCCCAGTTCCCACAAATGACGCCAATTGACGAGGTTCGATCTTGTCAAGGCCCATTGTTATGGACTTGGGTTTTCGAGAAGATGGGTATGCTGGGGATCGTGGAATGGTTAACAGACAAGCAATGCGGGGACACGAGGTTTACCCAGGTTCAGGCCCCCGGAGGGAAAACCCTACTCCTGCTTGTCCGCTCTTGATTACGGCGGAACCGAAGGATACAGGGTTGCGCAGATGCGATCTGGCATGAGGTGCGTATGAGGTGAGTATTTCCCTACTCGTCGTTCCATCCTAGACTTTTTATATATAGGCAGGTCCCGGGCGCAGGTCAAGTCGGTTACATATTTGGGTTTATCCCTTTTGAAATTATAACTACTCTAGTCTTGTTCTCCAAGGATCCGAAGGCATCATGGGCTTTGGCCACCCGAAGTCTCTGCAGGCCACTTATCTTGTCGTGGGCCTTCCTTGGGCTAGAACAGGTATGCTAATGTTGTATACCCGTGGGGTATAACCTTGTCATCACCACCTATGATTCGGTTGTGTTCTTTGCTTGATGGAAGTATAATAATGCATATATATATGAGCATCCACTGATAGTTCAGCCACTTAAAAAGTTTCAGCAGCTATCTCCTGAATGGTCCAGTTTTCAGGAAAGGATGGAACATCTTTTTATGAAACTCTCTACCTTCCTGATGAGAAGAAATATGGACCGCCTCCCTATAAAACGCTAATAAACTTTTATGGCGGTCCCACTGTCCAGCTCGTCAGTGATTCCTGGATTAGTACAGTTGACATGAGAGCTCCCTGGATACAAGTAATGAACTTTTCAAAATCGAAAAGTTTACTTTTGAAAGAAAAATGTGCACAGTCGTCTAGGCCTTGAGATAACGATCATGTACCCTAGACCAATATCACACACATAGCCACCAGTAATTCAGAAGCATGTGGCCATCAACAACATTTCTGGCTCCACTCACTACTACGCATATCCCAATGGAGCATCCAAGTCCGGTGTGAACCCCCCCACCCACACACACACACACACCAGTTCACGAGAGAGTTTCTCCATTGACCAGGCCGCTCCCGTCGCCTCTCTGCCGGATTAGCCGGCTGGAGTACGATTGGGGGCGGCGCAGGAGTAGGTAGAGTAGGTTCCTTTGGCCTGTTGCTGGTAGTGGTCCTTGTGCCCGGTGGTGAAGCGGTGGATCTTGATAGCCGGATCCTAGCGGTAGGATTTGTTGGCGTGGTGCTGGAGCTCCGGTGGTCGGAGTTCGGCGCGACGGCGGCGATCAACACCTCCCTCAATAAATCGGTCGTCCCTTGCTCGTTTTCTGCTTGCCTGCTAGTTTCTCTTCCTCCCTTTGGTCGGCCATGGTGCCGGGAGGATGGAGGAAGGCCTTCTGGCTGGCAGTGAAGGCAGCAGGGTGAGGTGCGGCGGCGTGGAGCAGTGGCTTGTTTGTCTTCCCTCAGCCGGCCATGGCGGTGAGGGTGGGAGGGGGAGGCTTTGACGACTGTTCATGTTGTTCTCTCCTCCTGCTGGATTTGATTGAAGCGAATGTGCGATTCACTGCATCTGTCCCTGGCCTGCCGTGGTGGCGAGGAGGGAGGCTGTCGTGGTTTGCTTTGTTCTGCTTCTATCATCTTTGGCTTTGCCCTAGTGGTGCTATGGTGTTTTGTTTCCTGGATCTTCTCTCTGGTGGTTTCTTGGCGGCTTGATCCGCCATCGTGTCGGACCCAACGGCAGTAGGGATTCTCCTCTACATTGGTGCTCGCCATCGCCTCTCCTCCAAGTGGTTCGTCCCTGGTGGCTTGGAGGTGGCCGGTTGCGGGGATTTTCTAGCCGGTTTGAGCTTGGTCGAGCCCTATGCTCTGACCTTGTCGATGGATCCGCCTCTGAGGTCGCCGGCGATGGTGGCAAAGGCACCAAGGACTCAATCGTGTTTGCGTCTTCATTTCACGGTGCTTTTTGTATTTGTGGAGGTCCTTTTCTTCAAAGATATGGGTACTTTTGGGCCATTGTTTGGACCTTCCAGTAATTTCTTACATGCCATGGGTTCTCCTTGTAGCAATTAAAAGTTTGGGTGCTTTGCACCCTTGATCGTTAAAAATAAATCAACAACATGTCTGAAACAACCAAGTAGCAAATTCTTTGCAAAAAAACTAGCAGTTTAGTTCACGGAAGGAGAGTGTCGGGGGGATGGTCCCCAGGTACCCCAAAGACGCCCCAAAAGCGCTCTGGGACAAACAAAAAAGGCTAACTCGCATGCACCCATGGGCAGCACTAGAGGAAGTAAGCAAGCTAGCTTGCTCTCCCAGACGCATGCACACATACACTACTAGTTGGACCATTCCAGATACAGCTCCAGGAGCACTCTTGTAGCCCGATTATACCCGCATATACTGTCAGACATGCAGGAGTAGGAGTTTTACCTCACCACAAGGGCTCCGAACCTGGATACTTCCTGTGTCTCACCGCTCTCTTGTACCCAATCCTGCATGCGGACATCGTCGTAGTCGCCCTACTCGCTCCCACACCTCTATCTAACCTCCTTAGGCAATGTCGTTTCCATACCGACGACATTTGGTGCCCACCGTGGGGCGAGATATGGTCGCGACCGGAGTTACGTTCCGCACGGGACTTATACGTCATAAACGTATCTATAATTTTTGATGTTTCATGCTTGTTTAGTATCCACCTTGTTATGTTTTGTCTACAGTTTGAGGTATTTTTATACATTTTCTGGGACTGACCTATTAACAAGTTGCCACAGTGCCAGTTGCCTGTTTTATGCTATTTTTTGTGTCAGAAAAGCTAGTAAGGAAATATTCTCGAAATTGGACGGGACAAAATCCAAAGTCAATATTTCAGCGAGACGAACACAGAGACCGAAGAGCAACCGGAGGGGTGCCACAGGGTGGCCGCACCCCCAGGCGCGATCCCACCCTGGGCCGCACCTAGGCAGGGTGTGGGCCCCCTGGCCGCCCTCCTGCCTCGCCTCTTCGCCTATAAGAAGCCGCCGATGCCAAAACCCTAAGGACCCGATCAGATCTCCACGAAACAGTCCGTAGTCACCTCCACCATCATCCCTAGATCAGGGGGGTCTGAAGCTCTTTCCGGCACCCTGCCGGAGGGAAGAGATCAACCAGAGTCCTTCTTCATCACCATGCTAGCCTCCGTATGATGCGTGAGTAGTTCCACCTTGGACTATGGGTCCATAAATTAGCTAGATGGTTGTTTCTCCTCCTTTGTTCTACCCTGTTTAGACCTTATGAGTTCCTTTCGTGATCAAGATCATCACATTCTAATCATGCATGTTGTGTTTGCGTGCATCCGATGGATACTGAGATTACTATGTCAGATTGGTTAATGATTCTATCTTATTGATTCTATCATGTCTGTGTTGTTTGAGATCTTGCATGCTCTCCGTTTCTAGTAGCTATCTTGGCCAAGCAGATGCTAGTGACTCCAAGAGGGAGTATTTATGCTCTATAATGGGTTCATGCCTCTATTGAATCTGGGGAAGTGACATCAATCTCTAAGGTTGTAGATGTGTTGTTCCTACTAGGGGAAAACAACAATATCTTGTTCAGGGAACAATTGCATTGTTTACTTTACACACATTGCTTAAAGTAGTTATTCGTAGCTTGCAACTTAATACTGGAGAGGGTTCGGATGATAACCTAAAGGTGGATTATTAGTCATAGATGCAGTTGCATGGCGGTCTATGTATATTGTTGTAATGTCCAATCAAATCTCATAGGATCATGAATGTCTAGTATTGCATTGTTATGTCTTGCTCTGTCTTGTCAATTGCCCCGCTGTAATTTTTTTACCCAGCACGTTATGTTGTTTATCTTAAGGAGAACATCTCTAGTGAACTGTGGACCCCGGTCCAATCTTTACCATTAATACATCTTTCATTGTTACTGTTTACTTTCTGCAAGCTACCATTAACTTTCACACCATAAGTTTAATCCTTTGTTTTCAGGAATCCGGTAAGATTGACAACCTCACTGTTTCTTGGGGCAAAGTCTTGAGTTTGTGTTGTGCAGGTTCCAAGTTGTTAGCAACATCTTGGGGTCGTTTACTTCCTCCTACTGGTTCGATAACCTTGGTTTCTTAGCGAGGGAAAACTTACTGCTGTGCTGATCATACCTTCCTCTTGGGGTTTCACAACAAAGCTCTACAGTGATCTGAGCCGCATCAGGGACCGACTCTTTCGTTGCCATCGTTAGCAACTCCGCTCCAGAAGATTCTCGAGGGCTCATCAGCGTCGGCGTCCCTACTGTCGTCAGCCTCTCCGTCCGTGCCGTCACCATTCGCGTTGTTGTCGGCCTTGCCATTTGCCTCGCAAATGCTGTTGCGCCGCATCCGTCCTCAACCACATGCGCGTCTTCAACTGCTTCGGCGAGCTCCGCGAACTTGCGGCCACCCGCGTCTTCGTCCACGTGTCACCCGGCCACATCGTACTCAGGCATGTCGCCGTGCAGGCATCTGTGCAACAAGTTCCCGTGCGCCGTGCACCCGCGTGCTCCGACGCCAAGCCGCGCCCGCATGTCATGGTCGTCGTCCTCTGCTGCAGCATTGCATATGCCCACGCGCCTATGCCTCCAAGCCCTGCCTCTCCGCCTCCAGCCTATGCGCTCGGCACCTCCCTACACGCGCCTGCTCGCCGTGGCGACCGCTGCCCGGCCGTGCCTGGTGGCAGTGCTCGTCCCGTTTGCTGGTATCCCGCACGTTGTAGCTGCCGACTATCCTACGGTCGCGCCTCCGAGATCCCCGCACGCGTGCGTGCCTCGAGTGGCACCTAGCTGTAGCAGCGTCCTCCCGCGGAAGCAAGCAGCATCCTCCCGCGCGAGCCATTGCTAGTACCCAGGCAAGGCAGCAAGCTGGCGCGCGCATACCATTTCCAAGGAAAAGGCCACAGCTATAGCATTCCGGAAAAATATGTACGATAATATGTACATGCATCTCCACCCGGCCAGTAATTCCATGCAGCGACGCCTACATACCGCGTGCGCGGCTCTGCCCGACTCGCCGCTCCTGCCATTACCTCCGTGCGCCCGCCAGCTGCGCTTGCCGCCGCCGGCTTCGCGCATGCTGCTGCTCGCCCTGCAGTCCGGTTTGCGCGCTCGCAACTTCGCCAGGCCGGCTTGCGGCCGCGTCCGGCTCCGTTCGGCTCGCCCGCGTGTGTCCTGGCCTGACTGCGCCTCCGCGTCCTGGCCCGGCTGTGACTCTGCGCCCGCGTGCGTCTCGGCCCAGCTTCGCCTTCGCGCCCACGTGCCGCGTGCGCCCTCGCCCGGCTAAGCCCAGCGAGTCCCCTTGCTGTTTGCTGGAGAAAAGGGAAGAGTACGACCGGGTGAGGCAGTTGGAAGAAGAGAAGAAAAAAGAAAGAGAAAAAAAATAAATAGAGAGGCGGTAGGGCCGGCTGGAAGAAGTGGTGGAGCTGGCCGTAGTGAGAAAGGAAAGAAGGTAGAAGGATTAGCCGGCTAGAAAAGGTAAAGAAAAATAAAGGGAGCATGTAGATCGAGGGGATGGTCTGCACTAACCAGCTACCGCCATAAATAGAAATCAGGACAAGCCATCCCGTCTTCTAGAAATAGAAAGAATCTAACTAGACGTTTTCGCGAGCCACCCTGCCTCCGGACCATGCACGTCCTAGGCTGGTTTGGACCACGCACGTCCTAGCTTCCCCATCCTCTCCTAGGCTCCCAACCAAAAAGAAAAACAAACCCCCTCCCACCACCACGTTACGGCAGCTCCCTCTCTCTCCCCCTCTCTCTTCTTTCTCCCCAAGACATATCCATCTTCTTCCCGTTCAGATCTCTATTGGAGGCCCATGGTAAAAAGCTTGATATCTGGATACATCAGTAAAAAAAGAAGGATATAAAAAGGTGCACACCAAACATAAACCCTGTTTCCCCTCTCTCCCTCCCCCTCCCTCTCGATTTCTGACAGGTTTTTCCTTGCTTTGTATGATCCTCTCCATGATTTTGGAACACACAGAAAACAAACTTATATCATGGTAAAGCTGTATCTTCAACCATCCAAGAAGAAACTATGGCATATGATCTTGAACAACTAGGTTGCAGCATAGATTGAAAACGCAAAACTGATTTCAGATTTTAATAAAGCAACTATGGACATGGATATCTGGTTGGACTAATCAAAAGTCCAAGTATTATGTAGGGAAAATAGCCATAAACCTGCAGTAGCTTAGTTAGTTATCCAGAGCTGCAATAACCTGAACTTTTGGACATCCATACTATGCATAACAAAGGATCTTGGAAAATTCAACATAGTTCGCTACTCAGACAGAAGAAGTGCAAACTTAAAAGCAACATAGTTCACTACTCAGACACCATCTTGTTGGTTTCCAATTTGTACATATTTTGTTAGAGTTGGGATGGGCAAAAGGCATCATTTTCCTGGTGGTGTCTATATGTGCAACACACTTGTAAGTTTGTTTGACAGTGAAGGACCTAAAAAAATGTTGGAAGAAAATAAAAGGGTGTCAGGAACTTTTCCCTTGTAAATTATAGCAAGATGTTTATCATGTTGTGCATGTGCTGTAGGGAAAAACAGTTCTAGTAGCTAATCCAGAAAGTGTACTATTTTTTTTGTTTTTTGCATATGTCTGAGCTTGATCTTAACGCGCTACCTTATGATTTGTACATTCAAGATGCAGAAACAAATACCCCTGAGCCACTGTTTTGCACTCAAGATATCTGTGAAGAGATTGTGGAGGAATCTCCAGACAATGATATAGCTGAGAAAGTTGTAGATGCTGCTGACTCAGGAGCGCAAAGTGCTAGAGGAAATCAGTTTAATTCTATGTCGCCACAGGCCCCCACTAGCAACCCGGACATCCCCAGCAACACTGTCCCTACAGCAACCTCTACTAACCCCAACTTAGCAGAGGATGGTGTTCCATTGAATGAAGAATTTGCGTCTAGTCCGCAAGAACCTTTCCTCGGGATGCGGTTTGACACTATTGGTGATGCAAGATCACACTACAATTCTTATGCCAAGAAGTTGGGGTTTTTCTATCAAATCAAATACATCACAGCGACAAGTTTTCACTAATGAACCGAGGAAGCAGACATTTGTTTGGAACAAATACAGGCCAGAAAAAACAGAAGAAGAAAAACAGAAGGAGAAAATGAATGTTGTGGAAGAAGTTAATCCTATCCAGATAGACGATGACGATAAGGAAGGTGGACAATCTGGCCCCACTAACAAGTCAAAGTCTAGCAGCAAGCTATGGGTTAGGCGCAAAAGAGAATCAATCATACAAACAAAGTGCCCAGCTAAAATGATTGTCAAGTTGATTAACAACAAATGGGAAGTAACTTATTTCATTTTAGAACGCAATCATCCCATGGTTGTCAAGCCTTCACTTTCCAAGTACTTGAGATCACATAAAGGCATACCACCAAATGAAAAAGAATTCCTAAAATCCCTACATGATTGCAATTTAGAAATAGGTAATTTGTTGCTGTCCGCATAGAAAAACCCCCACAAAAATTGTATTTCTGTTTTTAGTATGATACTAACAAAGTATGGTTTTATATGTGTTGCAAGCCGAATGATGATAGTCATGTCTTCGTTTTATGGCGCAGAAGCTTTTTTCCCATATGCTCCAAAGGATATAACGAATTTGCGCACAAACTTTCGAAGTGAAAATAAGAAATGGGACATGAGTGAGACAGTTGCTTACTTTGCAGAGAGAAAAGGTAAGGACCCTGGTTTCTACTCGAATTTTTCGTTTGATGAAGAAAACAGAGTTGAAAATATTTTCTGGGTGTACAGCTATGCGAGAAAAGCATACACAGAGTCATATCATGTTTGTGTATCTTTCGATACAACTTTCATGAAAAATCACTTCAACATGCCTTTTGCTTCTTTAATAGGTATAAATAGTCATGGACAGTCATTTATGCTTGGTTGTGGTTTCATAAGGGATGAGAAAGAGGAAAGTTTCAAGTGGCTTTTCAGGGAATTTCTTAAGGCCATGCATGGGAAGCAACCAACTAACATTATCA
The DNA here is from genome assembly GCA_030063025.1 of Avena longiglumis. Classification (NCBI taxonomy): domain Eukaryota; kingdom Viridiplantae; phylum Streptophyta; class Magnoliopsida; order Poales; family Poaceae; genus Avena; species Avena longiglumis. The sequence goes on along the minus strand of CP125978.1, from coordinate 216,544,474 downwards.
TAGATCAGAACTGGGCTATGAGGGAAGCAATTGCTTCTGTTTTCCCTGACGATGTGCATCGCAACTGCCGCTGGCATGTTATTAAAAAAGCAAATGAGAAGCTTGGTGCATTCCTGGGGCAAAACCCAGGTTTGGCAATTGAGTTCAGTGAATGCATTGATGAAAGTATGACAGTGGAGGAGTGTGAAGCTCAATGGGAAGAGTTGGTCCAAAAGTGGGGGTTGGAAGCACATGAAACATTTGCATGCTTAAAGAAGTGGGCACACATGTGTGTTCCTTGCTACTTTAGGCACCTCTTCTTCCCCTTCATGCAATCAACTCAGAGAAGTGAAGGATTCAACTCTGTGTTGAAACGTTATATCAACCCTCACAATTCATTCAAGCATTTTGTGAAACAATATGAGAAAATTCAGGAAAAGGTGTTGGGAAGGGAAAGCCACGCTGATTTCAGAACAAAAGAGCTTGAAGTGGAACCTTGGTCCCGTTTCCCAATTGAGAAGAATGCTTTATCTATTTACACCAGGCACATTTACCACAGTTTCAGGCTTGAGTTTGAGTTGATAGGCCGCTACAATGTGCAACTTGTAGGAATTAACATGTACTTGCTAGTTCCTAACAACCAGACCTGCTATCCCTATGGTACAAGAAGCTACATGGTTAATGCTAATGGAGGAAATGACAATTACAACTGTGATTGCTGCAAATATGAGAGGGATGGTTTGCTGTGTTGTCATGTGCTGAAAGTGTTCACGCATGTTGGTGTTGACGCAATACCGGAGTGGTACATATTGCGCAAGTGGACTCAACAAGATTTGGAACCCGTGGTTCAACCAATTATCCCAGCAAGAGATTATGTGATGCCAGAGGAGCCATGGATGCAATTGTGATTTTCCAACTTGTCTACCAAATTTTTAAATGTTGCTAAGATTGGTAGCAAGTCAGAATAGCATGAAGCTATTGCTCGTAGACACATCAGGGAGATGATAACTGAGTTTGTGCAACTAGAAAAAGTGAAGAAGAGGAACACAACCAATGCATCAAAGAACTCTGAGTCAAAACAGGAGTCTACTTCAGCTCATACGGCAAAACGGAGAGCAAATTCAGGACCTACCACAACAACCCCTGTGGCTACAACAACTAACTTTGAAAATTCTACAGTAGTTCCTAAAAAACGCCGAACAACAAATTTAGGTCCTACTTAAGCAGCACCAACACCTCCAGCGTCTACCAGAACCAGTGGTTGGTTCAAAGCACAACCTTCGTATATGCCTCCTCCCTCATATACTATGGCACCAATTGACCAAGGTCGTATGGTTGAGCCCGCAGAAGAAGCAATAGTCATCCTTGACCCTCCCAGGTCGACTACAAATGGTCATAAGAAAGGTCGATTTCCTTCTGGAATTGAGTTGCAACTTAAAAGAATTATTGCATGCACTGTGTGTAATGAGCCTGGACACAATTCTGCTACTTGTACATCGGCATTAGGTTCAGGCTCATTGGGAAAGAAGTTGTGATTTTCTTGTAGTCTACCCATTTTCATCTTGGACATGAACTAAATGTATTGTTTGCTATTTGTGTTTTGCAAACAATGTTGTATTAAGAAATTACAATTCATTCATGTTATAGTAGTGTGAAAAATTTCAGGAAAAAAGGCAAGAGTTTGATGGAAAACTGTACATTATTTCTTCTTCATAACTTCCTTCCACTTGATGGTGTTTTTAGAAGAAGTAACCCATCGATGAGTCATAAGCTTCCTTATATTTTCAACATGTTCAGGACCATAATATGGCAATCTTCTGCCTGTCCAATTTTCTGCATTCATGAGAGCAAAAACACCACAGTCTTTGCTGCAAAAAAAGAAGATGTTATTTCTCAGGGTCAAGCTGAAAAAGCAACAAAGCATAGTTAATGCAAAACAAGTTCTTCACATTTTAAAAAGCAACACAATTTGAAAAACAAATTAGTAACCAGCCTTTATATACATAGTTGATGCTAGCTGTCTTAGTACTAATTGTAGGAAACTTAGATGCAAAAAGTATAAACATTATACTGTTGGTAAATCCAACTTATCTTATCTAGCACGCAACTTTGCTTGTGAGACCTACAAACGTAGTTGAGAAAAATGGATGTATCTTAGTCACTTGTTGTACTCATACTTCACTTAAGTTGTATTTAATGTAGGTTACAGTTGCTGAGATGCATTAAGCTAGTTCCTTGCATTCTGTTTTAGAGGAATACACCTAGTAGGTAACTTACAAATGGAGAGTGCAACCTAGTAGGTTTAGGTGTACAACTCAGCAAAAAGTACATATACAACTTATATCAGAACTTGGAAACTATGCCATCCATGTAAATTCCTTGTAAAAACTAATAAAAGTTGCTAGTTAGTACATAATATGGAAACCAACTTATGATCCAGCTCAGATGTTACTTACTTGGTTGTCTGTTTTGGAGCAAATATGTCACCCATCTGATCATCAAACTTGTCAACCTTGAGGCGCGAGGTTGGGGAGTGTTCCTTCCATAAAGTTGTGAAAGATGCTCTAATTTTCTCAGCATTTTGGAGAAGTTTCTTGTCTACCACTATCCTCATTGAATCAAGAACTTCGAATCTTCTACATTTCATATTGGCAACAAACACCCAGTAGTGGTTCACTGGGATTTTTGGATCATCACTTAAATTCTGCAATACTGTAATCATGACCTGTTTGTGTGTAAAACTGATGATACAACTTGACATTAAAAATTTCAAATGAATGGTAAAGTAAAAAAGTGCGCAAGAAACTTGAACCTATTTCATATAATGTATATGGATGCTTGTAAACATCAGTATATCAACTTAATAAAAAGGACAGAAAAATCAAAAAGGAGACAAACAACACGAAACATAGACAAAAAGTAAAGGCAACTAAGTTGGATGGGTAACAAACTTAGGCATGGTAGCGGGAACAACTTAGTTAGTTTGAGTAAGCAACTTAAGAAAATGTTGGAAATGCATCATAGTTAACTATTATCGTGTTGATCGCATAGAAAAAAAGGAAACCTAAAAATGACATGGGGATCAAACTTAGTTGTATTTAGAAAATAACATAGTAGGTGCGCAAAAAATCAACTTAATTAAGCTGACTAATCAACTCGTACATGCTGATATAAAAAAGGAAACCTAAAAATAACAAGAGAATCAAACTTGGTTGGTTTTAGGAAACAACTTAGCATGACAGCAGAAGCCAACTTCTACACGCTAATCAAAAGAAAAAGGAAGAAGAAAAAACCTGAAGATGACACGGGAATCAACCTTAATTGGGTTTAGAAAATAACTTGACTATGGGCAAAAAACCACTTAATTATACTTAGTTGGATTTAGAAAACAACTTAGCAGCTATGCAAAAGTAATCTTAATTAAGCTTACTAGTGAACTAAAAAGTAAAGTTAGCAGCTACGCAAAAGAAAACAACTTAGAAACTAACATGCTAATAAAAATAAAAGCTAAAAATGATAAAGAGAATCCAACTTGGTCGGATTTAGGAAACAACTTAGCATGACGGTAAAACCAACTTAATTGGACTAGCTACAAAACTTCTACAGGATGATCAGAAGAAAAAATAAGAAGAAAAAGCACAAAAATCATAGACACCTATGTATACAACTAACTATATCTGGAAGTGAAATTCGTGACCACAAAAAAAACAACTTACAAGGTTTTTCTTGTCTAGTTGTGAATCCTTCTTTGAGAAGTGTTTCTTAAGCTCATTGTCTTCCAACTGCCCATGTAGAAGTAGGTCCTATGATAGAATAAAAATCACTTAATGCACATGCGAAAAAAATTGATTAACGTCCACAGAAAAAATAATTAAAAAATGTTGAGTTGCTTACCCCCATCCTCAAAGGCATCACCACCTTATTCTCTGAGCTGTCCATTGAATGGTTGATTTCTTCCAATCCAAGTTCAACAACGATGTTCTTCAACTCACTGCACGACATCATAGAGTTTGCCAGCTCTTCTAAAGAGACAAAATACTTCTCGAAGTTGACTATTATTGGACTTGTGTCTCTATATTGACCCATTTCATTTCTTTTTGCATGAGCTGTGACAAGAGAGTAGACTTATTTCACATCAGCTGAACAAGCATACGTGTTTTTTTGAGTAATCTATGTAAGGTGATTTCAGGCATGCGGGCAGTCTGATGATCCTTTTTTGCAGCAGATGTTGGTAAGTTGCTAGCAGAACCATCTGTGCACGAAGAAACTTTATTGGCATCTGCTGATGGTGTGTGTACATCAAGTTGTTGCTCCACCGTAACTGTTGGAGCTTCTTCCTTCAAACCCTTTTGCCTTTCCACCATTTTTCAGATTTCAATGGCCTCCTTTTCCATCTCCGTGTTCCAATCATCATCATACTCATCGAACCTTGTTTTGTTTAGGTTCACTGGTGTAATCCCTCCTTTTAGTGGTGATACAACTATATTAGCAACTCCCTGATCATTTTCCTATGGAGGACTATCAAAACCAAGATCAAAATATGGCGGGACACAAGCTTGCTGCCATAAATCAGTCCTTACTGTAGTTTCCACGGGTGGTGCTGACTTAGGTTGTGGTGGCGGGCAAGTTTGGCATGTTCTGATGGATGACACCACCTTGGGCTGCATGACTTGGATTGTCGCTGGTGTAGCTTCAGTACCACATTCATTTGTAGGCTGATGCTGGTTGTTAGTTGCTTCACCAATAGTTTCAGTTGCTGTTCCTCGGGTACTAGTTGCATATCCCTCCTGGTTGGTTGAAACTTCCCTATAATATTTGCTTCACCTTTTGTAACTGAATGCACACTTTCAGTTGTAGATGTTGCCTTTCAGATGAAACATTCTGCTGATGCCTCAGGTTGTGCAGTTTTAGAATGCATGTCTGTGCTCCTGCCAACTGGTTGTCACATCCCAAGATTTTAGAAATTGGGACAAAAAAAATTGTTTCTACATATCATTCATGTCCATTGCATTGCATCTATGCAAAAATTGCAAGAACCGAATTCAAAAAAAATCTTAATCCTAATAAGTTTTGCAAATATTCCTATAAGGAATAAATATGGATTTTAATAAATACAATATAATTGAACTCAATAAAAGGATACACATAATGGTCCTAAAATGATATACTGAAAATGACAAAATTTTAGAAACAAATTTTAGCTCATTTGGACTTAGTATGAAAAAGTTATAAAAGAAATACTAAAATATAAAAAGGAAAAGAAATAAGAAAAAAAACCTAACTAAACCCTACCCGCGAGCTAGACTGGCCCAGCCCTACCTGCTACAAGAAGAATATGCGGCCTCAGCAGTGCCCAGAAGCAGCCCTCCTCTCTCCCGCTGGCAGGTGGGACCCCACCCCGTCTCCTTCTTCCTCCCGACGAGGAGTCCCTGAAGAACACGGTTGGCCCCGAGTTTAAATCCCCGCGAATCCCGATCAATTCGGCGCAGTGCTCGACCCTAATCCACGCCAGACCCCCGTATAAACTCCCCCGCCTCCTTTTAGTCTCGATTTTGCTGCAAATCGAAACCCTAGCCACCAATTTCGAGCCATCTGCACCGCCGCCGTCGGAAGCTCAAGATTGAGCTCGAGCTCCGTGGTTTCCGTCCACCCCGACCCTCTCTCTCCATATGTTTCTCATCCTCTGGTTCGTCCGCACCTCCCTGATGCTTTTTCCCCCTCCGCAACTCTTTGTTTTCTCACGGATTCCTCGCCGGCGCTCACCCATCGACCGAGGCCTCCATCCGTCGTTGGCCGCCGCTCCAGGAAGCGAACATCGACGCTGAGCACGCCATCGGGTTCGCCAAGATGCCCCGCACCCCGTCGCCTACCTCGACGTCGCCAGTAACAGCCACAGCACCGCTGCCATTCATCACCTGAGCCGCTCGTCGCCATCCGCCGCCGACCTCACCAGTGATCTCAGAAGGAATCGTTGTCGTCCGTCGGATTCGTTTTGAACGCATTGGATTAGACTCCAAACCTGAAGGGGTATTGGCCTATAACATATGGCCACGTGGCAAGTCAGTCAGCGTGCATCGTCAATGCCAGGTCAACAACCACATCAGCAATCTAGCCAGTCAGCCCGGGAATATTCCCAGGGAATATTCCCTTTTAATTTGATATTGATTTATAATAGGCAGAATATTGGGCAATCTTGTAAAATTCATATAAAATCGAATACATGTCCAAAAATTATAAATAATATATCTACAGATTCAGAAAATTATGTAGAATATTAATACAAGATTAGATGTAAGTTTTACTGTATAATTGTACTGTAATAATTTAAATAGTTTAATAGACTTTTTAGACTAAATAAATCATAATAAATTATTTGTAGATCCAAAAAATGCAAATAAGGTATATATGGATTCATAATTTCATATACGACATTAATATACTGTTAGATACAATTTTTTGAAATATAAAAATTGTTGTATTAATTTAATTACTTTTAATGGCTATTTAAATTATTAAATTCATAATAAATTATTTATAGATCAGAAAAATATAAATAATATGTGAATGGATCCACAATTTCTCGTAGAATACAGATCTGGTCTTAGACATAATTTTTGATGAAGTAATATTTTAAATGAATTAAACTCCATTAAATGCTAATTAAATCATACAAGAAGATCTATAACTCCGATTAGGGTGAATCCAACGTCTACTGGTTCGTATTAACGTCCTCTATCCAGTAAACCCAAGAAACAAATTTAATTCGACAATTAGAACAAGCTTTACATAAGAACTATTAAAACCCCTATATTGGCAAGAAATTATTAATAACAAGTACTCCATTGCTTTAATTGATCTCATACATGCATAATATGATCTATTAATTCTCAGAGAACTAAATATAATCATTATAACATATTAAACCCTCATCCATGTTTTTGATCATCCTTGTTGTGTTTGCTATGTTTGCAATTGTTTTGATTGGAACTACCTTGTCCTCGTATTAGATTATTCGGAGAGTGCGATTGCTGCGAAGAAATACAATCAACACCCATATTATCAACATAAGGCAAGTTACACCACTTGTTCATAATTTTGTCCCAGTTTTGATTCTATGCATGTGATCTTCAAAATTCTGTAGTATGCATGTGTAGGATGATCTAGTAGAATTTTTCCTTAGTATTATTTTGCAAGTGCGATGATTTTGTAGTATGCCATGAGTAGCTCTATACTTAGGATTTTACCTCCTCATAGGTTACCCCTGTTTTTGCTAAATATTGCTTGCTATGCTATATATACAAAGTACCGTTGGGGGGGTTCGAAAGACAAAGAATTTTTCTAAGTATAAAGGCTCTCTAGAGCAAACTTTTCTTCTCAAATCCACTTCAAAATAAAACTAAGTTTTCTTCTGGGCGGAATGGTTGTCGGGTCAACGAGTGAGATTTTGGTGGAGGACGCCCAGAATCAAAGAAGTGCCATGTTTCGAATTCGGAAGCTTCAAGTGCAACCACAATACATTATGGGCTCTGCCTTAGCCTAGTACTTAGTGGGAAACCTCACACAGGTACCAACATTTGGAGGTTCTTGGCACGGTTGGATCCGGAAGGTAGAGGGCTACTAAGGAAAGCCTCGCCATGGTCTTGTCTGTAAAGGACTTGATCGTGGATTGTGGGTAAAGTGCACAAACTCTCGAGAGTATTGCAATCGATCGATTAGCGTGTTCACGTAATGTAACAACAATGAGCGTCTGAAGGATGGAGCCTCTGAAGTATCTTCCTCTCTCTTTTCTAAAACAAAGTTTTGAAACCCCATGGCGTGCGTAATATCGCCAATGGGTGGGATTTGGGGAACTTGGTGTGTAATATCCAAGTGTCACTTGGTGCGTAATATCCAAGTGTTGGTGGTTTGGACACCTGGTGCGTAATATCCTCGTGTGCCACTCGACCTTATTTTATCTAAGCAATTGTTTACATATTAGGAAAATTTTCTCTTCTTCTCTCTACTTAAGAAAATTAGCTTTATGCAAATGAACTCCAAAGCCTATACTAGCCTTGCATGTAGAGTTAGTCTTTCCTTCCTTGGTGTAATTTGCCAATACATTCAAAGTATTGACCCAACTTGTTGGCTGCACGTTTCATGTGCAGAATTTCGGAGATCATTGAAAGGTGCGCTAGGATCGCGGGTCTTCACTCAACCTGCCTGTGGCATTTATGGGACTCCAAGTTGTATTCATATCGCTTCTGTTGTAATAATGTAAATTCTGGATTATTTGATTCATGTAATAAAGACTTGTGTTTTACATGATATTTCATCGACTGTGAGTGCTAGCTATTGATCCAGGGACTAGCATGTTAATCACAGGGACTTAGGATCTTACTTGATTCGAGGTCGCTACAGATGGTATCAGAGCATAAGTTGACTGTAGATCGTGACCCTAGACATGGAAAAACCTTAGGACAAATATCTTCTAAGTTATTTCAGAAAACTCTAATACTTCTCATCATCTAGCTGGGGGTTTTAAAATTTCTTAAGTCTCTTCTTTTCAACAATAGAAAATGACCACTACACACTTCAAGAAGAAACTTTTCTCAAGATAACCTTTTCAAAGAAGATCATCTCAATGTTTCGATTAAGTTGGTACTTGAAGATCTCCATGAAAGATGTTCCAAGACTGAAGCTACGAGATTAAAAACTTTAAAGGCCTTAAGTAAATATTATCAACTAAAGAACTCAAAAGATTGAAGATTATGAAGAACATGAAGACTATCAAGAGCACGAGGACTTTTGGAGACTCGAAGCCTCAAAGATTCCAAGTGACCTATTAGGAACCAAACCCGAATAAGATTTTGCTAAATATAGATGCGACAAATTGTTTGCTATCTTGTATGGTTTATTACCATAGATAATGAAAACCTATTTTCTAAATAAAGTTTCTTGTATAGGTTATTCTTCTTCTTTCCATACTCCATTTGTACCTACTCTAAACCTTGGTCAACTCGACGGATGGACCATATCAATAAGGAGGACAAGGAACTCAACTCCACCAAACGTAAGAGCCACGCCGATGCAAAGAAGTGGATGCTCCAGGTTGAAGAAAGAATGAAGGATGCCAACATTGAAGTCAACAGAATGCTTCATTATGCCACCCAATTCCTAAAGGACGACGCTGCAACCTGGTGGGAGATGCAACACACCATTGATGATCGTCAAGGGGTGATATCTTAGGAAAAATTTAAAGTGCTTCTACTTCAATCTCGTCTCGTATACCAAAAATCCAAGAATCTGCAAGATGAGATAAAGAACCTTCAAGAGAAGCTTGAAGCCACCACGAAGGAGATGGAGTTGTATAAGACAACCCTAGAGCAGGAAGGCTACTCGTTCAAGGACGAGGAAGAGGAAGGCGTGGAGGATGTGTAATAGTTGGACCACCTTTAATTCTATAGTAGAACGTTATTTGCGATTGTAATAAATACCAAGACAATTCTGGTTTAGTTAAACTTGGTTGTTTTCTGTGTTAAGTTGTGTTAATGTGTCTTGTGTGTCTTGTGTGCTTGGTGTGTTTTCATAAGGGTAGGAGTTTACTACTTAGTCTTTCTGTCTATTTCTTAACTTTTCTCTCAAACCCCATAGATGCCGCCAAGACGTGTGAACACCGAAATTCCTCCGGAAATAGCATAACTTTTGGCCACTCGGAACGAGTTGATCCAACTGCTCACTCAGAACTTGCAAAACAACAACAACAACAACCCGCCACCACCGCCACCTCCGCCACCACCTCAACAGGATCGGTTGACTCGGTTTTTGAGGTCGAACCCACCTACCTCCACTAGCAGCGCTGAGCCAATCATCGCAGATGACTGGCTACGTACAATCAACAAGATGCTAGACACCGTGAAAGCTGTCGGAGCCGACAGGGTACATTACGCCGCACACCAGCTTGAAGGACCTACTGCAGAATGGTGGGATAACTACCAAGTCACCCACCTCGGATATTGATGCTATCACTTGGGATCAGTTTGAGTTAGCCTTTTGCACTCATCATCTGGCTGCTGGTATCATGACTCTGAAAAGGCGCGAATTTCGCGACCTACACCACCTGCACCGTTCTGTCACCGAGTATGGTGAGCTTTTCAACAAGCTAGCCCGTTATGCACCCGATGATGTTTCCACTAATGCCAAGAGACAGGAGGAGTTCTTAAGAGGACTCAATGATGAAATATCTATTCATCTTGTGGCTCAGAAATTTGACAACTTTCAGGAACTCCTGGACAGAGCCATTGTGGTTGAATCCAAAAGGAAGAGCATAGAAAACTGCAAGAGGAAGTCTAACCCTCACAAGCACTCATTCGTGCACTGCGGCGCAATTCCTCACCACCACCTTATAACAATAATGGCCACAACCATAACAGTCATCACCATGGCGGCCACAAACACAATGGGCATAAAAACCGCAATGGGAATGGAAATGGACACAATCATGGCAATGGAAACGGGAAGAAGCCAAATCCGTTTGTCAAAGCCACGGTGAATCAAGCTCAATTCTATTCCCGCAGTTGTTCTTTTTTATACTGGTGCATCACATTCATTCATGTCAAGGGTATTTGTGGATAGAGGAAAGATACCTACGGAGACTATAAACTTTCCTGGGTAAGTTCTCCTGGGGGAGAAATAGTGGCAAAATCCGGTTGCCAGGAATTAGAACTAAGGATTGGGACACACATCTTTCCCACAAGTCTAGTAGTTCCAGAATCACAAGGATTAGACATAATCTTGGGCATGAATTGGATGACCGAATATGAAGGAGTCATAGATTGTGCCAAAAGAATTGTCATGCTCACAACACCGGAAGGGAAAAGAATTCGTATCAAGTCAAATTTTGCACTTAAGGAAGCCATGGTGAACTCCCTTAAGGGGATTAGCTTGGAGGAGGTACCTATTGTAAAGGAATACCCGGATGTCTTCCCAGAGGAGCTACCCGGAATGCCTTCCGATCGTGATATCGAGTTCCTCATTGACTTGATGCCTGGCACGGGGCCAATAGCTAAGAGACCATACAAGATGGATGTGGACGAGTTAAAAGAACTCAAGAAACAGCTTAGGGAACAATTGGACAAGGTATGCGTCCAACCCAGCGCGTCATCTTGGGGAGCACCTGTCCTATTTGTGGAAAAGAAGGATAAAATCCAGAGGCTGGTTGTGGACTACCGCTCGTTGAACGAAGTGACGATTAAGAATAAGTATCCTCTGCCCAACATCAATAACTTGTTTAACCAGTTAAAGGGAGCAAGTGTGTTCTCAAAGATCGATCTGCGATCAGGCTACTTTCAGCTAAAGATTCGAGAACAGGATGTACCCAAAACAACATTCACCACAAGATACGGATTGTATGAGTACACTGTGATGTCCTTTGGTCTAACCAATGCCCCGGCATACTTCATGACATGATGAACAAGGTGTTCATGGAATATTTGGACAAGTTTATCGTGGTATTCATAGATGATATACTCATATACTCTAAGGATGAGAAGGAATATGAGAAACATCTGCGCCTTATAATGGAGAAACTAAGAGAACACAAGTTGGATGCCAAATTCAGCAAATGTGAATTCTGGTTAAAGGAAGTGGGATTCCTTGGTCATGTTGTGTCGGCAAAAGGAGTTGCTGTAGATCCTAGTAAGGTAGCTTCCGTGACGGAATGGGAGTCACCCAAGAATGTGGGAGATATTAGGAGTTTTTTTGGGCCTCGTAGGATATTACCGGAGGTTCATTGGAAACTTTTCCAAAGTAGCAAAACCCATGACGGAACTATTGAAGAAGGAAAAGAAATTCCTATGGACCGAGGCATGTGAAGCAAGTTTTCAAAGTTGAAGAAACGCCTTGTAACGGCGCCGGTTCTGTGCCTGCCTGATATCCAAAAGGGTTTTCAAGTCTATTGTGATGCTTCTCGACAAGGACTTGGAAGTGTATTGATGCAGGAAGGGAAAGTGGTATCCTACGCCTCCCTACAACTTAAGAACCACGGACACAACTACCCCACACATGATTTGGAACTTGCGTCTGTGGTTCATACACTCAAGGTATGGAGACACTACCTCATGGGCAAACATTGTGATGTGTTCACAGATCATAAGAGTTTGAAGTACATCTTCATCCAAAAGGGAGGAAGGATCTAAGCAAAGTCCTATGCTTCCAGTGTCACAATCTGGGCATAATGCTGATAATTGTCCAAAACATGTGAATGTAGCTGGAAAGGATAAAAACGACGATGGTAATAGTAATAGAGGCAGTAGCGTGAAGAAGCCCAAGAAAGATTCTAGCCAGGTGACATGCTATAAGTATGGTGAAACAGTGCATTACGCGTTAGATTGTCCTCGGAAAAGGAAGAATGGTTGTGGCAAAGGAAATGCCAAAGGAAAGAAGCCCAATCCGTCCATCAAGCTACGACGAATTATGTTAGTGTGAATGGATCTTACAAAATCAATAATCCACACCAACCCATCAGAAGAACCTAACAAATACAAACTTTTAAGGGTGGTAGTACCCTAGTGAAACCAAACCTATTTCTTGCTAGCTTTCTCGAATCTCGAGGACGAGATTCCTTTTAAGGGTGGTAGTCTGTCACATCCCAAGATTTTAGAATTTGGGACAAAAAAAATTGTTTCTACATATCATTCATGTCCATTGCATTGCATCTATGCAAAAATTGCAAGAACCGAATTGAAAAAAAAATCTTAATCCTAATAAGTTTTGCAAATATTCCTATAAGGAATAAATATGGATTTTAATAAATATAATATAATTGAACTCAATAAAAGGATACACAAAATGGTCCTAAAATGATATACTGAAAATCACAAAATTTTAGAAACAAATTTCAGCTCATTTGGACTTAGTATGAAAAAGTTATAAAAGAAATACTAAAATAGAAAAAGGAAAAGAAATAAGAAAAAAAAACCTAACTAAACCCTACCCGCGAGCTAGACCGGCCCAGCCCTACCACTGGCAAGCAGCAGCAGCATGCGGCCCTTGACCCAGTGAGCCGCCCCCTCCTCTCTCCCGCTGGCAGGTGGGACCCCACCTGTCTCCTTCTTCCTCCCGACGAGGAGTCCCTAACGAACATAGTTGGCCCCGAGTTTAAATCCCCGCGAATCCCGATCGATTAGGCACAGTGCTCGACCCTAATCCATGCCAGACCCCCGTATAAACTCCCCCGCCTCCTTTTAGTCTTGATTTTGCTGCAAATCGAAACCCTAGCCACCAATTTCGAGCCATCTGCACCGCCGCCATCGGAAGCTCAAGATTGAGCTCGAGCTCCGTGGTTTCCGTCCACCCCGACCCTCTCTCTCCATATGTTTCTCATCCTCTGGTTCGTCCGCACCTCCCTGATGCTTTTTTCCCCTCCGCAGGTCTTTGTTTTCTCACGGATTCCTCGTCGACGCTCACCCATCGACCGAGGCATCCATCCGTCGTTGGCCGCCGCTCCAGGAAGCGAACATCGACGCTGAGCACGCCATCGGGTTCGCCAAGATGCCCCGCACCCCGTCGCCTACCTCGACGTCGCCAGTAACAGCCACAACACCGCCGCCATTCATCACCTGAGCCGCTCGCCGCCGTCCGCCGCCGACCTCACCGGTGATCTCAGAAGGAACCGTTGTCGTCCGTCGGAATCGTTTTCAACGCATTGGATTAGACTCCAAACCTGAAGGGGTATTGTCCTATAACATATGGCCACGTGGCAAGTCAGTCAGCGTGCATCGTAAATGTCAGGTCAACAACCACATCAGCAATCTAGCTAGTCAGCCCGGGAATATTCCCTGGGAATATTCCCTTTTAATTTGATATTGATTTATAATAGGCAGAATATTGGGCAATCTTGTAAAATTCATATAAAATCGAATACATGTCCAAAAATTATAAATAATATATCTACGGATTCAGAAAATTATGTAGAATATTAATACAAGATTATATCTAACTTTTACTGTATAATTGTACTGTAATAATTTAAATAGTTTAATAGACTTTTTAGACTAAATAAATCATAATAAATTATTTGTAGATCCAAAAAAATGCAAATAAGGTATATATGGATTCATAATTTCATATACGACATTAATATAGTGTTAGATACAATTTTTTGAAATATAAAAATTGTTGTATTAATTTAATTACTTTTAATGGCTATTTAAATTATTAAATTCATAATAAATTATTTATAGATCAGAAAAATATAAATAATATGTGTATGGATCCACAATTTCTCGTAGAATATAGATCTGGTCTTATACATAATTTTTGATGAAGTAATATTTTAAATGAATTAAAATCCATTAAATGCTAATTAAATCATACAAGAAGATCTATAACTCCGATTAGGGTGAATCCAACGCCTACTGGTTCGTATTAACGTCCTCTATCCAGTAAACCCAAGAAACAAATTTAATTCGACAATTAGAACAGGCGTTACAACAGAACTATTAAAACCCCTATATTGGCAAGAAATTATTAATAACAAGTACTCCATTGCTTTAATTGATCTCATACATGCATAATATGATCTATTAATGCTCAGAGAACTAAATATAAGCATTATAACATATTAAACCGTCATGCATGTTTTTGATCATCCTTGTTGTGTTTGCTATGTTTGCAATTGTTTTGATTGGAACTACCTTGTCCTCGTATTAGATTGTTCGGAGAGTGCGATTGCTGCGAAGAAATACAATCAACACCCATATTATCAACATAAGGCAAGTTACACCACTTGTTCATAATTTTGTCCCAGTTTTGATTCTATGCATGTGATCTTCAAAATTCTATAGTATGCATGTGTATGATGATCTAGTAGAATTTTTCCTTAGAATTATTTTGCAAGTGCGATGATTTTGTAGTATGCCATGAGTAGCTCTATACTTAGGATTTTCCCTCCTAATAGTTTACCCCTGTTTTTGCTAAGTATTGCTTGCTATGCTATATATACAAATTACCGTTGGGGGGGTTCGAAAGACAAAGAATTTTTCTAAGTATAAAGGCTCTCTAGAGCAAACTTTTTTTCTCAAATCCACTTCAAAATAAAACTAAGTTTTCTTCTGGGCGGAATGGTTGTCGGGTCAACGAGTGAGATTTCGGTGGTGGACGGCCACCCAGGAATCAAAGAATTCTGCCATGTTTCAGAATTAAGAAGCTTCCAGTGCAACCACAATACATTATGGGCTCTGTCTTGGCCTAGTACTTAGTGGGAAACCTCACCTGGGTACCAACATTTGGAGGTTCTTGGCACGGTTGGATCCGGAAGGTAGAGGGGCTACTAAGGGAAAGCCTCGCCATGGTCTTGTCTGTTAAAGGACTTGATCGTGGATTGTGGGTATTGTGCACAAACTCTCGAGAGTATTGCAATCTGATCGATCAGCCGTGTTCACGGTAACAGAACAACAATGAGCGTCTGAAGGATGGAGCCTCTAAAGGATCTTCCTCTCTCTTTTCTAAAACAAAGTTTTGAAACCGCATGGCGTGCGTAATATCGCTAATGGGTGGGATTTTGGGAACTTGGTGTGTAATATCCAAGTGTCACTTGGTGCGTAATATCCAAGTGTTGGTGGTTTGGACACCTTGTGCGTAATATCCTCGTGTGACACTCGACCTTATTTTATCTAAGCAATTGTTTACAAATTAGGAAAATTTTCTCTTCTTCTCTCTACTTAAGAAAATTAGCTTTATGCAAATAATCTCCAAAGCCTATACTAGCCTTGCATGTAGAGTTAGTCTTTCCTTACTTGGTGTAATTTGCCAATACATTCAAAGTATTGACCCAACTTGTTGGCTGCACGTTTCATGTGCAGAATTTCAGAGATCATTGAAAGGTGCACTAGGATCGCGGGTCTTCACTCAACCTGCCTGTGGCATTGATGGGACTCCAAGTTGTATTTATATCGCTTCTGTTGTAATAATGTAAATTCTGGATTATTCGATTCATGTAATAAAGACTTGTGTTTTACATGATATTTCATCGACTGTGAGTGCTAGCTATTGATCCAGGGACTAGCATGTTAATCACAGGGACTTAGGATCTTACTTGATCCGAGGTCTCTACACTGGTCTTCCTCGATGCACAGCTGCTTTATGCTTTATGTTCATGTTTACTTGTTTATCACCTCCGATTGCTAAGTTATCCAGCGCAATGCACTATGCTTGTAGATTCTGTACAACTGGATCTGCATGGAAAAGACCAATTGTCGGTGTTGTTGTAGGAGAGAGTGTTGGGCCGTCGATATTTTAGACATGAAAATGGCATTTGGGTAGACCTTTGCTGACATATCGAACACGACTGGAGGCTGGTAGTTTGACATGCTGATAGTACTAGATTTAGTTGATCCAAACTATCTAAGCTCAGAGAACGGGCTCAACTCAGGCTGTGGGACCTCTGTTTTCTTAGAAGACTGCATCAAACCCTGTGCTGTGAGGTTGTCTGAGTCACTAGCTCAAACTCATGTTCACTATCATTGTTACACATGCTCCTTTTCCTTGAATCACTAGCTGATGTGTTGTTTCTTTTTACGAACCTTGGTGATATCCTAGGCATCTTTTCCAACTCAACAGCGCGGTCTTTATCCCTATCCCGAGTATTAGGAGGTTCTCTAGTTGTGTTTGCATCTCCTTCATCCCTGTCTTCTTCTTCACTGTCCTCATCTTCATTGTCACTGCCATCATCTCCATCTCCGTCTTCATCTGTGTTGTACTCGTTATCACTATCATCGTTCCCATCAGCTTGCCCCTTTCTTTGTCTATTTATTTTTCTGCCATCGGTAAATCTCTTCCTGCTGTCTTCCTCTTCTAGTTCACCTAATTGTTCTACAAATGTCCCCACCCTGTTTGAAATGTCAATGCACAACTCAATCATTACAGCAAGCTTCCTTTTCTTATGCACAAAACAATGCATCAACTAAGTAAAAACCAGTGAGATAAAAAAGCAACTAAAGATACTCCCTATTAAATCAGAAACAACTAAGAAGTAGTTCTGTGTGAATACATTTTCCCAAACATTTTAGTGAAAAAGTTAGTTGAACAAATATCAACTTAGCATTTTGTGGTAATAAAACAATTATGGTTTTTAATTCAGAAAGAAGATTTTAAAAACCAAAGAAAAGTCATAACTTAGTCTTTCATGTGATCGACTTACCTAGATGCTAAAAACAATTTCACTATGATGAATAAAACAACTTAATAGCAATCACTGTACAACTGAGGGGATGACAAAATGCAACTCACATGATTCACATACCCCAACCTGGCTGCATTGATTTTAGGAAAAATAACTAACCAAAAATCACCATACAACTATATATGGGTCCTGCTGCAACTTAGGGCTACAACAAATACAACTAGATGAATCATGGACCCAACATGATTGCATGGATTTTAGGAAAAATGAACTAACCAGAAGTTACCATACAACTTAACTAGGTAACTGTATGCAACTTAGGGTAAGACATGTGAACAACTTAATTAGATGCTAAAAAGTAACTTAACTATGTTGATAAAACAACTTAGAAGGATAAAAAGCATAATAGCTAAACTACATCAGTGGATATGCAGAAACGCAACAAAAAGATCAATATGCAACATACTGATCTTCATAACCAAAATTCAATGGTCTAAGAGATAGGGGACAAACTAAGTACTCAAGTTGGAAGGTAAAATTACAGGGCGTACGAACCGGGTAAAAAATGGTGTACCTCATATGAAAAATTTCTTGGAAGTTTTGATGAAACAAATTTTTCAGTTCTGGTCATCCCAAGAAATAGACTGTAAAAAAAGAAGTGTAAATTAATTGTGACATGTGGCCATAGTTGTCATATAGAACTGAAAACAAACTAAAGGAAAGTAACATAAAAAATAACGCCAGAGAACAGCAACGAAACAGCTATGCGGCCAACATATAACACATCAGTAGCTAATCTGCGAGCATCAAAAGCAACAATGGCAGAGTTACCCCATTTGGAGGGAGAAGCAAAGAAACGACAACAAGAACGAGTCGATGAACTAGTAAGAGCAGCTAGCATGCTGAATGAAGCGTATTACAGAGCAAATCCGGGTATAGCAGGAAGGTCACAGCTGGTTCACTCGGCGACTCCTGTCCCGGCAAGATCGGCTGGGCGCACGGCATCTTCACGCGGACCGGCGCCTAGACTGAGAAAAGAAAAGAGTGTCGATTCTGTAAGATACAAGCATATGGTCGCCTATGATCCGGCGATGGCTCAAGGAAACCCGACACATGCACAGGGGGCGAGAAGGAATAATGCCCAAGGAAATGAAAACCAAGAGAATGCAGGCCGAGAAAGGCAAGCAGGGCAAAGAAACGACAACAAAGGGCAAAATTTTGCCCCTCAGGCTAGGCGTAGAACTCACTCGGCAGGAGAAGGAAATCCAGCGCCGAATAATGCACCAGCTCAACCCGAAAGAAGACAGCAAAGTGCGGGAAAGGCATCTCAACAGCATGCCGACCCGAACGCAAATAAGTACAATGATGGTTACTCGGCTATGGTGAATGAAGGATATGAATTGCCGGATCATGCATATCAAGCAATGGGACCTAGACTTGGAGGCAGGAACCTTCAGATGGATGATGCAAGGCTGAAGCTTGACCGAATAAAGATGGCAGAGCTAATCGAATCGCAAGGTCCGCAGGGTCCACCATGCTTTGGCCCAAGGATCATGAAGGATCCACCGGTACCAAATTTCCAGCTGGCCAGAGGGACAAAAACGTATGATGGAAGTACAAAGCCAGAGGACTGGCTCATAGATTATGGAACTGCCGTGAAGATCGTGCATGGAAATTTGAGATGGGTAGTACGATATGTACCGCAGATGCTGGAAGGACCATCTCGGGTATGGTTGAACAATTTTCCACCCGGAAGCATTAACAGCTGGATCGATTTTCAAGACGCTTTTGTGAGCAACTTTACGAGCACTTACAAGGGGCTGAATCGCCCATAGCAACTGGCGATGTGCAAGCAAAGACCGAATGAGACATATAGGGAATTCGTCACAAGGTGGTGTACGATGTGCAACTCTTGTGAAGGGGTAATCGAGTTACAGGCAATCTCTTGGTTTGCACAAGGATGCAGACATCAAAGTGTGCTATGGCAAAGGTTACAGAGAGATATGCCGGCAAGTCTGGCAGAAACGATAAGAATAGCTGATTCATATGCGTTTGGAGATCCGACTCAGCCGCTACTTATGTCGGTAGACGGGATGACTGAGACTCAGATCTATGACACTGCCGGGTCGCAAAGGCGCCAGGAAAGGTCCGAATACAGAAGCAAGAGAAGAGACGAAAGGCCAGATTACAGATATGGTTCGACTCAGGTTGCGGCCGTGAGTCAGGATCATCCAGATGCTATAAGTAGCCAACGTCAAAGGACAAGTGGACAACAACAATAGGTGCCAGAGAATGATGGCAAAAAGCCATACAAACAGAGGAAGCAATATCAGGACCGACAGAAATATACCTATGAGATGATGTTGGACCAGTCGTGTAAGTTTCACATGCCTAGTCCGAGTAAACCGGCCAATCACACAACAAGACAATGCTTGGTTTCAGAAAGGAGATAGAGTGGATTCGCCAAATAAGCATCTTGCACCACCTCCCCCTCCACCACTTACAGGAGGAAATGCTCAGACAGTGGGAACAGATAATAGATACAAAACAGGTAGCCAAGGTATCACAATCAGGAAAGAATAGAAACTGTGCATCAGGTGCACAATCCAAGAGGTGACAACGCTCATGTCGTCCACGGAACTAGAAATGAGTACAGAGAACATCACCAGAGCTATGTCGTCTTTGTCACAGAGCCGAATGACAAAAAGAGACAGCAACGATGGATGATGCAGGTGAATGCCACAATGCCGGTAATTCCCAAGTATATGCATTGGTCTAAGCAAGAAATAACTTGGAGCATAAAATATCACCCCAAGATCATGCCAACCCCAGGAGGATATGCTCTAGTTTTGGATCCAACGTTGTAAGTGCAGTAATAGAGGTTGAACATGAAGAAGGGGCAAATCAGTCCAAAGACTAGTTTATTACTTGTGCGAAGTGCTCTCTGTCTCGAAACAGAATTACCCGCATTATCAGAAGATGACATATGGGGTGTATATGGCAGCAAAGAAGCTAAAACATTATTTTCAAGAACACCCAATCGGGGTAATATGCGAGGCACCTATCTCGGATATATTGGGCAGCAAAGATGCCAGTGGCCGAGTCGCAAAATGGGCCATAGAACTGGCACCATATACTCCACAATATGATAGGCGAGATGCAATAAAGTCTCAGGATGTTGCAGATTTCTTTCTAGACTGGATGGAAATGCAGTACGAACCACCAATGCCAGATCCGAATTACTAGAAAATGCATTTTGACGGGTCCAAGATGAAAATGGGTCTGGGCGTCGGGATAGTACTTACATCTCCAAAGAGGGATCAACTCAGGTATGTGTTACAGATTCATTTTGCTGCTTCCAACAACGTTGCCGAGTATGAAGCACTTGTCCACGGCATCAAAGTGGACAAGGAAGTTGGTATCAAAAGGATCATGTATTTTGGCGATTCGGATTTGGTGATTCAGCAAGTGTCTAGACATTGGGATGCGCTGGACGCAAACATGGCATTATATCGTTTCCATGTGCAACAAATTTTGGGATACTTCGACGGATGCGAATTCCATCATGTTCCTAGAGCAGAAAATGAGGCAGTTGATGTACTATCGAAACTAGGGTCATCTCGGCAAGCAATACCACCAGGAGTAGCGCTGGAGCACCTCAGGAAACCATCGATCAAGCCGTCACCAGAATCCGACTCGATTAGGGTCACCCTAGCGATTCAAGAGTCAGATGTGGTACCAATGGATATCGACTCAGGGGTAGGTTCGAACCACTCAGGGACTGATCCGCTCAATTCAGGGGCTGCCGAATCACACTCGGGGACTCCTCAGGTCATGTTGGCAGAGCCAATGGACATTGATGCTAAAGCAGACCCGGAACCACTGATACCAACATGGGCACAACCAATATTCGACTACTTAAAAGATGGGACCCTTCCGAGTGATGAAACGTTGGCAAGGAAAATAGTACGAAGAGCAAAAGCGTACACCATAATCAACAAATAATTATACAAGCAAAGCGTGACGAGCATACTATAGCATTGTATCATCCCACAGAAAGGCCAAGAGATCTTATTGGATATTCATCAAGGAGAATGTGGGCACCATGCGTCATCAAGAGCGTTAGTGGCCAAGGCATTCCAACATGGATTCTATTGGCCAAGCGCATTGGCACAAGCGCAACAGTTAGTCGGAAAATGCAGTGGTTGTCAACACTATGCATCTAATTCACATCTACCAGCGTCTGAATTAAAGACTATACCAATCACTTGGCCTTTTGTAGTGTGGTACCTAGATATGGTAGGACCATTCAAACCAGCAAGGGGAGGCATGACTCATATTTTGGTCATGATCGATAAGTTCACCAAGTGGATAGAAGTGAAACCAATCAAAAAGTTGGACGGTAAAACAGCTGTCACATTCTTAAAGGATATAATCCTCAGATATGGCTACCCACAAAGTGTAATCACTGATAATGGCACGAGCTTTGCCGAAGGAGCTTTTGCTCGTTTGTGCGGGAAACACCGAATAAGACTCGATGTAGCATCAGTCGCCCATCCAGAATGAAATGGACAAGTTGAACGGGTTAATGTCTTAGTTCTGTCAGGGATAAAACCCCGCATAATGGAACCACTCCAGAGGTCACCTGATTGTTGGATAGAGGAAACCCTCAGTGTTATGGAGCCTAAGAACAACTCCGAATCGTTCAACAGGTTATACGCCATTTTTCCTCGTGTATGGGGTAGAAGCAGTTTTGCCTGCCGACATAGAGTATGACTCGCCAAGAATAAGGCAATACTCGGAAACCGGGGTAAAAGAGGCCCGAGAAGATGGAGTAGACTTACTCGAAGAAGCAAGGGAACTGGCATTATCCAGATCCGCTATATATCAACAGAATCTCTGACGCTACCATAGCCGGAAAGTGCAACCTTGTGTTTTTCGAGAAGGGGATATGGTGCTAAGGCTGGTGTAGCGCACATCGGGAATTCATAAATTATCACCCCCATGGGAAGGTCCATTCGTTGTAAGCAAAGCATTGCACAATGATTCCTATTATTTCATAGATGCTCGTGAAGCACAAAAGAACAAGGCGAACAGGTCAGGAGATGAGACCAAAAGGCCATGGAATTTGGCGCTACTTTGTCCCTTCTATACTTAGGAGAAGCAATGCATGTATCACTCGAACTCTCATATGTCGGACGTGTGTGCCGGCTATGTGCTGATAATAAAATGTGTATGATTCGAAAAACTGACTCGGGGACTACCCCTTAAGTTTTCCCTCTCAATTATTTTATGTCGGCTGGCGTGACACCCAAAATTTATCTCGGAACAAGTAGTGTTTACTCGGAAGAAATCAACTCTTCGACTATGTTGTTGTCCGAAAACACGACTTCATGGCAAACAAGAGAAAAGGATGTATGACGGGTAAACATGAACGCCATATAAGTACAAAGGAGAAACGCGAGCCGACTTTAAGTTTTTGCCTAACTCTCTGCAGGTCACGTTATACTTTGTGTCGAACAATCTCGGCCAAGTGATCCAAGTTTCATATCCTCTAATAATATCCTTAGTACTTTGAGACTCTAATGTCAAACACCGGAAAAGGTAGACAGGGGCCAAAGTCAAGGAAAAATGACACGTCAAAATGAAACTCGGGGACTTTCCCTTGAATGGTTCACATTCAGAACATAACGCAAATATAAAAATCCTATCAAAAGGCGCATAATCAATCTTAAAGTGCAATATATGTTACATCTGTACCTGGCATACCGGGGATCGAATCAAAAGTTCAAGTAGTTGTTAACCTAAGAAGCAGAAGGACTCGGAGGAGCACCCTTGGAGCTAGGAGCGTCGCTTGAAGCATCGGCCGAGTCAGGGGCATCCGTGGCCGGGTCATCGGACCATCTGACTTGATTGCTTCGCTGTCGCCACCCTCTTCGTCAGCAACTTCAACGAGCGGGTCGCCAAGGTAGAAGAAGCTGGGCCCGTCGCAACAAGCATGCACCATGGTATAATCGATCATGGCGTAAGCTCGCTCCTTGCGTTTCTTGATCAGCTCCAGGTCATTCATCCATTTTCCATCTCCTCTTATTTGAGAAAGAACATCAAGGTTGATGTCCTCGTACCATGCAAGCACTAAGGAGAGATCCTTGTCCGCTGCAGCTCGGTCGGCCGACTCACGCCATTGATCCAGCTGGTCTTCAGTAAGGAGCAATCTCTCAGCAAGTGGCTCGATGAGTTCAGGTGGATCTTCATCCAGCCAGAGCATGCAAAACGCATGAATAGCCGACTTGAGCAGGTCCACACCGCAAGACTTGAGGGTCCTGACCCGTTCGGACACCACTTCGAGAAGCTCCTCCATGGACACCTCGCCGTCGGCCGGAGCACCAGATTCGGCCCTCACTTTCTTCATGGCTCGGATGGCAAACATATTGGCCTCAGGAAAATTCTCTGCAAGCAAAAAGAGAAAGTTAGCAAAATAAAAAAAGTGGATGGATGAAATCCAGAGCGACCTATACAGTGCAAAAAGAGTAAGAACTCACTACCGAGAAAGAAGTTGATGGTAGCGAGCTTGCTATGCCAAATTTTGGCCTTGGCTTGGAGGGCGTCAAAGTTCAGATTTGCCGACTCAACCGATGACTCGGCCTCGTCAAGCAGCCTCTTGGTCTTCTCGGCGCTGGTGGCCTGCTGCTCATTCTTCTCGGCAAGATCCTCCTTCAGCCCCTTCACCTCGGCCAAGTCCTTTTGCTCCGTCTCGGCCATCAGCTTCTTCATCCGAGTCACCTCATCTCGCTCCTTCTGGAGTTTGGCTTAGTGCTTCTCTGCTTATTCGGAACAAGTTACTTGTCAGCACCAACAGAAACCTTCAGCTATCAAATTAATGAGGCAAGAAACTTACTCTCGGCCTCGCTGATCTGCGAGTGAAGAGCCTCGATGGTGGACTGAGTGGAACCTGTGAGAAAAGAGCAAGAAAAGATTGAGGAAATGAACCAAAGAAAAATACACTGAATATAGAAAGGACAACTAAGGATATTACCTTGACCTTGGGTGTCAATCTGCAGCTTTTCATACGCAAGTTCGAGCTTGCGATGCGCCAGAACGAGAGCTTGGTGCACTTTGGTGCGCTCGTTATGCGTGAGCTGGACAAAGAAAACAGATAGTAAGGAAAGGTCAAGTCAAGCAGCCTGCCGGATTAAAAAGCTTAAGAGCTTACAGCCGAGTAAGTTCCTTACTCGACAGTAACCTCGAGGGCTAGGGATCAAAGCTCTAACATATGAGTTTGGCATAAGGAAATGAAAAATCTTAAGAGCTTATAGCCGAGTAAGTTCCTTACTCAACAGTAACCTCGAGGGCTAGGGATCGAATCTCTAATATGCAAGCTTGGTGTGAAAAATTTAAAGACTAAGTGATTATTAAGAGCCTACGGCCGAGTAAGTCCCTTACTCGGTTGTAACCTCGGGGACTAGGTGATATGTATAAAGGGAATACTCAACAATACAAAAGAGTAAGAAGTTACTTTACCTCGTTCACTTCGTCGGCGTGGGCCATTAGAGTAATGGCCTGCTGGGTCATGTCAGAGACATCCTTAGGGCCCAGCTTCAGTTTCTTGCCAGCGCGGGTGCTGACCTCCTGCTCGCCAGCCGCATTCCATGCCAAAGCATAAGGCTCATCCGAACCAAGGTTTTTTCCACTGAGCGTCCGAGTGAGAACTTGACCCATTTTTAGGGTAGTTCCCACATTGGCACGGGTCGTTGCAGCACTAGTATGGAGGGTAATAGCCTTAGATCCATCACCTGACCCGGTATCCACGGATTCGCCCCCCCCTTACCCGTTGAAGCAACCATTGTCGCCAACATCGGAGGCCGGATCTAAGGAGCCGAACCCGGAGCGCAGACCAGCGTTGTCTGCTTAGAGGGGGTGGATTTGCCGGATAAAGAGCGAGCAGAGCTAGAGGCCTTGGGCTGGGTCTGGCCCTTTGACAGAATTGGAGAGCGAGCAGGAGGATTTGGAGAAGAAAGTGGAGCAGGCTGACTGGGCTCAGCAATTTTGCTAGATCCAAGATCAGGAAGTTGTTCATTTGCACCAGCCTAAGGGACGATGCCAGAGGAACTCGTGGCGGAAGGTTTCTCAGCGCCAGAATCACTAGCACCAAGATCAGAAAATTGTTCCTGGCCAGCACCAGGGGCGCTAGCCGAATGACCCACCGGGTCTGACTAACACTGAGAGGCGTTAGCCTCAACAGTGGGAGCCTCGACTCAGACAGGACTCGGCGCCGTCGAATCAGCTGGAGGAGGCGCAGGCCTTAGCGGCGAGGCGATGCTAGAAGCAGTCTGGTTCGCCGACAAAGGTGCGGTGCTGAAAAAACGAGACATGTATAAGAGAACATCAGGGACAAAAAAGAAAAAACGAAGAAAGCAGAGTATAGAAACTTACCCGGTGACGACCGGGTCACGGGTGACTCGGCGCCCAGCGGCTTGACGGGTCTCAGCCAGAGTGGCAGCAGCAGAGGCAGCAGGAGCTGCCGGACTGGGCTTGCTCTTCTTGGCCGGCTGAGTGCTGGAGGAGGCTCCACGTCGCTTCAGCTTGGCGACGGGGATCTTGCCGACTCCGCCCACGGCGAGAGGAGGAGTGTCATGTACCTGGCCAGCTGCATAAGTAAATAACAAGCTTACTCGGATAAGTTGGGAGACTAAGGTCACAAGGCATGTACCTCCAAAAGCGTACAATCATCATCCTCATCATCGTCAGACCAATCTTGTAAGGTATTGCGAGATCGACTCTTACCCGAAGCTGAAGCAGCTGCAGCGTGCGGGATGGGCATGAAGCACTCCAGGTCATACTCGACTTCATCGGAGTCGGGGAGATCCCCGTTATAGCCGCAGGGAGGGACAGTACTATCATCAACCTGGTGAACAAGATTCTGCAAAAGACAAACATATTGAGTAACCAAAAGCTAGACTGAGAGTGGCAAAAGAGCTAAATCCTACTCAGCAAGGAAAAAGACACGGAAAACTTACCCAGGGGACAGGCCTGACCCGGCTAAACGGAGGGAAACTCCAAGCCCAATCATCCGCCAAGTTCAGTTTAAAGATTGAGCTTACTCGGCGGGCAATGGAGTCATGGGTGAGCTCCTTATTGGAGTGCCGAGTGGGATCATGGGAGCCACTCATGAAGCACATCTTGTGGCTCCTCGCTTGGATAGGGCTTACCCGACGTGAGATGAAGGCGCACATGAGGTCTGGCAAGATGAAAGTTTTCATCCGGTGACAACAACCTTTCCAGGATCGTGTTAGCCTTGTTCACCGCAGCGTCTTGGTCGCGTGGGTCAAGCTGCCAGAGCTTCTTGCTGGGGACCTCGTCCGAGAAAGGGGGACCCGGATGTTATCGGTGGACCTGCTGTTTTTGACATAGAAAAAGGTCCTATGCCACTTATTGCAAGAATCAAGCCCAGCAACCCGAGGAAAGATGGAGTCTCTCCTGGGCGTGATGCTAGCAGCACCGCACCGAGTTAGCTTCTTCTCAGCTCGAGGAGCACCAGGCTGGGGAACAACCTGAACCCTAAATCTAAAATATTTGGCCCATAGAAGAACTGTAGGCCAAATTCCGAGGTAAGCCTCGCAAGAAGAGATAAAGCAGGAAAGAGAGCCAATCATATTGACAGGAAGATGATGGGTTTGCAGATGGAAGGTGGAGAGAAGTGAGGAGAAGAAGGTGCTCACTGGAAGACCGAAACCGCGCTCAAAGTGAGAAAAGAAAACCACCCGCTTGTTAGCTTCGGATTTAGGAGAGATCTCACTAGCGGGAAGACGGCAATCCACTTGCAGCAGAATGCGCCTGGTGGAGCGGAGCCATTCTACCTCCTCGGTGGAGACCTCCGAGCCTTCCCAGCCGCCGCGCTCGCCGGCGGAAACCTCCTGCTCCTCCGCACCATCAGCACCATCACGAGCGTCCATCACCCTCGCAGACTCAGTATCCTCCGTTGTCGGGAGTGGCTTGGAAGAACACGGATCCGTGGTGGAATGGAAAGAAAAAAGGAGCAATTGCAGGACAAGAACAGGAGGAAGAGGAAACCGCAAAGGGGGCGGTTCGATCTTGCAGGCGAAAGGAAGAAGAAGAGGCAAGGGTAACTGAACGGGCGTGGGGGAAGTGGAAACCCCCAGCCCCTACTTAATGACAGTAAAAACCCTGGTCGTGCGATCCATCTGTGCCATGTGGCCAGCGTGTGGCCGTCTACCAGGCCGAGTAAGCCAATCAGCAAGCGCCACGTAGCCAGAGATACACGAAAAATCCCGTGCCACGTCATGAAAGGAAGGACAAGGGGCGCAGGCCGATGGGATTGCCACAGTGACGGGGAATAACTGTGCAGCCGTCACTGTGCCGCCAGAGCTTGGAACAAAATTTGAGGCAAGTAATCATGATTACCAGCTGTCAGTGACTGAAGCGCGCCGAAAATGACTCGGAATTGGTCAAAGTGACTCGGCTCGAGGCAAAAATGAGCCAGGAAGTCAAAGAGTGGATCCGAAAACTGTCAGACAGACCCGACAAGGTGCAAGATTGCGACAGATAGAGACACAAACTAAGTTCCAATCACACAAAAGGAACCTAGAGACGCCTAACAGCTTGAACTGCTAGACCTCACCAGCTTCGGGGACTAATGTTGGGGGGATAACCCCCGGTAGGGTCACGGCAGGTGATACATAGCACAGCTTGGTTGGCTCTGAGTAAAGAAAGAACCAGGCCGGGTAAGAACGGCCGGGTAAGGAAATCCTGAGCGCCCGACATACAAACTATGTCAGCCCGCATAAGACAAAGTTGTAATTCTTGCAGGAACCGACGAGCCGAATCTACCGAGGAAGGGCCGAGTCAAGCAGGACGCATGGCACCTTTCCGAGTAAGGTTCAGGAGGGACCATGGTAAAGCGTGGTCAAAATAGAAGGGAGACGCCGGGTGACACAAAAGGAGCCAGATGACGCCTAAAGCATACGCTGACATACAAAGTTATAGCGTGGCGCCAAAAGGAACAGGAAGCAGCGTACCAGAAGACCGTTAGCTGTCAAGCTTTATGGACTGGGCCATTGGGCTTAGGGCAAGCCCATGACCCGGCCCACATTATAGGGACCAAGATCCAAACAGTAAACCCTGGAACCCAAAGGGGTATAAGCTAGCTAGCACTGCCTATATAAGGAAGGGCATAGCAGTAGTAGAAGGAGGTTAGACTAAGTAGTGACCTAGTGCACTAAACCCTAGTTCATACATCTAAAGGAGCACTTGTAATCTTCGGGTATCAATCAAATTGCTAAGTCTGGAGAGTTATTCTTGTTCTTCATGCATGGCTCGACTGTGCACTCCCTCCCCAGTGACCACAAGCACCCATTCGGCCCCCAACTCAAGCCTATCCATGGCATCTGTCGTGCCACCACCACGACACTTTCGCTGATTGCACAAGCTCATCTACATCTAGAGAATCAAGGTACAGGGTCTACACAGACACAAAAAACAAGAAGCAAGAGTGAAAAACCAGCGATGTTGAAAGGCGAACAAACACAAATTTGGTTTGTCCAAAATTGTAATTGAAAAAAGAAGGAAAAGTAACAACATACCACAAGGCGTTGTAGGCAACAACACACCAATTTCTGCGAAACACCCATCTTATTGACTTTTGTGTTTATTTGGTTAATGGAAAATTGGCAGAAATTTGTTCTCCAAGTGACAATGAGGTCAACGATGCTCGGATAACACCTAGGGCTGATACTGCATTTAGTTGTAGGACAAATGAAGCAGCTTATGATGGTAGCAAAATATGCCCTTAGGAACTTTAGGTCAGCTACCCCATTCATGTACTTGATCATATTGCACCATGACTTCCACTCTGGTGCTGACCCGCCCTCAATGTTATAGGTTCCATTCATGAAGGAAATTGGCTCAGTTTCCATCTCGTATACTACAGGCAAGATGAAAGGATCGTATGGGCACCAAGAGGGGGGGTGAATAGGTGCTACTTCAAATTTTCTTCTTTTTCAAATTAAGGTTTGAAAATAAGGTAAATTCTCTAGATAATGCAACTATGGTGAATTTACCTATATGACAATTATGCAAGAGCTACCCTAACACAAAGTAGTAACAAGTAAGTAAGGTGCAGTAAAGGATAGAAGTAACCAAAATAGTGGACGTGGAGACACAAGGATTTGTTTCCTGTAGTTCCTTCCTTTTGAGGGGAAGTACGTCTACGTTTGGAGAGGGGGTAGTTTCAAACCACCAACGCCACAAAAGGCCTCCCTTGTTCTCTGATGAATCTCACCCCAACGGGATCGATTCACCTTCCACTATATCGGCAACCTTCAAGGTGGAAGCCGGCACCATTACAAGTTTGGGGCACACATCCACAACTTAATCGGAAGCTCCCAAATACAAGCAAGCTATCAAAGCAATCTAAGACAAGCTTGTAAGAACCAAAACAAGAACTAGGGTTTCCAAGAAAACACTAGAGAAAAGGGGCCCTCAATGAAATGAGGGGGAAATGAAGATCTCTTTTGGTGAAGTAGTAGATCGGGGCCTCCTCCTTCGATTCCCCAAAGATCAAGGACTTTGGGTGGTGGAATGAGGATATCTTGAAGATTGGGTGGCTCCAATGGACTCCAATGGTGTTCTTTGACTTAAATGAGCTGAGCAACTTGTCCCAAGGTAGGTGGAGGGGTATTTATACCCCTCCACAAAATCTGGCCGTTGGAGCTTTTACTGCAGCGGTAGTACCGGAAGTTCAAGCGGTACTACCGGAGAACTCCGGTACTACCGGACCTGGTACCGGACCACCCTCTTTCAAACTTCATCAAGTCTTGCCCACAGCGGTACTACTATTGATGCTACCGTAAAGAGGTAGTACCACAAGTGGAAACCGGTACTACCGGACGTAGTGGAATCAACAGTTTTAGACGAAAAAAATCTCTGTCACGCCCGGTAGCAAAATGCGGTACTACCGCATTTTGCTACCTAGGCAGACAGAAGATTTTTGCCAACGTACAAAAAGTCTCTGCCCCGAGCGGTACTAAAATGCGCTACTACCGCATTTTAGTACCGGAGAAGGCAGAAGCTTTTAACAAGTGGTCAAAAAGCTACTGTCGCGCTAGGTACTAAAATGTGGTACTACCGCTTTTTAGTACCTAGCCCGACAGAGGCCTTTTGACAGTTAGTATAAGCCTTCTGTCTGGTCAGGTAGCAAAAAGCGGTACTACCGCTTTTTGGTACCGCGCCAGGAAGACAGTTTTTTGAACATTGCAACACTGTTCAATGCACCTGCGATACACTTGGCAAATAATTAGTCCTATATGTATGTTGGTATAAAACACCAAAATCACTAGGGATAGAAAATGCTCTTTCAATCTCCCCCTTTTTGGTGTTTGATGACAACACACATTTTGCAGGGAAATCTAGTGATGACAAGATATAGATGGGGCTCCCCCTAGATATGTAGAAACAAGCCCCATACACTCAAACAAGTTACCTGGGAGTAGAAGTCGCACATAGAGCACATACCTTTGCTAAATAA
The DNA here is from genome assembly GCA_030063025.1 of Avena longiglumis. Classification (NCBI taxonomy): domain Eukaryota; kingdom Viridiplantae; phylum Streptophyta; class Magnoliopsida; order Poales; family Poaceae; genus Avena; species Avena longiglumis. The sequence continues at coordinate 216,513,794 of CP125978.1, read as the reverse complement.
CATGTGATGACCAATATTGATTAGGAATGGGGAAGGTTGTCACATAGGATGGATCCAAATGAGAATAGCCATAATACACACAAGATGGATCCATACGATAACCACATAGTCTCACCATACATAGCAAGCAAATAAAGTTCACAAGCAAATAAAATCAATGGCAAGAACGAGCTTGTGACTTTTCCCTCGCAAATCCCGCATACCTAATGTGCAACTTCTCCCCCTTTGGCATCAAGACGCCAAAAAGGGACAAGAGCAACACTAACGTCCCGGAGATCACTCGTCATCATCATCAACCCAGTCTTCCCATGCATCATCATGAGGTGGCGGGCCACGGAAGGAGGAGGTGGCATCATCTTCCCAGTTGCTGTGCTTGGAGATCCATTGGTCTTCTAGGGTAATGTTGTTCTCGGAGCCCTTGGAAATGGTCAAGACTTGAGCCTCCATCATTTCCTTCTAACGAGCGCAGGACTTCTTGGCATAGACATGGGCCTCGTACATGCGTTTCTGATTGTCTACTTGGAAGAAGAATATCTTCTTGAGTTTGGCCTCAAACCTCTTAGCCCAAGATGGCTGAGCAGACTGGCGACGTGAGACCACAAATGCAGCATCCTGCTGCGCATCAACAGCATCACCTGATTCCTCCTCAACCGGGTTCCCATCCTCATCAACAATCTGACCATCCGCATTGTGTGGTTTGAGATGGGTCTCGATCAACATATTCTTGTGGCGGTGAGTGGCAAGACGAAGAGAAGGCAAGTCACGGGCAATCACAAGGCACTTGCGAATAATGAGAGCCATGATGTATGGAGCAAAAGGAGGCACCCTCCTCTGAAAAGTGGCACATACCATTTCATTCCAAATGACATCCATCACATCCATAGGTAGGCCAGAGTCACGGTGGTGATAGGTGGCCATCATAATATCTACCATGAAGGCATGTATCTCATCAACATTCCCAGCACGAGGGGCGACGGTCTCACGAAAGATGTGATGCAAGATGTCATATGTAGGGAGGATCCCTTTGATCTTTCCAGGGATTCCGCGCCCCCGTATGTACAGTGGTGCAAGCACATCTTTCTTCATGGGGCGATCATTGGCGTGGCACCAAAAGCCAACAGGAGTGTCCTTGCCACGGTCTTTGTACCCGAGGATAGCCCCAAACTCAGCCAACGTTGCTTGCTTAACAACACCCTCGGTCATCTAGGTGAGAGTCCGAGTATCATTCTTGGCAAAGTGAACGGTTGCATAGAACTGAGCAATGAGCATTGGATCATAGTTGCACCGGAACTCCATAATGGGAAGCAAGCCAATGTTGGTGCAAATGTCAAGGGCCTCACCAAAGTAGTTCAGATTCTTCCTCACATGATTCATCTCGATCCATTTTTGAGGAACCACAATTTTGTCATCTTTCATGAGAATCTCATGGAACACCCGCCCCTGAAAATCCGTAAAGAAGAGGCTATTTTCTCGAGCATGAGAGCGAGCTGTCCCATATGGTCTGACCACCCGCAGGGCATGAAATTCTGTCTCAAACAAATCAGACAGCAGCTTTTGCCCAGATGGCCCGGAACTGTGACTCTTGCGAGGATCGGAGGGAGGTGGAGGTGGAGGAGCTTTACCACGACTAGCACTTTGCTTGACCCCCCCACCCTGACGACCGTGAGTGGTTGGCAGTTTCAGACGGGCACTAGGTTGAGGCATGACCTCCTCTTCTGACTCAGTCTCTGATTCTGACTCATAGTCCTCGATCTCATAGTGAGCTTTGGAGCGCTTGTGCGATCCCCGGGAACCCCCTGCACCTGTGAAAGAACGAGGGAGATAGCATAGGGGTAAGGGCACAAGAACCTGAGACAAATAGAGGATGGAACTTGGTGTTAAAAAAAATTCTGCCATTACAGGGCGGTAGTACCGGATATGCACTGGCGGTAGTACCGGAAAAAGATTCCCGGTGCTACCGGCCCGCGACCACAGTGCAGATCTAGACTAGAAATCCATGTACGGGCAGTAAATTTGTTGTAAAACACGATTTCCATTGGACAAAGTGGTAGATCTGATAAATAGCACACTATACAACCTCAAGAATACGAGTTTTAACCGAGAATCAAAGTTACCCTAGATTCAATGGAGAAAACAAGTGAGAAGATGAGGAGGGCGGTAGTACCGGTGTCCATGACGGTGGGGAAGAAGGAGGAGCCCGCCGGGAGGCCGGATCCAGTGTGGATTTGGGAGAAGGAGGGAAGGGCGGGGCTCTAGCGGCGTCCTCTTGCTCCTATGGTGGCGCTGGTGAGGAGTGGAGACGAGGGATGAATGAGGCACTGAGGGGTGCCTCTCCCCCGTCTCCAGTCTTAACCGACACGCACAAGCGGTAGTACCGGTACCAAGGGCGGTAGTATCGCTATGCGGTAGTATCGGAGATACCAACCGGTAGTACCGCACCTAGGAAGTTTCCAGGCAGGACCCTGGAAACAAAACCAGAGGCGGTAGTACCGCTATCAATGTCCGGTAGTACCGTTTGGCGGTAGTACCGCGTATGAGACCCGGTAGTACCGTGACCATCAGGACAGAGAGCCAAGATACATAAAAAGGAAGGTTCTTATGCAGAGTAGATGGGTTTTGTTGGGGGAGTAAGGAGGCTTGGGTTAAGACAAGTGAGCTGGGAAGAACATGCACTCTAAAAATCGAGAAAAAGGAAGTTCAAAACCAAACTAGAGTGCATGATACTAAGAACGATGAAGGCAATTCACAAGATGACAATCATGAGTAAAAATCAAATAAAAAATGACAAACACGAGTACGCACATCAACCTCTTGATTGAGAGGGGGCGGTGGCCTAGGCCATCATATTTGAGTATACTCGGCTTGGCACTACGAAGATATATCTTGGGTCCATTACCGAAACTCATCATTAAGCTCACATATCACAAAATGATATTAAGAGGAATGATTTTGTTTACTTTGCGCATAATGGGGGGAGGGATGGTCCAATCAATTAGGACCACACTCCCCCTATGTCCATGCCTACACCTAAACCAAATATGGGTCGTGTATTAGGTGAGAGTGCAAGATAATCAAGTCAAACTCCTTGAATCTATGATATTTAGTTCATTCCTCAAGTAGCAAAACCTTGCTTCATCAAGTGGCTTCGTGAAGATATCGGCAAGTTGATCTTTGGTTGAAACATAGGATAGATCAATATCACCTCGAGCAACATGATCTCTAATGAAGTGATGACGAATATCAATATGCTTTGTCCTTGTGTGATCCACCTGGTTGTATGCAATTTTGATGGCACTTTCATTGTCACATATAAGAGGCACTTTGTCACAATGGACACCGTATTCCTTTAAAGTTTGCCTCATCCATAGCAATTGAGTGCAAGAACTAGCGGCAACAACATACTCGGCTTCGGCGGTGGAGAGAGGTATACAATTTTGCTTCTTAGAAGACCAACATACCAAGGACCTACCAAGGAATTGGCAAGCCCCGGATGTTGATTTTCTATCATCCTTGTCCCCCTCCCAATCCGAATCCGTGTATCCACAAAGAGAAAATGTTGAACCTCGAGGATACCAAAGACCATAAAATGGGGTATGAACTAAATATCGAAAGATTCTCTTGACCGCCATTAAATGTCTTTCCTTAGGAGCCGCTTGATAGCTTGCACACACACCTACACTCAACACAATATCGGGTCTAGATGCACAAAGGTAAAGCAAAGAACCAATCATGGACCGGTATACCTTTTGATCCACATCTTTACCATTTGGATTTTGTTCTAGATGAGTCTTTGTAGCCATGGGAGTAGGAGCTCCATTTAAATCTTCCATTTTGAATCTCTTGAGAATGTCTTGAGTATACTTGGCTTGATTGAAGAATGTCCCTCCTCTAACTTGCTTGATCTCAAAACCAACAAATACTCTCAACTCTCCCATCAAAGACATCCGGACCTACTAGTCATAAGCTTTGAGAATTCATCATTAAAAGCTTTGTTAGATGAGCCAAAGATAATATCGTCAACATATATTTGGCATACAAAATGCTCCCCATTGACCCTCTTAGTAAAAAGAGTGGGATCGATTTTCCCAACCTCCAATCCACGGTCAAACATTAACTCTCTAAGGTGCTCATACAACGTGCGTGGGTCTTGCTTGAGCCCATAGAGCTCCTTATCGAGTTTGTAGACATGGTTTGGGAAGTTGGGGTCCTCAAATCCCGGGGTTTGCTTAACATATACCAACTCATTTAATGGACCATAAAGAAATGCACTTTCTACATCCATTTGTTGCAACTTAAAGTTATGACGTGCCGCATAAGCAAGAAGGATAAGGATGGACTCAAGGCGAGACACGGGCGCATAATTCTCTCCATAATCAATTCCTTCAATTTGAGAATACCCTTGTTGAACCAATCTAGCCTTGTTCCTGACAATAATTCTATGCTCATCTTGCTTGTTCTTGAATATCCACTTTGTTCCAATAACATTGCGGCAATCCTTTGGCTTCTCAACTAATTTCCATACTTTGTTTCTCTCAAAGTTGTTGAGCTCTTTATGCATAGCCTCTAGCCAATCCGATTCTTCAAGAGCTTCCCACACTTTCTTTGGTTCAATCATGGAGATGTGAGCTTGGTGTTCACTGAACCTCTTCAATTGTGCTCTTGTGGAAATACCTTTCCTTATATCACCAACTACATTTTGTAGAGTGTGATCTCTTAGTTCCAACATTCTTTCCTTTCTAGCTTCGCGACGAGCGTGGATCTCCGTGTTGTTTCTTGGAGGACCCTCTTCATCATTTTGATCCTCGTCTTGACCATCAACTTCACCTTGATCATCATTGGAGTCATCCTCTACATTGGGAGACAAAGATTGACCTTGGTCTTGATCAAGTCCTCTTCTAGCATCAATTTGAGCTTGTCTCAAAACAGTTTGGATGGATCTTCCTTGACAAATTGACTTGGCACCACTTGACAACCCATCGAATGGACCAAGCTCCCTTTGACTAGAGTTCACACATTGATCACTATGTTGAGGTTCCACATCTTGTCTTTGGCTTGAGTCAATGTCCTCTTCGGTAGATGGAGCATGTTGAGGTTGTGAAGATGAGGGATCCACTCGAGTGGAGCATAGTTCTTCTCGATCCGCCATAAGGGATTCCTAAACGGGGCGGATATATCCCACACCCATTCTTCCTATGGCGTCCTGAGGCATTTCATCATCTGCATCAACACGCCCCCCTTGGGGACATCATATTCTTCGAAGGTCACACTACAAGATTCTATGATGGCTCCGGAGAGCTTGTCATAGATTCTATAAGTGTGTGATTCGAGACCATAGCCAACAAAAATACCCTCTAATGCTTTAGACTCGAATTTAGACAAACGAACAACTTTGATGAGATAGAAACACTTACAACCGAACACCCGGAAATAAGATATGTTAGGCTTGTTACCGGTAAGTATCTCATATGGAGTCTTGTTGATTTTATTGCGGAGGTAGAGTCGGTTTGAAGCATGGAAAGCGGTAGAGATGGCTTCGGCCCAAAAGTTGTATGGAGATTTAAACTCCGCCAACATGGTCCTAGCCATCTCAATAAGAGTCCGGTTCTTCCTTTCGGCCACACCATTTTGTTGAGGGGTGTATGCAGCGGAATATTGATGTTTAATCCCCTCATCACTAAGGAAATCATTCAAGGTGTAGTTCTTGAAATCGGTGCCATTGTCACTTATTATAATCAACACGGGAACATTGTATTGCCGTTGAAGCAAGTTGATGAAGTCGATAAAATTCTTTTGAGTTTCACTCTTCAACTTGAAGAAATAAACCCAAGAGTATCTTGAAAAGTCGTCAACAATCACCAAACAATATTTCTTCCCTCCAAGACTTGCATGAGATGGAGGACCAAATAGGTCCACATGGAGGAGTTCCAAGATCTTGTTAGACTTGATTTGGTCTGTGGGCTTGTGAGGAGCGTCATGCATCTTCCCTAGATCACATGCCCTGCAAACACGATCTTTGGCAAAGGAAACATTTTCTTTTAGTCCAACTATATGGCCCTCTTTATGGAGACTTTGCAAAGTTCTCATATTGACATGGGCTAGTCGGCGATGCCATAACCAACCCACATCGGCCTTTCCGAATAAGCACCTCGGGCCTGTAGTGGTTTGCTCCGAGAAGTCCACCACATACAAGTCATGTTCGAGGTGCCCAACGAAAGCGACCTTGAGAGACTTGCTCCACAAGAGGACCACAATATCTACATCAATGAAGACGGCAAAGCCCATCTTACCAAGAGCAAGGACAGAAAGTAAATTGTATCCAAGGGTCTCAACAAGCATGACGTTCACGAGTGTAATGTCGTGGCAACCACAACCTTGCCGAAACCCGTTACCTTAGACTTTGATTTGTCGGCATATGTCACGGTAATTTTATCATCATTAGGCTTTAACTCCTTGACAATAGACGAGCTTCCGGTCATATGACTTGTGCAACCACTATCAAGCACCCACTTTGACCCTCCGGAAGCATAAGTCTACAAAAGATAAAGCTAATTTTTAGGTACCCATTTTTCAATGGGTCCTCTTTTGTTAGCAACAAGGGTCTTGGGAACCCAAATAGACCAAGCAATATAACCATCATAAGGACCAACATATTGTGCATACAGATCACCATAGTAATCACGCATTAGAACATAGTGAGGGTTAGCACTTCCCGCAAAGTCATCATGTGACATAGTTTTACCACTTGTGGTCTTACTCTCCACAATGGTCTTGTTGGTCTCTTGTGCGGGCTTGTCCTTCTTCTTCTTATTGTTCTTCTTCTTGGTTTTGGAAACAAAACCAATGCCCCCTTTATCACCACTACGCCTTTGCTTGCTGAAAATATCATCAATGGACTTGTTGCCTTGTGGAAATGTGGCCTTATCAAGCCCCCCCTTCAACCTAGCATTCTCTTCAAGAATAGTTGTGCTACTAGATGGAATGAAGTTACTAGGTGAAGGAATATTGGCCAATTGAGTTTGAAGCGTTTCATGGGACTTTGTGAGTGACAAGAGTTCACTCTCCAAGGCCTTGTGGGCCTTGTTAAGCAAACTAAAGTCCTCGACAAGTTTTTCATGAACCACACCAAACTTAACCTTGTCCTTTTTAGCTCTTTTGTATTTAGCAATAGCATGATCACGCTCTTTGATGAGTTTGTTAACAATAATGTCATTTGCCTCATCAAGCCCTTCAAGTTTTAATTCAAGTGACAACCTAGTTTCTTGTTCTTCTTCTAGAGCATTGTTTAAAGACTCTAGCTCAATCATATGTTCATGCCCAAGTTTACATCTTACATCTAGAAGCTCTTGAGTATGTGATAGTTGATCTAAGATGTTTCCAAAATGTATCTTAGCATCACCTTCTAGGTTAGTCATAAACTCATCAAAGGCAATTAATTCCTTTTTAACATCAAGAGACATCTCATCATCAATTTCATCATTATATAAGTGAGTAGAGCGGGATGATGAAGATACCTCCGTTCCTCTTGCCATAAGGAAAGTGGAGTTCTTGGTGGAAGGGTTCTCATTTGGAGAATCGAAGAGTGAGAATGTCGGAGTAGAGGTGGTGGCAAGATCATCCACACCATGAGAAGTTTCCTCTTCGTCATCTTCATCATCTTCATTGTCGGAGGAGTACTCTTCATGAGTGATCAAGACAATTTCTCCCGGCTTCTTGTTGATGGGATTCTTTTTGATGAAAGGTTTCTTGTACGGTCCCTTGAGAGTCTTCTTCAACACAAGCTTACCACCATGATATTCTCTCTTCTCGTAGGGGCAACTAGACACAAAGTGGTAGCGGTCACCACAATTGAAGCAAGTTCTCAACCTTGTGGTATTCTCTCTTTTACCATTTGGATTGCTTCTCCGTTCCATTTCCATCTTGGCCTTGGCGGGGTTCTTCCAAAAGTTCTTTGCATAGAAAGCCATATATTGACCATGAGCAATCTTGACTTCATCGGGATGGTACATGGAAAGCCCTTCATCACTATCATCTTCATCCCCATGGTCCACAACTTTGGCCTTCAAAGCAACATTGACAACATTGCTCATACCAAGGGCACGAGCACGGACATCTTTGGCATTCTTGGCGGCAACCTTGAAAGCAGCCATCTCTTGCATAACTTCATTTGAGGTCATGAGATGGTAGTTGTGTCTTCCTTGTAGGCTCTTCAAGTCGGTGGGCTCAAAAGGCATGAGTGCACTCACATATTTCCTTTTTATCCATGCATCATCTACATGTGAGGCACCCACATTCCTAAAAGCAGTGGCGGTGGTCTTGAGCCCTCGGTACATGTCTTCGTGATCTTCACCTTCTTTCATGTAGAAGCCTTCGGCTTCATTGCTTAGAGCATCATATCGGTTCTTCCTCATACTCTCATTTACAATAAACAACACAGTGAGAGCATCCCAAGCTTCCTTGGCAACGCTAAAGTACTCAATGTGTGGATAATTCTTTTTCCCCAAACCTTGTTGAATCATATGCAGAGCACTGGCATTGAGTTGACTATTAACAATCTCTCTTCTTGTCAAGTTGTTTAGATACCTAATAAAGAGTCCATGCTCGATGATGTTCCATAGTTCAATGCAAGAGCTGCGCATATGAGTCCTCATTAGTGATTGCCATTGAGCAAAAGTAGCGGATTCTTAAAGCTTAGGTGGGTCACCACTATTGTATACATGAGGGTGAGGGATTGGAGGGTCGAAGAGTACCATGATTCACGGTGCTCACCCTTCCCACCATCATTGTGTGTGGAGGAATTAACGTTGTCAAGTTTACCCCCCACCACCATACCCTCGGGGGATACCGATGTATTCCCTTTAGGTAAAATGGATGGTTGATCCTCTTGAGGAGATGGAGGTGATGAGCTTTCTTTTACTTTAAGAAGTTGCTCGAGGATCTTCTTGACTTCGTTGACCAAGGAAAAGCTCAATCTTGTTTCCAAGTTTTTGAGATCTTCCATGGTCACCGGTGTCGGCTCACTACCACCATCCCCTTTGTTGATACCCATATTCTCTTAGGCGGTAAAGCCCGAATAAAGATCCGAGGCTCTGATACCAATTGAAAGGATCGTATGGGCACCTAGAGGGGGGGGTGAATATGTGCTACTACAAATTTTCTTCTTTTTCAAATTAAGGTTTGACAATAAGGTAAATTCTCTAGATAATACAACTATGGTGAATTTACCTATATGACAATTATGCAAGAGCTACCCTAACACAAAGTAGTAACAAGTAAGTAAGGTGCGGTAAAGGATAGAAGTAACCAAAATATTGGACGCGGAGACACAAGGATTTGTTTCCTGTAGTTCCTTCCTTTTGAGGGGAAGTACGTCTACGTTTGGATAGGGGGTGCTTTCAAACCAACAACGCCAAAAAAGGCCTCCCTTGTTCTCCGATGAATCTCACCCCAACGGGATCGATTCACCTTCCACTATATCGGCAACCTTCAAGGTGGAAGACGACACCGTTACAAGTTTGGGGCACACATCCACAACTTAATCGGAAGCTCCCAAATACAAGCAAGATGTCAAAGCAATGAAAGACAATCTTGTAAGTACCAAAACAAGAACTAGGGTTTCCAAGAAAACACCAGAGCAAAGGGGACCTCAATGAAATGAGGGGGAAATGAAGATCTCTTTTGGTGAAGTAGTAGATCGGGGCCTCCTCCTTCGATTCCCCAAAGATCAAGGACTTGGGTGGTGGAATGAGGAGATATTGAAGATTTGGTGGCTCCAATGGACTCCAATGGTGGTCTTTGACTTAAATTCCAGGCAGGCAGAAGCTTTTGACAAGTGGTCAAAAAGCTACTATCGCGCTAGGTACTAAAATGCGGTACTACCGTCTTTTAGTACCTAGCCCGTCAGAGGCTTTTTGATAGTTAGTCTAAGCCTTATGTCTGGTCCGGTAGCAAAAGGCAGTACTACCGCTTTTTGGTACCGCGCCAGGCAGACAGTTTTTTGAACATTGCAACACTGTTTAATGCACCTGCGATACACTTGGCAAATAATTAGTCTGATATGTGTGTTGTTATAAAACACCAAAATCACTAGGGATATGAGATGCTCTTTCACAAGCCTTCAATTGGGAGACCAAAAACCTTGTGGAAGCTATTAGCATCTACTGGTATTGTCCCCCTCCCTGGAATTGCGAGCTCACTCCTTATTGGGTCGTAACAGGACATCAACCACATGATTAAATCCACAGGCATTTTAGATGCTTTAACCATTAACATGCCTCCCTAACCATATTTTGTGATGAGATCCCTCTGTTCCTTACTTAAAAGTTTGTTCAGTTTAAATAATCTAGCAAGAGAAGCTCTATTCCTGCCAATCTGCCAAAAAGAACATGCAAAAACTGTCAACTAAAATGTGAGAATTGACAAAAAATAAAATAAATAAACAGACATTTGCATGCACTCACCACCTGGATCTTTTGCCTTGGACAAGCTGGAGCTACAGAAGGTCCGGCAGCAACTACATAATCTCTGGGAGAAACTATTGTCTGCGTCTTCTTCGTTGCAGATGCTGGAACTACAGAAGGTCCAGGAGCAACTATATTTGAATTGCGTGCAACGTTCGGGGCAGTCCTTCTACCAGGATTTCCAGTGTTAGTAACCATGCCTGCTGTCTGCAGAAAATGGAAACCACAAGTTTTCAGTGCTACAAAACCAATAAATGAGACAAGCTAATAAAATAACATGGAATAAAATATGATAACACTAGGATGCTATACGCCCCACCCCCACGTTGTTGTGCTCCAGTTGACGCATGTCCGTCTACAGGTACATTTGGTAGTTGCAGCCGCCGGAAATAGTTAGTCATCCCTCCTCTTTTTTGTTAATAATGATGTTAAAAAAAGGGAGTTAAGATGGTGGGGGCAATTAGATATCCTACCTAATCATATATATTAGAACATGAAATTAGATATAAAGAAACTTAGTTATAATGGAATATGAACTTAGATAGCTATATGAACTTACTGAAAAGCAACAACCATCCATAAGTTGTGTTTGCTGCAGCAAATAGTTTCTCCTAACTATACCTAAGTTGACTGAGCTTGTGCAATTAGTTTCTCACTCTGCTTAATAAGAACCTGAATAAAATTTCTAAATAAAAAAACCAAGTTGCTTGTGCATGTTTGCTTAGTTGCATTTAGGCTAGCATTTAGTTACATTTAGGCAAGAAAAAAACTTAACAACTTAATGACAGACCAAATGAAAACACCTATGTACACAACTAATTATATAAGCGAGTGAACTTAGTGACCATAGTAAAACAACTTAGCTAAGTTTTGTACAAAATCAGGTCACAAACTAAGTGACATCAGGTCACAAACTATGGCTAATAATTCTTCCCAATTCACTCTCACTAACTTTCTGTACATAATCGAAACAAACACCCGATTTCACTGTGTTACAGTGACATGCACATGGACATATGTAGAGGTCCCATCCTTTAATAAGATAGAGCCTCCTGTGTTTACAATGCTTGTCCCTAGATCAATAGCTAGCATCCACAGTTTAGATGTAATATCAAGAAACAAAGGTCATAATATAACTTTATGACCAGGAATAACATAATTTTATTACATTAATACATAGCTCATTTGGCTTTTACATTACATTGCAGCGGAATAACTATAAGTATGGGTCCTTCATCTTCAAAGTGCCACAGGCAGATGTTGGTTGTAGACTTTGTAATCCTAATCAATCAATCTTCACTAAAATCAATCAAACCTGCAACATTACAAGTTATAGCCACAAAGGGTCAATACATTTGAATTGTATTGGCAAGTGATACTATATTAGTATAGTGGAGTGTATCATCTATATGCATTTGGCTAAGTGGAGTTGAGGCTTTCATTGCTCAAAATAGATTTTTCCTTAACCTTTGAAAATACTAAGTTTTTGCTTTGATAAAATCATTTTTCTCAATCAAAGATTGGAGATCCTTTTCCAAGGCATCTCTCAATCAAAGATTGAAGATTTCAAACAACCCTTGTTCAATCCACAAGTTTTAACTTAGAAATTTGAATGATGAGATTCTTGATTGCTTCCATGTCTTGATGCTCAAATTGTCCTTTACCAGGGACATGGCTAAGTACTTAGATTTTACACTCTGCAGAGGTGGTGCACTTTCCCCACAAGACTTGGTTTCCCAAGACAAGATCTTTCAGAAGCCTTCCCTTAGACCAAAATGGACGCGCTCCAACCTATCAAACACTACCACCCACTGTCCATATGGCTAAGTTCTTGCAACCTATATGATCATGGCAGTGCCCATAATGCCAAGTGTTGCACTTGAAGCTTCTCAACATTTGACATCTCAAATCTCTTTGTGCCTGGGTGGCATACCACAAGTGAGATACACAAGCCAAGTCCATGGCCTTGTGAACCACTCAACCAAAAACCACCAAGCAATCCCATTCCACCCAGGTGATTCATTAACTTAGTTGTTTTATTAGACAAAATCACATGTCCTCAGACTTAGAATATTTTTCCATAGTGTGAATATATATTCCACCCATGTTTTCTATTAGCCAGGCTAAGCTTGATAGTAATAGGAATCTTAACTTAGGAAGATTTACACTAAGGTTTCATCTACTAGGTTTCCTATAGTAAGGTTTATACTTAGCAAAATCCATGCAAGTTTTACTTAGCAAAATCACTAATGCATAGTGAAAGTAATGGGATAGAAAGTATGAAGCATCACTTGCCTTTTTGGTAGAGTATGGGTTCACTCCTTGTCCTTGCAACAATCACACTCTTCAAGTCACTACAAATCAATCAAGCAAGGCACAAACTCAATCTACCAATCAAGCAAAACAACACATAAAATGACAAAGTCAAAGTAATGCATGCAAGCATGAAAAAGATGGTTCTAATTGCAAAGGTGGTCTCCACTAGGATTCTAAACTTTGTAAAGTCCAAAGTGGTAATTTACCAAATGGCAAAGTCATTTGCAAATATGGTTTTGTCCATACACCATTTTTAAATCCATTCAACATTTTATGTGGTGGGAAAACATTTTTATCAAGGCAAAACTTTATGTTTTTCACCAAATGTGTTGCTATTGCACAACTTGGTGTTTTAGGTCAATAGGTTTGGTCCAAAACATTTTCTCCAAAGTTTTTACTCAAAATTATTTTCATAACAAAAACCATTATTTTCATTTGGCTAGAAATGACTAAATCAAGTTTTCCATCCTAAACTTTACCAAATCCATTTTCCAAACTATGGGTTGGTTCATAGGGTCAGTGAGTTTACAACAAACCATTTTGCAAAAGTTTTAACCCTAAAATCAATTTTAAACAATTTTTATACTCTAAACAAGCTCATAAAAGAATCTTCAAAAACAAGCAAACTAACAAATACTATTTGCTAAACTAAGGGCATGGTTGGCTAGGGCTTGTTCTCCTGAATCCAACGGCATAAAATTTGCAATTTTTGGACGTGTGGATCCAAAGTTATAAGGGTTTGAAATTGGCATCTAAATCTGATTTCAAACTCTATTCTAATTCATCCAGTGACACGCGGCACATTCTAATTCGCTGAAAACTGTTCGCGCGGATCGACTGATAGCAGCCGTTAGATTTAAGTCATATCGCACGGTTCAGAACGTACCCTTTCAGTTAAATGGATCTATCGGACTCGTTGGATTTAAATCGAATGGCTACTGTGCGACTGACCAGAGGAGGGCGGCGCTAGCGGCGGCAGATGGCGGCGCGGGCTCTGGCGGCGAGGTTGCTGGCGACACAGGGGGCTAGAGGGAGAGAGGGGTAGCTCACCAGGTTCTCTGTGCCTTGCTGATTCTCAACGTGTTCTTGTTTGACGAAGGGGCGCACGAGGACGGGCGGGATTCCTCACCGGACTTGGTTCTGGCGGCGGATGCACGTGGTCGAGGTCGAGGACAACGCTACGGTTCGCGCGAAGGTAAACCAGAAACATGGTTAGACGCGGAATGACCTGGGGAAGATGTGTGCATCCTTGAGAGAGTTTAGGGCGGTCGGAGTTCACAGGATGCTTGGCGATGTAATGGGCAGCGCTGCGCTTGGTGTCTTCGAAGCCGAGGTTGTAGAGCACCCGCGGATGAATGAATGGCACGGCAAGATGCGCCAGGATGTGGTGAGCGTGCTCGTGTGCTCGGGGAGGCAGGAGGTGGTGTGGCTCGGCCGGATTCGACGGTGGAAGCTCGTCGGAGACAGAGCTGCTCGGGGAGAAATTAGGATGGCCTGGGGGCGTGCTTGGGGGAGGAAACAGAGGGGAAACGGAGGAGAGAGCGAGGCGATTAAGACAGCGTGGTTTCAGGAGTGATTAACTGCGGCGTTAACGCGAATTGATGCTCGCGAATTCATCGCAGAAACGGGAGAGAGGGGGAAGAAGAATTGGTCGCGTGGTTGAAGACAGGTGAGTTGGTGGTGGGGTCTACCTGGCAGCGAGAGAAAAGAAAATAAAACGAGGTCCACCAGTCAGTGAGGGTGCGGGTTTCTTTCGCGGTGAAGAAAAACGGTTCGGGGGCGAAGGGCAGATGGGCTGGACTGGGCTGGGGTGGGCTTTAGCTGGGCTGGTCGTTTACTCTTATTTTTTTCTGTCTGCTTTGATTTATCTTTTTCTATTTTCTATTTTCTGATTTGAAATTCAATCAACTATTCAAACAATTCAAACAACTCAAACTATTCACCACACTAGTAAAGAGTTTTTGGCTCTGTTTACCAACATAAACCAACATTCCAAAATAAAATAATATCTTTATTCATTTTAGGATCTATTTAATAATTAAATAAAATAGACCATAGTTATTTAATCAAATATGGTTTGATTTATTTAATAAAATCTCCATTTGAAATCCAAAAATTTCCAAAACCAATTCAGTAGGTTTTATTTGAAAATAAATGATATTTGGAAATCTTGTTTAAAACAAAATAACATTTTTATTTTTGGTCCATTAACATTTAAATAAAATGGGCCTTATTCATTTACTTCAAATAAGATTTGTTTTATTAGACTATTTATTTTGAAATCTAAAATAAAACCAAAACACTTCAGTAGGTTTTATTTGAGAATATAAAATATTTGGAAAAATTATTTAAAATAAATAAATAGGTTTTAGTGTTTATTTAAAATGGGAAAGGCCTTTATTTAAATAAAATTTGGATATTAAATCCTTATTAATTTATTTAATTAAGCCTTTACTATTTTATCAAATAGAAATATTTTATTTCAAAAGCTTGGCCAAGGTTTAATTTGACTTTATAAAATAATCTTTATTTATAAATCCACCTTTTCTTTTGAAAACCAAATCTTTTATTAAAGGATCCAAAATAGTAATTCTAAAACATTTTAATTTCCTTTAATAAATGTTTATCTTTTTAAATCCCTTTAGGATTTTATTTGATCCAAATTGGTTTGAAGTTCCAATTGAATTCAAAAAGTTTCTTCTGGCTCTGGAAATCAAACAAAGTTTTATTTTATTCATTTATTTTCACATTACAAGATTTGGAAAATCTTGGGATGTGACAAGCTACCACCCTTAAAATAAATCTCGTCCCGAGATTTGGGGAAGGTTAGGGTTACAAGTTGGCTCAAAACAACTAGGGTACTACCACCCTTAAAAACTTTCAAACAAAAATTACACATTGTCCTTCTTGGGATCCTGGGAAAACTTCTCTAAGCAAACATTTGCATTGAGTCCTTTGTTTCCATGCTTGACTCATGGGCCAAGGTTGAGATCCTTCATAGACTTGTTTAACTTGTTCTTCATCTTTTCTGGACAATTGTTTGCATAGTGGCCTAGTTCCTTGCATTTGAAACATGTTATAAGTTTGAGGTCTTGAGGTGGCTTCTCTAGACAGTATGATGCATAATGTCCAAACTCTTTGCAGTGTTTGCACATCACTTGGCTAATATCCTTCCTCATCTTGGGTTTCACTAGCCTTTGTTTATCTTCTTGGCTCTTCTCCTTTTCTGGGCATTCATTGGCATAGTGTCCCATCTCTTTGCATTTGAAACACTGCACTTGTGTAATATCCTTCTTGCTAGTGTTGGGGAATTTCTTCTTCTTCTTTTTGGGTCTCTCCAAAGCTAGGAGTTCTTCTAGTTCATGTTCTTCATAGGTGGGAGATCTTTCTCTCTTCTTGGGGAATTGATTTTCATGCTCCTTGGATGCATGATCCTTGTCCCTACAAATATTGCTAGCTTGGGTTCCTTCTAGATTAGCATCTTTGTCATCCTTGTTGTCATTTGCTCCTTGGGAAAAGTTTTCTCTCATGTTGATCATTTGAGTAACCAATCCTTGCATCAATTGGGATTGAAGTTTCAAAATCCTTTGTATGGCTGGGTCTAGTCCATTGTTGTTGGCTAATAGTTGAATTGTCTCTTGGCTCAACTGGTTTTGGGTTACTATAAGTTCTCTCATGTTGTCCTCTTGGTTGGTGTTGGTGTTGTCACCATCCTTGATGTTGGGGTTTCTTGGAGAAATCATCTGGTTGGGTTGAGTAGGGATTAGAATAGGCAAGATATTTCTAAGGAATCAATTCTAATCACACACATCACAATTCACACAAGCAATGTGCATGCAATCACAAACCAAACAATTCACTCAAACAACAAAGTTCAAGCACATACTTAGGCAACAAAATATTTTTGTTACACCACATAAGTTGGTGTGTTTTGACTTAACTAAAATATGGTGGTCCATCTATATGGTTCACTTGTGATCTTTCCTTCATTCATAATTCTTCTTGTATGAGATCATGGTTTCCTTGAGAAAAACTCTTGCTTACAATAACTTCTAGTGATGTGATCTTCTTCTAACCTTTGCATTCTCTCAGTCTCTAAATCTTGAGCAAGATTCCCTTGTCTCTCTTTTAGTCCTTAGTGATATCCAAGTTGGAAGTCCTTGGTGAACATGCTGAAGATGTTGAAGTCATTAGAGTTGAAGAAGTTGATGAAGTCCTTTGCACATGGTGTAGTCCTTGGCCATGGATAGGTTTTTCCATCAAGTTGAAGTAGAAGAGATTTAGAGTTGAAACCAAATGATTAAGGAAAGAGTTTACAAGTGTTTTTGTAAATAAGTTTTGGATCAAATATAACTCCTATTTTTCTAAGGGTTTTTGTCCAATCCTAGGGTTTACAAATCCTACAGGCAACACAATGCTCTGATACCATCTGTAGAGGTCCCATCCTTTAATAAGATAGAGCCTCCCGTGTTTACAATGCTAGTCCCTGGATTAATAGCTAGCATCCACAGTTTAGATGTAATATCAAGAAACAAAGGTCATAATATAACTTTATAACTAGGAATAACATAATTTTATTACATCAATACATAGATAATTTGGCTATTACATTAGATTGCAGTGGAATAACTATAAGTATGGGTCCTTCATCTTCAAAGTGCCACAGGCAGATGTTGGTTGTAGACTTTGTAATCCTAATCAATCAATCTTCACTAAAATCAATCAAACCTGCAACATTACAAGTTACAGCCACAAAGGGTCAATACATTTGAATTGTATTGGCAAGTGATACTATATTAGTATAGTGGAGTCTATCATCTATATGCATTTGGCTAAGTGGAGTTGAGGCTTGCATTCCTCAAAATAGATTTTTCCTTAATCTTTGAAAATACTAAGTTTTTGCTTTGATAAAATCATTTTTCTCAATCAAAGATTGGAGATCCTTTTCCAAGGCATCTCTCAATCAAACATTGAAGATTTCAAACAACCCTTGTTCAATCCACAAGTTTTAACTTAGAAATTTGAATGGTGAGATTCTTGATTGCTTCCATGTCTTGATGCTCAAATTGTCCTTAACCAGGGACATGGCTAAGTACTTAGATTTTACACTCTGCAGAGGTGGTGCACTTTCCCCACAAGACTTGGTTTCCCAAGACAAGATCTTTCAGAAGCCTTCCCTTAGACCAAAATGTACACGCTCCAACCTATCAAACACTACCACCCACTGTCCATATGGCTAAGTTCTTGCAACCTATATGATCATGGCAGAGCCCATAATGCCAAGTGGTTGCACTTGAAGCTTCTCAACATTTGACATCTCAAATCTCTTTGTGCCTGGGTGGCATACCACAAGTGAGATACACAAGCCAAGTCCATGGCCTTGTGAACCACTCAACCAAAAACCACCAAGCAATCCCATTCCACCCAGGTGATTCATTAACTTAGTTGTTTTATTAGACAAAATCACAAGTCCTCAGACTTAGAATATTTTTCCATAGTGTGAATATATATTCCACCCATGTTTTCTATTAGCTAGGCTAAGCTTGATAGTAATAGGAATCTTAACTTAGGAAGATTTCCACTAATAAACTGATAAAGCATGATTATACAAATGGTACTAAAACCAATCATGCAGATCAACAAAGTAGATGAACAAATTACATCTATACATGATAAACCTATCACATCTACGCCAAATGCTTGAACTAGAAACTCTAGCAAGATCTGAAAGAGAGAGATTTAGATCACATACAATGCAGTTGCGGTAGTAGCTGCGGCAGAGCTGTCGCCCATGTTGAGGTTGTCGAAGAGGTCGTTGACGTCCTAGAAGATGTCGTCGTTCGGGAACTCATCGTCAGACGACATCGTGGTTGCTAGTAGTCGCGCTTGAGCGCTCCCCAAAAACCAGATCGCCCCTCACCCGTATAGGTTCACGAGAGGCGGGGTTCCGGAGGCCTAGTGTCCCGACCTGCGGTGCACGCCGCAAGCCGGGATGGAGAAGATGAAGGCAGCGGCGGAAGGTTCTGGAGGTAGGCGCGTGTGTGGATTGATCACCTATTGGGTTTAGCGCGACGCTTATATAATGCAGGTCACGGAGATCGTGGGACACATCCCACGTCTGAGTCGGTAACAGCCCACATCCATAAAAATTGGAAACGGCTTTAATTAACGCGTCCATTACTGACTCATAAATAATTTTCTGAAACAAATAAAGCTTGGCTCGGCGAGATTCCCGCAACCCGGGGCACGCGCGTCGTGACGAGGCGAGGCGAGGCGGGAGGCATCAGAGGAGGAGTGCGCGAGGGCTTCTCTCCTTATCACACCTTAGTGAGTGGTGCAACACTCTACTATATAAGGTGGTCCAACTCCCCTTCCACTAGCAATGTGGGACTAAATTTAGCACCACTAGCACAGCCATATGCTGCCATACACAAGTGGCCAAAGAGAATTTCAGAATTTTCCTATGGGCCAACAGCCCAATATACACCAAATTCCAACAATCCCTCACAAAGTCTCATTGGCACATCACATCACTTTTTTTCCAGAACATTATTTTATATACCAGTGTGTAGTGGAGATTGTTAAGTTGAACTTCTACATTAAGCTCCATGCTACACTAGCTAGCAACTTGAATAGTGGACTATGCCTTGAACTATAAGTTTTCTGCGTGCTAGTTTCACACAAAATCTAGACCGGTACAGGGATGACGTTGGCTTCCCCGTGGATTGGAGCTTATGCGTCATACTCCAGGGCCTTTCATGAGTTTATTAAAGAGCACCCAACTTTCACGGATAGCGAAGTTTAATAGTCATATAGGTGTGTTCCTCAAGAGATGTTCTGCAGAACAACATCTCTCCTTATAAAAGCCACTTGGAACACATTACGATAAATATCAACCTGCCATGCAGATTAAGAGAGTATTGCATAATATGTAAATATAATATAGTAATACTCTCCTCTCAGCTGATGTCGTGGTGTGGAACATGGCAGAGCCATCGGGGATGGCAGAGAAGGGACACATGGATGCATTCGGTGGCTCACGCAACGGGTTGGGCACGGTGCACTGCAAACACAGGGATGTTGTAACAACCCAGCATATAGGACCTAACGAAGGGTACATTTAGGAATATGAATTGTTGCATGCATTCATTTGTAAAAATGTGGGTAAATTTTTTGCCAAATAAAACCTTGAGTGATCAATGTTTCTTTCTTAATTTGAGATTAGGTTTAGTCTTAAAGGAGGATTGCTATAAACTTTGATATGATCTTAAAGGAATTATGTGTGTTTTCAAATTAGTTTGGATTTTAAAACTTAAGTGTTTTATAATTTCAATGATTTTGATATAAGATTTGAATCTTAAATTAATTAAGAGAAAAGTATTATAACTTAAATCTTATCTAAAAACAATATTGAATATGAAATTCATTTCATATACATAAACAAGTTACAAAGAATGTAACCTACTGAAGTTATTCCAAACTTCACAATTTACAAAAAAGTAAAGAATAAGAATATTCTTTATTAATAAATATATAATCCTTATTACAAATGAATAAAATAAAGATTACAAGAATTATAAAAGAAAAATTACAAAAGAATAAGAAAATTACATTTGTATATCTACTAACTATCCTATATCTAAATCTACACTAAATCTTCATCTTTATCTTTGTACCTGCAAATCAAAGATTAAATAGAAACAAAATAAGATTAGTGTTAGTATATTTCTCTCAGATATGTTAGTGAGGTGCACTTGACAAACTCATCATTGAGAAATGTTATAAAGGGGTAAGTTTCACCAATATGAAAGATTTCATCTTTCATAAATTCAAAGCCAGAAAGAAAATGACAGCCAAAAGGGATCAATTCACCTGCCAGGTGAAAGTAAGCTAGTAATAGTAATATCAAACTTTCTAAACCTATCCACAAGTACATAGCAGTCACACAAGCTGGACACACACAAGCATGCAGATGGTTTGCTGTCGACTTCACAAGCACAGCCAAATATCACAAAACCACAGCACAGCCGTGGAGGAGCACATCAGTGCATCTCTCCACTGCACAACACACCAGCACAGCCAGGGTAAACAGCAGCTAAACCAAGAACGTCAGCCAAATTAAACCACCCAGATCAACCCAAACATCCACCAGGATGGTGACATAAGTAGGGGAATGGATCTGGTGGACAGCAAGGTCAAGCCCCGGAGCTAGGAGGAGCAGGCAAGCTCAGGAGCCCAGCAAAAGCAGATCAAGATCAAGATCATCATCAATCTAGTACACCAACATCAAACTTTGTGGCGAGTCTCATAAAACCATCATATGATTTCATCATATTATCTAAACAAAAGCATGTGTTGCTTTATGAAATGATCTCTCAATAATCACCCAAGAGGGGTGAATCTATCCTAGAGATTTCAAGTATAAGTATAAGAAATCAAGCTCAACCACAAGCACTAAACTCTCAGACCAACATCACTGAGTTCAATGTTACTTTTGCAACTTAGATCATTCTTCATTTGATCTTATCAGATCAGGTCACATCTCTCAAAGAGAGTAGCACCTCTAATCCTATAAGTTTCAAACAAACTATTGCCCAACTAACTAGGAATTAAATCCTAGAGCCTTAGACCAACATCATAGGCAGGAAAGATAAGAAAAACTTTCATTCCATCTTGCCAGTTTTAATCACAAGCATTATCAAGCTAAGCCCAGAAATAGAAACCCAATCACTTGTGTGCCAGAATACAATGGACAAGTTCTTAATGAGCTAAAACCAATCTTTGCTTAGTTCCCACAACAAAAGGGACAAATCACTACATAACATTTTCCTAAATCCAAATGCCAGGAATCAACATTAAATTCATCTATACATCCACAGAAATCATTACATGTAATGATTTGATTCAGTGTGTATAATCCCATGCAAGCCTACCATTATATTACAATAAGCAACTACTGAGAGAAACCACCTGTCAGTACAAGCATTCTAACAGTAGAATAAATTCTTAGATCAACAACATAATCCAATCAGGGATTCCATAGAAACATTAGCATAGGATCATATTGAATCATCACTAGAATAATCTGATAGGCAACTAGCATCATCAAAGCCACTACAAATCATGATCCGCAGCAAACAATCATTCTTCATGCTCATGTATGATCACCACTAGATCTAAAGCATCATGGATATGATCAACATGGGGTTATGAACCCTAATTAGAGCAAGAACCCTAATCCAGAGATGAACCCAGTCAGCACATAATCACTAGGCATGAGAAGCCACTAGATACACACAGAGAGAATCATGGCAGTAGCATGAACAAGAACCACAGAGACAACTTACCCGAGGTCCTCGCTGATGAATCGAAGAGAAAGCAGAGTGGTCGACAAACCGCGGCGGCACAGGGAGCACCCAGAGGGGCGCTGCAACCTGCACCTGCCACGGCGGCGGCCGCAGCAGCACACGAGCCCAGCACACCACCGCAGGCGGGATCGCGGCGGCGGCGACAACACCTTTCCTTAACCCTAGGGTTCGGGAACGAGGTAGACATGGCCACAGGGAAGCCCCGGAGTCAAATCCAATTGGATAGAAAAAACAAGCATCGTCGACAACCCCAACTCGCACCACGGCGGCGGCCAGAACGGCGGACAGCGGCGGGAATCGACGGTGGCGGCATCGCCGACCACAGGGTCGGGTCAGAGGAGGAGAGGATAAGGTCAAGAGAGTGAGGGAGGCAGAGAGAATGGGCTGGGTGGGCCAAAACCCTTCGGGGTGATATTTTGACCCTGCCCTATTGGGCCACCCTAGCCCAATAAGCCCAAGGGGCCAGCCAAGTTGTTTAATAGATTTTTTATAAATTAGAAAAGACCAAAATGCCCCTAACCTCAATAAAATTATAGAAAAATAAAATAAAAGTCCAAAAATATATAAATAAAATAATTTTGGATTCACAATAATATACTCTGTCCAAATAATATAAGATATCAAATTTTGGACATTTAAATTTTTATAAGAATTTTGTAATTTATATATTTTTTATGGACAAAATTGTTAAAAGATGATAAAAAATAAATAAAAATCACTTTCATTATATATTAATATTATAGTATTTATGAAAAATACTAAAAAAATATTTAAAAATAAATTTTAATTCATAATTAATAATTCCTAAAAGAATTACTAAATCAATAAAAATCAAAGGGAAATAAAATAAAATAATTCAATATATGCAATGAAAGAATGATATTTATAAATACTTTATTAAATACACCTTATATATGGAAAATTTATATAGAATTAAATAATGCATTACATTACTTGCATAATCATTTTGCTTCTTTAATTATTGTCCTTACCGGGCAATAATGATGTTTTGTAGAACTAGAAGCTCAAGGTCCAGTGCAAGCATCGGACTTCACTACCTTGCCATCACAAGGCAAGTTCATCACTTGCTCATGTCCTTTGAAGAGTCTTTATCAAAGTATTTGCAAATTGTGTGTTATCATAGATGCTATAAAAGTAAGAAAATAATATTTTCATAAACAAAGAAATCATAGATATCATCCTAAGTGGTGATATAATGGAGCAATAGAACTTAGGGTTCTATTTGCAACAATGATGATCAAGTAGGGACTTAATAACCCCTGACATCAGTGATTCTAGCGCCGTATATTACGCGTTAGCCATGAGATTTGGAATGGGACAGAGAAGTTAGTTGTATATTCTTCCTCTCACATGAAGCCGGATGTTCAGGTCGTGGCTGTTATCCTCGTAGCGTGCATATTAATTGGTAATTCGTAGAGGATATGCAGCATATGGGTGGGAACCCTCATCGTCCCACGATAGTTCTGGCATCTAACGGTTTGTACAAACCATTGCCGTAATTCACTATGTGGGCATGGTGTACACCAATGCGGGGTCGCGAAGGGGGTAGTGATTGGCTTGGACCAACTACTGGTCCCCACATCATGGAATTGTGGACGGGAAAGTACGCCCGGTTGTGCAACAAGGAGTTGATCTCTCATGGGTAAAGTAACGCACATCTGTAGAGTGTAAGAACTGTAACTTGTTACTCCCTGTTCCGGGAAGGAGCTACGAACATGGCAGGAAAGGAACTCCATGAAAGTTTTGGTCCACGTATGAAGGCTGATTGTCATAGGTTTTTTGGAATAAAATCAATCTTTGAAGAAAGATTTACAAAAACTACATAGTGCCAAGGATTTCTAATCCGAGGTGGTAGTTAGAGCATCAAACTTCCCACCTTGCATATAATGAACTTGTTGGGTAACGCTATTACTCATCCTTTCCTTTGATCCCTTGCTTAGACTGTGAGGATCCCGATGACGTGCCAATGTATGCAGCTGAATGCCAAGAAGATGTGTTCTACGAGGAACCTGATCTATCCGGAGGATTTGAAGGAGTGGATTACGAGATCCGCTACGGTGTCGATGAGAACGAGTGCACTTAAGTTTCTAGTTAGTAGTAACTAACGGAGCCGAGCAGCATGAACTCTATAGAATAAGCTGTTGAGCCCCACTCCTAGTCGGAGTTGTTACTTTTAAATTTCCGTTGAACACCTTATATTTTGGTTTGTAAGTTGGATCTTTTGCAAGTCTTGAACTTCCGGTATTGTAATAATAATAATGTGTGTACTTTTGTAATATGGACCCGCAATGTTTCTGTTGTACCACTCTAAGGGATGTGATATTTACGGAATGGTGTTCTGTGGATGTCATGTCAACGACTATAGTGTACTACACATGCAGTGGTATCCTGGGTCACCGCAGCTGGTATCAGAGCAAATTGCTTTGACCTTAGGTTGGAAACCTAGTAAATGGTATTACCTGTAGGAGATTTAGCAACGATAAAGAATTCTCTAAAAGTAATATAATGGGTATTTAAATGAGAATATTCCGTTATATGTTTTAGTGTGATAATTCTTTGTTATGATGCAATATCTCATTGGATACTAATCAAAATTATTTTTCTGATATACAGAGTTATGGCACCAAAGTTTCCAAAACAGACTTTGGTAAGGAAAGAGGAGACTCTTGATGATTAGCAAGGATCATTTACAGACCAACTTCGTCAAATTTTAAAGCTTTTTAATTGTCCAACTAGAATTCCAGTGAACACTATCACTTACCTTGATGGCAGGATGTTATCCAAGTATCGTGTGAGTATCCAACTTCCAGAGAAGCTTGGATTATATCACGATCTACCTATAGGAGAAGACATGAGTCATTTAGTACCCTATCATGTTGCTGTTGTGGAGGCGATAGCTAATATCCGGGAGCAGAAAACCAAGGAGCTAGAAGGTAGCACATTTTATGTGATACCTCCTGATTCTATAGACTCGAAGCCTATACCGGATCATCTTAATTTGGTTAAGAAGCATCCTAAGTTAGTTTCATAGTTTATGGACAGATATCGGACACTCGTTGCGTCTTTCTATAAGACCCATCAAGTGATTGTCGAAGAAAAAAAATGATATGCTAGAGGATCTAACTGATCCGGAAAGGAGGAAGCAGTTATCATTCCAGTTAGAGAAAGAAGCAAGTAGTAGTGCAACACCTATCTTTAAGGATATACCTATAGATCCAGAATCTTTTATACCATATCCTTACTCACCAAGACCTGAACCTACAGAAATGTTGGACAATCTAGTTGGATGGGTGCAAGGACGAACCCTAATAACAGAAGTAGAAATACCATGCCAATAGATGATCAGGATGAAGAAGAAGATCCTGAGGAGAGAGTATTTGAATCATCAACATCTTCTCAAAGCCCAGGGAATATACATTATCCAGTGTTCAATTATCTTGCCCACGAGAGCACCTAGGAAGCAGCAGGATCTGCGTATTCTGTTGACAACTCAAGGAATGAAGCTCAGGAGATGCAGGCTGGAGATAATGTTGAATTTGCTTCTGAAGACTTTTCTGCTGAGCTGGAGGGAGTCAATGCGCTCAGGTTGAGTAATGACTCAAGTCCTGACACTTCAGATACAGAGTATGTTCCTTATGGAAGGCCATTTGTTCCACAAACTGTGCGACGGACAACACGTCATCACGGTTGGACATCAGGCATGCATGATGAGCATAGTTACTACTAGAAAGAGACAACTAGTCAGTAGTATCAAGTATTGTGTATTGTACTCAAGAAATAAGGTAGTTTTGTAATAATACCAATATGATATATGTTGTAATGACTTTGTATCATTATGATTTTATGTAAATATGTAAAATGCATATTTGGATTTTCTTTGGATCTTCATTGTGTGACTAGTTCTGTGCGTAAAGTCGAGCTCAGAACACATGTGCATGATGTAATTATGAGTATTCGCTTTATGATGCAGAACTAGGGGGTCATGGATACGGGTGTAGAAATGGAAAGTGAGCAGCAGCGGATGGAGCGTGAGGCCAAGGAAAAGGCCGATGCCTATACAACAAATCAAGGAGCATTACCACCACCACCAATGAGGCCGTTAATGGAGCAGAACTTTATGCAATGCATGCAAATGATGCAAGAGACCCAGAACAAGTTCATGGAAGAGTTGCTGGGGCGAGCAAATCAGAGGGCACCTGAAGGTGGAGGAATGAGTTTATCTGATTTCCAGAATGCAAGACCGTTACCTTTTGCATCAGCTCCTGAACCAATGGATGCAGAAGACTGGCTAGCAAATACAGAGAGGAAGCTGAAAACTGTGGGTTGCAATGATAAGGAAAAATTGAGGTATGCAACTCATCTGCTGACTGGACTTGCAGCATCATGGTGGGAGAATTAGTTAGCCATGCAACAACCAGGAAGGGAGTTTACCTGGGAAGAGTTCAAGAAGGATTCCTTGAATATCATGTTCCAGAAAGTGTTATGGAGTTGAAGCAGAGAGAATTTGAGGAGCTTCAGCAAGGATATACTAGTGTCATGAAGTACATCCGGAAGTTTAGCCAACTGTCTCGTTATGCTGAGGAGGATGTTAACACTAAAGAGAAGAGGAAGAAACGTTTCTTGCGTGGATTAAATCCGTTTGTGAAGATGCAGCTAAGGTTAGCCAATAAGCAAACTTATCAACATTTGTTGGATGCAGCCATTACTTTTGAAGATGACTACAAGAATGTCCAAGAGGATCGGAGGAAGAGAGCCAAGAAGGAAACCAAGAGAATTCAAGCAAGCAAACCTAAACCTAATATGGAGTTCAAACCTCGGAATAGGAATTATGGCAACAACAACAATAACAATAACAATAACAATAACAAGGGCAGTGGTGGAAATCAATCTAATCCGAGAAGGAAAGTTATCTGTAACAACTATGGAATTCCAGGGCATTTCCAGAGGAAGTGCAAAAAGCCTCTAGTGATCTGTTACGGTTGTGTCCAGAAGGGGCATATTAAGCCAGATTGTCCGAGCAAACCACCAGGAGGATGGCCTACCAAGGGAGGAGGACAAGCTAGTGGAGGAAATGGACAACCCAATAAAGGAGGAAACAATGGCAAGAAGAACAATGGCAAGAGAAACCGACCTATCAGAAAACTGAACTGTGCAACCCTCGAGGAGGTGGATAATCCGGAGCATGAAGTGATAGGTACGCTCAATATCCTTACCAATCCCGGCAAAGTTCTATTATACTGGTGCAACTACTTCATTCATTTCTGAAGAATTTTGTGATAAGTTCGGGATTAGAAGGACAACGTTAGAACTTCCTATGACCGTAGTTACGGCAGGATGGAATGCGACTGTACGCCACATAAAACAAGATCAAGTTATCTCGATCTGTGGTTGTACATATTTCGCAGACCTTTATGTGATTCCTTTGAAGGGAATTGCAGTAGTGCTGGGAATGGATTGGATGATGGAACACGGATCTAAGATTAATTGTGAGGAGAAAACTGTCTCAATAAAAACTCCAAGTGGAGCAATAATAGTTTACCATGCAGATAAAGATAGTCATATCATGGTGGATCTGCAGTTGAATTCAATGAAGGAAGTTAAATTAGAAGAGATTCCAATAGTTAATGAATTCCAAGATGTTTTTCCAACAGAGTTACCGGGAATGCCACCAGACAGGGAGATAGAGTTAACCATTGACTTAATACCTGGTACAACACCAATAGCTCAAGAACCATATAAAATGGGACCCAAAGAGTTGAAAGAACTCAAGGAGAAAATTGATGAGTTAGCAAGGAATGGATTTATACAGGAAAGTGTATCCCCATGGGGAACACCAGTAATCTTTGTGGATTAGAGAGATGGTGGAAGACATATGTGTGGTGATTATAGAAATCTGAACAATGTGACTATCAATAATAAGTATCCTTTACCAAGAATTCAAGATTTGTTTGATCAAGTGAAAGGAGCTGGAGTATTTTCAAAGATCGATTTAAGATCTGGATACCATCAAATAAAGATCAAGCCGGAAGATGTTCCAAAAATAGCATTTGTCTCAAGATATGGACACCATGAGTATCTGGTAATACCATTTGGTTTGACCAATGCACCAGTAATATTCATGAATCTGATGAACAAGATTTTCATGCCATATTTGGACAAGTTTGTCATCATTTTTATTGATGATATTCTGATATATTCCAAGGATAAGGAAGAGCATGCTGACCATTTGAGAATATCATTGCAAACTTTAAGAGAACATAAGCTTTATGCTAAGTTCAGTAAGTGTGCGTTTTGGCTAGATGAGGTAGAATTCCTCGGTCATGTGATCAGTAAGGATTGGATTTATGTGAATCCATCTAAAGTTCAGTCGGTACTAGAGTGGACCGCATCGACCAATGTGAAGCATATTCGAGGTTTCTTAGGAATGGCTGGTTATTATCGGAGATTCATTGAAGGTTTCTCCAAAATAGCCGGACCAATGACCAAATTATTAAGGAAGAATACACCATTTAAGTCGGATGAGAAGTGTGAAGCAAGTTTCCAAGAGTTGAAGACTAGATTAACCACAGCTCCAATCTTAGCAGTTCCTGAAACAGGGAAGGATTTACTGTATATTGTGATGCATCAAAAGAAGGTTTGGGTTGTGTATTAATGCAAGATCAGAAAGTGATTTCTTATGGTTCAAGACAATTGAAACCACATGAAGTCAACTATCCAACTCATGAGTTAGAGTTAGCAGCAGTAGTTTTTGCACTGAAAGGATGGCGACATTTTCTTTATGGAGCCAGATGTGAGTTATACACTGACCATAAAAGTATCAAATACTTCTTCACTCAAAAGGAATTGAATATGAGACAGAAGCGTTGGTTGGAATAAATCAAGGATTATGATCTAACAATCAATTACACCCCAGGGAAAGCAAATGTTGTAGCAGATGCTTTAAGCAGAAAGAGTGCAGATATTCAGCCAAGCAATAGGGAGTTACCAAAAGAGTTACAAATGGACTTGGAAAGGTTAGAACTTCAATTCATCAGAACAGAGGTTCTTGGAGGATTAGCTACTATGCAGGTAGTTGCAGAGTAGGATAGTGATCTTAAGCAAGAAATTTTTAGACATCAAGAAGAAGATCCTTTCATTACTGAGAAAATTCGGAGGATATCTCAAGGGAAAAAAATAGTTTTTTGCCTTGGAGATTATGGATATTTATGGTTCCAAGATCGTCTATGTGTTCCAGATGTGACTAAGATCAGAAATGTCATACTCAAATAGGCACATGATACCCCATATTCTATACATCCAGGGAGTACTAAGATGTATATGCATTTGAAAGAACTATTCTGGTGGAATAACATGAAAAGAGATATTGCTAAATATGTATCTGAATGCCATACTTGTCAAAGGGTGAAAGCTAAACATCAAAGCCCAGCAGGACCATTACAACCCTTAGAAATTCCTGAATGGAAATGGGAGGAAATAGGTATGGACTTCATTACATGATTGACTATGACACCAAAAAGGATGGATATGATATGGGTAATTGTGGACAGACTCACTAAGAGTGCACATTTTATTCCAGTGAATCAAAAGGATAATGTCAAGAAGTTAGTTGAAGTATATGTTAAAGAGATAGTAAGTAATCATGGAGTACCCAAAAAGATCGTAACTGATAGGGGATCACTGTTTACTTCAGCATTTTGGAAGCAATTGCATGAAGCACTTGGTTCAAAGTTGGATTTCAGCACGTCATATCATCCCGAGACAGGAGGTAAAACTAAAAGAACAAATCAAATACTAGAAGACATGTTGAGAGCTTGTGCACTAGATTTTGGAGGAACATGGGAAGATCACCTACCATTGGCAAAATTTTCTTATAACAATAGCTATCAGGGTAGTTTGAAGGCAACCCCATATGAGATTCTGTATGGAAGGAAGTGTAGATCACCAATATGTTGGTATGAACCTGGAAGCCGCAAAGAATTTGCACCAGATTATATCAAGGAGAGACAAGACATCATTGATAAGATCAGGGATAGACTGAAAATAGCCTAGAGCAGGCAAAAAAGTTATGCGGATCAAAGCCGAAGATCGTGGCATCCAGAAGTGGGAGATATGGTATATTTGAAAGTAAGTCCAATGAAAGGAGTAAAACGATTCGGAGTTAAAGGAAAATTGAGTCCAAGATATATAAGACCATTCAAGATACTGAGTCAAAACAGAACTATAGCTTATGCTTTAGAGTTACCATCAAGATTGGCTCAAGTGCATAATTTTTTCCATGTGTCACAACTTCGCAAATATTTGAAAGTTCCAGATGATGCAATAACACATCAAGAGATAGAACTACAAGCAGACCTGACTTATATTGAAAAGCCCTGCAAGATTCTGGAAGAAAACTGGAAAAGATTGAGGAACAGAGCAATCAAATATTGCAAGGTACAATGGGAACATCACCCTGAGAGAGAAGCCACATGGGAGAAGGAAGAGGATTTAAGAAAAGCTTATCTAGAACTATTCAGGTACATCTCCACAAACTTCGGGACGAAGTTTAATTTAAGGGGAGAAGTCTGTAACATCCCAGCATATAGGACCTAACGAAGGGTAGATTTAGGAATATGAATTGTTACATGCATTCATTTGTAAAAATGTGGGTAAAATTTTCGCCAAATAAAACCTTGAGTGATCAATGTTTCTTTCTTACTTTAATATTAGTTTTAGTCTTAAAGGAGGATTGCTATAAACTTTGATATTATCTTAAAGGAATTATGTGTGTTTTGAAATGAGTTTGGATTTTAAAACTGAAGTGTTTTATAATTTAAATGATTTTGATATAATATTTGAATCTTAAATTAATTAAGAGAAAAGTTGTATAACTTAAATCTTATCTGAAAACAATATTGAATAGGAAATTCATTTCATATACATAAACAAGTTACAAAGAATGTAACCTACTGAAGTTATTCCAAACTTCACAATTTACAAAAAAGTAAAGAATAAGAATATTCTTTATTAATAAATATACAATCCTTATTACAAATGAATAAAATAAAGATTACAAGAATTATAAAAGAAAAATTACAAAATAATAATAAAATTACATTTGTATATCTACTAAATATCCTATATCTAAATCTACACTAAAATCATCATCTTTATCTTTGTACCTGCAAAACAAAGATTAAATAGAAACGAAATAAGATTAGTGTTATTATATTTCTCTCAGATATGTTAGTGAGGTGCACTTGACAAACTCATCATTGAGAAATGTCATAAAGGGGCAAGTTTCACCAATATGAAAGATTTCATCTTTCATAAATTCAAAGCCAGAAAGCAAAGGACAGCCAAAAGGGATCTATTCACCTACTAGGTGAAATTAAGCAAGTAATAGTAAGTTTAAACTTTCTGAACCTATCCACAAGTACATAGCAGGCACACAAGATGGACATACACAAGCATGCAGATGGTGTGCTGTCGACTTCACAAGCACAACCAAATATCACAAAACCACAGCACAACCATGGAGGAGCACATCAGTGCATCTCTCCACTACACAATACACCAGCACAACCAGGGTAAACAATAGCTAAACCAAGAACAGGAGCCAAATCAAACCACCCAGATCAACCCAAACATCAAGGTCAATGGATCTGGTTGACAGCAAGGTCAAGCCCAGGAGCTAGGAGGATCAGGCAAGCTCAAGAGCAAGCTCAGGAGCCCAGCAAAAGCAGATCAAGATCAAGATCATCATCAATCTAGTACACCAACATCAAACTTTGTGGTGAGTCTCATAAAACAATCATTTGATTTCATCATATTATCTAAACAAAAGCATGTGTTGCTTTATGAAATGATCTCTCAATAATCACCCAAGAGGGGTGAATCTATCCTAGAGATTTCAAGTATAAGGATAAGAAATCAAGCTCAACCACAAGCACTAAACTCTCAAACCAACATCACTAAGTTCAATGTTACTTTTGCAACTTAGATCATTCTTCATTTGATCTTATAAGATCAGGGCACATCTCTCAAAGAGAGTAGCACCTCTAATCCTATAAGTTTCAAACAAACTATTGCCCAACTAACTAGGAATTAAATCCTAGAGCCTCAGCCCAACATCATAGGTAGGAAAGATAAGAAACGATTTCATTCCATCTTGCCAGTTTTAATCACAAGCATTATCAAGCTAAGCCCAGAAATAAAAACCCAATCACTTGTGTGCCAGAATACAATGGTATCACACGGACAAGTTCTTAATGAGCTAAAACCAATCTTTGCTTAGTTCCCACAGAAAAAGGGACAAACCACTACATATCATTTTCCTAAAGCCAAATGCCAGGAATCAACATTAAATTCATCTATACATCCACAGAAATCATTACATGTAATGATTTGATTCAGTGTGTATAATCCCATGCAAGCCTACCATTATATTACAATAAGCAACTACTGAGAGAAACCACTGTCAGTACAAGCATTCTGACAGTAGAATAAATTCTCAGATCAACAACATAATCCAATCAGGGATTCCATAGAAACATTAGCATAGGATCATAGTGAATCATCACTAGAATAATCTGACAGGCAACTAGCATCATCAAAGCCACTACAAATCATGATCCACAGCAAATAATCATTCTTCATGCTCAAGTATGATAACCACTAGATCTAAAGCATCATGGATATGATCAACATGGGGTTATGAACCCTAATCAGAGCAAGAACCTAATCTAGAGATGAACCCAGTCAGCACATTGTCACTAGGCATGAGAAGCCACTAGATACACAGAGAGAATCATGGTAGTAGCATGAACAAGAACCACAGAGACAACTTACCCGAGGTCCTCGCTGATGAATCGAAGAGGAAGCAGAGTGGTCAACAAACCATGCGGCAGGGGAGCACCTGTGAGGGCGCCAGAACTGCACACTGCCATGGCGGCAGCTGACACATGAGCCCAAAGACACCACGCAGCGGGATCGCGGCGGCGACATCACCTTTCCTTAACCCTAGGGTTCAGGAACGAGGTAGACCTGGCCACAGGGAAGCCCCGGAGTCAAATCCAATTGGATAGAACAAACGAGCGTCGTTGACAACCCCAACTCGCACCATAGCGGGCGTAAGCCGACGACGGCGGAATCGACGGTGGCGACATCGGCAGCCACGGGTCGAGGTCGGAGGGAGGATAAGGTCGACAGAGTGAGGGAGGCAGAGGGAATGGGCTGGGTGAGCCAAAACCCTTCGGGGTGATATTTTGACCCTGCCCTATTGGGCCACCCTGGCCCAATAAGCCCAAGGGGCCAGCCAAGTTGTTTAATAGATTTTTTTGATCAATTGGAAAAGGCCAAAATGTCCCGGACGTCAATAAAATTATAGAAAAATAAAATAAAAGTCCAAAAAATTATAAATAAAATATTTTTGGATTCACAATAATATACTCTGTCCAAATAAAATAAGATACCAAATTTTGGACATTTAATTTTTTATAAGAATTTTGTAATTTATATATTCTTTATGGAATTTTACAAAATTGTTGAAAGATGATAAAAAATAAATAAAAATCACTTTCATTATATATTAATATTATAGTATTTATGAAAAATACTAAACAAATATTTAATAATAAATTTTAATGCATAATTAATAATTCCTAAAAGAATTATTAAATCAATAAAATCAAAGGGAAATAAAATAAAATAATTCAATATATGCAATGAAAGAATAATATTTATAAATACTTTATTAGAGACACCTTATATAGGGAAAATGCATATAGAATTATATAATGCATTACATTACTTTCATAATCATTTTGCTTCTTTAAATATTGTCCTTACCGGGCAATAATGATGTTTTGTAGAACTAGAAGCTCAAGGTCCAGTGCAAGCAACAGACTTCACTACCTTGCCATCATAAGGCAAGTTCATCACTTGCTCATGTCCTTTGAAGAGTCTTTATCAAAGTATTTGCAAATTGTGTGTTATCATAGATGCTATAAAAGAAAGAAAATAATATTTTCATAAACAAAGAAATCGTAGATATCATCCTAAGTGCTTATATAATGGAGAAATAGAACTTAGGGTTCTATTTGCAACAATGATGATCAAGTAGGGACTTAATAACCCTGACATTAGTGATTCTAGCGTCGTATATTACGCGTTAGCCATGAGATTTGGAATGGGACAGAGAAGTCAGTTGTATATTCTTCCTCTCGCATGAAGCCGAATGTGCAGGTCGTGGCTGTTATCCTCGTAGCGTGCATATTAATTGGTAATTCGTAGAGGATATGCAGCATATAGGTGGGACCCCTCATCGTCCCACGATAGTTCTGGCATCTAACGGTTTGTACAAACCATTGCCGTAATTCACTATGTGGGCATGGTGTACACCAAGGAGGCATGCGGGGTCCCGAAGGGGGCAGTGATTGGCTTGGACCAACTACTGGGCCCCACATCATGGAATTGTGGACGGGAAAGTACGCCCGGTTGTGAAACAAGGAGTTGATCTCTCATGGGTAAAGTAATGCACCTTTGCAGAATGTAAGAACTGTAACTTGTTACTCCCTGTTCCGGGAAGGAGCTATGAACGCATCAGGAAAGGAACTCCATGAAAGTTCTGGTCAACCTGTGAAGGCTGATTGTCATAGTTTTTTGGAATAAAATCAATCTTTGAAGAAAGATTTACAAAAACTGCATAGTGCCAAGGATTTCCTATACGAGGTGGTAGTTAGAGCATCAAACTTCCCACCTTGCATATAATGAACTTGTTGGGTAACGCTGTTACTCATCCTTCCCTTTAATCCCTTGCTTAGACTCTAAGGATTCCGAAGACGTGCCAATGTATGCAGATGAATGCCAAGAAGATTTCTTCTACGAGGAACCCGATCTATCCAGAGGATTTGAAGGAGTGGATTACGAGATCCGCTACGGTGTCGATGTGAACGAGTCCACTTAAGTATCTAGTTAGTAGTAACTAATGGAGCCGAGCATCATGAACTCTATAGAATAAGCTGTTGAGCCCCACTCCTAGTCGGAGTTGTTACTTTTAAATTTCCGTTGAACACCTTATATTTTGGTTTGTATGTTGGATCTTTTGGAAGTCTTGAACTTCTAGTATTGTAATAATAATAATGTGTGTACTTTTGTAATATGGACCCGCAATGTTTTTGTTGTACCACTCTAAGGGATGTGATATTTACGGAACAGTGTTCTGTGGATGTCATGTCAACGACTATAGTGTACTACACATGCAGTGGTATGTTGGGTCACCGCAGACGTACCCAGGTTCGAGGCCCTCTTGGCGAGGTAACGCCCCTACTCCTGCAAGATGAACTATGTATGGGAGCTTGATGCTCAATACAGATGCTCCTTGAGCTGTTTCCTTAGCTACTATCGATGGCTAGAGGAAGATGGGAGCTAGATGCTAACACTTCTCTTCTCCTACTGTTGCCTCTACCTAGAACCCTGGCTCTGCCCTCCTTTATATACTGGTCTGGGGGCAGATTACAGATTGGGTCCTAGGGTTTACTATTTGGATATGGGTTTACAAAACAGGGCCGGCTGCAGGGCCCAGCCGGTGAGCCAGGACCCAGTCAGCCCTTCTTTAGCATCATCCTTCTCTTTAGTGGTCACTCGGGCTTCCTTTGGGGCATCACCCTTGCTTTAACGGTCACCCGGACCGCTTTCGCCAGTTCAGCCGACCGTCTTGCTTTATCTTTGTCTGGTAGCGCTGGTCATGACAGCATGCCAGCTTCCTTGATAACGAGGGAGAGCTAGTAGCATACCCCACCTGGAGCGTTAGTACTTCCGTGCTCTCCATCGAATCCGAGGTGAGCCGGGTGGGAATGGCCACCTGGCCGGTTCTTCTGGCCACCGGCTAGATGGGCCAGCCGGGAAGGTTATAAGCCCAGTCGGGCTTGCTTGCCAGACGGCTAGAGTTGTAATTCCTGGAGGCCAGGTGGCCTGCATCTTCTGGAGTCGGCTTACTTATGCCTGGCTTTCCCCACCCAGGGGTTATCCCACCGACACTAGTCCCCGAGCACGTATGTGCTTGGCTGGTGGGCAAGATCCTCCGTGCTCCTTCCTTTCCTGAGAGGTTGCTTTACTTTCTCTGGCCGCGGCTTTTGCTTTTGCTTACCGGCTGGAGTTAACCGACTGCGGAATCGATGGCCGTCCACTGGATGTAAACAGCGAAGGCAGGTACCGGCTGGCGGAGCTGAAGATGAAACGTTTGGCTAGATGACGTCATTGATGCCGTCACCCACGCGTGTGGCTCTGGCGCAAGTCGTGTCAGTTTGACTTCCGCGTCGCTACGTCAATTTTTGGCAACTCCGCATGCAGACTTACTGCAGCGTTTCCTCGGGGCAAGGGCGCACGCCTTGCCTCCCGCTGAAGCCCTGGGATCTTCTGTGGAAACCACGACGGCGCAGGGGATCTGGAGCCGAAGGGTCGCGCAGCTGTGGCACCATGACGCCACGTGTCGCGCAGAAGCCAAAGGGGCGACGCTGTCGCTTGCGGGGATAAATAGGGCTTCGAGGGGATCAGTTCCCACACTTGTCCATCCTCCGGCTCATCTTCTCCTCGTGCCCCAGCATTCCTTGTTCTTGCGCGCCCTCTCCCTGTCGCTGCCGGCCACCTTCTTTTTGCCAACCACAACCTCCTCCTCTTCCGAGATGCTGCCGGAGAAACACGGTGGCTGGTGCGGGTCCTTCGTGACCGACGAGCTCATAAACAAGTATCGGCAAGGAAGGTTTCTTCCCTTGTTGATCCTTGTGAAGCACTGGCTTACGCCAGAGGGGGATCGGGTGCTGAACCCTCGACCAGGGAGTGCGTCGTATTCCTTGCGCACTTCGTGTGTGGCTTTGGCCTCCCCGTCAGCCTGTTCCTCCTCTAGCTCTTCGGCTTCTTCGACCTCCAGCTTCATCACCTGGGCGCCAACGCCATGGCGCAGCTGTCGCACTTTGCGGCCTGCTGCGAGTCATATCTTGGGGTGTGGCCCGAGGTGGCGAACTTTCTCAAGTTCTTCCACTTCAAGGCCTAGAACATCACCAAGGGTGGCTCGTTGACGCGGTCGGGCTGCTGCGCCATCTACCCGCGGTCTTCCTCGCCGATGTCACGGTTCGAGCTCCCCGACACCGTCAAGCTGTGGCAGCTCATATTTCTATGTGAGCAATGCAACGGAGATTGACTGGATCTGCCTTCCGCCCTTCACCGACGTGTCCTCGTCGCAGAGGGACTGGATGACGAAGATCATGGTCGCAGTGGCGGACCTTGATCGGATGACCGCCCGGGTGGAGACGATGGTGGGGACGGAGAGGCTCACTGCCCGGGGCATCACCTTGTCGTGGATGGTGCGTCGCGTGCTTCCGCTACAGAAGAGGTCGCACAAGATGTGTCATCTTTCGACCGCCAACGATCCGATGAGGACGTCGCGGAAGGATGTGCCCTACCAGGACCTGCAGAACTGGATCTCCATGATCTCCAAGTTCCGCATCGAGGCCAACTGGGCATACTCCTGCCTCCCATACCATCGCGACCACCTGCCGCCGTCGGTAAGTTTTTCTCTGGTTGCTTTGCGCCTCGCTTCTTGTATTTGCTAGCTTTCCTTGGGTGCCTTATGCCCGCCTTTTTGATTAGTTGTTCATGGCGCAGCTGGCCGAGGATGACATGGGTGACTTCCCGCTTCCGTCCTTCTTGGAGGACAGGAAGCCGAAGAAGTACCCCCAGATGGAACCTGAAGGGTTTCCCGTCCGGGGGGACGACGGCCCCTCGGATCCTCATGGTATGTTGCTGTCCGCAGCTTTTTTCTTTCGCCTTTGTTCTTGAGGTTATGGTCTTTACTCTTTGCTTGTGCCATAGTCGATGTCACCGATGAGGAGAGTTCTCGAGAAAAACCCGCGGCGAGAGCCCGGGGAAAGAGGGCGGCACCTGTTGCCGCTCCCGCTCCGGTTGAGGCAAAAAAGATGCGCCGAGGGCGTCAGGTTGTTGCTCCACCGTCCTGTAGGGTTCGCAGCATAGAAAACAAAAATTTTCCTACGATGGGAACAACTATGTACCAAGATCTATCTACTAGATACAAACAACGGGCGGATGTATATCCGTAGAGAACATACCCTTGAAGACCGACAAAGCTTAACGAGTCCAAACTCGTGGTTGATGTAGACGATGTCTTGCCGATATCAAGATCGAGAGGAAGTCCTAGCGCCGCAAAATAGCAGCGCATCCGTGCTCGCACACACGTTCGAGGCACCGAGCAACCTCCGCCTCCTCGCTCCAGCGATGCAGCGGAAGCACAACTCTTTCTTCTTAGAAAAGCCACCGGAACATGTATCTCGCTAGTCCGAGACCATGGGGATAAATTCTAGAGGAGAGAGATCCTTCACGAGGAGGTGTGTTGTGAGAGGAGGAGGGGGCCTTTATAGGGAGAGGGGGCACCCAAGGGGCCATGCGCCCAGCCATGGGGCTGCCCCCACCTCTTCCACATTCATGTGGGTGGAGCTCCCACTCAAAATGAAAAGCCTTCACTCCCATTAAAAAGCCTCCACTCATAAATCCACTCACATGCATTAAATTTCCACCAAAATTAATGCAAGCTTTCATTTAAATAAAACTCTTTTATTTATTTATTCAGAATTTTGTTAATTACTTTAATTAAAAAACATTCACATAAAACCCCTTGCTAGTATTCCATTTCACAGGCAGAACCAGTTTCAGCAATTTCAACCGAAACATTTTCTGTGTCTAGTGAAATAAATTCCTGCGCTTTCCTTTTCTTTTCGGCATGAAACTTTTGCTCCAATTGGATGTCGGTGTCTCTTAAGTGTGTCACCCTACGGTTCTCGAATAATGTGGACATGATCGATACCCCTCTCAGATCAATAATCAGAAGCGGGATCTGACCCCCCATACTGACTCATAAACATTCAAAGATAACTTTCTTGTGATCGTCGGAACCTTTTACGCTAGTATCTTAATCCTTTTGTCTCGCGATATATTACATGTACGAGATTCGATCATCGGTATCTCCATACCTAGTTTGATCTCGCTTCGACATGCACTCTTTTATCGTTCGTGATATAACATTCTAGTGATCAAATCACTTGCTTGCAAGCTAACCAATGTGATATCACCGAGGGGCCCAGAGTATATCTATCCGTCATCGGATGAACAAATTCCACTCTCGATCCATGGGCCTCAACATAACACTTTAGTAGTTCGAATCCATCTTTATAATCACCACATTACGGTGTGACGTTTGATGTTATCAAGAAACTCTTAGGTGTTAGTGATTGACATGATCTCATGGTCTAAGGATTAGGATCACTTCATAAGATGTTATAGCAATATAAACTCAATGACTTTGATCGTAATGCTATACTTGGATGAATGTTCATCACACCATTACACTAATGTTGTGATCCCGTTATTAACAACATCCAATGTCCATGATCAGGAAACTTTGATCATCTTGTTAATCAACGAGCTAGTTTATGAGAGAGGCATAACTAGGAACTTCCTTTTTGTTTATTAAACACACATGTATTAACGTTTCCGTATTAATACAATTATAGCATGTAAAATAAACATTTATCATAAATAGGAATACGATAATAACCACTTTATTATTGCCTCTCGGGCATATTCCCTTCAGTCTCCCACTTGCACTAGAGACAATAATCTAGTTTGAAAACTCTACGTATTGAACACCTATGGCTTTCCGGTGTTCCATATACGCAATTGCAAGTGGTTAACATAATCTACGGATCTGACGCTTTAGGTCCGTGTGTATTTGCATGTCTTTGCGTCTTCACGCATCACTCATTCTCCAATGAGATGGCATTGTATAAATTTGGTCTTTCGGTGAGACCTTTAATTCCTTGGGGTTAAAACACATCGATACTATTGTCATACAATATATCTTTAGTGTTAGCCAGTTGCGAACCACAACTTAGTTTGATAACAAACTACTTGACACAAATTCCCTCCTTTGCTGCTACTATAGCAGTCATATACTTAGCCTTTTGTTGTAGTATTCGTCACAATGTCTTAAACTTTGGAACTCTTCC
Organism: Avena longiglumis; assembly: GCA_030063025.1. NCBI lineage: Eukaryota > Viridiplantae > Streptophyta > Magnoliopsida > Poales > Poaceae > Avena > Avena longiglumis. The sequence goes on along the minus strand of CP125978.1, from coordinate 216,473,576 downwards.
AAATCCATCATCGAATCTCCTTTCCATTACATTGTGCCATCCATAGTTTAAATTGAGATAAACTTAATTTGTATCTTGTGACAAAACTAGTATCAATGTAACGCTTTACAATGAACTATTTGTAATTGTTTGTCACCTCTACACAAATATATTCTTAGTTCTTCCAAAAGATCATAAGAATATCCTCACTATCGTCCAATGATCATTTTATGATTCATTCTGGTATATGCTCATAACACTTAGAGCATAGGACATATCTGGATGTGTACATATCATGGTATGATTGATCAAAACATTCTCGTGATTGCACTCATCAAGTGTCAAAGCACTTGAATCTTGTTTCACTTATCAAGTGTTGATACACTTGAATCTTGATTCAATTCCTTTCCATGCGACAAGAACCGTTTCTTGTTGATTCTATATTGAACTCCTTCAATATCTCATATATGTACGTTTGGCACAACCATATTAGCGTTACAGTCTATCCATTATAGACATTCATGCTAAATATTCGGGTTTTGCCTAAGTCTTTCATCGAAATGAAATTCTTAACCTTCGTCAATAAAAGATACATCATTTCTAATCAACAATATGTCCTCCACATAATGTATTAGAAATACGTCTTAGCGCTCCCACTTAATTTCTTGCAAATGCAAGCATCTTCATCGCTCTCGATGAAAACTCCTTTTCATCATGGTGAAGATTCCAACTCATGATGCTTACTTCAACCATTGAAGTTTGCATGCCCTTTTAGCATCCTTTGAATTTAACAAAACCCTTTGGACCGTGTCATGTACACGCCCTAGGTAACCATTCTATTAGAAGAACTTTGTTTTGTTTATTCATCTACCATATACCAAATTATATGTAGTGGTTGCTACTTTAATCCGTCTGACTAAATATCGCTATGAAAGATCAAATCTTGTCATAGTCAACTCCTTGAACATTGTCATAAAATACTTTACGACATGTCGACTATTTCATAGATGTGAGACATCCATGTTCTGCTTTTTATAGATCCAAATACGACCGATAGGTTTTACACCTTTCCGAGGGTCTTCCAAGTTCAAAACTTGATTTCTCGTATATGGAACTATCACGGATTTTATGGCTTCAAGCCATTTGACGGAGTCAGGGCCCATCATTGCTTCTTTGTATGTATTCGGTTCATCATTGTCAAACAATAATGATTTACTCTCAAATCTTAGCATTTGATTGTTTAACCGACCTACTTGGTTCAATAGGAACTTAGATCTCCGTGACCACAACCTTTGAGGCACATAAGCTATGAGCATTATGGCAGCCTCCGTAACCATTTCCTGCCAAGAACTCAAAGACATTTAGCTAAGGTTCGTTAACCTTATCAAAGTTCTATTGTCCTCCCACTTAACTTTTATGAAAAATTCCTTCTTCAAGAAACTTCATATTTCAAGCGACAAACCCTTTTGTCCTCGGTGTTAAGGAGGAATAACCAATTGTTATTCAAAATAACCTACAAAGACATGCTCATCCGACTTTGGTTGTAAACATCTTACTTATGTTTAGCATACCAAAATTTAAGAAAGGACAACTTGGGTTTTACCCCAAACCATAACTCATATGGTGTCATTTCAACGGATCAAGATGGAGCTCTTTTCAGTGTAAAAGCGGTAGTCTCTAAAGCTTTAATCTTTTAAAACATAATGGCAGTTTTATAAATAACACCTTTGATCCAACCATGTCAAGCAAGGTTTCATTACAAATCTCAAACACTCCATACTCCTATGGTGTTTTGGGAGATGTAAATCTAGGTGTTTTGCTAAACTTGCAACTCAAATAAATCCCTTTATGATAAAATCATAATTCATTTATTTTCTTGTTACACTTGTAACTCAAATAAATCCTTTATGATCAAATCATAATTCATTTATTTTCTTGTTACAATGATTTTTCACTTCATCTTGAAAGTCTTTGAAACATTTTCAAATATTTCATACTTCTTTCTCATTAAGTGAACATTCACTCAAAATTCGGAGAAAGCATATGAAGTTGAAACCATCGCCATTTACTACACATAATGGACTACATACATCGATATGTATAAATTCCAATAATTTAGTCGTTTGTTCTTCTTTGGCCTTTGAACGAAGTTTTAATTATCACGTGGAAAGTCTCACAAGCGTCACTTGATCAAATCAAAGACTCCAAAAATCCATGAATATGGAGATTCTTCATGTTCTCTTTCCAATATAATTTAAAAAGCGATGTCACTTCATAAGTGATCTTTCAATCATTCGTCTTGCGACATTTTAGCATTAGGTTTTATGGATGTGATTTCTTCAACTAGATTTGTAAATCATCCATCTTATATGGAATACGGTAATTATTTGAACAACCTTTGTTCTCAAAATACCTGATTTAAATAACAATTATTAAAACAAATCTTGAAGTCAAGCTTTGATGTCAACGAGAAATACAAACAATGGTTTATTTGTTTTCGATGAACATCATCACATATTCTCTTGCTAGTTACTTAGGCCATTGTGGTTCATGAATTGCGTCATTCCGTATGAAATTTCATACCAACCAATTCGGTATCCAATACCCAAGAACCACATTGTTTAACAAGCAAAGAATACAACCATAACATGTATATCATATATATACCTAAATTGGATATTTCCAATCTTTTCTTTTCTGCCAAATATATTTTATAGATTCTCTTTCAGCATTTCCTTTTCCTTTTAAAAGAAACTATCAACATCAACAGTGGCGCCATACACATGACACATAGTCCAAAGCGTGTATATTCAAATAATAATACCTTTGGACTTGCACTTTGAAGTAGATCACCATCATCAAAATGATCGGTATTCTTTCAAAATCCATTCTTTAGTAATCTTTTAGTGTAGTAAACACTTTACATACATCTTCTATTCACCCTTATCATGACGACTTTCATGATCAAGCTACTGTAGCTTATAAAGGCGAATCGTGAGTATAACATTACTTTCCAAAACCCTTTTGGATGATTAGGATGTCTAGCATCTCCAACCTTTGTAAATTCTCATCCAATATGAGAACATATATTATACTCTATCATATTGCAACCAAAACATTGTTTCAGATATCGTTATATCTGCCACACATGATGGTTTCTGAAACAATTCTTTCAGCTCCTAGATAAACTTGATGTTTAAATCAAGAATCATGGAGGCAAACATGATACTTAAGATACTAACACTGGAATTGTTACTCTCGATTTAATACCAATTATTAAATTTCACGGAGTAAATAGAATTTTGCTGAAAGTTTGCAATAGGACTTTAAACTTTAGATTGACACTCAACACAATACGATACCAGTTCATAAAGTATATATCCAGAATTCTATAGTTCTATTATCTCAATTACAACTATGCATAAGGTGGTGAACGAATGCCAATGACTACAAAAAATTATGCAAATTCACTTTGATTTAATTTATGATAAATTGAGTTCTACTAATCCAAATTAGAAATGAACTCCCACTCAAAAATGACATCCCTCGTGTACTTTTGGTGATTACATGAACCAAATCCACTACACCAAGTCCGATCATCACGTGAGTCGATGTAGCTTCAAAGGCGAGCATCCATATGGTCATCATATCAAAACATATGAATCATGCTTAACCTTTCGGTCCGTGTTCCGAGGCCATGTCTTTACATGCTAGGCTCGCCAAGTAAGAACCTTAGTATTCGCGTGTGTAACTGTCTTACACCCGAGATATGCTCGTGGATTCAAGTACACCCGATCATCACGTGATGTCTTTAAGCGACGAAACATTGTCGGTGCATACTTAAGGAAGAACACATTCTTATCTTGATATCTAAATGAGGGATCATCTTATTTTGCTAATAAAACGCCAAACAAGCAATATAAGATGCTATCAAACATCACATGTTTATTAGTGAAATGTTATGGTTCCCGCAGATGATCTCTATCATGTGCATCGTGGTATGATCACTATCATACCTATATGTGTAAATCCAAGGTCTATGGAGTTTACACGCTATGTGGTTGTAAGAGTATCATCTCATACTTCTACTTACAACATCACCATATCATAACACTAGCCCAGCAACAATCTAAACTAGACGCCTCTAATTTATCCATTGCAAATTTTACGTGGCTTAGGGCTTTCGAGATAGAACCGTTCTTACCTACGAACATGAACCACAACGAGGATAACCAAATTGTTGACAACTCGTTGAAAATTAGATATTGACTATAGTAGGAGAGACAGACACCCGCTAGCCACTTATGCAAAACTAGTTGCATGTCAAGCGTGGAATAGGTCTCATGTGCGAGGACATGTAAAGTTTGTCCGGGCCGCTTCATCCCACTATGCCACCAATATCCAAAGTACAACTAAGAAGCAATAAAATGATCATCATCGCCCACATACTCATATGTGTACTACCCGTGCAAAGTATCTACGCATAGATCCGGCTCTGATACCACTGTAGGGTTCGCAGCATAGAAAACAAAAATTTTCCTACGATGGGAACAACTATGTACCAAGATCTATCTACTAGATACAAACAACGGGCGGATGTATATCCGTAGAGAACATACCCTTGAAGACCGACAAAGCTTAATGAGTCCAAACTCGTGGTTGATGTAGACGATCTCTTGCCGATCTCAAGATCGAGAGGAAGTCCTAGCGCCGCAAAACAGCAGCGCATCCGTGCTCGCACACACGTTCGAGGCACCGAGCAACCTCCGCCTCCTCGCTCCAGCGATGCAGCGGAAGCACAACTCTTTCTTGCCGAATAGCCACTGGGAACATGTATCTCGCTAGTCCGAGACCATGGGGATAAATTCTAGAGGGGAGAGAGATCCTTCACGAGGAGGTGTGTTGTGAGAGGAGGAGAGGGGCCTTTATAGGGGAGAGGGGGCACCCAAGGGGCCATGCGCCCAGCCATGGGGCTGCCCCACCTCTTCCACATTCATGTGGGTGGAGCTCCCACTCAAAATGAAAAGCCTTCACTCCCATTAAAAGCCTCCACTCATAAATCCACTCACATGCATTAAATTTCCACCAAATTTAATGCAAGCTCTCATTTAAATAAAACTCTTTTATTTATTTATTCAGAATTTTGTTAATTACTTTAATTAACAAACATTCACATAAAACCCTTGCTAGTATTTCATTTCACATGCGTAACCAGTTTCAGCAATTTCAACCAAAAGCAGCTTTGGTGTCTAGTGAAATAAATTCCTGCGCTTTCCTTTTCTTTTTCGGCATGAAACTTTTGCTCCAATTGGATGTCGGTGTCTTAAGTGTGTCACCCTATGGTTCGCGAATAATGTTGACATGATCGAGACCCTCTCGGATCAATAATCGAGCGGGATCCGAGACCCATCGACTCCCACACATTCAACGATGACTTTCTTGTGATCGTCGGAACCTTTACGCTAGTATCTTAATCCTTTTGTTTCGCGATATATTACATGTCCGAGATTCGATCATCGGTATCTCCATACCTAGTTTGATCTCGCATCGACATGCACTCTTTTCTCGTTCCGTGATATAACATTCTAGTGATCAAATCACTTGCTTGCAAGCTAACCAATGTGATATCACCGAGAGGGCCCAGAGTATATCTATCCGTCATCGTGATGAACAAATTCCACTCTCGATCCATGGGCCTCAACATAACACTCTAGTAGTTCAATCCATCTTTATAATCACCCATTACGGTGTGACGTTTGATGTTATCAAGAAACTCTTCCTGTTAGTGATTGACATGATCTCATGGTCTAAGGATTAGGATCACTTCGTAAGATGTTATAGCAATATAAACTCAATGACTTTGATCGTAATGCTATACTTCGGATGAATGTTCATCACACCATTACACTAATGTTGTGATCCCGTTATTAACAACATCCAATGTCCATGATCAGGAAACATTGATCATCTTGTTAATCAACGAGCTAGTTTATGAGAGAGGCATAACTAGGAACTTCCTTTTTGTTTATTAAACACACATGTATTAACGTTTCCGTATTAATACAATTATAGCATGTAAAATAAACATTTATCATAAATAGGAATACGATAATAACCACTTTATTATTTCCTCTCGGGCATATTCCCTTCACGTCCGTCGCCGGGTTAGTGTCTCTCTTGCCCTTGGTTGCCACTCTGCGATTTTGCTGGTTTCTCCTTTGACTCTTCGTTTCGCGCAGCGAGGCCATGGTGCTCGGTGATGGAGGTGCCGCCGTCATGCCTCCTCTGCCGATTGAAGAGGTGGCGAGGTCGCTGGCTGAGGCCAGCCCGGCTGCGTCAGCCATGCCATCTCCGCCCAGGGCGCCTGAGGGCTCTCCGACCATGGGGCTCTTGCACGAGACCCTGCGTCACCGGTTGGGCCAATTGTTTGCATGCGGGACAGGAGACCCCTCCCTCTCCCAAGGGCTGGCGTGAACCCGTCTTGGAGCGATGCTCCAAGCAGTTCCGCCAGGCCCGTCATTACGGAGGTGACGGAGGGAGCGGGGGCCGCGCAGGCGGTCGCGGCGGATGCCGGCCAGCCGGATGGTGGTCAATCGGCTGGGAGGGAGTTGGTGGTGGCTGTGCCTTCGGGTGCAGCTGCCGATGATGACGAGGTTATCGTCACCGGCTCGAGGCCAGCTCCAGCTGTGCTGACGCTGGCTGTAATACTTGCCCAGATCTCCGGCTCGGCGCCCATCGCACTCAGCAAGGTTCCCCACCTGGTTGAGGGAATGGAAAGTGGACTTGGCGAGGCCAAAAAATTGTCTGTTTTGATGGAGGTAAGTCGTTGCCCTTCATACTTTTCCGCTCTTTCATCCGGTTTGCTACTCTATTTCTCATTTGCTTTCTTGCTGCAGAAAGCGTTTATAGAGTCTGTGAAGAACACCCGGGACCTTGGCCGTAAGATTGCTTCTTCAGATCTGTCTCGGCAATTGGATCCCTTTTCCCGTTTTTTGTAGAACATCGGGTATCCTCCTACAACAATGATCTAGGACAAGGAGAAGGAGGTGGAACGCCTCAAAGCTGAGGTTGCCCGGCTAGAGGAGTCGAACAAGAAGCGACATGCGCAATTCGATCAACTTGCCGCGGCCAAGCACCAGCTTGAGTTAGTATGGAGCAGGGAAAGAAGACGACTGATATCCGGGCGGAGGCGCTGAAGAACTTTGAGATGATCTCCACCCAGCAGGAGGGGACAATCTAGGTTCTTTGCCGCAGGGAGGAGGAGCTCAGTCAGCACCTCCAGAACATCTCGGAGATGGTCATCAGTAAGTTTTCAGCTACCCTCTTCCGTTGTGCCGTGACTTGCTCGATCTTGTCGGTTTATTATGCTTTGTGTCTGGCTGTAGCTCACTATCCTGAGGCGACCGAGATGGCCATGGAGAAGCTGCCGATGGAGGAGGTTGGTCGTGACCTGACTGCCCTAGACTTGGTCAAGGTGGTGGCGGAGGAGAGCAACGGCTTGCGTGCCGTTGCCAATGATCTCTTCCACTACATCTGGCCGGAGGCGGGCGACGTGCACGACATGGTCAGCCTGGCTGTGGCGCTGTCCAAGGGCATTGACGTGCCCAAGGAGTGGGCTACTAGAGGCGGGGCGAATATGGCGCTTGCGATGGTGATGTCATGGTATCCTGGTGTCGACCTGAGCGTGGTCGACCGCGGCTTCCGCCTTGGGATGACTTACGAGGGTATTTGCGAGAGCATTCCTGCGCTCTAAGCCTGCGGGGTGAATATTGGCACCTACGTGGACTTGGAGCGTGACTTCAGCGCCCCCGGAGAGCCACGGTCGTTCCACTAGGAGCCAGCGCCTTGGAATCCCGTTGACGTAGCCTCCAGCAGCCAGCCTCCTTCCACTGACGTCGGTGCCGACCTTTCTGATCTAGCTCCTGCTCCTTCTTCTTCACAAGCTCCTGACTCTTGATCCCCGGGATGCCGGGTGTATTTGTGAAAATTGCTACTCTGATGTGCTACACTTCGGCTGACTTCTGTCGCCGACTTTTTATTATGTGCAGAGCCTTCCTGCTCCACTTTATGGCTTGGTGCCTTTTGCTAATCTTTGTTTGTGTCTTCGTCATTTGCGGTCTTTTATGCTCGTGTCGGCTGGGGTGGCCACCCGGGTTCGAGCTCTTTTGCCTTCCTGACTTTGTTTTATGGGTGCGCGGGAGCGCGTCCACTGGGTGTAGTCCCCGAGGTTCGGGCCGGCTGGGGTAGCCAACCGGGGCGAAGCTCTTTTGGCTACCTTGACTTGAGTTTGTGGGTGCGCGGGAGCGCGTCCACTGGGTGTAATCCCCGAGGTTCGGGCCGGCTGGGGTAGCCAGCCGGCGCAAACACTTTTGGCTACCTTGACTTGAGTTTCTGGGTGCGCGGGAGCGCGTCCACTGGGTGTAGTCCCCGAGGTTCGGGCCTGCTGGGGTAGCCAGCCGGGGCGAAGCACTTTTGGCTGCTTTCACTTGAGTTTGTGGGTGCGCGGGAGTGCGTCCACTGGGTGTAGTCCCCGAGGTTCGGGACGGCTGGGGTAGCCAGCCGAGGAGAAGCTCTCTTGGTTACCTTGACTTGAGTTTGTGGGTTCCCGGGAGCGCGTCCACTGGGTGTATTCCCCGAGGTTCAGGCCGGCTGGGGTAGCCAGCCGGGGCGAAGCTCTCTTGCCACCTTGTTTCCTGCCAACTTGTGACTCGGGTCGTGCAAGACAAAGCATTCCTTTGGGTTAGTTTTCTTGTGCATATGCGCATGTGTTAGTTGGTAATTATCGTAGGAGGAAAATGGACATGCGCCCCTTCGAGTTAGGCCGTGAGCAACTCCCCTTTTCTCAGCGAGTATTGGCCCTTCGAGCATTTTTCCTTGCCGGCCGTTAGCCGAGTTGCGGTCTACAGCCAGAACCGAAGGAGTTGCTATGTTAGCGTGCCTCGCGATACTTCGGTTCGTTGTTGTTGGCTTAAATTTTGTAGGGCGCAACCAGCTCGCCTGGACGCCCTTGCTTTCTACACCGGCATCTTCTTGCCACGTGCGCTATGAGTTTTTGCACTTGCCGGGTCGATAGCTGACGTGCGTACTGAAGCCGGAACCGAAGAGGTTACTCTAGGCGCCGCGTGCAATATTATGTCGTCTGTAGAAATCGTGGGGCCTAGGCCAGCCGGTATGAAAATGGAGATGGTGCGCAGAATTGGGACGAAGTCCTTAGCGCTGCACCAAGGCTCTCATTCTTGTTCACTTGTTACATAAAAAAGGGAAGATACATACACTTTTCTAAGTGTGAAATGGGCGGAGCAGGCTGGCATTCCATGGGCGCTTCGTGTCCTCATCTGAGCGATCTGCCTTGTTCTTCATCGGCTGCTATGTGTCGATCAGATGGTACGAATTGTTGTGGAGTGATCGGCTGACGATGAATGGTCCCTCCAATGGCGGGGACAACTTGTGCATTCCCTTGGTTCTCTGGACCAGGCGCAGCACCAGGTCTCCCTCATGGAAAGAGGTGGGCCAGATCCGGCTGGCGTGGTATCGGCGCAGGTCTTGTTGGTAAATTGCTAATCTGGACAGAGCCAACTCGCGTGCCTCCTCGAGCAAGTCCACGTTGTCCTCCCTTGCCTCCTTGGCTTCCTGCTCCGTGTAGAGATGTTTGCGAGGTGCGTCGAACTAGATGTCTGTGGGGAGAATGGCTTCTGCCCCATAGACGAGGAAGAACGACGTGAAGCCACTTGAGCGATTGGGTGTGGTGCGTAGGCTCTAGAGCACTGCTGGAAGCTCCTCTATCCAGCATCCAGGTGACCTGACGAGCGGTTCGATGAGCCTCGGCTTGATTCCGTCTAGCACCAAACCATTAGCGCGCCCGCACTGTCCGTTGGACTGTGGGTGTGCGACCGATGCCAAATCCAGGCGGATCCCTTTTCCCCTGAAGAAATGAGCGAAAGCTCCTTTCGCAAAGTTGGTTCCATTGTCAGTAATGATGCTGTGAGGGTAGCCGAACCGGATGATGATGTCTGTGAATAACTTGATCACAGTCGCTCCATCCAGCTTCTTGATTGGCTTTGCCTCGATCCACTTGGTGAACTTGTCCACGACGACGAGTAGGTGCGTCATGCCGGATCGAGATGTCTTGAATGGCCCAACCATGTGCAGGCCCCAGACTGCAAACGGCCAGGTGATCGGTATTGTCTTGAGTGCCGCTGACGGTGTGTGCTTCAACTGGCTGAATCGCTGGTAGCCGATGCATGTCTTGACTATTTCTTCGGTGTCCTTCAGCACCGTCGTCCAATAGAAACCATGCCTAAGGAACTTGGCCTCTATTGCCCCTGATGAGGCATGGTGGCCATACTCTCCCTGGTGTATGTCCGTTAGAAGCTTGGCTCCTTCCTCCCGACTGACGCACCGCTGGTAGATGCCTCCGACGCTGCGCTTGTACAGCTCGTTGTTGATGATGGTATAGGCGCTTGCCCTTCGCCGCACTTGTCGTGCTACCACCTCCTCTGTTGGTAGTTCGCGTTTGGCCAGGAAATCCATGCACGGCTTTGCCCAGTCGGGTGCCTCCCATATGGTGTGCACCGTCTGTATGATGAGCTTAATCTCCTCGCGGACGGCCGAATCCGGAGCATCGGGAGGTCAGCCGGGTGGAAGGGTGCTGATGTCGATCGCGGGCCGCGTCGAGGTAGTTTCTGGACACGGCGAGGCAGTCCCCGGGTGCGGTGGAGCAGTCCCCGGGTGCGGCGCGGCAGTCCTCGAGCGCGGCGCGGCACTGGCTGTTCCTGGATCCGCGTCGAGCACGATGGATTCGAACTCTGGTGAGGGAGTGATGGAGGGCTTGCGCAGGTACTCGAGAGAAACTCCAGGGGGTATGGCTTGTCTTGTTGACCCGACCCTGGACAAAGCGTCAGCGTCTTCATTGTTGGCTCTGGGTACATGGTGAAACTCACATCCTTCAAAGAAGACGCACAACTGCTGGACGAAGAAACGGTAGAGGGCCATGTTCGCGTCCCTGGCGTCCCATTCTCCAAATACTTGTGGCACCACCAAGTCCGAATCTCCGGAGCACAGCACCCTATGAATGTCTATCTGCTTGGCCATTCTGAGCCCATGGATCAGCGCTTCGTACTCGGCAACGTTGTTGGAAGCTTGGAAGTGGATCTGGAGAACGTAATCCAGCCGGTCGCCTTTGGGCGAGGTTATCACGATTCCGGCTCCAAGTCCTCCCCTCATTTTCGACCCGTCGAAGTGTAGTTTCCAGTAAGTTGAGTCCGGCACTGGGGGCATGTATTGTGTCTCCGCCCAATCGACGATGAAATCATCCAATGCTTGCGACTTGATTGCTGGGCGTGGCTCGTACTGGATGTTATGTGCAGCGAGCTCGATGGCCCATTTTGCCACGCGGCCAGTGGCGTCTTTGTTGCCAATGATCTCCACGAGTGGGGCCAACGCTACCACTCGGATGGAATGCTCCTCAAAGTAATGCTTGAGTTTCTTGACGGCCATGTACAGGCCGTACAACAGCTTCTGGTAGTGAGGGTAGTTCTGCTTGGATAGCGAGAGCACCTCACTCAGGTAGTATATGTAGGGTTTCGTAGCATGGAAAACAAAAATTTTCTATCGCATACAAACAAACAAGCCAAGATCTATCTACTAGATTGTAGCAACGAGTCAATGGAATAACTCACCCTCGAAGATTCCAAAGTGTTTAACGAGAGCAGATTCTCGTGGGTGATGTAGTCGTACTCTTCCCGATCTCAAGATCGCGTAGACGATCCTTCCGCCGCTGCGTTCCGGCAGCGCTCCCGCAGTCGGTCACACGTTCGATACTCGACGAAGACCTTCCTCTCCCTTGTTCCAGCAGGCACCGGAGGTTGTAGCACTCTCCTCATGATTCCGGCAGCACAACGACGTGGTACCGGAAGTAGAGGGGAGATCTCGCAGGGCTTCGCCTTAAGCCGGAGCGAGTATGGTGGGCTATGAGAAATCCCTCGACGATCTAGGGTTTAAAACACGCCGAGGAAGAGGTGCTAGGGCCGGCGGCTAGGGCTTGGAGGTGCCCAAGTCGGCGGCAAGGAGATCCCTAGGCGGCGGCTTGGAGGGCGGCGGCGGCTAGGGTTAGGGTTTTCGGGGCAAGGGACTTGTGTGTCTCTAGGAGGGAGCCCTGCCCCTCCTTATATAGGTGGAGGGGCCGACCGGCCAAGGGGAGGGAGGGGAGTCCCTCCCCAACTCGTCTTGGGTGGTGCGCCGGTTGGAGGAGGGAAACCCTCCCCAACTCGGTTTCCCACTCCTCCTCCTCTTTCCAAAACTTGCCGTTTGACTTTCAAACTAGCCGTTCGACTTTTCAAACTAGGATTTGAATAAACCCTTTATTTTGGACAGCGATGACACCTAGTACATGATGCAATCATTCCAACTTGCAATGACACATTCATGTACCCTTCCCCCCGGAGTGCCGGACATTCCGGAACCTTCTAGAACATTCCCGATGAAAACACCGGAACCATTCTCCATCTCCGAAACAGTACTTTCCTTATATGAATCTTATTCTCCGGACCATTCCGGATCTCCTCGTGATATCCCGAATCCCATTCGAGACTCCGAACAACATTCGGTCTCTTTCTCATCATTCCATAACTACTTAAACAACGTCAAATCCTTAAGTGTCTCTCCCTACGGTTCGTGAATTATGCGGACATGATCGAGACACTTCTCCGAACAATAACCAATAGAGGAATCTGGAAATTCATATGGCTCCCACATATTTCTATGATTACTTTGCGATCGAATGAACCACTTACATACGATATCAATTTCCCTTTGTCTCACGATAGTTTACTTATCCGAGATTATGATCGTCGGTATCTCTGCATACCTAGTTCAACCTCGTTACCGATAAGTACTCTTTTCTCGTTCCCGTGATATGTGATCCCTTGTGAGCCAGTCACATGCTTGCAAGCTAATTGGATGACATTTCACCGAGAGGGCCCAGAGTATATCTATCCGTCATATGGATGGACAAATCCCACTCTTGATCCATGTGTTTCAACCAATACTTTCCGAACACTCAATGCCACCTTTATAGCCACCCAGTTACGGTGTGGTGTTTGATGTCATCAAAGCATCCATCCGGTAAAGGTGATATGCATGATCTCATGGTCGAAGGAATTAGATTACTATGTATCAGAAAGCATATAGCAATTGAACTATTAAAATGACTTGATCTTTATGCTACGCTTATCTATAGGAGTATGTCCACCATATCATTCTCCTAACGATATGATCTTGTTGTCGATAACATCTCAATGTACATGATAGGGAAACCACAATCATTTATCAACCAACAAGCTAGTGATGTATAGAGGCTTATACTAGGGACTTCAATTTAAGTTTACAAATCACACAAGTATCAATGTTTCCTTGTTAATACTACTATAGCATGAATGTAAACATTTATCATAAACACAAAGATATAATAATAACTACATTTATTATTGCCTCTAGGGCATATCTCCAACAGTCTCCCACTTGCACTAGAGTCATCTAATCTAGATTACATGGTAATATACCGAACACCCATGGCAGTTTGGTGCTGGTCATGTTTTTCCCTCGGGAGAGGTTTAGTCAACGGATCCGCCACATTCAGATCTGTGTGTACTTTGCAAATCTTTATATCCCCATCTTGGATATGTTCTCGAATAGCGTGAAAATGTAGCTTGATGTGCTTCAGCTTCTTGTGTGACCTTGGTTCTTGCGCATTGGCTATGGCGCCCATGTTATCATAGTAGATATACATTGGGTCCAGCGCACTAGGAACCAAACCCAGCTCTGTAATGAACTCTTTCATCCATATCGCTTCTTGTGAAGCCTCCGAAGCAGCCATGTATTCCGATTCAGTTGAAGATCTCGCCACAACGCTTTGCTTTGCACTCCTCCAGCTAACTGCTGCACCATTCAAAATAAATACGTATCCAGATTGTGATTTAGAATCATCCGGATCGGTGTTCCAACTAGCATCGATGTAACCATTAACAACGAGTTGTTCATCACCTCCATAAGAAAGAACCATATCCTTAGTTCTTCTCAAGTACTTAAGGATGTTTTTGACCGCTGTCCAATGATCCACTCCTGGATCACTTTGATATCTGCTAGTTAAACTAACAGCATATGCAATGTCGGGTCTAGTACATAGCATGGCATACATTAGAGATCCTATGGCTGAGGCATAGGGAGTCTTACTCATCCTTTCTCTATCTTCTGCCGATGTCGGACTTTGAGTTTTACTCAAGGTCGATTAGCAACATGGGCAAGAACCCTTTCTTGCTATCTTCCATTCCAAACCTCTTTAGAACTTTGTCCAAATATGTACTTTGTGACAATGATATTTGGCATTTTGATCTATCTCTATAAATCTTTATGCCTAATATATAAGCTGCTTCGCCAAGATCCTTCATTGAAAAACTATTATTCAAATATTCCTTGACACTATTAAGAAGGTCTACATCATTCCCAATCAACAATATGTCATCTACATATAGTATTAAGAATGCTACAAAGCTCCCACTCACTTTCTTGTAAATACAAGCTTCTCCATAAGTTTGTATAAAACCAAAACTTTTGATTACCTTATCAAAACGTTGATTCCAACTTCGGGATGCTTGCTTCAATTCATAGATGGACCGTTGAAGTTTGCATACCTTGTTAGCATCTTTAGGATCGACAAAACCTTTGGGTTGCATCATATACAACTCTTCATCAATGTCTCCATTGAGGAATGCTGTTTTGACATCCATCTGCCATATCTCATAATCATAATATGCAGCGATTGCTAACATAATCCTCACAGACTTTAGCTTCGCTACTGGTGAGAAAGTCTCATCGTAGTCAACTCCTTGAATTTGTCGAAACCCTTTTGCGACAAGTCGAGCTTTATAGACAGTAAAATTACCATCAGCATATGTTTTCTTCTTGAAAATCCATTTGTTCTCGACAGCCTTCCGACTATCTGGTAAGTCCACCAAAGTCCATACTTGGTTTTCGTACATGGATCCAATCTCGGATTTCATGGCTTCTTGCCATTTATTGGAATCTGGGCTCATCATTACTTCCTCATATGTCTCAGGGTCATCGGTGTTGTCCACCAACATGACACTCATAACGGGATCATACCAATCTGGAGTGGTACGAGTTCTCGTTGACCTGCGAGGCTCTGTAGCAACTTCAACCGAAGTTTCATGATCATCATCATTAGCTTCCTCTCTTATTGGTGCAGGCACCACAGGAACTTCTTCCGGTGCTGCGCTACTCGCAATTTCGAGAGAAGGTTCGACAACCTCGTCAAGTTCTACTTTCCTTCCAGTCACTTCTTTCGAGAGAAATTCCTTCTCTAGAAAGGATCCATTCTTGTCAACGAAGATTTTGCCTTCGGATCTATGATAGAAGGTATACCCAATAGTTTCCTTCGGGTATCCTATGAAGACGCATTTTTCCGCTTTGGGTTCAAGCTTGTCCGGCTGTAACTTCTTTACATAGGCTTCGCATCCCCAAATTTTAAGGAACGACAATCTAGGTTTCTTCCCAAACCATAATTCATACGGTGTCATTTCAACGGATTTAGACGGTGCCCTATTTAAAGTGAATGCGGCTGTTTCTAATGCATAACCCCAAAATGATAGCGGTAAATCTGTAAGTGACATCATAGAACGAACCATATCTAAGAGAGTTTGATTACGACGTTCGGACACACCATTACGCTATGGTGTTCCCGGCGGTGTCAACTGCGAAAGTATTCCGCATTTCTTCAAATGCTCGCCAAACTCGTAACTTAGATATTCACCTCCACGATCAGAACATAGAAATTTAATCTTCTTGTTACGTTGATTCTCTACTTCACTTTTAAATTCCATAAACTTCTCGAAAGTTTCGGACTTATGTTTCATGAAATAGATATACCCATATCTACTCAAGTCATCTGTGAAGGTAAGAACATAACGATAACCACCGCGCGATGCTACACTCATTGGACCACACACATCGGTATGTATGATTTCCAATAAGTCCGTAGCTCGCTCCATCATACCAGAAAATGGAGTCTTAGTCATTTTACCCATCAGACATGCTTCGCATCTATCAAGTGATTCGAAATCAAGTGATTCAAGAAGTCCATCGGAATGGAGTTTCTTCATACGCTTCACTCCAATGTGACCAAGACGACAGTGCCACATATAGGTCGAGTTATTGCTCGATTTCAAACGTTTGGCCTCAATATTATTAATATGTGTATTTCCACTATCGAGATTCAATAAGAATAGACCATCTATCAAAGGTGCATGTGCATAAAACATATTACTCATATAAATCGAACAACCATTATTCTCGGACTTAAACAAGTAACCGTCTCGCAATAAACAAGATCCCGATATAATGTTCATGCTCAACGCAGGCACCAAATAACAATTATTTAAGTATAAAACTAATACCGATGGTATATGAAGGGGTAGCGTCACCGCGATCACATCAACCTTTGATCCGCTTCCCACGCATCGTCACCTCGTTCTTCGCTAGCTTCCGCTTATTCTGCAAAGACTGTTTTAAGTTACAAATATGAGCAACCGAACCAAGATCAAATACCGGGCACTACTACGAGTACTAGTGAGATACACATCAATAACATGTATATCGATATACCTTTCTTCTTGATGTTGCCGTTCTTCAAATCCGCCAAGTACTTTGGGCAATTCCGCTTCAAGTGACCTTCTCCCTTAAGAAAGCACTCGAGATCGTGCTTAGGTCTAGCCTTGGCCTTCTTCGTTGGCGCGGTAACTTTCTTACCACCCTTCTTGAAGTGTCCCTTCTGCTTAGACTTGCCTTTCTTGAATTTGGTGGTCTTATTGACCAACAACACTTGGTGCTCTTTCTTGATCTCCACTTCTGCAAACTTTAACATAGCAAACAGTTCTGGCAACTGCTTGTTCATGTTCTGCATGTTGTAGTTCATCACAAAGTTCTTGTAACTTGGTGGTAGTGATTGGAGGACATGGTAAATCCCCAAAGCATTAGGAATCACTATACCCAAGCTTTAAAGTTTATTTGCGTGCCCAAACATCTTAAGCACATGCTCACTGACGGAGTTGCCCTCTTCCATCTTGAAGTTAAAGAACTTTTCAGAAGCCTCATAACTTTCAATTGCCGCGTGAGTCTCAAAAATCAATTTGAGATCTTCGACAATATCATATGGGTCTGAATTCTCAAACCTTTTCTGAAGCTCCAATTCTAAACCATACAAGATAGCACACTAAATTATGGAGTACTGATTCTTCCGAGCGAGGTAAACATTCTTTACTTCATCGGAAGCATCAGCTGCAGGTGGGTCACCTAGCGGTGCATCCAGCACATAGGTCAAATTACCAGCTGTGAGGACAATCCTCACATTGCGGAACCAATCCGCGAAGTTGCTTCCATTGTTTTTCAACTTTTCTTTCTCTAGGAATGCATTAAAATTGATGGTAGGGGCTGCCATTGATCTACAACATATTTGCAATAGTTTAGACTAAGTTTATGACAAATTGAGTTCAAATTAATAAAATTAAACTAGGTGAACTCCCACTGAAAACAACATCCCTCACATTGTTTTAGTGATCACACGAACCAAATCCACTACATCAACACCGATCATCACGAGAGTTGATATAGTTTCAATGGCGAACAATCGTCATGTTCATCATATCTTCTATATGATTCATGCTTTACCTTTCGGTGATCCGTGTTCCGAGACCATGTCTGTACATGCTAGGCTCGTCAAGATCAAACCTTAGTTTCCGCATGAGCAAATCGGTCTTGCTCACGTTGTATACACTTGCAGAATCTAACACACCCGATCATCACGTGGTGCTTCGAAACAACAAGCTTTAGCAACGGTGCTAACTAAGGGTGAACACTATATGACTTGAAATTGATGTGCATGAGGGATCATCTTATAATGCTATCGTCATCTACTAAGCAATACAAGATGCATAAAGGATTAACATCACATGCAATTCATAATATGTGATATGATATGGCCTTTCTTCTTTGTGCTTCCGATCTCCATCTTCAAGCACGAACATGATCTCCATCATCACCGGCATTGCATCAAGGTCAATGACGCTTATCCATGGTTGTCGTCCACCAGCTTCAACTATTACAACTACTTTGAATAGACACGTGGATCTTAACAGAAATTAAAGACAACCATATGGCTCCTGCCGGTTGCCAACTTACAATAAGGAACATTGCATACATCAAATATAATCACAATCATGGCCATATCACATCATAGCACACCCCTGCAAAACAAAGTTAGATGCCTCTACTTTCTTTGCATATTTTACGTGGTTTGGGGCTTTCAATAAGTGTCGTTCTAACTTACGAACAAGAACCACAACATTGATACTAGTATTGTTAATTACCCGTTGTAAATTGGATCTTAACTATGCTAGGAGAAACAGGCACCATAAAGCCACTTATGCAATACAAGTTGCATGTCAAGCGTGGAGCAAGTCTCATGAACGATGTCATGTAAGGTTAGCCCGGGCCGTTTCATCCCAACATACCGCAAGATGCAAAGTACACAAGAAGCAATCGACAATAAAAGCATCAACGCCCACAATGACCATTGTGTTCTACTCGTGCAACAGATCTACATATAGACACGACTCTGATACCACTATAGGGTTTCGTAGCATGGAAAACAAAAATTTTCTATCGCATACAAACAAACAAGCCAAGATCTATCTACTATATTGTAGCAACGAGTCGATGGAATAACTCACCCTCGAAGATTCCAAAGTGTTTAACGAGAGCAGATTCTCGTGGGTGATGTAAATACTCTTCCGATCTCAAGATCGCGTGAGCGATCCTTCCAAGCTGTGTTCCTAAGCGCTCCATGATCGGTCACGTTCGGTACTCGAAGACCTTCCTCTCCCTTTTCCAGTGAGCGGAGGTTGTAGAACTCTCCTCGCGATTCCGGCAGCACAACTGCGTGGTACCGGAAGTAGAGGGAAGATCTCGCAGGGCTTCTCCTTAAGCCGGAGCGAGTATGGTGGGCTATGAGAAATCCCTCGACGATCTAGGGTTTGGACACACCGAGGAAGAGGTTCTAGGGCCGGCGGCTAGGGCTTGGAGGTGCCCAAGTCGGCGGCAAGGAGATCCCTAGGCGGCGGCTTGGAGGGCGGCGGCGGCTAGGGTTAGGGTTTTCGGGGCAAGGGACTTGTGTGTCTCTAGGAGGGAGCCCTGCCCCTCCTTATAAAGGTGGAGGGGCCGGACGGCCAAGGGGAGGGAGGGGAGTCCCTCCCCAACTCGGCTTGGGTGGTGCGCCGCTGGTTGGAGGAGGGAAACCCTCCCCAACTCGGTTTCCCACTCCTCCTCCTCTTTCCAAAACTTGCTGTTTGACTTTCAAACTAGCCGTTTGACTTTTCAAACTAGGATTTGAATAAACCCTTTATTTTGGACAGCGATGACACCTAGTACATGATGCAATCATTCCAAATTGCAATGACACATTCATGTACCCTTCCCCGGTCTTGGGACATTCCGGAACCTTCTAGAACATTCCCGATGAAAACACCGGAACCATTCTCCATCTCCGAAACAGGACTTTCCTTATATGAATCTTATTGTCCGGACCATTCAGGATCTCCTCGTGATATCCCGAATCCCATTCGAGACTCCGAACAACATTCGGTCTCTTTCTCATCATTCCATAACTACTTAAACAACGTCGAATCCTTAAGTGTGTCTCCCTACGGTTCGTGAATTATGCGTACATGATCGAGACACTTCTCCGAACAATAACCAATAGAGGAATATGGAAATTCATATGGCTCCCACATATTTCTACGATTACTTTGTGATCGAATGAACCACTTACATACGATATCAATTTCCCTTTGTCTCACGATAGTTTACTTATCCGAGATTATGATCGTCGGTATCTCTGCATACCTAGTTCAACCTCGTTACCGATAAGTACTCTTTTCTCGTTCCCGTGATATGTGATCCCTTGTGAGCCAGTCACATGCTTGCAAGCTAATTGGATGACATTTCACCGAGAGGGCCCAGAGTATATCTATCCATCATATGGATGGACAAATCCCACTCTTGATCCATGTGTTTCAAAAAATACTTTCCGAACACTCAATGCCACCTTTATAGCCACCCAGTTACGGTGTGGTGTTTGATGTCATCAAAGCATCCATCCGGTAAAGGTGATATGCATGATCTCATGGTCGAAGGAATTAGATTACTATGTATCAGAAAGCATATAGCAATTGAACTATTAAAATGACTTGATATTTATGCTACGCTTATCTATAGGAGTATGTCCACCATATCATTCTCCTAATGATATGATCTTGTTGTCGATAACATCTCAATGTCCATGATAGGGAAACCACAATCATTTATCAACCAACAAGCTAGTGATGTATAGAGGCTTATACTAGGGACTTCAATTTAAGTTTACAAATCACACAAGTATCAATGTTTCCTTGTTAATACTATTATAGCATGAATGTAAACATTTATCATAAACACAAAGATATAATAATAACTACATTTATTATTGCCTCTAGGGCATATCTCCAACAGTATACGGGGCGCTGGACCATCTGAGCCTTTCCTTCCTCTGGCCGCTCGACGACCAGTACCACGCTGACCACTCTGTTTGTGGCCACAATGTACATCAGCATGGGCTCCTTTGCAGCCGGCGCCGCCAGGACAGGTGGCAAGGTGAGCATGCGCTTGAGGTCTCATAAATCTTCATCCGCCCGAGCTGTCCAGACAAATTTGTCTGTCTTCTTCATCAGCTGGTACAAGGGGAAGGTCTTTTCTCCCAGCCGTCTAACGAACCGGCTGAGTGAAGCGAGGCACCCGGTGAACTTCTGTACATCGCGCAGGTTCTGTGGCATCTCCATGCGCTCGATGGTTCCAATCTTCTCCGGGTTCGCCTCGATTCCACGCTCGGAGACGAGGAAGCCCAGGAGCTTGCCGGCTGGGACGCTAAACACGCACTTTTCTGGGTTCACCTTGATCTGGAAACGACGGAGGTTGTCGAATGTTTCCTTTAGATCCTCATGGAGCGTGCGCCGTTCCTTGTTCTTTATGACGACGTCGTCGACGTAAGCGTGTATGTTCTTTCCAATCTACGTCTGCAGGCATTTCTGCATGCAACGCTGATAGGTTACGCCCGCGTTTTTCAATCCGAAGGGCATGGTGGTGTAGCAGTATGCTCCATACGGGGTTATGAACGATGTCTTTATTTGATCGGCTACATTGAGCTTGATCTGGTGGTAGCTTGAGTAAGCGTCCAAAAAAGACAACAAATCGCACCCGGCAGTGGAGTCGATGACCTGATCAATTCGCGGCAGGGCGAAAGGATCCTTGGGGCAAGCCTTGTTGAGACTGGTATAGTCGACGCACATGCGCCATGTCTTGTTCTTCTTTAGCACCAACACCGGGTTGGCTAGCCATTCCGGGTGGAAAACTTCCATGATGAAGCCGGCCGCGAGCAGCCGTGTGATCTCCTCACCAATGGTTCTTCTTTTTTTTCTTCTGCGAAGCGGCGTAGAGATTGTTTGACCGGCTTCACGTTCGGTCGAACATGAAGGGAATGCTCGGTGATTTTCCTCGGGACACCTGGCATGTCTTTGGGGCACCATGCGAAAATGTCTCGATTTTGACGGAGGAAATCAACAAGCGCGCTTTCCTATTTGCTGTCCTGGCCGTCTCCGACCAGGACGAACTTGCTTGGGCCTTCCTTGTTCAGCAGGATCTTCCTTGTTCCCTACGAGGGCTTGAACTGAGATTCTCCAGCCGGTTTGGGCTCTCTAGCCGGCATGTCCTTCTGCAGAGCCGCCATGTTCTGCATTATGACGCGCTTCTCTTCAGCGATGATCATTGCTTCGGCCAGCTTGGAGCCGTCTGAAGCGCATTCGATCGAACGCTTGTAGCATCCATCGATGGTGATCACTCCCTTTGGGCCTGGCAGCTTCATCTTGAGGTATGCGTAGTGCGGTACTCACATGAACTTGGTCAGAGCTGGGCGCCCTAGTATGGCGTGGTAGGCGCTGGAGAGATTCACGATCTCGAACCAAATTGGCTCGCGGCGGAAGTTGTTCTCGCTGCCGAAGATGACATCCAGCCGGATCTTGCCGATTGGGGAGTGCGACAGCCCTGGTACTGCTCCATGGAATGAAGTGCTTGAGGGTTCCAGCTGGGATTCACTGATGCCCAGCCTCTCGAGGCAGCTCCGATAAAGGAGGTTGATGCTGCCCCCTCCATCGATCAGGACCCGAGAGAAGCGGCATGAATGCTTCTTGGAGATGATGATGGGGTCCAAGACCAACGCGTAGCTACCAGGGCTTGGTAACACGGACGACTGATCCTCCTTGCTCCAGGTGATCGCCTGATCGGACCAGTGCAGGTACTGGGGGACGGGTGGGACGATTGCGTTCACCTCCGCCTCACGTCTCCGCTTGGCGTGCTTCGTTTACGGCTCCGCCAAGAATATGTGGTAATTACCCACCTGCCGTGGGAAACCATCCTTGTCATCCTCACGGTGGTTGCGTCATTCCCTGTTATCCCGTGGGCCTCCGGCTGGCGGTGGAGGTGGTGGTGGGAGTCCACCGGCTTCGGCCATTTTCTTTGTCCAGCTGCACTGGCGGATCGTGTGGTTCGCGGTCTTGTTGCCGCCGCTGTGAAACTTGCACGGCCCGTCGAGCATGGACTCCATGGTGTACTTAGGCCGAAGCGGCCTATCGTCCGGCCTTTGCCTCCGACTGCCTCCTGTAGCCGGATCCTCATGCACCGCGGCTACCTGTTTGCTACCGTACCGGCTATCCGGTTGGTTGTCATTCCTCTTGCCATGGCGGTTGTCGTGACCGTGCCGCCTGGGATGATGGTCGCCCGACTGGCGTTGCTCCGCCTGCTCGTCCGTGACGATTTGGACCTGGTCCTCCACCACGATGGGCTTCTTCATTGCCGCATCCGTGGTGGCATACTTGTCTGCGATGGCCATGACCTGAGCCATGGTTTGCGGGTCTGCCCGGCTGAGTTTATGCTTTAGCATGGTGCCGTCTCGGCAACCGTTGGTGAAGAAATCTATCGCCTGGTGCTCACGCACCCCTTCACATGAATTGTGCATGCTAGTCCACTGGGTGAGGTAGGCGCGATCCGACTCGTCCTTGCCTTGTACGCAAAGGGAGAGCTCGCGAGGTCGGCCCGGCCGCTTGTATGTTCAGGTGAAGTTGCTGATGAACGACTCTTCGAAGTCCAGCCACGCGTTGATGCTGTTGTCGGGGAGGCTGTTGAGCCACGTCCTCGTTGAGTCAACGAGCATGAGGGGGAAGTAGCGAACGGCCAAGCGGAGGTTGCCATTGGCGATTATCACCATGGTGGTGTAATCGACCAACCAATCCTCAGGCTTGACGGTTCCGTTGTACTTTGGCGTGTCTCTTGGGAGCGAAAATCCTTTCGGAAACGGCTCGTTCCGGATGCGCGGTCCAAAGCACTTTGGGCCAGCCGGGAGGCTCCGCCTGCGCGACTAACGCTAGAGGCAGCGGCGTCACGGTTGTGGCGACCGCGGTTGCCAGATTCGCCACGTGGGCGACTATTTTGCCCGGCTCCTCCTGGAGAAGAGGCTTGCTGGTTATTGCTTCCTCCATGCGCCGTCTTGTCTACGCCTTTGCAGACGACGATGTCGCGGGAGTTGCCCACCTGGCTGGGGACGCCCTCGGCCTGCTTCTTGTTAGCAGTAGCCACGAAGAGCTGCACACGCTCCTGCTGGCGACGAAGTTCCTCTCCCTCTAGGTGCTTTAGCTCCATGGCCGCCGCCTCGGCTGCCCTCATGTTCTTGGCAGGAGTGCTGTAGACGGTCGCACCACACCTGCATGTGAGTCAGCGGCGCGGTCCAGTTCTGACGCCAGGTCGCGCCCTCGGTGCTGGATCTTCCTGACGAAGCCATGGGCTGCATTGTACTCAT
The DNA here is from genome assembly GCA_030063025.1 of Avena longiglumis. Taxonomy (NCBI): domain Eukaryota; kingdom Viridiplantae; phylum Streptophyta; class Magnoliopsida; order Poales; family Poaceae; genus Avena; species Avena longiglumis. Next base: position 216,449,590 of record CP125978.1, on the reverse strand, counting down.
GCACGATGGCATTTAGCCGATGCTGGTTAGCCGCGACCTTGGTGGATTCCTCCAAGAGAGTTTGGTGTGTAGCTTCGAGCGCCGCCTCTGCAGCTGCTGGATCCGTCTCGATGACGACCGGAGCGCGCAGATGCTGGATGGAGGCGGTGAGCGGGTCTTGATCTTGCTCGAGCGCGGAGTTTTCTCCTCCTGCCTGATGTTCTTGAGGTTGCCGATGGTTTTCACGATCGTTCACCATCATGACTCTGACGCAAGCCCTCCCTGCGGCTGGGACGCGGGCGAGGGGCACGTCGAGGACGGGGGTGACCAAGCTGGGAAAACCCTCAGCGACAGTGGCGACGTAGACGCGGACGTCTCCAAAATGCATGATGGAGCCGCCGGCGGGGACGGTGTTCCCAGCGAAACACGTTGCGTTGTCGATGACACAGTCGAAGGCACCGAGCGTGAGAACGAGGCCAGAGGCCACACGTTCGCCGGCGACGAACGGAAGTCCCGTGCGGAAGATGATCCCAGCCGAAGCGCTGTGCCCCATGGTGGGCGCCAACCGTCGTGGTGTGGAACACGGTAGAGCCATCGGGGATGGCAGAGAAGGGACACATGGATGCATTCGGTGGCTCACGCAACGGGTTAGGCACGGTGCACTGCAAACATAGGGACATACCCAGGTTCGGGGCCCTCTTGGCGAGGTAACGCCCCTACTCCTGCAAGATGAACTATGTATGGGAGCTTGATGCTCAATACATATGCTCCTTGAGTTGTTTCCTTAGCTATTATCGATGGCTAGAGGAAGATGGGAGCTAGATGCTAACACTTCTCTTCTCCTACTGTTGCCTCTACCTAGAACCCTGGCTCTGCCCTCCCTTATATACTGGTCTGGGGGGCAGATTACAGATTGGGTCCTAGGGTTTACTGTTTGGATATGGGTTTACAGGGCAGGGCCGGCTGCAGGGCCCATCCGGTGGGCCAGGACCCAGTCCGCCCTTCTTTTAGCGTTAGCCTTCTCTTTAGTGGTCACCCGGGCTTCCTTTGGGGCGTCACCCTTGCTTTAACGGTCACCCGGACCGCTTTCTCCAGTCCAGCCGACCGTCTTGCTTTATCTTTGTCTAGTAGCGCTGGTCATGACGGATTGCCAACTTCCTTGATGACGAGGGAGAGCCATAAGCGTACCCCGCACGGAGCGTCAGTCCTTCCGTGCTCTCCATCGAATCCGAGGTGAGCCGGGTGGAAACGGCCACCCGGCCGGTTCTTCTGGCCACCGGCTAGACGGGCCGGCTGGGAAAGTTATAAGCCCAGCCGGGCTTGCTTGCCAGACGACTAGAGTTGTAATTCCTGGAGGCCAGGTGGCCTGCATCTTCTGGAGCCGGCCTACTTATGCCTGGCTTTCCCCACCCGGGGGTTATCCCCCCGACAGCTGACTAACAACTTGTCTCCCAACTCTAATTCACGGGATCTCCGATCACATCGAGTGGGTTACCACTACGACCAACTCATAGTGTGGGTCTCAAACCCATCTCCCTCGATGCATTATTTATCACATTACGTGATAATCCCTTTGTGAAAGGATCTGCTAGATTCTTAGATGTTTGGATATAATCCAACGCAATAACTCCGGAGTTTCTTAGTTTCCTGACAGATTTCAATCTCCTCTTCACATGCCTTGATGACTTCATATTATCCTTAGAACTGTTTACTTTAACGATCATAGTTTGATTATCATAGTTCATCAGGATGGAGAGTATTGGTTTTTCAACCACAGGTAAGTCCATCAAGAGCTCATGAAGCCACTCTACTTCAACATTGGCTGTGTCTAATGTTGTGAGTTCTACTTCCATTGTAGACCTCGTTAAGATGGTCTGCTTGCAAGACTTCTAGGAAACAACACCACCACCAATTGTAAACAAACAACCACTTGTGGCCTTAATCTCATCAGCATCAGATATCCAGTTTGAATCACTATAACCCTCAAGTACCCGTGGATATACAGTATAGTGAATACCATAACTCGTAGTGCCTTTCAAATAGCGTAAAACTCTTTCATGTGCATGCCAATGATCATCTCCAGGATTTGACACAAATCGACTCATTTTGCTTACAGCAAAGGAGATGTCAGGTCTAGTGGCGCTGGCTAAATACATGAGCGAGCCAATAATTTCAGAATATCTCAATTTATCTTTAGCAATTATTCGATTCTTTCGAAGTAGCACACTTGGATCATAAGGCATTCGATAAGACTTGCAGTCGCTATACCCGAAGCGACTCAATATCTTTTCTACATAGTGAGACTGAAGTTGTGTAATCCCACCATTGTCATCCTTTAGTAGCTTAATGTTTAATATTACATCAGCCACTCCCAAGTCCTTCATCTCAAAGCAGCAAGATAGGAACTCTTTGACCTCCTCGATAACAGCGAGGTTGGTCCCGAATATCAATATGTCATCAACATAGAGACACATAATAACTCCCTCGCCCCCACCATGGAGATAGTACACACATTTGTCAGCTTCGTTTATACACAAGACTTCAGCAATTAGAGTTCTTTCAAACTTCACGTGCCACTGCTTAGGAGCTTGCTTAAGACCATACAAAGACTTCACTAACTTACACACATTTCCTTCTTGACCATCTACTACAAATCTGTCTGGCTGCTCCATATAAATTTCCTCGTCTAGCTCTCCATTTAGAAAAGTTGTCTTAACGTCCATTTGATGAACGAGAAGACCATGTGAGGTAGCCAAGGATAGTAGTACTCGAATAGTGGTCAATCTGGCTACAGGTGAGTAGGTATCGAAGAAGTCTTCACCTTCTTTTTGGGTATAACCCTTGGCCACAAGACATGCCTTGTACTTTTCAATTGTACCATCAGGTCTAAGGTTTTTCTTGAACACCCACTTACATCCTACAATTTTGCACCCATAAGGATGATCACTGACTTCCCAAGTACCATTAGCTAAGATGGAGTCCATCTCTCTTCGGATAGCTTCCTTCCAGTAGTCAGTATCTTGAGATGCATAGGCTTCTGAAATAGAAGTGAGAGTATCATCGACAAGGTACACAATGAAATCATCACCAAAAGACTTTGTAGTCCTTTGTCTCTTGCTCCTTTTGGGAGCTTCATTTTCATCCTCCACAGGATCATTATGGCGTTCTATCGACATAGTGGATTCATGAATTATAGCAAATTCCTGACTAGACGAACTAGTCATATCCGGATTTGATGAGCTAGACATACCTTTCATAGGAAATATGTCCTCAAAGAAAGTCGCATCATTCGACTCCATAATTGTACCAACATGCATGTCAGATACCTCAGATTTTACTATCAAAAATCTATAGCCAATGCTATGAAAATCATAACCCAGAAAAACACAATCAACGGTTTTTGGTCCAAGCTTCGCTTCTTGGGTATTGGAATATTGAGTTTCGCCAAACAAACCCAAGTTCGTAAGTAAGAGAGTTTAAGACTTTTCTTTTCCCATTCCTCAAATGGAGTCATGGTTTTATACTTTACGGGAACACGTTTTAGGACATGAAACACAGCCATTAGCACCTCCCCCGACCATTCCTTGGAAAGACCCGATGTATCTAACATGGCATTAACCAAATCAGTTAGAGTGCGGTTCTTTCTTTCAGCCACACCATTCGACTGAGGTGAGTAGGGAGACGTCCTCTCATCTATAATACCATGTTCCGTACAGAATAAATCAAATTCCTTTGAAAAGTACTCTCCACCACGATCCGAACTTAACCGCTTGATTTTAAGATCAAGTTAGTTTTCTGCCTCAACTTTATAGATTGTGAAGTAGTTCAAAGCTTCATCTTTAGATTTAAGAAGATAAACATAGCAGTATCTGATACGTCGAAAACGTATCTATAGTTTTTGATGTTCCATGATTGTTTAGTATCTACTTTGCTTTGCTTTTTCTACACTTTGAGGTATTTTTATATGTTTTATGGGACTAACCTATTAACAACATGCCACAGTGCCAGTTGCCTATTTTCTTCCGTTTTTGGTTCCAGAAAAGGCAGAATATCAATATTCTCGGAATTGGACAGGACAAAAGCCAAACTCAATATTTTACCTTGGGGAACACGGAGCCAGAGTACGAGATGGAGGAGAGTCACCAGGGGGCCACACCCCCTGGCCGCACGGCTAGGCCTGGCCCACGCCTTGGGGGGTGCGGCCACCCTGGGTGCCCCCTGCCTCTCCTCTTTGCCTATAAGAAGCCTCTGATACCAAAACCCTTAGTACCCGATCAATCTTCCACGAAACATTCTGTAGCCACCTACACCATCGTCCCTAGATCGGGGGGATCTAAAGCTCTTCCTAGCACCCTTCCGAAGGGGATATCATCCCGTTGGCCTTCTTCATCATCATGCCAGCCTCCGTTATGAAGCATGAGTAGTTCCACCTTGGACTACGGGTCCATGTAGTAGCTAGATGGTTGTTTCTCCTCCTTTGTGCTACCATGCTTATATCTTATGACCTCCGTTCATGATCAATATCATCTATTTGTAATCATGCATGTTGTGTTTGCGGGGATCCGATGGATATTGAGATTACTATGTTAGATTGATTAATGGTTCTATCTTATTGATTCTGTCATGTCTGTGTTATTTGTGATCTTGCATGCTCTCTGTTTCTAGTAGCTATCTTGGCCAAGTAGATACTAGTGACTCTAAGAGGGAGTATTTATGCTCGATAGTGGGTTCATACCTCTATTTAATCTGGGGAAGTGACAGAAATCTCTCAGGTTGTAGATGTGCTGTTGCTATTAGGGAGAAAAAACAGTCTGTTGTTAATGGAACAAGTGGATTGTTTACATTACACACTTTGCTTAAAGCAGTTATCCATTGCTTGCAACTTAATACTGGAGGGGGTTCAGATGATAACCTGAAGGTGGATTACTAGTCATAGATGCAGTTGGATGGCGGTCTATGTATCTTGTTGTATTGCCGAAACAATCTCATAGGATCATGAATGTCTAGTATTGCATTGTTATGCCTTGCTCTGTCCTGTCAATTGCACCCGCTGTAATTTCTTTACCCATCGTGCCATGTTTGTTTATCATAAGGAGAACACCCCTAGAGAACTATGGACCCCGGTCCAATCTTTACCATTGATACATCTTCCACTGTTCCTGTTTACTTTATGCAAACCAATATTACCTTCCACACCATACAGTTAGTCCTTTGTTTTCAGCAAACCGGTGAGATTGACAACCTTACTGTTTGTTGGGGCAAAGTCTTGAGTTTGTGTTGTGTAGGTTTCCAAGTTGCTAGCAACACCTTTGAGTCATTTCCTTCCTCCTACTGGTTCGATAACCTTAGTTTCTTTCTGAGTGAAGACTTGTTGTTGTGCTCATCATACCTTCCTCTTGGGGTTTCCCAACGAAGCTCTACATTGATCTGAGGGCATCGAGCTGTATTCTGGCATCGTTGCCGGGGAGACTAAGGACGTATCACAAGGGGGGTCCTTCACAACCTTTATCTTTACTTTTTTTGTTTTGCTTATCTTCTTTTGCCTTGTTTTGTTTTCCTCTTTTTATCAAAAACTCTAGAAAAAATTAGATTCGTTTGGTTTGCCTTTTCTTATAAAAACACAAAAAAATTAGTTCATGGTCTAGTTGCTGTTGCTGTTGGTTTGGTCCACTTTTGCCAAAATGAACTCTGCTGAGAACACCAAGTTGTGTGACTTCACTAGTACAAACAACAATGATTTCCTAAGTACTCCTATTGCTCCACCTGCTCCTGATGTTAGCCTTTATGAAATTAAGCCTGCTTTGTTGAATCTTGTGATGAAAGAGCAATTTTCAGGTGCAAGTTCTGATGATGCTGCTGCCCACCTCAATAACTTTGTTGAACTTTGTGAGATGAAAAAATATAAGGATGTAGATGGAGATATTATAAAGCTCAAGTTGTTTCCTTTCTCCTTGAGAGAAAAAGCTAAAGAATGGTTGCTATCCTTGCCTATAAATAGTATTGATTCTTGGATTAAGTGCAAAGATGCTTTTATTGGAAAATACTATCCTCCTGCTTATGGTAATAACTATAGGCCTTATCCTCCTAATAATGGCAATACTTATTATGGTAGATCTGGAATGCCTAGTGAAGATAGGATTCTAGAAGTTGAAAGATCCACTAAAAACTTTATGCAAATGCAATATGAGAAAAACAAGATATTCACTAAAACTATGGAAGAACAATGTGCTATCTTGAAAAATATTAGTCATCATCTTGAGAATATGAATAGAGAAATTCCTAGTTTACAGTCAAAAAATTTGAATGTTGAGAAAAATATTTCATCTTTGTCTGAAGCACGGTCCTATTTGATTAATAAAATGTCTGCTAAACCTAAAACTTTGGAAAGTACCTTTGCTGCTACTCATGCCATACAAATTACTATTGATGAAAATGTTAGACTATTAGCTCAACTACATGCTAAGTGGGAAAGAGAAGCTGAAATTGCTAGAAATAATAGTGTGTGCACTATCACCACCACCAATATGGATGCCACTAAACCACAAGAAGTCCCTATTACTCCTACCACAATGCCTAAACCTAATGATCTACTACAAGTGATGCTAAGTTTGATTTTGATCTTGATGGTTGCAATATCTCTGAACTGATTATGTTCCTACAAAATCTTGCTAGAAGTCCTGATGCTAGTAATATGAACGTGGCTTTCACCAAAAACATTACAGATGCTCTCATTAAAATTAAGGAAGAAAAGTTGAAACACAAAGCCTCTATTCCTAGGAAAGTAGAAGATAGTTGGGAACCCATCATTAATATGCAAGTGAATGACTTTGATCTCAAAGATTCATGTGACCTTGGTTCTAGTGTCTCTATTATGACTAGAAAGATTTATGAAATGCTTGATTTTCCACCTTTGAAAGATTGCTATTTGGATGTCCCACTTAATGATAATGCTAAAAATAAACTCATGGGGAGTGTTAATGATGTTCTTATTATGGTTGACAATGCTTATGTCTCTGTTGATTCCTATGTTTTCGATGTTGAATACAATGCTTCTTGTCCTATTACTTTGGGAAGACCTTTTCTTAGAACTATTGCCATCATTGATATGAAAGAAGGCACCATTAAATATCAATTTCCATTCAAGATGGGTATTGAACACTTCCCTATGAGGAGAGAGAAGTTGATTTTTGCTCCTCCTTTTAAATTAATGTTTGATGTTAATGCTTCTTCATTTGAAAATAATTGATTCTTGCTTCTTATGCCTAACTTAAAGGAGTTAAAGAAAACTACTTATTGGGAGATAACCCAAAAGTTTTATTGAGTCTTGGAAGTTATTACCTTTATAATGACTGCTCCTTATCCTTTTTATTTGCTTTTTATGCAAAGAATAACCTCTAATGAGAGGGAAGTAAGATTTGGGGAGTTGCTATCCCGAATCAGATTTTTATGCTCCACTGTAAAAATTCGTGTAAATTCTCTGAAAGTCCGTTTAATATGTAATTTTTTAAATAAATCCCCCAGGTTTGTATCTAACTTTTGTTATTTCAACACTTTTTGATTTGATCAACAGAATGTCTTCGAAAAAATAGGTTTCTACCTGTTGGTCTGTTTTGACAGATCTCTGCCATTACTTGCATTTGCTTCTTATTGATTCCATTTTGGGTTCCTTTTGGGAAATTGAGCTTTTTGAGGGAATTGCTACAGTAGCGTGTTTCTTTAGTGAAATTTTTTGTGTTTTTTAAACTAAACCCCAAGGTCTATTATCATTTGAATACACTAATGTTGCTAATCAAGATTGTGTGACGTTTTGTATAAAGGAAAACTTTCAGGTGTAAGGAAAGAATGATGTAATGAGATGAAGAATGGAGAAATGCTCAATCTTGGGGATGCAACCCCATGTCACCCCAAAACAAATTCAAGAGGTAAAAGCGTCAAAGCTTGGGTATGCCCAAGGCATCCCCTTCTTCATCAATTAAAATTTCAAGTCTTTCTAGACACTTCGTTTTTATTGTTTCATGCACTATTGTGTTGTTCTTGGAGCGTTTTAGTTTTCCTTTTTGGTTTTGGTTTGCTTATTTTGCTTGAATAAAGTAGTTTGGACCCCCGTTTCTGTTGTGTTGTTTTGAATAAGTTGATTGGTGTTGGAAAGGAGTAGGAAATTCTTGCTTTAGTACTACAAGAGGAGCTTGCTTTGACTATGACTTAGACTTTATCATGTCATGCTAGATGTTGTTTTGACCTTATGATTAGTGATTATTGTTTTAGCATGACTTTTTCCAAACAATTAGGATTGCTTAATGTGCCTTGAAAGAATCATGCATTGTTTTAGCATACAAAAGCATAGTATTGTGGTATTCTCCTTTGATGCTTTGTTTGGGTTGACTTGGCGCATGCTCACGCCATGTTATGACTATCAACCAGTCACCATAGCTTCTATGATCATTTAGTTTTTGACTTGTGGTACCACTTTATGCTTTGATTAGTAATGTTTTGTCGCTCTGCATGATTATGGCCAGTATTGCTCTCTTAGTTGGTTGCTCACAGCCTTTTTCTAGCCTCCACTTGTATGAGTAAGCTCTACTCATGCATACAACTCCCAAGAAACCAAGTTATTCCAAAGTGTCCACTATAAATTCCTATGAATGGTGTGTTACACCATTCCAAGTATATTCTTGTTTTCATCTACCTTCCAATTAAAAAGTCACTTTGTTATGTGAAAACTTAGTGATTAAAGCTCTCACAAACTTGATGGCACACTTTATTTTTCTTGCCCCTAATAAACTTGAACCATTGTGTCATCTATGTTGTATATGCTTGCACTTATACGTTGGAATTAGCTGAACCATGTTGTCATGGGGAACGCTTTCAACATTGCACTTGTACATTGTACCTAGTTGATATCATCCTCTTTTGTTTTTGGATGTCGTCGGTGTGAAATGAAAGGGAATCTTGTAAGTCCATGGAGTTATGTATGATTGTTAGAGAAACGCCTGGGCCGCTAGCCTAAGCCATGCCTAATCTTGGTGGAAACTTGCAGCATCACCATAATGAGAAATCTATGAAGCATTCTTCTTATAAAAAATAGATAGAGATTGAGAAAAAGAAAAAATATGAGAAAATAGGAAAGAGAGAAAAAAGCACCATTTTCCCATGGTAAATAAGAAGGTTGCTAAGATGCTCATTGTCTGCTTGCCTTGTCATTTTATTATGGGATAGCTCCAATATCATGTGCAAAGGGTACCCCATTGGCAGTTCTCTATGATACACATGTACTTACTATGACAAGAACTTACCGGTAACTAAACCTGAGTAGCATGAGGAGTGGCCCTCGTATTCAAGGGACATGAGATTGCCAACTTATACTTTGTCAAGCATATACTCCATAGTTTGTTCACTTTTGTAGAGGTCCCAACCTTTAATAAGGTAGAGATCGATGTGTTTACAATGCTAGTCCCTGGATCAATAGTTAGCATCCATAGTTTAAGATGTAATATCAATAAACAAAGTTCATAGTACAACTTTATAACCAGGAATAAAATAATTCATTACATCTTACATAGCTCATGTGGCTATCTCATTACAATGCAGCATAAATAACTATATAGCATGTAGTCCTTCATCTTCAAAGTGCCACAGGCAATCATTTTGGTTGTAGACTTGTAATCCTATTCAACGCACTTCACTAACATCAAATAAACCTGCAACATAATAAGTTACAGCCAGAAGGGTCAATACATTTGAATTTTATTGGCAAGTGATACTATGGTAGAATAGTGGTATCTATCATCTATATGCATTTGTCTAAGTGGATCTTAGGCTTGCTTTGCTCAAAATATATTTTCCTTATCATTTGAAAACACTAAGTTTTTGTTTGTCAAATCACCCAAGGCATCTACCAATAGACATTGGTGATCCTTTAAACCTTGTTCAACCACAAGTTTTTAACTTAGAAATTGGGATGAGGATATTCTTGATAGCTTCCATGTCTTGATGCTCAAATTGTCCATTGCCGGGGACACGACTAAGTACTTAGATTTTACTCTCTCAAGAGGTGGTGCACATTCCCCACAAGACTCGACATGCATCGAGACAGGATCTTTCATAAGCCTTCCCTTAGACCAAAATGGACGTGTTCCCAAACCTATCACCCCTACCACCAACTGTCCATTTGGCTAAGTTATTGCAACCTATATGATCCAGGAAGAGCCCATATTGCCAAGTGGCTGCACTTGAAGCTTCTCAACATTTGACATCTCAAATATCTTTGTTCCTAGGTGGCATTCCACAAGTGAGATACACTAGGGTAGGCCATAAATATGGGGCCCTGTGTAACCACTCAACATAACCCATTCACACCATTCCACCCAGATGATTCATTCACATAATTGTTTTATTAAACAAAACACAAGTCATAGACTTAGAAATATTTCATAGCATGAATATAATCCACCCTTGTTTTCTAATAGCTAAGCTAAGCATGATAGTAGTAGGGATCTTAACTTAGGAAAATTTCACTAAGGCATCATCTAATAGGATTTCCCATGGCATAGCATACTTAGTAAAATTCCATGCAAGTCCTACTCAAAACATCACTAATGCATAGTGAAAATAATGGGACAAAAGTATGAAGCACCACTTGCCTTTTTAGTAGAGAATATAAGTTCACTCCTTGATCTTGCAATAGTGTCACACTCTTCAAAGTTCACTACAATTCAATCAAGCAATCAAATATTCAAACTAGCATTCAAACAATTCACCACATAAAATGAATAAACAAGGCAATGCATGCAAGCATGCAAAAGATTGTTCTATTTGGAAAGGTGGTTTCTAATTGGCTATTAACTTTTTTAAAACACCTATTGATCATTTATAAAAGTGGCAAAACTATTTGATATTAAGTTAGTGAAAATGGCTAGTTTAAATCACTTTTGTTTTGCTAGAAATGATTTTATTCAAAGATTAATTTCTAGTGTTAGCCAAAAAAAATTAAACACCAATATAAATGTTTATGGTCAAAGTGTTTTTTAAAACAAAATCATTTACAAAAGGTTTCACTCAAAAACCATTTTTAAATCAAGCACCATTTTGATATTTGTAGAAATGCCTTTAATCAAAGTAATAATTTTCTAGGGTTTAATCAAATACATTTTTAAATCCAAAACTTTGTGTTTAGGGTCAAAGAGTTTAATTCAACCCCTTTGCAAAAGGTTTTCCTCAAAAACTATATTAAAACATAATCAATAATTTTATTCTACTAGAAATGCTTTTATTCAAAGGAATAATTCCTAAGTTTCACAAAATATATTTTTAAATCCAAAAGTTGGTTTTTATGGTCAGTAGGTTCAAAAAAATCCATTTAAAAAAGATTTTACCCTAAAAACATTTATAGAATAAATTTTATACTCAAAATATGCCTACACATGTTTCTGCAAAAACAACCAATTTTACAGAAGCAAATCACTAAACAAAGGGTATTGTTGGAAAGTATTCTTTTTGCTGATTCCATTTATATAAGGTTTGCAAAATTTGGACGTGTAGATTGAAAGTTATGAATTTTATAATTCTAAACATCTAATAGACAAGTTTCTGTTTTTAAAACAAAACACAAGACACGTGGCTGAATCTTACTGGTGTATACCGTTTCACGTGGATCTATCGAGACTGGACGTTAGATCTAAGTTGCATCGCACGGGAAAGAATCGATCTTACCGCTTCGATTAGTTATTCTATCCTAGCCAATAGATCAAGATCCAACGGTTCAAACTCCAATGGCCAAAGATGGGCGGCGCGACGATGGTGGACAGCAGCGGCGCGCTTGGGCAGATGCGTTATGGCGACTCTAGGGGGTAACGGGTGGGGGAGATGCTTACTGAGATCACAGAGGCGCGGTAGTGCTCAAGGTGGTCACCGTTGGGCAGGGGGCGTACGGTATCTCTGTGTATTACTTACCGGAGATGCCAGTGTCGTCGGGTCACGCACGACTTCGTCGGAGGCGAGTCTCTGGAACACAAGCGAGAAAATCAACACGTCAGGAAGATACACACGGGTTCAAGGATCGCAGGAACACTCACCAGTGAGCAAGGGCGCACGAGGTCGTCGGCTATGGCTCACCGGAGTCGAGCTCATCGTCGGTGGCGCTCAGACATTGACATTGCCGAGCCGTTGGGGTGTGCGAGGGCGAGAGTGAGGCACTGGAAGGTGCACCTGGTGCTGGCGAACAAGATCGTGTGAAGCAGGGACAGTGGGGAGGGTCGTGCTCGCCGGAATTGACTGGGGAAGGTCGTCGGGGAAGTGGCGTTGCTGCAAGAAATTGGCACAGCCTAGAGGCTGAGAGGAAATGGCGAGCGAGGGGAAATGGGGAGGAGACATGGGAGATTATGAGGGCGAGATTACTAGGGGATTTATGCACGCATTAAAGAGAATTTAAGCCGAGGAATCAGCGCAGCAAACGGCAGCGAGGTTGGGGATGAACTGGTCGCGGTGGGGAAGAAGATGAGCTGGCAGGTGGGGCCTGGCGTCAGCGAGGTTAGTGGAGGTTCAAGGGTCAAGAGCGATGCTGTGGCTCTGTGGGTGAGAAAACGTTTGGGGAGGGAGGAAGTGGGATGCTTTGCTGGACCAAAGTTAGTTGGGTTAATGCTTATTTTTATTTTTTTCATTTCCTGATTCTTTTTCTTTTTCTGTTTTGATTTTCTGTTTTGAATTCAAACTATCATTTTAATTTGGATTGTTTATTCAAACCTTTTCCAGACTTTTAGTAGGATTTAATACTGTTTTATTAGAGTATTTTAAAGACCATTTTAATTATATTTTCAAACTCTTATTTGAATTCTAATTTTCACTAAACCTTTTTTAGTAGGTTTATTTATTCAATAGGGTGTTTAAATAATCCACTTTGAAACATTTTTAATATGATTTATTAATCACTTAAATTGGGCATTTGTCTTTATTCAAATAAAATATGGTTTTAATCCCTTTTAAATTTTATTCAAACAATTCGTTGATTCCATTTAAGTTAATTTAGTAACTTTTATTCCATTTGGGCAATTTTCAATTTATTATTTCCTCATGATATAATTAATCATTTCTATTAGGGATTTTGTCTTCATTCAAATGGAATAGAATTTGGTTAATGCCATATTATTTTATTTGAATATTCCTTATCCCTTTATTTTATTTGGATTATCATTATTACATTTGCTTATGGATTTAATTCAAGGTTTAAATTGTCTTCCAAATCATTTACTTGGGATTTATTATTTAGTTTAGGCAATTTGTCTTTATTCAAATAAAATTGGATAATGTTTAATCCTGATGATTTTATTTAAATAAACCTTTTCTCCTTTTTAGTATTCAATAAACTTTAATTTGTTTATGGATTTGGCCAAAATTTAATTTGTCTTTTAAATATTCCTTATTTATTTCTTTGTCTTATAAAATCCATATCTTTTTATTTATAGTTCCAAAATTGGTGATTCCAATTTGTATGATTTTATTTAATATTTGTTTATGCTTTTAAATCCTTTTAGGATTAATTTGCTCACAATTTGGTATGGATGTTAGATAGGAGCTTTATTAGCTTTGGAAATTATTTCCTATTATCTTATTATATTCATAAGTTTTTATCCATGGTTCCAAATTAAATGAAACCAATTTCTATGGTTTTATAATATTTTTATTTATCATTTTGACCATTTATAAATGATTGTTGTTAAATTTTTATATGAATCAAATCCATAGTCTTAGAGGTATCTTGGAGATGATTTTCTTCCATTAGGGTTTTAGGGTTTTGGTTTAACATTACCAAGTGTTTAAATTTCAAGATTCGTTCATTTATGAATGCATTTCACTTGATTGAAATTTGTTGGACTCCATTTTATTGAAAGTTTGTTCAAGAAGGGTTTTGGTGTTTCCATTTAGAAACAAAAAGTTTCTTTTCACCCTAAATTTCAACAATTATTTATTTTGTTTATTTATTTTTCACATTTGAAAATTTGGAAAATTTTGGGATGTGACAACTTTAAACTTAATCACTTCAAGATGGTTATGATAGGGGCAATGAGAGATCAAAGCTAACAAGTACCATAATTTTTGGAATCTCTTTATGAGACTGGAAATCCCTGCGTCCCTTTATGAAGGGCCTTTCTTCCACCATTATATTGAGTCTTCACCTTCTATCCTTAGGCACCAATTCAGATAACATAGTTTCCATTCTTAGTTCAATGTGCATTGTCCCAAAACTTATTGATTGATGCATAATGTTGATATTTCTTGTTCATGAACTATTTGTATCTAGTCACTCTTATGAACTTTGAAGGTGTCCTATGCATTTATTTGCTATTCCATGAGGGACAAGCTGAATGCCACTATGCTATGTTTTCTATATGTAAAACAAACAAAAGTCTTTCAATGCATTATTATTCATGATATTTGTTTGTAACCTTTCATGTTGCATGCATAGTTACATTGTCTTACTGTTAGAACTTCTTTCATGCTCATGTTTAGAGTACTTTGATCCCAGCTTTTATTGCTTGAAAATGGTTTGATATTGATTTTGATGGTGCATGTCACCTCAAAAATTATTCTTTTTATCACTTACCTACTCGAGGACGAGCAGGAGTTAAGCTTGGGGATGCTTGATACATTGAAAACGTATCAATAATTTTTGATGTTCCATGCTTGTTTAGTATCTACTTTGCTTTGCTTTGTCTACACTTTGAGGTATTTTTATATGTTTTCTGGGACTAACCAATTAACAAGATGCCATAGTGCCAGTTGCCTGTTTTCTTCTGTTTTTGGTTCCAGAAAAGGCAGAAAATCAAAATTCTCATAATTGGACGGGACAAAAACCAAAGTAAATAATTTATCATGGGGAACATGGAGCCATAGTATGAGACAGAGGATAGGCACTAGGGGGCCACACCCCCTGACCCACGCCTGCGGGGTGCGGCCACCCTGGGTGCCCCTTCCCCGCCTCTTCGCCTATAAGAATCCCCCGATACCAAAACCCTAAGTAGACGCCCCCACCATCGTCCCTAGATCGGGGGATCTGAAGATCTTTCCGGAACCCTTCCGGAGGGGAGATCATCCTGGAGGCCTTCTTCATCATCACGCCAGCCTCCGGTATGAAGCGTGAATAATTCCACCTTGGACTACGGGTCCATGTAGTAGCTAGATGGTTGTTTCTCCTCCTTTGTGCTACCATGCTTATATCTTGTGAGCTCCGTTCATGATCAATATCATCTATTTGTAATCATGCATGTTGTGTTTGTGGGGATCCGATGGATATTGAGATTACTATGTTAGATTGATTAATGGTTCTATCTTATTGATTCTGTCATGTTTGTGTTGTTTGTGATCTTGCATGCTCTCTGTTTCTAGTAGCTATCTTGGCCAAGTAGATACTAGTGACTCCAAGAGGGAGTATTTATGCTCGATAATGGGTTCATGCCTCTATTTAATCTAGGGAAGTGACAGAAATCTCTAAGGTTGGAGATGTGTTGTTGCTACTAGGGAGTATACAACGATCTCTTGTTAATGGAATAAGTGATTGTTTACCTTACAAACTTTGCTTAAAGAATTTATCCGTTGCTTGCAACTTAATACTGGAGGGGGTTCGAATGATAACCTGAAGGTGGATTACTAGTCATAGATGTAGTTGGAAGGCGGTCTATGTATCTTGTTGTATTGCCCAAACAAATCTCATAGGATCATGAATGTCTAGTATTGCATTGTTATGACTTGCTCTGTCCTGTCAATTGCCCCGCTGTAATTTGTTTACCCATCACGCCATGTTTGTTTCTCTTAAGGAGAACACCCCTAGTGGACTATGGACCTCGATCCAATCTTTACCGTTGATACATCTTCCATTGTTCCTGTTTACTTTTTTCAAACCACTATTACCTTCCACACCATACAGTTAATCCTGTGTTTTCAGCAAACCGGTGAGATTGACAACCTCACTGTTCGTTGGGGAAAATTATTGAGTTTGTGTTGTGCAGGTTTCCATGTTGCTAGCAACACCTTTGAGTCGTTTCCTTCCTCCTACTGGTTCGATAACCTTGGTTTCTTTCTGAGGGAAGACTTGTTGTTGTGCTCATCATACCTTCCTCTTGGGGTCTCCTAATGAAGCTCTACATTGATCTTAGCGCATCAATATCTAGTGGCGTCATCAATCAACGCCATAAAGTATATTTTTACACCTTTTGTCAACACACCATTCATCTCAAAAATATCTGAATGTATAACTTCTAGTGGTGCTAAGTTTCTCGGTTCCGCAGCCGTATGATACTTGCGAGGTTGCTTTGCTTGCACACAAACTTGGCACTTAGAACCTTTGATAGTGGTAAATTTCAGAATTAAACTCATATTGGCTAGCCGCGTCATGAAACAAAAGTTAATATGACAGAATCATGAATGCCAAACATTAGACTCATTATCATTACAAACATGATTAATAACTTTAGTACATGAGTCTGACAAATACAAGCGAAACAGACCTCCGCACTCATAACCCTTTCCAATAAATTGTACATACTTAGAAATTATAACTTTATTGGACTCAAAAACCAACTTAAAGCCATCTCGACATAAAAGCGATCCGCTGACGAGATTCTTATTTATGGATGGGACGTGTTGTACATTCTTCAGCTGTACGGTATTCGCCGAAGAAAACTTCAGATTTACCGTACCAACACCATGAACGGAAGCACGTGAGACGTTTCCCATCAGCACGGAAGAAGTCCTTGAGACCTGATAAGAGGAAAACATGGAAATATTAGAACATACATGTGTATTAGCACCCGTGTCTATCCACCAATCAGGAGAATGACATACTGAAAGGATAGTAGGTAAAATACCATACCCAGCATCCTTCAGCTCAATATTGCTAATAACAACATTAGAGGTCTTGCCGTTGTTCCCATATTGACACTTGTGAAAGCGATTAGGGCAGCTAGGAGCCCAATGATCAGGATCACCAGAGACGTGGCAAGATCCTTTCCTCTTATCATTTTTCATCTTGAAGTTGGTTGAGTGCGTGGCCTTGTTCTTTCCATCAAAATTCCCTTTTCCTTCAATTTTGTTCTTATTCTTGAACTTGTGGGATTGGAAGTTTTTCTTCTGCACCAAATTGGCAGTAGAACCTCCCTCAAATCCTCGAGTTGTTTTGTCCTTTGGTCTCTCCTTCTCTTCCACATGAAGAGACCCAATGAGAACCATAACGAAAAACTCTTTTCTCTTATGTTTCAGAGAAGTAGCAAAGTTCCTCCATGAGGGAGAAAGCTTGGAAATAATGCCACTAGACACAAATTTTTCTGGTAAGGAACACTTGAACTGCTCAATTTCTTTGGAAAGTGATTGTATCTCATGAGCTTGCTCAATGACGGAGCGATCATCAACCGTCTTGTAGTCATAGAATTGCTCCATGACATACAACTCAGTGCCAGCGTCCGAGATCCCAAACTTCGCCTCGAGCGCTTCCCACGCGTCCTTGCCATTATCAAATGACATATACGGGTCAACAATGTTGTCCCCAAGAACACTGGACAAAGTCGCCATAAACATGGTATCGCCTTTGTTAAAGGTTGCTTCCTGCTCAGCAGAAAGTTCTCCTTCAGGCTTGCCAAGAGTGGCACTATAGATGTTTAGGTTTTCAAACCAGAGGACAGATCTCTTGCGCCATCTATTATAGTGCATGCCATCAAAAGGAGGTGTCCTAGTAGCCGCGGCTACACCAGTGGAATTCAGTTGCCTATAATCAGGTTTTTGGATTGTTCAATATATAAGAAATAATCCCTATGATTTAATCCGAATAATAAACTGATAAAACATGATCATACAAATATTACTAAAACCAATTATGCATATCAACAAAGTAGATGAACAGTTACATCTATACAAGATAAACCTATAACATCTACGCCAAATGCTAGAACTAGAAACTCTAGAAAGATCCGAATGAGAGTGATTGAGATCACATATGATGCAGTTGCGGCACTAGCCGTGGCGAAGCTGTCGCCCATGTTGAGGTTGCCGAAGAGGTAGATGACATCCGGGGAGAAGTCGTCATTCGATAAGTCGTTGTTGGACGACGTCGTGGTTGCCAGTAGTCGTGCTTGAGTGTTCCCCAAAAACCTGATCGCCCCTCACCCGTATAGGTTCACGAGAGGCAGGGTTCTGGAGGCCTACTTTCCCGATCTGCGGTGCACGCCGCAAGCCGGGATGGGGAATACGAAGGCGGTGGCACAAGGTTCTGGAGGTAGGCACGTGTGTGGATTGATCACTTATTAGGTTTAGCGCAGATGCTTATATAATGCAGGTCAGGGAGATCGTGGGACAGAACCCACGTCCGAGTCGGTAACAGCCCATGTCCATAAAAACTTGAAACGAATGTAATTAACGCGTCCGTTAATGACTCATAAATAATTTTCCCAAACAATAAAATAAAGCTCGGCTCGACGAGATTCCCGCAACCCGCGGCGTGTGTGCATCGTTAAGAGGCGAAACGAGGCATGGCATGGCGAGGCGGGCGGCGTCGGAGGAGGAGTGCGCGAGGGCTTCTCTCCTTATCACACCTTAGTGAGTGGTGCAAACACTCTACTATATAAGGTGGTCCAACTCCCCTTCCACTAGAAATGTGGGACTAAACTTTAGCACCACTAGCATAGCCATATGATGCCATGCACAAGTGGGCCAAACAGAATTTCAGAATTTGTCTAATGGGCCAACAACCCAATATACACCAAATTCCAACAATTCCCCACAAAGTCTCATTGGCACATCACATCACTTTTCTTCCAGAACATTGTTTTATATACCGGTGTGTAGTGGAGACTGTTAAGTTGAACTTCCAAGTTAAACTTCATGCTACACTAGCTAACAACTTGAATAGTGGACTATGCCTTGAACTACAAGTTTTCTGCGCACTAGTTTCACACAAAATCTAGACCGGTACAGGGCCGCCGTTGGCTTCCCTGTGGTTTGGAGCTTATGCATCATACTCCAGGGACTTTCATGAGTTTATTAAAGACCACCCAACTCTCACGGACTACGACGTTTAATAGTCAAATTCATATAGGTGTGTTCCTCAAGAGATGTTCAGCAGGACAACATCTATGCTTATAAAAGCCACTTGGAACACATTAAGATAAATATTAACCTGCCATGCAGATTAAGAGAGTATTGCATCCTTATGGAGATGTAAATATAATATGGGAATACTCTCCTCTTAATTCACCAACAACACTTCTCCCAACTCTAATTCACGGGATCTCTCATCACATAGAGTGGGTGATACGTTGTAAACGTATCCATAATTTTTGATGTTTCATGCTTGTTTAGTATCTACTTTGCTTTGCTTTCTCTTCTCTTTGAGGTATTTTTATATGTTTTCTGGGACTAACCTATTAACAAGATGCCACAGTGCCAGTTGCCTTTTTTCTTCTCTTTTTGGTTCCAGAAAAGGCAGAAAATCAATATTCTCGGAATTGGGCAGGACAAAAGCCAAAGTCTATATTTTACCGTGGGGAACACGGAGCCAGAAGATGAGACAAAGGAGGGCCTCGAGGGGTCCACACCCCCTGGCCGTGCGGCCAAGCCTGGCCCGCGCCTGGGGGGTGCAGCCGCTTCGGGCACCCCCTCGGCCTCCCTCTTCGCTTATAAGAAGCCCCCGATACCTAAACCCTAAGTATCCGATCAATCTTCCACGAAACAGTCTGTAGCTGCTTGCACCATAGTCCCAAGATCGGGGAAGGGATTTGAAGCTCTTCCCGGCACCCTGATGAAGGAGAGAGGTCATCCCGGGGGCCTTCTTCATCACCATGCCAGCCTCCGGTATGAAGCGTGAGTAGTTCCATCTTGGACTACGGGTCCATGTAGTAGCTAGATAGTTGTTTCTCCTCCTTTGAGCTACCATGTTTAGATCTTATGAGCTCCGTTCATGATAAAGATCATCTATTTGTAATCATGCATGTTGTGTTTGCGGGGATCCGATGGATATTGAGATTACTATGTCAGATTTGTTAATGATTCTATCTTATTTATTCTATCATGTGTGATATTTGTGACCTTGCATGCTCTGCATTTCTAGTTGCTATCTTGGCCAAGTAGATGCTAGTGACTCCAAGAGGAAATATTTATGCTCGATAGGGGGTTCATGCCTCTATTTAATCTGGGGAAGTGACAGAAATCTCTAAGGTTGTAGATGTGTTGTTGCTACTTGGAAGAAAACAATGATTTCTTGTTCATGGAACAAGTGGATTGTTTATCTTACACACTTTGCTTAAAGAAGTTATCCGTTACATGCAACTTAATCTGGAGGGGGTTCGGATGATAACCTGAAGGTGGTTTACTAGTCATAGATGCAATTGGATGGTGCTCTATGTATCTTGTTGTATTGCCCAATCAAATCTCATAGGATCATGAATGCCTAGTATTGCATTGTTATGCCTTGCTCTGTCCTGTCAATTGCCCCGCGTAATTTGTTTACCCATCACGCCATTTTTGTATCTCTTAAGGAGAACACCCCTAGTGGGCTATGGACCCCGATCCAATCTTTACCGTTGATACATCTTCCACTGTTACTGTTTACTTTCTGCAAACCACCATTACCTTCGACACCATAAAGTTAATCCTTGATATTGCCAACCTCACTGTTTGTTGCGGCAAAGTATTGAGTTTTTGTTGTGCATGTTTCCAGTTGCTAGCAACACCTTTGAGTCGTTTCCTTCCTCCTACTGGTTCGATAACCTTGGTTTATTACTGAGGGAAAAACTTGTTGTTGTAATCATCATAACTTCCTCTTGGGGTCTCCCAACGAAGCTCTACAGTGATCTGAGCCGCATCAAGCCTTTTTCTGGCGCCGTTGTAACATCCCAAAAATCATGATTTCAAAGTTTGCATATCATTCATGCATGCATAATCAATTTAGGATCATTTCTTCAAAATAGAAACTTTGTGATCTATTATTTTATGTAAGCAAGGCAATAGCCTTAATGCTACTCTCTAAAAAGAGAATATTTGTTTTGACCAGAAAAGAATTGATCATATGATTGATTGATATTTTCCAAAGCTTGAACAAATATTTTCAAAACAAAATATGAATTTAAAACCAATCTTATGTCCTTATTAAATAAGTGATAAAGGCATTGTTTATTTTAAATCCTTTTGGGCCAAAGTATTTTGAGTGAGCAACTTTGTTCTGTAGCCAAAAAGGTGCAAGTTATACTTTACAAAAAATTCAGAACGAGTTTGAATTCAAACCCATTTGAAAATGATTCTAGAAAATCAAAACAGAAAAGGAAAAAGATAAAACAAATAGAAACATGCCGGCGCTACTCCTTCGGCCCAATAACAGAACCAGCCCACCCGTG
This sequence comes from Avena longiglumis, assembly GCA_030063025.1. Classification (NCBI taxonomy): domain Eukaryota; kingdom Viridiplantae; phylum Streptophyta; class Magnoliopsida; order Poales; family Poaceae; genus Avena; species Avena longiglumis. Next base: position 216,428,243 of record CP125978.1, on the reverse strand, counting down.
GGTTTTCTTTTCTCTCTGTTTCTCACCCGCACGCGTACCCCTCCCTCGCTGACACCCCGGACCCACGCGCCAAGTCACCTTCGTCCCCAAAATCACGCCGCAACCAGCACCGCCGCGGCCGTTTCTCCAATTTGATTCTGCGCTTGATTGCGAGAAAACGCCAGCGTAATTCCCTCTCTCGCTCGGCTATTTAACCTCCTCCTCCTTCCACTAATTTTCCCTCAAGCCACAACCACAGAGAGCCGCCAGGCTGCCCACAATCGAGCTCACTCCGCCGCGGTACCAAGCATCTCCGGCGGCGAATTCCGGTGAGAACTCCCCGCCCCTTACCTCCTGGTCTTGCTGGCTTGTTCATTGCATCCTTGCGCATCGTTTAACACCGCTGTTGTGTGCTAGGACAACCCAGAACATCGCCAACGTCAACGACTACGCAAGCCCGACAAAGCACTCAACTCCGACGAGCTCACACGGTAAACCTAGCCCTCCCCTTACTCTCTGGTTCAAGCTCGCACACTCGCAACGACAGTGTGCATCTAACGCTGCCCTCCTTTTCCTCTCCTATGCCCTGTAGCGACCCTAGAGACGACGACAGAGCTCACCCGAAGCCGCCCGCAACTCCGACGAGGAATCCTCGCCGTGTCCGCCCGCCCCGACCCCATCCAGCCACACGTTGAGCTTCGCCGTGTCTCCATGACCTCGGTAAGCATCGTCGCCCTCACTTTTACCCTCTGGTCTCGCTGGAGCGTCGTCGATAGACGCGCCGCCACCGCACTCACCATTTGCGCCGCTCGTTTGTGGCATATGCGTTCAGATCCGTTAGATCTAGGATCAGTGGCTAGGATTAGAAGCTAGACTAAAGGGTACAGTCAAATCTGGACCGCATGATCTCATTTAGATCTAGTGGCTCACGAGCGTGATCTAGCCGAAATGGTATCAACCAGTCAGGAAGCGCCGCGTGTCACTGTAATAGATTTAAAATCTGAATTTAGATCTATTGGTTATTCAAACTTGCAAAATTCATAACTTTTGATCCACACGTACAAATTTTACAAATTTTATATCATTGGAATCAGGAGAAAGAATTCTATCCAACCATACACTTTGTTTAATAAATTGCATCTGTAAAATTGGTTGTTTTTGCAGAGACATTTGTATTCTTATTTGAGTATAAAAAATTCATTGAAAAATGTTTTAAAGGCTAAATAAAGTTTATTTAGTGTATAAATGTTTAGTTTAGTGTTCAGTATTGTTTCACTTGTCTTGTTTGAATTGGAAAAATCATCACATGGAATTTGCATGCATTACATATTTTTGCTTGTTTATATTGATATGTGAATGTGGTGCTATCATTTTATGTGTAGATTTTGGCGCTAGTGGTGATTGTGATTGTGAGGATTGTTGCTACTCCCCCAACTACCAAGGCAAGTGGTGCTGCATATTTTTCTGTCCCAATATTTTGACTATGCATTAGAAATATTTTGTATAGGGCTTGCATGAATATTTTGCTAAGTATCTATATGCTATGCTTGGGAAATCCTAGTAGTTGTAGAATTGTTAGAATTTTTTATAAGTTAAGATACTTGATATTGCCATGCTTAGCCTAGCTAGTATCAAATAAGGGTGGAATATATACATGCTATGGAAAAATATTGCTAAGTCTTTGACTTATGTTTTTGCTTAATAAAACAACTAAGTGAATGAAACACCTGGGTGGATTGGTAATTGCTTGGTGGTTTTTGGTTGAGTAGTTACACAAGGCACATTTCTATGGTTTACCTTGTGTATCTCACTTGTGGATTGCCACCCAGGAACAAAGGGATTTGAGATGCCAAATGTTAAGAAGCTTCTAGTGCAACGGCATTATGGGCTCTGCTTGGATCATATAGGTTGCAATAACTTATACATTTGGACAGTTGGTGGTAGTGGGATGATGGTTGGAACGTGTCCATTTGGTCTAAGGGAAGGCTTCTGAAAGGTCCTATCTTGGTAAAAATCAAGTCTTGTGGGGAAAGTGCACCACCTCTGCAGATGGAAGAAACTAAGTACTTAGCCGTGTCCCCGGTAATGGACAACTTTGAGCATCAAGACATGGAAGCTATCAAGAATCTCCTCATCCCAATTTTCTAAGTTTAAACTTGTGGTTGAACAAGGGTGGAGGTTCACCAATTTCTATTGGTGGTTCCTTGGGAGTTTTTGACAAACAAAAACTTAGCGTTTTCAACTGATAGGTAAAACCTATTTTAAGCAAAGTAACCCTAATCTACACTTAGCCAAATTCATGTAGTAACTAGATGCTAATATTCTACTAAGGTATCACTTGACAATACTATTCCAATGTATTGACCCACTGTGGCTGTAACTTGTGATGTTGCAGGTTACTCTGATGATGATTAGGGGCTATGAGTCTACACTCAACATGCTTGTCTGTGGCACATGAAGATGAAGACTTTTATTTATATTGTTATGATAAACTCTTGTTCTAGCCTATGGCTATGGAGTTGTGAAAGATTATGTTATCTCTGGAATGACGATGTAATAATGAACTTAGTTTCTGTGTACTTCATCTTAAACTTTGGATGCTAGCAATTGATCCAGGGACTAGCATTGCAATCACAGGAATCTTTACCTTTATAAAGGTGGGATCTTACAGCCGTTGCCGGGGAGGCTAAGGACGGCTTCACAAGGGGAGTCCTTCACAACCTTTCTCTTTACTTTGTTTTTGTTTTGATTAGTTTATTTTGCCTTGTTTTGTTTGTTTCTTTTTATGAAAAACTCTAAAAAATTTAGTTTCGTTTGGTTTGCTTTCTATTATCAAAAACACAGAAAAAAACTAGTTCCTACTCTAGCTGCTGCTGTTGGTTTGCTCCACTTTTGCAAAAATGAACTCTGCTGAAAACACCAAGTTGTGTCACTTCACTAGCACAAACAACAATGATTTCCTTAGTACTCCTATTGCTCCACCTGGTCCGGATGCTACCTTTTATGAAATTAAGCCTGCTTTGTTGAATCTTGTGATGAAAGAGCAATTTTCTGGTGCTAGTTCTGATGATGTTGCTGCCCACCTCAATAACTTTGTTAAACTTTGTGAGATGAAAAAATATAAGGATGTATATGGAGATATTACTAAGCTCAAATTGTTTCCTTTCTCCTTGAGAGGAAAAGCTAAAGAATGGTGGCTATCCTTGCCTAGAAATAATATTGATTCTTGGATTAAGTGCAAAGAGGCTTTTATTGGAAAATACTATCCTCCTACTAAGATTATATATATGAGAAGTGAAATAATGAAATTTAAACAACTTGATAATGAAAATGTTGTGCAAGCTTGGGAAAGAATGAAATCTTTGGTTAACAATTGTCCCACTCATGGAATGACTACTTGGATGATTATCCAGACTTTTTATGCAGGTTTAAACTTCTCCTCAAGAAACCTGTTGGATTCTGCTGCTGTAGGTACCTTTATGACCATTACCTTAGGTGCTACCACAAAACTCCTTGATAATATGATGGTCAACTATTATGAATGGCACACTGATAGAGCTCCACATGGTAAGAAGGTAAATTCTGTTGAAGAAACCTCCTATTTCAGTGATAAGATTGATGTTATCATGGCTATGCTTGTTAATGGAAAATCTCATATTGATACAAATAATGTTCCCTTAGCCTGTTTGGTTGCTCAACAAGAGCAAGTTGATGTAAAATTCATTAGGAATAATAATTTTGGCAACAATGCTTATAACAATAATTATAGGCCTTATCCTCCTAATAATGGCAATACTTATCACGATAGATCTGGAATGCCTAGTCAAGATAGGATTATAGAAGTTGAAAGATCCACTAAAAACTTTATGCAAATGCAATATGTAACATCCCAAAAATACTAAACTTGGATCATCAAACTCTAATCATCAAATTTAGGGTTAACAAAAACTTTTCTAAATAAAAATATGAAAGCATGCATGTGTGTATGCATCCCATTTTGAATTCTTTTGAATTGCCTTGTTTATGTGTTTGTTTGCTTGTAAAATGTTTCTTAGGTGAAATAAACATCATCTAAACAATCCCCACACTTTTCCCAAAGACAAATAAATCAAAAAAAAGCTAAATGAGTGAATGGTCATTTTGACCAATTTAACTCCCATGCCTACTTTAGCTGTCTCAAACTTTCAGAACTTAACAGAAACTTTTCTGGATCTTTGCACCCCTTGATTTACTCATAACAAAGTATCAATCGCCACTTTGTGATCATCCAGAAACTTTCAAATGCATAGTTTAAATGACAATTCAAAATTGAATCTTTATCATATGAGAAGATCCCACTTTTTCAAAAACCCACTCAAACAAGCTCAACTTTCAAAACCCAAGCATCTGCAGACTCACCAGCACCAACCTAGCACACCCACCAAAAATCTCTTCAAAATTCAAAACTTGAATTCTTGCGGCCATTTCATCAAACACATTGCAGACACAAATCATCAAAATCTTAAACACTATTGTGAGCAGTGATTGAAGCCTAAATTGTTCCCTCTCTGGTTACAACTAGGTTTTAGTAGATCATCTAGCTCAATTGCACACCCTTAGCATCACTGTAAGCTTGGCATTGCCATAAATGGTGAGCACGCCGAATGCACCCTTGTCACCCCCATGTCGACAGCAAGCTAGGAGGAGAAACCAGCCTATCCAGCATGTCTGGGAGCAAGCCAACATCCCACCTCCACTCCCTGTCCAGCGCTCGAACGTTGCTAGCCACTGGACCACACGCACGAACCATGGCAACCTCGCCAGCAACCATGCCGAGAGCACGCCCCATGCGCCACGCTCGATCGACGCCCACAGACCGTGCGCCGCCCTCGCCGCGTGCATACGTGATCACCACCATCCCAACAACCCCACAGACACGCTTATTCGCAGCCGCGCGGACCACGCGCGCTGTGCGCCATTAAATCTTCCGTCGGGCACGCGCAGAGCACCGTCGCATTCCGACCAAACCGCACAGCCCCACGTCTCGCCACTGTGTCATTGAGCATCGCCAGGGAGCACCGCACCTCCCCTACCGTCGCCCACGTCGATAGCCGTCTGTACCGTCGACCACGACGAGCTCACCTTGCGCCCCGTTCGTCCCCTCTCTCCACTATAAATAGAGGACACCCCCAGCCGAATTGAGCACACCATCTCACTTCCCTCTCCTCACTGATCGTGCCACACCATTCCCGGAGCAAGGCGAGCATCACTTCGCCGGAATTTCACCGGAGTCTGCCGCTGCTGGAGAAGAAGGGGGACAGCGATTGGAGCCGCCCCAGGAGAAGCTGCCGGTACCAGGAGGTTCGCCGTTGTTGACTTCGCTCGCCCGACCTCGCCTGAACCCCGGTGAGCCCCCAACGACCCCCACTAGCCGCGCTAGGTTTCTGTCTCGCCGGCGTTGCCCAACGTCGATGATGACTCTCAGCCGTTGGATTAGAACCAGATCGAACGCACCACATCGTCACATACCGCTTTGCACCCCCTCGTCTCACTAAAGCATGGGGACAGCCACTTAACCATCCCGCGTAAGCGCTGTGCTTAGCAGGCCGGCCCAGTATCGCTTCCCGCGCAGCCCAGTTATTTGAATTTAACCTTTTCCATTTTATTTCAAACACACTTCTGTACCTAGTTTCAAAAATCAACACTGATCGATTCATTGAACCAAATTGAATGAAACCAATTTTGCTAGAAAGGTCTAGGAATGCTGAATCCAAGCCCGTTGGATTCAAGTAATTTGGATCTGTAGATCACCCATGGTAAAAATAACAAGGCAGAAGCTTTTCTGCATTCAAACATTTTTCAAATTTAAACCATAATAGATTTTGAGTTTATTGCAACTCTCAAAAATCACATTTAACCATACCTTTCAGAATATATAAAAATATATAGGTTTACTTACAGAAATAATGTTCAAGTAATTAAAGAATGCCACATAGGCATTTCTAGTCACTTTATTTAATTAAAATAAAACGGTAAAACCTTATTAAATTGTGACACCACTTTAAATCACATTCCCATGAACTAAAATATGTGGTGATGACATGTGTCAACATGATCCCATGTTTGGTTTGGAGAATATTAAATCTTAAGTAGTTTTTCAATGAGTAGACATTACTTTTCTAAAAAAATAAAAGGAATTAAACCAAGCTTTAATCTTGTAATGTTAGTGATGATGCTAGATCATCTCTAGGACCCTTTGTGTGATGATTGCAAATAGTTAAGTATTTTTTGGTGATTGTGTACCTCGTATTTATTCATAGACGCTAGTACCGACCAAGGATACGAGGAGGAAGGAGGATTCTACGAAGAAGAAGCCGAGGAGAACTTCAACCACTGCTCTGCACAAGACAAGCCAATACTTGCAAGCTATTAACTTAGCAAGCCTAATACTACTAGTTGAATGTGCAAGCTAACACTTGCAATTTAGGAAGCCTTTCTAATCAAGTTGACCTATGCCAGCTGATACTATACCTATGCAAGCAAATACTTGCTTGTTACCATGAAAACTATATGCCTTAAGCATATATGATCATAACCACTTGATAAACCACTCCTAGTTTTACTTACAAGCTTTATACTTTATTTCTTTATCAAAGCTAGTACTTAGAGATTACTTAAGTGATTTGTATATTCTAGAGAGATACTTGAAGGTTGCATAAAGAGCATAAAATTTGGCCTAAGCTAGATAATCTTGATGTCATCCTAAGGCATGCGATTAAACTTAGTTAAAATCTACTAGTTTACCACCCCTCATTAGTGCTTACCCCCACTTGTAGATGCTAGTGCTAAGCATAAAACTTGATCAACATTAGATGGGAATACTTGGTGAAAATGGTTATGAAAATCTTAGACTGATGGATCATTCTTCTAAGATGTTTTGACATGTGTTTCCAAACACCTGATGATTTTTGTGATGAAAATGTTGAGGCAGGAGCCTTAGCCCTTTATAAAACTGATGGTTGTCTGGATGCGATACCATTCCAATTTTATCGTACAACCACAATACCCGAAGATTCGGTAGGGCTTGACTGGAAACTTATATACCTTAGTATTGGTTCCCTCACGGCCAAGGTCTGAGCTAAGGCTACCTTGTGAAGATTGTCCACCTGTGCAGTACCCAAGATGACAGTTGGTCATGGTTGGGAGGCCAAACTCACAGGAGAGGTGCTTATACTAGGGCGTGTAATTGAAAGGTTAGGATTGATTATCTTCATACTGAGTATGGTGAATTCAGGATTTGTTCCTGACGGATGTATCGAATGTTGTGGTGAATGTGTACAATCTCTGCAGAGTGTCAAACTATTCGAATAGTCGCGTCCGCGGTTATGGACAGTTGGAGTGGCCATATTGTTCCCCCGTCAGACTTTTCCAAAATGACTTGTGAAATGAATTGAGACTTTGACTTGACCACAACAGGGTTGTGGCATGAGATACAAGTTCCCAGTTAGGTGTTATAAAACCTTAACTAGCATTCGTTGCTTCCAAACTTAGTAGAGATAAATCTGGCTTTTGCAAAACAACCCTATAGCCTAGTGTCCTATTATCAAAAACCCCTTTCACTTGTTAGTATTAGTTTGCGAGTACTTAAAGAGTACTCATGGCTTTCTCCCTGGCTATTCCCGTGGCCAGACTATGAAGAGGAGTACCTGGAGGATGGACCCCAGGAAGGTTACGACAACTAGGATCATCTCCCATCGTCAGCATTGCTTGTGACCCCGAAGATGGAGCTTCGCCTACTCTACCGTTATTATTACGTATTCCGCTGCTTGATGTTGTATTAAGAACTGGATCATGAGATCCCTATTTGTGTAAGAACTTATGTACGGTTTATAATGGATGATGTACTATGGTATCCAATTCTGTTATGTCTCGCAAAAATGGTAATCCTGGGATTGCGATGTATGGCATAACAGGCATCTAGGATTAAAAATCCGGGTGTTGACAAGTTGGTATCAGAGCCATCCTGACCATAAGAGACCCTAATTAGACTGGACGTTTGAATCAAAAACTTAGTTTCAAAACCCAAAGAAAACAAATATTTACAAAAACTTATTCTCATTCTTATCCCTTTGATTCTTTCATGAAAATTCATGTTCCTCAAAAACTCTTGCAAAATACATAAAATTTTGACACACTTGACCACTCTCTAACTTACTCATCCTATATTCTTATAGATGGACGTGAAGTACAACAAGTTTTATCAGTTGGGAAATGGAGGAGACCTTATCTTTGAGAGGGATTTGGACTAGCTTTCGGAACTTCTGGAGCGTCCGCACCCCGAGTTCTTCAGAGCTTAGCTCAATGATCAAGGAGGAGAAGATGTACAATGGCTAATTGTTGCAAGTATCCGAGGAAAGATTGAACCTCCCACTTCTGAGGGAATTCAGTTTACCTTAAGAGAGAACAACTAGCTTGACGGACTTGCCAGAGCCATGCAGGAAGCTCTTTCCCGTCTGTGTGGGCAGAGCATCAACTAGATCAAGGGTACTCGCTTTGAGTTTTGCCCAAGGCGTGATGCTAATGGACAACCACTAGCAGCCCCATACCACCCTGACCTGAAGACCCAAGTGGACCACCTTAGCTTCATGATATACGATCGTCAGCAGGAGTTGGATAACTGCCGTGACTACTCCAACCACAAGTCTGCTATCATCAAAACGAAGGATCAAACCATCACCATGCTAGCAAAAGATCGCAAGTCTCGCCACTGTCAGCTCAACAAGAAGGAGCGCATTATTGACCGTCTTCGTCACCGTATCTCATCTTTAGAGGAGACCATCCACGAGAGAGACATGCAGTTGGAGGAACGGGAGAATGCAGGAGAGGATCTTCGTGGAGACCCCTATTCCTATCTCAGCAATGACGATGATTTTCTAGAGGATCAGGCTATGGATTTCTTCACCGATGAGGATGATTTCGCCTTCATCGATGATGATGAGGATGATGAAGCCACAGATTCCGAGGAGTAGTACCACTTGAGCACTAGCGTAGTGAGTAGTATTCGGTCCCACTGTATCGTAGTTTTCACAATGGTTCTTAAAACCATCTGTTTTTCTTTGTTGTGGTGTGTGTTGTATCGTGTGCTATGAATGAATGAATGAAAAGCGATTTCCTAGAAAAAACCGAGTCAAACTTTAAAAACTTCTCAAAGTCCCAGAACCTTAGAAATTTCCCTCTTTTCTCACGATCTATCTCAATCTTTAGATGCCACGTGGAGGAAGTGGTTCATCCCCGGACCCGATGTTGCAGATTCTGCAAATGTTGACTTCGGACCGCGAAGCTGAAAGAGCGGAACGTCAAGCCAACCTAGCCACCCTGCAGCAGATAGCCCAGCTAGCCCACAACAATCAAGGCCACGGAAATCAGGACAACCATGGATCTAAGCTCAAGAATTTCCAGAACACCAACCCACCTGTTTTCACTAAGTCAGAAGAACCCCTAGACGCCGACGATTGGCTGCAAACCATGGAAAATAACCTAGAAATCGCCGGAGTGGAAGCCAACGAGAAAGTTCTGTTCGCCACCCACTATCTAGTCGGAGATGCCAGGGCATGGTGGAACAGTGTTCGCGCAATGAACGAAGGTCAGATGATGACCTAGGAGGAATTCAAGGTCAAGTTTAGCAGAACCCATGTGCCACAAGGTTTGATCAAGAGAATGAGAGACGAGTTCAGAGAGCTGAAGCAAGGAAGGATGACCGTAGTGGAAAACCGTGACAAATTCTTGTCATTAGCTAGGTATGCCCCGAATGAGATCGACACTGAAGCCAAGAAGAAAGAAAGATTCCTGAATGGTCTGCACGATGAGATGCAGACAGTGTTAGTCAATATCCCCTTTTATGATATTGAAGCCCTTGTCGAATCTGCTATCCAGATGGAAGGAAAGATCAACCAAGACAATGAGAACCGCAAGCGTCGCATGATGCATCAGCCAGGAACACATCAGACCCCAAAGTATCGCCCTAACCCATCTTCAGGATTTGCCCCAAGAACCAATAGACCCCCGATGAACCGTCCGACCTATCCCAACCATGGAAACCCTAGGCCCGGAGGAAATCACAACAACCCCGGCAACGCTAGCAATTTCAATCTTGCCCACCCAAGTTCAACAACAACAATGCTACCGCCAACACCAACACTGCCCCAAGGACTGGAAGCAATGCTGTGCCTGCAGCAAAGGACAAGTCTCAAGTGACTTATTATGACTGTGGAAATAAGGGTCACTACTCCAACGAGTGCACCAACAAGAAGAATGCCGCAGCACCCAATGCCAATGCCCCAGCTCAGTAGCAGCGTCGTGTTCAGCCCGAAAGAAGGTTTGCCACAGGGAATTCGCTCAACCGCAATGGCCGTCTTTTTCTCATGCATGCTGAACAAGCTCAGGAAGCGCCAGAGGTCGTGCTGGGTATGTTTTCTATTAATTCAGTACTTGCACGAGTGTTGTTTGATTCTGGTGCATCGCACTCATTTGTCACCGAATAATTTGCATGCACTAGTAAAATTCAACCAACCAAACTGAAGCATGTTATGATTGTTCAAATTCCCGGATTAACCACCAAGGCTAGGCAAATTTTTAAAACCGTCCCTATCCGAATCCATGGCATAGATTTTTATGCTAATCTGATAGTACTCGGAACTAAAGGTTTGGAAGTAGTACTAGGAATGGATTGGATGTCCAAACATAAAGGATTGATTGATTGTGCCAAGAAAGCCATAACCATGACCAGTACAGCCGGAATATCAGTCGAGCATATATCTAAAACCTTACCTCGCCAATTAAAATGCAACACGAGTATATCCCAACCTACTATTGACCAAGTCCGGATAGTCTGTGAATACCCTGATGTATTTCCAAATGTTTTGCCCGGTATGCCCCCAGATTGGGATATCGAGTTTATCATTGAACTAATCCCCGGAACAGGTCCCATATCCCAGAGACCATATATTATGAACCCGTCTGAGCTAGCAGAACTGAAGAAGCAACTGGATTCCATGTTGGAAATTGGATTGATTCAACCAAGTGCGTCACCATGGAGGTCACCTGTCTTGTTTCTAGATAAGAAGGATGGAGGTAACCATTTGTGTAAGGATTATCGGAAGTTGAATGATGTCACTATCAAGAACAAGTACCCCTTGCCCAAGATAGAGGATTTGTTTGATCAGTTGACCGGTGCCAAGGTGTTTTCTAAGATTGATCTTAGAACAGGCTATCATCAACTCAAGATTCATGCAGAGGATATTCCAAAGACTACCCTTACCACCAGATATGGATTGTATGAGTATACAGTCATGTCTTTTGGATTAACCAATGCCCCCGCTTATTTCATGAATCTCATGAATAAGATTTTTATGGACTTCCTGGATAAGTTTGTCGTTGTTTTCATCGATGACATTCTGATTTATTCCAAATCGGAAGAAGAACATGAGCTACACCTAAGGACCATTCTTGGAACCCTTTGAGAGCATCAGTTGTATGCCAAGATTAGCAAATGTGAATTATGGTTACAGGAGGTAGGATTCCTTGGTCACATTGTATCAGCCGTAGGAATTGCCGTTGACCCTACCAAAGTGAAAGATGTCGAAGATTGGCAAGACCCAACCACTCAAACCCAAGTTCGTGCATTCTCGGATTGGCGAGATATTACTGCAAAGTCGTAGAAGGATTCTCGAGTATCGCCAGACCCATGACCCAATTGCTGAAGAAGGACAAGAAGTTTGAATGGACCGACAAATGTGAAGCGAGTTTTAAAGAACTCAAAAGGAGATTGATTTCAGCCCCAATCTTGATCATGCCGGATATCACGAAGCCCTTCGATGTGTATTGTGATGCATCCAAGATCGGTCTTGGATGTGTGCTAATGCAAGAAGGCAAAGTTATATCTTATCTATCTCGACAATTGAAGCAACATGAGCAAAATTACCCAACCCATGACCTCGAACTCGCAGCCGTAGTTCTAGCCCTGAAGACATGGAGGCATTACCTGATGGGAAACCGTTGTGAGATCTATACGGATCACAAGAGTCTGAAGTATATATTCACTCAGAAGGAGCTGAATATGAGACAGAGAAGATGGATTGAGCTAATCAAGGATTATGATCTCGACATTCACTATCACCCTGGTAAAACCAACGTGGTAGCAGATGCCCTTAGCAGATTGCCGTGCCGCTTGAACTCCATGATCTTGAAGGAGCAACCAAGCCTGCACAAAGAGATGGAAGATTTTCGAATGGAATTAGTAAGTGAAGGATTTTTGGCTAGCATAGAACTCCATCCCACTTTGATCAGTCATATTAAAGAGGCGCAGAAGGGAAATGCTAGTATCGATGGAATCAAGCGTCGTATCGGTACAGGAAAAGTACCTGGATTCACCGAAGACGAAGAAGGAGTTCTGTGGTACAAAGGACGCCTTTGTGTACCAGCACATTCTGAGTTGAAAGAAGTGATTCTGAAGGAGGCTCATGATACTCTTTATTCTATCCATCCCGGAGGAACTAAGATGTATCAAGATTTAAAAGAGCAATTTTGGTGGCATAAGATGAAGAGAGAAATCGGAAGCTATATCGCCAAGTGTGATAATTGTCAGCGAGTCAAGGCAGGGCATCAAAGACCCGCTGGATTGTTGCAACCCTTACAGATACCGGAATGGAAATGGGATTCCGTTGGAATGGACTTTATCACTGGACTGCCTACTTCTAGTAGGGTAAATGACTCTATCTGGGTCATAGTGGATAGATTGTCCAAAGTCGCCCATTTCTTGCCCGTCAAGACCACATATCAGAGTTCGAAGCTAGCGGAGTTGTACATCGCTAGGATAGTTAGTTTGCACGGAGTCCCCAAGAACATCGTATCTGATCGAGGAACTCAGTTTACCTCGAGATTCTGGAAGAAAGTCCAAGAAGGTTTAGGAACCCGCCTAGATTTCAGTACCGTGTATCACCCTCATACCGATGGACAAACGGAGCGAGTAAATCAAATACTTGAAGATATGCTAAGAGCATGTTTGGTAGAATATGGATCCAAGTGGGAAGACTGTCTGCCGTTTGCAGAATTCTCATACAATAACAGTTATCAAGCCAGTTTGCAAATGGCCCCCTTTGAATTCATGTACGGAAGAAAGTGTCGCACCCCTTTGAACTGGTCGGAAGTAGAGAGAGTCAGATTTTTGGATCCGACATCCTATGAGAAGCAGAAGAGAAGGTTCACAAGATTCGTGAGCACCTCAAGACCGCACAGTCCAGACAGAAGAGTTACGCCGACAAGAGACGTAGAGACCTCGCCTTCAACATAGGAGAATTTGTGTATCTGAAAGTGTCACCATTGAAGGGAATGCAACGTTTCCAACTCAAAGGAAAGTTAGCCCCCATATATATCGGACCTTTCAAGATTCTGAACCGTCGAGGAGAAGTGTCGTATCAATTGGAACTACCCAAAGAGATGTCATCTGTGCAAAAGGTGTTCCATATCTCATTACTTCGCAAGTGTCTCGAAGTCCCCGAGAAGACCGAAGTGTTCAAAAATATCGATCACCGGACCATAGAGATCAACGATGACCTGACCTATCCTGAAGTACCCATCTGTATTTTGGAAGAAGATTTTCAAACTACCCGAACCCAAAGCATCAAGTTTCTCAAGATTCAGTGGAGCAACCACACACAAGAGGAAGCTACCTGGGAGCACGAAGATCACATCAGGACAGAGTTTCCCGATCTCTTTAAATCATAGGTAATCTCTTTTCGTCCATTTTCAAATCTCGGGACGAAATTTTGTTTAATGGGGGAAGGTTTGTAACATCCCAAAAATACTAAACTTGGATCATCAAATTTAGGGTTAACAAAAACTTTTCTAAATAAAAATATGAAAGCATGCATGTGTGTATGCATCCCATTTTGAATTCTTTTGAATTGCCTTGTTTATGTGTTTCTTTGCTTGTAAAATGTTTCTTAGGTGAAATAAACATCATATAAACAATCCCCACACTTTTCCCAAAGACAAACAAATCAAAACAAAGCTAAATGAGTGAATGGTCATTTTGACCAATTTAACTCCCATGCCTACTTTGGCTGTCTCAAACTTTCAGAACTTAACAGAAACTTTTCTGGATCTTTGCACCCCTTGATTGTACTCATAACAAAGTATCAAGTCCCACTTTGTGATCATCCACAAACTTTCAAATGCATAGTTTAAATGACAATTCAAAATTGAATCTTTATCATATGAGAAGATCCCACTTTTTCAAAAAACCACTCAAACAAGATCAACTTTCAAAACCAAGCATCTGCAGACTCACCAGCACCAACCTAGCACACCCACCAAAAATCTCTTCAAAATTCAAAACTTGAATTCTTGCGGCCATTTCATCAAACACATTGCAGACACAAATCATCAAAATCTTAAACACTATTGTGAGTAGTGATTGAAGCCTAACTTGTTCCCTCTCTGGTTACAACTAGGTTTTAGTAGATCATCTAGCTCAATTGCACACCCTTAGCATCACTGTAAGCTTGGCATTGGCATCAATTGTGAGCAGGCCGAATGCACCCTTGTCACCCCATGTCGACAGCAAGGTAGGAGGAGAAACCAGCCTAGCCAGCATGTCTAGGAGCAAGCCAACATCCCACCGCCACTCCCTGCACAGCGCTCGAACGTTGCCAGACAGTGGACCACACGGACGAACCATGCCAACCTCGCCAGCAACCATGCCGAGAGCACGCACCGTGATCCACGCTCGACCGATGCCCACAGACCGCGCGCCGCCCTCGCCGCGTGCATACGTGATCACCACCATCCCAGCAACCCCGCAGACACGCTCGTTCGCCGCCACGCGGACCACGCGCGCTGTGCGCCATTAAATCTTCCGTCGGGAACGCGCAGAGCACCGTCGCGTTCCGACCAAACCGCACCGCCCCATGTCTCGCCACCGTGTCGTTGAGCATCGCCAGGGAGCACCGCACTGCCCCCTACCATCGCCCACGCCGATAGCCGTCTGTACCATCGACCACGACGAGCTCACCTTGCGCCCCGTCGGTCCCCTCGCTCCACTATAAATAGAGGCCACCCCCATCCGAATTGCGCACACCATCTCACTCCCCTCTCCTCACTGATCGTGCCACACCGTTCCCGCAGCAAGGCAAGTAGCACTTCGCCGGAATTTCACCGGAGTCTGCCGCTGCTGGAGAAGAAGGGGGCCCGCGATTGGAGCCGCCCCAGGAGAAGCTGCTGGTACCAGGAGGTTCACCGTCGTCGACTTCGTTGTTCGCTCGCCTCGCCGACCCTCACCTGAACCCCGGTGAGCCCCCAACGACCCCCACTGTCCGCGCTAGGTTTCTGTCTCGCCGGCGTTGCCCAACATCGACGATGACTCTCAACCGTTGGATTAGAACCAGATCGAACGAACCACATTGCCCCATACCGCTTCACACCTCCTCGTCTCACTAAAGCATGGCGACAGCCACTTAACCAGCCCGCGTAAGCGCTGTGCTTAGCAGGCCAGCCCAGTATCACTTCCCGCGCAGCCCAGTTATTTGAATTTAACCTTTTCCATTTTATTTCAAACACACTTCTGTACCCAGTTTCAAAAATCAACCCAGATCGATTCAGTGAACCAAATTGAATGAAACTAATTTTGTTAGAAGGGTTTGGGAATGCTGAATCCAAGCCCGTTGGATTCAAGTCATTTGGATCTGTAGATCACCCATGGTAAAAATAACAAGGCAGAAGCTTTTCTGCATTCAAACATTTTTCAAATTTAAACCATAATAGATTTTGAGTTTATTCGAACTCTCAAAAATCACATTTTAACCATACCTTTCAGAATATATAAAAATATATAGGTTTACTTACAGAAATAATGTTCAAGTAATTAAAGAATGCCACATAGGCATTTCTAGCCACTTTATTTAATTAAAATAAAACGGTAAAACCTTATTAAATTGTGACACCACTTTAAATCACATTCCCATGAACTAAAATATGTGGTGATGACATGTGTCAACATGATCCCATGTTTGGTTTGGAGAATATTAAATCTTAAGTAGTTTTTCAATGAGTAGAAATTACTTTTCTAAAAAAATAAAAGGAATTAAACCAAGCTTTAATCTTGTAATGTTAGTGATGATGCTAGATCATCTCTAGGACCCTTTGTGTGATGATTGCAAATAGTTAAGTATTGTTTGGTGATTGTGTACCTCGTATTTATTCATAGACGCTAGTACCGACCAAGGATACGAGGAGGAAGGAGCATTCTACGAAGAAGAAGCCGAGGAGAACTTCAACCACTGCTCTGCACGAGACAAGCCAATACTTGCAAGCTATTAACTTAGGAAGCCTAATACTACTAGTTGAATGTGCAAGATAACACTTGCAATTTAGCAAGCCTTACTAATCAAGTTGACCTATGCCAGCTGATACTATACCTATGCAAGCAAATACTTGCTTGTTACCATGCCAACTATATGCCTTAAGCATATATGATCATAACCACTTGATAAACCACTCATAGTTTTACTTACAAGCTTTATACTTTATTTCTTTATCAAAGCTAGTACTTAGAGCTTACTTAAGTGATTTGTAGATTCTAGAGAGATACTTGAAGGTTGCATAAAGAGCATAAAATTTGGCCTAAGCTAGATAATCTTGATGTCATCCTAAGGCATGCGATTAAACTTAGTTAAACTCTACTAGTTTACCACCCCTCATTAGTGCTTACCCCCACTTGTAGATGCTAGTGCTAAGCATAAAACTTGATCAACATTAGATGGGAATACTTGGTGAAAATGGTTATGAAAACCTTAAAATGATGGATCATTCTACTGAGATGTTTTGACATGTGTTTCCAAACACCTGATGATTTTGGTGATGAAAATGTTGAGGCGGGAGCCTTAGCCCTTTATAAAACTGATGGTTGTCTGGATGCGATACCATTCCAATTTTATCGTACAACCACAATACCCGAAGATTGGGTAGGGCTTGACTGGAAACTTATATACCTTAGTATTGGTTCCCTCACGGCCAAGGTATGAGCTGAGGCTACCTTGTGAAGATTGTCCACCTGTGCAGTACCCAAGATGACAGTTGGTCATGGTTGGGAGGCCAAACTCACAGGAGAGGTGCTTATACTAGGGCGTGTAATTGAAAGTTTAGGATTGATTATCCGCATACTGAGCATGGTGAATTCAGGATTTGTTCCTGACGGATGTATCGAATGTTGTGGTGAAAGTGTACAATCTCTGCAGAGTGTCAAACTATTCGAATAGCCGCGTCCGCGGTTATGGACAGTTGGAGTGGCCATACTGTTCCCCCGTCAGACTTTTCCAAAATGACTTGTGAAATGAATTGAGACTTTGACTTGACCACAACAGGGTTGTGGCATGAGATACAAGTTCCCACTTGTGTTATAAAACCTTAACTAGCATTCGTTGCTTCCAAACTTAGTAGAGATAAATCTGGCTTTTGCAAAACAACCCTAGAGCCTAGTGTCCTATTATCAAAAACCCCTTTCACTTGTTAGTATTAGTTTGCGAGTACTTAAAGAGTGCTCATGGCTTTGTCCAGCTATTCCGTGGCGGACTATGAAGAGGGGTACCTGGAGGATGGACCCCAGGAAGGTTACGACAACTAGGATCATCTCCCATCGTCAGCATTGCCTGTGACCCCGAAGATGGAGCTTCGCCTACGCTATCGTTATTATTATGTGTTCCGCTGCTTGATGTTGTATTAAGAACTGGATCATGAGATCCCAATTTGTGTAAGAACTTATGTATGGTTTATAATGGATGATGTACTATGGTATCCAATTCTGTTATGTCTAGCAAAAATGATAATCCTGGGATTGCGATGTATGGCATAACAGGCATCTAGGATTAAAAATCCGGGTGTTGACACAATATTAGAAAAATAATATATTCACTAAAACTATGGAAGAACAATCTGCTATCTTGAAAAATATTAGTCATCAACTTGAGAATTTGAATAGAGAAATTCCTAGTTTACACTAAAAAATTGAGTGATGAGAAAAATATTTCATATTTGTCTGAAGCATAGTCCTTTTGATTAATAAAATAGCTGCTAAACTTGAAACCTTGGAAAGTACCTTTGCTGCTACTCATCCATGCAAGTTACTATTGATGAAAATGTTAGAATATTAGCTCAACTGCATGCTAAATGGGAAAGAGAAGCTGAAATTGCTAGAAACAATAGTGTTTCCACTATTACCACCACCAATATGGATGCCACCAAACCACAAGAAGTCCCTATTCCTCCTACCACAGTGCTTAAAACCAATGAGTCTACTACCAGTGATGCTAAGTTTGATTTTGATCTTGATGGTTGTAATATCTTTGAAGTGATTATGTTCCTACAAAAGCTTGCTAGAAGTCCTAATGCTAGTGATATGAATGTGGCTTTCACCAAACACATTACATATGCCCTCATTAAAATTAAGGAAGAAAAGTTGAAACACAAATCCTCTATTCCTAGGAAAGTAGAAGATAGTTGGGAACCCGTCATTAATATACAAGTGAATGACTTTGATCTCAAATCTTCATGTGACCTTGGTTCTAGTGTCTCTATTATGCCTAGAAAGATTTAGGAAATGCTTGATTTGCCACCTTTGGAAGATTGCTATTTGGATGTCCCACTTAATGATAATGCTAAAAAGAAACTCATGGGGAGTGTTAATGATGTTCATATTATGGTTAACAATGCTTATCTCCCTGTTGATTCCCATGTTTTGGATGTTGAATACAATGCTTCTTGTCCTATTACTTTGGGAAGACCTTTTCTTAGAACGTTTGCTGCCATCATTGATATGAAAGAAGGCACCATTAAAAATCATTTTCCATTCAAGAAAGGTATTGAACACTTCCCTATGAGGAGAGATAAGTTTCCTTTTTCTCCTCCTTTGAAAGCAAGGTTTGATGTTAATGCTTCTTCATTTGAAAATACTTGATTCTTACTTCTTGTGCCTAACTTAAAGGCGTTGAAGAAAATTACTTCTTGGAAGATAACCCAATAGTTTTCTTGAGTCTTGGAAGTTATTACTTCTGTAATAACCTATCCTTATCCTTTTTGTGCAAAGAATAACCTCTAATGAGAGGGAAGTAAGATTTGGGGAGTTGTTGTCCCGAAATAGATTTTTGTGCTCCACTGTAAAAATTTGTGTAAAATCTCTGAAGTCGGATTGAGCTGTAATTTTCTAAATAAATACCCTAGGTTGTTAGCAAACTTTCTTTAGTACAGCACCTTTTGATTTGAGCAACAGAAGGTCTTCGAAAAAATCGGTTTCTACCCGCTGGTCTGTTTTGACAGATTTCTGCCATTATTTGCATTTGCCTCTTATTAATTCCTTTTTGGGTTATTTTTGGGAAATTGAGATTTTTGAGGGAATTTCTATAGTAGCTTGTGTCTTTTGTGAAAGTTTTGCTGTTTTGAAACTAAACCCATAGGTCTGTTATCTTTTGAATGCACTAATATTGCTAATGAAGATTGTGTGAAGTTTTGTATGAAGGAAAATTTTCAGGTGTAAGGAAAGAATGATGTAATGAGATGAAGAATGGACAAAAGCTCAAGCTTGGGTATGCCACCCAGTGTCACCCCAATAAATATCCAAGAGGTACAAGCTTCAAAGCTTGGGGATGCCCAAGGCATCCTCTCCTTCATCAATAAAAATCTCAGGTCTTTCTAGACACTTCATTTTTATTATTTCATGAACAAGTTGTGTTATTATTGGAGCGTCTTAGTTTTTGTTTTTGGTTTTTGTTTGCTTATTTTGCTTGAATAAAGTAGTTCGTACCCCCGTTTTCGCTGTGTTGTTTCAAATAAGTTGTTTGGTATTGGAAAGGAGTAGGAAATTCTTGCTTTAGTAGTACAAGAGGAGCTTGCTTTGACAGTGACTTAGACTTTATCATGCATACTAGATGTTGTTTTGACCTTATGCTTAGTGTTTATTGCTGTAGCATGACTTGTTCCAAACAACTAGGATTGCTTAATGTGCCTTGAAAGCATCATGCGTTGTTTTAACATACAAAATCATAGTATTGTGGTATTCTCCTTTGATGCTTTGTTTGGGATGAATTGACACATGCTCACACCATGTTATGACTATGAACCAGTCACCATAGCCTCTATGATCATTTAGTTTTTGACTTGTAGTACCACTTTATGATTTGATTAATATTGTTTTGTCGCTCTGCATGATTATGGCCATTATTGCTCTCTTACTTGGTTGCTCCTAGTCTTTTTCTAGCCTCCACTTGTATGAGTAAGATCTACTCATGCATCCAACTCCCAAGAAACCAAGTTATTCCAAAGTGTCCACTATAAATTCCTATGCATGGTGTTTTACACCATTCCAAGTATATTCTTGTTTTACCTACCTTCCAATTAAAAAGTCACTTTGTTATGTGAAACTTAGTGATTAAAGCTCCCACAAACTTGATGGCACACTTTATTTTTCTTACCCCTAAATAAACTTGAACCATTGTGTCATCTATGTTTTATATGCTTGCACTTATATGTTGGAATTAGCAGAATCATGCTATCATGGGGAACGCTTTCAACATTGCACTTGTACATTGTACCCAGTTAATATCATGCTCTTTTTTTATGGATGTCGTCGTTGTGAAATGATAGGGGAGCTTGTGTAAGATCCCTCCTTTGTAAAGGAAAGGATCCCTGTGATTGCAATGCTAGTCCCTGGATCATTGCAAGCATCCACAGTTTAAGATGAAGTACACAGATACAAAGGTCATTTATTACATCCATTCCAGAGATAACATAGTCTTTACAACTCAAGGCCGCAGGCCTAATACAAGAGTTTGAATAAGTAAATAAATATAAGTCTTCATCTTCATGTGCCACAGGCAAACATGTTGAGTGTAGACTCATGACACCTAATCTTCATCAGAGTAAACTGCAACATCACAAGTTACAGCCACAGTGGGTTAATACTTTGGAATAGTATTAGCAAGTGATACCTTAGTAAATTTTAAGTGGACTATATTACTATATGCAATTTGGCTAAGTGTAGCTTGGCTTGCTTTGCTCAAAATAGGTTTTTCCTATTAGTTGAAATCACTAAGTTTTCTTTGACAAAACTTTTCCCAAGAAACCATCAATAGACATTGAGGTCCTTCACCCTTGTTCACCCACAAGTTTTTACTTAGAAGTTGGAGTGATGAGATTCTTGATAGCTTCCATGTCTTGATGCTCAAGTTGTCCATTGCCATGGACATGACTAAGTACTTAGATTTTTCCATCTGCAGAGGTTGTGCACTTTCCCCACCAGACTTGGTTTCACCAAGACAGGACCTTTCAGAATCCTTCCCTTAACCAAATGGACGCGTTCCAACCTATCATCCCACTACCACCAACTGTCCAAATGACTAAGTTCTAGCAACCTATGTGATCCAGGCAGAGCCCATATTGCCAAGTGGCTGCACTATAAGCTTCTCAACACTTGGCCTCTAAACTCCCTTTGTTCCTGGGTGGCAATCCACAAGTGTGATACACAAGGTAAACCATAGCCATGGGCCTTGTGTAACCACTCAACCAAAAACCACCAAGCAATTACCAATCCACCCAGGTGATTCATTGACTTAGTTGTTTTATTAAGAAAAACATAAGTCCAAAGACTTAGAAATATTTTCTCCATAGCATGTATATTTTACCAACCCTTGTTTGCTACTAGCTAGGCTAAGCATGGCATAGATAGTAACTTAACTTAGGAATTTCCTAGCAATTCTACAACTACTTAGGATTTCCCAACATGGCATTTGGCAAAAATAGTAACATGCAAGACTTAGCAAAATATTTCTAATGCTTGTATAAAAATATAGGGATAGACATATTCATGAAGTACCACTTGCCTTGGTAGTTGGGAGAGTACCACTCTTCACAATCACAATCACTAGCACCAAAGTCTACACAAAGAATATAAACACAATCACATACAAGTCATATACAACAAAAATATATATGCATGCAAGATGCTAAGTGATGATTTTTGAAACTCTACCAAGCAAGTGCATAGTATTGAATCATAAACAAGTCAAAAACTTGCTAAACCAAGTTTATTTGACACTACAACAATTTCCTAAACAATTTCTATACTCAAAATAGTCCTAAACAAGTTTCTGCAAATAAAGTCATTTTAACAGAAAATAAACACTAAACACATTGCATAAACGGAAAGGGCTTGTCTTCCTGATTCCAACGGTATAAAATTTTCTAAAATCTAACGTGGGAATCAAAAGTTACAAGCAAATCAAATTTGGATTCAAATCTGTTTTCAAATTTTGTTTTTAAACAAACCCTAGCCACGCGTCTGTTTCCTATTGGCCCGTACCGGTTCGGGCGGATCGATCGACGCAGATCGTTGGATCTAAGTAAACGTTCATGGCTCCGATCTAACATACCGCTTCGCTTAAGTGATTCTATTACGCGCGTTGGATCTAGATCCAACGGTTCTTGATCAAACGACCAAGTTCTGGCGGCGCGCGACGACGCGAGCGGCGGAGCGCTCTGCCTGTGGCGGTGCCGGCATTCTAGGTCGCTCGGGGAGGGGAGAGTGTGCTCACCTGAATCGCAGTGACCAGGCGAAGCTCAACGTAGCGGTGGTTTGGCAAGGGGCGCACGACAGGGGCTGTTAGAGCTCGTCGGAGTTGTGCACGAACCAGATGGATTAGGAGACGTGCAAGACAGTGGCGAACAACCTCGTATGCATGAGGGGGCACGGGGCGCTCGGAGCTTACCGCAATTGGTCACCGGAGTTGAGGGGGTCGTCTGACTCGTGTGGTCGCCGACATTGCCGAGGCTCTGGATGTTCCTAGCATGCACCAGAGGGGTCAGGCGATGTGCATGGTCGCGGAGATCGTACTGGCAAGTTTAGGTAGCAAGGGGCGACGGGGTTTTACCGGAATATCTCGCCGGAGATCGTCGGAGCTGCGGCAGTGCAACGCGAAATAGGGGCAGCCTGGTGGCGAGAAGAGAGAGCAGTGTGGGGGGAAATGACCGCGAGGGGGAGAGGTTCTTATAGCCAGAGCAGGGTTTGGAGTTACTCGTGGAATCAAGGGGATTAAACGCGGCAGCGACTGCAGCGAGTAACGGCGGCGAGAGCGGCGCAGGCGCGCGTGATTGATGAAGAAGACGGGGTCACGGGTCCACCTGTCAGCGGAATAAACAGAAGGGGGTGGGGTCCTGGCGTCAGTGACTTCGCGGGTGCGTCTGCATGTGCGAGAGAGAGAGAGGTCGCCCGGGTGGGCTAGCTGGGCCGGTTTTGCTGTTGGGCTAGAATGGGAGCGCCGGCCTTTTTCTTATTCTTTAATCCTTTTCTATGTCTGAATTGTTTTTCTGGATTGAGTTTCAAATGAATTCAAACTCTTTTTGAATTCAAATCTTTTCTAGATTTTTGCAGTGTGCAATAGTCACAAATCTTGGCATAAAACCATGTGGTCACTTTGAGTTGGCTTGGTCATTTTTGGAAAGACAAAATAACAGTGACTTAGCACTAGGTTTGCAAAAGATTGAAAATGGTTTTTAAACCTATTTTTATTTTGTAAAATTTTGTTATCACTCCACACTCAAACCAATCAACAAGGGAGACAAACAATCTTGGTTTAAAACATTCAAGCTCTCAAATGGGGATGGCCATTTGATTTAAGTTTGCTCACATAAAATGATAGCACTATGTGCTTCTGTTTTCTGAAATGAGTTTGAAATTGATCTCAATTCTATATGCATGCATGAATGATATGCAATCTTTGAAATCATGATTTTAGGGATGTTAAAAATCTAACCCCCTTAAGGTGAATCTCGCCCTCGAGATTCGGATTGGCTAGCAAATAGGTGAGGGTGGTCTTTCCGAAGATCATCTTCTCTTTCCCATGTTGCTTCCTCTTCGGAATGATGATTCCACTGCACTTTGCAAAACTTGATAGTCTTAATCCTTGTGACTCTTTTTGCAGTTTCAAGAATCTTGATAGGTTTCTCTTCATAAGTGAGATCACTTTCTAGTTGAACTTCCTCCAAGGGTATAGTATCCTTCAAAGAAGTTTCTTCCATTTCTGGGTGATATTTCTTAAGCTGACACACATGAAACACATTATGGACAGCTGACAGAGATTCAGGCAATTCAATTTCATAGGCAACTTCTCCTTTGCGACTCAAAATCTTGAATGGCCCAACATATCTTGGTGCCAATTTTCCTTTGACTCCGAACCTTTTCACCCCACGAAGTGGTGACACTCTAAGATAGGCTCTATCACCAACTTCGTAGATGACTTCTCTATGCTTAGGATCTGCGTAGCATTTCTGTCGGGACCGTGCTATCTTCAACCTGTCCTTAACCAATTTGACCTTCTCTTCGGCTTCTTTGATAAGGTCTGGCCCAAATAAACTTCTTTCTCCCACACCATTCCATAACAATGGGGTGGTACACTTCCTTCCGTAGAGAAACTCAAACGGTGCCATTTCAATGCTGGCTTGATAGCTGTTGTTATAAGAAAATTCTGCGTAAGGCAGACTTTCATCCCAACTGGCTCCATAGTCTAGGGCACATGCCCTCAACGTGCCTTCAAGTATCTGATTAGTTCTTTCTGTTTGTCCATCGGTTTGAGGGTGAAAAGCAGTACTAAATTCCAACCTTGTTCCCAATGACTCATGCAATTTTCTCCAAAAATGGGAAGTGAATTGAGTTCCCCTATCTGACACAATACTCTTGGGTACTCCATGTAGACATACAATTCTACTCATGTAGATCTTGGCTAACTTAGCACTTGTATAGGTTGTCTTCATGGGTATGAAATGAGCCACTTTAGTTAGGCGATCCACTACTACCCAAATAGAATCGTATCCTGACCGGGTCCTTGGTAACCCGGTAATGAAATCCATACCAATCTTGTCCCACTTCCAATCAGGAATAGGTAGTGGTTGAAGCAAACCTGCTAGTTTCTGATGCTCCGCTTTCACCCTACTGCACACATCACACAAAGCAATATGTTCGGCGATGTCCTTCTTGAGATTATTCCACCAAAATCTTTCTTTCATGTCCATGTACATTTGTTACCCGGATGAATAGAATATGGTGAGTTGTGTGCTTCCTGCAAAATCAGTTTCCGTAGTTCCGGATCTTGTGGAACACAGATACGTTTCCCATGACATAAAGTACCTTGTTCGTCTTCATGGAACCCTTTGGCTTTTCCTCTGCCAATCTTTTCTTTAATCTCTTCGATTTCTTTATCAATCTTCTGGGCTTCTTTGATCTTGTCCAACAAAGTGGGTTGAACATCCAAAGACATGAGATGTACTTCAGGCACAATCTCCAATCTGAGTTTTCTAAATTGAGTGCACAGATCATCTGGCAATTCTCCTTTGGTAAGGCTATTCACAAATACCTTACGACTTAGAGCATCTGCTACAACATTCGCTTTACCGGGGTGGTATTGCAAACTTAACTCATAGTCCTTGATAAGTTCTAACCATCTTCTTTGTCTCATATTGATTTCCTTCTGGGTGAAGATATACTTCAAACTTTTGTGATCTGTGAACACTTCACATCGCTTTCCCAAAAGATAACGTCTCCATGTTTTGAGTGCATGGACAACAGAGGCTAACTCTAAATCATGAGTAGGATAGTTTACTTCATGAGTTTTGAGTTGTCTCGAGGCATAAGCCACAACTTTACCCTCTTGCATTAGTACTGCACCCAAGCCTTGATGAGATGCATCACAATATACATGGAAATCTTTTTCCAAATCATGAACACAAGGTGTCTTGTCACAAGTCTCTTCTTCAATTCCTGAAAGCTGAGTTCACAACCTTCAGACCAAGCAAACTTCTTGTCTTTCTTTAACAATTCAGTCATAGTCTTAGCTACCTTAGAGAAATTATCAATGAACCTTCTATAGTAACCTGCTAATCCAAGGAAACTACGAACTTCTTTCACGGACTTGGGAGATTCCCATTCAGTCACAGCTGAAACCTTAGCAGGATCAACTGCTACACCATCCTTTGTCATAACATGACCAAGAAAACCAACTTCCTCCAACCAGAACTCACACTTGCTGAATTTGGCATAAAGTTTATGCTCTCTCAACTTCTCAAGTATCAAACGCAAGTGTCTTTCATGTTCTTCTTTGCTCTTGGAGTAGACTAAGATGTCATCGATGAAAATGACAACAAACTTGTCAAGAAATTCCATGAACACCTTGTTCGTCATATTCATGAAGTATGCTGGAGCATTGGTCAAGCCAAAAGGCATTACGGTATACTCATACAATCCATACCTTGTGGTGAACGCTGTTTTAGGTATGTCTTGTTCCCTTATCTTGAGTTGAAAATAGCCTGACCTTAGATCAATCTTTGAGAACACACATGCTCCTTCAAGATGATCAAACAAGTCATTGATTCTAGGCAAAGGATATTTGTTCTTGATAGTTACCTCGTTTAGTGAACGGTAATCTATGCATAACCTTTGACTTCTATCTTTCTTCTCCACAAACAAGACTGGGGCTCCCCAAGATGAAGAACTTGGTTGAATAAATCCCTTCTGCAACTGTTCTCCAAGTTGTTTCTTGAGCTCTTTCAGTTCATCAACTGACATTTTATATGGTCTCTTTGCTATTGGTCCAGACCCTGGTACCAAATCTATAAGAAATTCCACATCTCTATCTGGTGGCATTCCCGGTAATTCTTCCGGAAACACATCCGAATACTCACTCACAATTGGTACACTGTCCATGCTAACCCCCTTAAGAGAATTAAGAATACTCCTTTTTGCTTCAAAACTAGTCTTGAATCTGATCCTTTTATTTTCTGGAGTTGTAAGTGAGACAGTATGGTTGGCACAATCTATCACTCCTATGTACTTAGTCATCCAGTACATTCCCAGTATGACATCCAATCCTTGGGAGTTTAGAATTATCAAATTAACGGGAAACTTATATTTCCCAAATTCTATGACTAGATCATGACATCCCGAATTCACTATCATTTCTCCACCAGGAGAACTTACTTTTATAGGACACCCAATAGTTTCTACCGGTAGATCATTTCTTTCAACAAATGCTCTTGATATGAATGAATGAGATGCACCAGTATCAAAGAGTACAAATGCTGGAATAGAATTGAGTCTGAACTTACCAGCAACAGCATCAGGCTCCTCATAGACCTCCTCCACATTGATGTGGTTCACCTGTCCTTTCTGGAAAGGATTGGGCTTGATAGGTCCTTCAACTTTCTTTTCAGGGCACTCATTTGCATAATGCCCCATCTTCTTACATTTGAAGCATTCAACCTGACTGATGTCTCTCTTAACAGGCTGACTTCCACTTCCACTTCCATTACCACTGTGGTGGCTCTTATGTCCACTCTTGTGGTTCTTGTAATTGCCATTGTCATGACTGCGATGATGCTTGTTGTCATGACGGTTGTGGTTGTGATGCTTGTTGAATTTCCCATGCTTGTGGGATCCTGAGCTTCCACTGTCATCATAATGAGATCGTTTGTGAGACGATCCCGAGCTGTGCTTGTTGGAGTGCTTCCTCTTTCTACTCTCAACTTGCTTCATTTTGTTCTCCAAAATAGCAGCCTTGTCACAGAGCGACTGATAAGTGGGAACATACGCCACATCCAATTGCAAATTCAGCTCATCATTCAAGCCTTCTAGAAATTTTTCCTTTCTCTTGGCATTGGTGTCAACTTCATCCGGTGCATAACGCGCCAGATTGTTGAACTCCTCAATGTATTCAGCCACGCCATGGCGCCGCTTGATTGTGGAACTCTTTCTTTTTCGGACTCATCACTCGATGAGATATGA
Organism: Avena longiglumis; assembly: GCA_030063025.1. Taxonomy (NCBI): domain Eukaryota; kingdom Viridiplantae; phylum Streptophyta; class Magnoliopsida; order Poales; family Poaceae; genus Avena; species Avena longiglumis. Next base: position 216,400,414 of record CP125978.1, on the reverse strand, counting down.
GCAGCGAAAACCATCCTCAAAGATAGCCCATGTCACTTCATCTATGGGAGTGGTGATCCGAAGTTGTCCCACCAAGTGGCGGTGGCCCTTCCAGATGTCTTGCCGAATCGACCTTTTTCAAAGATCCGTGACTTACGGTTACTAAGTCCTTGTTCACAGAACGTAGCCAATCGTTGGCCACCATGGGATCAGTCGTCCCTCAGAACTTAGCTGGCCTCAATCTCAAGAACCTGGTGAGCATATCAAAGCCCGGAGGGTTGTTGTTGTTATTGTTGTTGTTATTGTTGTTGTTGTTGGGGTTGGGGTTTGCACGACGGGGAGGTATCTGTGGTTTGTTCAAATAGAGATAAGAATGAGATACCCATAGATGTTTTCATGCACATTACATCACATAAGAAAACACATAGCATGCAACACAAGATAAAAGTTCAACAACAAGATAACAAGTTCACAAAGTAAAACACACAAGTAGAAAGCCATCCACATGTCGGATGGTCCAATAACAAGTTCTCAAATAACAAGTACGATAATAAAAGATAAACGAGTAGTCAAGTCTACTCATCGGCATCAATCTCCTCCTCGACAAAGGTAAGACCTGCGTTCTCCATCGCGGTCTTGTTCTCCTCAATGGTAGTGGTCAAGGACTCTATCTTGGCCTTGAGAACCCTCTTCTGGGAACGAAGCCTCTCGATCACCGACTCTTGCTGCTCTAGCTCGAAGTCCTTGGACTGCAGTTCTTCAGTCATGTCCCAGATCTTCTTGTTCCTATCCTGGACACGCTTCTCCTGACTCTTGAACTTCCTGTCCTGGGTCTCGAACTTCGCCTCCATTTCCTTGACTATCTCGTCCTGCTACGCGAAGAGCTTGTCCTTCTCGCGAAGCTGCACCTGGAGCTCATCGTTGCTGAGCATGACATTGGTCCTGTCCATGTCCACGTGCCTAATGAGAGACTCTAAGTCATGTAGGTACAGGCGTATCAGCTCTGCTGCGTCCCTCGAATCGTCCTCGAAGTCGATGGCCTCTCCATCCTCATCACGTCTTCCGAAGACGTGAAAGTGGGTGCCTCTAACCTGTCGCGAGTGTCGCCCTAGCAGACGTCCTATCAGATCCTGCATCACTACCTCAAGGCCTCTCTCCCTGTCATCGTGGATAAGCTTGAAGACGATGGCCTCCGTAGTAGGCTCTGTCTGGCGTCCGGGCTGGTTCACCTTGAAGCCCCAGAGGTCCTTCCTCTCGAACTTGGTGAGGGGATGCACCATGATGGTGGGAAGAGGGATATTGAGCAAAGTAGTAAGCTCAACGATACGAGGACCAAATCGGGTAACCTGGAACTCCTCAACAGTACTAATGGTAATAGGCATCTATTTATAAGATAGAAAAGTTAGAACAACACAAATCAAAATAAAGCAAAAGACATAACATCACATACACATCCTTGGGAAGCAAAACACACAAATCATGTATACATGGAACCATTACATCTACCAAGGTTCAATCTTATTTTAAAGCAACATTTTGGAAAATAGGGTGATAGGTGGTGGTCCAACTAACGAAGTACGTTTACAATCCTATCTCATTGGATCTATTGGCTATCACAATGTTCCTAGAAGCAATTATCCTATCATGCTCACATGATTCCATCACTAAGTCTATAATGTCTGCTCTTAAGGTTTGGTTGGTAGCTTCCAACTCTTGGGTATGTTCCTTCTCCTTCCTTAGATCATTTTGGAGGTTGAGCATTCTGCACTTGACTCTGTCACCAAGTTCTTTGATGGTCTTCCAAGCTGCATCCCTTGCTGATTCAAAGAATGTAGGGTGCACCACTGAATTGGTGAACATGCAGAATCCTTTTTCCTGATGGTTGTCTTCCTTGTTTTTATACAAGTGAAGTTGCACCCACCAGTATTCCACTCCTTCATCCATCACTAGAAAACCTTTGTATACAGCTGCACCTTGTATCTCTAATGCAACCATGAGGTCCTTGAGAGCCTTGGGAAATTCTGTCTCACACTCCACAGTCATTGTCATGAGTGGTCCTTTCCTCACGGCTTCGTTGATGGAGTTCATCTACAAATAGAGATGAGAGAGAAGATTAGAAAAGTTTACGAGAAGAATAGACAAGTGTAGAAGTAGTTGAAATATTTTTCCTTAGTGGTTTCCAATCCTAGGGTCATAATCCTACAGGCAACACAGTGCTCTGATACCATCTGTAAGATCCCTCCTTTGTAAAGGAAAGGATCCCTTTGATTGCAATGCTAGTCCCTGGATCATTGCTAGCATCCACAGTTTAAGATGAAGTACAGAGATACAAAGGTCATTTATTACATCCATTCCAGAGATAACATAGTCTTTACAACTCAAGGCCACAGTCCTAATACAAGAGTTTGAATAAGTAAATAAATATAAGTCTTCATCTTCATGTGTCACAGGCAAACATGTTGAGTATAGACTCATGACACCTAATCCTCATCAGAGTAACCTGCAACATCACAAGTTACAGCCACAGTGGGTCAATACTTTGGAATAGTATTGGCAAGTGATACCTTAGTAAATTTTAAGTGGACTACATTACTAGATGCAATTTGGCTAAGTGTAGCTTGGCTTGCTTTGCTCAAAATAGGTTTTTCCTATTAGTTGAAATCACTAAGTTTTCTTTGACAAAACTTTTCCCAAGAAACCATCAATAGACATTGAGGTCCTTCACCCTTGTTCACCCACAAGTTTTTACTTAGAAGCTGGAGTGATGAGATTCTTGATAGCTTCCATGTCTTGATGCTCAAGTTGTCCATTGCCATGGACTTGGCTAAGTACTTAGATTTTTCCATCTGCAGAGGTTGTGCACTTTCCCCACCAGACTTGGTTTCACCAAGACAGGACCTTTCAGAAGCCTTCCCTTAACCAAATGGACGCGTTTCAACCTATCATCCCACTACCACCAACTGTCCAAATGACTAAGTTCTAGCAACCTATGTGATCCAGGCAGAGCCCATATTGCCAAGTGGCTGCACTATAAGCTTCTCAACACTTGGCCTCTAAACTCCCTTTGTTCCTGGGTGGCAATCCACAAGTGTGATACACAAGGTAAACCATAGCCATGGGCCTTGTGTAACCACTCAACCAAAAACCACCAAGCAATTACCAATCCACCCAGGTGATTCATTGACTTAGTTGTTTTATTAAGAAAAATATAAGTCCAAAGACTTAGAAATATTTTCTCCATAGCATGTATATTTTACCAACCCTTGTTTGCTACTAGCTAGGCTAAGCATGGCATAGATAGTAACTTAACTTAGAAATTTCCTAGCAATTCTACAACTACTTAGGATTTCCCAACATGGCATTTGGCAAAAATAGTAACATGCAAGACTTAGCAAAATATTTCTAATGCTTGTATAAAAATATAGGGATAGACATATTCATGAAGTACCACTTGCCTTGGTAGTTGGGAGAGTACCACTCTTCACAATCACAATCACTAGCACCAAAGTCTACACAAAGAATATAACCACAATCATATACAAGTCATATACAAGCAAAAATATATATGCATGCATGCAAGATTCTAAGTGATGATTTTTGAAACTCTACCAAGCAAGTGCATAGTATTGAATCATAAACAAGTCAAAAACTTGCTAAACCAAGTTTATTTGACACTAAAACAATTTCCTAAACAATTTCTATACTCAAAATAGTCCTAAACAAGTTTCTGCAAATAAAGTCATTTTAACAGAAACTAAACACTAAACACATTGCATAAACAGAAAGGGCTTGTCTTCCTGATTCCAACGGTATAAAATTTGCTAAAATCTAACGTGGGAATCAAAAGTTACAAGCAAATCAAATTTGGATTCAAATCTATTTTCAAATTCTATTTTTAAAAAAACCCTACCACGCGTCTGTTTCCTATTGGCCCGTACCGGTTCGGGCGGATCGATCGACACAGATTGTTGGATCTAAGTAAACATGCACGGCTCAAATCTAACGTACCGCTTCGCTTAAGTGATTCTATTACGCGCGTTGGATCTAGATCCAACGGTTCTTGATCAAACGACCAAGTTCTGGCGGCGCGCGATGACGGTGAGCGGCAGAGCACTCTGCCAGTGGCGGTGCTGGCGTTCTAGGTCACTCGGGGAGGGGAGAGTGTGCTCACCTGAATCGCAGTGACGAGGCGAAGCTCAACGTGGTGGTGGTTTGGAAAGGGGCGCACGGCAGGGGCTGTTGGAGCTCGTCAGAGTTGTGCACGGCGTCGGGTAGTTGTTGTCGCAGTCGTTGCCGAGGTTTCACGTCGCCCTAGCATGAACCAGATGGATTAGGAGACGCGCAAGACAGTGGCGAACAACCTCGTATGCATGAGGGGGCACGGGGCGCTCGGAGCTTACCGCAATTGGTCACCGGAGTTGAGGGGGTCGTCTGACTCGTGTGGTCGCCGACGTTGCCGAGGCTCTGGATGTTCCTAGCATGCACCAGAGGGGTCAGGAGATGCGCATGGTCGCGAGATCGTACTGTCAAGTTTAGGTAGCAAGGGGCGACGGGGTTTTACCGGAATATCTCGCCGGAGATCGTCGGAGCTGCGGCAGTGCAACGCGAAATAGGGGCAGCCTGGTGGCGAGAAGAGAGAGTAGTGTGGGAGGAAATGACCGCGAGGGAGAGAGGTTCTTATAGCCGGAGGAGGGTGTGGAGTTACTCGTGGAATCAAGGGGATTTAACGCGGCAGTGACTGCGGCGAGTAACGGCGGCGAGAGCGGCACAGGCGCGCGTGATTGACGAAGACGACGACGGGGTCACGGGTCCACCTGTCAGCGGAATAAACAGAAGGGGGTGGGGTCCTGGCGTTAGTGACTTCGTGGGTGCGTCTGCGTGTGCAAGAGAGAGAGAGAGAGAGGTGGCCCGGGTGGGCTAGCTGGGCCGGTTTTGCTGTTGGGCTAGAATGGGAGCGCTGGCATTTTTCTTATTCTTTAATCCTTTTCTATTTCTGAATTGTTTTTCTGGATTGAGTTTCAAATGAATTCAAACTCTTTTTCAATTCAAATCTTTTCTGGATTTTTGCAGTGTGCAATAGTCACAAATCTTGGCATAAAACCATGTGGTCACTTTGAGTTGGCTTGGTCATTTTTGGAAAGACAAAATAACAGTGACTTAGCACTAGGTTTGCAAAAGATTGAAAATGGTTTTTAAACCTATTTTTATTTTGTAAAATTTTGTTCTCACTCCACACTCAAACCAATCAACAAGGGAGACAAACAATCTTGGTTTAAAACATTCAAGCTCTCAAATGGGGATGGCCATTTGATTTAAGTTTGCTCATATAAAATGATAGCACTATGTGCTTGTGTTTTCTGAAATGAGTTTGAAATTGATCTCAATTCTATATGCATGCATGAATGATATGCAATCTTTGAAATCATGATTTTAGGGATGTTACAGCTTGTGAGTTCATGGAGTTATGTATGTGTGTTAGAGAAATGCCTGGGCCACTAGCCTAAGCCATGCCTAATCATGGTGGAAACTTACAGCATTACCATAGTGAGCAATCTATGAAGATTTATTCTTATAAAAAAAGAGATAGATATTGAGAAAAAAGAGACATATTGAAAATAGGGAAGAGAGAAAAAAGCACCATTTTCTCATGGTAAATAAGAAGATTGCTGAGATGCTCATTGTCTGCTTGCCTTGTCATTTTGATTATGGGATAGCTCCTGTATCATGTGCAAGGGGTACCCCGTTGGCGGTTCTCTATGATACACATGTACCTACTATGACAAGAACTTACCGGTAACGAAACTTGAGTAACATGAGGAGCGGCCCTCGTATTCAAGGGACATCAGATTGCCAACTTATATTTGTCAAGCATATACTCCATAGTTTGTTCATTTTAACATTAATCACTTCAAGATGCTTATGATAGGGGCAATGATAGCTGCAAGCTAACAAGTACCATAATTTTTGGAAGATCTTTATGAGACTTGAAATCCCTGCTTCCCTTTATGAATATCCTTTCTTCCACCATTATATTGAGTCTTCACCTTCTATCCTTAGGCACCAATTAAGAGAACATAGTTGCCATTCTTAGTTCTATGTGCATTGTCCCAAAACTTATTGATTGATACATATTGTTGATATTGCTTGTTCATGAACTATTTATATCTAGTCACTCTTATGAACTTTGAAGGTGTCCTATGCATTTATTTGCTACTTCGTGAGGGAAAAGCTGAATGCCACTACTTTGTCTTACTGTTAGAACTTCTTCTTTCATACTCATGTTTAGAGTAATTTGATCCCATCTTTCAATGCTTGCCAATGGTTTGATCTTGAATTTGATGGTGCATATCACCTCAAAAATTGTTCTTTTTATCACTTACCTACTCGAGGACGAGAAGGAGTTAAGCTTTGGGATGCTTGATCCGTCGAAAACGTATCTATAATTTTTGATGTTCCATGCTTGTTTAGTATCTACTTTGCTTTGCTTTGTCTTCTCTTTGAGGAATTTCTATATGTTTTCTGGGACTAAATATTAACAAGATGCCATAGTTCCAGTTACCTATTTTCTTCTGTTTTTGGTTCCAGAAAAGGCAGAAAATCAATATTCTTGAAATTGGACGGGAAAAAAATCCAAAGTGAATATTTTACCGTGGGGAACACGGAGCCAAAAGACAAGATGGAGGAGGGACTAGAGGGGGCCACACCACCTGGCCACGCGGCTAGGCCTGGCCCGTGCCTGGAGGGTGCAGCCGCCTCGGGCACCCCCTTGGCCTCCCTCTTTGCCTATAAGAAGCCCCTGATACCTAAACCCTAAGTAGCCGATCAATCTTCCACGAAACAGTCTGTAGCCGCCGCGACCATCGTTCCTAGATCAGGGGATCTGAAGCTCTTCCCGGCACCCTGCCGGAGGGTGGAGATCATCCCGGATGCCTTCTTCATCACCATGCCAGCCTGCGGTATGAAGCTGAGTAGTTCCACCTTGGACTACGGGTCCATGTAGTAGCTAGATTGTTGTTTCTCCTCCTTTGTGCTACCATGTTTAAATCTTGTGAGCTCTGTTGATGATCAAGATCATCTATTTCTAATCATGCATATTGTGTTTGCATGGATTCGATGGATATTGACATTACTATGTCAGATTGGTTAATGATTCTATCTTATTGATTCTATCATGTCTGTGTTGTTTGTGATCTTGCATGCTATACATTTCTAGTAGCTATCTTGGCCAAGTAGATGCTAGCGACTCCAAGAGGGAGTATTTATGCTCGATAGTGGGTTCATGCCTCTATTTAATCTGGGGAAGTGACAGAAATCTCTAAGGTTGTAGATGTGTTGTTGCTACTAGGGATAAAACAACAATCTCTTGTTAATGGAACAAGTGGATTGTTTACCTTACACACTTTGCTTAAAGCAGTTATTCGTTGCTTGCAACTTAATACTGGAGGGGATTCAGATGATAACCTAAAGGTGGATTACTAGTCATAGATGCAGTTGGATGGTGAAGGGATACATGTAGGCTACACTAGCGCAAATCAAAAAAATTACCGCGTAAACTAGGAATAATGTTGTCATAGATCACGAGATTACCACTAGACGCGCAGTTGCGGAACTTGATGAAGTGCATCGAGGCGGTGTAGACGTTCTACGTCTCCTCATTGTCCTCTTCCCACGAGCAGCTACCCTTGCGCGGCTCGTCCAAGTGCCACAGAAGCAGCACCTTTGAGGTATCCACGCGTGTGGGGTGGAAGCGTTAGACGCCGGACTGCTAGGTCCACGCGCGCAACACAGGCGTGAGGAGTGGCGGCTGGGTGGAATGGTATAACCCTGGTCAGCTCACCCACCCTCTCTTATATAGGCGTCCCTAGTGGGCTTCTACATTAGCAACCCATTAGTAGCTTAAGCTTGGTCTAATTTGGATCTAATCCTCATTAGGCTTCCAACCCCTTAAGTGTGTGACCCTATAGGTTCATATACGTATAGACATGACACAAATACACTTATTCTATCAATATTTGGTAACGGCCTCTAGCAAGACGTGCCAACTCCTAAACGCATACAAAGATCATTCGGACGAACCTCACAAGGTTTAGTACATGTCTTTCCCTTTGCCTCACGATATTTGGTCTAGCTCCAAGCTGACCTCCCTTTCTTAATACTGTGATTCGGAATCCCTTTACTAGGTTAACTCTTAACCATATGTATCACTTCCATGCATTTTTGGATTCGATCACCGAGGGGCCTAAAGATATCTCTCTCAAGTAGAGAGGGGCAACTCATATTGATTGACCATGCCTTGCAGCATGCTTCAGGACAAACCCAAAAGCTACCTTTATAACTGCCCAGTTACGGAGTAGCGTCTGATAGCCCCAAAGTAGGTCGATCCACATCTCAAGTGCATGGGACAATCTCAGGTCTAAGGACAAAATGTACACCATGTGTAGAGAGAGCTGCAAGTCTAATTTCCAGTCTCAAGTTGGGTCAGTCCAAACCCATGTTCATAACATGTGTCCACATCATTGGTTTGACATCTGCATGACTATGACTTGCGAAACATATTCATCAACCAATCGATGTGCTAGTCTAATATTTACGTGTGTCCTCACATGAACTCCGACTAGGGACAACTATTAGATAACCATACAAGTATAGAGTTTCACAAACAATTCACATAATTTCCAATCAATACAAGTTGCCTGATATGGATATTCAAGGAACATTACAATAACTCATGGATACATATGAAAAATATAATCATCTCTATGATTGCCTCTAGGACATATTTCCTTCAGTCTCCCACTTGCACTAGAGTCAATCTAGATTGTACCTAATACCTATTGCTCTTGCGTGCGCCTGATGTAGTGCTGAGTTGATGTAGGAGCGCTTTTTTGGGAACCCCAAGAGCAAGGTGTGAAGCAGCACCGCAGCAAGTTTTCCATCAGTAAGAAACCGAGGTTATCAAACCAGTAGGAGGAAGGAAACGTCACACAGGTGTTGCAAGCAACGCGGAGACCTGCACAACACAAACTCAGTACTTTTCCCCAACGAATCAGTGAGGTTGTCAAGATCACCGGTTTGCTGTAACAAAGGATTAAACCCATGGTGTGGAAGGCAATGGTTTTCAGAAAGTAAACAAGTAGCAGTGCAAGATGTATCAATGGTAAAGATTGGACCGGGGTCCATAGTTCACTAGAGGTGCTCTCCTTAGATAAACAACATGGAATGAAGGGTAAACAAATTACAACAGGGCAATTGACAGGAACTGAGCAAGGCATAACAATGCAATTACTAGTCAGAAAGATCATATGATATTTGATTGGGCAATAAAACAAGATACATAGACCGCCATCCAACTACATCTATGACTAGAAGTCCACCTTCAGGTTATCATCCGAACCCCCATCTGTATTAAGTTGCAAGCGATAGACAACTGCTTTAAGCAAAGTGTGTAAGGTAAACAGTCCACATGTTCCATGAACAAGAGACCCTTTTTTCTCCCTAGTGGCAACAACACATCTACAACCGAAGAGATTTCTGTCACTTCCCTTGGAAACTAGAGGCATGAACCCACTATCGAGCATAAATACCCCCTCTTGGAGTCACTAGAAACTAATTGGCCAAGACAGCTACTAACAATGAAGATCATGCAAGATCACAAACAACACAGACATGATAGAATCATAAAGACAAAAACATTAATCAAACCAACATAATAATCTCAATATCCATCGGATCCCCGCAAACACAACATGCATGATTACAAATAGATTAGATCTTGATCATGAACGCAGATCACACGATCTATACATGAAAGCACAAAGGAGGAGATACAACCATCTAGCTACTACATGGACCCATAGTCCAAGGTGGAACTACTCACGCATCATACCGGCGAGAAGGCCTCCGGGATGATTGCCCCTCCGGTAGGGTGCCGGGAAGAACTTTAGATCCCCCGATCTAGGGATGATGGTGGCGGAGGCTACAAACGGTTTCGTGGAGATTTGTTCGGGTACTTAGGGTTTTCTGCATCGGGGGCTTCTTATAGGCAAAGGGGGAGGCCGAGGCAGCAACCAGGGGCCCCAAACCCTAGCCAGGCATGGGCCCACCTATGGTCGCGCCTGGGGTGGGTTTGGCCCCCCTGGCTGGCCCCTCCGGCTCCCCTATGGAATTCTTGTTCCCCACGGCAAGTAATTGACTTTGTCATTTGTCCCGTCCAATTTCGAGAATATTTATTTAATAACTTTTCTAGAGCCAAAAACAGCAGAAAACAGGCATCTGGCACTGTTGCAACTTGTTAGTAGGTTAGTACCAGTAAACATGTAAAAAGCAAAGTAGATACTAAACAAGCATGGAGCATCAAAAATATAGATACGTGTCCAACGTATCAGCATCCCCAAGCTTAACTCTTGCTCGTCCTCGAGTAGGTAAGTGATGAAAGAATAGCTTTGAGGTGACATGTGTTGGGTTCGCAGCATAGAAAACAAAAACTTTCCTACGATGGGAACAACTATGTACCAAGATCTATCTACTAGATACAAGAAACGGGTGGATATACATCCATAGAATACATACCCTCGAAGACCGAATTGCGCTAACAAGGTTGTACTGGTGGATGATGTAGATGAACGCTTGCCTATCTCAAGATCGTGATGAAGTCCATCTGGTCCAGCCGGTCCAGCACCATCAAGTCCAGCACCGCAAAGCAGTGGTGCATCCTTGATCGCACATACGTACGGGTACCCCGACAACCTCCGCTCCCTCGCTCTAGCGAAGCAGCGGAAGCAACAAATCCTTCCAGAAAAAGCCACCGGGAACATGTATCTCGCTGATCCGAGACCATGGGAAAATTATAAAGGGGGGAGAGAGATCCTTCGCGAGGAGGTGTGCTTTGAGAGGAGGAGAGGGGGGCCTTTTATAGGGGAGAGGGGGCACCCAAAGGGCATGGCGCCCAGACATGGGGGATACCCCCACCTCTCCCACATTCATGTGGGTGGAGCTCCCACTCAAAATGAAAATCCTCCACTTCCATAAAAGAGCCTCCACTCAAAAATCCAATCACATGCATTAAATTTCCACCAAATTTAATGCAAGCTCTCATTTAAATAAAACTCTTTTATTTATTTATTCAGAATTTTGTTAATTACTTTAATTAACAAAAATTCACATAAAACCCCTTGCTAGTATTCAATTTCACATGCAGAACCAGTTTCAGCAATTTCTGTCACATCCCAAGATTTTCCAAATCTTGTAATGTGAAAAATAAATGAATAAAATAAAACTTTGTTGATTTTCAGGGTGAGAAGAAACTTTTTGAATCCAATTTGAAACCTTCAAACCAACTTTGATCAAACATGTAGAGGGAGTGTCCCAACCTTTAAACAATATAAGGTGGTGTCCCCTGTGTTTACAATGCTAGTCCCTGGATCAATAGCTAGCATCCACAATTTAGATGTAATATCAAGAAACAAAGGTCATAATATAACTTTATAACCAGGAATAACATAATTTTATTACATCTTACATAGCTCATTTGGCTATTACATTACATTGCAGTGGAATAACTATAACATGGGGTCCTTCATCTTCAAAGTGCCACAGGCAGATGTTGGTTGTAGACTTTGTAATCCTAATCAATCAATCTTCACTAAAATCAATCAAACCTGCAACATTACAAGTTACAGCCACAAGGGTCAATACATTTGAATTGTATTGGCAAGTTTCACTACTATGTGGAATATAAGTGGATCCTAACATTACATGCATATTTGGCTAAGTAGAGTTTTAGGCTCATTTGCATAAAGAAAAATTTATCATATCTTTTCAAAATGGTTTTGGTCCTTTGTCAAATCTCCTTTTCAAAAATCCCTTGAACACCTTGGTAACCCCAAGTGTTCAAGTCTTTCTCAAAATCTCTTGAGCACCTTGGTAACCCCAAGTGCCTCAAGTTTTAAAAGTTTTCTTTTAGAAATTAGAGTGTCGAGATCTTCCGTAGCTTCAGGCCTTAGTTGCTCAGTGTTGTCCATAACCGGGGACACGGCTAAGTACTTAGAATTTTGATCTTCTGCAGAAGTTGTACACTTTACCCACATGACACGATCTCATCTTGATGCCACCAGTGGCCGCTGGATAAGTACTCACCAAGATGGAGTACTGGCAGATTGAGAATGTGACAAAGTCTTTTCATAGGAGTCCTCCCAATAAAAAATGCTAGCTTGTCTACCAGGCACAAATGTAGGGTTGCTCCCTTACACAAATCTAGTTAACCTGAAGATGCCAATGCATGGGTCTTCCACTATGTAGTTGACTAAGCCAGAGCCCATTTAGCATGTGGGGTCATACGGAAGCCACCAGTCGAGAAACATGTTCAATCTCTAAGTTTCCTGGGTGATTTTCCTTTGGAGCACAACACAAAGAGATTGCCATAGCATGGTTCCTTTTGTTGCCACCTTCTCCAAAACTCAAAGTATCCTTGTCCACCCAGGTGGTTCATTGAGTCCTTGTTTTATTATATAAAACATAAGTCTTTTCTCAATCTCATAAAATCTCAACATGTATCTCTTTTCAAAATATAGCATGGCTAAGCATGTATCAACTACATTGTTTTCACTAAGGAATGTATAGGGTATGCTATTAGGATTTAGCATAGCATAAGTATAGAAATTCTTTTCATGCATGTTTCAAAATCCACTAAGTATAATGAAAATAGTAGGACTTTAGATGATAGTGTCACTTGCCTTTTTGGTAGGGAATGATGGTTCACTCCTTGATCTTGCTAGTCTCACACTTTTCTAATTTCACTACAATCAATCAAGTAAACACAATATTAACTAGCATTCCAAACCAATATTAAATCAAACAATTTCACACACACAAAACAATGGGATCTAAGTTATGCATGCAAGCATGCAAGAGATGGTTCTATTTGCAAAGATGGTCTCCACTAGGCTTCTAAACTTTACAAGGTCAAAAGTGGTCATTTTCCTAAGTGGCAAAGTCATTTGTAAAAGGGTTTTATCCAAAATCATTTTTAAATCCATTCATCATTTTATGTGGTGAAAAATGTTTTTATCCTATCAAACCTTTTTAAGTCTTTCACCAAATGAGTTGCTAATCCACAAAACTTGGTTTTTTGGGTCAATAGGTTTGATCCAAGGCATTTTCCCAAAGTTTTTACTCAAAATCATTTTCATAACAAAAACCATTATTTTCATTTGGCTAGAATTGACTAAATCAAGTTTTCCATCCTAAACTTTACCAAATCGATTTTCCAAACTATGGGTTGGTTCCTAGGGTCAGTGAGTTTACAACAAACCATTTTGCAAAGGTTTTAACCCTAAAAACATTTTTAAACAATTTTTCTAATCTAAACAAGCACACAAAAGTATCTGCAAAAACAAGCAAACTAACAGATACTATTTACTAAACCAAAGGCATGGTTGGCTAGGGATTGTTCCACTGATTCCAATGATATAAAATTTGTAATTTTTGGACGTGTGGATCAAAAGTTACAAAGGTTTGAAAATTGAATCTATAACAGATTCAAATCTGTTTTTAAAACGAAACCTGGCCACGCGGCGCGTTCTGGTTGGATGATACCGGTTCGGCCGGATCGGCAACATGGACCATAGGATCTGAAGCGTATCGTGCGGCACAGGATTGATCTTACCCTTTCGATAAGTCATTCAATCGCGTGCCTCGGATCTGGATCGGACGGCTGTTAATGCCTGGCCAAGAACTGGCGGCGCGACGACGGCGGCGCGCGGCGGCGGTGCTCTGGATACGGCGTAACGGCGAGAACAGGAAGCGAGAGGAGTGGGGAAAATGTTCACCAGATTCGCCGTGGAATGCTGGTGCTCAACGTGGTCGTCTCCGTCGAAGGGGCGCTCGGGGTAGTCTTGAATCGCTCGCCGGAGTTGCTCTTTGCGTCAGATGGTCCTGCTCGTGGTTGGGGTGGGTGCTACAGATCTCAAGGAAGCAAACCGAGGGTACGGTTAGACGCGCTAGGACATGGTGTAGGTGTGTGCGTGAACAAGAGGAAGAGGGGCGGCCGGAAACTACCTGTGGGGCTCGTCGGAGTTGGAGCGAACGGCGACGTCGTTCAGAGCTTTTTGCAGACGTTGCTCTGGGGCGCCCGCGGTCGTATGGGTGGTAGGGGAAGAAGCGTCTGGGAGTGGGGAGTCTCCTAGTGTGCTCAGGGAGGCAGGGGGCAGTGTTGAGTCGCTGGAATCGGCACCGGACCTCGTCGGAGCAGAGGGTGGTGTCAGAGAAATTCCGAGCAGCCTAGTGGCTCTGGTCGAATGAGTTCTGAGGGGAAAGGAGGAGGGAGCGTGGGCGATTAAATGTGTGAGGTTACTGGGAGAATTCATTCAGCCATTTACTCGAATTGATGCGAGTAATTAGAGACAGCAACGGTGACGAGGGGGAGGAAGAACAGGTCGTTGCGGTGAGGACGATGAATAGGAAAAGTGGGGTCTGCTGGTCAGTGGGAAAAAGAGTGAGGGGAGGGTCCACCAGTCATTCACTGCATGGGTCAGGAAACGAGTGCGAAGCGTTTTTCTTCGGGGAGGGGGAGCTGGGCTGTTTGCTGGGCTTAGTGGGCTTGGCCGGTTGGGCTGAGTCCAGATTCCATTTTTTTTTTCTTCCTGAAACCTTTTCTTTTTCCAAAACGAATTTCTGTTTTTGAATTTCAAGCAAACAAATCACACTCAAATCAATTCAAACAATCACCAAACTTTGCAACTATGAATTTGGTTCTGTTCAGTAACATAAACCAAAATTCCAAAACCCAAATAATAATTTTATTTTTGGTCCATTATTAATTAAATAAATAGACCCTTGTTATTAAATCAAAAATAGAATTTGATGTTTATTTTAAAACTCCATTTTGAAATCTAATTATTTTCAAAACCAAATCAGTAGGTTTTATTTGGGAATATAAAATACTTGGAAAACTTATTTTTAAATAAATAAATAAGTTTTGATATTTTGGAAATAGTAAAACCTTTATTAACAAAACTTGGATATTAAATCCTTATTAATTTATTTTAAATAAACCTTTACCATTTTTATCAAAACAAAATGTTTTATTTCAAAAGCTTGGACAAGGTTTAATTTGGCTCTATAAAATAATCCTTATTTATAAAACTTCTATTTCTTTTGAAAACCAAATCCTTTTATTTAAAAGATCCAAAATAGTATTTCCAAAATATTTTATTTTCCTTTATTTAAAATGTTTATCTTTTTCAATCCCTTTAGGATTTTATTTAATCCAAATAGGTTTGAAGTTCCAATTGAATTTAAAAGTTTCTTCTGGCCCTGAAAATCAAACAAAATTTTATTTTATTCACTTATTTTTCACATTACAAGATTTGGAAAATCTTGGGATGTGACAAAACAAATCCTAAATGGATTTGAAAATACAAAACATTAAATAAGGGAAAATAAAAAAATATTTAGAATTACTATTTTGGTTCTTTAAATAAAAGATTTGGTTTTCAAAAGAAGAGGTAGATTTATAAGGATTATTTTATGGAACCAAAATAAACCTTGTTCAAGCATTTGAATTAAAACATTTTCTTTTTTATAAAAATAGTAAGGGTTTATTTAAATAAATAATAAGGATTTAATATCCAATTTTATTTAAATAAAAGGTTTTGCCATTTTAAATAAAACATCAAAACTTATTAAATTATTTTAAATAAGTTTTCCAAGTATTCTTTATTCTCAAACAAAACCTAGTGATTTGGTTTTGAAAGTATTTAGTTTTCAAATGGAGCTCTTAATTAAAATAAAACCCATTTGATTAATGAACTAATGTCCATTTTATTTAATTATAAATGGACTCTAAAATAAAAATATTATTTTATTTTGGGAATTGGTTTATGTTGTTAAACAGAACCAAATTAAATTGCAAAATGTGGTGAATGTTTGAATTAATTTGGATGCTTGATTTGTTGTTTGGAAATTCAAAATAGAAAATAGATTTGGAAAAAGATAAAACATTTGAAAGAAAAAAATAATAATCGGACATAGCCCACTAAGCCCAGCAAACAGCCCAGTTCCTCACTCCCGCAGAAAACTTTTCGCACTCGCTCACTGACCCACAGAGACGCTGACCAGTGGACCGAACTCCCCTCCCCTCTCTCTCGCTGACCAACCGACCCCACCCCTCCAGCTCATCTTCTTCCTCGCGCAGACGACGCCTTCGTTGCAAAGAGAACGCCGGCGATCAATTCGCGTAAATGGCCGCGTTAATCCACCCCGCGACCACGCCCATTTAACCGTCTGCGACTCCTCTTCCTTGCCCCTCACGCGCCTCCCTCTCTTTGCCCCCAGGCTACCCTGAATCGAGCTCGCCCTCTCACTGCTCCGACCACCGTCCCTCCTCAATTCCGGCCGAGCCTCGCCACCCCTTGCCTTTCCAAGCACACGGGAACATTCCCCACTCCCAGACGCATCTACCTGTACCTCCCATTCGACCGCGGGCGCCCCAGAGCGTCGTCAACCACTCCGACTGAGCGCCGCCGCGTCTGTCTTCCACTGCGGCGAACTCCACAGGTAAACTCCGTTCGCCCCAGCACTCCTCGATGATGCTCCCACACTCGCCTCGCTCTTGTGCATCTAACCATGCTCTTATCCTGCCTTAGGGCGATCTGCAACGTCGACCCCGACCACAAACAGAACCACCCGACGTTGTTCCCCACTCCGGCGAGGAATTGCTGCCATCCCTAAGCACCCCTTGCCACGTCGACCACACGTTGAGCACCACCTCGACCTCGCGAACACGGTGAGCACCTCCCCTTCCCTCCTTGCTTCCTAGAACCGCCAGTGGCCACCGCCGGACGTTGCCGCTGCCCGCGCCAGAAGACCGCCAGATTCTTTGAGTTCTTTGCGGATCGTAGGATCTAGATCGGACGCACACGATAGAAGCTAGGCAAAGAGGTAAGTAGCATCCTGCGCCGTGCGATCTGTTCAGATCCAACGCCCCGCAGAGGCCGATCCACCCGAACCGGTGTCGACCAGTAAGAACGCGACGCGTGGCTAGATTCGATTTAGAAACAGATTTGAAAAGATATTTGATTTGCAAATTGAAACCCCTGTAACTTTTGATCCACGCGTCCAAAAATTACAAACTTTATATCAATGGAATCAGTGGAACAAGCCCTAGCCAACCATGCATTTTTTTTAATAAAAAGCCTCTATTAAAATGTATGTTTTTGCAGAAACATTTGTATGCATGTTTAGGTTGTATAAATTATTCAAAAATGTTTTTGAGATTGAAATCCTTGCAAATTGGTTTGTTGTGAACTTACTGACCCTAGGAACCAACCCATGGTTTTAAAAATGGATTTTGTGAAGTTTAGGAATAAAAACTTGAATTAGCCCATTTCTAGCCAAATAAAAACATTAATTTTACTATGGAAATGACTTTGGAGTAAAAACTTTGGGAAAATGATTTGGATCAAACCTACTGACCCTAAACACCAAGTTTTTAGAAACAACAACTTATTTGGTGAACAACATAAAGTTGTTGCTTTGATAAAAACATTTCCCACCACATGAAATAATGAATGGAGTTAAAAATGGTTTGTGGATAAAACCCTTTTGCAAATGACTTTGCCACTTTGGAAAATGACCACCTTGGACTTTACAAAGTTTAGAGCCTAGTAGAAACCATCTTTGCAAATAAATATATCTTTTGCATGCTTGCATGCATGACCTAGTTTCTCTTATTTTATGTGTGTGTTTGATTGATTGAATATTGGTTAGAATGCTAGTTGATATTGTGTTTGCTTGATTGATTGTAGTGAAGTTAGAAAAGTGTGAGAATAGCAAGATCAAGAAGTGAATTATCATTCCCTACCAAAAAGGCAAGTGACACTATCATCTAAAGTCCTACTATTTTCATTATACTTAGTGGATTTTGAAACATGCATGAAAAGAATTTTTGTACTTATGCTATGCAAAATCCTAATAGGATACCCTAAACATTCCTTAGTGAAAACAATGTAGTTGTTACATGCTTAGCCATGCCCTATTTTGAAAAGAGATACATGTTGAGATCTATGAAGTTGAGAAAAGGACTTGTGTTTTTATATAATAAAACAAGGACTCAATGAACCACCTGGGTGGATAAGGATACTTTGAGTTTTGGAGAAGGTGGCAACAAAAGGAACCATGTCTATGTCAATCTCTTTGTGTTGTGCTCCAAAAGAAAACCACCCAGGAAACTTAGAGATTGAACATGTTTCTCCAATTGTGGCTTTAGTGTGCAACCACATGCTATTTATGGCTCTGGCTTAGTCAACTACATTGGGAAGACCCATGCATTGTCTTCAGGTTACTGAAAATGGGGACCTGGAATCCTACATGGGTACTGAATACAAGCTAGCAATGGTGTATGGGAGGACCCTCTGGAAAGACTTCATCACATTCTCAATCTGCCAGTACTCCATCTTGGTGAGCACTAATCCAGTGGCCACTGGTGGAAAAAAGATGAGATCGTGACATGTGGGTAAAGTGTACTACTTCTGCAGAAGATAATAAAATCTAAGTACTTAGCCGTGGCCCCGGTTATGGACAATACTGAGCAACTAAAGATTGAAGCTATGGGAAATCTCGACATTCCAATTTCTAAAAGAAAACTTTTAAGTAACAACAAAAGACTTGGTGCACTTGGGGGTACCAAGGATCTCAACAGATTTTGATAAAACTTGATGCACTTGGGGGTACCAAGGAGATCAAGAGATTTTTGACATGGACTTGAACACTTGGGAATTTACCAAGGAGTTCAAGGGATTTTGAAAAGGAGATTTGACATAAGACCAAAACCATTTTGAAAAGATAGGATAAATTTTGCTTTCTGCAAATAAGCCTAAAACCCTACTTATCCAAATATGCATGTAATGATAGGATCCACTTATATTCAACATAGTAGTGAAACTGGCCAATACAATTCAAATGTATTGACCCTTTGTGGCTGTAACTTGTAATGTTGCAGGTTTGATTGATGTTAGTGAAGATTGATTGATTAGGATTACAAAGTCTACACCCAACATGTTTGCCTGTGGCACTTTAAAGATCAAGGACCCCATGCTTATAGTTATTCCGCTGCAATGTAATGTAATAGCCAAATGAGCTAAGTAAGATGTAATAAAACTATGTTATTCCTGGTTATAAAGTTATATTATGACCTTTGTTTCTTGATATTACATATCAACTATGGATGCTAGCTATTGATCCAGGGACTAGCATTGTAAACACAGGGGACTCTACCTTATTAAAGGTTGGGACCCTTACAGATGGTATCAGAGCATTGTGTTGCCTGTAGGATTTGTAAACCTAGGATTGGACAAAAACCCTTAGAAAAATGGGAGTTGTATTTGTTCCAAAACTTAATTGCAAACAATCTTGTAAACTCTTTCCTCAACCATTTTTGTTTCAACTCTACATCTCTTCTATTTTCAACTTGACGGAAAAACCTACCCCATGGCCAAAGACTTCACCATGTGCAAAGGACTCCATCAACTCTAATGACTTCAACTTCTTCAACTCTAAGGACTTCAACATCTTCAGCATGTTCACCAAGGACCTCAACCTTGGATACCACTAAGGACTACAAGAGAGATAAGGAAATCTTGCTCAAGATATGGAGACTAAGGGAATGCAAAAATTAGAAGGAGATCATTTCACTAGAAGTTATTCTAATCAAGAGTTTTTCTCAAGGAAACCATGATCTCATGTAAAGAAGAATCAACCAAGAAGGATGGAAAGACCACAAGTAAACCCTATAGATGGACTACCATATTTTAGTTAAGTCAAACACACCAACTTATGTGATGTAACAAAAATATTTTTTCGCCTAAGTATGTGCTTGAACTTTGTTGTTTGAGTGAAAAGTTGTTTGTGATTGCATGCACATTGCTTGTGTGTTTTGTGATGTGTGTGATTAGAAATATTTCCTTAGAAATATCTTGCCTATTCTAATCTCCATTCAAACCCAAACAGATGACTACCCCAGGAGACACCAACATCAAGGTTGATGAAACCAACACCAACCAAGAGGACAACATGAAAGAGCTCATAGCAACCCAACACCAGTTGAACCAGATGACAGCTCAATTCATAGCTAACACCAGTGGGGAAGATCCAACACTGCAAGGATTTTTAGAAACTCAAGCCCAATTGATGCTTAAGGTGACTGATCAAATGATCAATATAGAAGAAAGCTATTCCAAAAGAGTTTTTGACAACAAGGATGACAGAAATGTTATTCTAGATGGAGCCCCAGCTTGCATTATTTGTGGAGACAAAGATCATACTTCCAAGGAGCATGGAGATCAATGCCCCAATTGTGAAGGGAAACATCCAGTTGGACAATGTCCCACCTCTCAAGCTACTTGTTATCTTTGTGAAGGGAACAACCATGTTCCTATCCAATGCCCCATCTATTCCATTGTTGAGCAAAGGAAACAAGGTGGAGTGCAACAAATGATTGAAAACCATGCAGAAGGACCCAAGTCTACCAAGAAGGTTGATGACAAAGGAAAAGGACCACTTATACCTCCAAACAAGACAACCCAATTCAAAGGACCAAAGAAAGGTCATATGAATTATCCAAAGAGCAATAGAAGATCCAAGAGGCATGTAGACATTCCTACCTACCAGATAACATATGAACACCATGAACTGGATGCACTCCTAGCTTTGGAGAAACCCAAGAAGCAAAAGAAGGAAAAAAGCCATGTGCAATGTCATAAATGTAAAGAAATGGGACACTATTCCAGTGAATGCCCAGAAACCAGAAGAATAAGGAAATTGACCAAGTGGTGTGCAACAACTGCAAAGAGCTAGGCCACTTTGTAGCAACTTGTCCACATGAGCCACGTAAAGAACTCAAAGATATCAATTGTTTCAATTGAAAGAACCCAGGACATTATGCAAGCAACTGTCCAGAAAAGATGAAAAACAAGTTGAACAAGCCTATGGAGAATCTCAACCTTGGCCCATGAGTCAAGTGTGGAAACAAAGGACAAAATGCAGATGTTTGCCCAGAGAAGTTTCCCCAAGATTCCAAGAAGGCCAATATGTAATTTGGTTTGGAAATTTTTAAGGGTGGTAGTATCCCAGTTGTTTGAGCCTACTTGTAACCCTAGCTTTCCCAAATCTCGGGAAGAGATTTATTTTAAGGGTGGTAGCCTGTCACATCCCAAGATTTTCCAAATCTTGTAATGTGAAAAATAAATGAATAAAATAAAACTCAGGGTGAGAAGAAACTTTTTGAATCCAATTTGAAACCTTCAAACCAATTTTGATCAAACAAATCCTAAAGGGATTTGAAAATACAAAACATTAAATAAGGGAAAATAAAAAAATATTTGGAATTACTATTTTGGTTCTTTAAATAAAAGATTTGGTTTTCAAAAGAAGAGGTAGATTTATAAGGATTATTTTATGGAACCAAAATAAACCTTGTTCAAGCATTTGAATTAAAACATTTTGTTTTTAAAAAAATAGTAAGGGTTTATTTAAATAAATAATAAGGATTTAATATCCAATTTTATTTAAATAAAAGGTTTTACCATTTTAAATAAAACATCAAAACTTATTAAATTATTTTAAATAAGTTTTCCAAGTATTCTTTATTCTCAAACAAAACCTACTGATTTGGTTTTGAAAGTATTTAGTTTTCAAATGGAGCTCTTAATTAAAATAAAACCCATTTGATTAATGAACTAATGTCCATTTTATTTAATTATAAATGGACTCTAAAATAAAAATATTATTTTATTTTGGGAATTGGTTTATGTTGTTAAACAGAACCAAATTAAATTGCAAAATGTGGTGAATGTTTGAATTAATTTGGATGCTTGATTTGTTGTTTGGAAATTCAAAACATAAAATAGATTTGGAAAAATATAAAACATTTGAAAGAAAAAAATAAGAATTGGACACAGCCCACTAAGCCCAAGAACAGCCCTCCTCACTCAGAAAAAGTTTCGCTCCATCGACCCACGAGACGACCAGTGGACCCAACTCCCTCCCTCTCTCGTGACCAACCGACCCACCCCTCCTCATCTTCTTTCTCACAGACGACGCCCGATCAGTAAAAGGAAGCAGCGATCAATTCGCGTAAATGGCCGCATTAATCCACCGCGCGACCACGCCCATTTAACCGCCTGCTTCTCCTCTTCCTTTCCCCTCACGCGCCTCCCTCTCTCTGCCCAGAATCATGCTCGCCCTCTCACTGCTCCGACCATCGTCCCTCCTCAATTCCGGCTGAGCCTCGCCACCCCTTGCCTTTCCATGCACACGGGAACATTCCCCACTCCCAGACGCATCTCCATGTACCTCCCATTCGACCACGGGCACCCCACACTACAAGGAATCTGGCATTATATGACCCTCTATTTTCGTCACAAAATCGTCACAGTAGTCCGTTTATGACGATTCTATGACGATTTTGAGATCGTCGAAAGCTGGGCGTCGCTAATGAACTATAACGATACTATGACGATTTGGGATCGTCATAACCTCTATAACGTTCCAAAATCGTCATGTGCAACCAGCCCACGCCACGTGGACGATCCGACGTGGCAGAAATTTGTGACGAAATGAAAACGTCTTAACGTGAATTTAGCCCGGTCCATACTGATTATTATATGGGCCAGCCCATTAATTTGGTCCATTATGAATTATTATTCTGGAATTTTTTTTCGAGTTATTGGGCCAAACAGATGCATTTTTAGGGTTCTCTATATTCTGGCTACTGGACTTTTTAGTGTCGGGCTTACATTTGGGAGATGGCATTACTCAGTATATTAGCTTATATTTCAGTTTTTTTTCTGAAAAAGAAATGTCCATTTACACTTTCTTCTGGGCCAAGGCCTTTTATTCCAGTCCAGATTACTTTGGCTATGGCCATTTCATTACTGTGGGTTGTGGCCTGTTTACTAAGGCCACTATTTCATTCAGCACAAACTAAATAGACAGGAAATCAACATTTGAAATTCAAAACCAATATTTCGATACATCATGTAGCATTTCAAACACTAAATTAACATCATGTAGCATCAGGCATCATTGAGCATCAGGCATCATTTCAAATAACAGCAGGTTCAGGTTCAGTCATTTCAAGTAACATCATGATGTAGGATCAGGTTCAGTCATCAGGTTCACAGCCAATACATCAGGTTCAGTCATCAGGTACATCAGGTTCACAGCCAAAACGACAGCAAGATACTCACAGCAAGGTACTCAAATAACAGCAAGATGAGCATCGCCAAAAAAACAGTAATAAGATACCCATCGCCCAGCAAGATACCCATCATGTGATTTTGGCTCCAAATAAAGCCATCATGTGAGCAAGCTTCTCCTCATGCTCTTGCGCCCTCTTGACCAGCACCTGGTACTCCTTGTCCCGTTGAGCTTGTGCGACTTACGCCTCTTAACGCCTTCTTGATTGCAGCCAATTCTTGGACATCTCTTCACTTGTTGCTCCGACTTACGCAACTTCTCTTGCGGTCATGGACATGAGCGGATACAGCATGTGAACTGTTCATCTTGTTCTTGGAGCCCGTCGAGGCAAACATTCTTCAGAATGTGCTTGACGGCCTCATTGGTGAGAACTTGGGCAACCACCTCCACAGCAGACTTTGGCTGTTCACATTTCATGCACCGGCTTAGCCATCTCACTTCCATTTTCTGCCATTTGGAATCGTTGCTCAAAGATGTTAGGAAACATTAGCATGTGCACAAATAGTAGGAGCAGAATCGCAGAAAAATAAGTTAATCCACTAGGAGCAAAAGCAAAGAAATATGAAATGGACAACGATTACATAAGTTCTTAAAGTAGACAAGAACTACGACATACTTGGAGAGCAACCTTCCTAGAAGAAATGAAGAATAACATGCTTACCAAACAACTATAGACCATATCCAACATTAATAAGCTTATCAAGTTGACCATTAAAGAAACCTAGGCAAAACTAAACAAGTCCACACACAGATTTAATCACAACCAGGAAAGGAGTGACTCACTATAGCATCTTGAATCATGACGGAGAAACCAGCTTTCTTCTTTGTGGGTGACCTTAAACATGCCAATGGCATTAAGCTCTTCACCCTGACGTTCCTCCCTCTGAAATGATTTCCAACATTATTAAGAACACAGGCTTATAAGGACACAAGTTAATTATGCCTAAATAAAAATGTAAGTGTATCTTACAGCTGCATAAAGATGAGCTAGATAGCACCGCGAACCGGTCTTCTGCTGAAACTTTACTAGTCCTCGATTGGTCATGTTCTTTTGGCATGTGTCCTACATATGGGAGCATTTTTATAAGAACATTTCCATCAATCTGCATACTAGAATATAAACTACTTTATGAGACTTGACCAGATTATGTATCATATCAAGCAACAAAATGAGCATGTATCCTATCACATATAACATCAGATAAAATAAAGCAGTTCACTTGACATGAATGTTCCTTCAACATTGAAACTTCAAAAAACAGTAGTTGATAGCATATAAAACTACAGTACATGGTAATTACAGAATGTAAAGGTCAAGAAATGCAAAATACCATGTGTTTCGGGTTTGTCCACAGCTTGAGCAGCGCTTGCCATTCCTCATCAGAGATGTATGAAACAGGGGACTTGATGCTGAGTTCAGCTGCTGGTACTTGATCGAAAAACTTCTTCTTGACCAAATGTCGTCTTTGTTTTGAAACATTCTTCAAGATATCAGTGCAGGCTACCTTAACTTCCTGTGCATCAGTGTCCATCTCAAAATTTGCCTACAAACACAGTAAATAAAGCAATGATAAGATAAGTAACCAAATGACAAAAAATAGTAGAAAAAACAGATTCGTAAGGACTCATGAGCTTACAAAGAACATTTCCTATATAGTCTTTCACCATAGCCTTGTCCTTTTTGTATTCCTTGAAGTGTGGAAGAATGGGTGTATGGCTTCTTGCAATCATCCCACCTTCTGATGCAAACTTTGCAGCTAGCACGGGCCTCTCGGGGCGTTTCATCCCTTTAGCAATTTCAATCCTCACTTTGCTTCCCAAACCCTTGGTCATCTTTTCCAGGCCTGTGCCTTTTCTCTTGCGGCTGACTACCACAAGTGATGTGCCTGAAATAGAAGCAAGAAGTACAATATCAGTAGAAATAGAATCTATAACAAGAAAAATTACAGCAAGTTTTCCAAATATCGACAATAAATATATTTTAAATCAGATGTGCAAATAAATTACAGAAAACAGATTTGGGCGCTTGTTTAGTTTGGAAATACTGATATCCATGCACAGCAGTAATCTCAATTAATTGACTAGTAAAGAATTTGTGCTACTACTATTTCATACTTACCTTCATCACCCATAGGCTGCTCAAAGCGGAATCAATTCATCATTTCCACCGTAGGCGCATAGCAGTGAGGTCCATACTGACACGGTACTTCCTTCATCCATGGACATAGACCCATCATCCCATTGCATTGAGATTCCACCATCCTTGCAAAGTAGGCCTCCTTCATTGGCTACATCAACCACCTTCGCTTCGCTTGTGACTCTAGCAAGAGCATGTTCATCAAGACACATCAACTTATCTGATGCTCCTGGTGGTACCGCAAACACCCTTCATGGAGCCATTGTTGTAGTTGTATCTGGGCTACGTGTACTATTTCTCTTTCTCTTAGCACACTTCTTCCTCCTCCTAGGAACCTTCGGGACCTCGCATGAAAAGCATTAGACCACAGATCAGAAATAAAACATTGTAAGCATAGAATGAAGGAAAACAAGGAAAAACACACATCAAACAAATAAACCCCCTCCAAACAAGTTAGAATTTGCACCTTTACAATCTTGTCCACTACAAGATGCCAACTTCTTCCTCAATAATATCTTCATCTCTAGGATTGTAGTCCGAGCTCGCCTTGTGTTATGGCAGATGCGGAGGAGTCCTCAGCTATTATTGCACTACCATTTGAGTTTCTAATCATTGAGGCTATCCGGGAGATGCCAAGAGATTGGAAGACACGGTTGTTCCTCATCATTGTCCTAGCCCTAATCTTCTCAAGTTCAGTGAGGGGCGCTTCTTTACATGGATAAGAAAATATGCATTAGATGGATGGTTGAAATGCATATGGGAGCAAGACAACTCAAATAGCCAATGTATCTTATCAGGTTTTAGTTTCATTAAATCTAGTAGATTAACAAGAAATTTCTATATTGAAAATATAAACCAGTACATGGACCAGGGAACCCATGAAGCATTTGATGACAAGGTGTGAACCAAAGACGCAGAATAAGTACATGGACAATCAAAAGATTATAGCAGAGAAATTATAGCACATACAAGCTTACAAGCAAGATTATAGCAGAAATTTTAGCACATCAAAGCTACAAGCAAGATTATAGCAGCAGACAAGCTTATAAGCTTAGCACATCCAATCACAGCATTACATGGACAACCAAACATATTACAATCTTAGCACATCCAATCACAGCATTTATAGCATCAAGCATATACATGAGGAGCAATTTGCATACCAGCAGGCTGCGTCTTCCTTGTCATTCTTCCCATTCCTGATCTCAAAATCCTGAGCAACATCAAGTAAAAGTCAGACCGTGTGTTGTCAATAGATGCTTCCACAAAGATCAGATAGACATACACAGTTACACAAAGGTCCAGTTATAAAATCTGCGCATTAACTACAAAGTTACACTAAGCATTACACATAAACTTGGTATAGTCTTAGAGAACTCAAAATAAACATACACACATAGCCAGGTACCATGTACACCCATCAGTACATGGGCAAACCCAAAAAATAGAGTGGAACAGGGGCAAACAGAGTGCTCACATCACTACACACATCAGTACCTTGCTCCAACATTTGCCTAGAACAGGGGCAAACTCAAAATAAACATACACACATAGCCAGCTACCATGTACACCCATCAGTACATGGGCAAACCCAAAAAATAGAGTGGAACAGGGGCAAACAGAGTGCTCACATCACTACACACATCAGTACCTTGCTCCAACATTTGCCTAGAACAGGGGCAAACTCAAAATAAGCATCAGATTATAGTCAGTACAGATCTTCAAACCCAAAAAAATCAATAGATACAAGCTAGGACAGAACGAGCATCAATAGATAAAAGCTACATCCATCATAGTCAGTACAGATCTTCAAACCCAAAAAATCTACGAACCAACTCATAGTCGACAGATTATAGTCGAGAAAAAGAAGAGAGGTTCCCTATCTTCTGAACATGGACATGGACAATAAACCTCCCTATCAGATCAAAGTCTAACCTAACCCTAACCCTAGACACGCCATGGAAGCCAAAACCTAACCCTAAACACGCCATGGGAGCCAAACCCTAACCCTAGACATGCCATGAGACAAACCCTAACCCTAGAAAGGGGAAGTAGGAGGAGCTAGGGAGATAGCCGAGACTCACACTGCTGGGAGATGGAGGGACGTCGTGGGAGATGGAGGGAGGGGTGGGTCGTGGGAGATGGAGGGAGGTGTGGGTCGTGGAGCAAGCACTGGAGGGGTGGGTCGTGAAGCGAGCGCTGCCGATAGAGGGAGATGGAGGGAGGGAGAGGGAGGGAGCGAGCGCTGCCGATGGGGATGGAGGGAGGGGTGGGTCGCCGTGGCCGTCGGGAGCGAGTGCGCCGTCGCTGCTCGCGTCGTGAGATGGGGGTGGGTGGAGATGGGGATGGATGGAGTGGCCGAGTGGGGATGGGTGGGTCGGTCGACTCGGTGGGCGAGTGGGGATGGGTGGACCGAGTCCAATTGTCCAAATTGCCCATGCCGAAATCTGTGGGCGGGAGACGTCGGCGGGACAGGGGGAAATTTTGGATTCTGGCGGCAGAATTTTGGATTTTGGTTTATATAAGGGTTTTTATGCTATATATGTCACATAAAATGATGCCCACATAAAATGATGTAGCATGAAAAAAATTCTTGGTATTTTTCCTTGCAACCGTGTCACATAAAATGACGCCACGCGAAAGATTTACATTGTTCGGACAGTTTTTGAATATTTTACGCCAGTTTCAAACTATGGTCAAAACGACGGGCATGAAGGTTCTTAGCTAGGGGATGAGTATCGCCAAACTTGCATTGGATCTCTAATAAAACATCATATTGTGAGTCTAAAAATGATTTTGCAAAAAATCATGAGCATACGATAATGTACCTGTAGTTCAAATCGGACCCAGTTCCTACCGATTCGGCAGACATTTGTCTTTTTCGCCAGGGGTGGAACGAAAGGTTTTAGATACCCCAGTTGGGACATTTGTAAATGTAAGGTGGTCTATCATTTTAGAAAAATGTGGTGCTGGCATTTCGAAACTTTCATTTGGTGGTTGATTCACAAAACGGCCCGTTTTTTGCGCTCGAAAAATAGAAAATGGTTTTTCGGTGCGACGACAAGGAAAACTTTCTCCTGCAACATTGTTCGCCATCCCAGGATGCACATGCATGCACAATATGGGCATGTTATCACAAACTATGCAGCGATTCTTGCCATAACATTGGCCATTTGGACCGAAAAGCCATGAAACCTCAAACATGATAGCTCATTTTGAGAAGGACTTTTCGAGATGCAATCAAAATACCAAGTTTGGTATTTTTCCTTGCAACCGTGTCACATAAAATGACGCCACGCGAAAGATTTACATTGTTCGGACAGTTTTTGAATATTTTACGCCAGTTTCAAACTATGGTCAAAACGATGGGCATGAAGGTTCTTAGCTAGGGGATGAGTATCGCCAAACTTGCATTGGATCTCTAATAAAACATCATATTGTGAGTCTAAAATGATTTTTCAAAAATCATGAGCATACGATAATGTACCGTAGTTCAAATCGGACCCGATTCCTTGATTCGGCAGACATTTGTCTTTTTCGCCAGGTGGAACGAAGGTTTTAGATACCCAGTTGGGACATTTGTAAATGTAAGGTGGTCTATCATTTTAGAAAATGTGGTGCTGGCATTTGAAACTTTCATTTGGTGATTGATTCACAAACGGCCCTTTTTGCGCTCGAAAAATAGAAAATGGTTTTTCGACGACAAGGAAAACTTTCTCCTGCAACATTGTTCGCCATCCCAGGATGCACATGCATGCACAATATGGGCATGTTATCACAAACTATGCAGCGATTCTTGCCATAACATTGGCCATTTGGACCGAAAAGCCATGAAACCTCAAACATGATAGCTCATTTTGAGAAGGACTTTTCGAGATGCAATCAAAATACCAAGTTTGGTATTTTTCCTTGCAACCGTGTCACATAAAATGACGCCACGTGAAAGATTTACATTGTTCGGACAGTTTTTGAATATTTTACGCCAGTTTCAAACTATGGTCAAAACGACGGGCATGAAGGTTCTTACCTAGGGGATGAGTATCGCCAAACTTGCATTGGATCTCTAATAAAACATCATATTGTGAGTCTAAAAATGATTTTTTCAAAAAATCATGAGCATACGATAATGTACCTGTAGTTCAAATCGGACCCAGTTCCTGCCGATTCGGCAGACATTTGTCTTTTTCGCCAGGGGTGGAACGAAAGGTTTTAGATACCCCAGTTGGGACATTTGTAAATTTAAGGTGGTCTATCATTTTAGAAAACTGTGGTGCTGGCATTTCGAAACTTTCATTTGGTGATTGATTCACAAAACGACCCTTTTTTGCGCTCGAAAAATAGAAAATGGTTTTTCGGTGCGACGACAAGGAAAACTTTCTCCTGCAACATTGTTCGCCATCCCAGGATGCACATGCATGCACAATATGGGCATGTTATCACAAACTATGCAGCGATTCTTGCCATAACATTGGCCATTTGGACCGAAAAGCCATGAAACCTCAAACATGATAGCTCATTTTGAGAAGGACTTTTCGAGATGCAATCAAAATACCAAGTTTGGTATTTTTCCTTGCAACCGTGTCACATAAAATGACGCCACGCGAAAGATTTACATTGTTCGGACAGTTTTGAATACTTTACGCCATTTCAAACTATGGTCAAAACGACGGGCATGAAGGTTCTTAGCTAGGGATGAGTATCGCCAAACTTGCATTGGATCTCTAATAAAACATCATATTGTGAGTCTAAAATGATTTTTGCAAAAATCATGAGCATACGATAATGTACCGTAGTTCAAATCGGACCCGTTCTCCGATTTGGCGACATTTGTCTTTTTCGCAGGTGGAACGAAAGGTTTTAGATACCCCAGTTGGGACATTTGTAAATGTAAGGTGGTCTATCATTTTAGAAAAATGTGGTGCTGGCATTTCGAAACTTTCATTTGGTGGTTGATTCACAAAACGGCCCGTTTTTTGCGACGAAATTTGACTCACTTACTACAGATTCAAATCTTATTTTATTCTAATAAAAAGTTGTTGCAAAATCTCACATATATAAAAGAATTTTTTTTTCAAAATCTCACATATATAAAAGAAAATGAAAATCTTATTCTAAATCTTATTTTGTTTTCGAATGTGTTTTTTCAAAATCTCACATATATAAAAGAAAATAAAAAGTTGTTGCAGACTTAACGCCTCCCTCCCCCGGACACGGCTCCCTAGCGATTGCCTTTGAGTCAGCGACATGTGGGTCCCGCGGGGTGGGTCCCACCTGTCACGATCCAAAGTCGAGGATCTCGCCCCTCCCTCCCTCCGCCTCCTCGAGCCACTCGCCTCCCTCCCCCCTCTAAGTCCCCCAAGTCCCTCCCTTTCCTCCAAGTCCTCTAGCCATTCGCCTCCTCCTCCCTCCCCTGGAGCTCTCCACGATCCGCCTCCCTCCCCCTCCTCGAGCACCGCCGTAAGCCCCTCTCCCCCCCAAGTCCCTCCCTCCCTTTCCCCGCAAGCCCCTCTCCCTCTCCCTCCCTCTCCCCCCCTCGAGCTCTCCGCCGATCTGTGATCGCTCCAAGCCGTGAACCCGCATTCTCCGATGTTGTTGTTTACATTCGCCGCTTTTTGATCAATCATTATGTTGTGTATCCAATTCCAAGCCCGAACTGTATCCTTTGACCAAGTCTTTTCTTATGCCCATGTCTTCCAAATCAAGCCTAGAGTTAACTGTATCCTTTGACTTCCGGTCGATGTTCATAAATGTGCCAAGCAGATTATCACATATTTTTTTCTCGATATGCATTACATCAAGGTTGTGCCTCAACTTGAGATCTGCCCAGTAAGGGAGGTCCCACAAAATAGCCCTCCGGTCCCAACATTGTCCATCCTCACGCTTCCTTTTCTTCTGATGTTTTCCAGGTCTCACATCTTTCACATTGTGAAGCTGTTGCTCGAGCTCTTCTTTAGTGAACTCCGCCGGCTAGTCACGGGTTTCAGTTTTTCCATTGAAATCTTTGCTTTTTCGCCAAGGATGGTGGCGGGGAAGAAAACGGCGCCCCCCGGTCCAACATATCTTGTTCCTTATTCTTTCCGAGCACGGATCCTTGTCACAACGCACACATGCTTGATAACCAGACGTGAGCCTCCCCGACAAAGTGTGCAGCGCTGGGAAATCATGGATACACCATATTACCGCAGCACAGAGATCGAACTTATCAGGACTCAGGGCATCATAGGTACAGACACCTTTCCAGAGTTTGAGGAGATCTTCTACTAGGGGCTCCATAAAGACATCAAAATCTTTTCCTGGAGATTTTGGACCGGGGATTAGCAAAGCCATCATGAAGTTGGACTGCTCCATACATGCCCATGGTGGAAGATTATGCAGCACAACAAATACCGCCACATGCTATATTTCGAGCTCATTCCAAATGGATTAAAGCCATCCGGCAAGGCCGAGTCGATGTTCCTCGTGATCGGCAAACTCTTTATGTTTATCATCAAAATCTTTCCATGCCTTTCCATCGGTGGATGGCTAAGTTCATTATCCACGGGTTGCCGCTTTAGCTTGTGCCATTGTACATCCTCCATTGTTTGAAATGAACATCCTCTGTAGCCTTGGAATCACAGAAAGTACCTCAACACCTTCTCGTATCGCTTCCTCCCATCCGCATCTTTCCACCTTGAGGCATCACATTTCGGGCACCTGTCATGCTTGGCGTACGTGTTCCGAAACAAGATACAGTTGTTCGGGCAGACATGGATTGAATCATAACCAAGCCCCAATCTACCGATTATACCCAATGCTTCTTCATAAGATTTGGGAATTGCACTTTTAGGGTATTGGATGGTCAAGATACGGAGTATTTCGTTGAAGGCAACATTGCTAATTCGGTAGAAGGACTTGACATGGAGTAACTTCACGGTAAAAGAAAATCTGGACAATGTCCCACCATCACTAGTCAAGGCTTGGCCTCCTCTATCAGCTCGGCATAGATTGTATGCTCCAAAGACCTTGCGGTTCAGACTCGTACAAATCCCTAAACAGATCAGGGATTCTATCATCCTCATAGCCATCCTCTGCCTCCAAACCAACATCCTCTTGCGGAACATCATCTTGTACAAACTCACCGCCATCATCAACATGATCTGCGCCTTCACCAGGTTCAGGTTCAGCTCCGGGTTCTGGATGTAAAGGCTCTCCATGATGGATCCACCTATCATACGTGCATGCCATCCCACGCATTAGCAGATGAGCCTCTACATTTGGTAGAGTTTGTTCAACACGATTCATACAGCTGGGGCATGGGCATAAAACTTGAGCATCATCGGGAACACTTCTACGGACAAATCGCATGAACTCATCCACTCCCCTTAGATGCTCATAAGAAAGCCTTCTAACTCCTTTTGTTATCCAGCTTCTGTCCATCTGCAAAAGACCGAAAAATATTGCAAGTTAGAATTGCACTGAAGTGTACACACTAGCTAGCAGAAATTAAACAAAAACCTAGATAAGCTCCAACAATATAGTTCTATGCCTACATCTAGCTAAAGGCAAAAAAGACCTGAAGGTTTGGGCTTGAATTGATTCTAAACATCATCTGAAAATATGGATTTTGAAACCCTAATGAAACCAGGCTCTGAAATTAACAGGGAAGTAAACAGGGGAGAGAGGAGAGGGTGCTAACCGATGTATACTGCTGCACCTCCTCCACCACCACCACGACCGCTGCAGCCCTCACGCCTCGGCCCCTCCGCCGGCGGCCCTCCGGCCACACGAGCCCCTCCGCCGGGCGCTTAGCTCCTCCGCCCGGCAACCACCGCCTCTTCCCTTCCGCGGTCCGTGCGTCAGCGCGTCGCCCGCCGCTTCGCCGTCCGCCGGTCGGCCCGCCGCCGCCCTTCTGCTCTGTGTGGTAAGGTTTGGTTCTGTTCTGTTTGGTTTGGTTCTGTGGTTCTCGTATACATTCTGTTCTATTTGGTTCTGTTCGATAATACTAATAGTATAGATACAGTTGTTTATACATTATCTGCAACAACACAACTATAGCATAGTGGTTATGGCAGCTGCCTCACATCGCTAGGTCGTGGGTTCAAGTCCCATCTAGTGCAATCTTTTTTGCCTAACAATATTATCTAGGCCAAAGAAGCTATTGGGCCTGACCTGAAAGAATCAGCCCATCTAGGCCCGACCTAAAAAATCCCTAGCACACAACTAACACGACACGTGGATCACATTGAGGAGGTGGCAGCACAGTCATCCTAGTGCTTAACATACTACGACGTTATTATAGCGTCATAAGTGACTATGACGATTCTATATCGTCGTAGTATGCTCCAATCAAGGCCCCAAACAGTACACACCAGCTTATGACGATTTCGTGTAAATAATTTAAGACGTTTTTGGGACAAATCGTCATGCATTTGCTATCCTTTGCCCCTTCCAAACAGCTCATGACCAACTGCAGCAAGATCGTCATAAATTTATGACGATTTCTTTCGGGGTCACTATCAAAAGGTCATAGTATAGCACATTTCTTGTAGTGCCAGAGCGTCGGTAACCACTCCGACTGAGCGCCGCCGTGTCTGTCTTCCACTCCGGCGAACTCCACAGGTAAACTCCGTTCGCCCCAGCACTCCTCGATGATGCTCCCACACTCGCCTCGCTCTTGTGCATCTAACCATGCTCTTATCCTGCCTTAGGGCGATCTGCAACGTCGACCCCGACCACAAACAGAACCACCCGACGATGTTCCCCACTCCAGCAAGGAATTGCTGCCATCCTTGAGCACCCCTTGCCACGTCGACCACACGTTGAGCACCACCTCAACCTCGCGAACACGGTGAGCACCTCCCCTTCCCTCCTTGCTTCCTAGAACTGCCGTAGCGCCACCGCCTGGACGTCGCCGCCGTCTGCCGCCGCGCAGCGCCGCCAGTTCTTTGTTGAGTTGCTGCGGATCGTAGGATCTAGATCGGACGCACACGATAGAAGCTAGACGAAGCAGTAAGTAGCATCCTGCACCGTGCGATCTATTCAGATCCAACGCCCCGCAGAGACCGATCCACCCGAACCGGTGTCGACCAGTAAGAACGCGACGCGTGGCTAGATTCGATTTGAAAACAGATTTGATTTGCAAATTGAAACCCCTGTAACTTTTGATCCACGCGTCCAAAAATTACAAACTTTATATCAATGGAATCAGTGGAACAAGCCCTAGCCAACCATGCATTTTGTTTAATAAAAAGCCTCTGTTAAAATGTTTGTTTTTGCAGAAACATTTGTATGCATGTTTAGCTTGTATAAATTATTCAAAAATGTTTTTGAGATTGAAATCCTTGCAAATTGGTTTGTTGTGAACTTACTGACCCTAGGAACCAACCCATGGTTTTAAAAATGGATTTTGTGAAGTTTAGGAATAAAAACTTGAATTGGCCCATTTCTAGCCAAATAAAAACATTAATTTTACTATGGAAATGACTTTGGAGTAAAAACTTTGGGAAAATGATTTGGATCAAACCTACTGACCCTAAACACCAAGTTTTGAGAAACAACAACTTATTTGGTGAACAACATAAAGTTGTTGCTTTGATAAAAACATTTTCCACCACATGAAATAATGAATGGAGTTAAAAATGGTTTATGGATAAAACCCTTTTGCAAATGACTTTGCCACTTTGGAAAATGACCACCTTGGACTTTACAAAGTTTAGAGCCTAGTAGAAACCATCTTTGCAAATAAAACTATCTTTTGCATGCTTGCATGCATGACCTAGTTTCTCTTATTTTATGTGTGTGTTTGATTGATTGAATATTGGTTAGAATGCTAGTTGATATTGTGTTTGCTTGATTGATTGTAGTGAAGTTAGAAAAGTGTGAGACTAGCAAGATCAAGAAGTGAACTATCATTCCCTACCAAAAAGGCAAGTGACACTATCATCTAAAGTCCTACTATTTTCATTATACTTAGTGGATTTTGAAACATGCATGAAAAGAATTTGTATACTTATGCTATGCTAAATCCTAATAGGATACCCTAAACATTCCTTAGTGAAAACAATCTAGTTGTTACATGCTTAGCCATGCCTATTTTTAAAAGAGATACATGTTGAGATCTATGAAGTTGAGAAAAGGACTTGTGTTTTTATATAATAAAACAAGGACTCAATGAACCACCTGGGTGGATAAGGATACTTTGAGTTTTGGAGAAGGTGGCAACAAAAGGAACCATGTCTATGGCAATCTCTTTGTGTTGTGCTCCAAAAGAAAATCACCCAGGAAATTTAGAGATTGAACATGTTTCTCCAATTGTGGCTTTCGTGTGCAACCACATGCTATTTATGGCTCTGGCTTAGTCAACTACATTGGGAAGACCCATGCATTGTCTTCAGGTTACTGAAAATGGGGACCTGGAATCCTACATGGGTACTGAAGACAAGCTAGCAATGGTGTATGGGAGGACCCTCTGGAAAGACTTCGTCACATTCTCAATCTGCCAGTACTCCATCTTGGTGAGCACTAATCCAGTGGCCACTGGTGGCAAAAAGATGAGATCGTGACATGTGGGTAAAGTGTACTACTTCTGCAGAAGATAATAAAATCTAAGTACTTAGTCGTGTTGTAGGGGTCTCAACCTAATAATAAGATAGAGCCCCCCTGTGTTTTACAATGCTAGTCCCTGGATCAATAGCTAGCATCCACAGTAAAGATGTAATATCAAGATACAAAGGTCATAATATAAATTTATAACCAGGAATAACATAATTTTATTACATCATACATAGCTCATTTGGCTATTACATTACATTGCAGCGGAATAACTATAAGTATGGGTCCTTCATCTTCAAAGTGCCACAGGCAGATGTTGGTTGTAGACTTTGTAATCCTAGTCAATCAAACAATCTTTCTTTTAAAACAATCAACCTGCAACATTACAAGTTACAGCCACAAGGGTCAATACAGTTTGAATTTTATTGGCAAGCTTCACTTTTATGTATAAAAAGAGTGGATCCTATCATTATATGCATATCAGGCTAAGTAGAGTTTAAGGCTTATTTGCATAAAGCATTGTTTTTATCCTATCTTTTCAAAAGGGGTTTTTAAGACCATTGTCAAATTTCTTTTCCAATTCCTTGAACTCCTTGGTAGAAACTCAAGTGTTCAAGTCCTTGTCAAAATCTCTTGAGCCACTTGGTAACCCCAAGTGCAACAAGTTTTATCAAAACCTCATGAGTTCCTTGGTAACCCCAAGTACATCATACTCTTGTGCACCTTGGTAACCCCAAGTGCAACAAACTTTATCAAATCTCTTTGAATTCCTTGGTACCCCCAAGTGCATCAAGTTTTTATATTAGAAGTTGGAATGTCGAGATCTCCCATAGTTCAAACTTTAGTTGCTCAGTATTGTCCATAACCGGGGACACGGCTAAGTACTTAGATTTTATTAACTTCTGCAGAAGGAGTACACTTTACCCACATGACACAATCCCATCTTGTTGCCACCAGTGGCCTACTGGATTAGTGCTCACCAAGATGGAATCTTGTGGACCGAGAATGTGACGAAGTCTTTCCAAAAGGTCCTCCCATACATCATTGCTAGCTTGTCTTCAGTCCATATGAAGCATTCCAGATCCCCATGTCCGGTAACTAAAGACAATGTATGGGTCTTCCTAATGTAGAAGCCAGAGCCATAATAGCATGTGGTTGCACACGAAAGCCACAATTGGAGAAACATGTTTAATATCTAAGTTTCCTAGGTGGTTTTCATTTGGAGCACAACACAAAGTGATTGCCATAGACATGGTTCCCTTTTGTTGCCACCTTCTCCAAAACATAAAGTGTCCACCACCTAGGTGGTTCATTAAGTCCTTGTTTTATTATGTAAAACACAAGTCCTTTTCTCATCCTTTGTAAAATCTCAACATGTATCTCTTTTCAAAACATAGCATGGCTAAGCATGTACAACTTCAATATTTTTACTAAGGAATGTATAGGGAATCCTATTAGGATTAGCATAGCATAAGTATAAAACATTTTCATGTATGTTTACAAAATCCACTAAGTATAATGAAAATAGTAGGTCTTTTGTATGATAGTGTAACTTGCCTTTTTGTTAGGGAATGATAGTCACTCCTTGATCTTGCTAGTCTCACACTTTGCTAATTTCACTACAATCAAACAAGCATAGTATCAAGTAGCATTCCATACCAACATTCAAACATTATTTCACACACAAAGCAATGGATCTTAAGTCATGCAAGAGAGGGTTCTGTGGCAAGGTTGGCCTCCACTAGGTTTATAACTTTGTAAGGTCCACATTGGTCATTTACCAAAATGGCAAAGTTATTAGTTAGAGGGATTTGTTCAAAGTCCTATTTTAAAATCCATTCAACATTTTATGTGGTGAAAATTATTCTTTTCAAAGCAAAACTTTAAGTTTTTCACCAAGTAGGTTGCCTTTGGCAAGGCTTGGTGTTTTTGGGTCAGTAAGTTTGGTCCATAACATTTTCCCAAAGTTTTCCTTGCAAAAACTTTTCCATAATAAAATTTAATGAGTTTATTTGGCTAGAAAATGACTAAGTTAATTAATTCAACTTAAATTTCACAAAAATCATTTTTAACACTATGGGTTGGTTCCTAGGGTCAGTAAGGTCACACAAATCCATTTTGCAAAAGATTTAATCCTAAAATCAATTTTAAACAATTTTTATACTCTAAACAAGTACACAAATGTTTCTGTAATTTCAAACAAGCTAACAAATACTATTTTTAAAACTAAGGCCATGGTTGGCTAGGGCTTGTTCTCCTGAATTCATTGATATAAAATTTATCAAATTTGGACGTGTGGTTTGAAAGTTATAGGGTTTTCAAAATGGCATTTCAATCTGATTTCAAAAATCTGTTTTAACACAAATCCTGTCACGCGTCGCTATCTCACTGGCTGATACCGGTTCAGTGAGGATCACGTTGCGAACCGTTGGATTTAAGTTGGGTCGTGCGGCACAGATTGCTCGATACCTCTTCGGTTAAGTGAATCTATCGTGACGCTGCGATCTAGATCGGACGGTGCTAGCGTGCTCGACCATTTGCGAGTGGCGCCGGCGGTGGCTAGCGGCGGCGATGGTCAGATAGTGGCGGCGCTGGCGAAACAGGAAACGAGGAAGGAGGTGAGGGTGCTTACAGTGATCGCGGTGACGCTCTGAAGCTCAAGGTGCTCGTCGTTGGGCAGGGGGCGCACGGGGACGGCGGCGATTGCTCGTCGGAGACGTCGTCAGCGTCGGGCTTGCTCAGGCGTCGTCGAGGACGAGGCTACAGCGCGTACCAGGGCAAACGGAAGACAGGGTCAGATGCGCACAGTCCTGGCGAGGATGCGTGCGTGAACGAGAGGGAAAGGGGCGGACGGAAACTACCTGGGGTACTCGCCGGAGTGAGGCAGACGCGGCGGTGCTCAGTGTTTGACGATGGCGAAGATTGGGGGCGCCCTAAGATAAACGGAAAGTGCTGTTAGGTTCGTCCGAGCTTGGAGATCATCATCGTGTTCTCGAGGAGGAGAGGGGTGGCCGGAATCTACCTGTGGGCGTCGTCGGAGTTGAAGCAGACGGTGGCGACGGTGGTCGTTGTCGAAGGTGAGGTTACAGGGTACCCGCGGTCGAGTTGGATGCACTAACAGATGCGCCTGAGACTGGAGAAGCTGCTAGAGTGCTTAGGGATGCAAGGGGCGGTGGGGTTTCGTCAGAATCATCACTAGAACATCGTCGGAGCCGGCGATGCAGAGAATTGGAGGCAGCCAGGCGGAGGGAGTGGTCAGGGAAAAGGAGGAGCAGGCGGTTAAATGGGCGTGGCCGCGACGAGGAATTAACGCGGCGTTAAGGCGAATTGAACGCGCGGAATCAAGGCCTGCAACGGCAGCGAGGGGGAAGAGGCGTGGTTCGCGGGTGGGGAAGAAGGGTGTGGTGTGGGGTCCTCTGATCAGTGGGGAAAAGAAACGGGGGGAGGTCCACATGTCAGGGGCTTTGCGGGTTGTTTTAGCGGTGTGAATCGTTTTCTCTGGGGAAAGACTAGCTGGGCTGGTTCTGGGCCTTAGTGGGTTGATGGGTTGGGTCGTCCTGTGTTTATTTTTTTCTGTTTCTGAACTCTTTTCTTTTTCTGTTTCTATTTTCCTGTTTTGAATTTCAAACCAATTATTCAATCCTTCACTCAAGTCAAACAATGCTTAAATAAAGTCAAGTGACATCCAAACTTTGTGATATTGTAAACAGTTCTGTTTATTAACATAATCTAATTATCAAATAACTTAATGTTTTAATAGCCCTTCATTATTTAGATAAAAGGGTCCTTTACTTATTAATATAGTTTGATAAAATCTTCATTTGAATTTCCAACACTTTCATAATCCAATCAGTAGGTTTTGTTTGGAAACAAAGATTATTTGGAAACCTTGTTTAAAACCAAATAATCTTTTTTTACTTTAGGGTCCATTAATAATTAAATAAAATGGACCTTAGTTATTAAATCAAAATAGGATTTGTTTTATGGAGACATTTATTTTTTAATCTAATAAACACCTTAGTAGGTTTTATTAGAGAAAATAAAATACTTGGAAAACCTATTTTAAATAAATAAACAAGTTTTGATGGTTTAGAAATAATAAAACTTTTATTAATAAAATCTTGGATATTAAATCCTTATTACTTTATTTAAATAAACCTTTACTATTTTTAACCAGAACAAAACATTTTATTTTAAGTACTGGGCCAAGGTTTAATTTGGCTCTGAAAATCAAACAAAGTTTTATATTATTCATTTATTTTCACATTACAAGATTTGGAAAATCTTGGGATGTGACACATGTCCCCGGTTATGGACAATACTGAGCAACTAAAGCTTGAAGCTATGGGAAATCTCGACATTCCAATTTCTAAAAGAAAACTTTTAAGTAATAACAAAAGACTTGGTGCACTTGGGGGTACCAAGGAGCTCAAGAGATTTTGATAAAACTTGATGCACTTGGGGGTACCAAGGAGCTCAAGAGATTTTTGACATGGACTTGAACACTTGGGAATTTACCAAGGAGTTCAAGGGATTTTGAAATGGATATTTGACATAAGACCAAAACCATTTTGAAAAGATAGGATAAATTTTGCTTTATGCAAATGAGCCTAAAACCCTACTTAGCCAAATATGCATGTAATGATAGGATCCACTTATATTCAACATAGTAGTGAAACTTGCCAATACAATTCAAATGTATTGACCCTTTGTGGCTGTAACTTGTAATGTTGCAGGTTTGATTGATGTTAGTGAAGATTGATTGATTAGGATTACAAAGTCTACACCCAACATGTTTGCCTGTGGCACTTTGAAGGTGAAGGACCCCATGCTTATAGTTATTCCGCTGCAATGTAATGTAATAGCCAAATGAGCTAAGTAAGATGTAATAAAACTATGTTATTCGTGGTTATAAAGTTATATTATGACCTTTGTTTCTTGATATTACATCTCAACCGTGGATTCTAGCTATTGATCCAGGGACTAGCATTGTAAACACAGGGGACTCTACCTTATTAAAGGTTGGGACCCTTACAATTTCAACCGAAACAGTTCCGGTGTCTAGTGAAATAAATTCCTGCGCTTTCCTTTTCTTTTTCTGAAATATCATTTTCTCCGAATGGTGTCTGTATCCCTTGAGTGTGTCACCCTATGGTTCGCGAATAATGCATACATGATAGAGACCCCTCTCCGATCAATAATCAGCAGCGGGACCTGGAGATCCGTACTAACTCCCACACATTCAACGATGACTTATGTGATCGTGTGAACCTTTTACGCTAGTATCTTAATCCCTTTGTTTCACGATATACTACATGTCCGAGATTCGATCATCGGTATCTCCATACCTAGTTTGATCTCGTTACCGACATGCACTCTTTTCTCGTTCCCGTGATATAACATTCTAGTGATCAAATCACTTGCTTACAAGCTAATCAATGTGATATCACCGAGAGGGACCAGAGCATATATATCCATCATCGGGATGAACAAATTCCACTCTCGATCCATGAACCTCAACGTAACACTTTAGTAGTTCTGAAGCCATCTTTATAATCACCCAGTTACGGTGTGACATTTGATGTCATCGAGAAACTCTTCCGGTGTTAGTGATTGACATGATCTCATGGTCTAAGGATTAGGATCACTTTGTAAGTTGTTATAGCAATATGAACTTAATGACTTTGATCGTAATGATATACTTTGGAGGAATGTTCATCGCATCATTACACTAATGTTGTGACCTCGTTATTAACAACATCCAATGTCCATGACCAGGAAACTTTGATCATCTTGTTAATCAACGAGCTAGTTTATAAGAGAGGCATAACTAGGAACTTCCTTTTTGTTTATTAAACACACATGTATTAACGTTTCCGTATTAATACAATTATAGCATGCAAAATAAACATTTATCATAAATAAGGGATACGATAATAACCATTTTATTATTGCCTCTCGGACATATTCCCTTCAACATGCACCCTCACAATAAAGATCCAACCATTTGCAAGCATTGAAAGCTGGGATCAAAGAACTCTAAACATGTGCATGAAAGATGGAGTTCTAACAATAGGACATAGTAACTGTGCATGTAACATGACAAGCTACAAACAAAGATCATGAATAATATGCATTGAAGAACGTTTGTTTGTTTCATATAGAGAAAATATAGCATAGTGGCAATCAGCTTGTCCCTCATAGAGTAGCAAATAGATGCATAGGATACCTTCAAAGTTCACAAGGGTGACTAGAAACAAATAGCACAAGAACAAGTAATATCACAATATGCATAAATTAATAAGCTTTGGAACACTGCACACAAAATGACAACTATACTCTCTTAATGGTGCCTAAAGGTAGAAGGTGGAAACTCAAATAATGGTGGAAGAAAGTCCGTTTTGTAATAGAAGCATGGATTACAAGTTTCAAAAAGATCTTCCAAAAATTATGGTACTTGTTAGCTTTCAGCCCTCATTGCCCCAATCATAAGCATCTTGAAGTGATTAAGGTTAAAGTGGCAAAGCTGGAGTAGATGCTTGATGAAGTATCAGTTGGCAATCTCAATTCCCTTGAATACGAGGGACACACCTCATGCATACTCATCTTTGGGTCAAGGTAATGTAACATCCCTAAAATCATGTTTCAAAACTCATGCATATCATCCATGCATAAATGATCATTTAGGGTTCCATTTCAAAACCATTTGAAAAACAGGAGCATCTGATGCTCATTATTTTATGTGAGCAACTATTAAACTAATGCCACTCTCAATTGAAGAGTTTATTTGTTTTAAAACAAGCCTTGCTTGCTCTCTTGTTACTTTGTTTGATTGTTGGAGTTTGGTGAAAATTTACAAAACAAATATGATTCAAAAACCATTTCCAAAACTTATTCAAATCAAGTGCTATAGCACTGTTTATTTTGTTTAATCAAAGGACCAAGCTAGTACAGAGAGACCACATGTTTTTATGCCCAGAAATATGAATGTTACACTCTACAAAAACCCAGAAAAGATTTGAATTCAAATGGCTTTTGAAATCATTTGAAAATGTTTCCTGGAAATTTAAACAGAAAAATAAAAAGACTAAAGAAATAAGAAAAGGCTGGCGCCAGACTTTTAGCCCATCAGCGAAACCAGCCCACTAAGCCCACCCGGGGTTTTCCCCTCGCTCTCTCACGCGCACCCACTCGACCCCGCGCTCACTGACTAGTGGCCCCATCGCCAAGTCGTCATCGTCCTCCCAGAAACAGCGCGATGAACACGTCGCCGCCCGTTTCTGCCCCCGCCTCTGCCGCGATTTTAAACCTCTTAATTGGCGATGAATGCGTGCGTGATCTCCGTCCCAGCTCCGGCTATAAGATCCCCTCCTCTCTCCGCTTGTTTCCCCTCACTCATCGCAGACACCACGCCACCAGGCTGCCCGTAATCGTGCCCACACCGCCGCAGCACCGATGACCTCCGGCGAGCAATTCCGGTGAGCATCGTCCACCCCTTTGTCTCTGCTTCATGCGAGCATGCTCTACATGTCCTTGGCATCTTCTCATGCCTTTATTTTTCTCTGTACCATTCTAGAACGTCGTCACCGTCCACCACTGAGCGCCACCGTCTTCGGCTTCAACTCCGACGACCTCCAGTGGTAATTTCCGACCGCCCCTTTCCCTCTCGTTGACACCCGCATGACTAGCATCGTCTTGCGCATCTGACCCACCGCTTCTATTGCCTTGGCATGATCTGCACCCTCGCCAACGTCGACGAACAGAAGCATCCGTCGCCAGGGACTTCTCCGACGAGCAATCCACGACGACCCCGAGCGCCCCTTCTCCAATCGAGTACACGTCGAGCATTTCCTCGTCACGGCGATTCTGGTGAGCATCCTCACACCTTCCCGCGCGACCTAGTTCGCCGGCTCCGCTGCTGACAGAGCATGCTGCCGCCTGTCGCCGCCGCCAGCGCCGCCACTTGTTGGTCAGTCGCTGAGAGCCGTTCGATTTAGATCTGGTGGACGCGAGAACATAGCCGAAGGGTTAAGTAGAGATCTGAGCCGCGCGTTTTAGTTAGATCTAACGGTGCGCAAGCACGATCCGGTGCAAAGCGGTACTAGCCAACCAGAGACTGCTGCGTGGCATGTTCTTTGTTTTAAATTTCTGAATTAGATCTATTAGATGTTTGAATTTGTTTAATTCATAACTTTTGAATGCCACGTCCAA
Source organism: Avena longiglumis (assembly GCA_030063025.1). NCBI lineage: Eukaryota > Viridiplantae > Streptophyta > Magnoliopsida > Poales > Poaceae > Avena > Avena longiglumis. Next base: position 216,356,304 of record CP125978.1, on the reverse strand, counting down.
ATTTGACAAATTTTATATCAATGGAATTAGGAGAGAAAATCCTTTCCATCTATGCAATGTGTTTAATGTTTTGCCTCTGTTAAGATGGTTGTTTTTACAGAAACATGTGTAGTCCTATTTTGTGTATAATAATTATTTGGAAAATGTTTTAATATTAAAATAAAGTTTATTTATCTTGTTTTGTACTTGTTTATGATTCAGTACCATGCACTTGTCTTGTTTGGTGTAGAAAATCATCACATGGCATTATGCATGCATCCATATATTTTTGCTTGTATTTATTTTGTATGTGATTTTTGGTGCTATTATTTTATGTGTAGATTTTGGTGCAAATAGTGATTGTGATTGTGAGGATTGTAGATACTCTCCAAACTACCAAGGCAAGTGGTGCTTCATGATTTTATTCCTATGATTTTCAAATATGCATTAGAAATATTTTGCTAGTCTTGCATGGATACTTTTTGATCTATATGCTATGCTTGGGAAATCCTAGTAGTTGTACAATTGCTAGAAATATTTCTAAGTCTTATCAATGCCATGCTTAGCCTAGCTAGTAGCAACCAAGGGTGGTTATATTCATACTATGAATAAATATTTCTAAGTCTTTGGACTATGTTTTGCTTAATAAAACAACTAAGTGAATGAAACACCTGGGTGGAATGGAAAGAATGGGTTATGTTGAGTGGTTACACAAGGACCATTTCTATGGTTTACCTTGTGTATCTCACTTATGGAAAGACACCCAGGAACAAAGGGATTTGAGAGGCCAAATGTTAAGAAGCTTCTAGTGCAGCCACTTGGCAATATGGGCTCTGCCTGGATCACATAGGTTGCAATAACTTAGCCATTTGGACAGTTGGTGGTAGTGGGATTATAGGTTGGAACGCGTACATTTGGTCTAAGGGAAGGCTTCTGAAAGGTCCTGTCTTGGTGAAAATTAAGTATTGTGGGGAAAGTGCACAACCTCTGAAGAAGGAAGAATCTAAGTACTTAGCCATGTCCCTACTATTGGACAACTTGAGCATCAAGACATAGAAGCTATCAAGAATCTCCTCATCCCAATTTCTAAGTAAAAACTTGTGGTTGAACAAGGGTAAAGTTTCACCAATGTCTATTGGTGGTTCCTTGGGCAAGATTTTATCAAAGAAAAACTTAGTGTTTTCAACTAATAGGTAAAACCTATTTTGAGCAAAGCAAGCCCAAGCTATACTTAGACAAAATGCATATAGTATCTAGTCCACCAATATTCTACTAATGTATCACTTTCCAATACTATTCCAATGTATTGACCCACTGTGGCTGTAACTTGTGATGTTGCAGGTTATTCTGATGATGATTAGGAGTCATGAGTCTACACTCAACATTCCTGCCCGTGGCACATGAAGATGAAGACTTATCTATCTTATTATATATTTTGAATTCTTGTATTAGGCCTGTGGCCATGGAGTTTGTAAAAGACTATGTTTGTCTCTGGAATGATATGTAATAATGACCTTTGTTTCTGTGTACTTCATCTTAAACTGTGGATGCTAGCATTGATCCAGGGACTAGCATTGCAATCACAGGGATCCTTTCCTTTACAAAGGAGGGATCTTACAGATGGTATCAGAGAACTGTGTTGCTTGTAGAATTATGACCCTAGGATTGGAAACCACTAAGGAAAAAAAATTCAACAACTTCCACACTTGTCTTTTCTTCTCGTAAATTTTTCTAATATTCTTTCTCATCTCTATTTGTAGATGAACTCCATCAACGAAGCCGTGCAGAAGGGACCACTCATGACTATGAATTTGGAATGTGAGACAGAGTTCCCCAAGGCTCTCAAGGACCTCATGGTTGCCATGGGAATACATGGTGCAGCTGTGTACAAAGGTTTTCCTGTGATGGATGAAGGAGTTGAGTACTGGTGGGTACAACTTCACTTGTATAAAAACAAGGAAGACAACCACAAGGACTCGGGATTCTGCATGGTCACCAACTCAGTGATGCACACCACATTCTTTGATTCAGCAAGGGATGCAGCTTGGAAGGCCATCAAAGAACTTGGTGATAGAATCAAGTGCAGAATGCTTAACACCCAGAATGATCTTAGGGAAGAAAAGAATCATACCCAAGAGTTAGAGGATACCAACCAAAGCTTAAGGAAGGACATCATAGACTTAGCAATGGAGTCTTGTGATCTAGACAAACAGATTGCCTCTAGGGATGCCCTGTTAGCCAACTTGGCAAGTGAGATAGGATTGTAACATACTTCGTTAGTTGGACCACCACACTTTCATTTTATTTTCGAAATGTTGTTTAAAATAAGTTGAACCTTGGTTGTTAGTAATGGATCCATGTATGCCATGACTTGTGTGTTTTGATTTCCAAAGTTATGCATGTGATGCCTTGTCTTGTGAATTGTCTTAAATTGTGTTGATTCTAACTTTTTCTATCTTATTAAATAGATTCCTAATGTTACTATCAGCAAGGCTGACGAGTTCAAGGGAACTCGTTTTGGCACTCGTATTATTGAGCTCACTATTCTGCTCAATCTCCCTCTTCCTACTATCATGATGCTTCCCCTCACCAAGTTTGAGAGGAAAGACCTTTGGGGCTTCAAGGTTAATCAGCTAGGACGCCAGACTGAGCTAGCCACGGAGGCCATCATCTTCAAGCCCATGCATGATGACAAGGAGAGAGGCCTAGAGGTAGTCATGCAGGATTTGATTGGATGTTTACTAGGGAGACACTCTCGAGAGGTTAGAGGTACTCACTTCCACACCTTTGGTAGACGTGATGATGATGGTGAGGCCGTTGACTTTGAGGATACTTCGAGAGAGACGGCAGAGCCGATTCGCCTATACCTCCAGGACTTAGAAGTTCTTCTTAGGCACATAGACACTGATAGGACCAACGTCATGCTTAGCAATGACGAACTCCAGGTGCAGCTTCGTGAGAAGGACAAGCTCTTCGCGGAGCAAGATAAGATAGTCAAGGAGATGGAGGCTAAGTTTGAGCGTTAGGATAGAAAGTTCAAGATTCAAGAGAAGCGAGTCCAAGATAGGAACAAGAGGATTCGAGACATGACTGCAGAACTAGAGGCCAAGGACTTCGAGCTCGAGCATCAGCAGACTGTGATTGAGAGACTTCATTCACAAAAGAGGGCTCTCAAAGCCAAAGTAGAGACCTTGACCACCAATGTCGAGGAATACAAGACCGCAATGGAGAATGCAGGTCTTACATTTGTTGACGAGGAGGTTGATGCAGAGGAGTAGTGATGACTACTCATTTACCTTTATTTATCATGTCTTTGATTAGTGAGTCTCAATGACCATCCAACATGTGGATGGCTTTCTATTGGTGTGTTTACTTTTCAGAACTTGTTGTCTATGTTGTTAAACTTTTATTACTATGATGCATGATTGTGATTTTGTTATGTGATGTATTGTGCATGTTAGCATCTATGGGTATCTCAATTCTTATCCTTATTGAAAACCATATATGCGTCCCCGACGTGCCAATCCCAACCCCAACAACAACAACAACATCACCCCTGAGATTCAGCAGATGATGACAGATCAGACTTAGTTGATGCAAATGATGACCACGTTCATCCAGAATCAAAACAACAACAACAACAATAATAACAACAACAACAACAATCAGAACAACCCGGGTTTTGACATGCTTACCAGGTTCTTAGACTAAGGCCAGCAAAGTTCTCAGGAACTACTGATCCTATGGTGTCCAATTATTGGCTACGCTCTATGAACAAGGACTTGGTAACTATTGGTTGTACTGATGAAGAGAAAGTCAGATTTGCAGCTCACTTGTTGGAAGGACCAGCAGCCACTTGGTGGGATAACTTCCAGATCACCACTCCCATTGAGGATGTGACATGGGCTATCTTTGAAGATGGTTTCCGTACTGCTCACATCTCATCCGGAGTGATGAGTTTGAAGAAGAAAGAGTTCCATAACTTGAAGCAGCGCCATCGCAGCGTGGCTGAATATATTGAGGACTTCAACAATCTGGCGCGATATGCACCGAATGAAGTTGACACTGATGCTAAGAGGAAGGAAAAGTTCCTTGAAGGGTTGAATGATGAATTGAACCTGCAGTTAGGTGTGGCCTATGTTCCCACATACCAGTCTCTTTGTGACAAGGCTGCCATCTTGGAGAGCAAGATGAAACAAGTTGAAAGCAGGAAGAGAAAGCACTCTGACAAGCACAGCTCGGGATCGTCTCACAAGCGTTCCCATTATGATGACAGTGGGAGTTCTGGATCCCACAAGCATGGGAAGTTCAACAAGCACAACAACCACAACCGTTATCATGACAACAAGCACCACCGTATTCATGACAACGATAAGTACAAGAATAACAAAGGTGGATATAAGAGCCACCACAGTGGAAGTGGAAGTGGCAGTGGAAGCCAGCCTGTCAAGAAGGATCTTAGTCAGGTGTCACAACCCAAATTTTAGATTTGGTCTTGCATATCATTCATAGCATTGCATCATATCTTTCCATGCAAAACCGTCGAGTAGAAAGGTTCGGCGAAACGCTATCTTCAAAACCCTATTTTGTTTCGCTACGAGGTTCCTGCGGGGAGCTTTGGAGTGTCTTGCAACAACCACCCCTGTAGGTTCGAGTTTTCGCGCAAACTTCGACTGAAGTTTGTGCCCCTCGACGATACGAACCCGTAGGCGCGAGAATCGCTCCAATCGGAGTTCGTATGCAAAAGACTCGGACGTTTTAGTAAACCGCCGGAAAACGGTCCGAAAATCCGGACCGATTTCCGAGTTGGAGTCAGTTTCTGGACCGAATCTGTTTAGAACTCGCGTGCTGGACTATTTAAACAGGGCCCCACCAAGGCCTCGGTACCCGTGCCCGCCGACCCGGCCTCTCCCGCGCGATCGCCCCTGCCTCGCTAACCGCGCCGCCTCCGCCGGCCACCCTCGCCGCCGTACGCCATCCCGCCGCCCAGCCGGCTTCCGCCCGCTTCCCGCCACCGCATCCGCCATCCGCCCCGCGCCGCCGCCGCCCGCCCACATCGCCGCCGCCACCCGGCGCGGATCGCCATCAGCCGCCACCGCGGCTAGCACCGCTTTGCGCTGCCGCTTGCCTGCCGCCGCCGCCACGCCTGTTGCTACGTCGCCCTGCGCTGCGCCGCACGCCTGCGCACACCGCACGCGCCGCTGCTTATTGCATGCACGCATACATGCACGTACGCGCTGTTGACGATCTTGAACCGCCCGTAGTTGACCGTGTGTACGTCCGTGAGGAAGAACCGCGTCGCCGGATCCGATCGCCACCACCGTCCGGAGCTCGCCGCACCTTCCGGAGTCCGTTTCGTCATCCGTTTCCGGTAAGACAGCAGCCACCGTCAGATCTCAGATCAGCGGCCTAGATCGTTCGTTGACTGGTCAGCATCCCAGGCGTTGACTAGTCAGACGCCCAGTCAGCGCCCAGTCAGCAGACGAGTTGACCAGTCAAACAGACACAGTTGACTGGGTCAATTTCGTTAATCCCTTTAGTTGGCAGATTTCGGTAGAATCTTGTAAATTGCGTAGAAATTCAATCGCTTGGCCAAAAATTGCAAATAAAATATGTACGAGTTCAGTGAGTCGTGTAGAATCTCGCTGTAGCTTTGGTTCAGACTTTTACAGTCAGGTTTAGTACAGTTTAATCAAACTAGTTAGTGGCCTTTTCGGAGTATTAAATTCGTATAAAAATATCCGTAGCTCCAAAAATCGCGTGTGATATGTCCTTGAACTCGTGTGAACGAGGGGAATCTCATCGTGAAATAAAAAGGTAGGCTTACAGTAAAAACTTCTGCAGTATTTGTCTAATGGCTTTCTGCAGTGTTTTAATTACTCGTGGAGTTTTATAATTCCTTTTTGAGTAATTCCAATTGGTACTGTTTCTATTCAGCGATGCCTATGCGGTAGATTTTTTCGAAGATTTTACGAACAGCATACTACTGGTAGTGAATTATTTAAGTTATAGCTCTAGTTTGGAGCATTACTTTTGTCTAGTAGTTTTCCTAGCGCTAAAACTATTTTCCATGCATGCAATCGGTAGTGTTATGTTATAGGATGTTGTGGTGCAGCTGTAGCACCAATTCACTTGCCGTTCTTGTATTCATGCATCATATTTGTTGCATATGTTGTGGATTGTTTGTTTATGAATGCAATTGTGTCGTGTAGATTGTGCTGAGTGCAACGCTTGTTCGAGTGAGGATTATGCTCCAGACCGCTACAACCAAGGCAAGTAGATGCTACTTTGTTCATGAATATCGTCCTACTATTTTCAATGCATTGTTGTGTATTTTGTAGATGCATGTGTAGGATGATACTATCGCTATGCTAAGTCCTATTATGTGGTAGGACCCTCTTTGTAGATGAACCACCGTTTGTAGATGTGCTTAGCCATGCTTTGTTGAACAAGGGCTGGGTTACATCATGGATACTTGTTTTCTCAAAGTATTGGTTTGTGAAAACTAAAACAACTTAATCAATGAACCTCCTGGGTGTGATGGTATTGATAAATTTTGGTGGTTTCATTGCGGAAAGGCACCCAGGTATCAAGAGAGAATGATTGGCTTCTTTATTGTGTAGCTTATGTGTACAACCATGTGCCAATAATGGAATGGGCGGTTGGTTGGAGTTAGTAGGTTGTGGTAACTCGAACCCGCGTATCCAGAGATGTAGAATTTTTGTAGGTTGGACCGGTGCGCGTCGGGATTGAGGAGCTACTTCCCGAACAGTCTCTTCTTGGTCTTCTCCCTATCATCACCCAAAATGAGAGTGATGGTACGAGCTGGGCTGGCCAAGTCACATGGGTAAAGTGTACTAACCTCTGTAGAGTGTATAATCTAATCGATTAGCCGTGTCCCCGGTTATGGACATCTGAGTTGCTAGATATTGATTCCATGACATGTTTCTCGCTCATTCTAATTTCATAATAGCTTTAATATTGTTGGGTTAACTTAATTGGGATCTTTTCAAAGAAAATCAAAACTGTTTATGAAAGTAGGATAAATGTATTTGCAAATGCAAGCCAGACACAGCTCCACTTGCCAAATATGCATGTAGATGTTAGTACTATTGTCTCCATTACTAGCTCTACTTGCCATACATTACATGTATTGACCCTTCGGGGCTGCTATGTTTCATGTTGCAGGTTATTCCGATTCTGATTGATCGTTATAGGCCACGGTACTCCACTCGGCACTTGTTCACTTGTGGGCAATTTGAAGATTGGAGGATTTACTTGCTTTTGTTGCTACCTGAATACTTTGAGCTAGCTTTATGCTAAGCTTTCATTGTAATAATGGTACTCTGGATCTTTGTAGATCAAGATACACGGTTATTTTGTTATGATTATCTATCTTACTCTATTGTGGGCCAATGAACCGATCCAGGGATTGGCATGTCACATAGATGCCACAGTCTTATCAGAACCGGGGTGTCACAGGATGGTATCATAGCCCGTGTGTCGACTGTAGGATCGTGACCTAGGATTGGATTAGGAAGCCATAGAATTATTAAGCCAATATTAACACTGTATTTCCTCTTATGCCTTTCACCCTCGTAAATTCTTACCATATGCTATTCTCACACTTTCCTCTTTTACTTGATAGATGGGAGACGTCAGGACTGAGTATGTCACCATGGAGTCACCAAGGCCCTTTGCAAGGCAGTTAGCTCAGCTCTCTCAGTCATTGGGATTGCCACTGCCTATGTTCAAGGGAAGAAGGCTGTACACCTATGGATATGGAGAGGATGCATGGGAGATCACTACCTTCATATTCAGAGATGCCGCCTTGCCAAACCCCGCACACTTGGTCTACACCAAGATATACTGCAACTGGGGACTTGGAATCAACTTGGCCGTACATGAAGCCCTGTCTCGCCAGTGCCACTATGTCCAACACCTACTGCCTTCAGATTCACCCTACCGTGATTATGGAAGGCGTGATGAAGATGGGAACATTGTGGTTACCCCGGGCGACAGGAACAACATGCCGCCCCGTCGGAGGCACATAGAGGATATGGAAAGAGAGAATGGAGCTCTAGTAGAGAAGGTGAGGATGTTGAAGGAGATTGCAGACTTCACTAGCAATGGAATGGTGGTCCAAGGACAGGAGATTGACACTTTGCATGAAGCTGTGGGAGTTCTGGAGACTGTCCTGATATCCAGAGATGAGACCATAGCCCATCTTCATGGCACTGTGCAAGAGAATACCCAGAGCATACAACAGTTGCAAGGGACCGTCCAGGAAAGGGACCAAACCATTGAAGCTATGACAGCCCAGATTGCCACTCTCCAAGCACAGCTGAATCCACCCTCTGATGATGACAATGGAGATGATGGCAACAATGGGGATGATGATGACAGTGGAGATGATGATGATGATGAGGACGAGGATGATGATGATGGAGACGATGATGGTGGAGGAGATGAAGCTGTTGCTGCCGCAGCTGAGGATGAAGAAGAAGAGGAGGATCCAGAAGAGGTGGAGTTTGAAGTCTCAAGTGATGGTTCAGGAGAGGTGTACACTCCGCTGCCATGGTTATACCGCGAGCTGAAGCGCCAACGCATGACCGCAAGGACCTACATCAATCTCTTCAAGAAGTAGATAGAAGTCCACCAATTAGTCCATGTTTGGAGAACTCGTTAGGATTAGTCTCGATCATTGTGAAGCTTAGTTCGTGTTAGATTAAAAGTGTTTAGTTGCTTATTTGTGTACTCCAATATCCCAGGATTTATTTGTGCGAATTTTAATGAAAGAGTTATGGCAATTTGGTTATCATATGTTTGTTTTTCGCTGCAGTTTTTCTGCTGATACAGCAGTACTGCGCGATATTTCATATTTTTCTGGTAACTCAGAAAAATCTGAAAAAAATTGGGCTGATGCGAAACTCTCTGTGACATATGCACAAAAATTGGCTTAATTTTCTGATGAGTTTAAGTCAGGCGGAAAAATTCGTGAAAGCTGCTGGACTGTTCTGGCAGAATTGCTGTTTGCTGATTAGTTGATCTATTGTTTAGTTAACCATTGCCAACTCTTGCAAAACTATTTCAGTAGTTATATATTGCTAGGATAACACCTGGGATGTTGCTGGTTCGCTTGTTTGGTGATGTGTTGCTTGCTTGTGATTGTCTGCTATTGTTTGTTGTTGCTTGATCATGTGCATGGGTAGAATCCTATTATCGTAGTTGATTCTTTCTAAACTTACCTATGCTGAACCGCAGATGCCTCCCCGTCGTCAACCCACTGAGATGGAGCAGCTCATGGCAGCTCAGGCACAGCTGACCCAAGTGATGACCCAGTTCATGGCGAATCAGAACAACAACAATGAAAACAATTAGCCTCAGGGAGATGCTCTCACCAGATTTCTGAGGTTAAGGCCAGCTAAGTTCTCTACTGCAACGGAACCAATGGTTGCTCTCGACTGGTTGCGTTCAGTCAACAAGGATCTAGTAACCGCTTGGCATCGGATGCTGAGAAGGTGAGGTTTGCCGCTCACCTACTAGAGGGACCAGCCGCTTCGGTGGGACACTTTTCGGATCACCCACCCGCTGGATACCGTGACTTGGGCTATGTTTGAGGAAGGTTTTAGGACCAACCACGTGTCTTCGTGGAGTTCGAGACTGAAGAGGAAGGAGTTCCGCAACGTCGCCAAACCAATCGCCTGTGGTGAGTACATTGAGGAGTTCAACAACCTGTCCGTTATGCACTGAGGATGTTGACACCGATGCCAAAAGGAGGAGAGATTCTGGATGGCCTCGGTGATGAGATTTCAACAGCTACTTGTGGTTTCTTGCCCCACTTTCCGTGAGCTTATGGACAAGGCTAGGATCTTGGAGGAAGCACAAGGTGGAGAACCACAAGAGAAGGAGCAATACTCATCACTCTGGTTCTCACCACAAGTCTCGCACTTCATATGATGGATACTCCAAGCATGGAGGAAGTGACCATGGGAGCCATGACCGCCGCGATGGACATCGTCATGACAACCATAGGAGTAGCCACCACAACCACAAGGGAGGACACTCTCACCACTCTGGAGGACACGGTGGACATGACCGCAACCGTGATCGCAACTTCGTGAAGAAGGATCTGAGTGAGGTGACGTGTTTCAAGTGCAAGCAGAAGGGACACTATGCTGACAACTGTCCGGAGAGGAAAGGACTGAAGCCAACCAACGGCGAGAAGGCCAGAGTGAACCACATGAATGTGGAGGAGATTCCAGATGAGCCTGACCTTGTGATTGGTAAGTTCCCAATCAACACTTACCCTGCACTTATACTTTTTGATACTGGTGCATCGCATTCATTCATATCAAGGGAATTTGTGGATAAGTATAAGTTACCTACCGAGTCTATAAAAAGGTCTATTAGAGTGAGTTCACCTGGAGGAGATATGATAGCTAGCGCGGGATGCCGCGACTTGACTGTGAGGATTGGAACACAAAACTTCATTGCACATCTAGTAGTACTAGATTCACAGGGATTAGATGTCATTATGGGTATGGATTGGATGTCTATGCATGGGGGACACATAGATTGTGCACAGCGAGTTGTTTCACTCAAAACCCCGAAACATAAGAGGATTAGATTCAAGTCGGCTGCACGACCAGGAAGGTGTAAGTTGAATTCTCTTAAGGGGTTAGCATGGATACTGTACCAGTGATTAGGGATTACCCCGACGTGTTTCCGGAAGAACTGCCAGGGATGCCACCTGACAGGGATGTGGAGTTTCTTATCGACCTGATGCCGGGAACAGGACCTATATCAAAGAAGCCATATAAGATGGATGTGGATGAGCTGAAGGAGTTGAAGAAACAGTTGAAGGAACAGCTGGAAAAGGGATTCATTCAGCCTAGTGCTTCGTCATGGGGAGCACCTGTTCTGTTTGTGGAGAAGAAAGATAGCACCAAGAGATTAGTGGTAGACTATCGCTCGCTGAACGAAGTAACCATTAAGAACAAGTACCCTCTGCCGAACATAAATGACTTGTTTGATCAAATGGAAGGAGCAAAGGTGTTTAGCAAGATTGATCTGCAATCAGGCTACTTCCAATTGAAGATCCGAGAAGAGGACGTATCAAAAACCGCCTTCACCACTAGGTATGGTTTATATGAGTATACAGTTATGTCTTTTGGACTAACGAATGCCCCAGCATACTTCATGACCATGATGAACAAGGTATTTATGGAGTATTTGGAAAAGTTCGTGGTGGTGTTTATTGATGACATACTGATATATTCCAAGGATGATGCCGAGCATGAGAAACATCTGAGGATGATTATGGAGAAGCTGAGGGAACACAAGCTGTATGCCAAATTCAGTAAGTGTGAATTCTGGCTTAACACTGTTGGATTTCTTGGACACGTAGTGTCAGGAGAAGGAATTGTTGTTGATCCAAACAAAGTGACTGCAGTAACTGAGTGGGAAGCACCCAAGAATGCAGGAGAGATTTGAAGCTTTTTTGGACTTGCTGGATATTACCGGAGGTTCATAGAAAACTTTTCTAAGATTGCTAAGCCGATGACTGAACTTCTGAAGAAGGAGAGGAAGTTTGAATGGTCAGACGTATGTGAAGCCAACTTTCAGGAGCTGAAGCGTCGACTAGTGACCGCGCCTGTTCTATGTTTACCAGATCTTTAGAAGGATTTCCAGGTGTACTACGATGCTTCTCGATAGGGACTTGGTAGTGTGCTGATGCAAGATGGGAGAGTAGTGTCATATGCCTCGTGACAACTCAAGCACCATGAGCGGAATTACCCCACACACGACTTGGAGTTAGCATCAGTGGTTCATGCGCTCAAAGTGTGGAGGCATTACTTAATGGGAAAACACTGTGATGTGTACACCGACCACAAGAGCCTGAAGTACATATTTACACAGAAGGAATTGAACATGAGACAAAGGAGATGGTTGGAGCTTATCAAGGATTACGATATGAATCTACAATACCACCCAGGAAAGGCCAACGTAGTAGCAGATGCTCTGAGCCGGAAGGTTTATGCCAATGGATTGACAATTGGTGAATTGCCTGAGGACTTGTGCAAACAATTCAAGGACCTTAGACTGGAGGTAGTGTCTGAAGGATACTTGGCAACAATGTAAGTCCAACCAATGCTACAGGACAGAATCGTAAAGGCTCAAGTGGGAGACAAGGAAATAGAGGAGATAAAAGAAAATATGAAGGAGAATCAGGAAAAGGATATTCGCGAGGATGAGCATGGTACCTTGTGGTATGGAGATCGTTTGTGTGTGCCCAGCGACCCGGAGATTAGGGAGTTGATTTTGCAGGAGGCTCATAACTCGTCGTACTCCATACATCCGGGCAACACAAAGATGTATATGGATTTGAAGAGCAGATTTTGGTGGAACAACATGAAGGGAGATATCGCCAAGCATATTGCCCTATGTGATGTATGTAGCCGGGTGAAGGCAGAACACCAGAAGCCAGCAGGATTGCTACAGCCATTGCCCGTGCCAGACTGGAAGTGGGATAGAGTGGGAATGGACTTTATCACAGGATTGCCCAGGACCAGGTCAGGATATGACTCTATTTGTGTAGTGGTCGACCATTTGACCAAGGTAGCCCACTTTATACCGGTGAAGACGACCTATACGAGTGCAAAGTTGGCCAAGATTTACATGGACAGGATTGTGTGCCTACACGGAGTTCCTAAGAGTATTGTATCTGATAGAGGCACCCAATTTACCTCACACTTCTGGCGCCAAATTACGAGTCACTTGGTACTAGATTGAGTTTAGCACAGCTTCACCCATGCATCGATGGATGCACCGAGAGGGTGAATCAGATTTTGGAGGACATGCTGAGAGCTTGCGCCTTGTCTCATGGCTCTAGTTGGGATGAGAATTTGCCGTATGCGGAGTTTTCCTACAACAACAGCTATCAAACCAGCATCAAGACGTCACAGTTCGATGTGCTGTATGGGAAACGATGCCGTACACCATTGCTATGGGATGGAGTAGGAGAACGTCAGCTGTTTGGACCTGATTTGATCAAGGATGCTGAGGAGAAGGTCGCCTTGATTAGGGATAGGCTGAAGGTAGCACAATCAAGGAAGAAGAGCTACGCTGATGCCAAGCGCAAGGAAGTGGTGTATGAGATAGGTGATAGAGCATACCTCAGAGTATCGCTGCTTCGTGGAATCAAGAGATTTGGAATTAAGGGTAAACTGGCACCTCGATTCATTGGACCGTATCAGGTCTTAGCACGCAAAGGAGAAGTTGCTTATCAGTTGGAGTTGCCAGAGGCTCTGTTTGCTGTTCATAACGTGTTCCACGTATCCCAGCTGAAGAAGTGCCATCCGGAGATGGTGGACACGCCATTGAGAGACATTGTACCGCTGGAGGAGGTTCAGCTGGAGAATGATTTGACCTATGAGGAGAAACCGGTCAAGATTCTGGAGACAGCAGAAAGGACTACCCATACCAAGACAATCAAGTTTTGCAAAGTACAGTGGAGCCACCACACCGAAGAGGAAGCCACTTGGGAGCGTGAAGATGACATCCGAGAGGACTACCCACACCTATTTGCTAGCCGCGCCGAATCTCGAGGACGAGATTCATCTTAAGGGGGTTAGTCTTGTCACATCCCAAATTTTAGATTTGGTCTTGCATATCATTCATAGCATTGCATCATATCTTTCCATGCAAAACCTTCGAGTAGAAAGGTTCGGCGAAACGCTATCTTCAAAACCCTATTTTGTTTCGCTACGAGGTTCCTGCGAGGAGCTTTGGAGTGTCTTGCAACAACCACCCCTGTAGGTTCGAGTTTTCGCGCAAACTTCGACTGAAGGTTGTGCCCCTCAACGATACGAACCCGTAGGCGCGAGAATCGCTCCAATCGGAGTTCGTATGCAAAAGACTCGGACGTTTTAGTAAACCGCCGGAAAACGGTCCGAAAATCCGGACCGATTTCCGAGTTGGAGTCAGTTTCTGGACCGAATCTGTTTAGAACTCGCGTGCTGGACTATTTAAACAGGGCCCCACCTCGGCCTCGGTACCCATGCCCGCCGACCCCGCCTCCCATGATCGCTTCGCCTCGCTAACGCGCCGCCTCCACGCGCCGCCGCCGCCTCCTCGGCCGCCATCCCGCCAGCCGCCGCCACTTCCCGCCGCCGCTGCATCCCACCGAGCCGCCCGGGTTCCACCGCCGCCGCTTCGCCGCCGCCCCATCGCGCCGCCACCAGCGGCAGCGCCATAACCGCCACTGCGCCGCCAAGCCGCTGCCGCCGCGCGCCGCCGCTTCGCCCGCCGCCTCGTTCGCCTCACACCGCTGCCGCCATGCCGCGCCTCGCATGCACACCTGCATGACGCATGCGTGCCATACGCATGCACGCATGCACGCCGTTGACGACCTTGAACCGCCCGTAGTTGACCGTGTGTACGTCCGTGCAGGAAGAACCGCGTCGCCGGATCGATGCCACCACCGTCCGGAGCTCGCCGCACCTTCCGGAGTCCGTTTCGTCATCCGTTTCCGGTAAGACAGCAGCCACCATCAGATCTCAGATCAGCGGCCTAGATCGTTCGTTGACTGGTCAGCATCCCAGACGATGACTAGTCAGACGCCCAGTCAGCGCCCAGTCAGCAGACGAGTTGACCAGTCAAACAGACACAGTTGACTAGGTCAATTTCGTTAATCCCTTTAGTTGGCAGATTTTGGTAGAATCTTGTAAATTGCGTAGAAATTCAACCACTTGGCCAAAAATTGCAAATAAAATATGTACGAGTTCAGTGAGTCGTGTAGAATCTCTCTGTAGCTTTGGTTCAGACTTTTACTGTCAGGTTTAGTACAGTTTAATCAAACTAGTTAGTGGCCTTTTCGGAGTATTAAATTTGTATAAAAAGATCCGTAGCTCCAAAAATCACGTGTGATATGTCCCTGAACTCGTGTGAACGAGGGGAATCTCATCTTGAAATAAAAAGGTAGGCTTACAGTAAAATCTTCTGCAGTATTTGTCTAATGGCTTTCTGCAGTGTTTTAATTAATCGGGGAGTTTTATAATTCCTTTTTGAGTAATTCCAATTGGTACTGTTTCTATTCAGCGATGCCTATGCTGTAGATTTTTCCCAAGATTTTACGAACAGTATACTACTGGTAGTGAATTATTTAAGTTCTAGCTCTAGTTTGGAGCATTACTTTTGTCTAGTAGTTTTCCTAGCGCTAAAACTATTTTCCATGCATGCAATCGGTAGTGTTATGTTATAGGATGTTGTGGTGCAGCTGTAGCACCAATTCACTTGCCGTTCTTGCATTCATGCATCATATTTGTTGCATATGTTGTGGATTGTTTGTTTATGAATGCAATTGTGTCGTGTAGATTGTGCTGAGTGCAACGCTTGTTCGTGTGAGGATTGTGCTCCAGACCGCTACAACCAAGGCAAGTAGATGCTACTTTGTTCATGAATATCGTCCTACTATTTTCAATGCATTGTTGTGTATTTTGTAGGTGCATGTGTAGGATGATACTATCGCTATGCTAAGTCCTATTATGTGGTAGGACCCTCTTTGTAGATGAACCACCGTTTGTAGATGTGCTTAGCCATGCTTTGTTGAACGAGGGCTGGGTTACATCATGGATACTTGTTTTCTCAAAGTATTGGTTTGTGAAAACTAAAACAACTTAATCAATGAACCCCCTGGGTGTGATGGTATTGATAAATTTTGGTGGTTTCATTGCGGAAAGGCACCCAGGTATCAAGAGAGAATGATTGGCTTCTTTATTGTGTAGCTTACATGTACAACCATGTGCCAATAATGGAATGGGCGGTTGGTTGGACTTAGTAGGTTGTGGTAACTCGAACCCGCGTATCTAGAGATGTAGAATTTTGGTAGGTTGGACCGCTGGCCGGGATTGAGGAGCTACTTCCCGAACAGTCTCTTCTTGGTCTTCTCCCTATCATCACCCAAAATGAGAGTGATGGTACGATCTGGGCTGGCCAAGTCACATGGGTAAAGTGTACTAACCTCTGCAGAGTGTATAATCTAATCGATTAGCCGTGTCCCCGGTTATGGACATCTGAGTTGCTAGATATTGATTCCATGACATGTTTCTCGCTCATTCTAATTTCATAATCGCTTTAATATTGTTGGGTTAACTTAATTGGGATCTTTTCAAAGAAAATCAAAACTGTTTATGAAAGTAGGATAAATGTATTTGCAAATGCAAGCCAGACACAGCTCCACTTACCAGATATGCATGTAGATGTTAGTACTATTGTCTCCATTACTAGCTCTACTTGCCATACATTCCATGTATTGACCCTTCGGGGCTGCTACGTTTCATGTTGCAGGTTATTCCGATTCTGATTGATCGTTATAGGCCACGGTACTCCACTCGGCACTTGTTCACTTGTGGGCAATTTGAAGATTGGAGGATTTACTTGCTTTTGTTGCTACCTGAATACTTTGAGCTATCTTTATGCTAATCTTTCATTGTAATAATGGTACTCTGGATCTTTGTAGATCAAGATACACGGTTATTTTGCTATGGTTATCTATCTTACTCTATTGTGGGCCAATGAACCGATCCAGGGATTGGCATGTCACATAGAGGCCACGGTCTTATCAGAACCGGGGTGTCACATCAGGTTGAATGTTTCAAGTGCAAGAAGATGGGGCATTATGCAAATGAATGCCCAAAAAAGAAAGTTGAAGGACCCAACAAGCCCAACCCTTTTCAAAAGGAACAAGTGAACGACATCAATGTGGAGGAAATTTATGAGTAACCTGATGCTGTTGCTGGTAAGTTCAAACTCAATTCCGTTCCAGCATTTGTTCTCTTTGATACTGGTGCATCTCATTCATTCATATCAAGAGCATTTGTTGAAAGAAATGAACTACCAGTAGAAACTATTGGGTGTCCTATAAAAGTAAGTTCTCCTGGCAGAGAAATGATAGTGAATTCAGGATGTCATGATCTAGTCATAGAGTTTGGAAAGTATAAGTTTCCCGTTAACCTGATAATCCTAAACTCCCAAGGATTGGATGTTATTTTGGTAATGCACTGGATGACTAAGCACAAGGGAGTGATAGATTGTGCCAACCATACTGTTTCACTCACAACTCCAAAAAACAAAAGGATCCGATTCAAGACCAACTTTGAAGCAAAAAGGAGTAAGCTAAATTCTCTTAAGGGGGTTAGCATAGACAGTGTGCCAATTGTGAGTGAATATCCGGATGTGTTTCCGGAAGAACTGCCAGGAATTCCACCAGATAGAGATGTGGAATTCTTGATCGACTTGCTACCAGGATCTGGACCAATAGCAAAGAGACCGTACAAGATGTCAGTTGATGAGTTGAAAGAACTCAAGAAGCAACTTGGAGAACAGTTGCAGAAAGGTTTTATCCAAGCAAGTTCTTCATCTTGGGGAGCACCAGTTTTGTTTGTGGAAAGAAAGATAGAAGTCAAAGGCTATGCATAGATTACCGTTCACTCAATGAGGTGACTATCAAGAACAAATAGCCTTTTCCTAGAATCAATGACTTGTTTGATCAGTTAGAAGGAGCTTGTGTGTTCTCAAAGATTGATCTCCGGCCAGGTTACTTCCAGCTCAAGATAAGGGAACAAGACATACCTAAGACAGCTTTCACCACTAGGTATGGATTGTATGAGTACACTGTGATGCCATTTGGTTTAACCAATGCACCAGCTTATTTCATGAATATGATGAACACGGTGTTCATGGAATTTCTTGATAAGTTTGTTGTCGTTTTCATCGATGACATATGATCTACTCCAAGAGCAAAGAAGAGCATGAAGGACATTTATGTTTGATACTTGAGAAGCTTAGAGAGCATAAGCTGTATGCCAAATTCAGCAAGTGTGAATTTTGGTTAAATGAAGTTGGTTTTCTTGGACACGTTGTGTTAGGGGATGGTGTAGCAGTTGATCCTGCTAAATTTTCAGCTGTAACTGAATGGGAATCTCCCAAGTCAGCGAAATAGGTTCATAATTTCCTTGGCTTAGCAGGTTACTACAGAAGGTTCCTTGAGAAATTCTCCAAGGTAGCTAAGCCTATGAAATAATTGCTAAAGAAAGACAAGAAGTTTGCTTGGTCTGAAGGTTGTGAACTCAACTTTCAAGAATTGAAGAAGAGGCTAGTGACAACACCAGTCTTATGTTTGCCAGATTTGGAGAAATATTTCCAAGTGTATTGTGATGCATCTCATCATGGATTAGGTGCAGTACTTATGCAAGACGGGAAAGTTGTGGCTTATGCCTCGAGACAACTCAAAACTCATGAAGTAAACTACCCTACTCATGATTTAGAGTTAGCCTATGTTGTCCATGCACTCAAAACTTGGAGACATTATCTTTTGGGAAAGCGATGTGAAGTGATCACAGATCACAAAAGTTTGAAGTATATCTTCACCCAGAAAGAAATTAACATGAGACAAAGAAGATGGCTAGAACTCATCAAGGACTATGACTTGAGTTTGCAATACCACCCCGTAAAGCAAATGTTGTAGCGGATGCTCTAAGCCGTAAGGTTTTTGTGAATGGCCTTAATAAGGGAGAATTGCCAGATCATCTGTGTGCCCAATTTAGAGATCTCAGATTGGAGATTGTGCCTCAAGGACATCTCATGTCTTTGGACGTTCAACCCACTTTGTTGGACAAGATCAAAGAAGCCCAAAAGGCAGATATGGAAATTGAAGAGATTAAGGAAAAGATTGGCAAGGGGAAAGCCAAAGGATTCCATGAAGACGAACAGGGTACTTTATGGCCTGGAAAACGTATCTGTGTTCCACAAGATCCGGAGCTTCGGAAACTGATTTTACAGGAAGCCCACAACTCATCGTATTCCATTCATCCGAGTAACACCAAAATGTACATGGATATGAAGGAAATATTTTGGTGGAATAATCTCAAGAAGGACATCGCCGAACATATTGCTTTGTGTGATGTATGTAGTAGAGTGAAAGCGGAACATCAGAAACCAGCAGGATTGTTACAACCACTACCTATTCCTGATTGGAAGTGGGACAAGATTGGTATGGATTTCATCACCGGTTTGCCAAGGACCCGGTCAGGATATGATTCTATTTGGGTAGTAGTGGATCGCTTGACTAAAATGGCTCATTTTATACCCGTGAAAACAACTTATACAAGTGCTAAGTTAGCCAAGATCTATATGAATAAAATTGTATGTCTACATGGAGTACCCAAGAGTATTGTGTCTGATAGGGGAACTCAGTTCAATTCTCATTTTTGGAGGCAACTACATGAGTCATTGGGAACGAGGTTGGAATTCAGCACTGCATTTCAGCCTCAGACTGATGGACAGACAGAAAGGACCAATCAGATTCTTGAAGATATGTTGAGGGAATGTGCTCTAGACTATGGAGCCAGTTGGGATGAAAGTCTACCTTACGCAGAATTCTCTTACAATAACAGCTATCAAGCCAGTATTGAGATGGCACCATTTGAGTTTCTTTATGGGAGAAAGTGTACCACCCCATTGCTATGGAATGGTGTGGGAGAAAGAAGTTTGTTCGGACCAGAACTTATCAAAGAGGCTGAAGAGAAAGTCAAGCTAGTTAAGGACAGATTAAAGATAGCACAGTCCCGACAGAAGAGCTACGCAGATCCTAAGCATAGAGAAGTCACCTATTAAGTAGGTGATAGAGCTTATCTTAGGGTGTCACCACTTCGTGGAGTGAAGAGGTTTGGTGTCAAAGGTAAATTGGCCCCAAGATATGTTGGACCATTCCAAATTCTAAGTCGTAAAGAAGAAGTAGCTTATGAGACTGAATTGCCAGAGTCACTGTCTGTTGTTCACAATGTATTTCATGTGAGTCAGCTTAAGAAATGCCATCCGGAAATGGAAGAGACTTCTTTGAAGGATACAATACCTTTGGAAGAGGTTCAATTGGAGAGTGACCTCACTTATGAAGAGAAACCTATCAAGATTCTTGAGACTGCAGAAATAGTTACTCGGACTAAGACTATCAAATTCTACAAAGTTCAATGGAACCATCATTCCGAAGAAGAAGCAACATGGGAAAGAGAAGATGATCTTCGGAAAGACCACCCTCACCTATTTGCTAACCAATCTGAATCTCGAGGGCGAGATTCACCTTAAGGGGGTTAGATTTGTAACATCCCTAAAATCATGTTTCAAAACTCATGCATATCATCCATGCATCCATGATCATTTAGGGTTCCATTTCAAAACCATTTCAAAAACAGGAGCATCTGATGCTCATTATTTTATGTGAGCAACTATTAAACTAATGCCACTCTCAATTGAAGAGTTTATTTGTTTTAAACCAAGCCTTGCTTGCTCTCTTGTTACTTTTTTTGATTGTTGGAGTTTGGTGAAAAAATTACAAAACAAATATGATTCAAAAACCATTTCCAAAACTTATTCAAATCAAGTGCTATAGCACTGTTTATTTTGTTTAATCAAAGGACCAAGCTAGTACAGAGAGACCACATGTTTTTATGCCCAGAAATATGAATGTTACACTCTACAAAAACCCAGAAAAGATTTGAATTCAAATGGCTTTTGAAATCATTTGAAAATGTTTCCTGGAAATTTAAACAGAAAAAGAAAAAGACTAAAGAAATAAGAAAAGGTCGGCGCCAGACTTTTATCCCATCAGCGAAACCAGCCCACTAAGCCCACCAAGGGTTTTCCCCTCGCTCTCTCACGCGCACCCACTCGACCCCGCGCTCACTGACCAGTGGCCCCATCGCCACGTCGTAATCGTCCTCCCAGAAAAAGCGCGATGAACACGTCGCCGCCTATTTCTTCCCCCGCCTCTGCCGCGATTTTAAACCTCTTCATTGGCGATGAATGCGTGCGTGATCTCTGCCCCAGCTCCGGCTATAAGATCCCCTCCTCTCTCTGCTTGTTTCCCCTCACTCAGCGCAGACACCACGCCACCAGGTTGCCCGTAATCGTGCCCACACCGCCGCAGCACCGACGACCTCCGGCGAACAATTCCGGTGAGCATCGTCCACCCCTTTGTCTCTGCTTCATGCGGGCATGCTCTACATGTCCTTGCGCATCTTCTCATGCCTTTATTTTTCTCTGTACCATCCTAGAACTTCGTCACCGTCCACCACTAAGCGCCACCGTCTTCGGCTTCAACTCCGACGACCTCCAGTGGTAGTTTCCGACCGCCCCTTTCCCTCTCGTTGACACCCGCGTGACTAGCATCGTCTTGCGCATCTGACCCACCGCTTCTTTTTCCTTGGCATGATCTGCACCCTCGCCAACGTCGACGAACAGAAGCATCCGTCGCCAGGGACATCTCCGACGAGCAATCCACGACGACCCCGAGCGCCCCTTCGCCAATCGAGTACACGTCGAGCATCTCCTCGTCACGGCGATTCTGGTGAGCATCCTCACACCTTCCCGCGCGACCTAGTTCGCCGGCTCCGCCGCTGACAGAGCACGCCGCCGCCTGTCGCCGCCGCCAGCGCCGCCACTTGTTGGTCAGTCGCTGAGAGCTGTTCGATTTAGATCTGGTGGACGCGATAGAACATAGCCGAAGGGGTAAGTAGAGATCTGAGCCGTGCGTTTTAGTTAGATCTAATGGTGCGCAAGCACGATCCGGTGCAAAGCGGTACCAGCCAACCAGAGACTGCTGAGTGGCATGTTCTTTGTTTTAAATTTCAGAATTAGATCTATTAGATGTTTGAATTTGTTTAATTCATAACTTTTGAATGCCACGTCCAAATTTGACAAATTTTATATCAATGGAATTAGGAGAGAAAATCCTTTCCATATATGCAATGTGTTTAATGTTTTACCTCTGTTAAAATGGTTGTTTTTACAAAAACATGTGTAGGCCTATTTTGTGTATAATAATTATTTGGAAAATGTTTTAATATTAAAATAAAGTTTAGTTAGATTTTTTTGTACTTGTTTATGATTCAGTACCATGCACTTGTCTTGTTTGGTGTAGAAAATCATCACATGGCATTATGCATGCATCCATATATTTTTGCTTGTATTTATTTTGTATGTGATTTTTGGTGCTATTATTTTATGTGTAGATTTTGGCGCAAATTGTGATTGTGATTGTGAGGATTGTAGATACTCTCCAAACTACCAAGGCAAGTGGTTCTTCATGAGTTTATTCCTATGATTTTCAAATATGCATTAGAAATATTTTGCTAGTCTTGCATGGATACTTTTTGATCTATATGATATGCTTGGGAAATCCTAGTAGTTGTAGAATTGCTAGAAATATTTCTAAGTCTTATCAATGCCATGCTTAGCCTAGCTAGTAGCAACCAAGGGTGGTTATATTCATACTATGAATAAATATTTCTAAGTCTTTGGACTATGTTTTGCTTAATAAAACAACTAAGTGAATGAAACACCTGGGTGGAATGGAAAGAATGGGTTATGTTGAGTGGTTACACAAGGCCCATTTCTATGGTTTACCTTGTGTATCTCACTTGTGGAAAGCCACCCAGGAACAAAGGGATTTGAGAGGCCAAATGTTAAGAAGCTTCTAGTGCAGCTACTTGGCAATATGGGCTCTGCCTGGATCACATAGGTTGCAATAACTTAGCCATTTGGACAGTTGGTGGTAGTGGGATGATAGGTTGGAACGCATCCATTTGGTCTAAGGGAAGGCTTCTGAAAGGTCCTGTCTTGGTGAAAATCAAGTCTTGTGGGGAAAGTGCACAACCTCTGCAGATGGAAGAATCTAAGTACTTAGCCATGTCCCTGGTATCAGACAACTTGAGCATCAAGACATGGAATCTATCAAGAATCTCCTCATCCCAATTTCTAAGTAAAAACTTGTGGTTGAACAAGGGTAAAGGTTCACCAATGTCTATTGGTGGTTCCTTGGGAAAGATTTTATCAAAGAAAAACTTAGTGTTTTCAACTAATAGGTAGAACCTATTTTGAGCAAAGCAAGCCCAAGCTATACTTAGCCAAAATGCATATAGTATCTAGTCCACCAATATTCTACTAAGGTATCACTTGCCAATACTATTCCAATGTATTGACCCACTGTGGCTGTAACTTGTGATGTTGCAGGTTATTCTGATGATGATTAGGAGTCATGAGTCTACACTCAACATGCTTGCCTGTGGCACATGAAGATGAAGACTTATCTATCTTATTATATATTTTGAACTCTTGTATTAGGCCTGTGGCCATGGAGTTTGTAAAAGACTATGCTTGTCTCTAGAATGATATGTAATAATGACCTTTGTTTCTGTGTACTTCATCTTAAACTGTGGATGCTATCATTGATCCAGGGACTAGCATTGCAATCACAGGGATCCTTTCTTTTACAAAGGAGGGATCTTACAGGTAAGTTTTTGTCATTGTAAGTATTTGCATATCATTGAGAACCGCCAATGGGGTACCCCTTGCACATGGTACAGGAGCTTTCCCATAACCAAAATGACAAGGCAAGCAGACAATGAGCATCTCAGCAATCTTTTTATCTACCATATGCATAGCTTTTTATTGAGGATGCTTCATAGATAGCTCATTATGGTGATGCTGCAAGTTTCGACCATGATTAGGCATGGCTTAGGCTAGCGGCCCAGGCATTTATCTAACACAGGATACAAACTCCATGGACTTACAAGTTCCCTCTTTATTTCACATCGATGACATCCATAGACAAAAGAACATGATATCAACCGACTACAAAGTACAAGTGCAATGTTGAAAACATTCCCCGTGACAGCATGGTTCTGCTAATTCCAACTTATAAGTCCAAGCATATACAAAAAAGTTGTCACAATGGTTCAAGTTTGTTAGGGGCAATAAATATAAAGTGTGCCATCAAGTTTGTGAGGGCTTTAATCACTAAGTTTTCACATAAAAAATAGTTTTTAATTGGAAGATAGATGAAGACAAGAATATACTTGGAATGGTGTAACACACCATGCATAGGAGTTTATAGTGGAAACTTTGGAATAACTTGGTTTCTTGGGAGTTGGAAGCATGCGTAGAACTTACTCATACAAGTGGAGGCTAACAAAAGACTGGGAGCAACCAAATAACAATTATCATTGAATGGGACATCCAAATAACAATCTTCCAATGCTGGCAAATCAAGCATTTCATAAATCTTCCTAGGCATAATAGAGACACTAGAACCAAGATCACATGAAGCTTTGAGGTCAAAGTAATTCACTTGCATATTAATAATGGGTTCCCAACTATCTTCTACTTTCCTAGGAATACTTTGTGTTTTAGCTTCTCTTCCTTAATCTTAACAAGAGCATCTGTAATGTGTTTGGTAAAGGCAACATGCATATCTCTAGCATCAGGACTTCTAGCAAGCTTTTGCAAGTACATAATCACTTGAGAAATATTGCAACCATCAATATCAAAATCAAAATTGTCATCACTAGTAGTAGGCTCAATAGGCTTAGGCATAGTAGGAGTAGGAATAGGGACTACTTGTGGTTTAGTCGTGATAGTGCACACACTATTGTTTCTATCAATTTCAGCTTCCCTTTCCCACCTTGCATGAAGTTGAGGTAAGAACCTAACATTTACATCAATAGTAACTTGTATGGCATGAGCAGTAGCAAAGGTATTTTCCATAGTTTCAGGTTTAGCAGCCATTTTATTAATCAAAGAGGACTGAGCTTCAGACAAAGAAGATATATTTTTCTCAACGGTTAAAAGCTTTTACTCTATAGTCTTATTGAAAGTGGTTTGTTTACTAATAAATTCTTTGAGCATGACTTCAAGTTCAGAGGGGGAACTCTAGCATTATTGTAAGAGTTTCCATAGGAATTGCCATTATTAGGAGGATAAGGCCTATAATTGTTGTTGCTACCAAAATTGTTCCTATAGGAATTATTGTTGAAATTGTTGTTTCTAATGAAGTTCACATCAACTTGCTCTTCTTGAGAAACCAAATAGGCTAAGGGAACACCATTAGGATCTAAAGGAGCTTTCCCATTAACAAGCATAGCCATAATAACATCAATCTTCTCACTCAAAGAGGAAGTTTCCTCAACATGATTTACCTTCTTACCATCTGAATCTCTCTCAACATGCCATTCAGAGTAGTTAACCATCATATTATCAAGGAGCCTTGTTGCAGAACCCAAAGTAAGGCCCATAAAGGTACCTCCAGCAGCTGAATCCAACAGATTTCTTGAGGAGAAGTTCAAACCTGCATAAAAAGTCTAGATAATCATCCAAGCAGCATGTCCATGAGTAGGGCAATTTTAACCAAAGATTTCATTCTTTCCCAAGCTGGAGCAACATGTTCACTATCAAGTTGTTTAAATTTCATAATATCACTTCTCATAGATATAATCTTAGCAGGAGGATAGTACTTTCCAATAAAATCATCTTTGCACTTAGTCCAAGAATCAATACTATTTTTAGGCAAAGAAAGAAACCATTTTTTAGCTTTTCCCCTCAAGGAGAATGGAAAAATCTTGAGCTTAATAATATCTCCATCTACATCCTTATACTTTTGCATCTCACAAAGTTCAACAAAGCTATTAAGATGGGCAGCATGATCATAAGAACTAGCACGAGAAAATTTCTCTCTCATCACAAGATTCAACAAAGCAGGCTTAATTTCATAAAAGGTAGCATCAGGAGCAGGTGGAGCAATAGGTGTTCTAAGGCAATAATTGTTATTCGTGCTAGTGAATTCACACAACTTGGTGTTCTTAGCAGAGTTAATTCGTGCTAGGAACTAATTTTTTTGTGTTTTTTGGAAAGAGGCAAACAAAACCAAACAAAAGAAACAAAGCAAACTAAAAACAAAGTAAAGAGAAAGGAAGTGAAGGACTCCCTGAAGGAAATATGCCCTAGAGGAAATCATAAAGATGATTATATTTCATATGTATCCATGAGTTATTGTAATGTTCCTTGAATATCCATATCAGGCAACTTGTATTGATTGGCAATTATGTGAATTGTTTGTGAAACTCTTTACTTGTATGGTTATTTAATAGTTGTCCCTAGTCGGAGTTCATGTGAGGACACACGTGAATATTAGCCTAGCACATCGATTGGTTGATGACTATGTTTCGCAAGTCATAGACATGGAGATGTCAAACCAATGATGTGGACACATGTTATGAACATGGGGTTGGACTCACCCACCTTGAGACTGGCAATTAGTTGCAGCTCTCTCTCTACACATCATGTACGTTTTTCCTTAGACCTGAGATTGTCGCATGTACTTGAGATGTGGATCGACCTACTTTGGGTCTATCAAACGCTGCACCATAACTGGGTAGTTATAAAGGTAGCGTTCGGGTTTGTCCTGAAGCATGCTGCAAGGCATGGTCAATCAAGATGGGATTTGCCCCTCTCTACTTGAGAGAGATATCTCTGGGGCCCTCGAGTGATCGGATGCAGAAATGCATGGTCGTGCTACATATGGTTAAGAGTTAACCTAGTAAAGGGATTCCGAATCATAGTATCGAGAAAGAGAGGTCAGCTTGGAGCTAGACCAAATATCGTGAGGCAAAGGGAAAGACATGTACTAAACCTTGTGATGGTTCGTCCGATATGATCTTTGTATGCGTTTAGGAGTTGGAACGTCTTGCTAGAGGCCACTACCAACTATAGACAGAATAAGTGTATTCGTGTCATGTCTATACGCATATGAACCTATAGGGTCACACACTTAAGGGGCTGGAGGCCTAATGAGGATTGGATCCGAATTAGACCAGGCCTAGGCTACTAATGGGCTGCTAATGTAGAAGCCCACTAGGGACGCCTATATAAGAGAGGGTGGGGCGAGCTGACCAGGGTTAGACCTGAGACCATTCCAGCTAGCCGCCACTCCTCATGCCTGTGTCGCGCGCGTGGACCTAGCAGTCCGGCGTCTGACGCTTCCACCCTGTACGTGTGGATACCTCGGAGGCGCTACATATGTAGCGTTTGGACGAGCCACACAAGGGGAGCTGCTCGTGGGACGAGAACGAGGAGGAGTCTTAGATCGTCTATGTAAGATCCCTCCATTTATAAAGGTAAGGATCCCTGTGATTGCAATGCTAGTCCCCTGGATCAATAGCTAGCATCCACAGTTAAGATGTAATATCAAGAAACAAAGGTCATAATACATCTTTATAACCAGGAATAAAATAATTTATTACATCTTACATAGCTCATTTGGCTATCACATTACAATGCAACAGAATATAACAATAGCATGGGGTCCTTCATCTTCACAGTGCCACAGGCAAACATGTTGGTTGTAGACTTGTAATCCTATTTCAACACACTTCACTAATTTCAAACAAACCTGCAACATAACAAGTTACAGCCACAAGGTTCAATACATTTGAATTGTATTGGAAAGTGATACTATGGTAATATAGTGGACTCTATCATCTATATGCATTTTGCTAAGTGGATCTTAGGCTTGCTTTGCTCAAAATAGATTTTCCTTATCATTTGAAAACACTAAGTTTTTGCTTGACAAAAACACCCAAGGCATCTCCCAATAGAAATTGGTGATCCTTCAACCCTTGTTCAACCACAATATTTTAACTTAGAAATTGGAATGAGGAGTTTCTTGAGAGCTTCCATGTCTTGATGCTCAAATTGTCCTTTACCAGGGACATGGCTAAGTACTTAGATTCTTCCATCTGCAGAGGTTGTGCACCTTCCCCACAAGACTTGATTTTCACCAAGACAGGACCTTTCAGAATCCTTCCCTTAGACCAAATGGACGCACTCCAACCTATCATCCCACTACCACCAACTTTCCAAATGGCTAAGTTATTGCAACCTATATGATCCAGGCAGAGCCCATAATACCACGTGGATGCACTTGAAGCTTCTCAACATTTGACATCTCAAATCTCTTTGTTCCTGGGTGGCCATCCACAAGTGTGATACACAAGGTAAACCATAGAAATGGGCCTTGTGTAACCACTCAACACAAACCATTCCTTCCATTCCACCCAGGTGATTCATTCACTTAGTTGTTTTATTAAACAAAACACAAGTCCTTGACTTAGAAATATTCCATAGTATGAATATAATCCACCCTTGTTTTCTACTAGCTAAACTAAGCATGATAGTAGTAGGAATCTTAACTTAGGAAAATTCTACTAAGGTTTCATCTACTAGGATTTCCCATGGTATAGTTTACACTTAGCAAAAATTCCATGCAAGTCCCTTAGAAATATCACTAATGCATAGTGAAAATAATGGGACAAAAGTATGAATCATCACTTGCCTTTTTGGTAGAGAATATAATTTCACTCCTTGATCTTGCAATACTCACACTCTTCAAATCACTACAATTCAATCAAGCAAGCAATATTTCAATCTACCATTCAAGCAAACATCACATAAAATAATAGAAACAAAACAATGCATGCAAGCATGCCAAGGATTGTTTTATTTGGAAAAGTGGCTTCTAACATGTTATAAACATTCTAAAACGCCTATTGGTCATTTTATAAAAATGGCAAAACCATTTGGAAAAGATTTTACTTATAAACCATTTTAATAACAAATCAATATTTTATGTGGTTGAAAATGCCTTTATCAAAGTAACAATCTTTATAGGGTTCCCCAAATACATTTATAAATCATAAAACTTGGTGCTTCGGGTCAGAGAGTTTAAATCAAAACATTTCCCTAAGGTTTTTCTCCAAAAAAGTGTTTTCAACAAATAAACAATATTTTTATTTGACTAGAAATGCTTTAAATCAAAGATTTACTCTTTAGCTTTACCAAATACATTTTAAAATCCATGAGTTGGTTTCTATGGTCAGTAGGTTCAAAACAAACCATTTTGCAAAGATTTCATCTCAAAAATATGTCTATAACAATTTTTATATTCAAAATAAGCCTACACAAGTTTCTGCAATTTCAACCAATTTTCTAGAAGCAAAACATTAAACAAAGTGCATGGTTGAAAATTACTTGTTCTGCTGATTCCATTGATATAAAATTTGAAAAATTTGGACGTGTAGAACTAAAGTTATGAATTTTGCAAGTTTGCAATTCTAAATAGATCAAATTTCTATTTAAAACCTGAGTCTGGCCACGTGGCTCATTCCTATTGGTCGGTACCGTTTCATTTGGATCGAGCTGTTCTGACCGCAAGATCTCACTTAATCGCACGACACAGATCACACGTACCCCTTCGTTTAAAGATTCTATCCTAGCCAACGGATCGAGATCCAACGGACACAGTGTGTTTGACCAAGGATCGGCGGCGCTAGCGGCGGCTGGTGGCGGCGCACGCTCTGGCGGTGAGCTTGCCGACGATTCAGGAAGCGAGGGAGAGGGAAGAGTGGCTCACCGTGTTCGCGTGGTCGAGGTGAAGCTCGAGGTGAGGTCTGCTTAACGAGGGGCGCTCAGGAACGGAGGGGATTGCTCGCTGAAGTTAGTGGCGACGTCCGGTGTCTCTGGTTGCCGTTGGAGGTGGAGTTTGCGAGCGCGCTAAGACAAACGGAGCACGCGGTTAGTTGCGTACGGGGCTGGGAATCCTGGGAGCATCAACTAGAAGGTTTGGGACGGTCTGTACTCACCGGGGTGCTTGCCGGAGCGAATGGCAGACACGGCGGTGCTCAGATGGTGATCCTTGCCGACGATTTGGAGCGCGCGCGAGCAAGATAGTGGTACTGGTAGATGCGCCTGACGATGGGGAGCAGGCTTGTGTGCAGTGGGAGGCGAGGGGCGGCTGGTCGGCGCCGGAATTTGCTCGAGAAGCTCGCCGGAGCAGTGGTGTTGCTTAGAGAAATTCGGGCAGCCCTGGGGCAGAGGAGGTGCGGTGAATGGGGGAAAAGAGAGAGAGAGAGAGAGAGAGAGAGAGAGAGAGAGAGAGAGAGCAGGCGCTTATGTACGCGTGATCGGGGGCTGTTTAATCGTGGCGTTTACTGTGTATTACGCCGGCAATCAATCAGCAGCAACGGCAGGGGCGTGGTCTTCGCGTGGTTGGAGACGACGAATAGTAATTGGGTCCTAGTTGTCTGCGAGAGAGAGAGAGAGAGGTGGGGTGGGTCCAAGTCATCAGCGACGCTGTGGGTGAGCGCGTGGGTGAAAAAGAACAGAGGCAGAGGGGTTCCCGGGTGGGCTCTTGCTGGGCCAGGTGCTTTGCTGGGATGGGTAGGTTTAGTGGGTTGGGTTTGTTTCTATTTTTTTATACAAACCTTTTTCTTTTT
Source organism: Avena longiglumis (assembly GCA_030063025.1). Lineage (NCBI taxonomy): Eukaryota > Viridiplantae > Streptophyta > Magnoliopsida > Poales > Poaceae > Avena > Avena longiglumis. The sequence continues at coordinate 216,326,161 of CP125978.1, read as the reverse complement.
CTGAATTGAATTCCTGTTTTGATTTTCAATCAAATAATTCAAACTCCAATTCAAATCAAACCACCACCAAACTTTGTGTTGATTTAAATTCTGTTTATCAACATACTCCAAGGTCCAAAATAAAATAATTATTTTATTCTTTTAGGATCTATTAATAATTAAATAAATAGACCTTAGTCTTTAATTCAAATAGATTTTAATTTATTTTAAAACTCTTTTTTGAAATCTAAATAATATCAAAATCTTTTCAGTAGGTTTCATTTGAAAACTAAAACACTTGGAATTCTTATTTTTAAAAACTTTAATAAATTTTAATGTTTATTTGAAAGGGAAAAGCCTTTACTTAAATAAAATTGGATATTAATAAATCCTTATTATTTTATTTAAATAAACCTTTATTCTTTTTAAAAAATAGAAATATTTTATTTCATTTGCTTGGCCAAGATTTAATTTGGCTCTTTAAAATAATCCTTATTTATATTTCTACCTATGCTTATCAAAACCATATCTTTTTATTTAAAGATCCAAAAATAGTGATTCCAACTATTATAACTTTATTTATTATTTGTTTATCTTTTTAAATTCCTTTAGGATTATTTGCTCACCATTTGGTATGGATTTCTAGATGGTTGCTTTATTAGCTTTGGAAATTCAATTTCCTTATCTTATTAAATTCATAAGATTTTATCTATGGCTCCAAATTGAATGAAATCAATTTATATGGTTTTATAATATTTCCCTTTGTCATTCTTGGTCATTTTGAAATGTTTGTTTGACCATTTTTATATGGATCAAATCCATAGACTTAGAGATAACTTGAAAATGATTTTCCTCCATTAGGGTTTTAGGGTTTTGGTTTATTTCTCAAGTGTTTAAGTTTCCAGATGCATTTATGAAGAATGCATTTCACTTGATTTGAATTTAGTTTGGATTCAAACATTAACCCAAGTTTGTTCAAGATGGGATTTTAGGTTTCTAATTAGAAACAAAAAGTTTCTTTTCACCCTAATTTTTAACAATTATTTATTTTGTTTATTTATTTTACACATTACAAAATTTGGAAAATTTTGGGATGTGACAGTCTGCACTGCCTCGACGCGCTTCATCAAGTTCCGCAACTGTGCATCTAGTGGTAATCCCGTGATCTATGACAATAGTAATCCTAGTTTACGCGGAAGAAAATTTTGATTTGCGCTAGTGTATCCTACATGTATCCCTTCACTCCCCTAGTGAATACGACCTTAGCCTCCCCGGCAACAGCGCCAGAAAAGCTTGATGCAGCACTGAGTTGATGTAGGAGCGCTTCGTTGGGAACCCCAAGAGCAAGGTGTGAAGCAGCACATCACCAAGTTTTCCCTCAGTAAGAAATCGAGGTTATCGAACCAGTAGGAGGAAGGAAACGTCACACAGGTGTTGCAAGCAACGCAGAGACCTGCACAACACAAACTCAAGACTTTGCCCCAATGAATCAGTGAGGTTGTCAAGCTCACCGGTTTTCTGTAACAAAGGATTAAACGTATGGTGTGGAAGGCAATGGTTTGCAGCAAGTAAACAAGTAGTAGTGGGATGTATCAATGGTAAAGATTGGACCGGGGTCCATAGTTCACTATATGTTCTCTCCTTAGATAAACAACATGGCATGAAGGGTAAACAAATTACAGCAGGGCAATTGACAGGAACTGAGCAAGGCATAACAATGCAATTACTAGTTAGAAAGATCCTATGAGATTCGATTGGGCAATACAACAAGATACATAGACCGCCATCTAAATGCATCTATGACTATAATTCCACCTTGAGGTTATGATCCGAACCCCCTCCAGTATTAAGTTGCAAGAAACAGATAACTGCTTTAAGAAAAGTGTGTAAGTGTTGCCTGCCAAAACCCACCGGCGAGCAGCGACGAGCAACACGAAGAGCCGGGAGGCTCCCGGCTAATCGGTGGGCCTGGTCCCTCGGCAACGCCGCAAAACTCCGCACACGTCTGTCTTGGTTCGAGGCGTGCCACGACCTATACCTAGTCGAAGGTGAAGGATTGCTCCGATGGATTTCTGCATGGTAAACAAGTATCGTAAAATTCGAGCCGTGGCTCGGCTCCTGTAAGCTTGAATCGGCACCTAGAGCCGATTATCCCATGGTTCTGCATTAGATTCACGATAACATGGGGTTTTGCTTTATCATTACAAGTTAAATCGATCCACGACAGTTTAACGTTTTCACCACGTAACTGGAACGTCCTACACGTAATTGAGCCTGGTAGATACAAAAGATGATAGAAAACTAACCCTAGAGGAGGCCTAACAACCGACGTAAAGTCAATTACCGGAACAACTTTTCTAGAACTAGTAAACCACGTCCCACGTACTCGGATCGTTCAACCCGTTTGCAAGGCCTGACTACGTAGATATCAAACTAAACCTTGGTGAACAAGGCATAACCATAACAGATCGAATCAGCTAAATAAAGATCAAGCAAGATGTTACCCTTGCACTTGGGAAAAGGTGCAAAGGTAGCGAGGTAACTAGAGGTAGCATAACTTAAACAATTATAACGAAGAGCACCGATGCTAGCCTCAATAAATCTATGATAGTAGTGTTATTCGCCATCAACAAGGCTTCAGTACGAGTAACACCAAATAACGCATAAGTAAAAATACTGCCTAGATCGCAAGATGCGATCTAGGCTGCATGACACTTACCCGAAAGAAACCCTAGAAACAAGGGGTGGCGATGCGCCGAGATTGTGTTTGTTGTGAACGTGATTGTCCTCTTCTTCTCGATAACCTTAGGTACATATTTATAGTCCGGAGACTTTCTATCTTTGGAATAACTCTACAACTCTATCTTTACCTAAACTGAAATGGAACCTACTATGATACAAGATACACGAGCAATTTAGCCCAAATCCACGCACAAGACCGATTCAACAACACGTTGAATATACGTATCTTCCAAGCCCATCTTGATCACGGCCCATCTCCTTCTTTGGCCAAAATATGGCGATAACACATGCCCCCCTGGTTTTGGCAATAATAATTCCGAAACCACTCTGTTGATGTTTTTTCTTCCCCCTCTTTTTTTTTCTTCACATCGGGTTACGCGTTGCAGAGCAGAATCGTCACGCCACCTCCACATCATGATGCCCTGTCTTCTCAACTCCTTCGCAGTGCATGATTTGACGATTTTGGCAGCACATTCTGGGAAACCGCTATGGCATTGAACCGCCTCCCACTATTACCCTTATTTAAATTCATCTGAGCAGTTCGCAGTCCCCATCTTCCTCCAGTAGCCAAAAAACCCTTCTTCCTCCGCCGAAAAAACCCTCTTTCTCCGACATGGCCTCCTCTGCTTCATCTGGCCTGTCCTCCCAAGCCTCCAACTCAATGAGCGACCGAGAGCCGACGCCAGAGCACCCGCCGACGGCGGCGTACAACACTCTCGCCCCACAATGGTGGGACAAAAGAGGGATTGGGATTTCGCCGCTTGGTCGGAGGACGACGCGTTCTTGACCGATGGCGAGGAGGACCTGCAGTTCCTTGCCGATGGAGAACTGAGGCGAGCAGCACCGGACGCCATGTCCTGGGACGGCGTCGACTCCTCCGACGAGGAGGAGGAAGAGGAGGACACCTCCTCCGAGGAGTACCAACCGGTGAAGTACTTCCGCGCCGGGTCCAGCGAGGACACCGAAGACGACGACGAGGACGAGGAGGCCCCCGCTGGCTTCTTCAGCAGCAGCAGCGAAGACGACGCCGGCAGCAGCGCTGAGGACAGCGAACAAGACGGCGGCGACGACAGCGGCGACGACCTCGGCCTCTAGATTAGGAACCAGTAGTAGTAGTAAGCTCCCTTTTGTAATCAATCAGCCTTTTGTAAGCAATCAGCTTTTGAATGAATGAATGAAAATCTGTTTCTCGAAGATTGCTTTTTTCGCCCCAATTTTGCCGATAGCCAAAATAGATCGATGCTCCAGAAGCCGATAGCAACGTATCGGCTTTCACCACACTGCCCTCATTCCGTCAACCAAGTCAAAGCTCAAAGAGCCGATGCACATCGGCTTTCCCAAAAACGTTGACAAGGTCAAAACTTGGTCGCATATTTAGGCAAATCTAAGCGGCTGCTTTTCAAAGCGGTAACTGCGACTCTCTTCAAAAAGGCGACCTAGATCTCCAATTACCCACCGACCAGATTGAGCTCACAATGACAAGAACCCTCAATCCTCAATGCATAGATCCATCTCCGCCGCAAACTAGATGGCGGAATCGTCAACACCAATCCGAGGTTTCCGGTGCGAAGGTACGCCTACTCCTCGCAGTCTGAACGCGATGTTAGAATTTAATGGCGAACACCTGAATTAATGCCTTTATTCCACCATTAAACTTTCTAGGTTTCAGACATTCTGCTGCCGCATCCTTCTCTCCCAAATTCCCTCTGTCTTGGCCCCCGTACAGATTTCAGTCCTGCCCATCTGATTTCTTGCGAAGCAAACAGAATCCCCTTTGTAAGCCAAGACCTAGATCTGAACTCTTGGGCCGACTGCCTGCGAGCCTGGCCTAATCCCCCTGAACACTGGGTCTCTTGGTTCAGCAGAGTAGCTAGAGCTTACCAATCCCAATGGGAAACCACAGGAATAGCCGATGCCTTGCATTTATCATTGTCTCCTCTTGAGAAACATGAGAACCTTCTGAAAACCATCGGCTACTTCTGGTCTGACGCTCTGAACTGTTTTATGTTCGGTCATGGCCCTATGTCACCAACCTTGTTAGACGTGGTGATGATCACTGGTCTGGATGTTACATCACCCAGCCCCTCTGCCTTTAAACTGACCAAAGTCCCCTACAAACTGTCTTCTAAAACAGACTGCACGAATTGGGGTGCCTACCTCCAACGCCACATGAAAACAAAGGGCCCTGTCTCAGAGAAAGAACATACAACCTTTCTCAACTTCTGGCTGGAGCATTTCATATTCGTGGCCCTTCCTCGCTCCAACCAAAACTATCTCTCTCCTTAGCCCACGAACTGGCCAAAGGTACTCAACTTGGCCTCGGCAAACTGTTCCTTGGAGAAGTCTATCGATACCTCCAGTTGATGTCTGTCAAGCTGTTCTCTGGCATAGCAGCCAAAACAGGTGGTCCTTGGTGGTTTATTCAGCTATGGGCTCAGTTGTATTTTCAAAATCACATCCCAAACTTCCACCTTTTGGCGAGCTGCACCTTTCCAGATGTAAAAGGGAAGCAGATCCGATGCACCAGCTATGGCCAAGCTTTGTATAGACTGCCAGGCAGTAAACTATCCCCTCAGGAAGCATCCAAGTGGTTCAGCACTTTCTTTCAAGGCCTGGACAATCCTACCTTCTTCCCTTACATGGAAGAATCTGAACATTTCGAAAATCCACTCTCCTTCAGGCTAGACAATTTTGCCGATGACACCAGCACTCGGCAGCTCTTTTCCACCGTGATTCGACCCTGTTTCCTTCCAGTTGGCATGAGTACATCCAACAGAATAATCAAACCTAGGTACGAATTCTACCAGCCAGTCGTATTAGCCCGCCAATTTGGCCTTGGACAAGTACCTCCCCATTTCTTTCTTCACCACCTCACAGAGAGTAGAGCCGACCTGCCTGATCCTCTCACCAGCCAAAGGTGTTATTCCTTCTTCGATGCTCTGACCATCCCAATTCCCAACGACCTCACCTTTGTCTCATCAACCGATGGCTTTGAAGACTGGTGGTCAATGTGGAAAACTCACGCCTTCAGGAGAGCTCTGGGACCGTTCTTTGAAACAATCGATCTCGACTATGACATCCCCGTGGAACAGGTACCACTACTTGCAAATTTTCTTGATGCAGCTTGCAATTGATCATTTTATTAATCCATTCTTTCTCTTTGCAGCAACAAGATGGCCCTGCACCCACGCACAGTGATGGCTCCCCCTTCAAGTTCTTTCCGCCAGCTCCTGTGGTTCTTTTCTGCAAAAACTCGCCACCTCTGAAAAAGGTCATAATGCAGAAACAGCCGATAACACCACAATCGGCTTCCAAGAACCCAGCAACTCCTAAGTCAGCTGCCCCTCGAGTTCCGACTAAAACCAGAATGATGGTGAGGAAGGTAGCTGCCAGGAAGACCTTGAGGCGCCAGAGCCCTTCTCCAGACAGCTCGCATGTAAGCTGATTCAGGCCTTGGTCGATCCTTGTCATTCTTCCATTCTTGCAGACATGCTCGCGCTTACTGGTTCTCCCCTTTTACAGGCTTCCGTCGAAGACACCTCCAGTGAGGATACCCAGACCAATCGAGGAGAACTAGGCCCAACGGATTCTGAGAGGACCATCACACCGAACCAGCCAGATTCACCACCATCGGCTTCCAGGAAAAGGTCGGCTCCTGAACCTACTGCCCCCCGAGCACCAGTCGAGGCGGGGCCAGCTGTGGGTCCCAAGAGAGCTCGCAAAGGACTGCAAGCTTCTTCGTCGAGCCAGGAGGTTTCGAAAATCACCACCCTTCATGCTCTTACTACTTGTTTCCTTTTGTCTGCCGATTTATCATTATTTACATCGGCTAAAACACCTTTCATGCAGACGGTAGCGTTTCGGTGGGAAAGCGGGCGATACGGATCGCAATCCCGAAGGTGCAGATGAAACGGCTACCACTCTGGCCAAGCCCCCGGCGACCACACAAAAACCGATCGTCTCCTCATCGGCTATCCCCTCGATCTTAGGAGAGGTACGTTTAGGTTCTTTCGGCTCATCCTTACACGTTTGGACGCATACTGACGCTTTTGGGCTGCGAGTTGTGATATTTCAGGTTTGCTGACGTTCGACCCTGAATCCATCGAACCAACTCCCTCCGTCGCTGCTGATGAACCACGAGCCAGGGTTGTTCCACCTCAATTCCAGCGTCTTAAAGCCCTGCTGTCCTCCCCGATCGAAGAGCTGATCGAGGGTTCTGAGGAGGTGAAGAGCGTCCTGGCTGAAATAAAAGACCAACTCCCAGTAGCATTGCAGGTGAAGCTTTGGCCAGTTGTAACTCTGTCTTTCTACGGGCCAAGGGTGAAGTTAGCTCGTGAGAGGATCAGTCTGCGCCGCGCCCAACTCCCACTGAAAGCCAATATCGCAGACAGATGCCAGCAGCTTAACGAGAAAAAGGCGTCTCTGGATGCCAAAACTGACACCTCTGTCAGTACCGCCGAGCTCGCATCCTTGAAAAGGGAGTTGGAAGATCTTGAAGAGAAGGTCCGGGCGACTAAACAGCTCATTCGTGACAAGGAAGAATCCATCGCTCTCAAGACGGGCGAAAGCCTCAAAGCTCAAATGAAGACCGATCTGGAAATCGTGCCTGAACAAGTAGCTAGTGACGGGCAAGGATGAAGATAATGGCCGAGATCGCCGAGGTGGATCGTGTCGTCTTGGCGCCCTCACGCCTTGAAGCATTTCTTGATGGCTCGTATGTATGGCGCACCTGTTGTAACATGTGTGAACCTCTAGAGTCGATGACCGCGCATCGGCTATATATTTTTGTTTTTTATTTGGCCGATTTCATGTATCGGCCCCCACATTTTACTGTCCATCGTCTCACGTGCTTTTACTTGGCCGATTTCATGTATCGGCCCCCATATTTTACTGCCCATCATCCCACATGCTTGGGAAATATTTCTTGAGATGTTGACCGTTGACCGCCACTGGGAATTTTACGCCGTCCAGCTCCTCAAGCATGTATGCGTTTCCTCTTAACACCTGATCGACCCTGTACGGCCCGTGCCAATTTGGAGACCATTTACCATATGTTGCATCCTTAGTCCCTAATGGCAACACAGCTTCCCACACCAGATCACCAACGTGGAACTCCTTTGGCCTCACTTTCTTGTTATATGCACGAGCCACCTTGGCCTTGTTCTCTTTGATTTTCTCAAGCGACCACAGCCTGAGCTCAGTTAAATCCTCAACACTGTCACTCATCAGGGTTGCATATTCTTCAGTTGTTAGATTGTCCTGAAAAGTGACACGCCTCGATCCAGCCGTAATTTCCCAGGGCAATACGGCTTCTTGTCCATATACTAGATGGTATGGCGAGGTTTTTATCGCTCCATGGCATGACATGCGATAGGCCCATAACGCCTCTGACAAAACCTCGTGCCAACGCCTAGGGTGCTCATCGACTTTTCTCTTGATCAGTTTGATGAGGCTATGGTTGGATGCTTCAGCTTGCCCATTTGCCTGAGCATAGTATGGAGATGATCTGATCATCTTGATCCCCGTGTCCTCACAGAACTTTCTAAACTCGTGAGAAATGAAGACCGAACCTCCATCGGTCGTGATAGTTTGGGGAATCCCGAATCTATGGATGACATGTTCTTTCACAAAGTTGATAACATCCTTTGAGTTTACTGATTTCATCGGGACAGCCTCCACCCATTTAGTGAAATAATCAGTGATGGCCAAAATCCACATGTGGCCTTTGCTTGATGGAGGATTGATTTTGCCGATCATATCCATGCCCCAACCTCGGAATGGCCAAGGCTTGATGATGGGGTTCATTCTTGTGTGGTACCATCTGAATTTTCCCAAATTTCGACATGCTTGACACCCTTTGTAGTACTTGAAACAGTCCTCAAGCATGGTGGGCCAATAAAACCGATCGCTGATCAACCATTTCATCTTGTGAGCCGATTGGTGAGTTCCACAGGCGTTCGTGTACCTCGTGTAGGAGCCGATTGGCCTCGGCTGTCCCAGCATTTGAGCAATAACCCTCCAGTCTGTAAAACATGTCATCCCCAATAAGCACATACTTCATGGCCTTGTACCTTATCCGTTTAGGTGCCCCGAGCGAATCCTTCAAGTAATTGAAGATATCGGCTCTCGATCGTCGGCGTCCGAGGCGTACCTAAACATCGGCTCCCTACTACATCCTTGTAGCCCAAGCCATTTGGGCAAGATCATTCGCCTCGGTGATACGCAACGCGGGATCGGTGAAGTTTATGTATCGGCTGCGCCATCGACTCACGGCGGTCAGCCATAATGGGAAGAGGACTCGCTCTCGCACTTGTATTCCTCCGTGAGTTGGGAAATCACCAATTTGGAGTCTCCAAAATTTCCCGCTTCTGCTCCGGCTTGATGAGCAATTCCATTCCTTGCGTATCGCCTCGTACTCAATGACGTTGTTGGTGCGAGGCGATAACCTGATGGAGAAGGAAAATGTTGCCCCGGGCGACCACGAGTAACATGCCGATGCCACACCCATCGTCACAAACCGATCCGTCGAAAAACATAGCCCACGTATAGACAATGCTGCTATATTAGTGTTGATACTTTCAGCGATAAGGTCGATAGCGCATCCCTTAAGCGCTTTCGCGGGTTGATACGGATGTCAAACTCCGATAATGCAAACATCCATTTGCCCATCGGCCTTTCAACATAGGGCCGGCGGCATGTGCTTTATGACGTCGATTTGCATATGATGATAATCTCCGATAGCAAAATGTGGCGCAGCTTAGTGCGGTGAAAAGCAATGAGGCACAACTTATCAATATCGGGATACCTTGTCTGCGTCCGGCATCCTTACGCTTATGTAAAATACGACTCTCGCCCATCATAAACTTGCACCACCAGAGGCGATGGGCGTGTCGACTCGACAAGTAAATGTAGAACGCGATGCATCCGGTGGTGGAACCAACATTGGCGGCGTCGGATATTCTTTGATCTCGTCGAAGGCTCGTTGTTATTCTGCCCCCGGGAATTCCTCGTCGATTTAATTTTCACTAGTCCCATGAGCGGCTCTATTCTTCACGGCAGTTGGAGATGAATCTTACGCGAAGTTGATCTTGCCGATGAGAGCTGCGGTTCTTTCTTTGTGGTGGGTGGCTTCATTGTTACTGCCGCCTCGACTTTTCAGGCCGATCTCAATTCGCGTTCATGGACCAAAAACCCAGAAGCGGCCGTGATCACCCGAGGCACACTTCTTTGGATTCATCGTGGCGAATTTTCTTGTTCGGTCCGGGACGCGTTGCGAATCGTCCAAGTGTCCTTATTTGAAGCGGACTTGACCACCACGTCATCGATGTAAATTTCCACCGGCTTGCCGATCAGATCATGGAAAATATAATTCATGGCTCTTTGATGCGTGGCGGCGGCATTCTTGATCCAAGCGTCATGACTACATACTCAAACAACCCCGACCCTAGGAATCTGAATGCGGTCTTGTGTGTATGTACGGAGCCATAAAAATTTGGTTTTAACGGCATTGCCATCCATGAAGCTCAAGATCTTATGACCAGCCGCTGCATTGATTAACGTTTACGCCACGGCATCGGATACTCGTCCTTTGGGTAGCTAGCTCTGTTGAGATCCGAAAATCTATGGCAACACGCCAACGGCCATCCTTTTCTCTCTGGTGCGATACTAGAAATCCACTCGGCATACACGCATGGCTGATTAACTTGGCTGTCGACATTTTCTCGACCTCCTTCTTGACTTCTTCGAATTTGGCCTTCATCATCGTGCTCATTGCTAGAATGGCGAAATCCTTTTAGCGAGTCGATGCTCAATGATGCTCTGTCTAACCCGAGCATCTCTGTATAGTCCCGGCGAAGCGACGGATATTGTTTCAACAGGTCTATCATCGGACCCGCGGACTCGGATCTAACTTCTTGCGATAAATGTTGGTGGTGGCTTATCCCCGGGACCAATGTCGATTTCTTCTAGTTCATCGCGGATGTAAACCCATACCCTAGCTTTCCGTCACTGTCAAATCGATGCTAAGCCTGAGGGCAAGCGGTAGGTGAGGATAACAAAAATAATTTGGGCGATTGCCTGAATGTTGCCTGATGCATTAGTCAAGGACGGTTTACACCTTATCGTTTTACAATGGCAGGGCATCTCCCTGCTACGACTACGTGATCTGCTTGTCGTGTGATTGCTGCTTTTTATTTTTTGTGGCCGATCGCAGGGATCGGCCATACCACGCATGATCGTGGACTTTTCTACTCTGTCAGGCCGATGGATAAGACCAGCCTCACCCGTTTTTGTAGCTTCAATGCGCTCTGGCCGTCTAGACTGATTCGAGAGATCGGCTCTTGGTCTTACGCTTCCTAGGCGTTCATGCCAGCTATGGAGATCTCGATAGAATCATCTGCATGGATGACCTCCACCTCATCTCCATCCCCTGTATTGACCTTTGGTGCATCGTGGGCGGAATGCAGCGATTAGCGTGAATCAATCTCTCCCTAGCAAGGCGTAGGTGCTTTTGCTTTCACGACGAAAACGGCGTGGGGATGGTTTTTTACCGCAGTCGGATCCACGTTGATCGCCTTGCGTTTCCGATCGGCGTTGAAGTCGCTTAACGTGGCGTTGGTTTTGATCGGATCTGCGGTGGGCGTCCCAAAGCGCCGTAGCATGGAGTATGGCATTATATTGATGCCGCTCCGGTGTCCACCAACATCTTGACGGGTTGCCCATTGATGTAACCTCGTAGTACAGGGCTTTCGGATGTTTGTAACCCTTCTCACGTGGCTTCTCAAAGATAACCGGCCGTGGCGCGATCGGCTAATGCCCTTTGGTAGCTCATTGGTTCTTGGCGTAGAATTACGGCGGAAGTATGAACACCATGTTTGTGCGGCCGATGTCTACGCCGGCTTTTACCGGTTTGGGACGCCACTCTTTCCTTGTCGGGCGGTCTTCCGTTTCCAAGGTCTGCCTAATTTTAACGGCCAGATCGGGCCGTGCTTTCTTTAAAGCGTGGAGATAATGTGCTTTAGCTTCCTCCAAGTTATGCAGCCGCTGCACTCTAAGCTTTTGGGTATGTCTGAGTCCGTCGGGACACCACCTTGGACGGTGATATCTGTCTTCTTCTTTGTCATCCCTTGGCTTCTCGAGGTCTTTTGCTCGAGCGGACTCCCTGTAATGGCTCTGAGGTGGGAGAGGCCCTAGACGTTTGAACACTGAAACTGGCCCCGTGTCGTCCCTCTGTTGTCCACATTCCGGGCAGTTGTCGACTGTAGGCAATCGGCTCATTCCCGCGTCCCAGCAATACTTGAAGAAAGGACAATCCCAATGTTTGTCTGCGCCTTCCTTTTCTTTTGATGGTCCCCTAGCGAGGTGCTCATATCCTTCATCGTCCCCATCGCTTGGCGGCGTTGGTCATCTTGGCTCATACTTGTTAAGGAGATCGTGGAATGTGGCTTCCGATATCGCACTCTCCTCACTGTTCCTCTTAAATACCTTTGTCATTGCGGGTGGGCGATCGCGTGGACCAGCCTCCTCTCTTTCTTTGCCCAGGCGACGCCTTCCTCCTTGTATGTGCCATGGTGGTACCCAGATCACCATATTAACATCGAGCGAGAACTCGGTAACGCCTCGTGGGTAGTGTGTTCTACCATGTTCACGCCAGAAATGGGTTTGTGTCTACTTTCATGGCGAACTGCCCGAGGATCGACGGCCTTGCTCTATTGCCGTTTGGATCAGCGGCGTAGCTCTTTGCAATCATTGGTGGTGTGGGTGAGCAGGTGATGCCACTTGCAGTATGGTCTCCCGTTCATTTCCTGAGCCGTAGGGATTTTGTGGCCTTCGGGTAACCTCAGCTGTCTCTCCTTCAGCAGTAAATCGAATATCTGCTCAGCTTTGCTCACATCGAAGTCGAACCCTTTTGCAGGCCCTTGCTGTTTCACCCATTTGCGGATCTGGATCTGCCCCAGCCCATTCATTCGGCCACCTCCTGGTCTTGTGTAGGATCATCTTCTTACATGTCGACCAGGCCTATCGGACGTTTGAACTTGTCTGGTACAACTCGGGGTGGCGCTTTTCATACATTGTCGACCACGGGCCATGTAGCAGAGTTGTACTCTACTTGAAGCGGATCCTTGATGGGTCTTTGAGAGACCCAACACTTTGCTAGCTCATTGCTTCTTTCTCGATTAAAGCTGAGTAACATCGGTTCTTAGCGGTCTGAGCGCTGGATGTACTCGGCTGATTTCTCGCTTCTGCCGCTGCGCCAGTGCGCAATGCCGACCTCGGTAGCCTCTGAATGATCTTGAATGTGGAACTGCTCTTCCGATTGCTTCCAGTGCGAATCGAATCGGTGGCGGCGGTGTACCACCAAAAGCTGGTCTGTCGAGATTGCGCAAAGAACCTTCGCGCGGTGATCGATGCTGAAATCATGCCTAAGCGTGCGGTATCGGCTCACGTGCTCGATCGAGCTCGATCCTTGATCGCTGAACCTAGAGAACTCGGGAGCCGATACTTGGGAGGCAGCGGGATCGAATCAAACTTCGAGAATACGGCTTTGAATAGCCGATTGTCCTTCTCTTGAACGAAGCGAACTGGTCTCTCAAGATGGTACGGATTTGTTCCACTTGTTTGTAGGGGCTAGATTCTCATGACTCGTTCGGTGGCATACTTGGCTAGCCACGCCTATTTGTCGGCGTCCATCCCGGACATCGCTGCTCGAAGCGCTTCTTTGAAACCCTGCTCCGGGAACTCCTGCATGAAATCCTGCGGTTGCAATCTGGTTGGTGCGTGTCGGTTATTGCGGTCCGACGCGTAAGTGCACACATATCCATGTGGGATTTCTTTAGGTGGTTCAAGCAGGCGGCAATCGCTGGGTCGCCTCCGACCTTGTGAGCGACGTCTTGCCGCTGCCTGGCTCGGAGCCGCAAGTGTGAATGGCGGTGGCACGGCACAGGCGGTCTTTCTCCTGGTGAGTCCCAGTAGGCCCGTTGGAGAATCTTGATGTTTCATGATCTCCTAAACTACATGACTGCGATCCGCTCAAAGCGTTCACCGGCTCTCGGAATGGCGGTGAAGAGAATGAGCCACCATGTAGTTGACCTCTGTCGTGAGCTGCAGTGCGCTCCTCGGAAGGCAGATCCACCTCATCAAGAGCACCCTCGGGTGAGAACCCCCTCCACTTGACGCCATGCTTACGGGTCCTCTCAAAAGAGCCGATGAGGTCGGCCGAAGAGTTTTGATCTCGTCATACTTGCCTTGTGCTCCTCGGGCAGCTCGTCGTGCGTGGTAGTCATCCCCATCTCGGCGTCGGATGTTGATGCACATGTTGTTGAGCGTCCCACGTGTGCGAGAATGTGTTGCTGCCAAAACCCACCGGCGAGCAGCGGCGAGCAACACGAAGAGCGGAGGCTCCCAGGCTGCTGGTGGGCCCTGGTCCCGGGCAGCCCGCAAAACTCCGGCACGTCACGGCTTGGTTCGAGGCGTGCCACTGACCTATACCTGGTCGGGAAGGTGAAGATTGCTCGATGGATTTCTGCATGGTAAACAAGTATCGTAAAATTCGAGCGTGACGGCTCCGAGGTTTCCACAGTGAATCGGCTCCTAGAGCCGATTATCCCATGGTTACGCATTAGATTCACGATAACATGGGGTTTTGCTTTATCATTACAAGTTAAATCGATCTCTGACGGTTTAAAGTTTTCACCATGTAACTGGAGCGTCCTACACGTAATTGAGCACGGTAGATACAAAAGATGATAGAAAACTAACCCTAGAGGAGGCCTAACAACCGGCGTAAAGTCAATTACGGAACAACTTCTCTAGAACTAGTAAACCACGTCCTTACGTACTACTGGATCGTTCAACCCGTTTGCAAGGCCTGACTACGTAGATATCAAACTAAACCTTGGTGAACAAGGCATAACCATAACAGATTGAATTAGCTAAATAAAGATCAAGCAAGATGTTACCCTTGCACTTGGGAAAAGGTGCAAAGGTAGCGAGGTAACTAGAGGTAGCATAACTTAAACAATTATAACGAAGAGCACCGATGCTAGCCTCAATAAATCTATGATAGTAGTGTTATTCGCCATCAACAAGGCTTCAGTACGAGTAACACCAAATAACGCATAAGTAAAAATACTGCCTAGATCGCAAGATGCGATCTAGGCAACATATTACTACCGAAAGAAACCCTAGAAACAAGGGTGGCGATGCTTGAGATTGTGTTTGTTGTGAACGTGATTGTCCTCTTCTTCTCGATAACCTTAGATAGATATTTATAGTCCGGAGACTTTCTATCTTTGGAATAACTCTACAACTCTATCTTTACCTAAACTGAAACGGAACCTACTATGATACAAGATACACGGGCAATTTAGCCCAAATCCATGCACAAGGCCGATTCAACAACACGTTGAATATACGTATCTTCCAAGCCCATCTTGATCACGGCCCATCTCCTTCTTTGGCCAAAATATGGCGATAACAGTAAGGTAAATATTCCACATGTTCCATGAACAAGAGACCGTTGTTTTCTCCCTAGTGGCAACAGCATATCTACAACCGAAGAGATTTATGTCACTTCCCTTGGAAACTAGAGGCATGAACCCACTGTCGAGCATAAATACCCCCTCTTGGAGTCACTAGCAACTACTTGGCCAATATAGCTACTAACAACGGAGAGCATGCAAGATCACAAACAACACAGACATGATAGAATCATAAAGACAAAACCATTAATCAAACCAACATAATAATCTCAATATCCATCGGATCCCCGCAATCACAACATGCATGATTACAAATAGATTACATGTTGATCATGAATGGATCTCCCAAGATCTATACATGAAAGCACAAAGGAGGAGATACAACCATCTAGCTACTACATGGACCCATAGTCCAAGGTGGAACTACTCACGCATCATACCGGAGAGAAGGCCTTCGGGGTGATCTCCCCTCCGGTAGGGTGCAGGGAAGAACTTTAGATCCCCCTAATCTAGGGACGATGGTGGCGACGGCTGATTTCGTGGATATTTGATCGAGTACTTAGGGTTTCTGCATCGGGGGCTTCTAATAGGCGAAGGGGGAGGCCGAGGCGGCGACCAGGGGCCCCAAACCCTAGCCAGGCGCGGGCCCACCTGTGGCCACGCCCGGGGTGGGTCTGGCCCCCCTGGATGGCCCCTCCGGCTCCCCTCTGAACTTCTTGTTCCCCACAGAAAGTAATTGACTTTGTCGTTTGTCCCGTACAATTCTGAGAATATTTATTTACTAACTTTTATGAAACCAAAAACAGCAGAAAACAGGCATCTGGAACTGTTGCAACTTGTTAGTAGGTTAGTACCAGAAAACATGTAAAAAGCACCTCAAAGTGTGGACAAGTAAAGCAAAGTAGATATTAAACAAGCATGGAGCATCAAAAATTATAGATACATTTCCAACGTATCAGCGCCTCATGAGCAGGCTGCGGGAGTGGCTTTGTAAAAGGATCAGCAACATTTGAGTCCGTATGTATTTTGCATATCATGACACTACCATCCTTAATGAACTCACGAATCTGATTGTAATGCATGCGAATATGTTTGTTCTTCTGGTGCTGCCTAGGTTCCTTGGCTTGTGCAATATCACCATTGTTGTCACAATAAACGTCCATGGGATAGGACGCTCCCTGAACCACACCGAGAGCGATCAGGAAATTCCTAATCCAAACAGCTTCCTTTGCAGCCTCCGAGGCAGCAATATACTCAGCTTCTGTTGAAGAGGAGGCCACCGTATCTTGCTTGGAACTTTTCCAACTCACAGCACCACCATTCATGACAAACACATAACCAGATTGCGATCTGGAGTCATCTGAGTCGTTAAGGTAACTCGCATCTGTGTAACCCCTTACACTGAGTTCATCCTCACCTCCATAAACTAGGAACACATCCTTAGTCCTTTTCAAGTACTTAAGGATGTTCTTTACCGCTGTCGAGTGACCTTCACCTGGATCAGCCTGGTATCTACTCGTAACACTTAGATCATAGGAAACATCTGGGTGATTACATATCATTGCATACATGATGGATCCAATAGCTGAAGAATATGGAACCCCGCTCATGCGCTCATGCTCATTAGTAGGCGAAGGACACTGATGAGTTTAATGCCGTGAGACATGGGCAAGAACCCCTTCTTAGCCTCTTCCATGCTGAACCGTTTCAACACTTTGTCAATGTATGTACTCTGGCTTAATCCAGTTAGCCTCCTTGATCTATCTCTATAGATCTTGATGCCCAGAATATATGCCGCTTCTCCTAAGTCCTTCATCGAAAAACTATTTTTCAACGAGGTGTTAACAGACTCGAGCATAGGAATGTCATTTCCAATCAGCAATATGTCATCTACATATAAGATTAGAAATACAAGCACTCTCCCACTTTCCTTCTTGTAAACACAAGGTTCTTGTTTGTTTTTTGATGAAGCCAAAATCCTTTACAACTTCATCAAATTGAATGTTCCAACTCCGAGATGCTTGCTTCAGCCCATAAATGGACTTTAGAAGTTTGCATACCATTCCAGCATTGTTTGGATCGACAAAACCTTCGGGCTGCATCATATACACGTCCTCAGTTAGGATTCCATTTAGAAAATCCGGCTTGACATCCATCTGCCATATTTCATAGTCGAAATGTGCAGCAATGGCTAGAATAATCCGTATAGATTTAAGCATCGCTACAAGCAAGAAATTCTCGTCGTAGTCAACTCCTTGAACTTGTCGAAAACCTTTTGCAACAAGTCGATCTTTATGGATGTGAATATTTCCATCCATATCAATTTTCTTCTTATAGATCCATTTGCACTCGGTGGCTTTAAAACCATCAGGCAGGCCAACCAAATTCCAAACTTGATTATCTCCCATGGACTCTATCTCGGATATCATGGCTATCAGCCATTTCTCAGAGTCTGGGTCCACCATCGCTTCTGCATAGGTCACCGGCTCATAAATGTCTAACAATAATAATTCCCGCGCTTCGCGGAGCCTCGCCGACCTTCGTGGTTGTGGTGCTTCTATTGCCATGGGTTCCTCAACTTGTTCTGCTACAATAGCATCACTCGTAGAATCTTCCCCGATTGGCTCATCTTGAACTTCTTCAAGTCGCACCGACCTTCCACTCGTTCCCTTTGTGAGAAACTCTTTCAATAGGAAAACACCACTACGAGAGACAAACACTTTGCCCTCTTCTTGGTTGTAGAAGTAATACCCTAAGGTTTCCCTCGGATATCCCACGAAAATGCACTTATCCGATTTGGTTGTTAGCTTGTCCGACTAAAGTCGCTTGACAAATGCATCACAACCCCAAATCTTTAGAAAAGACAAACTGGGATTCTTTCCAGTCCACATCTCATATGGCATCTTAGCTACAGATTTAGATGGTACTCTATTAAGTTTGAAAGCTGCCGTTTCTAGAGCGTAACCCCAAAATGATAATGGTAAATCCGACTGGATCATCATCGATTGAACCATGTCCAACAGAGTTCGATTGCACCATTCGGAGACCCCATTTCTTTGAGGCGTTCCGGTCGGAGTGAGCTGTGGAACAATTCCACAACTCTTAAGATGATTGCTAAATTCGTGACTCAAATATTCCCCTCCACGGTCAGATCGCAAGGCCTTTATTTTATTTCCACGTTGATTCTCTACCTCACTCTGAAACTCCTTGAACCTTTCAAAAGTTTTAGACTTATGTTTCATCACGTATACATAACCATATCTACTGAAATCATCAGTGAAAGTAATGAAGTAGTGATATCCTCCTCTGGCTGTCGTGCTCATTGGTCCACATACATCAGTATGTATGAGTTCCAACAAGTCTGTCGTTCTCTCGGGTCAACCCGAAAAAGGCGACTTGGTCATCTTTCCAAGTAAACAAGCCTGACATGTCTCGTATGATTCAAAATCAAACAAAGTTAGAAGACCATAACCATGGAGCTTCTTCATGCGCTTTTCACTTATATGCCCCAAATGACAATGCCATAAATAGGTAGGACTCAAATCATTAGGCCGAAGCCTTTTAGCACTAACATTGTAAACAGATGCATCATCAAGATTTAAAATAAATAACCCATTCACAATGGGAGCATCAGCCATAAACATATCATTCTTAGAGATTACACAACCATTGTTTTCACTCGTGAATGAATAACCATCCATCATCAAACATGAAGGTGATAAAATGTTTCGACCCATACTAGGAATGTAATAACAATTATTCAACTCCATAATAAATCCTGATGGAAGGTGAAGTTGCATGACACCGACGAACAATGCAGCAACCCTTGCTTTATTTTCGACGCGAAAATCCACTTAGCCTTTCTACACTTCTCTACTCCTTATTAGCCCCTGAATTGAATTGCAAATATGAGCAACCGATCTAGTATCAAATACCCAAGAGTTAACATAAGAATCAGCGAGAAGAATGTCCACAACATTTACAACAAGCGTACCTGAGTGGGAAGTACTCTTACTTCCACTCTTCTTCAAAGAAGCCTGGTACTTGCTGCAGTTTCTCTTCCAGTGGCCATGTTCATGACAAAAGAAGCACTCAGTGTCATCTGCAGGTCCAGCTTTTGCTTGGGTGCAGGCTTAGGAATTGTATCCTTATCCTTGCCCTTCTTCTTCCAAGAAGTACCCTTTTTCTTGAAGCTAGGCTTGTTCTGCATAGCCATCACATGGCTATGCCCTGCACACTTCTTCATGTCACTTCCTGCTATTTTTAGCATCCCGCATAACTCATTAAGGCCCTTCTCCACCCCATGCATATGGTAGTTCGAAATGAAATGACCATAGCTAGATGGAAGAGACGCCAAAATGAAATTAGTAGCTAACTCTTGCCCTAGTGGAAAACCAAGCTTTTCCAAAGTTTGACTGTAACCAACCATTTTAATCACATGGGGGCCTACACCTACGCCCTCTGCCATCTTGGCGACATTGTACCTCTCCTTCACGATCCTCAAACTTCTTTTGGAGTTCATGTTTTATGCATGCAAGCATAAGACAACTAACCTCAAGAGAATCATCACATGCTCTCTTGTAGGCATTCTTGAGGGTAGCAGATGCCTTTGCGGTGTTCATTCTGATATGGTATCCAGAACCGTTTCCTTTTTATCAGACCTAAGAACAATTTATGGACCCAGTCTGAATAGTTTGTTCCATTAAGTTTATCCTTGTCAAGAATCGAACGCAAATAAAAAGGTGATGCAGTGTTCGGTGCCATTGATCTACAACATAAAACATGCAAAATACTAAGCCATGTAACCATGAAAGAGTAAAAAATATTAAACAATTTAATAGCATATACTCCCACTTAAATAAATATCCCTCTATTGATACTAAGTGATTCAAGATCCACAATTAACAAGTCGACTAGTGAGCTTTAGTATCACTGCTAGAAGACAAGTTAAATCGGTAAGCAACACTTGCTAATCATATCACATATGACTCTTGTTGTTGGGTGACATCTCTATGTCAAAACTAGGCGCCCAACCTTTATGCCCCAAGGTCCTTAACTGTTAAGATGACCTTGTCAAGCTCACCAACCCTTATGCATGTAGGTATTCGATACAAACCCATCCAGCCAAGGAAAACCGTGGCACCCTAATTTCACAGGCCCACCAACGATTGTATAGGGCATAGGATGGTGCAAGGTTTAGTTGGGAGGGCATGGTTTAACTTAACTTTGTCAGGGATCATTCTACTTCTATCATCTAAGCATGCATAGTAGTAAAACGCATTAGAATAGCATTCACATAAATGTGACACAGTATGGCCCATTTTCTCATGGTGATCTCCATCGCCATAGAACCTGTCCACCATGATGATCTCCATCTTCATGTTCCATGTGAGCCATCCTCCAAGTGATGAGTCCTCCAAGAACTAATACAAGCTATTACTCCTAACAACTAGTAATCAAAATTACATAGTATTGGGATCATCACAAGTTGGCACACATGCCATTACAATAATTGACAACACATATGGCTCCAACCGTGTTACCCTACTCATGATAAATTTCATAGATGCATCACATACATATATGGGCCATACTAATCACATACATCCTAAAAAACAAGTTATGCATAGAATTGCATTCTACCGGATCATGTGAAATCGCAGCACCTAGTTACCTTAACGAGATACAAAAAGGGGCTACGATTAAGGGGGGTCTAGGGGGTCTCCCCTGCGGGGTTCGAAGGGGCAGCAAGATCACAGATCAAATTTCTTTAAGGATTTTCTTTAAGGATTTTGATCGGCAAATCAAATTTACCATAAACCGACTATCACTCCGATTCAATCAAACTCCTTTGATCATGGTACATCGATTTTAGATCTAGGTTCCGATTCGATCAATCATATTGATCTTCACGTGATTCAACAGGATTTATGTGTCACTTTCTACCCCGATGGCGGAAACCGACCGATAGGGGTAAGTCGTTCGACGACCTCAGAAACACAATCACGGAAAGAAAGATCATAGATTAATTCTGAACCATTGCCATATAAATGATCACATCATTCATATCAATCTGCATATCACCATATGCAAACATCCCGAACCTATAACTGAACAGCATCGGCTCTGATACCACTGAAGGGATACGGGTAGGCTACACTAGCGCAAACCAAAATTTTCTACCGCGTAAACCAGGAATACTGTTGTCATAGATCACGAGATTACCACTAGACGCGCAGTTGCGGAACTTGATGAAGCACGTCGAGGCAGTGTAGACGTTCTACGTCTCCTCCTTGTCCTTGTCCCATGAGCAGCTCCCCTTGCCCGACTCGTCCAAGTGCCACATAAGCAGCACCTCCAGGGTATCCACACATGCGGGGTGGAAGCCTCAGATGCCAGATTGCTGATACGTCAGAAACGTATCTATAATTTTTGATGCTCCATGCTTTTTTATTATATACTTTGCTTTGATTTGTCTACACTTTGAGGTGTTTTTATATCTTTTCTGGAACTAACTATTAACAAGTTTCCACAGTGCCAGATGCCTATTTTCTTCTGTTTTTGGTTCCAGAAAGGTAGAAAATCAATATTCTCGGAATTGGACGGGAAAAAAGCCAAAGTCAATATTTTACCGTGGGCGACATGAAGTCCAGAGGGGAGACGGAGAGACAAAATAGGGCCACCACACCCACCTAGGCGCAGTGGGCCAACCCCACGCATGGGTAGGGTGTGGGCCCCCTGGCCGCCTCCCAGCCTCGCCTCTTCGCCTATAAGAAGCCCCCGATGCAGAAACCCTAGGCACCCGATCAAAACTCCATGAAACATTCTGTAGCTTCCGCCACCGTCATCCTTAGATCGGGGGGATCTGAAGTTCTTCCCGGCACCCTGCCGGAGGGGAGATCATCCCGGAGGCCTTCTCCTCCGGTATGATGCGTGAGTAGTTCCACCTTGGACTGCGGGTCCATGTAGTAGCTAGATGGTTGTATCTCCTCCTTGTGCTTTCATGTATAGATCTTGTGAGCTCTGTTCATGATCAATATTTAATCTATTTGTAATCATGCATGTTGTGTTTGCAGGGATCCGATGGATACTGAGATTACTATGTCAGATTGATTAATAGTTTTGTCTTATTGATACTATCATGTCTGTGTTGTTTGTGAGCTTGCATGCTCTCCGTTGTTAGTACCTATCTTGGCCAAGTAGTTGCTAGTGACTCCCAGAGGGGGTATTTATGCTCCATAGTGGGTTCATGCCTCTAGTTTCCAAGGGAAGTGATAGAAATCTATTTGGTTGTAGATGTGAGGTTGCCACTAGGGAGAAAACAACGGTCTCTTGTTCATGGAACAAGTGGATTGTTTACCTTACACACATTGCTTAAAGCAGTTTTCTGTTGCTTACAACTTAATACTGGAGGGGGTTCGGATGATAACCTGGAGGTGGACTTCTAGTCATAGATGCAGTTGGATGGCGGTCTATGTATATTGTTGTATTTCCCAATCGAATCTCATATGATATTTTTGTATGGTATTGCATTGTTATGCCTTGCTCAGTTCCTGTCAATTGCCCCGCTGTAATTTGTTTACCCTTCATGGCATGTTGTTTATCTAAGGAGAGCACCTCTAGTGAACTATGGACCCTGGTCTAACCTTTACCATTGATACATCCTCCACTATTACCTGTTTACTTGCTGCAAACCATTACCTTCCACACCATACGTTTAATCCTTTGTTACAGCAAACCGGTGAGCTTGACAACCTCACTGATTCATTGGGGCGAAGTCTTGAGTTTGTGTTGTGCAGGTTTCCATGTTGCTTGCAACACCTTTGAGACGTTTCCTTCCTCCTACTGGTTCGATAACCTCGGTTTCTTACTGAGGGAAAACATGTTGATGTGCTCATCACACCTTCCTCTTGGGGTTTCCAACGAAGCGTCCCACGACAAGTGTTGGGCACCATCAAGCTCTTTTCTGGCGCCGTTTCCAAGGAACGAAGAAGAAGAATCTCCCACGTCAATCACGCTCCAAGCTATTTTCTGGTGCTGTTGCCAGGGAGGCTAAGGACGTCTTCACAAGGGGAGTCCTCCACAACCTTTCTCTTTACTTTGTTTTTAGTTTGCTTAGTTTCTTTTGCTTGGTTTTGTTTGCCTCTTTTTATCAAAAACTCAAAAAAAATATTCTAGTTTGGTTTGCTTTCTCTTATCAAAACCAAAAAAATAGTTCCTCCTCTAGTTGCTGCTGCTGTTTTTGGCTTGCTCCACCTTTGCCAAAATGAACTCTGCTGAGAACACCAAGTTGTGTGACTTCACTAGCACAAACAAAAATGATTTCCTTAGCACTCCTATTTCTCCACCTGCTCCTGGAGCTACCTTTTATGAAATTAAGCCTGCTTTGTTGAATCTTGTGGTGAGAGAGCAATTTTCTGGTGCTAGTTCTGATGATGCTGCTGCCCATATCAATAACTTTGTTGAACTTTATGAGATGCAGAAGTATAAGGATGTGGATGGAGATATTATTAAGCTCAAGATGTTTCCTTTCTCCTTGAGAGGAAAAGCTAAAGAATGGTTGCTATCCTTGCCTAGAAATAGTATTGATTCTTGGAGTAAGTGCAAAGATGCTTTTATTGGAAAGTACTATCCTATTGCTAAGATTATATCTATGAGAAGTGACATTATGAAATTTAAACAACTTGATAATGAACATGTTGCTCAAGCCTGGTAAAGAATGAAATCTTTGGTTCAGAATTGTCCCACTCATGGACTCACTGCTTGGATGATTATCCAGAATTTTTATGCAGGGTTGAACTTCTTTTCAAGAAACCTGTTGGATTCAGCTGCTGGAGGTACCTTTATGGGCATCACTTTGGGTGGTGCAACAAAACTCCTTGATAATATGATGGTTAATTACTCTGAATGGCACACTAAGAGAGCTCCACATGGTAAGAAGGTAAATTATGTTGAAGAAACCTCCTCTTTGAGTGATAAGATTGATGTTATTATGGCTATGCTTGTTAATGGGAAAGCTCCTTTAGAACCAAACAATGTCCCCTAAGCCTCTTTGGTTTCTCAAGAAGATCAAGTTGATGTGAACTTCAGTAGAAACAGCAATTTCAACAACAATGCATATAGGAATAATTTTGGTAGCAACAACAATTATAGGCCTTCTCCCCCTAATAATGGCAATTCCAATGTAAACTCCTACAACAATGCTAGAAGTTCCCCCTCTGAACTTGAAGTGATGCTCAAAGACTTTATTATTAAGCAAACTGCTTTCAACAAGACTGTGGAGGAAAAGCTTTTAACTATTGAGAAAAATATTTCCTGTTTGTCTGAAGCACAGTCCTCCTTGATTAATAAAATGGCTGATAAACCTGAAACCATGGAAAATACCTTTGCTGCTACTCATGCCATACAAGTTAGTATTTATGAAAATGTTAGACCGTTAGCCCAACTTCATGCTAAGTGGGAAAGGGAAGCTGAAATTGATAGAAACAATAGTGTGTGCACCATCACTAGAATGGATACCACTAAACCACAAGAAGTCCCTATTCCTCCTCCTACAGTGCCTAAGCCTAATGAGTCTACTACTAGTTATGCTAAGTTGCATTTTGATATAGATGGTTGCAATATTTCTGAAGTGATTTTGTTCTTGCAAAAGCTTGCTAGAAGTCATGATGCTAGTGATATGCATGTTGCTTTCACTAAACATATTACAGATGCGCTTGTTAAGATTAAGGAATAGAAGCTAAAACACAAAGCTTCTATTCCTAGGAATGTAGAAGATAGTTGGGAACCCATTATTAATGTGCAAGTGAATAACTTTGATCTCAAAGCTTCATGTGATCTTGGTTCTAGTGTCTCTATTATGCCTAGGAAGATTTATGAAATGCTTGATTTACCACCTTTGGAAGATTGTTATCTGGATGTCCCACTTGATGATAATGTTAAGAAGAAACTAATGGGGTGTATTAATTATTTTCTCATCATGGTTAACAATGCTTATGTCCCTTTTGATTCCTATGCTTTGGATGTTGAATACAATGCTTGTTGTCCTATTACTTTGGGAAGACCTTTTCTTAGAATTGTTGGTGCCATCATTGATATGAAAGAAGGCACCATTAAATATCAATTTCCATTCAAGAAAGGTATTGAACACTTCCCTATGAGGAGAGATAAATTTCTTTTTGCTCCTCCTTTGAAATCAAGATTTGATGTTAATGCTTCTTCATTTGAAAATACTTGATTTCTTGCTTCTTGTGCCTAACTTAAAGGCATTAAAGAAAAGTACTTGTTGGAAGATAACCCAAGAGTTTTATTGAGTCTTGGAAGTTATTAATTCATTAATGTCCTCTTCTTATCCTTTTTGTTTGATTTTTTTTGCCAAGAATGACCTCTAATGAGAGGGAAGTAAGATTTGGGGAGTTGTTGTCCCGAAACAGATTTCTGTCCTCCACCATAAAACTTCGTGAGGAGTCTCTATAAGTCGGATTCAGCTGAAAATTTATGAATAAATCCTCCAGTATGTTAGATAACTTTCTTTAGTTCAACAATTTGTGATTTGAGCAACATAAGATTTTCGAAAAAATCGATTTCTACCTGCTAGTCTGTTTTGACAGATTTCTGCCATTATTTGCATTTGCTTCTTATTGATTCATTTTTTTAGTTCTCTTTAAGGAAATTGAGATTTTTGAAGGAGTTGCTACAGTAGATTGTGTTTTTATTGAAAAGTTTTGCTGTTCCAAAGCTAGGCCCAAAGGTCTATTATCTTTTGAATACACTAATGTTGCTAATGAAGATTGTGTGAACTTTTGTATGAAGGAAAAATTTAAGGTGTAGAGAGAGAATAATGTATTGAGATGAAGAATGGACAAAAGCTAAAGCTTGGGGATGCCACCCCGGTGTCACCCGAAGAAATATCCAAGGGTTACAAGTGTCAAAGCTTGGGGATGCCCAAGGCATCCCCTTCTTCATCAATAAAAAGCTCAGGTCTGTCTAGACACTTCGTTTTTATTGTTTCATGCACAGTTGTGTTGTTCTTGGAGCATCTTAGTTTTTTGTTTTCTTTGCTTAGGTTGTTTAGTTTTCTTTAATAAAGTAGTTTGGACCCCCGTTCTTGTTGTGTTGTTTCAAATAAGTTCATTGGTGTTGGAAAGGAGTAGGAAGTTCTTGCTTGAAAGTGCAAGAGGAGCTTGCATTGACTGTGACTTAGACTTTAGAATGACATGCTAGGTGTTGTTTTGACATTATGCTTAGTGATTATTGTGGTAGCATGTCTTGTTCCAAACAATTGGGATTGCTTACTATGCCTTGAAGAAATTATGCGTTGTTTTAGCATGCAAAAGAATAGTATTGTGGTATTCTCCTTTGATGCTTTGTTTGGGTTGACTTGGGACATGCTTACACCATGTTGTGACTATGAACAAGTCACCATAGACTCTTTGATCATTTAGTCCTTGACTTGTAGTACCACTCTATGCTTTGATTAGTAATGTTTTGTTGCTCTGTATGATTATGGCCATCATTGCTCTCTTAGTTTGTTGCTCCCAGTCTTTTGCTAGCCTCCACTTGTATGAGTAAACTCTACTCATGCTTCCAACTCCTAAGAAACCAAGTTATTCCAAAGTGTCCACTATGAATTCCTATACATGGTTTTTACACCATTCCAAGTATATTCTTCTTTTCAGCTATCTTTCAATTAAAAAGAATTTTGTTATGTGAAAACTTAGTGATTAAAGCCCTCACGAACTTGATGGCACACTTTATATTCTTTGCCCCTAATAAAATTGAACCATTGTGTCATCTATGTTGTATATGCTTGCACTTATACGTTGGAATTAGCAGAACCGTGCTGTCATGGGGAACGTTTTCGACATTTCACTTGTACTTTGTACACAGTTGATATCATGCTCTTTTGTCTATGGATGTCACCGGTGTGAAATAAAGAGGAATCTTTTAAGTACATGGAGTTATGTATTTTTTGTTAGAGAAACTCCTGGGCCGCTAGCCTAAGCCATGCCTAATCATGGTGGAAACTTGCAGCATCACCATAATGAGATATCTGTGAAGCATCCTCAATAAAAAGCTATGCACATAGTAAATAAAAAGATTGTTGAGATGCTCAATGTCTGCTTGCCTTATCATTTTGGTTATAGGATAGCTCATGTACCATGTGCAAGGGGTACCCCGTTGGCGGTTCTCTATGATACGCATGTACTTACTATGACAAGAAATTAAAGGTGACTGAAGTTGAGTAGCATGAGGTGTGGCCCTCGTATTCAAGGGACTTGATATTGCCAACTTATACTTTGTCAAACATATACTCCATATTTTGTTCACTTTAACCTTTAATCACTTCAAGATGCTTATGATAGGGGCAATGAGGGCTGAAAGCTAACAAGTACCATAATTTTTGGAAGCTCTTTTTGAAACTTGAAATCCCTGCTTCCCGTTGTGAAGGTCCTTTCTTCCACTATTATTGAGTCTCCACCTTCTACCTTTAGGCACCATTAAGAGAGCATAGTTGCCATTCTGTGTGCAGTGTCCGAAAATTTATTGGTTGATATATATTGTGATATTACTTGTTCTTGTGTTATTTGTATCTAGTCACTCTTATGAACTTTGAAGGTGTCCTATGCATATATTTGCTACTCCATGAGGGACAAGAAGAATGCCACTATGCCATGTTTTTTGTATGAGAAACAAACAAACATTTTTCAATGCATGTTATTCATGATCTTTGTTTGTAGCCTCTCATGTTGCATGCATAGTTACTATGTCCTATTGATATAACTCCATCTTTCATGCACATGTTTAGAGTTCTTTGATCCCAGCTTTCAATTCTTGCAAATGGTTTGATCTTGGTTTTGATGGTGCATGTGACCTCAAAAATTATTCTTTTATAACTTACCTACTCGAGGACGAGCAGGAGTTAAGATTGGAGATGCTTGATACGTCCGAAACGTATCTATAATTTTTGATGTTGCATGCTTTTCTTGGTATCTACTTTGCTTTGCTTTGTCTACACTTTGAGGTGTTTTTATATCTTTTCTGGAACTAACCTATTAACAAGTTGCCACAATGCCAATTGCCTGTTTTCTTCTGTTTTTCGTTCTAGAAATGCAGAAAATCAATATTCTTGGAATTGGACGGGACAAAATCCAAAGTCAACATTTTACCATGGGCGACACGAAGTCCAGAGAGGAGACGGAGAGGCGAACCAGGGCCGCCACACCCCCTAGGCACGGGTCGGCCCACCCCGCGCCTGGGTAGGGTGTGGGCCCCTGGCCGCCTCCTAGCCTCGCCTCTTCGCCTATAAGAAGCCCACGATGTAGAAACCCTAGGCACCCGATCAAAACTCCACACCACCTTCTATAGCCGCCGCCACCGTCGTCCCTAGATCGGGGGGATCTGAAGTTCTTCCTGGCACCCTGCCGGAGGGGAGATCATCCTGGAGGCCTTCTCCTCCGGTATGATGCATGAGTAGTTCCACCTTGGACTACGGGTCCATGTAGTAGCTAGATGGTAGTATCTCCTCCTTGTGCTTTCATGTATAGATCTTGTGAGCTCCGTTCATGATCAGGATCTAATCTATTTATAATTATGCATGTTGTGTTTGCGGGGATCCGATGGATATTGAGATTACTATGTCAGATTTATTAATGGTTTTGTCTTATTGATACTATCATGTATGTGTTGTTTGTGATCTTGCAGGATCTCCGTTGTTAGTAGCTATCTTGTCCAAGTAGTTGCTAGTGACTCCCAGATGGGGTATTTATGCTCGATAGTGGGTTCATGCCTCTAGTTTCCAAGGGAAGTGACAGAAATCTCTTCGGTTGTAGATGTGTTGCTGCCACTAGGGAGAAAACAACGGTCTCTTGTTCATGGAACAAGTGGATTGATTACCTTACACACTCAGTTGTCTGTTGCTTGCAACTTAATACTGGAGGGGGGTCGGATGATAACCTGAAGGTGGACTTCTAGTCATAAATGCAGTTGGATGGCGGTCTATGTATATTGTTGTATTTCCCAATCGAATCTCATAGGATCTTTTTGTCTGGTATTGCATTGTTATGCCTTGCTCAGTTCCTGTCAATTGCCCTGATGTAATTTGTTTACCCTTCATGCCATGTTGTTTATATAAGGAGAGCATATCTAGTGAACTATGGACCCCGATCCAATCTTTATCATTTATACATCCTCCACTGTTACTTGTTTACTTCCTGCAAACCATTACCTTCCACACCATACGTTTAATCCTTTGTTACAGCAAACCGGTCAGCTTGAAAACCTCACTGATTCGTTGGGGCAAAGTCTTGAGTTTGTGTTGTGCAGGTTTCCATGTTGCTTGCAACACCTCTGAGACGTTTCCTTCCTCCTTCTGGTTCAATAACCTCGGTTTCTTACTGAGGGAAAACTTGCTGATGTGCTCATCACACCTTCCTCTTGGGGTTTCCAACGAAGCGTCCCATGACAAGTTTTGGGCACCATCAACTGCTAGGTCCGCGCGCGCAACACAGGCGTGAGGAGTGGCGGCTGGGTGGAATGGTCTGACCCTGGTCATCTCGCCCCACCCTCTCATATATAGGCGTCCCTAGCGGGCTTCTACATTAGCATCCCATTAGTAGCCTAAGCCTGGTCTAATTCGGATCTAATCCTCATTAGGCTTCTAGCCCCTTTAGTAACATCCCAAAAATATGAAACTTGGATCATCAAACTCTAATCATAAAAATTTAGGATTAACAAAAACTTTTCTAAATAAAAATATGAAAGCATGCATGTGTGTATGCATTCCAAATTGAATTCTTTTGAATTACCTTGCTTGTGTGTTTCTTTGCTTGTAAAATGATTCTTAGGTGAAATAAATATCATCTAAACAATTCCCAAACTTTTCCCAAAGACAATTAAATGAAAACAAACAAATTAAAGGAATGGTCACTTTGGCCAATTTAACTCCCATGCCTACTTTGGCTGTCTCTAACTTTCAAAACTTAACAGAAACTTGTTTGGATCTTTGCATCCCTTGATAGTACTCATAACAAAGTATCAAGGCCCACCTTGTGATCATCCAGAAACATTCAAATGCATAGTTTAAATGACAGTTTAAAATTGAATCTATTTCATATGGGAAGATCCCACTTTTTCAAAAACCATTCAAACAAGCTCAACTTTCAAAACCCAAGCATCCACAGACTCACCAGCACATGCCTATCACACCCACCAAAAATCTTTTCAAAATTTAAAACTTGAATTCATGCGGCCATTTCATCAAACACCTTGTTTATTCAAATCAAACAAAATCAAAACACTATAGTGTGCAGTGATTCTGGCCTAACTTGTTCCCTCTCTGGGCACCATTGGCCTTAGTAGATCATCTAACAACCTTAAGTAATCTCTAGCACCACTATAAGCTAGCCATTGTCATCAATGGTGAACAACCCGAGAGCACCATGGTCACCCCAGTGAGGACAGCAAGCTACAAGCAGCATTAGCCTCGCCAACCTTGTCTCTGAGCAAGCTAGCACCCCACCGCCACTCCCTGTCCCAGCCGCGAGCGATGCCAGCCCCTGGACCACACGCATAGACCATGCCGAGAGCGCGCCCCGTGTGCCACGCTCGACAGACGCCCACAGACCGCGCGCCGCCCTCGCCGCGTGCATACGTGATCACCACCGTCCCAGCAACCCCGCAGACACGCCCGTTCGCTGCCGCGCGAACCACGCGCGCTGTGCGCCATCAAAACTCCCGTCGGGCATGCTCAGAGCACCGCAGCGTTCCGACCAATCCGCACCGCCCCACGCCTCGCCACCACGCCGTTGAGCTTCGCTAGGGAGCACAGCACCGCCCCCTACCGTCGCCCACGCCGATAGCCCTCTGTGCCGTCGACCACGATGAGCTTAGCTTGCACCCGTCGGTTCCCTCTCGCCACTATAAATAGAGGCCTCCCCCGCCCGAATTCTTCACACCATTCCACTCCCCTCTCACCCAGAACCACCCCGCCTCAGTCTCGGACCAAGGCGAGCAGAGCATCACCGGAATTTGGCCGGAGCTCGCCGCTGCTGGAGAAGAAGGAAGCCATCGATTGGAGCCACCCCAGGAGGAGCTTCCGGTACCAGGAGGTTCGCCGTCGTCGACTTCGTCGTTCTCCCGCATCGCCGACCCTCGCCTGAGCACCGGTGAGCCTCCCACGACCCCCACCTGCCGCGTTAGGGTTCTGTCTCGCCGGTGCTGCTCGATGTGGACGATGAACCAGAGCCGTTGGATTAGAACTAGATCCAACGCACCATATCGCCCGTGCATCGGCGTTTAAAGAGTCACGACCAAGAGACCCACCACTGTCGATTGCCCGGCGCAGAGTGACACCGGTCGGCCCATTAGCGATTCCCATGACCCAGTCGTTTGAATTTAACCTTTTCCATTTTAATTCAAACAAAGTTCTATACCTAGTTTCAAAAATCAACCCAACTCGATTTAGTGAACCAAATTGAATGAAACCAAATTTTTTAGAAAGGTCTGGAAATGCTGAATCCAAGCCTGTTGGATTCAAATCATTTGGATCTGTAGATCACCTTGCTAAAAATAACAAGGCAGAAGCTTTTCTGCATTCAAACATTTTTCAAATTTAAACTATAATAGCTTTTGAGTTGATTCCAACTCTCAAAAATCACATTTGATCATACCTTTCAGAATATATAAAAACATATGGGTTTACTTAGAGAAATAATGTTCAAGTAACAAAAGGATGCCACATAGGCATTTCTAGTCATTTATTTTTATTTAAAATAAAAGGTTAAATCTTATTAAATTGTGACACCACTTTAAATCACATTCCCATGTACTGAAATGTGTGGTGATGACATGTGTCAACATGATACCATGTTTGGTTTGGAGAATATTAAATATTAAGTAGTTTTTCAATGAGTAAAAATTACTTTTCTAAAAATAAAGTTATTAAGTCAAGTGCTTATAATGTTAGTGATGATGCTAGATCATCTATAGAACCCCTTTGTGTGATGATTGAAAGTAGTTAATTATTTTTTGGTGATTGTGTACCTCGTATTTATTTATAGACGCTAGTACCGACCAATGATACGAGGAGGAAGGAGGATACTACGAAGAAGAAGCCGAGGAGAACTTCAACCACTGCTCTGCACAAGGCAAGCTAACACTTGCAATTTAGCAAGCTTATACTGATAATGATGCAAGCCTAATACTACTAATTGATTGAGAAAGCTAACACTTGCAAGATACTCTAGTTTATCAAGCCTTACTAATCAAGTTGACCTATGCAAGCAAATACTTGCTTGTTACCATGCCAACTGTATGCCTTAGGCATATGTGATCCTACCCACTTGATAACCCCATTCCTAGTTTTACTTACAAGCTTTATACTTTATTTCTTTATCAAAGCTAGTACTTAGAGCTTACTTAAGTGAATTGTAGATACTAGAAAGATAATGGAAGGTTGCATAAAGAGCATAAAACTTGGCCTAAGCTAGATAATCTTTATGTCATCCTAAGGAATGAGATTGAACTTGGTTAAACTAAACTAGTTTACCACCCCTCATTAGTACTTACCCCCACTTGTAGATGCTAGTGCTAAGATCAACTTTAGATGGGAATACTTGGTGGAAAAATGGTTATGAAAACCTTGGAATGATGGATCATTCTATTGAGATGTTTTGACATGTGTTTCCGAACACCAGATGATTTTGGTGATGAAAATGTTGAGGCGATAGCCTTAGCCCTTTATAAAACTGATGGTTGTGTGGATGCAATACCATTCCAATTTTACCGTACAACCACAATATCCGAGAATTGGGTAGGGCTTGACTGGAAACTTATATACCTTAGTATTGGTTCCCTCATGTCCAAGGTCTGAGCTGAGGCTACCTTGTGAAGATTGTCCACCTGTGTAGTACCCAAGATGACAGTTGGTCATGGTTGGGAGGCCAAACTCATAGGAGAGGTGCCTATACTAGGGCGTGTAATCGAGAGGTTAGGATTGATTATCCGCATACTGAGTATGGTGAATTCAGGATTTGTTCCTGACGGATGTATCGAATGTTGTGGTGAAAGTGTACAATCTCTACAGAGTGTCAAACTATTCGAATAGCGTCATGATTATGGACAGTTGGAGTGGCCATACTGTTCCCCTGTCAGATGTTTTCAAAATGACTTGTGAAATGAATTGAGACTTTGACTTGACCACAACAGAGTTGTGATATGAAATACAAGTTCCCACTTAGATGTTATAAAACTTCAACTAGCTTTCTTCTTTTCTAAACTTAGTAGAGGTAAATCTGGCTTTTTGCAAAACAACCCTAGAGCTAGTGTCCTCGTACAAAAACCCCCTTCACTTTTTAGTATTAGTTTGCGAGTACTTAAAGCATACTCATGGCTTTGTCCCTGGCTATTCCCATGGCCAGACTATGAAGAGGAGTACCAGGAGGATGGACCCCAGGAAGGTTACGACAACTAGGATCATCTCCCATCGTCAGCATTGCCTGTGACCCCAAAGATGGAGCTTCGCCTATGCTACCGTTATTATTACGTATTTCCGCTGCTTGAGTTGTATTAAGAACTGGATCATGAGATCCTTATTTGTGTAAGACCTTATGTATGGTTTGTAATGGATGATGTACTGTGGTATCCAAATTTGTTATGTCTCGCAAAAATGGTAATCCTGGGATTGCGATGTATGGCTTAACAGGCATCTCGGATTAAAAATCCGGGTGTTGACAAGTTGGTATCAGAGCCATCCTGACCATAGGAGACCCTAGTTAGACCGGACGTTTGAATCAAAAACTTAGTTTCAAAACCAAAGGAAGCAAATATTTACAAAAACTTATTCCCATTCTTATCACCTTGATTCTTTCAAAAAAATTCATGTTCCTCAAAAACTCTTGCAACATACATAAAATTTGACACACTTGATCACTCTACTAACTTACTCATCCTATATTCTTATAGGTGGACGTGAAGTATAGAAAGTTTTATCAGTTGGGGAATGGAGGAGACCTTATCTTTGAGAGGGATTTGGACCAGCTTTCGGAACTTCTGGAGCGTTCGCACCCCGAGTTCTTCGGAGCTCAGCTCAATGATCAAGGAGGAGAAGATCTGCAGTGGCTAATTATTGCAAGTCTCTGAGGAAAGATTGAACCTCCCACTACGGAGGGAATTCAATTCACCTTAAGAGAGAACAACTGGCTCGATGGACTTGCCAGGGCCATGCAGGAAGCTCTTGCCCGTCTGTGTGGGCAGAGTATCAACCAGATAAAGGGTACCCGCTTTGAGTTTTGCCCAAGGCGTGATGCTAATGGACAGCCACTGGAATCCCCATACCACCACGAGCTGAAGACCCAATTGGACCACCTTAGCTTCATGATGTACGATCGTCAACAGGAGTTGGATAATTGCCGTGACTACTCCAACCAAAAGTCCGCCATAATCAAGACAAAGGATCAGACCATCGCCATGCTAGCGAAGGATCGCAAGTCTCGCCGCTGTCAGCTCGATAAGAAGGAGAGCACCATTGCCCGTCTTTGCCACCGTACCTCGTATTTGGAGGAGACCATCCACGAGAGAGACATGCAGTTGGAAGAAAGGGAGAATGCCGGAGAGGATCTTCGTGGAGACCCCTATTCCTATCTCAGTGATGATGATGATTTTCTGGAGGATCGGGCTATGGACTTCTTCACCGATGAGGATGATTTCGCCTTCATCAATGACGACGATGATGATGAGGATGATGACTACACCGACTCCGAGGAGTAGTAGCACTTGAGCACTAGCGTAGTAAGTAGTATTTGGTCCCACTGTATCGTAGTTTCCAGAATGGTTCTTAAAACCATCTGTTTTTCTTGTTTTGTGGTGTGTGTTGTATCGTGTGAATTAATGAATGACAAGCAAGTTGCTAGAAAATCTGAGTCAAACTTTAAAAACTTTTCAAAGTCCCAGAACCTTAGAAATTTCCCTATTTTCTCATGATCCATCTAAATCTTCAGATGCCACGCGGAGGAAGTGGTTCATCCCCGGACCCGATGCTACAGATCCTGCAAATGTTGGTTTCTGACCGCGAAGCTGAAAGAGCCGAACGTCAAGCCAACTTAGCCACCCTTCAACAGATAGCCCAGCTAGCCCACAACAATCAAGGCCACGGAAAGCAGGACAACCATGGATCTAAGCTCAAGAATTTCCAGAACACCAACCCACCTGTTTTCACTAAGTCAGAAGAGCCCCTAGATGCAGATGATTGGCTGCAAACCATGGAAAATAACCTAGAAGTCATCGGAGTGGAAGCCAACGAGAAAGTTTTGTTCGCCACCCACTATCTAGCGGGGGAGCCAGAGCATGGTGGAATAGCGTTCGTGCGATGACCGGAGGACAGATGATAACCTGGGAAGAATTCAAGGTCAAGTTCAGCAGAACCCATGTGCCACCAGGTTTGATCAAGAGAATGAGAGATGAGTTTAGAGAACTGAAGCAAGGATGGATGACCGTAGTGGAATACCGTGACAAATTCTTGTCATTAGTTAGGTATGCCCCGGATGAGATCGACACCGAAGCCAAGAAGAAGGAGAGATTCCTGAATGGTCTGCACGATGAGATGTAGACGGTGTTAGTCAATATCCCCTTTTCTGATATTGAAGCCCTTGTCGAATCTGCACAAGGCAAGCTAACACTTGCAATTTACCAAGCTTATACTGATAATGATGCAAGCCTAATACTACTAGTTGATTGAGCAAGCTCACACTTGCAAGATACTCTACTTTAGCAAGCCTTACTAATCAAGTTGACCTATGCAAGCAAATACTTGCTTGTTACCATGCCAACTGTATGCCTTAAGAATATGTGATCCTACCCACTTGATAACCCCATTCCTAGTTTTACTTACAAGCTTTATACTTTATTTCTTTATCAAATCTAGTACTTAGAGCTTACTTAAGTGAATTGTAGCTACTAGAAAGATAATGGAAGGTTGCATAAACAGCATAAAACTTGGCCTAAGCTAGATAATCTTTATGTCATCCTAAGGCATGAGATTGAACTTAGTTAAACTCCACTAGTTTACCAACCCTCATTAGTACTTACCCCCACTTGTAGATGCTATTGCTAAGCATAAAACTTGATCAACTTTAGATGGGAATACTTGGTGGAAAAATGGTTATGAAAACCTTGGAATGATGGATCATTCTATTGAGATGTTTTGACATGTGTTTCCGAACACCAGATGATTTTGGTGATGAAAATGTTGAGGCGCTAGCCTTAGCCCTTTATAAAACTGATGGTTGTCTGGATGCGATACCATTCCAATTTTACCGTACAACCACAATACCCGAGAATTGGGTAGGGCTTGACAGGAAACTTATATACCTTAGTATTGGTTCCCTCACGGCCAAGGTCTGAGCTGAGGCTACCTTGTGAAGATTGTCCACATGTGCAGTACCCAATATGATAGTTGGTCATGGTGGGGAGGCCAAACTCATAGGAGAGGTGCCTATACTAGGGCATGTAATCGAAAGGTTAGGATTGATTATCCGCATAGTGAGTATGGTGAATTCAGGATTTGTTCCTAACGGATGTATCAAATGTTGTGGTGAAAGTGTACAATCTCTGCAGAGTGTCAAACTATTCAAATAGCCGCGTCCGCGGTTATGGACAGTTGGAGTGGCCATACTGTTCCCTCGTCAGATGTTTTCAAAATGACTTATGAAATGAATTGAGACTTTGACTTGACCACAACAGAGTTGTGATATGAAATACAAGTTCCCACTTAGATGTTATAAAACTTCAACTAGCTTTCTTCTTTTCTAAACTTAGTAGAGGTAAATCTGGATTTTTGCAAAATAAACCTAGAGCTAGTGTCCTACTACAAAAAAACCCTTCACTTGTTAGTATTAGTTTGTGAGTACTTAAAGCGTACTCATGGCTTTGTCCCTGGCTATTCCCATGGCCAGACTATGAAGAGGAGTACCAGGAGGATGGACCGCAGGAAGGTTACGACAACTAGGATCATCTCCCATCGTCAGCATTGCCTGTGACACCGAAGATGGAGCTTCGCCCACGCTACCGTTATTATTACGTATTTCCGCTGCTTGAGTTGTATTAAGAACTGGATCATGAGAACCTTATTTGTGTAAGACCTTATGTATGGTTTGTAATGGATGATGTACTGTGGTATCCAAATCTGTTATGTCTTGCAAAAATGGTTATCCTGGGATTGCGATGTATGGCATAACAGGCATCTGGGATTAAAAATCTGGGTGTTGACATTTAGTGTGTGACCCTATAGGTTCATATACGTATAGAAATGACATGAATACACTTATTCTGTCAATAATTGGTAGCGGCCTCTAGCAAGACATGCCAACTCCTAAACACATACAAAGATCATTCGGATGAACCATCACAAGGTTTAGTACATGTCTTTCCCTTTGCCTCACGATATTTGGTCTAGCTCCAAGCTGACCTCCCTTTCTTGTTCGGAATCCCTTTACTAGGTTAACTCTTAACCATATGTAGCACGGCCATGCATTTCTGGATCCGAACACTCGAGGGGCCCAGAGATATCTCTCTCAAGTAGAGAGGGTCAAATCCCATCTTGATTGACCATGGCTTGCAGCATGCTTCAGGACAAAATGTACCCAACCTGATAGCTACCTTTATAACTACCCGGTTACGGAGTAGCGTCTGATAGCCCCAATTAGGTCAATCCACATCTCAATTTCATGCGATAATCTCATGTCTAAGGACAAAATGTACACCATGTGTAGAGAGAGCTGCAAGTCTAATTGCCAGTATCAAGTTGGGTCAGTCCAAACCCATGTTCATAACATGTGTCCACATCATTGGTTTGACATATCCATGTCTATGACTTGCGAAACATAGTCATCAACCAATCGATGTGTTAG
The DNA here is from genome assembly GCA_030063025.1 of Avena longiglumis. Classification (NCBI taxonomy): domain Eukaryota; kingdom Viridiplantae; phylum Streptophyta; class Magnoliopsida; order Poales; family Poaceae; genus Avena; species Avena longiglumis. The sequence goes on along the minus strand of CP125978.1, from coordinate 216,288,057 downwards.
TCTAATATTCATGTGTCCTCACATGAACTCGACTAGGGACAACTATTAGATAACCATCCAAGTATAGAGTTTCACAAACAATTTACATAATTGTCAATCAATACAAGTTGCCTGATATGGATATTCAAGGAAAATTACAATAACTCATGGATACATAAGAAATATAATCATCTCTATGATTGCCTCTAGGGCATATTTCCTTCTAATGGCAGTCTAGGATCATGAAAATGTCTAGTATTGCATTGTTATGCCTTCCTCTGTCATGTCAATTGCCTCACTGTAATTTGTTTACCTAGCATGCCATGTTGTTTATCTTAAGGAGAACACCTCTAGTGAACTATGGACCCCGGTCCAATCTTTACCATTAATACATCTTCCATTGTTACTATTTACTTTCTGCAAACCACCATTACCTTCCACACCATACAGTTAATCCTTTGTTTTCAGCAAACCGGTGAGATTGAAAACCTCACTATTTGTTGGGGCAAAGTCTTGAGTTTGTGTTGTGCAGGTTTCCAGTTGCTAGCAACACCTTTGAGTCGTTTCCTTACTCCTACTGGTTCGATAACCTTGGTTTCTTACTGAGGGAAAAACATGATGTTGTACTCATCATACTTTCCTCTTGGGGTCTCCCAACGAAGATCTACATTGATTTGATCCGCATCAGTGGGTTACCACTGCGACCAACTCATAGTGTGGGTCTCAAACCCATCTCCCTCGATGCATTATCTATCACATTACATGATAATCCCTTTGTGAAAGGATCTGCCAGATTCTTAGATATTTGGATATAATCCAACGCAATAAATCCGTAGTTTCTCAGTTTCCTGACAGATTTCCATACCCACTTCACATGCCTTGATGACTTCATATTATCCTTAGAATTGTTTACTTTGACGACCACAGTTTGATTATCACAGTTCATCGGGATGGAGGGTATTGGTTTTTAAACCACAGGTAAGTCCATACAGAGCTCCCGAAGCCACTCTGCTTCAACAGTGGATGTGTCTAATGATGTGAGTTCTGCTTCCATTTTTGACCTCGTTAAGATGGTCTTCTTGCAAGACTTCCAGGAAACAGCACCACTACCAAGTGTAAACAAATAACCACTTGTGGACTTAATCTCATTAGCATCAGATATCCAGTTTGAATTACTATAACCCTCAAGTACCCGTGGATACCTAGTATAGTGAATACCATAACTCGCAATGCCTTTCAAATAGCACAAAACTCTTTCAAGAGCATGCCAATGATCATCTCCAGGATTTAACACAAATCAACTCAGTTTGCTTACAGCAAAGGAGATGTCAGGTCTAGTGGTGTTGGCTAAATACATGAGCGAGCCAATAATTTGAGAATATCTCAATTGATCTTTAGCAATCCTTCGATTCTTTCAATGTAGCACACTCATATCATAAGGCGTTGGAGAAGACTTGCAGTTGCTATAATCGAAGCGACTCAATATCTTTTCCACATAGTGAGACTGAAGCAGTGTAATCCCACCATTGTCATCCTTTAGTAGCTTGATTTTTAATACTACATCAACCACTCCCAAGTCCTTCATCTCAAAGCAACGAGATAGGAACTCTTTTACCTCCTCGATAACAGTGAGGTTTGGTCCCGAATATCAATATGACATCAACATAGAGACACATAATAACTCCCTCGCCCCTACCATGGCGATAGTACACATATTTGTCAGCTTTGTTTACAACAAAGCCTTCGGCAGTTAGAGTTCTTTCAAACTTCTCGTGCCCATGCTTAGGAGCTTGCTTAAGACCATACAAAGCTTTCACTAACTTACACACATTTCCTTCTTGACCATCTACTACAAATCCGTTAGGCTGCTCCATATAAATTTCCTCATCTAGCTCTCCATTTATAAAAGTTGTCTTAACGTCCATTTAATGAACGAGAATACCATGTGAGGCAGCCAAGGATAGTAGTACTCGAATAGTGGTCAAACTGGCTACAGGTGAGTAGGTATCGAAGAAGTCTTCACCTTCTTTTTGGGTATAACCCTTGGCCACAAGACGTGCCTTGTACTTTTCAATTGTACCATCAGGTCTAAGATTTTTCTTGAACACCCACTTACATCCTACATGTTTGCACCCATAAGGACGATCAGTGACTTCCCAAGTAGCATTATCTAAGATGGATTCCATCTCGCTTTGGACAACTTCCTTCTAGTAGTCAGCATCTTGAGATGCATAGGCTTGTGAAATAGAAGTGGGAGTATCATCCACAAGGTACACAATGAAATCATCACCAAAAGACTATGCATTCCTTTGTCTCTTGCTCCTTTTGGGAGCTTCATTGTCATCCTCCACAGGATCATTATGGTGTTCTATCGGCATAGTGGGTTCAGGAATTATAGCAAATTCCTGACTAGACGAACTAGTCATCTCCTGATTTCATGAGCTAGACATACCTTTCATAGGAAAGATGTCCTCAAACAAAGTCGCATCATTCGACTCCATAATTGTACCAACATGCATGTCGGATACCTCAGATTTTACAATCAAAAATCTATAGCCAATGCTATGAAAAACATATCCTAGAAATACATAATCAATGGTTTTTGGTGCAAGCTTTCGCTTCTTGGGTATTGGAATATTGAATTTCGCCAAACAACCCCAAGTTCGTAAGTAAGAGAGTTTAAGACTTTTATCCCATTCCTCAAATGGAGTCATGGTTCTATCCTTTACGGGAAAACGGTTTAGGACATGACACGCAGTCATTAGCGCCTCCCCCCACCATTCCTTGGAAAGACCCGATGTATCTAACATGGCGTTAATCAAATCAGTTAGAGTGTGGTTCTTTCTTTCGGCCACCACATTCGATTGAGGTGAGTAGGGAGGCATCCTCTCATGTATAATACCATGTTCCGTACATATCAAATTCGTTTGAAAATACTCTCCACCATGATCCGACCTTAGCCGCTTGATTTTAAGATCAAGTTGGTTTTCTGCCTCAGTTTTATAGATTTTGAAGTAGTTCAAAGCTTCATCTTTAGATTTCAGAAGATAAACATACCGATATCTAGTGGAGTCATCAATCAACTTCATAAACTATATTTTTTCACCTTTTGTCAACACACCATTAATCTCACAAACATCGGAATGTATAAGTTCTAGTGGTGCTAAGTTTCTCGGTTCCGCAGCCGTATGAGACTTGGTTGCTTTTCTTGCACACAAACTTGGCACTTAGAACCTTTGACAGTGGTAAATTTTGGAATTAAACTCATATTGGCTAGCCGCGTCATGCAACCAAAGTTAATATGACAGAGTCGTGAATGCCAAACATTGGACTCATTATCACTGCAAACATGATTAATAACTTTAGTACATGAGTCTGACAAAGACAAGCGGAACAGGCCTCCACACTCATAACCTTTCCAACAAATTGTACATACTTAGAAATTACAACTTTATTGGACTCAAAAACCAACTTAATTCCATCTCTACATAAAAGAGATCGCTGACGAGATTCTTATTTATGGATGGGACATGTTGTACATTCTTCAGCTGTATGGTCTTCCCAAAAGTAAACTTCAGATTTACCATACCAACATCATGAACAGAAGCACGTGAGCCATTTCCCATCAGCACGGAATAAGTCCTTGAGACCTGATAAGAGGAAAACATGGAAATATCAGAATATACATGTGTATTAGAACCCGTGTCTATCCACCAATCAGGAGAATGACATACTAAAAGGATAGTAGGTAAAATACCGTACCCAGCATCCTTCATCTCAGTATCGCTAATAACAACATTAGCGGTCTTGCCGCTGTTCCCATGTTGATGCTTGTCAAAGCAATTAGGGCAGCTAGGATCCCAATGATCAGGATCACCACAGATGTGGCAAGAGCCTTTCCTCTTACATTTTTCTTCTTGAAGTTGGTTGAGTGTGTGGCCTTGTTCTTGCCATCAAACTTCCCCTTTTTCCTTCAATTTTGTTCTTATTCTTGAACATGTGGGATTGGAAGTTTTTGTTCTGCACCAAATTGGCAGTAGAACCTCCCTCAAATCCTCAAGAAGTTTTGTCCTTTGCTCTCGCCTTATATTCCACATGGAGAGTCCCAATGAGATCCGTAACAGAAAACTCTTGTCTCTTAAGAAGTAGCAAAGTTCCTCCATGAGGGAGAAAGCTTGGCAATAATGCCACCGGCCACAAATTTGTCCAGTAAGGAACACTTGAACTGCTCAAGTTCTTTGGCAAGTGATTGTATCTCATGAGCTTGCTCAATGATGGAGCACTCATCAACCATATTGTAGTCATAGAATTGCTCCATGACATACAACTCAGTGCCAGCGTCTGAGACCCCAAACTTGGCCTCGAGCGCTTCCCACGCGTCCTTGCCATTATCAAATGACATATACGGGTCAACAATGTTGTCCACAAGAACACTAAAGAAATCCTCCATAAACATGGTATCGGCTTTCTTAAAGGTCCTTTCCTGCTCAGCAGAAAGTTCTCCTTCAGGCTTGCCAAGAGTGGCGCTATAGCAGTTTAGGTTTTCAAACTAGAGGACTGCTCTCTTGCGCCATCTCTTATAGTGCATGCCATCAAAAGGAGGTGGCCTAGTATCCACGGCTACACTAGTGGAATTCAGTTGCCTATAATCAGTTTTTTGGATTGTTGAATATATAAGCAATAATCCATATGATTTAATCCCAATAATAAACTGATAAAGCATGATCATACAAACGGTACTAAAACTAATCGTGCAGATCAACAAAGTAGATGAATAGATTACATCTATACAAGATAAACCTATCACATCTATGCCAAACGCTAGAACTAGAAATTCTAGCAAGATCTAAAAGAGAGAGATTGAGAACACATACGATGCAGTTGCGGTAGTAGCTGCGGCAGAGCTGTCGCCCATGTTGAGGTTGCCGAAGAGGTCGCTGATGTCCGGGAAGAAGTCGTCGTTCGGGAACTCGTCGTTGGACGACGTCGTTGTTGCCAGTAGGCGCACTTAAGCGCTCCCCAAAAACCTGATCGCCCCTCACCCGTACAGGTTCATGAGAGGCGGGTATCCGGAGGCCTACTATCCCGATCTGCGGTGCACGCCGCAAGCCGGGATGGGCAGCGGCTTCGCTCGCATGTGGTATGGGAGAGCGGTAGCCACGCGCAGGTGGTGGGTAAGGGATGCGTCTTCGCGCGCAGGAGTTGGTGAGGGTGGCGTGCAAAGGAGGTGGGGAATCAAAGAGGAAGAAGTTGAACATGGAATGGAGTAAGAAGTTCCAGGTGGTTTTTTTCTGAATCAGTTTGGTTCGTAGAAGGTATTTATCCAGGGAGAGATCTATTCTACAACCTCTTAAGGTCTTGTTTAACACTAGGGTGTTTCTACCCCCTATGGTTTAGGGATATGAGGGGATGGAGATTGATGGCGTTGTGTCAACATGGAGCGCTTTGTGGGGAAAGCCCAAGATCAAGGTATGATGCAGCACATCATCAAGTCTTCCCTCAGTAAGATACCGAGGTTATTGAACCAGTAAGAGGAAGTAAACATCACAAAGGTATTGCAAGCAATGTGGAAACCTGCACAACACAAACTCAAGACTTTTCCCCAACTAACAGTGAGGTTGTCAATCTCACCGGTTGCTGTAACAAAGGATTAATTGTATGGTGTGGAAGGTGATAATGGTTTGCATCAAGTAAACAATAATAGTGGAAGATGTTTCAATGGTAAAGATTGGACCGGGGTCGATAGTTCACTAGAGGTGTTATCCTTAGATAAACAAACATGGCATGTTGGGTAAACAAATTACAGCAGGGCAATTGACAGGATTGAGCAAGGCATAACAATGCAATGCTAGACATAAAGATCCTATGAGATTCGATTGGGCAATACAACAAGATACATAGACCGCCATCCAACTGCATCTATGACTAGAAGTCCACCTTTGGGTTATCATCCGAAACCCCTCCAGTATTAAGTTGCAAGCAACAGACAACTGCTTTAAGCAAAGTGTGTAAGGTAAACAATCCACTTTTTCCATGAACAAGAGATCATTGTTTTATCCCTAGTGGCAACAGCACATATACAACCTTAGTGATTTCTGTCACCTCCCTTGATTAAAGAGGCATGAACCCACTATCGAGCATAAATACCCCATCTTGGAGTCACTAGCAACTACTTGGCCAAGATAGCTACTAACAACGGAGAGCATGCAAGATCACAAACAACACAGACATGATAGAATAAATAAGACAAAACAATTAATCAATTTGACATAGTAATCTAAATATCCATTGGATCCCTGCAAACACAACATGCATGATTACAAATAGATGAGATTTTGATCATGAATGGAGCTCACAAGATCTAGACATGAAAGTACAAAGGAGGAGGTACAACCATCTAGCTACTACATGGACCCGTAGTCCAAGGTGAAACTACTCACACTTCATACCGGAGGCTGGCATGATGAAGAAAAAGGCCTTCGGGATGATCTCCCCTCTGGCAGCGTGCCGGGAAGAGCTTCAGATCCCCCCGATCTTGGGACGATGGTGGCGGCGGCTACAGACGGTTTCGTAGAATATTGATTTGGTGCTTAGGGTTTAGGCATTGGGGGCTTCTTATAGGCGAAGTGGCAAGGCTAGGAGGCGGCCAGGGGGGCCCACACCCTGCCCAGGTGCGGCCTAGGGTGGGACCGGGCCTGGGGGGTGCGGCCTCCCTATGGCGCCCCTCTGTCTCCCCTTTGGACTCCGTGTTCTCCTTGGTTAAATATTGACTTTGGCTTTTGTCCCGTCCAATTCCAATAATATTTCCTTACTAGCTTTTCTGGAACCAAAAATAGCATAAAACAGCCAACTGGCACTGTGGCAACTTGTTAATAGGTTAGTACCAAAAAACATATAAAAAGCACCTCAAAGTGTGGACAAAGCAAAGTAGATACTAAACAAGCATGGAACATCAAAAATTATAGATACGTTTCTGACGTATCAAGCATCCCAAGCTTAACTCATGCTCATCCTCGAGTAGGTAAGTGATAAAAAGAATAATTTTTGAGGTGACATGCACCTTCAAAATCAAGATCAAACCATTTGCAAGCATTGAAAGCTAGGATCAAAGAACTCTAAACATGTGCATGAAAGATGAAGTTCTAACAATAAGACAAAGTAACTATGCATACAACATGAAAGGCTACAAACAAAGATCATGAATAACATGCATTGAAAAACGTTTGTTTGTTTCACATACAGAAAACATGCATAGGAAACCTTCAAAGTTCATAAGAGTGACTAGATACAAATAGCACAAGAACAAGTCATATCAATAGTATGCATCAATCAATAAGTTTTGGGACAATGCACATAGAACTAAGAATGGCAACTATGCTCTCTTAACTGGTGGCTAAAGGTAGAAGGTGGAGACTCAATATAATAGTGGAAGAATGGCCCTTCAAAGGGAAGCAGGGATTTCAAGTTTCAAAAAGAGCTTACAGAAATTATGGTACTTGTTAGCTTTCAGCCCTCATTTCCCCTATCATAAGCATCTTGAAGTGACTAAGGTTAAAGTGAACAAACTATGGAGTATATGCTTGACAAAGTATAAGTTGGCAATCTTATTTCCCTTGAATATGAGGGCCGCACCGCATGATACTCAACTTTAGTCACCTATAAGTTCTTTTCATAGTAAGTACATGTGTATCATAGAGAACCGTCAACGGGGTACCCCTTGCACATGGTACATGAGCTATCCCATAACCAAAATGACAAGGCAAGCAGACAATGAGCATCTCAGCGATCTTTTTATTTGCTATTTGCATAGGTTTTTATTGAGGATGCTTCACAGATTGCTCATTATGGTGATGCTGCAAGTTTCCACCATGATTAGGCATGGCTTAGGCTAGCAGCCCAGGTGTTTCTCTAACACAAAATACATAACTCCATGGACTTACAAGCTCCCTTTTTATTTCACACCGGCGACATCCATATCCAAAAGAGCATGATAACAACTGTGTACAAAGTACAAGTGCAATGTTGAAAGTGTTCCCCATGACAGCATGGTTCTTCTAATTCCAACGTATAAGTGCAAGCATATACAACATAGATGACACAATCGTTCAAGTTTATTAGGGGAAAGAAAAATAAAGTGTGCCATCAAGTTCGTGAGAGCTTTAATCACCAAGTTTTCACAAAACAAAATACTTTTTAATTGGAAGATAGCTGAAAACAAGAATATACTTGGAATGTTGTAACACACCATTCATAGGAATTTATAGTGGACACTTGGAATAACTTGGTTTATTGGGATTTGGATGCATGAGTAGAGATTACTCATACAAGTGGAGGCTAGCAAAAGACTAGGAGCAACCAACTAAGAGAGCAATAATGGCCATAATCATGTAGAGCGACAAAACATTACTAATCAAAGCATAGAGTGGTACTACAAGTCAAGGACTAAATGATCATAGAGGCTATGGTTACTTTTTCATAGTCATAACATGGTGTGAGCATGTGCCAAGTCAACTCAAACAAAGCATCAAAGGAGAATACCACAATACTATGCTTTTGTATGCTAAAACAACGCATAATTCTTTCAATGAACACTAAGAAATCCCAATTATTTGGAAAAAGTCATGATACAACAATAATCACTAAGCATAAGGTCAAAACAACACCTAGCATGACATGATAAAGTCTAAATCACAGTCAAAGCAATATCCTCTTGCACTTTTCAAACAAGAACTTTCTACTCCTTTCCAATACCAATCGACTTATTTGAAACAACACAGAGAGAACTGGGGTACAAACTACTTTATTCAATCAAACTAAGAAAAGCAAACGAAAACTAAGACTCTCCAAGAACAACACAACAATGCATGAAACAATAAAAACGAAGTGTCTAGAAAGACCTGAGATTTTTATTGATGAAGAAGGGGATGCCTTGGGCATCCCCAAGCTTTGAAGCTTGTACCTCTTGGATATTTCTTGGGGTGACACCGGGTTGGCATCCCCAAGCTTTAGATTTTGTCCATTCTTTATCTCATTACATCATTCTTTCTCTACACCTAAAATTTTTCCTTCATACAAAATTTCACACAATCTTCATTAGCAACATTAGTGTATTCAAAAGATAATAGACCCTTGGGTTTAGCTTTGGAACAGCAAAAATTTCACTAAAAACACAAGATACTGTAGAAACTCCTTCAAAAATCTCAATTTCCGAAAAAGAACCCAAAAAGGAATCAATAAGAAGCAAATGCAAATAATGGCAGAAATCTGTCAAAACAGACCAGCAGGTAGAAACCGATTTTTTCGAAGACCTTATTTTCCTTAAATAAAAAAGTATTGAACTAATGAAAGTTATCTAACATATTGGGGGATTTATTCGTAAATTTTTAGCACAATCCGACTTACAGAGACTCCTCACGAATTTTTATGGTGGAGGACATAAATCTGTTTCGGGACAGCAACTCCCCAAATCTTACTTCCCTCTCATTAGAGTTCATTCTTGGGACAAAAAAGCAAAAAAAAGGATAAGGAGAGGTCATTACTGAAGTAATAACTTCCAATACTCAAGAAAACTCTTGGGTTATCTCCCAACAAGTACTTTTCTTTAACGCCTTTAAGTTAGGCATGATAGTTTCAGAAGATGCTCACATGAGAAATATGAATTGAAGTAAAAGAGAGCATCAAGAAGCAAATTCAAAACACATTTAAGTCTAACCTACTTCCTATGAAAAATAATCTTGTAAAGAAAGAAGTCACTAAAGCACAAAGCAATAAGCATAGGAAAGCAAAACAAGTGCAACTTCAAAACTTTCAACATAAAGAAAGGAAACTTAATATTATTGAGATGCATAAAACCATGTTTACCTCTCTCATAATAACTTTCAGTAGCATCATGAATAAAGTTAACAATATAACTATCACATAAAACCTTCCTAGCATGATCCACATGCATATAATGATTATTACTCTCCATATAAGCATAGTCATTCTTATTAATTATAGTGGGAGCAAATTCAAAAAAATAGATATCATTATTATTCTCATCACCATAATCATCAAATATAGGAGGCATATTTTAATCACAATTAATTTTATCCTCAATAGTAGGTGGACTGAAAATATCATAATCATCATTGTAATCATCATAAATTGGAGGTAAACTATCATCATAGGCAATAGAATTTGCATAATTGGTACCAAAGAGATTTTCAATATCAAAAGTAGTGTGATTTTCCCAATCATGATCACTACTATAGGTAATAGGCATAGGAACATCATCACAAGTTTTACCCATAGTAAATATTTCAAAAGAATCCATAGGAGAATAACATTCATCCTCCTCTTTTTCATCTAAATAGCTTCCTGTTTCAGCAATTTCTTCTTCCATAGGCTCCTGCAAGGAATTAGTATCTTCTGTTTGTGGAAAGCATCTATTAAAATATTCAAGAATATAGCCATTTTCTTCCTTGTAATTATCAAAGCAAAATTTAAGTATCTCATAAACCTCATATTCATAAGGTGCATCATCAGTATTTTCAAGCAATCTGGCAAGTACAAATGCACCCTTGAAAGCAATAAATTCTTCAATTATCTCCACATCATAAAAGTCATAATTTCCTTTAACATAAGAAGATATGGTAACATTATCATTATACTCACATTGAAAAGTCAGGTGTTTATATCTCCTACGGTAACAAGATTTATCAAATCAATAAGTAACAATATAAGTAGAGCACACCTCTCTAGCAATAGTATTCAATTTATCAATTTGTTTCCATAAGTGTTCCCTTTTTGTGACAAAAGGTGTTCCTTATAATAATACTTTTATTCTTCTGTGAACCCACCTTTCTAGTAAGAACAAGTTTCAAAGGAATCATCCATTGATAGAAAGCATGACAAAGCAAGGCAATAATAGACCAGCAACTAGAGTAGGAACTAATTTTCTTGTGTTTTTTATAAGAGAAAGCAAACCAAACTAAACTAAAATTTTTTGGAGTTTTGATAAAAAGAGTCAAACAAAACCAAGAAAAAGAAACTAAGCAAACCAAAAACAAAGTAAAGAGAAAGGTTGTGCAGGACTCCCCTTGTGAATACGTCCTTAGCCTCCCTGGCAACGGCGCCAAAAAATCTTGATGGCGCCGCGTCAACATGGAGCGCTTCGTCCGGAAACCCCAAGAGCAAGGTATGATGCAGCACAGCAGCAAGTCTTCCCTCAGTAAGAAACCGAGGTTATCGAACCAGTAGAAGGAAGGAAACGTCTCAAAATTGTTGCAAGCAACGTGGAAACCTGCACAACACAAACTCAAGACTTTGCCCCAACTAACAGTGAGGTTGTCAATCTCACCGGTTGCTGTAACAAAGGATTAACTGTATGGTGTGGAAGGTTATAATGGTTTGTAGCAAGTAAACAGTAACAGTGGAAGATGTATTAATGGTAAAGATTTGACCGTGGTCTAGTTCACTAGAGGTGTTCTCCTTAGATAAACAAACATTGCATGCTGGGTAAACAAATTACAGCAGGGCAATTGACAGGACTGAGCAAGGCATAACAATGCAATACTAGACATAAAGATCCTATGAGATTCGATTGGGCAATACAACATGATACATAGACCACCATCCAACTGCATCTGTGACTAGAAGTCCACCTTTGGGTTATCATATTAACCCCCTCCAGTATTAAGTTGCAAGCAACAGACAACTACTTTAAGAAAAGTGTGTAAGGTAACTCAATCCACTTGTTCCATGAACAAGAGACCGTTGTTTTCTCCCTAGTGGCTGATACATCCAAAACGTATCTACTTTCCTGAACACTTTTTCTATTGTTTCTCCTCTAAACTTGTGTGATTTGGATACAACTAACACGGACCGACGCTGTTTTCAGCAGTATTACCTTGGTGTCTAGTTTTTGTGCAGAAAATCAACTATCAGGAAAAATCCCGGAAAATATGCCAAAAATCCTATTTCACCAGAAGACTCACGGAGCCAGAGTACGAGACGGAGGGGAGGCCTGAGAGGTCCACACCCCCTGCCGCGCGGGTGGGCCCAGGCCACGCCTGGAGGGGGTGTGGCTGCCCCAGGCACCCCCTCGGCCTCCCTCTTCGCCTATAAGATGCCTCTTGACCTAAAACCGAGGGGGTTTGATGTTTTTCCAGAAAGACTTCAGTTGCACCGCCACCACCAGAAACCGCGATTCGGAACCAGAAACTCCCTCCTGGCACCCTGTCAGGACAAGGAATTTGGAGAGGATCATCGCCACCATCATCACCGATGCCTCTCCATCAACCATCCATGTTCCCCCCATCCATGAGTGAGTAATCCCCCGCTGTAGGCTATGGGGATGGTAGGGATTGGATGAGGTATATCATGTAATCGAATAAGATTGTTAGGGCATGGTTCCTAGTATCTCTATTAGTGTTATTTGACTTTAATGCAACGTTTTGTGCTTAATGCTTGTCACTAGGGCCCGAGGGACATGATCTCAGATCTGAACTTATTATTGAATCATTATGATACTATTGTTTGTGATCTTATCTGCAAGTTGTGTACACATATCATTGTTCGGATCCCAAGGCCCCGAAGTGACAGAAATTGGGACAACCTGAGGGGATGGATCTGATGTGCGGATCACATGTGTTCCTGGAGTGTTAATTCTTTGCTTCGGTTCTCTATTAAAAGGAGCACCTTAATTGCCAGTAGTTCCCTCGAGGCCCCGCTGCAACGGGCTGGCAGGACAAAAGATGTTGTGCAAGTTTTCATTGCGAGCACGCATGACTATATATGGAGCACATGCCTATGATTGTTTAGTACTTGGATGCTTATTCTAATTTATCTGCAATTGCCCTAGATCTTGAAGTTACATGTTTAGACTCGACCATGCATAGCCCGTCCATCCATCCCTATGCCTAGCGCGCTCATATCCTAATGTTTGCTACTACTGTTACTATTGCTCTTGTTTTGCTGTTGTTGTTGCTACTACCAAACTATTTCTACTAATAAACTTCTGTGAGCAAGAACTATTTCTATGTGCAGCGAATTGACAACTCAGTTGTTAAACTTGCAAGTATTCTTTGGAATCCCTTGTGTTGAATCAATAAATTTGGTAATACTACCCTCGAAGAATATTGAGATCCCCTATACTTGTGGGTCATCAAGACTATTTTCTGGCGCCGTTGCCGGGGAGCATAGCTTTATTTTTAAGTTCACTTGGATCTATTATTGTTCACTGCTACTCCTTTCCTCATGGGGAAGTCTCATGATGGAAAGTTTCCTATTTTACTATCCACTACAAGAAGAGGTACAGTCCTAAACACCTCTGTTGCTCTTGATTCACCGTATGTTATAAGTAATCTTGTTACACCACCACCACATACTCATGATGTTACTTCTACTGTGCTTGATGCGAGTGGTTCATTAGGTCCTTTCCTAGATGCTACTATGGCTAGTCTAGGAAATACTGAAACTCCTAGTGAAGACACTCTTACACCTGTTAGCTCACCTGAGTCTAGAGAGAGATATGATATTAATGATGGTTACATTGGGTTTACTGATGAATTTATTGAAGAGTGCCAAAACACACATGGTGCTAGTGCTATTAGAAGAGACGTACCATTATTCCTAAACTATCCTCTGATCCTAAGTTTGCTGCCTCTCCCATAGATATTAAAGATAAAGATTATGATTTCTCTCTTGATTTATCCTATTTAGACATTGTTGAGAAAGAACCTTTCTGTGGGACTAAAAATGAGAGTGTTGTGGCGCATATGAATGAGCTTTCTAATATGAGTGCTTTATTCTCTAATGATTTTAAGATGCGCAACTACTTTGTTACTAAGATCTTCCCTTTTTCACTAAAAGGAGAAGCTAAAGCTTGGTTTAATAGATTACCTCCTGATTCCATTGATAGCCCTGATTGTTTGATTGCTTCTTTCTTCCAGAAATATTTTCCTCCTAGTGCTAGACATGCTGCTTTGCAAAAACTTTTTGATTTTAAACAAGGAGAAGAAGAGAAATTGCCTTCATCATGGACAAGGTTCAGTGCGTTGATTCATGCACATTTTAGATGTCCATTACCTAAAAATGATCTTCTTGATATTTATTATAATGGACTAACTGATGATTCTAGGACATACCTAGATAGCTTTGCTGATTGTGTTTTCAAGAAAAGAACTCCTACAGATGTTGAAGAATTAATGGATAAAATAAGCAATAATTATGATGGTTGGACTTCAACTGAGCTAAATACACCTAAGCCTATTACTCCTGAACCAGTTGTGCCTGAACCAGTTCCAACACCAACACCAAATAAGAGGGGAATGATTGCATTAAATGATGAAGTGATGAAAGAAGCTAAGAAATGTCTTAAGGAGAAAGGTATTAGAGCTAAATATGTGAAGAATCTACCTCCTATAGAAGAATTATGTAAGCCAATTCCCCACTCATCTACTATTGAGGTACACTCTCTCCACTTTGATGAAGGTGATATTCCCTATGGTAAGCCTCCTGATCAATGCTTAGAGGAACTTGGCACATTTATTGTTAAACAAGGTAATTTTAATAAACAAGTGCAGAATCATTTATTGGGAAACTCTAGAGCTATTAATGAGTTGAAAGATATTGTGTAAAGAACTGCTAATGATATTAAAATGCTTTGTAAACACTTTCAAATGGTTCAAACCCAAATTGATCAAGTTGCTAAGGTACAAAAAGATATGCTAGTTAATGCCTCAGGAGATAAACATGCTTATGGAATTAGAACTAGGAGTGGTATAGCTACTCAAGATCCTTTTTATCCTGAAGGACACCCTAAAAGAATTGAGAAGGATTCACAACAAGGTGAAAGTAGTGGTAGTCCTCGTAAGAGAAAGAAAAAGAAACATAAAATAGTTGAGGAATCACTTGAACCTGCTGTAGATCCTAATAGTATATCTGTCTCTAATGCTGAAAATGAGAGTGGTAATGATAAAAATTATGCTCCTGATAAGGAGGAAGTTGAGGAAGAACCTGATACACACTAAGAACACTAGGTACACTAAGGAGGATTTTATTGCTAAAATCCATGGTAGTGAGAGAGAACCTTGGGTGCAGAAACCTATGCCTTTTCCAAATAAGAAACACAAGTCAAAGGGGGAAGAACACTACAACAAGTTTTGTGAGTGGATGAAACCTTTATTTTTGCAAATTTCTTTGACTGATGCTATTAAGTTGCCTCCTTATTCAAAGTATATGAAGGACATTGTCTCTAATAAAAGGAACATTCCTAATGAGGACATTTCTACTTTGCTTGCTAATTATTCCTTCAATGGTAGGGTTCCAAAGAAACTTGGTGATCCAGGTATACCAAATATTCCTTGCTCTATTAAGAACAATTATGTTAGAACTGCTTTATGTGATTTGGGAGCTGGAGTTAGTGTTATGTCTTTTTCCCTCTACAAGAGACTCCAGCTAGAAAAGTTGATACCAACTGATATATCTTTGCAAATGGCCGATAAGTCAACTACTATTCCTGTTGGTATATGTGAGGATGTTCCTGTTCAGGTGGCTTATAATTGCTTGGTTTTAACTGATTTTGTTGTGCTTGAAATGCATGAAGATGATAATATGTCTATTATTCTTGTGAGACCTTTTCTTAATACTACAGGTGTTCTCATCAACTGTAATCAAGTAAAAGTAACATTTAATATTAATGACAAAGAGCATAATTTTTATTTCCCCAAGAAGGTTGCTAAGATCTATTGTCTAAACTCCATTGAAAATATTGAGAGAATCAAGGTTTGAGAAATATATTGTCCCATTCCACAAGAAAGTTTTGAAACTATTATGATTGGGACCATCGCTATCAAGTTTGAGGTAACATAACCACTTTGTGGAATGCAAAGTTTTGTTTCATATAAGATTGTTTTGGTAACAAGACCTGATCAACCTTGTTAACAAAAGGATTTTAATGAACAAAATAATGTTTTCACTGCGGTTATACTTGCTCAGTTTTACTTTTCTCCTTCCTAGTCTTTGCTTTTTCTCTTGATAGCTTTGGTTTTGCTAGTTGTTTGCTTGTTAGAGTGTCTTAGAACTTTTGTAGTTTTGGTTCTTGTTTGCTTTTGCTTCTTCTAAAAAAATCTTTTCTGCGAGAAAATCAATTTTCATACCCTGAAAATTGGCCAAAAATAAAGTTTCCCAAAAAATTGTAGAAAAATCATAATAAATTTTTCCTCGAAAAAAGGGGCAGAGGGACACCTGGAGTGGCCCAGGGGGACCCCCCTCCAGGCCAGCACACCCCCTGGTGGCACAGCCAGCCCCAGGGGCGCGCCTGGCATGGGTGGGACCCACCTAAGGCTCTCCAAGTTTTTTCCTCCCAGCCATTTCTTTCTCTCTCCCAAAAAACACCGGAAAATTTCTCAAGCTCGAGTTCTTGCTGTTCTTGCTCCCGATTTTCGATCTCCTTGCTCAGCACATCTTTGCTGCTGATTTTTGGAGGGATTGCTCCTTGGTATGTGCCTCCTCCGCTTGTCCGATTAGATTTGTGATTGGTAGATTGTATCTTGAGTATTTTGCTGCTATAGGTGTCAGGTTGTGTGAGCTTGAATGCTTGTTCTATGCTTAGAGATTTCATTTTGATGCATGTGTAGCCCTCTAGCATGTTCCTATAGTAGCTTCTCATCATTTACCAACTTGGAAATCACTTTGTTTGTGTTTGTCCAAAAATTTCAGAAAGAAGGGGTCATGGACAACCACACCTATGGTGAAATATTTGAGAGTGATGCACCTAGATGGACAAGGCCTTCAAGATCATCCTCCCGAGCTAGGCCCTCATACAATGAGGATCTCATTACACCGCGATTTGGTGACGAGGGAGATGAGGGGGATGCACACCCTTCTACCTTTCCTTGTCCTACCTTTTTGCGGGCTACTGGGATTCTCAATGATTTCCTAACCTTGGTTTGGAGGGTTAGACTAACGAGTTACATGCAGGATGAGAGTGTGCAGTATGCTACGCTCACTAAAACCTTTGTGGGGAGTTTCTCTTTTTCTAACAGCCCCATCAAACCAGATGTGTCTTTCAAAATCTATAACAGGCCTTACTCCATGAAATTGAAGAAATTTTGTGAGATCCTAGGTATTGGTACGGCTGGGACGGTGAAGAAGATTCCAGCTCAACCCACTGATTTGTTGGAGCTCTACCACGGGATAACTAATGATGATGACCGTAGATCCTAGCGGGGAAAGATAATAAATATTCAACTTCCAGCTATCAGGTATTTTGCTTATTATCTTGCCAATAGCAATATTTCCAACTATCATTTGGCCTTCCTAGCTGCTGCACTCAACAATGAAACCAGGTACAATCTTGGTTCTCTCATTGCTCGTCGCTTAGCTGCTAAGGGACCCATTTATGAGGGTATTACTGTTGCACGTGTTGTTGCTGCCTTAGACCTTTCTGTTGATCCAAACGATACAGTTTTGGATCCTCAGAGGCTTGACTTAGCTGCCATGAAAGCGCATCACTTTTTCACTGCTGGCTCTACCCTTGAGAGTCTGGTTAATAGAATGTTGTTTACTGACGGGGAAGAGAGAGAGATTCCTCTTCCCCAAACCACTTTGTTCAGTATTTCCCAGGGACCTTTTTCACGCTCCAAGGAGGAGATGGACGAGAAGTTGCGCATTCTTGGCTTCCATGGACACTACCAGGGGGACGCTCCCTCATTCGACCCCTATATGCACTACACAGGGGAGTCCTCGAGCTCGTACCAGGACGAAGGGGACTCGTCGTCGTATTACGGAGGTGCACCTTCTTGGTCACCATGGAGTTGAGACCTACTTAGGCCAAAAGCCTAAGCTTGGGGTGAGGTATACCGACATCACACTCAAGTTTCGTCCATTCTTTGTATATCTATTGTTTCACTTTCTTTTTGTTTTTTGTTTATGCTTTCTTAAAACACAAAAAAGACCAAAAATATTTTCTTTGTTTCTCTTAGTTTGTTTCATTACTTTTTAGCTTTGATTTGCCTTAAAGAAAAATCCAAAAAGATTTTTGCTTTGTTTGTTTTTGCTTTGTTTGCCTGTTTTAAAAAAAAATGAAAACACAAAAAATATTTGTTGTTCTTCTTTGGTTTTGTGAGTTCTTTGCAGGGTTCATCCGTCCTCAGTAGAGTTTGGTTTCATGTTATTATTCAAGCCACACAAGTGAAGGGTAATAATGAAGATTAAGATAACTTGAGGCGTGGTAAGAGGCTGGTAACGAACTCTATTTGTTTTCATTTTTGTACATATACTCATCATTGTGAGCATGCTTAGTCTGTTCATGTAAGGTGTATGTTGTTTATGGATGCTTAGTAGTTCTTTCTTTCTTGTGATTATATCTAGCTTGCTAATAGTTTGTAGCATGTCATATGAGTGTTTGCTTGCATTATTCTATTCATAACTTGGTATGATATTGTGGTATCCTCCTCTGAATGTTTCATGTGAATCGACTTGGCACATGCTCACGCATGCATATGACTAAACAATAGTCAGTAAGCCACGATGATTTATTTTTCCTCAGAGTTCTTGTATCACTTTCATGCCGTAATTAGTCTTGTATTGTTGCAAGCATGATTATGACAGTTATTGCTCTCTCTTTTGTCGCTCCATATCTATTGCTAGCCTTCACTTGAACTGAGTATGAGCTCTACTTGTGCATCAAACTCCCCAAAACCATTATTGCCAACAGTGTCCATCATACCTACCTACTGGCATCATTTCCTATTCCGTGCATATTCATTATGCCTCATTTCTTCCAAATAAAATGTTTGCTTGTTTTGAGAAAGTTAGTTAGTTAAGCTCTCACGAACTTGATGGCACACTTTATTCCTTGCTTAATAAACCTAAACCATTGTGACTGTCCATGAAAGTTATATGCTTGCAAATTATAGGTCGAGTTAGCGTAACCGTCTTGTCACACGGGAACTTTCAACACTTATGGATACATATACAGTTGATATGATGCTCTTTTGTTTGCGAATGTCGTCGGTGTGAAATAAAAGGGGAGCTTGTGAGTTCATGGAGTTATATATATGTGTTAGAGAAACGCCTGGGCTGCTAGCCTAAGCCATGCCTAATCATGGTTGAAACTTACAGCATAACCATAATGAGCAATCTGTGAAGCATCCTCAATAAAAACCTATGCAAATAGCAAACAAAAAGATCACTGAGATGCTCAATGTCTGTTTTCCTTGTCATTTTGATTATGGGATAGCTCCTGTATCATGTGCAAGGGGTACCCCGTTGGCGGTTCTCTATGATATGCATGTATTTACAATGACAAGAACTTATAGGTAACTAAATTTGAGTACCATGAGGAGCGTCCCTCGTACTCAAGGGACATGAGATTTCCAGTTTATGGTCTGTCAAGCATATAACTCATATTGGACCTCACTTTCACCATTAACCATATAAAGATGCCTATGATAGGGGCAATGAGAGCTAAAATCTAATGAGTACCATACTTTCAGCATTTGTAATCCTTTCAAACCTTTCAAAAACTTTTTCACTTCCTTGTTGAGTCACCACTTATTCTTTGAGCACCTTCTTGAGAGCATAGTTGTCATTCTTGGTGTAGTGTGCTTGTCTCAAAAATTGGTTAATTATGTCATGACTTTGATGCTTGTACCTCTGATATCTTTACTTCTAGTCTTCACTTGAACTTCAGAGGTGCCTTGGCATTTATATTCTGATCTACAAACAAAGGCAAACGAGATATCACTCTATCATACCTTCTTATGAGCATTGCAATGTTGCTTATGTTTATGTTTCATGCTACTTATTATTATTGAGTTGGTTTCTCTTCATAGCTTACAATGACTATATAGTAGACTTAGTTGCACTCTTTATTATGAATTGATTAAGTATCTACTCATGTGCTGAGAGAATATACATCGTATGAAGCAAATGTGTTCGTGAAAGTTCTTTTATCGCACTCAGTTTTCAACTGAATTGCTTGAGGACAAGCAATAAGCTAAGCTTGTGGGGAGGTGATACGTCCAAAACGTATCTACTTTTTCGAACACTTTTGCTATTGTTTCACCTCTAAACTTGTGTGATGGATACAACTAACACGGACCGACGCTGTTTTTAGCAGTATTACCTTGGTGTCTAGTTTTTTTGCAGAAAATCAACTATCAGGAAAAATCCTGGAAAATATGCCAAAAATCCTATTTCACCAGAAGACTCACGGAGCCAGAGTACGAGACGGAGTGGAGGCTTGAGGGGCCCACACCCCCCTGCCGCACGGGTGGGCCTAGGGCATGCCTGGAGGGGATGTGGCTACCCCAGGCACCCTCTCGGCCTCCCTCTTCGCCTATAATATGCCTCTTGACCTAAAAACTGAGGGGGGTTCGACGTTTTTTCAGAAAAATTTCCGCTGCGTCGCCACCACCAGAAACAACGTTTCTGAACCAGAAACTCTGTCCTGGCACCCTGCCGGGACGGGGAATTTGGAGAGGATCATCGCCACCATCATCACCGACGCCTCTCCATCAACCATTCATGTTTCCCCCATCCATGAGTGAGTAATCCCCTGATGTAGGCTATGGGGATGGTAGGGATTGGATGAGTTCTATCATGTAATCGAATAAGATTGTTAGGGCATGGTGCCTAGTATCTCTATTAGTGCTATTTGACTTTGTTGCCACTTGTTGTGCTTAATGCTTGTCACTAGGGCCCGAGTGCCATGATCTCAGATCTGAACTTATTATTAAATCATTATTATAGTATTATTTGTGATATTATCCGCAAGTTGTGTACACATATCATTGTCCAAATCCAAAGGCCCCGAAGTGACAAAAATTGGGACAACCTGAGGGGATGGCTGTGATGTGAGTATCATATGTGTTCACCGAGTGTTAATGCTTTGCTCCAGTGCTCTATTAAAAGGAGAACCTTAATTGCCAGTAGTTCCCTTGAGGCCCCGCTACAACGGGCTGGCAGGACAAAAGATGTTGTGCAAGTTCTCATTGCGAGCATGCATGACTATATATGGAGCACATGCCTATGATTATTTAGTACTTGGATGCTTATTCTTATTTATCTGCAATTGCCCTAGATCTTGAAGTTACATGTTTAGACTCTTCCATGCAACGCCCGTCCATCCATCTGTATGCCTACCACGCTCATATCCTACTGTTTGCTACTACTGTTACTATTTCTCTTGTTTTTCTGCTGCTGTTGCTACTACCAAACTGTTTCTACTGATAAACTTCTATGAGAAAGAACTATTTCTAGGTGCAGCTGAATTGATAACTCAGATATTAAGGCTTGCAAGTATTCTTTGGCTCACCTTGTGTCGAATCAATAAATTGGGTTATACTACCCTCGAAGACTGTTGCGATCCCCTATATTTGTGGGTCATCAGTGGCAACATCACATCTACAAACTTAGATATTTATGTCACTTCCTTTGATTAAATAGAGGCATGAACCCACTATCGAGCATAAATACCCCCTCTTGGAGTCACTAGCAACTACTTGGCCAAGATAGCTACTAACAACGGAGAGCATGCAAGATCACAAACAACACAGACATGATAGAATTAATAAGACAAAACCATTAATCAATCTGACATAATAATCTCAATATCCATCGGATCCCGGCAAACACAACATGCATGATTACAAATAGATGAGATCTTGATCATGAAAGGATCTCACAAGATCTAGACATGAAAGCATAAAGGAGGAGATACAACCATCTAGCTACTACATGGACCCATAGTCCAAGGTGGAACTACCAAGGCTTCATACCGGAGGCTGGCATGATGAAGAAGAAGGCCTCCGAGATGATATCCCCTCCGGCAGGGTGCCGGGAAGAGCTTCAGACCCTCCCCCCCCGATCTAGGGACGATGGTGGCGGCGGCTATAGACGGTTTCGTGGAATATTTATCGGGTGCTTAGAGTTTAGACATCGTGGGGTTTCTTATAGGCGAAGAGGCAAGGCTGGGAGGTGGCAGGGGCCTACACCACAGTGCGACCTAGGGTAGCTGCGCACAGGAGGTGCCATACTGTGGCACCCCTCTGTCTCTCCTCTGGACTCCGTGTTCTCCTCGTTGAAATATTTACTTTGGCTTTTGTCCCGTCCAATTCCGATAATATTTCCTTAGTAGCTTTTCTGGAACCAAAAACAGCAGAAAACAGGCAACTGGCACTGCATAGGTTAGTACTAAAAACATATAAAAAGCACCTCAAAGTGTGAACAAAGAAAAACAAAGTAGATACTAAACAAACATGGAATATCAAAAATTATAGATATGTTTCCGACGTATCAGAGATCGACACGAGACGGACGTCGGCAACAACAAATCCTAGAATTGAGGGAAGGAGACACTGGAACTAACCGGAGAGAAGGGTCTGCCCTATTTGATGGAGGCGTCCGGCGGCGGCATCCTCATGCCGACATCCTCGCTGTCGCCTCCAGTCCCTGCCGTCGTCGTCTCCTCTCTTCCCCGACAAAATGCGAGGTTTGTGTCGCGTGTGGAAATCTCCGGATGTGTTGGGTTTGGTTTAGGGATCTGCGAGGATGGGTCGATATAATACTTGCAAATACACGAGAAGTAAACGGTCCTACGGGGAAGATCGGGGATTACCGAGTGGATCAGGAAAATACTTGCCCAATCCGAAAAATACCGGACAAGTAAACGAGGCCTAAAAGTGGTTAGCTTTGTTCTATATATTATATATATATAAACTCTATTCAGGACTCAGGATGCAGGATAGTTATTTTGCACCCAATATATTTTTATGTTGTCATTTTTTGCATATAATAAATTATATTCACATTCATCCACAATGAAAAAATGAAATAAAAATGCAGTTTTTGAGTCATTATAGTATAAAACACTTTACAAATATGCATTTTATGGCCATGTAAATATTTTTTTTTACAACATGTATAAATTTTCTTACGTACTTCTTGGTTTTCAAGGTAAGACAAAATGTATGTGTGTAAAACTGTATGTACAATTATAAAGATAGAGGGTGGGTGTAGAATTTCTACACCTTAGAAGTCAAATAGCCAATATATATCACTAATGCTAAAATAATATTCTATACATGATCTATACTTTTCTCTGTTCGATTTTTATACTGCTTTGTATGCGATTTTTATACTTCTTTTTTGCAAACACGCTACTTTTCTGTTTTATCTATGTAACGATTTTTCTTTTATTTCCATATCGCTTATCGGAATAATGTAAACGATATACCTTTGGAAAGCTATGGAAAATCCGAAACTTTTTTGTATTATAACTCTTTTCAGATTCTAAAGTATTTACATTTAATTTTGAAAATCACAAATTGACATAAACAATCACAAAACATCCCTTTAATCGATTTTTTGAACCGCTGATCCGAATGGAGCAAACGATAATGCGTTGAAAATATAATGAAATTTCGCACCTTTTTCATGTTGAAAGTTTTTTCAAATTCTGCACAATTTAAAAATAATTTGGAATATACTAAGATTCGAATTTTTCGAAAACGATTGACAATAATTTGTCGATTATTTTTGCGCGCTTGTCTGAATGATGCAAATGATATGTAGTAGGCGCAACTTTTTCATTCATAAAGTTTTCTCAAATTCGAAACGGTTTAAGAGTAATATTTAAAATACTATCCACAGTTTTATTTTCCTAGATAGCAAACACTATATTTTACTTTTAACAATTTCTATACTTCCTTTTTTTTATTTCTATACTTCTATTTCTTCAATTTCCATACATTCTTTCTCTGCTTTCATTTCCTAGGGAGCCAACACTATACTTCCTTTTTGCTATGCTATCTTAGTTGTGTGCAAATATCTAAAAACAAATCTGTGATTTGACAAAATAGCATACACACTCACTGTCAGTAAAAGAAAAGCACATACGCGACTAGGATCAGGCTGCCTGGATTAAATTTATTGTATTGCATTTGCTGATGGTTTCTTTGCTTCAGATTAGGGCATCAGATAGACATTTTTCCAAAAGAATCGATCACCATCAAATATACTTCTCTTGGGCATGCCATGCTAGAGAGATCAAGTAGCAGATGCAACATGCATATAATTAAGAGACGGAGCAGCAGCGGCATGTGGAATCGCACCACCTCTGAATTATTCTCTCTGTTTCCCCAAGTGTTTTAGCCACCACATATGCTTTGTCTCTCTTAAGTCTTAACTCTGTGTGATTGCTTATCTATCAAAATCAACCAGACGGAAGTGGGGCTTCAAGGTGAACGGAGCGAGGAGCGGACCGTCCAGGACCAGGTCGCCAACCCGTAGAGATGTCGAGCCACAGCAGGACCACTCCGTTGGCTTTCCAAATCGCATCCATCGGGCTGGAAGATTAAGTGCTTGCTGCCAGGGGATGAACCGTGCAGCCGAGGAAGAGCCGGGGAGCCGGAGTAGAGTCCACTAGGCTGTGGCAACGGAAGAGATAGCAAGGGGCGGCGGGAGGTTCGAGTGGTGGCAGAGAGTACGCATGAAAGCAGCGGGGTCACGATACTCCGCGATGGCGACGGAATCTCGGACCAGCGATGGGAAACCTGGGAGGTTCATGCCCGGCTCTGAGTCCCTATGGCCGGTACGTTGTTGGTCAACGGCAGTGGATCGGCAGCAGCCGGGCGGTGAGCGGGGGCATGGGGCGACGTGTGATTGTGGGGGCACAGGAGGTCAGAGGAGAGGCCGCCATGGACCTAGGCAGCGCCGAAATTTTGGGATGAAGCGTGAGGACCTTGGGACGACGCGGGGATCGTCCATGGAGGCGGGAACAGGGCGGCGGAGGAATCTTGTCGGTAGAAGGCGAGGCTGGCAAGCGGTGAGGGAGACTTTGATGGCCGGCTGACAGTGGGATGTGCGTCGGCATGAGAGCGTGGTTGTGAGGTAGGGGCGGATAAACATGAACAAAGTGGGATTTGGTTTTCTCCGCGGCTCTTTTCTATTCGAGTCGAATGTCACTGTGCCATTGTATACTAGCACAAATGTCCGTGCGTTGCATCGGATTGATTTTAACTGAATATTTTTTAAATCTAAATACTGAATTACGAATTCGGATATCAGCTCAAAATGCTAAAGCTTATGTATCATGTTTTATTTGTAATTTTATTAGTCGTGTTACTAAGCTGGGAAAAGACCTTGCAAGAACAAACTGCGTAAGGAATGAAGTAATGTTGGTACCTACCCGAATTATCTAGAGTTTGAACACCAAGTTAAAACTGTCTAGATTTGTTGTATTTGCAACTTCTATTTGAAGTACCATCCAAACCATTGGTTTCAACATCATAGTTAACCTAGGAGAACCATAGAGTAGAAATAATCAATATTACTATGAGGGCATTCAAACATGTATTTGTTAACATGAAGACGCCATTAGGAATCAGTATGATACTAAGATACAATTAATCATTAGTTAAATGGACAGAAGTACCCCTTTCTAGCATTAGCATACCAACATAAATTAGTCTGGATCTCCAAATTATCAATTTAAGTTGATCACTCCTTGAATGGTTCCATCTCAACTGACATAGCTAAATCCAACTATTTAATGTATATAAGTGCAGAGAACAAAGAGACTATTGTTCAAAAATTATAACTTAAAAAAAAGTATGAATATTCACAAACCGCGCCCCCTAGAGCCTCTCTCAGGTAACTCCAATCTTATTTCATCTTTAACTTTTTTGCCTCAAGCTAGGGCAAGGACATTACCTCACATATGAAGATTTATAAAGTTGAGGTCGCTCCTAGCAACCTCTAGGAAGAAGGGGTTGTCCGCGGCAGCCCTCCTATCGGGACGGCGTACATCGTGCAATGGCTGCCCATAAAATCAACTTGTTTGATGAAAGACTTTGACGCAATTAGAATTTGGCCCAAAATCAATCGACCCAAGTAACCCTACTATGGAAGCAAAAATATCGAATGCTTACAGTTTATCAACATTCAGTTGATATATCTTACTAACAAAATTAATTGATGCATTGCTTTGGGTTACGCATCAGGCAATTCTAGTCTAACCTTTCATACACCTCCTTTAGAATTAAATTTAGCCCAGCAGAATACAAATCACCTAGTGCAGTAACTCATCTTAGTTTTGCATGTACCAAGAAACAGATCTGACACGTCTATGATACTACTAAAGCATCATGCAAGACAGAAATCTACCGATGTCATTAAACTGTGAGGTATATCAATTCACCTTTGTTCTCAATCTAAATCAGCATAAGCAGCATGCAAAGAACAACAAAAAAGAAAAGAAAGTCTAGTATCATGTTTAGTTCCATCGAGATTCAGATACCAAAAGCTAGACGACACTAATCGCTGAGAACTGAATCAAATCTGCTTGAGCAAAACAACCGTCCACACTTTCGTTAGACCCATGGAATTCGATGAAGAACTCCTGCATCCTGCCATTCACCATCTCGACCTTGTAGTCTCCCATCATCCTCTAAGGCACCAGAAATCCAGATCATTGTGGTAATCCCTCGTCAAAATCCAAGAAAATCTAAAAATAGTTTGTTACGCGCACAATTTCATCAAACCCAGCCATAACTTAATCCAAGAAAATCCAAGATCAAGGTTGTGATCCCTCGTCAAACACAGCCACAACTTAATAGTAGAAACTTATCAAGTAAGAGAGATATACCATGATAACATCACTCTGTTTCAAACATATCTGAGTTACAGACAAACAAATATAAAAAGAAAAAATAAGGTAGCAACTTTTCAGGCTTGCTTACGAGAAGCGCAATCATTGTTCCAGAATAGTACTACAGTAAGTGCGCTTTCAACCCGTTGACAATTAAAACAACTCAGCATACATGGACATGAGCCACGCCAATACAGATAGAGTCATAGAGATGGATTTTTTGGGAGTAACAAAAAGTAAATGATATCTTCGATAAATCAAAGTTTATAAAATAGATAGTATTTTCATAATGCATGAAGTATACAATCAACATTTCTAGCTTTATTTGCACATAAAAGATGAAAATTATATGTGTTTATTTTGTCAAACTAATTTAAAGTAAGATTCTAGGCAAAAGGAACCAATTCAAACACTCACTGTACTCCATTATATTAAAATGATTGTGTTGACATTCAAGCAAAGTAGTCCTGTTAGGGGTTCCTGCCAAGAGTCTGAAATCCTACACTCCCTTGTGTGGACATTCAAACAAGGCAGTCCTGTTAGGGGTTCCTGACAAGAGTCTGAAATCCTACACTATAAGAAATCAATTAAGGTATAAACCTAACCACAACCTTAAACTCTGAGTTCCTACACTCTCTTGTGCAATGGTGTCCTAACAGGGATTCAGGTTTCTGTCACTCCGGCAGCCCCACAATTAGTAGCCAAATACACAATGTATTCCCCTAGGCTAATAAATGGTGAAGTACCATGTAGTCGATATTCACATGACACCACTAGAAGAATAGCACCACAACTTAAATACTAAACCATTGAATAATATCTCAACACAAATCCACTACTAACAACATGACTTCTCCCATGTCCTCAAGAACTAAACGAACTACTCACAAGACATCATATGGATCAAGATCAAAGATAATATGGTGATGGATAACAATCCGAACATAAAAAATAATCCAAAGGTTCCACTCACAAGCATCAACTACAATAGTAATCAGTACTGGGAAAGTTTCCCCTAAGATCTATGCAAGTATTCAACACAATTATTACATCGAGATGGAGTGGTGATGATGGTGCTGGTGGATATGATGGTGTGGATGGTGATGATGATGATCCCGATGAAGTCTAGCGCAATGATGGTGTTGATAGCGACGATCTCCCCTCTCCGGGAAGGAATTTCCACGGCAGAAATCTGTCTGCCGGAGAGCTCTTTCTCTCTCGGTGTTTTCCGCCCTGCAGAGGCGGCAGAATCTTTCTGTGGTCGCTCTCCTTTGTTTTAGGGTTCCCAGAGGAAGATATAGGCGAGAGGGCGGAGTCGGAGGCCAGCCAGGTGGGCCACACCCACCCTAGGCGCGGCCTAGGGGCGCTTGGGGTGTGTGGGCCCCCTGTGGCCCAACTCTGCCTCCCCTTATGGCTTCCTTCGTCTTCTGGGAAAACATAATTTTCCATGATTTTTCTGGTATTTTTCCGATCTTCGCGAAATTGCATTGAAACACCTCTTTTTCCATCAAAATCCTGACTCCGGCAGTCCATCCTCCAAGAATCATCCAACATGCAAAAACATATGAAAAGACATAAGTAAGACCTCATAATAAGACACATATCAATGAATAGAGGCAAACTATGATATAGAATGGTGATGCAAATTGGACGTATCAACTCCCCCCAAGCTTAGACCTTCGCTTGTCCCCAAGAGAAAACTGAGCTCAGTAAACATGTCCACAGGTTTATGGAGTGAAGTGTCGATAAAAGAATACGGATAAGAAGCATCACACAACTTAGCTTGCAACAAGTACAGGAGTCACAATAGAGATGCATAAAGATAAATCATAATTGGAATTGGCAAACTTTGTTCTTGGTCAGAGAACAGCTGGCAAACAGTTTCACAAATAAAGCCTTTGTAGAAGTCTTCAAAAGCAGGAGCACTCTTTGCTCAAAAAGGTTTTTCACAATGATAGCTTTCAAAGTAATACTCAATAGATAAGAGTCTTGTGCAAACAAGGAAGATAGAGAACGGGAGTGAATAAATCATCATATGAATGCTCGCAACACAACAACTCAAATGCTTGCTGGATATAGAGAGGAAGTAGGTTTACTGAATCAACTTAGAAATAGGAGAAAGTTCCCTTCATAGAGGGAAGCAGGGATTTCAAGTCAAAAAGAGCTTCCAAAAGATTATGGTACTTACTAGCTTTGAGCCCTCATTGCCCCTATCATAAGCATCTTGAGATGATTAAGATTAAAGTGCACAAGGATGGAATATATGCTTGACGAAATATAAGTTGGCAATCTCATGTCCCTTGAGTACGAGGGTACTCAACTTTAGTCACCGGTAAGTTCTTGTCATTGTAAGTACATGTGTATCATAAAGAATCGCCAACGGGGTACCCCTTGCACATGATACAGGAGCTATCCCATAATAAAAATGACAAGGCAAGCAGATAGTGAGCATCTTAGCGATCTTTTTATTTGCTATTTGCATAGGTTTTTATTGAGGATGCTTCACAGATTGCTCATTATGGTTATGTTGCAAGTTTCCGCCATGATTAGGCATGGCTTAGGCTAGCGGCCCAGGCGTTCCTCTAACACACATACATAACTCCATGGACTTACAAGCTCCCCTTTTATTTCACACCGACGACATCCGCAAACAAAAGAGCATGATATCAACTGGATATGTATCCATAAGTGTTGAAAGCGTTCCCAGTGATAGCACGGTTCTGCTAATCCCAACGTATAGATGCAAGCATATACAACTTCGATGACACAATGGTTCAAGTCTATTAGGGGCAAGAAAATAAGGTGTGCCATCAAGTTCGTGAGAGCTTTACTAACTAGTTTTCACATAACAAAATACTTTTTAATTTGAAAGATAGATGGAGCTTGAGAATTTGCTTGGAATAGCAAAAGTGCTAATAGGTAGATATGGTGGACACAAATGGCACAAGTTTTGGTTCAAAGGGGTTGGAAGCATGAGAAGAATGCCTTCTCAAAACAGGTTTTTTGGATAGCAAGGCTGGGTAGCAAGCAAAAGAGTTGAAGGAAACAAGCAAACATACAAGTGATAGAGCCAAACATGCAATCTTCTTTGAAGACACAAAAGATCTTAAATAAAGAATACTAAGCTTATGAGCCAATCAAGAAATAAAATAAATGATACAAAATACCTGTAAGCTTTTTCTCTTTTCCTTTCAAAACTCAAAAGGTGTTTCTACAGACCAGAGCTCGGTTTGCCAAAACCAATTTAGATCTACTTGATGCTCCCAAAGTGATGCCAATACTGATCAACAAGATCAATCATATAATAGAGATTGTAAACTAAAATAAGAAGTGCAAAAAGTAAAAGATGAAACTTCTCATTAATATTCCATAAAGGCACTCACACCAAGGGATACATAGATAATAAACTAAAGGAGAGATACTTCACAATGCAAACCAACCTATAAGATAACTCCTCTACCAAAGACACGAATCCACTAAAAAGGTAGAAGATAAAAGATAATGATGTAATACCGCGACACTCCCCCAATCTTGGAACAAGCCAAGGGGATGCCAAACCTGATGACGAATTACTCCTTCAGTGGCAGTGGTGTTCTCTTGTCATCATCAAACTTCCAAGGTAAAGGTTCCCAATCCAAAAAGGACGTCCTGGTTTCCACAATCCTCAAACTAGCAACGGAGCTTATGCGATTAAATATAGCCTCATACTCACAGTTTTGATTTTGTATGTCAAAGAGTTGTGCTTGTAGTTGGTTGGTGGTCTGACGGAGTGAGAAGATTCCGTCTCGAACCTCAGAAACTTCCTCCTCATGCTTTGCGATGAGTTATGAAATTATCTTATGGATGACATCCACTTCGCGTTCCGCCATCTTCTTGTACCTGAAAACTTCCTGCTCCAATGCTTCCATCCTGTCTTCCAGATTTCCTTATCCTTTAGGGACTTGAACTTCTTTCATCTGCATCTTCCCATCCTTGAGAATCAACTCCTTGGGATGAATCTTCAACTCATACATGTACGTGTTGATGACATCCGCAGAGGAATTCTCCATGGGTGATTCAGAGGAAGACACTGTGACTCCAAAACTGAGAATCTGGCTGACAGAAACAGATCAAAACAGAAACACGATGAGAACACGATACAAGAACCTCGGGGAACCCAGGGGGTTATATATTACGAAGTTACAAAGCATAAGGAAGGTACTGGTACGAAAACGAGGCGGAGACGGAGCTCGGGGGGCTCACACCCCCTCCAGGCGCGTCCAGCTAGGGCTCATGCCTGGGGTGGGTGTGGCCACCCCGGCCTCCGTTTCCTCCTCTGTTTCGTTTCGTAGCCTTCCGTATGTAATAAAAACGTCAAAAATTAAAAAGATAGAGTTTTCATGAACCTTCTATTTTCACCACTTTTACCTATTCAAAGACGTATTCTGCAGATTCTGGTGTTAGGTCTCTAATAAATTCTTCTGGAGTCACCATTTGAATAATGTTAACATCTTCATTATAAGAATCTCCAAAAATATAATGTTTTAGTCTTTGACCATTCACTACCTGTGTGGTGTCGTCCTTTAAAGAAGATATTTTGATAGCACCTGAACGATATACTTCCTTAATAACAAAAGGTCCTTCCCATTTTGAGAGTAGTTTCCCTGCAACAAATCTGAGACGAGGCCTATACAAAAGAACTTCCTCACCAACATGGAACTCCCTTTTGAGAATTCTCCTATCATGCCATTTTTTAACTTTTTCCTTAAAGAGTCTAGCATTTTCATACGCTTCACTTCTCCACTCATCTAAATTACTCAAATCAAGAAATATTTTCTCACCAGCAAGTTTAAAACCTCTATTCAATTCTTTCACTGCCCAATAAGCTTTGTGTTCTAATTCTAAAGGCAAGTGACAAGCTTTCCCATAGACCATTTTGTAAGGATACATCCCCATAGGATTTTTATAAGCGGTTCTATAGGCCCATAAAGCGTCATTCAACTTTTTAGCCCATTTTTTCCTAGATCTATTAACAGTCTTCTGCAAGATAGATTTAATTTCCCTATTGGAAAGTTCTACTTGCCCACTGGTTTGGGGGTGATAAGATGAAGCAATTCTATGGTTTACATCATATTTAGCGAGAGTTTTCCTAAAACCACCATGAATAAAATGAGAGCCTCCATCAGTCATGAGATATCTAGGCACACCAAACCTAGGAAAAATAACGTCTTTAAGCATTTTTAAAGAGGTCTTACCATCAACACTATTTGTAGGTATGGATTCTACCCACTTTGTAACATAGTAAACGACAACAATAATATGAGTATACCCTTTCGAAGTAGGAAAAGGACCCATAAAGTCAAACCCCCTACAATCAAAAGGCTCAATAACAAGAGAATAATTCATAGGCATTTCATTGCGTCTAGAAATATTACTAACTCTTTGACATGCATCACATGCTAAGACAAACTTCCTTGCATCCTTGAAAAGGGTAGGCCAAAAAAATCCAGATTGTAAAACCTTTTGTGCAGTCCTATCCCCACCATGATGTCCTCCATAAGCACTTTGATGCGTGCACCCTGTGTTGATGTGGGACACTTTGTTGGAACCCCAAGAGAAAGGTGTGATGAGCACAATAGAAAGTTTCCCTCAGTAGAGACCGAGGTTATCGAACCTGAAGGAGGAAGGAAACATCTCAAAGGTGTTGCTGACAATGTGGAGACCTACACAACACAAACTCAAGACTTTGGCCCAACGAATCAGTGAGGTTGTCAAGCTCACCGGTTTGCTGTAACAAAGGATTAAACGTATGGTGTGGAAGGTAATGGTTTGCAGAAAGTAAACAAGTAACAGTGGAGGATGTATCAATGGTAAAGATTGGACCGGGGTCCATAGTTCACTAGAAGTGCTCACCTTAGATAAACAACATGGCATGAAGGGTAAACAAATTACAGTGGGGCAATTGACAGGAATTGAGCAAGGCATAACAATGCAATTACTAGCTAGAATGATCCTATGAAGTTGATTGGGAAATACAACATTATACATAGACCGTAATCCAACTGCATCTATGACTAGAAGTCCACCTTCAGGTTATCATCCGAACCCCCTCCAGTATTAAGTTGCAAGCAACAGACAACTTCTTTAAGCAAAGTGTGTAAGGTAAACAATCCACATGTTCTATGAACAAGGGACCGTTTTTTTCTCCCTAGTAGCAACAAAACATCTACAACCGAAGATATTTCTGTCACTTCCCTTGGAAACTAGAGGCATGAACCCACTATCGAGCATAAATACTCCCTCTTGGAGTCACTAGCAACTACTTGGCCAAGATAACCACTAGCAACGGAGAGCATGCAAGATCACAAACAACACAAACATGATATAATTATAAAGATAAAATCATTAATCAAACCAACATAATAATCTCAATATCCATCGGATCCTCGCAAACACAACATTCATGATTACAAATAGATTAGATCTTGATCATGAACGGAGCTCACAAGATCTATACATGAAAGAACAAAGGAGGAGATACAACCATCTAGCTATTACATGGACCCATAGTCCAAGGTGGAACTACTCACAAATCATACCGGAGAGAAGGCCTCCGGGATGATCTCCCCTCCGGCAGGGTGCCGGGAAGAGCTTCAGATCCCCCCGATCTAGGGATGATGGTGGCGGCGGATACAGACGGTTTCGTGGATTTCTGATCGGGTACCGAGAGTTTCTGTATCGGGGGTCTTCTTATAGGCGAAGGGGTGAGTCCGGGAGGCGACCAGGGTCGCCAAACCCTACCCAGGCGCGGGGTAGGTCCCACCCGCGCCTCGGTGGGTTTGCCCTCCCTGGCCCGCTTCTCTGTCTCCCCTCTAGACTTTTTGTTCCCCACGGGAAGTTATTGACTTTGTCCTTCGTCCCGTCCAATTCCGAGAATATTTATTTACTAACTTTTCTGAAACCAAAAACAGCAGAAAACAGACATCTGGCACTATTGCAACTTGTTAATAGGTTAGTACCAGAAAACATGTAAAAAGCACCTCAAAGTGTAGACAAGTAAAGCAAAGTAGAAACAAAACAAGCATGGAGCATCAAAAATTATAGATACGTTTCCAACGTATCAGCATCCCCAAGCTTAACTCCTGCTCGTCCTTGAGTAGGTAAGTGATAAAAGAATAATTTTTGAGGTGACATACACCCTCACAATAAAGATCCAACCATTTGCAAACATTGAAAGCTAGGATCAAAGAACTCTAAACATGGGCATGAAAGATGGAGTTCTAACAATAGGACATAGTAACTATGCATGCAACATGGCAAGCTACAAACAAGGATCGTGAATAATATGCATTGAAAAACGTTTATTTGTTTCACATGCAGAAAACATAGCATAGTGGCAATCATCTTGTCCCTCATAGAGTAGCAATATAATGCATAGGACACCTACAAAGTTCACAAGGGTGACTAGAAACAAATAGCACAAGAGAAAGTAATAACACAATATGCATCAATTAATAAGCTTTGGAACACTGCACACAGAATGACAACTATGCTCTCTTAATGGTGCCTAAAGGTAGAAGGTGGAGACTCAATAATGATGGAAGAAAGGCCTTTTTTGTAAAGAAAGCAGGGATTACAAGTTTCAAAAAGAGCTTCCAAAAATTATGGTACTTATTAGCTTTAGCCCTCATTGCCCCTATCATAAGCATCTTGAAGTGGTTAAGGTTAAAGTGGCAAAGCTTGAGTATATGCTTGACAAAGTATAAGTTGGTAATCACAAGTCCCTTGACTATCAGGGCTACACCTCATGGATACTCAACTTAGGGCCCAGGCAAGTTCTTGTCACTGTAAGTATTTGCATATCATTGAGAACCGCCAACGGGGTACCCCTTGCACATGGTACATGAGCTTTACCATAACCAAAATGACAAGGCAAGCAGACAATGAGCATCTCAGCAATCTTTTTATTTACCATATGCATAGCTTTTTTGTAGGGTTCGCAGCATAGAAAACAAAAAATTTTCCTACGATGTGAACTATATACCAAGATCTATATACTAGATACAAACAACGGGCGGATGTATATCCATAGAGAACATACCCTTGAAGACCGACAAAAATTAACGAGTTCAACTCGTGGTTGATGTAGACGATCTCTTGCCGATCTCAAGATCGAGAGGAAGTCCTAGCGCCGCAAATCAGCAGCGCATCCATGCTCGCACACACGTTCGAGGCACCGAGCAACCTCCGCCTCCTCGCTCCAGCGATGCAGCTGAAGCACAACTCTTTCTTGCCGAATAGCCACCGGGAACATGTATCTCGCTAGTTCGAGACCATGGGGGATAAATTCTAGAGGGGGAGAGAGATCCTTCGCGAGGAGGTGTGAGAGACAAGTGAGGAGGGGGGCTCCTTTTATAGGAGGAGGGGGGAACCCCAAGGGGGGTGGCCGGCGCATGGGGCTGCCCCCTTGCCCTCCCCTCTTCATGTGGGTGGACACTCCACTAACAAAACTCCTCTAAATTCCTTCCACTCAAAAGTCCCATTAAATTTCCACCAAATTTAATGCAAACTCTCATTAAATAAAACTCTTTTATTTTATTCAGAATTTTGTCAATTACTTTAATGAAAAACATTCACAAATAACCCCTTGCTAGAATTCTATTTCACATGCATAACCACTTTATGCAATTTCACGAAAACCTGTTTGGTATCTAGTGAAATAAATTCTGCTCTTATTCATTCTTCGGCATGAAACATTTGCTCCAATTGGATGTCGGTGTCTCTTAAGTGTGTCACCCTACGGTTCGTGAATAATGCGGACATGATCGAGACCCCTCTCGGATCAATAATCGAAGCGGGATCCGAGACCCATCTTGACTCCCACACATTCAACGATGACTTTCTTGTGATCACCGAACCTTTTACGCTAGTATCTTAATCCTTTGTTTCACGATATATTACATGTCCGAGATTCGATCATCGGTATCTCCATACCTAGTTTGATCTCGTTCGACATGCTCTTTTCTCGTTCCTGTGATATAACATTCTAGTGATCAAATCACTTGCTTGCAAGCTAATCAATGTGATATCACCGAGAGGGCCCAGAGTATATCTATCCGTCATCGGGATGAACAAATTCCACTCTCGATCCATGAGCCTCAACATAACACTTTATTAGTTATGAATCCATCTTTATAATCACCCTGTTACGGTGTGACGTTTGATGTTATCAAGAAACTCTTCCGGTGTTAGTGATTGACATGATCTCATGGTCTAAGGATTAGGATCACTTCGTAAGTTGTTATAGCAATATAAACTCAATGACTTTGATCGTAATGCTATACTTCGGATGAATGTTCATCACATCATTACACTAATGTTGTGATCCTGTTATTAACAACATCCAATGTCCATGATCAGGAAACCTTGATCATCTTGTTAATCAACGAGCTAGTTTATGAGAGAGGCATAACTAGGAACTTTCTGTTTGTTTATTAAACACACATGTATTAACGTTTCTGTATTAATACAATTATAGCATGCAAAATAAACATCTATCATATACTTGGAATACACATAATAAACACTTTATTATTGCCTCTCAGGGCATATTCCCTTCAGTCTCCCACTTGCACTAGAGACAATAATCTAGTTACATAGTGATAAATCTAACACCCATTGAGTTCTGGTGTTGATCATGTTTTGCTCTAGGGAGAGTTTTAGTCAACGGATCTGCTACATTGAAAATCCATTTGTTCTCCACGGCCTTTCGGTCGTGAGGTAATTCCACCAAGTTCCAAACTTGATTTTCATACATGGATTCCATCTCGGATTTCATGGCTTCTAACCATTTGTTGGAATCCGGGCTCATCATCGCTTCTTCATACGTCGCAGGGTCATTATTTTCATCAACCATGAAATTCATGACAGGATTTCCGTCTGACTCGGGAGCTGCAGCGTCTGTTTGACTGCGAGGTTGGTAGTACTCTCTTTCGGAGTTTCATGATCATTATCATTAGTTCCCTCTTCAACAGGTGGAGCCAACTCGGAACAACTTCCACTGCGCTACTCGCCATACTTTGAAGAGAAGGTTCCACAACCTCTTGAGTTCTACCTTCCGACTACTCACACCTTTCATGAAACTCTTTCTCTAGAAAGGATCCATTCTTGGCAACAAAACCTTGCCCTCGGATCTGTGATAGAAGGAATACCCAATAGTTTCTTTAGGGTATCCTATGAAGACATTTTTCCTCTTTGGGTTCGAGTTTATCGGTTGAAGTTTCTTCACATAAACATCGCATCCCCAAACTTTAAGAAATGAGCTTAGGTTTGTTTCCAAACCACAATTCATACGGTGTCTTTTCAACGGATTTATATGGTGCCGATTTAAAGTGAATGCGCAGTTTCTAGTGCATAACCCAAAATGACAACGGCAAGTCCGTCGGAGACATCATAGATCGAACCATATCTAATAAAATACGATTACGACGTTCCGACACACCATTTCATTGTGGTGTTCCTACAGTGTGAGTTGTGAAACAATTCCACACTCTTTCATGTGAGTGCTAAACTCGTAACTTAGATACTCACCTCCACGGTCGGACCGTAGAAATTGGATCTTTCTATTACGATGATTTTCCACTTCATTCTGAAATTCCTTGAACTTTTCAAAGGTTTCAGACTTGTGTTTCATCAAGTAGATATAACCGTATCTACTCAAATCATCCGTGAAAGTAACAAAATAACGATATCCACCTCGCGCCGACACACTCATTGGACCACATACATCAGAATGTATGATTTCCAATAAATTTGTCGCCCGTTCCATTGAACCGGAAAACGGCGTTCTAGTCATCTTTCCCATAAGGCATGGCTCACATGTATCAAATGATTCATAATCAAGTGATTCCAAAAGTCCATCCGAATGGAGCTTCTTCATGCGTTTAATGCCAATATGACCTAGACGGCAGTGCCACATATATGCGGATATACCATCATTAAGTTTAATCCTTTTAGCATCAACATTATGAATATGTGTAACATTATCATTGAGATTTAATAGAAATAAAACATTCATCATCGGTGCATGACCATAAAAGATTTCATTCATATAAATGGAACAACCATTGTTCTCAGATTTAAATGAATAACCACTTCGCATCAAACACGATCCAGATACAATGTTCATGCTCGGTCAGCACCGGATAACATTTATTCAAGTTTATAACTAATCCCGACGGTAAGTGTGGAGGCAGCGTTCGACGGCGATTACATCAACGTTTGATCCATTGCCGACACGCATCTTGACCTCACCCTTGCTAGCGGTCGCTTGTTCGCAGACCCGATTCGAGTTACAAATATTAGCAAAACGGTATCAAATACCCGGTGCTCTGTGAGCACTAGTCAAGTACACATCAATAACATGTATATCATATATACCTTTGTTTGCCTTGCCGGCCTTCTTGTCGCCATACTTGGGTCGATTCGCTTCCGATGGCGATCCTTACAATAGTAGCTTTCGGAATCGCACTTAGGTCCAACTCGGGGTTTCTTTTCAGCGCTTGCAGCCTTTACTTCCTTCCGTTTTCCCTTCTTGTCTTTCTTGAAACCAGTGTTCCTATTGATCATCAACACTTGATGTTCCTTTTGATCTCCACTTCAGTTTTAAGCATTGTGAAGCTCGGGAGAGACTTCTTCATGCCTTGCATATTATAGTTCATCACGAAGCTCTTATAGCTAGGCGGCTGAGAACACGATGGATGCCTAAGTCAATGGGAATCGATATTCCCAAGGACACAAGCTTATCGGTAATCCGACATCTTGAGTACATGCTCACTAACGGAGTGCTCTTCCATCATGCAACTAAAGAACTTTTACGAAGCATTGTAGCTCTCTACAGACATGTGTGTCGAAAATCATTTTCAACTCACCCATTGTATCAAATGCATTGCCATTTTCAAACGCTTTGAGTTCGCTCTAGCCCATATAATATGCCGCAATGAACTAAGTTGTGGTCCTCTGACGAGTCGATAGACATTCTTCTCCTCGTCGGGGCATCATCAAAAGGTGGGGCCTAACGGCGCTTCTAGCACATATTGCTTTGTGCAGAGAGGAGAATCCTCAAATTCATGGCCCATTCAGAAAGTTGCTACCGTTCGTTGCTAGTTTCTCTTTCTCCATGAACACATTGAAATTAAAAGCAGGTGGTGCCATCTACAACAGAATTTGTAAAGTTTAGACTAAGTGTATGATAGATCGAGTTCAACTAATCTATATTACGAATGAACTCCCACTCAAAAGCGACATCCCTCGTGCCCTTTTGGTGATTACATGAACCAAATCCACTACACCAAGTCCGATCATCACGTGAGTCGGTATAGCTTCAAAGGCGAGCATCAAATGGGCATCATATCAACTATATGACTCATGCTTAACCTTTCGTTCTGTGTTCCGAGGCCATGTCTACATGCTAGGCTCGCCAAGTTAGAACCTTAGTATTTGCGTGTGTAATCGCTTTTACACCGAAATATGGTCGTGGATCCAAGAACACCCGATCATCACGTGATGTCTTGGAGCGACGAAAACATAATCGGTGCATACAAAAGGAAGAACACATTCTTATCTTGATATTTAAATGAGGGATCATCTTATTATGCTAACAAAGCGCTAAACAAGCAATATAAGATGCAATCAAACATCATATGTTTATTAGTGAAATTATATAGTTCCCGCAGATGATCTCTATCATGTGCATCGTGGTATGATCACTATCATACCTATATGTAAATCAAGGTCTATGGATTTTACGCTATGTGTGTTAGAGTATCATCTCATACTTCTACTTACAACACTACCATATCATAACACTAGCCCAGAACAATCTAAACTAGACGCCTCTAATTTATCCATTGCAAGTTTTACGTGGCTTAGGATTTCGAGATAGAACCGTTCTTACCTACGAACATGAACCATAACGAGGATAATCAAATTGTTGACAACTCGCTTGAAAAATAGATATTGACTATAGTAGGAGAGATGACACCGCTAGCCACTTATGCAAACTAGTTGCATGTCAAGCGTGGAACAGGTCTCATGTGCGAGGACATGTAAAGTTTGTCCGGCCGCTTCATCCCACTATGCCACCAATATCCAAAATCACAACAAAGGAGCAACAACATGATCATCATCGCCCACATACTCATATGTGTACTACCCGTGTAAAGTATCTACGCATAGATCCGGCTCGATACCCTTTGTAGGGTTCGCAGATAGAAAACAAAAATTTTCCTCGATGTGAACTATATACCAAGATCTATATACTAGATACAAACAACGCGGAGGTATATCCGTAGAGAACATACCCTTGAAGACCGACAAAGCTTAACGAGTTCAACTCGTGGTTGATGTAGACGATCTCTTGCCGATCTCAAGATCGAGAGGAAGTCCTAGCGCCGCAAATCAGCGGCGCATCGTGCTCGCACACGTTCGAGGCACCGAGCAACCTCCGCCTCCTCGCTCCAGCGATGCAGCGGAAGCACAACTCTTTCTTGCCGAATAGCCACGGGAACATGTATCGCTAGTCGAGACCATGGGGATAAATTCTAGAGGGGAGAGAGATCCTTCATGAGGAGGTGTGAGAGACAAGTGAGGAGGGGCTCCTTTTATAGGAGGAGGGGGAACCCCAAGGGGTGGCGGCATGGGGCTGCCCCTTGCCCTCCCTCTTCATGTGGTGGACACTCCACTCAAAACTCCTCTAAATTCCCTCCACTCAAAAGTCCACTCAAATTCCCATTAAATTTCCACCAAATTTAATGCAAACTCTCATTAAATAAAACTCTTTTATTTTATTCAGAATTTTGTAAATTACTTTAACGACAAACATTCAAAAATAACCCCTTGCTAGAATTCTATTTCACATGCATAACCACTTTATGCAATTTCACGCGAAAACCTGTTTCGGTATCTAGTGAAATAAATTCCTGCGCTTGTTCATTATTTCGGCATGAAACATTTGCTCCAATTGGATGTCGGTGTCTCTTAAGTGTGTCACCCTACGGTTCGTGAATAATGCGGACATGATCGAGACCCTCTCGGATCAATAATCGAAGCGGATCCGAGACCCATACCGACTCCACACATTCAACGATGACTTTCTTGTGATCACCGAACCTTTACGCTAGTATCTTAATCCCTTTGTTTCACGATATATTACATGTCCGAGATTCGATCATCGGTATCTCCATACCTAGTTTGATCTCGTTACCGACATGCACTCTTTTCTCGTTCCTGTGATATAACATTCTAGTGATCAAATCACTTGCTTGCAAGCTAATCAATGTGATATCACCGAGAGGGCCCAGAGTATATCTATCCGTCATCGGGATGAACAAATTCCACTCTCGATCCATGAGCCTCAACATAACACTTTATTAGTTCTGAATCCATCTTTATAATCACCCTGTTACGGTGTGACGCTTGATGTTATCAAGAAACTCTTCCTGTTAGTGATTGACATGATCTCATGGTCTAAGGATTAGGATCACTTCGTAAGTTGTTATAGCAATATAAACTCAATGACTTTGATCGTAATGCTATACTGGATGAATGTTCATCACATCATTACACTAATGTTGTGATCCCGTTATTAACAACATCCAATGTCCATGATCGTGAAACCTTGATCATCTTGTTAATCAACGAGCTAGTTTATGAGAGAGGCATAACTAGGAACTTTCTGCTTGTTTATTAAACACACATGTATTAACGCTCCGTATTAATACAATTATAGCATGCAAAATAAACATCTATCATATACTTGGAATACACATAATAAACACTTTATTATTTCCTCTCGGGGCATATTCCTTCAGCCTCCCACTTGCACTAGAGACAATAATCTAGTTACATAGTGATAAATCTAACACCCATTGAGTTCGTGTTGATCATGTTTTGCTCTAGGGAGAGTTTTAGTCAACGGATCTACTACATTGAGATCCGTATGTACTTCTAAATCTTTATATCTCCATCCTTGATATGCTCATGATGGAGTGAAACCGCGCTTAATATGCTTGGAATGCTTGTGAGACCTTGGCTCTTTGGCATTGGCAATGGCACCATTGTTGTCACAATAGATCACCATTGGGTCCAACGCTTGCCACAACTCCTAGTTCGGATATGAACTCTTTCATCCAAATCGCTTCGAGCCGCTCAAGCAAAGAACATATTCGCCTCCGTTGTTGATCCCTCTACAAGGTTGTTTGGAGCTCCTCCAAGTAACCGCTCCGCCATTCATGAGAAATACGATCCGGATTGAGACTTAGAGTCATCCGGATCGTTGTCAAAGCTAGCGTCGACATAACACCTAGCGACGAGCTCTTCTTCACCTCCAGATACAAGAAACATATCCTTAGTTCTTCCTAAGTACTTAAGGATATTCTTGACCGCTATCCAAAGGTTCAACTGGATCCGATTGGTACCTACTAGTCAAACTAATAGCATGTGCCACATCCGGTCTTGTACATAGCATGGCGTACATTATAGAGCCTATGGTGAAGCATAGGGGACTTTGTCCATTATCTCTTTCTTCCCAAGCCGGACTTTGAGTCTTACTCAATGTCTTGCCTTGCAACATAGGTAAGAACCCTTCTTACTTCCGTCCATTTTAAACTTCTTTAAAATCTTATCAAGGTATGTACTTTATGATAGCCCTATTAGGCGCCTAGATCTATCTCTATAGATCTTTATGCCTAATATGTATGACGCTTCACCTAGGTCCTTCATTGAAAATTTGCTGTTTAGATAACTTTTAACACTGTTTAAAAGTTCTATATCATTTCCGATCAATAACATGTCATCCACATATAATATCAGAAATGCCACATTGCTCCCACTCACTTTCTTGTAAATACAAGCTTCTCCATAAGTTTGGACAAATCCAAACTCTTTGATCACCTCATCAAAGCGGAGATTCCAACTTCGTGATGCTTGCTTCAATCCATAGATGGATCGCTGAAGATTGCACACCTTGTTAGCATCCTTAGGATCGACAAAACCCTTTGGTTGTATCATATACAACTCTTCTTCAATATTACCATTGAGAAACGCGGTTTTGACATCCATCTGCCATATCTCATAATCGAAATATGCAGCAATTGCTAACATAATCCTAACTGACTTTAGCATCGTTACGGGAGAGAAGGTCTCATCGTAGTCAACTCCTTGAATTTGTCGAAACCCCTTTGCAACAAGTCGAGCTTTATAGATGGTCACATTACCATCAGCATCGGTTTTCCTTTTGAAAATCCATTTGTTCTCCACGGCCTTTCGGTCGTGAGGTAATTCCACCAAGTTCCAAACTTGATTTTCATACATGGATTCCATCTCGGATTTCATGGCTTCTAACCATTTGTTGGAATCCGGGCTCATCATCGCTTCTTCATACGTCGAAGGGTCATTATTTTCATCAACCATGAAATTCATGACAGGATTTCCGACAGCTCGGGAGCCGCACGCCCTTTTGACCTGCGAGGTTCGGTAGTACTCTTTCGGAGTTTCATGATCATTATCATTAGTTCCCTCTTCAACAGTGGAGCCAACTCCGGAACAACTTCCGCCAAGCGCTAC
Source organism: Avena longiglumis (assembly GCA_030063025.1). NCBI lineage: Eukaryota > Viridiplantae > Streptophyta > Magnoliopsida > Poales > Poaceae > Avena > Avena longiglumis. Next base: position 216,244,835 of record CP125978.1, on the reverse strand, counting down.
TCGCCATACTTTGAAGAGAAGGTTCCACAACCTCTTCGAGTTCTACCTTCCGACTACTCACACCTTTCATGAGAAACTCTTTCTAGAAAGGATCCATTGGCAACAAAAACCTTGCCTCGGATTCGTGATAGAAGGAATACCCAATAGTTTCTTTAGGGTATCCTATGAAGACGCATTTTCCCGCTTTGGGTTCGAGTTTATCCGGTTGAAGTTTCTTCACATAAACATCGCATCCCCAAACTTTAAGAAATGACAGCTTAGGTTTGTTTCCAAACCACAATTCATACGGTGTCTTTTCAACGGATTTAGATGGTGCCCGATTTAAAGTGAATGCAGCAATTTCTAGTGCATAACCCCAAAATGACAACGGCAAGTCTGTCAGAGACATCATAGATCGAACCATATCTAATAAAGTACGATTACGACGTTCCGACACACCATTTCGCTGTGCTGTTCCGGCAGGTGTGAGTTGTGAAACAATTCCACACTCTTTCATGTGAGTGATAAACTCGTAACTTAGATAATCACCTCCACGGACCGTAGAAATTTGATCTTTCTATTACGATGATTTTCCACTTCATTCTGAAATTCCTTGAACTTTTCAAAGGTTTCAGACTTGTGTTTCATCAAGTAGATATAACCGTATCTACTCAAATCATCCGTGAAAGTAACAAAATAATGATATCCACCTCGCGTCGACACACTCATTGGACCACATACATCAGAATGTATGATTTCCAATAAATCAGCCTGCTCCATTGAACCGAAAACGGCGTTCTAGTCATCTTGCCCATAAGGCATGGCTCACATGTATCAAATGATTCATAATCAAGTGATTCCAAAAGTCCATCCGAATGGAGCTTCTTCATGCTTAATGCCAATATGACCTAGACGGCAAGTACATATATATGCGATATATCATCATTAAGTTTAATCCTTTTAGCATCAACATTATGAATATGTGTAACATTATCATTGAGATCTAATAGAAATAAATCATTCATCATCGGTGCATGACCATAAAAGATTTCATTCATATAAATGGAACAACCATTGTTCTCGATTTAAATGAATAACCACTTCGCATCAAACACGATCCGGTACAATGTTCATGCTCGCAGCACCAGATAACATTTATTCAAGTTTATAACTAATCCCGACGGTAAGTGGAGAGGCAGCGTTCGACGGCGATTACATCAACGCTTGATCCATTGCCGACACGCATCTTGACCTCACCCTTGCTAGCGGTCGCTTGTTCCGCAGCCCGATTCGAGTTACAAATATTAGCAACCGAACCGGTATCAAATACCCAGGTGCTCTGCGAGCACTAGTCAAGTACACATCAATAACATGTATATCATATATACCTTTGTTTGCCTTGCCGCCTTCTTGTCCGCCAGATACTTGGGGCGATAAGGCTCGATGGGCTCCCCTTACAATAGTAGCACTCGGAATCGACTTAGGTCCAACTCGGTTTTTTTCAGCGGCAACAGGCTTGCCGCCCTTACTTCCTTCCGCTTTCCTTCTTGTCTTTCTTGAAACCAGTGTTCCTATTGATCATCAACACTTGATGTTCCTTTTGATCTCCACTGCAGCTTTTAAGCATTGATGAAGCTCGGGAGAGACTTCTTCATGCCTTGCATATTATAGTTCATCACGCTCTTATAGCTAGGTGGCGTAGACCGCAGAACACGATGGATGCCTAAGTCAATGGGAATCGATATTCCCAAGGACACAAGCTTATCGGCGTAATCCGACATCTTGAGTACATGCTCACTAACGGAGTGTGCTCTTCCATCATGCACTAAAGAACTTTTCTCAAGCATTGTAGATCTCTCACAGCAGATGTGTCGAAAATCATTTTCAACCCACCCATTGTATCAAATGCATTGCCGTTTTGAAACGCTTTGAAGTTCGCTCTAGCCCATACAATATGCCGCAACGAACTAAGTTGTGGTCCTCCTGACGAGTCTGATAGACATTCTTCTCCTCGTCAGGGGCATCATCAAAAGGTGGGTGGCCTAACGGCGCTTCTAGCACATATTGCTTTTGTGCAGCAGAGAGGAGAATCCACAAATTCATGGCCCATTCAGTAAAGTTGCTACCGTTTGTTGCTAGTTTCTCTTTCTCCATGAACACATTGAAATTAAAAGGTGGTGCCATCTACAATGTAATTTGTAAAGTTTAGACTAAGTGTATGATAGATCGAGTTCAACTAATCTATATTACGAATGAACTCCCACTCAAAAGCGACATCCTCGTGCCTTTTGGTGATTACATGAACCAAATCCACTACACCAAGTCCGATCATCACGTGAGTCGGTATAGCTTCAAAGGCGAGCATCAAATGGGCATCATATCAACTATATGACTCATGCTTAACCTTTCGGTCTGTCCGAGGCCATGTCTGTACATGCTAGGCTCTCCAAGTTAGAACCTTAGTATTTGCGTGTAACTGCTTTTACACCAAATATGGTCGTGGATCCAAGAACACCCGATCATCACGTGATGTCTTGGAGCCAGCGAAAACATAATCGGTGCATACTAAAGGAAGAACACATTCTTATCTTGATATTTAAATGAGGGATCATCTTATTATGCTAACAAAGCGCTAAACAAGCAATATAAGATGCAATCAAACATCATATGTTTATTAGTGAAATTATATGGTTCCCGCGGATGATCTCTATCATGTGCATCGTGGTATGATCACTATCATACCTATATGTGTAAATCCAAGGTCTATGGATTTTACACACTATGTGTGTTGTAATAGTATCATCTTATACTTCTACTTACAACACTACCATATCATAACACTAGCCCAGCAACAATCTAAACTAGACGCCTCTAATTTATCCATTGCAAGTTTTACGTGGCTTAGGATTTCGAGATAGAACCGTTTACCTACGAACATGAACCACAACGAGGATAATCAAATTGTTGACAACTCGCTGCAAAATAGATATTGACTATAGTAGGAGAGACACCCGCTAGCCACTTATGCAAACTAGTTGCATGTCAAGCGGAACAAGTCTCATGTGCGAGGACATGTAAAGTTTGTCCGCCGCTTCATCCCACTATGCCACCAATATCCAAAATCACAACAAAGGAGCAACAACATGATCATCATCGCCCACATACTCATATGTGTACTACCCTGTAAAGTATCTACGCAGATCCGCTCGATACCCTCGTAGGGTTCGCAGCATAGAAAACAAAAATTTTCCTACGATGTGAACTATATACCAAGATCTATATACTAGATACAAACAACGGGCGGATGTATATCCGTAGAGAACATACCCTTGAAGACCGACAAAGCTTAACGATTTCAACTCGTGGTTGATGTAGACGATCTCTTGCCGATCTCAAGATCGAGAGGAAGTCCTAGCGCCGCAAATCAGCAGCGCATCCGTGTTTCGCACACGTTCGAGGCACCGAGCAACCTCCGCCTCCTCGCTCCAGCGATGCAGCGGAAGCACAACTCTTTCTTGCCGAATAGCCACCGGGAACATGTATCTCGCTAGTCCGAGACCATGGGGGATAAATTCTTGTCACATCCCAAGATTTTTCAAATCTTGTAATGTGAAAATAAATTAATAAAATAAAACTTTGTTTGATTTTCAGAGCCAGAAGAAACTTTTTGAATTAAAATAGAACCTCAAACCCATTTGAATGAAATAAAATCCTAAAATGATTTAAAAAGATAAACATTTCATGAAAGGAAACAATTAGAGGTATTATTTTAAAAACAATCAAATGAAAAGATTTGTTTTCAGATGAAATAGAAGTTTATAAATAAAGATTATGTATAAAGCCAAATTAATCCTTGACCAAACTTTGGGGAATTAAAAACATTTTATTTTAAAATAAAGAAACAAAAGTGTATTTAAAAAATAATAAAGGATTGGTTTAAATAAAATAATAGAGATTTTAATATCCTATTTATTTAAAAGGTTTTACCATTCTAATTAAAATATCAAAATTTATTAAATTATTTTAAATAAATTTTCTAAGTAAAGTATATACTCAAATAAAACTTACTGAAAATGTTTTGGTTTATTTTAGATTTCAAAATAAATATTCTAATAAAACAAATCCTATGGGAGTTGAAATGAATAAGATATATTCATTTAATTATTAATGGACCCTATATAACCAAATGTTATTTTTATTTATTTTTATAACAAGTTCCAAGCATTCTTTATTTCCAAATAAAACCTACTGAATTGATTAGGAAAATGTTTAGAATGCAAATAAGGAGTTTGTTAAATAAATCAAAACATATTAAATAAATAAAGGACCCTCTTATTTAATTAATAAAAGGTTATAAAAATATTATTTTAATTAATAATTGGTTTAAGTTGTTAAACAGAACCAAAAACACATTACAAATATTTGAAATTGTTTGAATTATTTTGAATGCTTGAATAGTTGGCTGAAATTCAAATCAGGAAATAGAATAGAAATGGAAAAAGAACACAGAATAAAAAAAATGGAAAAGGGCCAACCCAACCCAGGCAGCCCACTAAGCCCACCAACCAGCCCAACTCCCCTTCCCCGAAAGAAAACGTTTCACACTCCCTTTTAAACCCACAGAGGAACTGACATGTGGACCTCCCCCTCATTTTCTTTCCCCACTGACAGGTAGACCTACCTCCACTGTTTTTCCTCTCCACCCCGCAGCGACTAGTTCTTCTCCCTCGTTCTGCCGTTGATTCCTCCCGCTTAAATTCGCCTTAATTCGACCACCGTTACCAGCTTTGATCACGCAGGTTGAAACGCCCAAGCCTCCTCTATAATTCCCCTCTGACACCTCGCACTGGCACGCCTTAGACCGCCCTCAATTCCTCCCCGAACATCCTCTGCTCCGACGAGCTGTCGCAGCAATTCCGGCCAACTCCGACCACCCCTCTGCCTCTACTTCACGCGAGTGGATTCCTCTCGACCTCACGCACCTCCCAGTACTTCCAGTTCGCTGCGCGCCGTAACCCGACCACGACAAACCCCGACGCCGCTCGCCTCTTTCTCCGACAAGCCCCACAGTGAATTCTGGTCGCCTCTCCTCCCGAGAACACGGTGATGATCTCCAAGCTCATACGAACCTAATGGCACTTTCCGCTTGTCTTAGGCGCCCCAATCCTCGCCATCATCAAGCTGCAGGCGCCGCTGTTTGTTTCTTCTCGGCGACATCTCCCATGTGAACCAGACGCCACGACTTCTTGTTCACGCACACACCTTCGCTTTGCGCCCCGACTATGGGTTTTGTTTACCTCTGGTGATCTGCAGATCATCCTCGACAAAGAACAGAGAGCACCGCTGCACGCTTCTCCGACGAGCAATTAGCAAGCATCCCTTGCACCTCGGCAGAACAACCCCACCTCGAGCATCAGCAGGTCTCTGCGAGCCTGGTAAGCCCTGCCAGCCTCTCCCTCGTTTCCTATTTCGCCAGCGCCGCCACTATCTGACCATCGCCGCCGCCAGCCACCGCCGGCGCCGCTCGCAAATGGTCGAGCACGTTAGCTCCATAGGATCACGATCCGACGCTCCCGATAGATCACTTAATCGCGAAAGTGCGTGATCGACCATGCGATCTAACTTGATCCAACAGCTAGCATCGCCCGATCCGGCGAACCGGTACCGCCGCTTAAAACACGACGCTGGCGGTTTTAAAACTAAAAACAGATTTGAATCTGATTAAATTGCAAACTTCAAACCCTTGTAACTTTCAAACCACACGTCCAAATTTAGCAAATTTTATATCAATAAAATCAGGAGAACAAGCCCTAGCCAACCATGGCCTTAGTCTTGAAAATAGTATCTGTTAGCTTGTTTGAATTTACAGAAACATTTGTGTACTTGTTTAGAGTATAAAAATTGTTTAAAATTGATTCTAGGATTAAATCTTTGCAAAATGGATTTGTGTGACCCTACTGACCCTAGGAACCAACCCATTGTGTTAAAAATGATTTTTGTGAAAATTAAGTTGAATTATTCAACTTAGCCATTTTCTAGCCAAATAAAACTAATGTTTTGTTCTATGGAAATGCTTTTGTAAAGAAATCTTTGAGAAAATACTTTGAACCAAAACCTACTGATCCAAAACACCAAACTTTGAAAATGGGAACTCACTTGATGAAAAACATAGGGTTTTTCTTTGATAAAAATAATTTCACCACATAAAATAATGTTTAGATTTTAAAATGGTTTATGGACTAAAAGCTTTTGTGAATAACTTTGCCATCTTGGTAAATGACCAATGTGGACCTTACAAAGTTAAAAGACTAGTGGATACCTCCCTTGAGATAAAACCATCTTAAGCATGTTCCCATGCATGACTTAGAGTCCATTGCTTTGAGTGTGTGAAATATTGTTTGAATATTGGTTTTGAGTGTTACTTGATACTATGCTTGTTCGAATGATTGTAGTGATATTAGCAAAGTGTGAGACTAGAAAGATCAAGGAGTAAAACCCTCACTCCCTACCAAAAAGGCAAGTTACACTATCATACAAAAGACCTACTATTTTCATTTTACTTAGTGGATTTTGTAAACATGCATGAAAATGTTTTATACTTATGCTATGCTAATCCTAATAGGATTCCCTATACACTCCTTAGTAAAAATATTAAAGTTGTACATGCTTAGCCATGCTATGTTTTGAAAAGAGATACATGTTGAGATTTTACAAAGGTTGAGAAAAGGACTTGTGTTTTACATAATAAAACAAGGACCCAATGAATCACCTAGGTGGTGGACACTTTATGTTTTTGGAGAAGGTGGCAACAAAAGGAACCATGTCTATGGCAATCACTTTGTGTTGTGCTCCAAATGAAAACCACCTAGGAAACTTAGAGATTGAACATGTTTCTCCAATTGTGGCTTTCGTGTACAACCACATGCTATTATGGCTCTGGCTTAGTCAACTACACTAGGAAGACCCATACATTGTCTTTGGTTACCGGACATGGAGATCTGGAATGCTTCATGGGGGCTGAAGACAAGCTAGCAATGATGTATGGGAGGACCTTTTTGGAAAGACTTCGTCACACTCTCACCGCAAGATTCCATCTTGGTGAGCACTAATCCAGAGGCCACTGGTGGCAACAAGATGGGATTGTGTCATGTGGGTAAAGTGTACTCCTTCTGCGAAGTTAATAAAATCTAAGTACTTAGCCGTGTCCCCGGTTATGGACAAATCTTGAGCAACTAAAGTTTGAACTATGGGAAATCTCGACATTCCAACTTCTAATATAAAAACTTGATGCACTTGGAGGTACCAAGGAATTCAAAGAGATTAAATTAAGCTGGTTGCACTTGGGGTTAACAAGGTGCACAAGAGTATGATGTACTTGGGGTTACCAAGGAACTCATGATGTTTGATAAAACTTGCTGCACTTGGGGTTACCAGGTAGCTCAAGGGATTTTGACAAGGACTTGAACACTTGAGTTTCTACCAAGGAGTTCAAGGGACTTGGAAAAGAGATTTGAAAAGAGATTTGACAAATCAATTTGAAAAAGATAGGATAAATGTTGCTTTATGCAAATAAGCCCTAACTCTACTTAGCCAAATATGCATGTATGGATAGGATCCACTCATATTATACATAAAGTGAAACTTGCCAATACAATTCAAATGTATTGACCCTTGTGGATGTAACTTGTAATGTTGCAGGTTGATTGTTTTTAAATGAAGATTGTTTGATTGACTAGGACTACAAAGCCTACAACCAACATCTGCCTGTGGCAATATGAAGATGAAGGACCCATGACTATATTTACTCCGCTGCAATGTAATGTAATAGCCAAATGAGCTATGTATGATGTAATAAAATTTATGTTATTCCTGGTTATAAAGTTAAGTAATGACCTTTGTATCTTGATATTACATCTTAACTGTGGATGCTAGCTATCGATCCAGGGACTAGCATTGTAAAACACAGGAGGACTCTACCTTACCAGGTTGGGGCCTCTACAATTCTAGAGGGGGAGAGAGATCCTTCGCGAGGAGGTGTGAGAGACAAGTGAGGAGGGGGGCTCCTTTTATAGGAGGAGGGGGGAACCCCAAGGGGGGTGGCCGGAGCATGGGGCTTCCCCCTTGCCCTCCCCTCTTCATGTGGGTGGACACTCCACTCACAAAACTCCTCTAAATTCCCTCCACTCAAAAGTCCACTCAAAATTCCCATTAAATTTCCACCAAATTTAATGCAAACTCTCATTAAATAAAACTCTTTTATTTTATTCAGAATTTTGTCAATTACTTTAATGACAAACATTCACAAATAACCCCTTGCTAGAATTCTATTTCACATGCATAACCACTTTATGCAATTTCACCCGAAAACCTGTTTCGGTATCTAGTGAAATAAATTCCGCGCTTGTTCATTCTTTCGCATGAAACATTTGCTCCAATTGGATGTCGGTGTCTCTTAAGTGTGTCACCCTACGGTTCGTGAATAATGCGGACATGATCGAGACCCTCTCGGATCAATAATCGAAGCGGGATCTGGAGACCCATACGACTCCCACACATTCAACGATGACTTTCTTGTGATCGTAACCTTTTACGCTAGTATCTTAATCCCTTTGTTTCACGATATATTACATGTCCGAGATTCGATCATCGGTATCTCCATACCTAGTTTGATCTCGTTCGACATGCACTCTTTTCTCGTTCTGTGATATAACATTCTAGTGATCAAATCACTTGCTTGCAAGCTAATCAATGTGATATCACCGAGAGGGCCCAGTATATCTATCCGCCATCGGGATGAACAAATTCCACTCTCGATCCATGAGCCTCAACATAACACTTTATTAGTTCTGAATCCATCTTTATAATCACCCTTACGGTGTGACGTTTGATGTTATCAAGAAACTCTTCCTGTTAGTGATTGACATGATCTCATGGTCTAAGGATTAGGATCACTTCGTAAGTTGTTATAGCAATATAAACTCAATGACTTTGATCGTAATGCTATACTTCGGATGAATGTTCATCACATCATTACACTAATGTTGTGATCCCGTTATTAACAACATCCAATGTCCATGATCAGGAAACCTTGATCATCTTGTTAATCAACGAGCTAGTTTATGAGAGAGGCATAACTAGGAACTTTCTATTTGTTTATTAAACACACATGTATTAACGTTTCCGTATTAATACAATTATAGCATGCAAAATAAACATCTATCATATACTTGGAATACACATAATAAACACTTTATTATTGCCTCTCAGGGCATATTCCCTTCATTTTTATTGAGGATGCTTCATATATAGCTCACTATGGTGATGCTACAGGTTTCCACCATGATTAGGCATGGCTTAGGCTAGCGGCCCAGGCGTTTCTCTAACACAAAATACATAACTCCATGGACTTACAAGATCCCTCTTTATTTCACACCGGCGACATCCATAGACAAAAGAGCATGATATCAACGGAGTACAAAAAAGTACAAGTGCAATGTTGAAAACGTTCCCCGTGACAGCACGGTTCTGCTAATCCCAACTTATAAGTGCAAGCATATACACCAAAGTTGCCTCAATGGTTCAAGTTTATTAGGGCAAAGAATAAAATGTGCCATAAAGTTCGTGAGGGCTTTAATCACTAAGTTTTCACATAACAAAATAGTTTTTAATTAGAAGATAGCTAAAAACAAGAATATACTTGTAATGGTGTAACACACCATGCATAGGAGTTTATAGTGGACAGTTTGGAATAACTTGGTTTCTTGGGAGTTGGAAGGAGGAGTAGAACTTACTCATACAAGTGGAGGCTAGCAAAAGACTGGGAGCAACCAACTAAGAGAGCAATAATGGCCATAATTATGCAATGCAACAAATCAAACTAATCAAAGCAAAGAGTGGTACTACAAGTCAAGGACTAAATGATCATACAGGCTAATGGTGAATTTTCATAGTCATAACATGGTGTAAGCATGTGCCAAGTCAACCCAAGCAAAACATCAAAGGAGAATACCAAAGTACTATGCTTTTGCATGCTAAAACAACGCATAATTTCTTCAAGGCACACTAAGCAATCCCAATTGTTTGGAACAAGACATGCTACAGCAATAATCACTAAGCTTAATGCAAAAACAACACCTAGCATGTCATGCTAAATTCTAAGTCACAGTCAATGCAAGCTCCTCTTGCACTTCAAGAAAGAACTTACTACTCCTTTACAAACACCAAGCAAACTTATTTGCAAAACAACACAGCGTGAGCGGGGGTCCAAACTACTAAATCAAACTAAACAAACTAATCAAAGCAAAATAAAACTAAGACGCTCCAAGAACAACACAACTGTGCATGAAACAATAAAAGTGAAGTGTCTAGATAGACCTGAGCTTTTTATTGATGAAGAAGGGGATGCCTTGGGCATCCCCAAGCTTTGACGCTTGTACCTCTTGGATATTTCTTGGGGTGACACCATGGTGGCTTCCCCAAGCTTGAGCTTTTGTCCATTCTTCATCTCACTGCATCATTCTCTCTCTACACCTGAAAATTTTCCTTCATACAAAACTTCACACAATCTTCATTAGCAACATTAGCTTATTCAAAAGATATTATACCACTTGGCAAAGCTTTGGAACAGCAAGGCTTTTCACTAAAAACACAAGCTACTGAAGTAACTCCTTCAAAGAAACTCAATTTACCTGAAGAGAGCTCAAAAAGGAATCAATTAGAAGCAAATGCAAATAATGGCAGAAATCTGTCAAAACAGACTAGCAGGTAGCAACGAATTTTTTCAAACATCTTCTATTTATCAAACCAAAAAGTGTTGAACTAACGAAAGTTAGCCAACATACAGGGGGATTTATTCGTATATTTTGAGCTCAATCCGAGTTACAGAGCCTGTTAACCAATTTTTTTGGTGGAGGACAGAAATTTGTTTCGGGACAGCAAATCCCCAAATCTTAGTTCCCTCTCATTAGAGGTCATTGTTGGCACAAAAAGCAAACAAAAAGGATAAGCAGCGGTCATTACAGTAGTAATAACTTCAAAGACTCAAGGAAACTCTTGGATTATCTCCCAACAAGTACTTTTCTTTAACGCCTTTAAGTTAGGCACAAGAAGCAAGAAGAATCAAGTATTTTCAAATGAAGAAGCATTAACATCAAATCTTGCTTTCAAAGGAGGAGAAAAAATCAACTTATCTCTCCTCATAGGGAAGTGTTCAATAACTTTGTTAAATGGAAATTGATATTTGATGGTGCCTTCTTTCATATCAATGATGACACCAACTGTTCTAAGAAAAGGTCTTCCCAAAGTAATAGGACAAGTAGCATTGTATTCAACATCCAAAACATAGAAATCCACAGGGACACAAGCATTGTTAAACATAATGAGAACATTATTAATACTCCCCATGAGTTTCTCCTTAGCATTATCATTGAGTGGGACATCCAAATAACAATCTTCTAAAGGTGGCAAATCAAGCATTTCATAAATCTTCCTAGGCATAATAGAGACACTAGAATCAAGATCACATGAAGCTTTGAGATCAAAGTCATTCACTTGCATATTAATAACGGGTTCCCAACTATCTTCTACTTTCCTAGGAATAGAAGCTTTGTGTTTTAGCTTCTCTTCCTTAATCTTAACAAGAGCATCTGTAATGTGTTTGGTAAAGGCAACATGCATATCACTAGCATTAGGACTTATAGAAAGCTTTTGCAAGAATATAATCACATCAGAAATATTGCAACCATCAATATCAAAATCATACTTGGCATCACTAGTAGTAGGCTCAATAGGATTAGGCATAATAGGAGTAGGAATAGGGACTACTTTTGGTTTAGTGGTGATAGTGCACACACTATTGTTTCTATCAATTCAGCTTCCCTTTCCCACTTAGCAGGAAGTTGAGCTAACAGCCTAACATTTTCATCAATAATAACTTGTATGGCATGAGCAGTAGCAAAGGTGTTTTCCATAGCTTCAGGTTTAGCATCCATTTTATTAATCAAGGAAGACAGAGCTTCAGACAAAGAGGATATATTTTTATCAACAGTCAAAAGCTTTTCCTCTATAGTCTTATTGAAAGAGGTTTGTTTACTAATAAAATCCTTGAGCATGACTTCAAGTTCAGAGGGGGCACTTCTAGCATTATTGTAATATCTTCCATAGGAATTGCCATTATTAGGAGGATAAGGCCTATAATTGTCGTTGCTACCAAAATTATTCCTGTAGGCATTGTTGTTGAAATTGTTATTTGTAATGAAGTTCACATCAACTTGTTCTTATTGAGCAACCAAAGAGGCTAAGGGAACACTATTAGGATCTAGAGGAACTTTCCCATTAACAAGCATAGCCATAATAACACCAATCTTTTCACTCAAAGAGGAAGTTTCCTCAATAGAATTTACCTTCTTACCATGTGGAGTCCTCTCAACATGCCATTCAGAATAGTTAACCATCATATTATCAAGGAGCCTTGTTGTAGCACCCAAGGTGAGTCCCATAAAAGTACCTCCAGCAGCAAAATTCAACAGGTTTCTTGAGGAGAAGTTCAAACCTTCATAAAAAGTTTTGATAATCATCCAAGCAGTGAGTCCATGAGTAGGGCAATTTTTAACCAAAGATTTCATTTTTTCCCAAGCAGGAGCAACATGTTCACTATCAAGCTATTTAAATTTCATAATGTCACTTCTCATAGCAATAATATTAGCAGGAGGATAGTACTTTCCAATAAAAGCATCTTTGCACTTAGTCCAAGAATCAATACTATTTTTAGGCAAAGATAGCAACCATTCTTTAGCTTTTCCCCTCAAAGAGAAAGGAAAAAGCCTGAGCTTAATAATATCTCCATCTACATCCTTATACTTGTGCATCTCACAAAATTCAACAAAGCTATTAAGATGGGCAGCAGGATCATCAGAACCAGCACCAGAAAATTGCTCTCTCATCACAAGATTCAACAAAGCAGGCTTAATTTCATAAAAGTTAGCATCATGAGCAGGTGGAGCAATAGGTGTGCTTAGATAATCATTGTTGTTGGTGCTAGTGAAGTCACACAACTTAGTGTTCTCTGCAGAGTTCATTTTGGCAAAGGTGGGCAAGCCAAAAACAACTTCAGCAGCTAGAGCAGGAACTAATTTTTTTGTGTTTTTGAATAAAGCAAGCAAACCAAACTAGACTAATTTTTTTGTTCTTTTTTGAAAAGAGGCAAACAAAACCAAGAAAAAGAAACTAAGAAAACTAAAAACAAAGATAAAGAGAAAGGAAGTGAAGGACTCCCCTAGAGAAGACGTCCTTAGCCTCCCCGGCAATGGCGCCAGAAATCTTGATGGGTGCACCCCGTGTTGATGTGGGACACTTCGTTGGAACCCCAAGAGCAAGGTGTGATGAGCACAACAACAAGTTTCCCTCAGTAGAGACCGAGGTTATCGAACCTGAAGGAGGAAGGAAACGTCTCAAAGGTGTTGCTAACAATGTGGAGACCTGCACAACGCAAACTCAAGACTTTGCCCCAACGAATCAGTGAGGTTGTCAAGCTCACCGGTTTGTTGTAACAAAGGATTAAACGTATGTTGTGGAAGGTAATGGTTTGCAGTAAGTAAACAAGTAACAGTGGAGGATGTATCAATGGTAAATATTGGACCGGGGTCCATAGTGCACTAAAGGTTCTCTCCTTAGATAAACAACATGGCATGAAGGGTAAACAAATTACAGCGGGACAATTGACAGGAACTGAGCAAGGCATAACAATGCAATTACTAGCTAGAAAGATCCTATGAAGTTGATTGGGCAATACAACATTATACATAGACCATAATCCAACTGCATCTATGACTAGAAGTTGTAAGGTTCCCAACCTTTAATAAGGTAGAGATCCCTGTGTTTACAATGCTAGTCCCTGGATCAATAGCTAGCATCCACAGTTAAGATGTAATATCAAGAAACAAAGGTCATAATACCACTTTATAACCAGGAATAAAATATTTCATTACATCTTACATAGCTCATTTGGCTATCACATTACATTGCAGCAGAATATCTATAAAGCATGGGGTCCTTCATCTTCAAAGTGCCACAGGCAAACATATTGGTTGTAGACTTGTAATCCTATTCAACAGACTTCACTAACATCAAACAAACCTGCAACATAATAAATTGCAGCCACAAGGGTCAATACATTTGAATTGTATTGACAAGTTTCACTACTATATAGAAATAAGTGGATCCTATCATTTACATGCATATTTGGCTAAGTAGGGTTTAGGCTCTTTTGCAGAAAGCAATATAGTTTTATCCTATCTTTTCAAAATAGTTTTTGATCTTTGTCAAATCTTTTTGAACCTCTTGGAAAACTCCAAGTGCTTCAAATCCCTTGTTGTCACCATCAAGTTTTACTTTGAGAAATTGGAATGTCGAGATCTTCCATAGCTTCAGGCCTTAGTGGCTCAGAGTTGTCCATAACCAGGGACACGGCTAAGTACTTAGAATTTTGATCTTCTGCAGAAGTTGTACACTTTCCCCACATGACACAATCTCATCTTGATGCCACCAGTGGCCGCTGGATAAGTACTCACCAAGATGGAGTACTGGCAGATTAAGAATGTGACAAAGTCTTTCCATAGAAGTCCTCCCAATACACAATGCTAGCTTGTCATCCAGGCACCAATGTAGGGTTTCAAGTTCCCTTACACAATTCTAGTTAACCTAAAGATGACAATGCATGGGTCTTCCACTATGTAGTTGACTAAGCCAGAGCCCATTTAGCATGTGGCTGTACACGGAAGCCACTGTACGAGAAACATGTTCAATCTCTAAGCCCCTGGGTGGTTTTCTTCTAGTGCACATACAAAAAGAGATGGCCATATAAACATGGTTCCTTTTGTTGCCACCTTGTCCAAAACTTGAGTATCCTTGTCCACCCAGGTGGTTCATTGAGTACTTGTTTTATTATATAAAACATATACCTTTTCAACTCTTCATATAATCATAACATGTGTCCCATCCCAATATATAGCAGGGCTAAGCATACTACAACTACATTGTTTCCACTAAGGGAGATATAATGATATCTTAATAGGATTTTAGCATAGCATAAAATATAGTAGTCCTTATCATGCATGTTTCAAAAATCCACTAAGTGCAATGAAAATAGTAGGACATGGATGATAGTGTCACTTGCCTTTTAGTAGAGAATGATGGTTCACTTCTTGATCTTGCAAATATCACACTCTTCTAATTCCACTACAATACAATCAAGCAAACACAAATTCAACTAGCATTCCAACCAATTTATCACACATAAAATAATAGAAACAAGGTCATGTATGCAAGCATGCAAAAGATAGTTTTAGTTGCAAAAGTGGTTTCTACTAGGCTCTAAACATTATAAAGTTCAAAAGTGGTCATTTACTAAAGTGGTAAAACCATTTGCAAAAGGTTTTATCTATAAACCATTTCTAAATCAAATCAATATTTTATGTGGTTGAAAATGCTTTTAGCAAAGAAATATTCTTTAAAGGGTTCACCAAGTATATTTTAATTCTCAAAACTTGTTGTTTAGGGTCAGAAGGTTTGAATCAAATCATTTCCCAAAGGTTTTAATCAAAAAATCATTTCGAAATCATAATCAATATTTTTATTTGACTAGAAATGTGTTAACTCAAATATTTACTCCTTAACTTCACAAAATAAATTTTTAAATCCATAAGTTGGTTCCTAGGGTCAGTAGGTTCACAACAAACCAGTTTGCAAAGATTTTACTTTAAAATTATATCTAGAACAATTTTTATATTCATAATAAGCCTACACAAGTTTCTGCAAATTCAACCAATTTTCCAGAAGCAAAACATTAAACAAAGAGAATGGTTACACAGTACTTGTTCCGCTGAATCCATTGATATAAAATTTGCAATTTTTGGACGTGTGGATCAAATGTTATGCAATTTACAAATTCAATCAACCTATAGAAATGTTTCTGTTTATTTAAACAAACTAGTGCCACACGTCATGTTCTTACTGGATGATACCGGTTCGCACGGATTGAGCTCTATGGACCGTAGGATTTAAGTAAGATCGAGTGGCACAGATGGACGCATACCCTTTCAACCAAATCTAATCATAGCCACAGGATTTGGATCCGACGGGCTCAGTGTGTTTGACCACAAACTGGCGGCGCTAGCGGCGGCTGGCGGCAGCGCACGCTCTGGCTACGGCGGATCTGGCGATACCGGACGCAAGAGAGGTAATGGGGGTGCTCACCGTGCTTGCAGAGGGTTGGCGAAGCTCGAGGTGGCGTTGGCTTGGCGAGGGGCGCTCAGGAACGGAGGGGATTGCTCGCCGGAGTTGTTGCGAGCGGCGGGTGTCTCTGGATGTCGTCGAGGGCGACGCTGCAGTTCACTCCAAGGAAAATGGAAGGTACGGTTAGACGTGGGCGAGTGCGTAGATGATAGGAGCATCAACGGAGAGGCTCGGGGCGGTCTGCTCTTACCAGGAAAGTTCGCCGGAGCAATGGCAGACGGCGGTGGCGAGTTGAGGTTGTCCTTGCCGACGCTCTGGGGCAAGTGCGGCCAAGCAGCTGGCACTGGGAGATGCGTCAGGCGATGGGGAGCATGCTAGTGTGAAGTGGGAGTCGAGGCGAATGGGATGCCGAATTTCTGAGACGCCACGGAGCAGAGGTGGTGTGGGGACAAATTGGAGCAGCCTAGGGACATGGAGGAGATGCTGCTTGGGGGAAATGAGAGAGGGGAGAGAGGCGTTGATGTATGCGTGGTCACAGCGAGGAATAACTCAGGCAATAACGCGTAATTACACGAATTCATTCGCGGCAGAACGCCGTTGAGAAAGGGGGAAACGGCCGGCGTGGTGGAGACGATGGTGACGTGGGCAGTGGGTTCTGTTGTCAGCGAGAGAAGGGAAGAAAGAATGGGGACGGGCGCTCAGTGACTGGGTGGGTTCTTTTCCGGGTGAAAAACGTTTCGCAGCGAGTGAGAGCTGGTGGGCTGCGCTGCTGGGCCTGTTGGGTTGGGTTGGTTTGTTTCATTTTTTTATTCTGAAAGCTTTTTCTTTTTCTATTTGAATTTATGTTTTGATTTTCAAACAAATAATTCAAACACCAATTCAAATCAAACCACCACCAAACTTTGTATTTAATTTAATTCTGTTTAACAACACAAATCAAAGTCCAAAACAAAATAATTTTTATTCTTTTTAGGATCCATTTAATAATTAAATAAATAGACCTTAGTCATTAATTCAAATAGGATTTAATTTATTTAAAAAATCTATTTGAAATCTAAAATAATACCAAAATCATTTCAGTAGGTTTTATTTGAAAATATAAAACACTTGGAAATCTTATTTAAAAATAAATTAACAAGTTTTAGTGTTTATTTAAAAATGGGAAAATTCTTTATTTTAATAAAATTGGATATTAATAAATCCTCATTATTTTATTTAAATAAACCTTTAATCTTTTTATCAAATAGAAATATTTTATTTAAAAAGTTTGGCCAAGATTTAATTTGGCTCTATAAAAAAATCTTTAATTATAATTCTACCTTTGCTTTATAAAATCCATATCCTTTTATTTAAAGATCCAAAATAGTAATTCCAACTATCATAACTTTATTTATTATTTGTTTATCTTTTAAATCCCTTTAGGATTTTATCTGATAAAAATAGGTTTTGATGTTTCCAATTGGAATCAAAAAGTTTCTTCTCACCCTAAAAATCAACAAAATTTTATTTTGTTTATTTATTTTTTCACATTTCAAAATTTGGAAAATTTTGGGATGTGACAGAAGTTCACCTTCAGGTTATCATCCGAACCCCCTCTAGTATTAAGTTGCAAGCAACAGACAACTACTTTAAGCAAAGTGTGTAAGGTAAACAATCCACATGTTCTATGAACAAGGGACCGTTGTTTTCTCCCTAGTATAAACATCACATCTACAATCAAAGAGATTTCTGTCACTTCCCTTGGAAACTAGAGGCATGAACCCACTATCGAGCATAAATACTCCCTCTTGGAGTCACTAGCAACTACTTGGCCAAGATAACCACTAGCAACGGAGAGCATGCAAGATAACAAACAACACAGACATGATAGAATCATAAAGATAAAACCATTAATCAAACCAACATAATAATATCAATATCCATCGGATCCCCGCAAACACGACATGCATGATTATAAATAGATTAGATCTTGATCATGAATGGAGCTCACAAGATCTATACATGAAAGCACAAAGGAGGAGATACAACCATGTAGCTACTACATGGACCCATAGTCCAAGGTGGAACTACTCACAAATCATACTAGAGAGAAGGCCTCTGGGATGATCTCCCTCCGGAAGGGTGCCAGGAAGAGCTTCAGATCCCCCCGATCTAGGGACGATGGTGGTGGCGGCTATAGACGGTTTCGTGGATTTCTGATCGGGTACCGAGAGTTTCTGTATTGAGGGCTTCTTATAGGTGAAGGGGTGAGTCCGGGAGGCGACCGGGTTCGCCAAACCATACCCATGTGTGGGGTAGGGCCCACCCGCGCCTAGGGGGGGTTTGGCCTCCCTGGCCCGCTTCTCCGTCTCCCCTCTAGACTTCTTGTTCCCCACAGAAAGTTATCGACTTTGTCCTTCGTCCCGTCCAATTCTGAGAATATTTCTTTACTAACTTTTCTGAAACCAAAAACAGCGAAAAAGCATCCGCATCATTGCAACTTGTTAATAGGTTAGTACCAGAAAACATGTAAAAAGCACCTCAAAGTGTAGACAAGTAAAGCAAAGTAGAAAAAAAAACAAGCATGGAGCATCAAAAATTATAGATATGTTTCCAACGTATCACACTTCCATGACATTTTCTCAATATCTCTTGTTGTTAAAATTCTGAAACACATCTTCACATAATACCATCCACTCCTTGTTTATATAAATTTGGGTCATCCCAAAAGTAATGCCTTAGATCATAAAAGAATTTTCTTCTTTGTTGGGCTGTAAAGGTTGGAGGCAAATACTTGGAAACAATAAAGTTAGCATAATTGGCATACCAAGGACTCTTGTGCGGACTTACCCCTATTGCAGCCAACTTTTCATTCAGAAAACTATCATTAACAGGCAAAGGGTCAAAACAAATGTTTTCCAAACGAGATAAATTGTTAGCAATAGGATTTTCAGCACCTTTCCTCTCTACAATACGCAGATCAAACTCCTGTAAAAGCAACACCCATCTAATAAGCCTAGGCTTAGCATCCTTTTTTGTCATAAGGTACTTAATAGCAGCATGATTAGTATGAATAGTGACCTTTGAATCAACAATATAGGGTCTAAACTTATCACAGGCAAAGATTACAGCTAAGAACTCTTTTTCAGTAGTAGAATAATTATTTTGAGCATCATCTAGAGTCTTGCTAGCATAATGAATAAAATTCAACTTCTTATCAACACGTTTCCCAAGGACAGCACAACAAAATCACTAGCATCACACATAATTTCAGAAGGTAAACTCCAATCAGGTGGTTGAACAATAGGAGCAGTAGTCAAAGCTTTCTTCAAAGTTTCAAAAGCTTCCTTACAATCATCATCAAAAACAAAAGGTACATCTTTTTGAAGAAATTAGTAAGGGGCTTTGAAATTTTGGATAAATCTTTAATAAACCTCCTATAGAAACCAGCATGACCAAGGATACTACAAATACCTTTAATATCTCTAGGACAAGGCATATTCTCAATTGCTTCAATTTTGGCTTCATCAACTTCAATGCCTCTTTCAGAAATCTTGTGTCCAAGAACAATCCCTTCATTAACCATGAAATGGCATTTCTCCCAATTAAGAACAAGGTTGGTTTCTTCACATCTCTGCAAAACTTTATCGAGGTTGTGAAAATAGTTATCAAAAGAAGTTCCATAGACAAAGAAATTGTCCATGAAAACCTCCAAAATTTCTTCACAAAAACCATGAAAGATAGTAGACATACATATCTAAAAGATAGCAGGAGCATTACATAAACCAAAAGGCATACGCCCATAAGCATAAGTGCCATAAGGACAAGTGAAAGTGGTTTTCTCTTGGTCTTGCGCTTTCACAGCAATTTGAGAGAACCCAGAATAACCATCAAGAAAACAAAAGTGGGTCTTTTTAGACAACCTCTCAAGCATTTGATCAATAAAGGGCAAAGGATAATGATATTTCTTAGTAACTTCATTAACCTTTCTAAAATCAATGCACATCCTATACCCAACCACTACTCTTTGGGGTATAAGCTCATTATTTTCATTCGACACAACATTTATTCCCCCTTTCTTGGGAACACAATGAACAGGACTAACGAATTGTCTATCAGCAATAGGGTAAATAATACCAGCATCAAGGAGTTTCAATACCTCATTTATTACCACATCCTTCATCTTAGGATTTAGACGGCGTTGGTGCTCAACAACTGGTTTTGCATCAGGTTCTATATTAATAGCATGCTGACATATAGTGAGAGAAATTCCTTTTAAATCATCAAGAGTATAGCCCATAGACCCTCGGTGTTTCTTCAGTATTTCCAATAACCTTTCTTCTTCCTTTCCTAAAAGTTTAGAGCTAATAATAATAGGATATACTTTCTTATCATCAAGATAAGCATATTTAAGATCATCAGGTAAAGGTTTTAATTCGAAAACAGGGTCCCCTTTAGATGGTAGTGTGGTACCTAGATCTTCCACAGGTAGATTATGCTTAAGTAACTCAGGCTGACGAAGGAAAACCTCGTCAATCTCATTTCTTTCCTTCATGAAGACATCAATTTCATGATCTTCCATAAACTGCTACAAGGCATTGTTAGGAGCAAGAGAAATAGCAGAAAGTTGTTCAGCCCTGAAATCCTCATTAGGCAATTCATTTTCATAAGGAGTTTTAGCAAATTTTGAAAACTTAAACTCATAAGACTCTCCATCAAACTTAGTCAAAACTTTTTTCCTTCCTCCAATATATGATAGCCCCACAAGTATTCAAGAAGGGTCTACCAAAGATAATAGGATAGGTTTTACTAGCTTCAGAACCAAGTACTAGAAAATCAGTAGGATATTTAATCTTACCACAAAGAACCTCCACATATCTTACAATGCCAATGGGACAGACTATCTCTCTATTAGCAAGGTGAATAACCACATCAATGTCCTCAAGCTCACAAGGACCAATTTCATGCATAATTTCCCTGTAAAGCTCATAAGGAATAACACTAGAACTAGCACCAATATCACATAAACCATAATAGCAATGATCACCAATTCTAACAGAAAGCACAGGGATACTAGCTTTTATAGCTTTCCTAGGATGGGAGAAAATATTAGAAGCGTCTTCACAGAAGACAATGTGCTCATCCTCTATATTTTTAGTGACAAGATCCTTCACAATGGCTACCATAGGTTCAATATTTATTTGCTCATCGGGCTCCAAAGTTTTCTTTGTACTTTTGCTAAATTCATTAGCTATGATAGAATGTTCCTTTACCTTAGCAGGAAAAGGGATTTTCTCAACATAACATTTAGGCAAAATAGGATCTACAGTAAAAACTTGTATGCTAGCAGGAACATGGGTAACAATGTATTTATAAGGAGCATGGTACTCGTCCCACTATTTTTTGGGAATTTCAATATAAGAGGCAAAGGCCTTAAAACCTTTCGCAAGAACTTGAGTATCAAGACCATACTCATTACTAATATCATGGAAGTCATCAGTTCCCATAAAAGATTGTATGCATTCATAATCATAGTTTATACCTGACTTTCTTCCTTTATTATTCTCCCAAGCTTCAATATTCTCTTGCATACGGTCTATGAGATCCCATTTAGCTTCTTCCATCATACGTGTGAATGATCCAGCGCAAGAAGCATCTAGTAAATCATTATCATGAAGAGAAAGCCTAGCATAAAAGTTATTGATAATAATATTGTTAGGGAGTTCATTAATAGGACATTTAAGCATTAGTAACTTCAATCTCTCCCAAGCTTGAGCTGTAATCTCTCCATCACGAGGCCAAAAGTTAGATATCAGATTTCTATCCTTATGAATCTCACTGGGAGGATAAAATTTAGAATAAAAGAGAGGTACTATTTCCTCCCATTCCATGGATTGTCCATTCTTCAGCAGCTTATACCATTCTTCAGCTCTCCCTTTCAAGGATATAGAGAGTAAATTCTTCTTCACCTGTTCAGTTGTGATACCTGCACACTTAAACAACCTGCATAATTCATGGATAAAAAGCAAATGATCACCAGGATGGACACTTCTATCCCCAAAATAATAATTATCCATAACACGATCAACAATACTTGTAGGTATCTTAAAAGGATTTATCTCAACAGGTGGTGGTTTGTAACACCCTCGATCCCAGACATGCAAGTTTGAGCAAAAAAATAGCCAAACGCATATAGAAAAGTCAAAAAATTGCCCACACTTTCTTTTTCGTGCGAAACGGAAAGAATAACATTACATTTGGGTGGGACCCACGACCCGCACGAATATAATATATACTTGAAAACTCAAAAGTCAAAATATACAATATAATATACAAAGATAAATCACTCCAAAATCAGTGAAAAACTAAGAAACAAAAAGCAAGAGGGAAAAGAGCCAAAAGAAAATATAACATGGCGTCAATAACACCGCGGACCAAGCCAAAGGAAGCCGAACCAACTCTCGCAAGACCGATCAAACAACCTCAACAAAAAAAGCAAAGAAAAAAGAAGAAGCAAAAAAAAGAAGGAGGCGTCTGATCGAGGAGGCCCAGCATTGCTAGCTAAGGCTGTCCCTCTGGCCCCACATAGGTATGGCAACGCAGGCAATGCACTAAACACACTATAACCTATCGAGACCTCGATAAGATTCGAGAGGAGAGAGGAGAGAGAAGATCCAATCCAATCAATCAAAACAAACAAACAAACAAACCCATCCTACTCGAGAACCCTCGAGAAAAACGAGGAAGTCTAGAGCTATATTTTATTTACGCATTTTATTTATTCGATTATCGTTGCTTAGATTACTAGTCAGGTTTTTATAATCATCAAAGTAAAAGTAAAGTAGTGGATTTAGTTAATCATTAATCATTGTGATTATAGTGCACCACTAGCAGATATATCTTATATTACCAAAACAAAAAACCCAACGTTGTGTTGTTGTAACTTTTTATTTAGTACAATTAACTGGTAATCCAACACAACTACAGTTGTCATTACAAAACCATTCTAATATAATAAATATTAATTATTATAAATTAGTGAGTGAAGCTGATTACTAGTCATTATAAGTATTATTTATCAAATTTATAGCAAGTTATGCTAGTATATAATCTTGTGCTCCAAGTCATTTACCCGTCACCATATCACATACACGCCACTTTTTTACCCGGCCGACCAACCGAAAATACAATAACACCTAATCAACCTCAAAAACCAACCAAAAATCAAAACCTTGCACCAACAGGCAGGGCCGGTTCACAATCACGAAACCGTTTATTCAGAACACCCTTTCGAGAGGGACGAAGGTGGAATTGAACTCATCGGGCACTTTGGTTTTGGGTGGGCCAGTGCGGTGGTAGGAACCCGAAAGCATGGCGAAACAGTCGTGTAAAAAGCTAAACGCAATGTCGATCTAAATAATAAGTGTGTGCACTAGATACACCAAAAAAAAATAAAAACATGGCATAGAAATAAAGAGGATAATAAAAACACCGTTAAAACAGTGTAATCCCCCCAAGAAATAGAGATCATAAGCTCGGCTCGGGGTCCCATATACCTCCCGATGGGATGTGGATAAACCCAAAACAGCTTAGCGGACAGTCCGGCCAGGTTATTAGCTGGAACCAAAATATTATCGTAAAACCAACGATATCTCTCATCAATTTCAACAAGCTTCACTACAATTTAAGTCATAAAAATAACTAATAAAAAAATACAAGTCAAAAATAACATCAACATGCAATATCAGCAATCCAACTATACATAAATACATGACAAGCTGTGGCATAAAGGAGCAACAGCAAACACTTGAGCATACCAACAAAACTAAATCTACCGCACAACAAATAATAACAGGATCAGGTAATATAGAAGATCACGGAAAATCAGCAGGTAAACACAGTAAAACAATAGAACACAGTATAGCAATAGATCAATATAGAGTCTCAGGAGAACAAGACTATTAAATAGAAGAACATGGAAAGGGAGATGCTGCAAAAAAATATATCATACAATCAACAATCTCCATGGTGACTCAAATCAACTAAACATGAGAAGCACATGAAATAAGGAAGAACGGGAGAATATTCGGTCCATGTAAGATGCATGGGATCGCAAGAAGCATGCATGATGTTAAATGTTGTATGCACGATGCCAATGTTAAATTAATTTAGGTCGCCATTATTAATTACGGCAGTAAAGTTATTGGGCAACCATATATATAAGGCCATTAATTATTATGCTAAAAGAGCCAAAAGGTTACAATTCCGCAATGAGGCAGATATATATAAAGCTAGGTTTAAAATTCAATATTTTAATATTTAGTTATTAGTATATGAGTATGCTGGGTAGATCAAAAAAAGGCCCCATTATGTCAGTGTATGCAATATGTATGACAATTCAATTAAAAATCAAGGTGTTATGTTATAAAATCCGATTGAGGCTCGTGGTCTCCGGGTTGTTTATGGTTCGGGGTCGGGGTCGGGAAAGGGGACTGATGGGGTTCTTGGTGAGTCTCGTCGGTCCCGAGGCAATGTTTCGTGTAGATCGGGTGCGTCGGTTCTTCCTTGAGCTGGATTGCTTCGTGTCGGGTCTCTTCCCGCGAAGCCCGTCGTTTGCTTCGATCGATCGGCGTCAGCGGTCTCGATCTTCGGGCGTCACGTTTAGCTGCCTCGGCATCGCGTGGTCATCCTGGAGATCTTGTTGAATTCGCGTAGTTGCCGATGGCGTTCGCGTTCTTCATCGGAGTACTGCATCTGATCTGGGAGGCCGTCGATTTTGGGCCCGGGCTCGAAACTTGATCAGGTCTGCCACGCGGTACCGATGCGCGGCTGTCCGCCTTGAGAAAGACGAGGAAATAACGAAAAGGAAGACGGGACTGCCGGCTCTTGCGGTTCTGGTCTTACACAGGCGTGGCGTCTCGTGGGGTTGATCGAGGCGGGACCCAGGGCGGAGCGAGGGCGTTGATGAGGCCGGCCGCGGTGAGTGGAGGAACCCAGCAGGGGCGGAAAGCGTTGACGCCGCAGGGAAGGCGGCGGCGCGGCGAGCGCGGGTGCCGAGGGGCAGATGGGCGGGGAGGCCCGGCAGCGAAGCGCGAGGCGGCGCGAACGCTTGGAGGGCGCGGAGCAGGAGCGCCGGCCCTTGCTGGCGAGCGGCCAGCGGCTGCGAAGCTGTGAAAGGAGCGGCCACGCGCGGAGCGCGGGGTTGGCGGCGCGGCCGGCGGTTGAGGAGGGCCGTGTTGGCGTGGCTCAAGCGGAATGGCGCGCAGGCGGAGCGAGGTGGGCGGCGTAGTGCTGGCAGGGAGGAGAGCGCGGAGACGGCGGGCGGTGGGGGAGCGCGGGGCGCAGGTGCGGAAGCCGGGCGAGGCGCGCGGAGAGCAGAGGCGCGAAGCGGCCAGGCAGGCGGGGCGGGCCGGGCTGGCCGAGGGGCGGAGGAGGCGGGTGGGGATGGGCAGAAGCGGGAGTGGCGGGAGGGTGGGCAGGCTGGGAGAACTGTGGAGGGCTCTGGAGGGAGGTGGGGGAGGAGAGGGAAGAGAAGGGTGGGGCGGGGAGAGAGGGAAAGGAAAGGTGGAGGGAGAAAGAAGAGGAGGGGTGAGAGGTGTGGGGAGAAGATGGGTGCAGGGGGCAGGGGGAGGGAGGAGGGGGTGAGGTGAGGGGGGGGATAGCAGAGGTGTGGTGGAGGCGGAGTGGAGAAAGAGAGGGTGCTTAGTGGGGGAGGGGCTGGGGTGAGTGATTGGGGTGAGTGAGGGCAGGAGGGGGAGGGGCTGGAGGGCTGCGTGGTGAGGCCCGCTGCGGGAGGTTGGATAGGCAGGGTTGGGGGGCTTTTAGGGGGTTAAACGCCGGATAAAATTTTGGAAGTTCAAGGAGTGGGTTGGTTGCAGGGTGGCCTTTAGGGTAAACAAATATTCAGGCACCAATTTTTTTTGCCAAAAAAATCTTAAGTTTCATTTAATTAACGGCGGTTTTTAAAAAATTATGACAAAAATTGAATAATTCGGCGTAATTATAAAACAAATTTTGAATCAGAGGGGTTATGCAACAAAAATTCCGCAAAACAAACAACATTAATGCACAAAACATATGGATATTTAAAACAAGGGATGCGGAAAGAAATTCGAACACAATGGATTTTCAATGTTCAACTTCACTTATAACAGTAACACAAGGTCCAACTCCTCGCATTCCCAGTCTCATCTCGCCTTCAGGACACCTCAATGGAATCAATGCCTCGCGGATTCATGATCTAACACCACCGACAAGAGGTCCAAGGTAGATCTACAAATTCACACACGAAAATTATTAGGAACAACTAACTTAGATGTCCATTCCACAAATAAGGTCTGAATAAAGGAGATGAAGGACAAAAGGAATGATTCAGATCAGTGGGCAAATAAGCCACTGGATCAAAAGGGGAATGAATTACTTCATCCAACACCATAATGGATGTCTAAATACTACTTCCCTACTATGGTACTGGGATACACAAAGGAACTCAACCAAGGCAAAGGGAGCGACAAAAGAGAAGATGACAACACCAATCGGGTAAAACCAGAAACAAGAAAGGCGCGAATGAAAACAAACAAAGGGTAATCTGAAGACACGCAGAAAGAATGGAAGAATTCCGCGGATAAAGGGTAAAGACAAATAACTCGGAAACAGCGAAGAGTCCACTTAAAAGACCTTACGTAGTCGAAGTCAAAAGGGCGGACAGACGACACTTCGACACTTCAGAGGGGAAGCGAGGGTCATTGAAAACCGCAAAAAGAATTCAGAGGGGATTGATAACTCGACAGCAGAGGTGTAACACCTCGGAACTATCAAGGCGGTAAGAGAAGCAATAAAATTAGAGAAAAAGCCTAACAGGATCATGAAATCCATGTATCGGTACAAAAAGAAGAAGATCTATTACACCTATCCTTTGATAGTTAATCCAAAGAACGACTAAGAAAGGCCAAGCAAAGCCCAAAGATTAAATCCATAGGTCGCACCCTCCCCGCCCCAACAAAAGCCAGAACACCCCCTCGATGGGACCCACACAAGAGATAAGGATGAACAAAGCCGAGCAGTAAAGCCGGAAAGAAGAATATAGAAGACAAGACCACAAAGAAAAAAGGATAAAGGGATCTTACCCACAAGAATCATATAGAAGAAAACTAAAAAGAGTATAATGGTGGAACCAATATAGAGCAACGACAAATAAGATCGAAGAAGGACAATGTAATAAAAAAACAACCCATCCGACCCCGACAAAAAGGGACCACAAAAACTGGAAGAGAGGAAGAGTAACTTATAAATCAAGAGAGGGGCGTAAGACATAACCTCAAGGACAAAGATAAGGCAAAAGAAAGAAAAAAAAAGGTATAGGATTAAAGCGAGAAGGCATTGCATAAAGTAAAAGAGGCCTAAACAATTACATATACTTCGATATAGTGGCAAAGATAGTAGAAACATAGACATTCAAGAACTCACAAGGAAAGAAAAGCGAAACAAAATTTGCACGAGACGTCCTAGAGGTAAAACTTGGAAGTCAATGAGATATATTAAAGACTAATAAGCCTTTAAGCGATTAAACAAGTTTTTATTACTAGTCGCTATAGAAGTTGACAATTAGTCATTGCGAGCGGCACTTTAATTAATCATTTAGTTATAAGTTATTATCATCACATATAGAGCGTTGAGTGGGCGATATTACTTTAATCATAGCGTTATTGGTACTTTTATTGCACCAAATATAAATACCATTAATACTTAAAAAAAGGTCATGTTTGTACCAAGAACAACCACATTCCGAATTTAAGAATGGCTTAATTCAAGTGATAAGTATTACAAAAGCGAAGCGACCAACAATATAAAATTAATGATCGCGGGTAAACTTTAGTTATGCTTATAGGTGAAGGAAGTAACTGGGCGTTCAAAGATTAATTTGGTGGTAGCGATTAGCATTGGTAAAAATTGTAGGAACGCACGATTTTCAAGCATAACCAAAACAAATACAAAACAAATCAAAAGACCTCGGCTCACGCAATCACAGTGCAGAATAAAATAGCCACCCCTCAAAAACTCTTTAAAAGTATATTCATATAAAAACATGCCTTATAAAAGCTTGGGGCTATGCTGTCTGAAGTGAGCCCCAAGAAAGAAGGGCTGGAGCGATGGCAGATTGTCGATGGAAGTTTTGACAGGTGGTAAACAAAAATTTGTAGCACAAGCCTGAAACAAAAAGGAATAACCGGTACTAGCATAAAATAATAAATAAGAAAAAAAAACATTGCATAAGTTTGTGAATTCAAAAACAAATATGACATTGTAAGTACACCAACATCAAGATCAAATCACGACCAACAGCAAAACAAGAAAGATACAAACATCAATGTGATAGCCAGTACCATGAAAGTGGTGCATTCGAGCGCAAATAAACAAAGAATAGGATTTTGTAATAAAACAAGAAAAATATGAGACAAGTGTAGTATATCTAGAAAGAATAAAAGCACATCAAAATGAAACTACATATTTCAACGGCAATAGAAAGAAGAAAAAACAGTAAGATACCAAAAGGGCAATCACTTATACAACAAAACATTCAGATGCACATCACAAATAATGGCATGGCCCAAGAACAACATAAAATTAGGCAACAACTACCAGGCAACTCATAAAAAAACAAAATATGGGGTAAAAAGATGCGCCCAGAAAATAGATAAGCATGATGCATGTATCACACATGGCATGGCAGATCAGTAAAGAATATGGATGTCATGATGGCTGGGAAAAAGATAATACCGTCACAAATAAAGGACAAGGGCATGGCTCAGTTATTTGGGTAAAAAAATATAAGAAAAGTTCTTAACAAGTCTGAAGCAAAATGCAATTAATAATGCTTTCAAATCAGATGATGCATGTATGATGCATGGCAAGGCATTAATAGTTGCAATTAGGGAATGGCACCATACATGTCTGATGCATATGGAATAAAAGATGCGGAGATTCATGATTTGGCCCGGTTATTAAATAAGAAAAGGCCATGATAAAAAGTGGTGCAACATGGCGGCGGTTCATTCTGGGGAAAGAGTTGGGCAGATTTGCATGGGTATGTTGACGGGCTATCTTGCGAGAATTCTATCTGGGCCGGTATGCCAATTAGCCGTGTCTGATGGAGGGGTCACATTTGCATGCGCAAGTTGTTGTGTTATAAAATAGGGTCCAAGGCAAGGTCACTCACACGGGGGGCTCGGGATCGTTCTGCAAGTTGGTTGGTTCGTTGGTAGGGTAAAAAAGGTCAGTCATTCTCGCTGGGTCAAGGACTTGCCTCGCCCGCTGAGCAGGATCGGTTCGGAGCCCATGAGCCGGCCGGAGGTGGTTCGTGTCGGGGGGTTAGGTCGCGGGATGGCCGGGGTCGGTCTCGGGTGCGGATCCGGTCTTTCTTGTCTTAGTCGGATTCGTCGAAAGGCCTGTCGGCCGGAGATGGCTGCCTATGCGTTCTTTTTCGCGGAGGCGCTTCTTTTCTGATTCGGCGGGTCGACGCATAGTAGCATCATGCCTGTGGGCGCATCTCGGCGACTGATCCGGCTGGGAAGTATCGCATCTGGGCGCGGCTTAGTACGGAGGTTGAGAGATTGACTCCAGAAAGGGCGTGAAGGCGGCATCCGGGCCACGGGGCGATTTTGGATATGGGCGCTCGCGGATCTTGGCGCGTGGCGGAAGGGGGAAGGAGCGTAGGCGCTGGGACGAGGCCCTGGGCTCTCGGCAGGGCTGGGCGGGGAGGCCTCGGCAGTGCGGAGCGGGCGCAGCCAGGCGGGTTTGAGCGAAAGAAGAGAGGCGGGAAGGCAAGGCCTCGAGCGAGGCGGGGGAAGGCGGAGAAAGGCGCGCGCGGGGTAGAGCAAGCGGCGGCGGTGCGGGGGCCGGGATGCGGGGCGAGGGCGGCGGGCAAGCAGCTGGGTGGGCTGGCCGGAAGCGGGGGGAGCCGAGGGCGCGCGGCGCGTCTGGAGCTTGGGCGCAGGGGGAGTTTGAAAGCAGGGGCGGGGGAGGATGCGGGTGCGGGATTGGGCCGGCGCGTTGGGGCGGGAGGGGGCTGCAAGGCAGGGCAGGTTGAGGGAGCGGTGAGCGGAGGCGAGGGGCGAGGGCGAGGGCATGGAGGCTGCGGAAAGGGGGAGAGGGAGAGAGAGGAGAGGCGGCTGGGGCGTGGGAGGTAGGGCGTGCACCCTGGGGTGGGGATGGAGAGTGAGCGGAGGGAGAGGGGCAGGTTGGAGGTGTGATGAGTGGAGGGGAGGCTGGGTGGGGAGAGAGCTGAGGGAAGAGGGCGGGGGCGGGGTGGCTGGCAGGTTGGGCCGATCTGGTTTTGGGGAGGAGGGGGGGCGAAGGTGAGGGGAGGGGGGCATGAAGGGCGGCAGAGGGGAAGGTTGGGGGCCGGGCTAGGGAAAAAAGTGGGAGAAGCAACAAAAGGGGGGTGTGTGTGAGGGGCGTTGGTGAGAGAGGGGGCGGTGTGATAGGGCGGAGAGTGTGTGTGGGGTCTTAATTTAAGGGTGGAGAGTGGGGGATTACGTAGTGTGGGTACTGGAGTTAGGCGATTGGAGAGGTGGGGGTGAGGGGGATGCCACATGGTTCATCTACTACCCTAACAGTGGTAGTAGTTTTCCCAAACATAAAACCAAGTGGGTTATCCATATTGGAAACAAAGTAACAAACAGAAATAAAAAACAATACTCACAGTATAAGTTTCCTTTACCAGTTCCAATCTTCAATAGTGCTTCGCTCCCCAGCAACGTCGCCAAAAAATAGTCTTGATGACCCACAAGTATAGGGGGTGTATGGTAGTACTTTTGATAAATAGGAGTGTAGATCCCAAGGAGGAGCAGAAGGTGTTGACTAGTGGTAAGGAGTAGGAAATCTCTATAAATACTTAGCAAAAGGATTTTTAGGGGTTTTCTGATAAAGTAAAAAAAACAAAATGCAAGTAATAAAGACAACGAACAACTGTAACAAGTGGCCCAATCCTTTCTTAGCAAAGGACAAGCCGGTGGAAATACTTATAAGGACCAAACGTTCTCGAGGACACATGGGAATTATGTCAAGTGCTTTCGCTTCAAATAGCTGAGTACCCTTATTTGGTGTTGTAAGTGTTGTGTGGGTGAACCTGTGCTAATGTACCGACCTTACTTGGACTAATACATACTTGTGATTAAACCCCCTGCAAGCATCCACAACTACAGGAAAGCAATTAAGGTATAAACCTAACTACAGCCTTAAACTCTGAGATCCTACACTCCCTTGTGCAATAGTGTCCTAACGGGAGTTCAGATTTCTGTGACTCTAGCGACCCCATAATTAGTAGCCAAATACACAATGCATTCCCCTAGGCCCATAAATGGTGAAGTATCATGTAGTCGACGTTCACATGACACCACTAGAAGAATAGCACCACGACTTAAATACTAAACCATTGAATAATATCTCAACACAAATCCACTACTAACAACATGACTTCTCCCATGTCCTCAAGAACTAAACGAACTACTCACAAGACATCATATGGATCAAGATCAAAGATGATATGGTGATGGATAAAAATCTGAACATAAACAATAATACAAAGGTTCCACTCACAAGCATCAACTACAATAGTAATCAATTCTGGGAAAGTTTCCCCAAAGATCTATGCAAGTATTCAATATAATTGTTACAGCGAGATGGAGTGGTGATGATGGTGCTGGTGGATATGATGGTGTGGATGATGATCCCGATGAAGTCTAGCTTGATGATGGTGTTGATGGAGATGATATCCCCTCTCCGGGAAGGAATTTCCCTGGCAGAATCTATCTGCCGAAGAGCTCTTTCTCTCTCGGTGTTTTCCTCCCCACAGAGGCGGCGAAATCTTTCTATGGTCGCTCTCCTTTGTTTTAGGGTTCCGAGAGGAAGATATAGGTGAGAGGAAGGAGTCAGAGGCCAGCCAGGTGGGCCACACCCACCCTAGGCGCGGCCCAGGGGGGCCCGCGCCTGGGGGGTGTGGGGCCCCTATGGCCCAACTCTGCCTCCCCTTCTGGCTTCCTTCGTCTTCTGGGAAAATATAATTTTCCATGATTTTTCTGGTATTTTTCTGATCTTCGTGAAATTGCATCAAAACACCTATTTTCCATCAGAATCCTGACTCCGGCAGTCCATCCGCCAAGAATCATCCAACATGCAAAAACAGATGAAAAGACATAAGTAACACCTCATAATAAGACACATATCAATGAATATAGGCAAATTATGATATAGAATGGTGATGCAAATTGGACGTATGAACACCCATCACCAAAAGTAATCAAGAGCGCATACCTAGCAGCAATCAAGCATGCACGCCCATCAGACAACAGAACAGACGACAGGAAGCAACAGAACATAGGAGAACCAAAGTAGATCATGTAGAGAATGGGAACGAATACACCTTGCTGGCAGCGGCTGAGGTGACTCTAGGCGAGGGAGAGGGCGACTGCACAAGCGACCCTAGGCAACGGCCGCAACATGCTCATGGGGTTGCTCCCAAGGACTCGATCCAATCTGCTGCCCTGGTCAATTGATCCAATCTGCCGCACATGAACTAACAGATCGGGTCGCCCTGTGCTTTGATCCACCGGTTGACCTCAAGGCAGAAGGGAGGGCACCACCGGTGGTGGGATCTAGGTGACCTAGGCGAGGCGGCCTCACGTGTAGGGGATGTGGGCAGCGCCACCAGCCACGTTCGATGTAGCAGGGGATAGGAATGGCGCAACCGGCGGATCATGAGGCAGAGGAGAGGGCATTGCCGGTTGATCTTAGGGCCGAAGGGAGGGCATCGCCGATGGGGTGATCCAAGTGACCTAGGCGAGGGGGCGGTGGCGGTGAGTGGTGATGGATTCATAGGAGAAGAAAAAAGACGACCGGTGAAGCAGTAGTAACTTACCAATGTCATGTTGGGTAATTTGCTCCAACTTCAGGGGTAAAACGGTCTTTTCCAGACGGACGGTGGACAGAAAACTTACGTTCTTTATTATTATTGGTGAAAGGGAATTTATGCCTTTCATATTGTTTTGATGTTTGTTGACAACAGTTGGATAGGTTTAATGCATTGCTGAATGTTTTAGGAAATATCACGTTCATTTTGGGTAGTTTATACATATGGAAAAAAGGGCTTGACAGGAACAAAAACAGGGGGCAAAAATCAGTATCTGGCTGGACTGTCCGGCTGATGTGTGCCGGACTGTCCGACCCATCCGGAGTTTCCGGCCCGAAGCCGCTGATGACCCACAAGTATAGGGGATCGCAACAGTCTTCGAGGGTAGTATTACCCAATTTATTGATTCGACACAAGGGGAGCCAAATAATACTTGCAAGCCTTAAAAACTGAGTTGTCAATTCAGCTGCACCTAGAAATAGTTCTTTCTCATAGTAGTTTATCAGTAGCAACAATAAAGCAACAACAGCAGTAAAACAAGAGCAATAGTAACAGTAGTAGCAAAAAGTAAGATATGAGTGCGGTAGGCATAGGGATGGATTTACGGGCGTTGCATGGACAAGTCTAAACATGTAACTTCAAGATCTAGGGAAATTGCAGATAAATAGGATAAAGCATCCAAGTACTAAAAAATCATAGGCATGTGCTCCATATATAGTCATGCGTGCTCGCAATGAGAACTTGCACAACATCTTTTGTCCTGTCAGCCCATTGCAGCGGGGCCTCAAGGGAACTACTAGAAATTAAGGTGCTCCTTTAATAGAGCACCGGAGTAAAGCATTAACACTCCATGAACACACGTAATCCTCACATCACAGTCATCCCCTCCGGTTGTCCTAATTTCTGTCACTTCGAGGCCTTTGGATCCGGACAATGATATGTGTACACAACTTGCAAATAGGATCACAAACAATACTATCATCATGAATCAATAATAAGTTCAGATCTTAGATCATGGCACTTGGTCCCTAGTGACTAGCATTAAACACAACAAGTTGCAACAAAGTCAAATAGGACTAATAAAGATACTAGGCACCATGCCCTAACAATCTTATTCGATTACATGATAGAACTCATCCAATCCCTACCATCATAGGCTATAGCGGGGGATTACTCACTCATGGATGAGGGAAATATCGATGGTTGATGGAGTGGCATTGTTGATGATGATGGCGATGATCCTCTCCAAATTCCCTGTCCCGGCAGGGTGCTAGAACGGAGTATCTGGTTCTGAATCGTGGTTTCTGGTGGTGGCAACGTAGGGGAACTCTTTCTGGAAAAACTTCGACCCCCCTGAGTTTTTAGGTCAAGAGGCAACTTATAGGCAAAGAGGGAGGCCGAGGGGGTGCTTGGGGTGGCCACACCACCTCCAGGCGCAGCCAGGCCTGGCCCACGCGGTTGGGGGTGTGGGGCCCCCAGGGCCCCACTCCGTCTTGTATTCTGGCTCCTTGAGTCTTCTGGTGAAATAGGATTTTTGGCATATTTTCTGGGATTTTTCCTGATAGTTGATTTTCTGCACAAAAACTAGACACCAATGTAATTCTGCTGAAAACAGCGTCAGTCCGTGTTAGTTGTATCCAAATCACACAAGTTTAGAGGAGAAACAATAGCAAAAGTGTTCGGGAAAGTATATATGTTTTGGACGTATCAACTCCCTCCAAGCTTAGCTTATTTCTTGTCCTCAAGCAAATCAGTTGAAAACTGAGTGCGATAAAAGAACTTTCACGAAAACATTTGCTTCATATAATGTATATATTCTCAGCACATGAGTAGATACTTAGACAATTCATAATAAGGAGTATGCAACTAAGTCTACTTAATAGTCATTGCAAGCTATGAAGAGATTTCAACTCAATAATAATAAGTAGCATGAAACATAAACATAAGAAACACTGCAATGCTCATAAAAAAGTGTGATAGAGTGGTATCTCGCTTGCCTTTGTTTGTAGAGCACAACATAAATACCAAGGCACCTCTGAAGGTCAAGTGGAGACTAGAAGTAAACTGTGGCATCCCGCAAAAACCACTACTAGAAAATCGCGTTGAATTTGTGCATTGCATCGTCATCATCATGCATTGGTTGCCAAAACTATTTTCGCAAAGCCCGTTTTGTTTTTCTAAAACGCCCCATCTTATTCAAACACCGAAAACCGGGTCCCCGGAATATTTTGTTTTGGCCGCTATCGGTTTGCCAACGACCCGTTTAAAACAAATAAAATTTATAATTATTTTAGTGGGGCAGTCGAACGGGCCGAGTAGACCCGAACGACCACCCTTGTTTTTAAATCGGTCCATTCAATCCAGCCCCATCTAAATCCTACATCTACCTAAAATTCTACCAGCCCCAGCCTCCACATCACCCCCACCAATCCCCATAAGCCACCTCATCTCTCCCCTCTTTCCTAGCCACTCCTAGCCCGCCACATCAGCCTCACCCACTCCCTCTCTCTCTCCCTCTAAACCCAACCCCACCCCAAACACACACAGGCCACACACACCCAGCCTCACACGCACACATGCAACGCACCCACGCCCTTCCCCCAGCTGTCCCCGACCCCACCTGTCCCCTACCCGGCCCCGCAGACCCCTGGGACCCACCCCCCTGCACGCCCCCGTCCCTCCCTCTCTCTTCTTCCTCTCTCTTCCCCCGCGCGCAGCCACTCCCCACCCGACGCGCGCGCCGCACCTCTCCTCGCCGCTCCAGCGTCGCCCCTGCCGCCGCCGCTCCACCCACTCGACCACCGCCACCAACCTCCATGACCATGGCCCTGTGGCCCCCCTCGCTCCACCCTCTGCCGCCTACTGCCCTGTCGCGCCCCTCTCCTCGCCTCGTGGCCCTGCCTCGCTCCTCCCCAGGTCGCCGAGCCCCGCCCGAGCGCCCTGCCTCGGGCGCCTCCAAGCCGCCCGGCCCGCCTGCGCAGCCGGCGCCAAGGCCAGACAACCCCGCCGCCTCTCTCCCCAAGCCCACGCCTCGCCTACCTTACCCATAGCGCCCAGCTCCTCTGCGCCCCTTGACCCGCTCGAGCCGCGCCGCTGCAGCTCTCCTTCCGCCTCCGGCCGCTGCTCGCGCCTCGCCATGGACCGCGACCGAACGCTTCATCGCCCTCTGCAAGCCCCGCCCGTGCGCGACCCTGGGGCTCCCTTCCCCGCCGCCTCTGCGTCGTGTCCGGCCGGGCCGCCCCTCCACCGGCCGCGAGCTCGCCGTGGCCACTTCTTCCGGGCAGCCTGGCCGCTCGACGAGCCCCGCGTCGCTGCCCCACCGCCCTTCCTTGCGGTGCGCTCCCCGCTCGACCGTTTTGCCTCTCTGTGAGCCCCGCCTCGGGTCTGCTCCCTCCAGCGAGTTCCCCACCGGCTTCAGTGACCTCGCCGCCCCGGCCACGAGAGACCTTCGCTCGAGCTCCTCTTCACCGTGGCCTCGCCTCCATCGTTGGTGTGAAGTTGTGGTGTGTGGCTACAAGGCAAACCCGCTTAGAGTAAGTGCATGTGTAGATGGTGTTGGGTGGGGAACGTACTTGACAATGATACATCGCCAAGATCCACCGGCGTCAAACCAAGATCGACCCCGAAAACCCCAAGTTCACCCCTCGCCAAGATCTTCTACATAGATGCGGATCCGATGCCCGTTCACGGACTCGAAGACCGAACCTCGACACGCCAAGATCCACCACCAAGAACGCCCCGAGAACGACAAGTACCTCCCTCGAACGCCAAACCCGAACCGGAAGGACGCCAAGATCGCCACCTGTACCACAAGTACCGCACCCCGGACGCCAAGTACTTCACCCCGAAGCCAAGACCGACTCGATGGCGCGGGCCCGACAAGACCCTCGCAACTGCAAGACCGACCCTGGGGGACCCGACAAGATCTGCATGCGACAAGATCTACCCGATGTTTGAGAACAGACCGCCGAGACGATCCGTCGAATCCTGGACCCTGAGACCGACCCCGAACCCCGGAACCCCAAGTTCGTCGAGAGACCCTAAATGTGTGATCCCTTTTCCGAGCCCTATTTTATAAATGCTAAACATAAAACTTGTTGCATATTTAATTGTCATCTTGCATGCACCCTTGTCATGTGGTTTGGGGGCCTTATGCCGATTCACCTGATGATTAAATATGGGGCCCATATGCGGGCAAATCTAGCCTTATATTGGCCTCATTTAAACATGTGTAGCGAACCGGTTCCACCTGTTGCATTGTTAAACAACATCTAATTGCGGGGTATCTAAACAACTTGAACCATCTAATTAATTGTCGGGACCCCGGTTCCGCTTAATATGACCTAATTGCATCGCACCTTTGCCATGACATTCATCATACATGCATCATGCCGATCTTCTGCCGTTGTATTAAATATTGCATCCGGGTTTCTTCTAGTGTTTTGCTTCTTCGCGGATAAGGCCGTTGAGTTGATGTGAGCTTCGCCCCGATCTTCGGTTGAACCCTTCGGCAATGTTTTCAGGCGAGCATCTCCCTCTTTCTACCTATCTTACTTTTATAGTCTTTATTCCCTCCTTTTGATCTACTGCTATCTGTGTTGCGATGCTTTAGTTTCCGTACCTGTGATATCCCTTGCAGCCATATATTTGCCTTGGACACATCCTATTACCGGTGGTTTGGTAGATAGTTGGACTTGCGCGTCGTAGTCGCTTGCTCAAGTCTTGTTGCGTGTCGTCAAATGCCACGATTGTTGATGTATTGCCGCATGTTGATGTTGGAGATGATCCTAGTTTTACTTAATGTTCATTTTAATTCCTGTTTAACAACTAAAATTGAAATAAGCAGAGGCATCGGTGGGTGATAGAAAAAATTTGGTTTCCGAATGCCCACTTGTGTCCCGTAAGACCCGAGTACTTGATACATGTTCCTTGTTTTATCGCGCTATCCACATCCGGGAGGTATATGGGACCCCCCTGAGCCAGAGCTTGATTCATTCTTATTTCTTGGGGCCACAAACTAGTTGAAGGTTTTATTTACGGTCCTGTACTTATGCCATGCTACTTTCTGTATTTAAATTGTGCGAGGTACTGCACACTGTACTGTTTTGGAAGCGGAATGTTTACGCGGTATCGACAAGCCCAGCCACACTTTCGGGTTCCGATGCTTGACCATTGTCGAACCTTGAGGCCGTCTCGAGCTTGCTTACTCCGTTCGGGATCTACTCAAAGGGTGGCCCCGAAATAATTCTGAATCCTGTGATTGTTCAGTCGTGAAAGCCTCGTTGGGTTTTGATTTGGTTTTTCCGAGGTTGATCGAGCGTGTGTTGCTATTGGTGCACCCCGGCCGGGTAAAACTTTCTGAAAGCCGTGTCCGCGGATATGGACGACTTGGAGCACAGTATCTCGATCATAGACAAGCATAACTAAAGTTTAATGCTATAAATTTGACTTATAATGACTAGTAATCAGCTTCACTATAATGGAATGGCTAATTAATACTGCCCACAATTGCTTGTTTGGTTGTCGCTTGCGACAATGGTATCTGACTAGTAAGTATTGCAACTACAACGGAATGGCTGAATAAAAGTACCAACAACTGCTGGGTTTTGGGTTTATCTCATGCTATCGGTATCTGATTAGTAATTGTTGCAACTATAACGGATTGGTTAACTAAAAGTGCCCACTGCTTACTTTATCAGGACAATTATCTAAACCTGACTAGTAATTGCTGCAACGATAACTAAATAAGTAAAACTGCCAACTGTGTGAGTTTCCTCGGTTGACTTCCTCGTTTGGTCTCGAGGGGGAAACGCCAGGATGGGTTTGTTTGGTGTTAGCTTCAGGTTGGATCCGGATAGGTCATTCTCACCCCCCTCTGATAACCGCCAGCTGTATCGAGTCTCTATAGGTTTTTAGTGCTCGCTGCCGCTGCCGCTCAGTCCACCATACCTATGTAGGCGAGGACCGCCGAATTCTAGCCTCGCCGTGTACTGGCCTCAGTACTGACGCTCCTTCTTTTTCCTTTGCCCTTTGTCGGCACCCCTTTTGTTTAAGCAGGTTTTGAGATCGACGCCGTTAGCAGGGTTACCCTTCCGGCTTGGCCTGGGCAGGGTTATGGACGCCATTGGTTATTCTTCAGGGCTCTTAGCCCCATTTGCATCTTGTCCGTAGTCGGACGCCCCATCGTTTTCAAGGTGATTTGAATCTTTGTATATTATATCTGTATTCTTGACTCTTTGAGTCGCTGTTATATATCTGTTCTGTGGGGCCCATCGAGGACCGTTGTGTAATGTTATTACTTCGTTTTCCACCCACACGAAAGTGCCTGGTGGGCACCTTTGAATCGTTTCTATGCGGGTTTGGCGAATTTTGCTCAAACTTGCATAGGTCCGATCGAGGTGTTCTGAGTGGTATCAGAGCTCAGCAGTTGCGATACCCCACAATGTCCAGCCTGTAGGATAACCTAGCTAACGGCCGAAGTAGAGTGTCAAAACTATTTTTGAAATCGGTTGGATAGTTCTGGATAGGTCTGATTTTACTCCTTCCCCCTCTGCTGTTCCCCTCTTACCCCTACGTGTTTTGCATCCGCTCTCGTCTCTTTCGTCGAGTCCAGGAATTCTCGTGGTTGGGTTTCCGTCGTACCTTTAGGGTTTCGCTTCCTTCTTCGATAACGGTGTTCGACATCTGGTCTTCGTGTTATCCGAGGAATCCTTCGTCTGTGGTGCCGGCCTTTGTTCTTTGTTTGTGCCTTCCGGTGTTTTCCGACGCAACGACATCATCTACGCCAGATCCGATGCAGAGTCTGCATCACTCCTCTGTTTCCGAACCCCGCTTGTCGAGATCTTCAGTCTAATTCCGAGAGTTGGTTGCATAATCCGCCTATTGGTGTGCAGAGTAATGGTTCGAGTGCGGGATGGAGTAGCTACCATACCACTACTCTTATCATTCGCTCTTGTACATCGAATCAGTGGATCCAGCAACTTTACTCCGTCCACGGAAGTTAGGGGTGGCTTTATTTGTTGATACCCCTACCTTCGACCTGTTGTTTCCGGAGTGTTCTCGCGACGGTCAGGATCAACGACCCTTTGTTGGTGGTGTCGCCAATTTCAAGATGAAGAAGGAACCCTTGTTAGTGGTGTCGCGAGGATCTACATGAAGCGAGAAGTTTCAGATCGCCGACCTTTCCTTCCGGTACCATGAGGCGGATCTCGAGGGCGAGATCCATTGTTAGTGGTGTCGAATTGTGGCATCCCGCAAAAACCACTACTAGAAAATCGCGTTGAATTTGTGCATTGCATCGTCATCATCATGCATTGGTTGCCAAAACTATTTTCGCAAAGCCCGTTTTGTTTTTCTAAAACGCCCCATCTTATTCAAACACCGAAAACCGGGTCCCCGGAATATTTTGTTTTGGCCGCTATCGGTTTGCCAACGACCCGTTTAAAACAAATAAAATTTATAATTAATTTAGTGGGGCAGTCGAACAGGCCGAGTAGACCCGAACGACCACCCCTGTTTTTAAATCGGTCCGTTCAATCCAGCCCCATCTAAATCCTACATCTACCTAAAATTCTACCAGCCCCAGCCTCCACATCACCCCCACCAATCCCCATAAGCCACCTCATCTCTCCCCTCTTTCCTAGCCACTCCTAGCCCGCCACATCAGCCTTACCCACTCCCTCTCTCTCTCCCTCTAAACCCAACCCCACACCAAACACACACAGGCCACACACACCCAGCCTCACACGCACACATGCAACGCACCCACGCCCTTCCCCCAGCTATCCCCGACCCCCCCCGTCCCCCACCCCCCTGCACCAGGACCCACCCCTGCACGCCCCGTCCTCCCTCTCTCTTCCCCCAGCTCTTCCTCCCCACCCACACCTTCGCCTCTCTCTCGCGCTCATGCCGCCGCCGCTCCACCCACTCGACCACCGCCACCAACCTCCGCTCGCCCGCGGCCGCCTGCGCGCCGCCCCCCCCTCCACCCTCTGCCGCCTGCCAGCTCGCGTGACCGCCCGCCTCCTCTCCGCCTCAGGGCCGCCCTGCCTCGCTCCTCCCAGAGTCGCCCGAGCCCGCCCGGAGCCGCGCCTCCGGGCGCCTCCCAAGCCCGCCGCCCGCCCCGCCGGCGCCAAGGCCGCGCCAGACAACCCGCCTCTCTCCCCCGCCACACCGCTGGCCGCCTCGCCTACCTCGCCAGAGCATAGCGCCGCCCAGCTCCCTCTGCGCCAACCCCGCTCGAGCCGCCGCCGCCTGCAGCTCTCTCCTTCCGCCTCCGGCCGCCCGCTCGCCGCGCCATGGCCATGACGCGACCCCGAACCGCTTCCCGCCCTCTGCAAGCCCCGCGTGCGCGACAGGGCTCCTTCCCCGCCTCTGCGTCGTGTCCGCCGGGCCCTCCACCAGCGAGCTCATGGTGGCCACTTCTTCCGGCAGCTCCTGGCTGAGCCAGCTGCCCGCGCCCTTCCTTGCGGTGCGCTCCCGCTCGCTCGTTTGCCTCTCGTGAGCCCCGCCGGGTCTGCTCCCTCCAAGAAGTTCCCCACCGGTGACCTCGCCGCCCGGCCACGAGACCTTCTCGAGCTCCTCTTCACCGTGGCCTCGCCTCCATCGTTGGTGTGAAGTTGTGGTGTGTGGCTACAAGGCAAACCCGCTTAGAGTAAGTGCATGTGTAGATGGTGTTGGGTGGGGAACGTACTTGACAATGATACATCGCCAAGATCCACCGGCGTCAAACCAAGATCGACCCCGAAAACCCCAAGTTCACCCCTCGCCAAGATCTTCTACATAGATGCGGATCCGATGCCCGTTCACGGACTCGAAGACCGAACCTCGACACGCCAAGATCCACCACCAAGAACGCCCCGAGAACGACAAGTACCTCCCTCGAACGCCAAACCCGAACCGGAAGGACGCCAAGATCGCCACCTGTACCACAAGTACCGCACCCCGGACGCCAAGTACTTCACCCCGAAGCCAAGACCGACTCGATGGCGCGGGCCCGACAAGACCCTCGCAACGGCAAGACCGACCCTGGGGGACCCGACAAGATCTGCATGCGACAAGATCTACCCGATGTTTGAGAACATACCGCCGAGACGATCCGTCGAATCCTGGACCCTGAGACCGACCCCGAACCCCGGAACCCCAAGTTCGTCGAGAGACCCTAAATGTGTGATCCCTTTTCCGAGCCCTATTTTATAAATGCTAAACATAAAACTTGTTGCATATTTAATTGTCATCTTGCATGCACCCTTGTCATGTGGTTTGGGGGCCTTATGCCGATTCACCTGATGATTAAATATGGGGCCCATATGCGGGCAAATCTAGCCTTATATTGGCCTCATTTAAACATGTGTAGCGAACCGGTTCCACCTGTTGCATTGTTAAACAACATCTAATTGCGGGGTATCTAAA
Organism: Avena longiglumis; assembly: GCA_030063025.1. Classification (NCBI taxonomy): domain Eukaryota; kingdom Viridiplantae; phylum Streptophyta; class Magnoliopsida; order Poales; family Poaceae; genus Avena; species Avena longiglumis. The sequence goes on along the minus strand of CP125978.1, from coordinate 216,202,330 downwards.
CAACTTGAACCATCTAATTAATTGTCGGGACCCCGCTTAATATGACCTAATTGCATCGCACCTTTGCCATGACATTCATCATACATGCATCATGCCGATCTTCTGCCGTTGTATTAAATATTGCATCCGGGTTTCTTCTAGTGTTTTGCTTCTTCGCGGATAAGGCCGTTGAGTTGATGTGAGCTTCGCCCCGATCTTCGGTTGAACCCTTCGGCAATGTTTTCAGGCGAGCATCTCCCTCTTTCTACCTATCTTACTTTTATAGTCTTTATTCCCTCCTGTTGATCTACTGCTATCTGTGTTGCGATGCTTTAGTTTCCGTACCTGTGATATCCCTTGCAGCCATATATTTGCCTTGGACACATCCTATTACCGGTGGTTTGGTAGATAGTTGGACTTGCGCGTCGTAGTCGCTTGCTCAAGTGCTGTTGCGTGTCGTCAAATGCCACAGTTGTTGATGTATTGCCGCATGTTGATGTTGGAGATGATCCTAGTTTTACTTACTGTTCATTTTAATTCCTGTTTAACAACTAAAATTGAAATAAGCAGAGGCATCGGTGGGTGATAGAAAATATTTGGTTTCCGAACGCCCACTTGTGTCCCGTAAGACCCCGAGTACTTGATACCTGTTCCTTGTTTTATCGCGCTATCCACATCCGGGAGGTATATGGGACCCCCCTGAGCCAGAGCTTGATTCATTCTTATTTCTTGGGGCCACAAACTAGTTGAAGGTTTTATTTACGGTCCTGTACTTATGCCATGCTACTTTCTGTATTTAAATTGTGCGAGGTACTGCACACTGTACTGTTTTGGAAGCGGAATGTTTACGCGGTATCGACAAGCCCAGCCACACTTTCGGGTTCCCAGTCGCTTCTGACCATTGTCGCAACCTTGAGGCCGTCTCGAGCTTGCTTACTCCGTTGCGGGATCTACTCAAAGGGTGGCCCCTGAAATAATTCTCGAATCTGTGATTGTTCAATGTGAAAGCCTCGTTGGGTTTTGATTTGGTTTTCCGAGGTTGATCGAGCGTGTGTTGCTATTGGTGCACCACGGAAAGGTTAAAACTTTCTGAAAGCCGTGTCCGCGGATATGGACGACTTGGAGCACAGTATCTCGATCATAGACAAGCATAACTAAAGTTTACTGCTATAAATTTGACTTATAATGACTAGTAATCAGCTTCACTATAATGGAATGGCTAATTAATACTGCCCACAATTGCTTGTTTGGTTGTCGCTTGCGACAATGGTATCTGACTAGTAAGTATTGCAACTACAACGGAATGGCTGAATAAAAGTACCAACAACTGCTGGGTTTTGGGTTTATCTCATGCTATCGGTATCTGATTAGTAATTGTTGCAACTATAACGGATTGGTTAACTAAAAGTGCCCACTGCTTACTTTATCAGGACAATTATCTAAACCTGACTAGTAATTGCTGCAACGATAACTAAATAAGTAAAACTGCCAACTGTGTGAGTTTCCTCGGTTGACTTCCTCGTTTGGTCTCGAGGGGGAAACGCCAGGATGGGTTTGTTTGGTGTTAGCTTCAGGTTGGATCCGGATAGGTCATTCTCACCCCCCTCTGATAACCGCCAGCTGTATCGAGTCTCTATAGGTTTTTAGTGCTCGCTGCCGCTGCCGCTCAGTCCACCATACCTATGTAGGCGAGGACCGCCGAATTCTAGCCTCGCTGTCTTGGCCTCGATCGACGCTCCTTCTTTTTCCTTTGCCCTTTGTCGGCACCCCTTTTGTTTAAGCAGGTTTTGAGATCGACGCCGTTAGCAGGGTTACCCTTCCGGCTTGGCCTGGGCAGGGTTATGGACGCCATTGGTTATTCTTCAGGGCTCTTAGCCCCATTTGCATCTTGTCCGTAGTCGGACGCCCCATCGTTTTCAAGGTGATTTGAATCTTTGTATATTATATCTGTATTCTTGACTCTTTGAGTCGCTGTTATATATCTGTTCTGTGGGGCCCATCGAGGACTGTTGTGTAATGTTATTACTTCGTTTTCCACCCGCACGAAAGTGCCTGGTGGGCACCTTTGAATCGTTTCTATGCGGGTTTGGCGAATTTTGCTCAAACTTGCATAGGTCCGATTCTGAGGGTGTTACATAAACATATCATAGATACAAGCATCAAAGTCATGACATAATTAACCAAGTTTTGAGACAAGCACATTACACTAAGAATGACAACTATGCTCTCAAGAAGGTGCTCACAGAATAAGTGGTGACTCAACAAGGAAGTGAAAATATTTTGAAAAGTTTGAGAAGCTTCCAAATGCTGAAAGTATGGTACTCATTAGCTTTGAGCTCTCATTGCCCCTATCATAGGCATCTTTAGATGATTAAGGTGAAAGTGAGTTCCAATATGAGTTATATGCTTGACAGACCATAAACTGGAAATCTCATGTCCCTTGAGTACGAGGGCCGCTCCTCATGCTACTCAACTTTAGTACTGGTAAGTTCTTGTGATAGTAAATACATGTGTATCATAGAGAACCGCCAACAACGTACCCCTTGCACATGACATAGGAGCTATCCCATAATCAAAATGACAAGGCAAGCAAACAATGAGCATCTCAGCTATCTTTTTATTTGCTATTTGCATAGGTTTTTATTGAGGATGATTCACAAATTGCTCATTATGGTTATGCTGCAAGTTTCCACCATGATTAGGCATGGCTTAGGCTAGCGGCCCAGGCGTTTCTCTAACACACATATATAACTCCATGAACTTACAAGCTCCCCTTTTATTTCACACCGACGACATCTGCAAGCAAAAGAGCATAATATCAACTGGATATGTATCCATAAGTGTTGAAAGCGTTCCCCGTGACAGCATGGTTCTGCTAACTCCCAGCCTATAATTTGCAAGCATATAACTTTCATGGACAGTCACAATGGTTTAGGTTTATTAAGTGCAAGAAATAAAGTGTGCCATCAAGTTCGTGAGAGCTTTACTAACTAACTTTCTCAAATTAATCAAACATTTTATTTGGAAGAAAAAAAGGCATAATGAATATGCACTGAATAGCAAATGATGCTAGTAGGTAGGTATGCTAGACACTGTGGCAATATTGGTTTTGGGGAGTTGGATGCACAAGTAGATCTCATACTCAGTGCAAGTGAAGGCTAGCAATAGAGAGGGAACGGCAAATGAGAGACCAATAACTGTCATAATCATGCTTGCAACAAAACATGACTAATTATGGCATGAAAGTGATACAAGAACTCTGAAGCAAAATAAATCATCGAGGTTTACTGACTATTGTTTAGTCATATGCATGCATGAGCATGTGCCAAGTCGATTCACATGAAATATTCAGAGGAGGATACAACGATATCATACCAAGTTATGAATAAAACAATGCAAGCAAACATTCATATGACATGCTACAAACTATTAGCAAGCTGGAGCTAATCATAAGAGAGAAAGAACTAATAAGCATCCATAAATAACATACACCTTACATGAACAGACTAAGCATGCCCACAATGATGCGTATATGTACAAAAATGAAAACAAATAAGGTTCGTTACCAGCCTCTTACCACACCTCAAGTTGTCTTAATCTTTATTAGTGCTCTTCACTTGTGTTTCTTGAATAATAACATGAAACCAAACTCCATTGAGGACCGCTGAACCCTGCAAAGAACTTCACAAAACCAAAGAAGAACAACAAATATTTTTGGTGTTTTCGATTTTTTAAAGCAAGCACACAAAGAAAAAACAAACAAAGCAAAATCTTTTTCGATTTTTCTTAAGGCAAATGATGTCTACGCACTTCTATTCTTGTAGACAGTTGTTGGGCCTCCAAGTGCAGAGGTTTGTAGAATAGAAGCAAGTTTCCCTTAAGTGGATTACCCAAGGTTTATCGAACTCAGGGACGAAGTGGTCAAATATATTCCCTCTCAAGCAACCCTACAATCAAGATACAAGAAGTCTCTTATGTCCCCAACACACCCAATATAGGTGCACTAGTTCGGCGAAGAGATAGTGAAATACAAGTGGTAACGGTGCTAGAAAATAGCTTGATGATGAGGTAAAGACTAAAGGCAACAAGAAGGAAGCAAGCAAACATGCAACAGATCTAGTAGCAAACGGTGTTTAAATGTTTAGAAACAAGACCTAGGGAACATACTTTCACTAGTGAACACTCTCTCATATAAATATCCTCTCTTCATGATACTACTCTTTAACTACTCTCCGGTTGGACACTCTAATCCATGGTAGGGCCTTCCCTAATATAGATAACCCCACACTGTCACCTTGAGCGCTACTCCTTCCGTTCCGAAATATAAGACATTCTAGCTTTGTGAAACTAATGTATCTAGACACCTTTTAGGATATAGGTTCACTCCAAACCTCTACGAACCTATACACTAAAAGACGTCTAGATACATTTGATTCACAAAGCTAAAATGTCTTATATTTCCGAATAGAGGGAGTAGATGGTTCCAAAAAACATCACAATTTCATAAAGACATCCAACTCCAAATATAACTCATAACAAATATTCAATCTAGCCAAAGTGCCACACACGGTATGCCCGCTGTCACTTTCACACACGTGGGGGAAAACATAGATCTATTAAAGAACAAAGAGTATTTATGTAGACTCAAGCCTAAGTGCCACCATGGCGTGCACGCTGTCACTTTCACACACATGGGGAGAACAGATATCTAATAAAAGACTGGGAGCAACCAACTAAGAGAGAATAATGGCCATAATCATGTAGAGAAACAAAACATTACTAATCAAAGCATAGAGTGGTACTATAAGTCAAGGACTAAATGATCATAGAGGCTATGGTATCTTGTCATAGTCATAACATGGTGTGAGCATGTGCCAAGTCAACCCAAACAAAGCATCAAAGGAGAATACCACAACACTATGCTTTTGCATGCTAAAACAACGAATAATTTCTTCAAGGCACACTAAGAAATCCTAATTGTTTGGAACAAGTCATGCTACAACAATAATCCTAAGCATAAGGTTAAAACAACACATATCATGACATGCTAAAGTCTAAGTCACACTCAAAGCAAGCTCCTCTTGCACTATTCAAGTAAGAACTTTCTACTCCTTTCCAACACCAATCGACTTATTTGAAACAAATCACAATGATAATAATCAATAAATATCAGTGAGCTTGTCTCACAAATCCACAAAGACAAACTAAAAAGTTCTAAGAAAAAATCATAAGAAAACTAAGGCTAAACGTAGTGCTAGCAAAAGTGAACACTCACAAAACAATAAGAATGAAAACTAGAGTGTTCTGGGCAATGAAAATAGAGTGTGTCTCTCTCCAAAATAAGTGTGGTGTAACCAACCAACTTACTCAAGCAAACTAAGCAAACGGAAACCAAAAACGAAAACTAAGACGCTCCAAGAACAACACAAAAATGCATGAAACAATAAAAACGAAGTGTCTAGAAAGATCTGAGATTTTTATTGATGAAGAAGGGGATGCCTTGGGAATACCCAAGCTTTGACGCTTGTACCTCTTGAATATTTCTTGGGATGAGACGGGGTGGCATCCCCAAGCTTGAGCTTTTGTCCATTATTCATCTCATTACATCATTCTTTATCTACACCTGCAAATTTTCCTTCATACAAAACTTCACACAATCTTCATTAGCAACATTAGTGTATTCAAAAGATAATAGACCTTTGGATTTACTTTCAAAACAGCAAAACTTTCACTAAAGACACAAGATACTTTAGCAACTCCTTCAAAAAGCTCAATTTCCAAAAAATAACCCAAAAAGAAATCAATAAGAAGCAAATGCAAATAATGGCAGAAATCTGTCAAAACAGACCAGTAGGTAGAAACCGATTTTTTCGAAGACCTTATGTTGCTCAAATAAAAAAGTGTTGAACTAAAGAAAGTTATCTAACAAACTGTGGCATTTACTCGTAAATGTTCAGCTCAATCCAACTTATAGAGACTCCTCATGAATTTTTATGGTGGAGGAGAGAAATCTGTTTCAGGACAGCAACTCCCCAAATCTTACTTCCCTCTCATTAGAGGTCATTCTTGGCACAAAAAGCAAACAAAAAGGATAAGGAGAGGTAATTACTGAATTAATAACTTCCAAGACTCAAGGAAACTCTTGGGTTATCTCCCAACAAGTACTTTTCTTTACCGCCTTTAAGTTAGGCTTGATAGTTTGAGAAGATGCTCACATAAGAAATATGAATTGAAATAAAAGAGAGCATCAAGAAGCAAATTCAAAACACATTTAAGTCTAACCCACTTCCTATGCATAGGAATCTTTTTAGCAAATAAATCAAAGAAGCATATAGCAACAAGCATAGGAAAGCAAAACAAGTGCAACTTCAAAATTTTCAACATAAAGAGGGGAAACTTAATATTTTTTAGATGCATAAGACCATGTTTCCCTCTCTCATAATAACTTTCAGTAGCAACGTGAATAAAATTAACAATATAAATATCACATAAAACATTCTTATCATGAGCCACATGCATAAAATAATTATTACTCTCCACATAAGCATAGTCATTCTTATTAATCGTAGTGGGAGCAAATTCAACAACATAGATATCACTATTATTCTCATCACCATAATCATCAAATATAGGAGGCATATTGTAATCACAATAAATTTTCTCCACAATAGTAGGTGGACTGAAAATATCATATTCATCATTGTAATCATCATATATTGGAGGTTTGGTATCATCATAAGCAATAGAATAGCTATCTTCCAAAGCTGGGGGACTAAAAAGATCATTTTCATCAAAATTAGCTTCCCCAATATTAGACTTTTCCAAAGCATTAGCAACAATGGTGTCCAAAGAATTCATACTAATAACATTGCTATTAGCATGCAAATAAAGTTCCATAGGTTTTTAAATTTTCTCTTCAAACACTTCATGTCCTAACTCAAGATAAACAGTATAAAGATCTCTAATTTTGTTGTTGTTTTCCATTAAGCCTAACTAGTGAAAACAAGAAACAAAAAGACAAAACTGCAGAATCTAAAGGAAATAACTTCGAGCACTCACACCGAAAGATGTGATTACCTTTTACCTTACCTCCCCGGCAACGGCGCCAGAAAAGAGCTTGATGTCTACGCACTTCTATTCTTGTAGACAGTTGTTGGGCCTCCAAGTGCAGAGGTTTGTAGAACAGCAGCAAGTTTCCCTTAAGTGGATTACCCAAGGTTTATCAAACTCAGGGAGGAAGTGGTCAAAGATATTCCCTCTCAAGCAACCCTGCAATCAAGATATAAGAAGTCTCTTGTGTCCCCAACACACCCAATATAGGTGCACTAGTTCGGCGAAGAGATAGTGAAATACAAGTGGTAACCGTGCCAGAAAATAGATTGACGGTGAGGTAAAGACTAAAGGAAACAAGAAGGAAGCAAGCAAACATGCAACAGATCTAGTAGCAAACAGTGTTTCAATGTTAAGAAACAAGGCCTAGGGATCATACTTTCACTAGTGAATACTCTCTCATATAAATATCCTCTCTTCATGATACTACTCTTTAACTACTCTCCGGTTGGACACTCTAATCCATGGTAGGGCCTTCCCAAATCTAGAAAACCCCACACTGTCACCTTGAGCGCTACTCCTTTAGTTCCGAAATATAAGACATTCTAGCTTTGTGAAACGAATGTATCTAGACACCTTTTAGGATATAGGTTCACTCCAAACCTCTACGAACCTATACACTAAAAGACGTCTAGATACATTTGATTCACAAAGCTAAAATGTCTTATATTTCCGAATAGAGGGAGTAGATGGTTCCAACAAACACCACAATTTCATAAAGACATCCAACTCCAAATATAACTCATAACAAATATTCAATCTAGCCAAAGTGCCACACACGGTATGCCCGCTGTCACTTTCACACACGTGGGGGAAAACATAGATCTATTAAAGAACAAAGAGTATTTATGTAGACTCAATCCTAAGTGCCACCATGGCATGCACGCTGTCACTTTCACACACATGGGGAAAATCATAGATCTATTAAAGAACAATGAGTATTTATGTAGACTCAAGCCTAAGTGCCACCATGGCGTGCACGCTGTCACTTTCACACACATGGGGAGAGTAGATATCTAATAAAGCACTTGAGTAGCAAGGTAGATCTACTTGATTACAAAGCTCATGATCACAATATGACCATGCATAGAGAGAGATGAACACATAGCTACCGGTAGATCCCTTAGCTTCGAGGAAGAACTACTCCCTCCTCATCATGGGAATTAGCAACGGTGCGGTGACCCAGCATATCACTGCATGTGTAGTACACTATAGTCGTTGACATGACATCCATAGAACACCGTTCCGTAAATATCACATCCCTCAGAGTGGTACAACACAAACATTGCGGGTCCATATTACAAAAATACACACATTATTATTATTACAATACCGGAAGTTCAAGACTTCCAAAAGATTCAACTTACAAACCAAAATATAAAGTGTTTCAGCGGAATTTAAAAGTAGCAACTCCGACTAGGAGTTGAGCTCAGCAGCTTATTCTATAGAGTTCATGCTGCTCGGCTCTGTTGGTTACTACTAACTAGGGATACTTAGTTGGACTTGTTATCATCGACACCGTAGCGGATTTCGTAATCCACTCCTTCAACACCTCCGGACAGATCTGGTTCCTCGTAGAACACATCTTCTTGACATTCGGCTGCATACATTGGCACGTCTTCGTGATCCTCAGAGTCTAAGCAAGGGATCAAAGGAAAGAATGAGTAACAGCGTTACCCAACAAGTTCATTATATGCAAGGTGGGAAGTTTGATGCTCTAACTACCACCTCGGATTATAAATCCTTGGTACTATGCAATTTTTGTAAATCTTTCTTCAAAGATTGATTTTATTCTGAAAAACTATGACAATTAGCCTTCACAGGTTGACCAGAACTTTCATGGAGTTCCATTCCTGCCGCGTTCGCAGCTCCTTCCCGGAACAGGGAGTAACAAGTTACAATTCTTACACTCTGCAGAGGTGAGTTACTTTACCCATGAGAGATCAACTCCTTGTTGCACAACCGAGCGTACTTTCCCGTCCACAATTCCATGATGTGGGGCCCAGTAGTTGGTCCAAGCCAATCACTGCCCCCTTCGCGACCTCGCATGCCTCCTTGGTGTACACCATGCCCACATAATGAATTACGGCAATGGTTTGTACAAACCGTTAGATGCCAGAACTATCGTGGGACGATGAGGGTTCCCACCCATATGCTGCATATCCTCTATGAATTACCAATTAATATGCACGCTACGAGGATAACATCCACGACCTGCACATCCGTCTTCATGCAAGAGGAAGAAGATACAGCTGACTTCTTTGTCCCATTCCAAATCTCATGGCTAACGCGTAATATACGGGGCTAGAATCACTGATGTCAGGGGTTATTAAATCCCTACTTGATCATCATTGTTGCAAATAGAACCCTAAGTTCTATTGCTCCATTATATCACCACTTAAGATGATATCTATGATTTATTTATTTGTGAAAATAATATTTTCTTTCTTTTATAATATTTATGATAACACTCAATTTGCAAATACTTTGATAAAGACTCTTCAAAGGACATGAGCAAGTGATGAACTTGCCTTGTGATGGCAAGGTAGTGAAGTCTGATGCTTGCACTGGACCTTGAGCTTCTATGTCTACAAAAACATCATTATTGCCAGGTAAGGACAATATTTAAAGAAGCAAAATGATTAAGCAATAATGTAATGCATCATTTAACTTGATATGCATTTACCCCATTATTATAAAAAGTTCTTTTTAATAATAAAGGATTTATAAATATTACTTTTTAATATTAAAACATATATTGAATTATTTTATTTTATTTTCCTTTTATTGGTTTAATAATTCTTTTAGGATTTAGCACTTTATATATCAAAAATTGTTATTAAATATTTATTTAGTATTTTCAAAAATACCAATATTAATATATTATGAAATTGATTTTTATTTATTTTTATCATATTTCATTAATTTTGTAAAATTCCATATGGAATATAAAACTTACAAAATTCTTAATAAAATTTAAATTTCTAAAATTTGATATCTTATTTTATTTGGATAGTGTAGATTATTGTGAATCCAAAAATATTTTATTTATAATTTTTGGACTTTTATTTTATTTTATAGGATTTAATTAAGTTCAGGGGTATTTCGGTCTTTTCCTATTTATTAGAACATGCCTTAAAGGTTTTTGGGCTGGCTTAATCTTATTGGGCCCTGGTGGCCCATTATACATAGTCAAAATCGCCACCTCAAATGGGTCTGGCCCAACTCAGCCCACTTCCCTACTGCCTCTCTCCCTCGAGCTCATTCCTCTCCTCCTCTGACCTCGACCCCGTGTCGGTGATGTCACCGCCGGCGATTCCCGCCATCGTGGACCGTTCTAGTCGCCGCCGTGGTGCGGTAGGAGGTTGTCGACTACGCCCATCCTTTGTATCCAATTAGATTTGAGTATGGGGCTCTCCTGCAATGGATCAATGTCATCCCGAACCCTCGGGTTTGGGGGTTGGCGTGGATCCTGGTGCTGCCGCTGTCATCGTGCGTCGTGGTGATGCTCCTCGACTCTATGCGTGTTCATGGTCGTCGTCGTGGCGTTGTATGGGTTGTAGCGCCCCTCCTAGGGTGCTCCCCGTGCCGCCATGGACGTCGGCCACCTCTGCTTCCTCTTCTAGTCTTCAGCGATGACCTTTGGTGAGTTCTGTTTCTCTCCCCTGATGCTCTCTATGCTCGCTCATCCTATGCTAGATGTTGGCAGTGACCTCTCTGGTTACTGTCTTGTCCTGATTATGATGATTTATTCCATTTAGGGTTCTTATCATGTGGTTGATCATATACTAGATGAATTAGATCATGTGTGGATGGTCTGTAAGCATTCTAAATGGTATTATCCTGAGGCTTGTTGCTTGAGATGAACTATAATGGTTATGGTGGATTATTAGATGATTTTATGCTTTGTTTGTTGGATATATGCCCTAGAGGCAATAATAAATGTAGTTATTATTATATCTTTGTGTTTATGATAAATGTTTACATTCATGCTATAATAGTATTAACAAGGAAACATTAATACTTGTGTGATTTGTAAACTAAAATAGAGTCCCTAGTAAAGCCTCTTTATAATACTAGCTTGTTGGTTAATAAATGATTGTGGTTTCCCTATCATGAACATTGAGATGTTATTAACAACAAGATCATATCGTTAGGAGAATGATATGGTGGACATACTCCTATAGATAAGCGTAGCATAAAGATCAAGTCATTTTAATAGTTCAATTGCTATATGCTTTCTGATACATAGTAACCTAATTCCTTCGACCATGAGATCATGCATATCACCTTCACCGGAAGGATGCTTTGATGACATCAAACACCACACCGTAACTGAGTGGCTATAAAGGTGGCATTGAGTGTTCGAAAAGTATTGGTTGAGACACATGGATCAAGAGTGGGATTTGTCCATCCATATGACGGATATATATACTCTGGGCCCTCTTGGTGGAATGTCATCCAATTAGCTTGCAATCATGTGATTGGCTCATAAGGGATCACATATCACGGGAACGAGAAAAGAGTACTTATCAGTAATGAGGTTGAACTAGGTATGCAGAGATACCGACGATCATAACCTTGGATAAGTAAACTATCGTGAGACAAAGGGAAATTGGTATCTTATGTAAGTGGTTCATTCGATCGCAAAGTAATCGTAGAAATATGTGGGAGCCATATGAATTTCCAGATTCCTCTATTGGTTATTGTTCCGAGAAGTGTCTCGATCATGTCCGCATAATTCACGAACCGTAGGGAGACACACTTAAGGATTCGACATTGTTTGAGTAGTTATGGAATGACGAGAAAGAGACCAAATGTTGTTCGGAGTCTCGGATGAGATCCGGGATATCATGAGGAGATCCGGAGTGGTCCGGAGAATAAGATTCATATAAGGAAAGTCTTGTTTTGGAGTTGGAGAATGGTTCCGGTGTTTTCATTGGGAATGTTCTAGAAGGTTCCGGAATGTCCGGCACTCCGGACGGGAAGGGTACATGAATGTGTCATACCAAGTTGGAATGATTGCATCATGTAATAAGTGTCATCGCTGAACAAAATAAAGGGTTTAATCAAATCCTAGTTTGAAAAGTCAAACGCCAATTTGAAAAAGTCAAACGGCTATTTTGGGAAGTGGAGGGAAGTGGGAAACCGAGTTGGGGAGGAGTTCCTCCTCCTCCGCCGGCCCACTAGGGATCCGAGTTGGGGAGGGACTCCCTCCCCTTGGTCGGCGCCTTCCACCTATAAAGGGAGGGGCAGGGCTGCCCCTCCTAGCACACAAGTTCTCCACCCCAACCCCAAACCCTGGCCGCCACCTCCTGTTGCCGCCGCCTAGGGCTCCCCTAGCCGCCGACTTGGGCAAACCCCAAGCCCTAGCCGCCGGCCCTAGCACCCCTCCTTGGTGTGTCTAAACCCTAGATCGCCGGGGAGCTCTCTCATAGTCCACTATACTCACTCCGGCTTAAGGCGAAGACCTGCGAGATCTCCCCTCTACTTCCGGTACCCACTGTTGTCTTTGGAATCGCGAGGAGAGTGCTACAACCTCCGCTGCCTGCTAGAACAAGGGAGAGGAAGGTCTTTTTCGAGTACCGAACGTGTGACCGAATGGAGCGCTAACGCAGCCTTGGGAAGGATCGCTCTCGCGATCTTGAGATCGGGAAGAATCGACTACATCACCCACGAGAATCTGCTCTCGTTAAACACTTTGGAATCTTCGAGGGTGAGTTATTCCATCGACTCGTTGCTACAATCTAGTAGATAGATCTTGGCTTGTTTGTTTGTATGCGATAGAATTTTTTTGTTTTCCATGCTACGAAACCCTATAGTGGTATCAGAGTCGTGTCTATCTGTAGATCTGTTGCACGAGTAGAACACAATGGTCATTGTGGGCGTTGATGCTTTTATTGTCGATTGCTTCTTGTGTACTTTGCATCTTGCGGGATGTTGGGATGAAGCGGCCCGGGCTAACCTTACATGACATCGTTCATGAGACTTGCTCCATGCTTGACATGCAACTTGTATTGCATAAGTGGCTTTGCGGGTGCCTGTTTCTCCTAGCATAGTTAAGATCCAATTTACAATGGGTGATTGACAATACTGGTATAAATGTTGTGGTTCTTGTTCGTAAGTTAGAACGACACTTATTTAAAGCCCCAAACCACGTAAAACATGCAAAGAAAGTAGAGGCGTCTAACTTTTTTTGCAGGGGTGTGCAGTGATGTGATATGGCCATGATTGTGATTATATTTGATGTATGCAATGTTCCTTATTGTAAGTTGGCAACCGGCAGGAGCCATATGGTTGTCTTTAATTTTGTTAAGACCCGCGTGTCTATTCAAAGTAGTTGTAATAGTTGAAGCCGGTGGACGACAACCATGGAGAAGCGTCCTTGACCTTGATGCAATGCCGGTGATGATGGAGATCATGTTCGTGCTTGAAGATGGAGATCGGAAGCACAAAGAAGAAAGGCCATATCATATCACATATTATGAATTGCATGTGATGTTAATCCTTTATGCATCTTGTATTGCTTAGTTAACAACGGTAGCATTATAAGATGATCCCTCATGCACATGAATTTCAAGTCATAAAGTGTTCACCCTTAGTTAGCACCATTTCTAAAGCTTGTTGTTTCGAAGCACCACGTGATGATCGGGTGTGTTAGATTCTGCAAGTGTATACAACGTGAGCAAGCCAGATTTGCTCATGCGGAAACTAAGGTTTGATCTTGACGAGCCTAGCATGTACAGACATGGTCTCGGAACACGGATCAACAAAAGGTAAAGCATGAGTCATATAGTAGATATGATGAACATGTTGATTGTTCGCCATTGAAGTTACATCAACTCTCGTGATGATCGGTTTTGATGTGGTGGATTTGGTTTGTGTGATCACTAAAACAATGTAAGGGATATTGTTTTGAGTGGGAGTTCACCTAGATTAATTTAACTATTAATTAGAACTCAATTTGTCATAAACTTAGTCTAAACTATTGAAAATATGTTGTAGATCAATAGCGGCCCCTACCATCAATTTTAATGTGTTCCTAGAGAAAGAAAAGTTGAAAAACAATGGAAGCAACTTCGCGGATTGGTTCCGCAATTTGAGGATTGTCCTCACAGCTGGTAATTTGACCTATGTGCTGGATGCACCGCTGGGTGACCCACCTGCAGCTACTGCTACCGACGAAGTAAAGAATGTTTACCTCGCTCGGAAGACTCAGTACTCCACAGTTCAGTTTGCTATCTTGTATGGTTTAGAATCGGAGCTTCAGAAAAGGTTTGAGAATTCAAACCCACATGATATTGTCCGTGATCTCAAATTGATCTTTGACACTCATGCGGCAATTGAGAGCTATGAGGCTTCTGAAAAGTTCTTTAACTGCAAGATGGAAGAGGGCAGCTCCGTCAGTGAGCATGTGCTTAAGATGTCTAGGCACGCAAACAAACTTCAAAGCTTGGGTATAGTGATTCCTAATGCTTTGGGGATTTATCGTGTCCTCCAATCACTACCACCAAGTTACAAGAACTTTGTGATGAACTACAATATGCAAAACATGAACAAGCAGTTGCCAGAACTGTTTGCTATGTTAAAATCTGCAGAAGTGGAGATCAAGAAAGAGCACCAAGTGTTGATGGTCAATAAGACCACCAAATTCAAGAAAGGCATGTCTAAGCAAAAGGGACACTTCAAGAAGGGTGGTAAGAAAGTTACCGCGCCAACGAAGAAGACCAAGGCTGGACCTAAGCCTGATACTGAGTGCTTTTACTGCAAGGGAGAAGGTCACTGGAAGCGGAATTGCCCAAAGTACTTGGCGGATTTTAAGAACGGCAACATCAAGAAGAAAGTTATATCCGATATACATGTTATTGATGTGTATTTCACTAGTACTCGTAGTAGTGCCTGGGTATTTGATACTGGTTCGGTTGCTCATATTTTTAACTCGAAACAGGTGTTGCAGAATAAACGGAAGCTAGCGAAGAACAAGGTGACGATGCGCGTTGGAAATGGATCAAAGGTTGATGTGATCGCGGTCGGCATGCTACCCCTTCATCTACCATCGGGATTAGTTTTATACTTAAATAATTGTTATCTGGTGCCTGCGTTAAGCATGAACATTATATCGGGATCTTGTTTATTGCGAGACGGTTACTTTTTTAAGTCCGAGAATAATGGTTGTTCGATTTATATGAGTAATATGTTTTATGCACATGCACCTTTGATGGATGGTCTATTCTTATTGAATCTCGATAGTGGAAATACACATATTAATAACATTGAGGCTAAACGTTTGAAATCGAGCGATAACTCGACCTATATGTGGCACTGTCGTCTTGGTCACATTGGAGTGAAGCGTATGAAGAAACTCCATTCCGATGGACTTCTTGAATCACTTGATTTCTAATCACTTGAAAGATGTGAAGCATGTCTGATGGGTAAAATGACTAAGACTCCATTTTCTGGTATGATGGAGCGAGCTACGGACTTATTGGAAATCATACATACCGATGTGTGTGGTCCAATGAGTGTAGCATTGCGCGGTGGTTATCGTTATGTTCTTACCTTCACGGATGACTTGAGTAGATATGGGTATATCTATTTCATGAAACATAAGTCCGAAACTTTCGAGAAGTTTAAGGAATTTCAAAGTGAGGTAGAGAATCAACGTAACAAGAAGATTAAATTTCTACGTTCTGATCGTGGAGGTGAATATCTAAGTTACGAGTTTGGCGAGCATTTGAAGAAATGCGGAATACTTTCACAATTGACACCGTCGGGAACACCACAGCGTAATGGTGTGTCCGAACGTCGTAATCGAACTCTCTTAGATATGGTTCGTTCTATGATGTCACTTATAGATTTACCGCTATCATTTTGGGGTTATGCATTAGAAACAGCCGCATTCACTTTAAATAGGGCACCATCTAAATCCGTTGAAACGACACCGTATGAATTATGGTTTGGGAAGAAACCTAAATTGTCGTTCCTTAAAGTTTGGAGATGCGAAGCCTATGTAAAGAAGTTACAGCCGGACAAGCTTGAACCCAAAGAGGAAAAATGCGTCTTCATAGGATACCCGAACGAAACTATTGGGTATACCTTCTATCATAGATCCGAAGGCAAAATCTTTGTTGCCAAGAATGGATCCTTTCTAGAGAAGGAATTTCTCTCGAAAGAAGTGACTGGAAGGAAAGTAGAACTCGACGAGGTTGTCGAACCTTCTCTCGAAATTGCGAGTAGCGCAGCACTGGAAGAAGTTCCTATGGTACCTACACCAATAAGAGAGGAAGCTAATGATGATAATCATGAAACTTCGATTATAGTTGCTATAGAGCCTCGCAAGTCAATGAGAACTCGTACCACTCCAGATTGGTATGATCCCGTTATGAGTGTCATGTTGGTGGACAACACCGATGACCCTGCGACATATGAGGAAGCGATGATGAGCCCAGATTCCAATAAATGGCAAGAAGCCATGAAATCCGAGATTGGATCCATGTACGAAAACCAAGTATGGACTTTGATGGACTTCTGGGATGGCGGAAGGCTATCGAGAACAAATGGATTTTCAAGAAGAAAAGCAGATCTTGATGGTAATGTATTCGTCTATAAAGCTCGACTTGTCGCAAAAGGGTTTCGACAAATTCAAGGAGTTGACTACGATGAGACTTTCTCACCTGTAGCGAAGCTAAAGTGTGTGAGGATTATGTTAGCAATCGCTGCATATTATGATTATGAGATATGGCAGATGGATGTCAAAACAGCATTCCTCAATGGAGACATTGATGAAGAGTTGTATATGATGCAACCCAAAGGTTTTGTCGATCCTAAAGATGCTAACAAGGTATGCAAACTTCAACCGTCCATCTATGGATTGAAGCAAGCATCCCGAAGTTGGAATCAACTTTTTGATAAGGTGATCAAAAGTTTTGGTTTTATACAAACTTATGGAGAAGCTTGTATTTACAAGAAAGTGAGTGGGAGCTCTGTAGCATTCTTAATACTATATGTAGATGACATATTGTTGATTGGGAATGATGTAGACCTTCTTAATATTGTCAAGGAATATTTGAATAATAGTTTTTCAATGAAGGATCTTGGCGAAGCAGCTTACATATTAGGTATAAATATTTATAGAGATAGATCGAGACGCCTAATATCATTGTCACAAAGTACATATTTTGACAAAGTTCTAAAGAGGTTTGGAATGGAAGATAGCAAGAAAGGGTTCTTGCCCATGTTGCCCAATACGACCTTGAGTAAAACTCAAAGTCTGACAATGATAGAAGATAGAGAAAGGATGAGTAAGACTCCCTATGCCTCAGCCATAGGATCTCTAATGTATGCCATGCTATGTACTAGACCCAACATTGCATATGTTGTTAGTTTAACTAGCAGATATCAAAGTGATCCAGGAGTGGATCATTGGACAGCGGTCAAAAACATCCTTAAGTACTTGAGAAGAACTAAGCATATGGTTCTTTCTTATGGAGGTGATGAACAGCTCATTGTTAATGGTTACACCGATGCTAGTTGGAACACCGATCCGGATGATTCTAAATCACAATCTGGATACGTATTTACTTTGAATGGTGCAGCAGTTAGCTGGAGGAGTGCAAAGCAAAGCGTTGTGGCGAGATCTTCAACTGAATCGGAATACATGGCTGCTTCAGAGGCTTCACAAGAAGCGATATGGATGAAAGATTTCATTACAGAGCTGGGTGTGGTTCCTAGTGCGCTGGACCCAATGTCTATCTACTGTGATAATATGGGCGCCATAGCCAATGCGCAAGAACCAAGGTCACACAAGAAGCTGAAGCATATCAAGCTACGGTTTCACGCTATTCGAGAACATGTCCAAGATGGGGACATAAAGATTTGCAAAGTACACACAGATCTGAATCTGGCGGATCCGTTGACTAAACCTCTCCTGAGGGCAAAACATGACCAACACCAAACTGCCATGGGTGTTCGGTATATTACCATGTAATCTAGATTAGATGACACTAGTGCAAGTGGGAGACTGTCGGAGATATGCCCTAGAGGCAATAATAAATGTAGTTATTATTATATCTTTGTGTTTATGATAAATGTTTACATTCATTCTATAATAGTATTAACAAGGAAACACTAATACTTGTGTGATTTGTAAACTAAAATTGAGTCCCTAGTAAAGCCTCTTAATAATACTAGCTTGTTGGTTAATAAATGATTGTGGTTTCCCTATCATGAACATTGAGATGTTATTAACAACAAGATCATATCGTTAGGAGAATGATATGGTGGGCATACTCCTATAGATAAGCGTAGCATAAA
The DNA here is from genome assembly GCA_030063025.1 of Avena longiglumis. NCBI lineage: Eukaryota > Viridiplantae > Streptophyta > Magnoliopsida > Poales > Poaceae > Avena > Avena longiglumis. The sequence goes on along the minus strand of CP125978.1, from coordinate 216,183,928 downwards.
GATCAAGTCATTTTAATAGTTCAATTGATATATGCTTTCTGATACATAGTAACCTAATTCCTTCGACCATGAGATCATGCATATCACCTTCACCGGAAGGATGCTTTGATGACATCAAACACCACACCGTAACTGGGTGGCTATAAAGGTGGCATTGAGTGTTCGGAAAGTATTGGTTGAGACACATGGATCAAGAGTGGGATTTGTCCATCCATATGACGAATAGATATACTCTGGGCCCTCTCGGTGGAATGTCATCCAATTAGCTTGCAAGCATGTGACTGGATCACAAGGGATCACATATCACGGGAACGAGAAAAGAGTACTTATCAGTAACGAGGTTGAACTAGGTATGCAGAGATACCGACGATCATAACCTAGGATAAGTAAACTATCGTGAGACAAAGGGAAATTGGTATTGTATGTAAGTGGTTCATTCGATCGCAAAGTAATCGTAGAAATATGTGGGAGCCATATGAATTTCCATATTCCTCTATTGGTTATTGTTCGGAGAAGTGTCTCGATCATGTCCGCATAATTCACGAACCATATGGAGACACACTTAAGGATTCGACGTTGTTTGAGTATTTATGGAATGATGAGAAAGAGACCGAATGTTGTTTGGAGTCTCGGATGGGATCCGGGATATCACGAGGAGATCCGGAGTGGTCCGGAGAATAAGATTCATATAAGGAAAGTCCTGTTTCGGAGTTGGAGAATGGTTCCGGTGTTTTCATCGGGAATGTTCTAGAAAGTTCCGGAATGTCCGGCACTCCGGAGGGGAAGGGTACATGAATGTTTCATACCAAGTTGGAATGATTGTATCATGTAATAAGTGTCGTCGCTGAACAAAATAAAGGGTTTAATCAAATCCTAGTTTGAAAAGTCAAACGCCAATTTGAAAAACTCAAACGGCTATTTTGGGAAGTGGAGGGAAGTGGGAAACCGAGTTGGGGAGGAGTTCCTCCTCCACCGTCGGCCCACTAGGGATCCGAGTTGGGGAGGGACTCCCTCCCCTTGGCCGGCGCCTCCCACCTATAAAGGGAGGGGCAGGGCTGCCCCTCCTAGCACACAAGTTCTCCACCCCAAAACCCTAGCCCGGCGCCGCCACCTCCTTTTGCCGTTGCCGCCTAGGGCTCCCCTAGCCGCCGACTTGGGCAAACCCCAAGCCCTAGCCACCGGCCCTAGCACCCCTCCTTGGTGTGTCTAAACCCTAGATCGTCGGGAAGCTCTCTCATAGTCCACCATACTCGCTCCGGCTTAAGGCGAAGCCCTGCGAGACCTCCCCTCTACTTCCGGTACCACGCCGTTGTGCTGCCGGAATTGCGAGGAGAGTGCTACAACCTCCGCTGCCTGCTGGAACAAGGGAGAGGAAGGTCTTCGTCGAGTACTGAACGTGTGACCGACTGCGGGAGCGCTGTCGAAACGCAGCGCCGGAAGGATCGTCTACACGATCTTGAGATCGAGAAGAGTACGACTACATCACCCACGAGAATCCGCTCTCGTTAAACACTTTGGAATCTTAGAGGGTGAGTTATTCCATTGACTCGTTGCTACAATCTAGTAGATAGATCTTGGCTTGTTTGTTTGTATGCGATAGAATTTTTTTGTTTTCCATGCTACGAAACCCTACATGGTTTGCATATGATTTAGATGGTATAGTTGCTTTGGAACCAATGCTTGGTAAAGTCAGTGGCTTGGTAACTTTCCACTATCATTTCTTGGTTTATGATCATGATTATGGTGTGATGAAACCACTATCTTAGTGTTGTTGGCTTGAGAATTAATGTGTGGTTTGAGATCATCACAGTGAAGATTAACATAGGAATATCCTAATTATGATTCCTGTATTAATAGGAAAATGATTAGTAAGTTAATTGATTGAATCTGTGATGATTAAATGTTTATCCTGATTCATGTAGAATTGTTCTTGTGACACCATCTTGGTATGGCACACAAGATTGATTCTAATCCATTGATTGGGTTGATTTAAGCTTAAGACAAGCTTAGCTTTAAAAGATAAATGGAAATGTTCTTTTTTGAAATCCCTAAGACCAATGATGTTGTCTGAGGCTTAGGGGTTTAGGCCTTATCTAGTGGATTCATATAGATAGACCTGGTAGTGGTACCAGTTATTGTTTCTTGAATCAAAGCTTGGAGAAAAATGATAGTAGGCTTGATCATTATATGGATCCAAAAGATTAGCTTCTAAGGTGCTACCCTTATCTTAGGGATGTGCCTAGAATTTAAATCTTAGCTATATTTTTGCTTGGATTGAAATATATAGCTTGACAACCAAATCAATGATGTTGTTCTGAGTCTTGGTTGGATCCTTCTACTTTGTTGTTTTCTTTTAAAGTTTAATATCTCAATGATGGATTCACCCCACTTGGGTGTTTTCTGAGAGTTTGTTTCATAAAACAACACATGCTTCTGTCTAGATAATATGATTAGATCATGTGAAGGTTTTATGATACTCACCACAAAAACTGATGATTAAGATGTTGGGTGATGATGTTGATCTTGTTTTGTTGATCTCCTTTGCTTGACCTGGAGCTAGCCTGCTCCTCCTAGCTCCTGGACTTGATCTTGTTGTCCACCTGATCCTTTCCCCTCCTTATGTCACCATCCTGGTGATGAGATCTTGGCTTTGGGTTGGTTTGGTTGCTGGCTATTGTGCTTGGTTTAGCGGCTGGCTGTTATTCTATGTGAGTAGTGAAGAGATGCACTAGTGCCTATCCATGGCTATGCTGATGGTTTTGTGTGTTGGAGTTGTGCTGTGAAGCTGACATCACATCACATGCAATTAGGTGTGTGTCCTGCTTGTGTGCTTGCTGTGCACTTGTGGATATGCTTTGGAGTTGAGAGTTACTTTGATCTGATTACTTTTACCTGGCTGGTGAAACTTACCCCTCCTTGCTGTCAATTTGACCCTTTGGCTTAAAATTTATGAAAGATAGATTCTTTCATATTGGTGAAACTTGCCCCTTTTATAAATTTCTTAATGATGAAACTTGTTTAGTGCACCTCACTGACATGTCTGAGAGTAAAACAGTTCTAACCCTAACTTTTATTATTGTTTTGTTAGTGTCTGTCTTGCAGGTACAAATTTGAAGATGAAGATTTTAGTTTAGGTTTTTCTTTATAGGATAGTTAATGTAATCTTCTTTATTCTTTTGTAATTTTTATTTTATTATTTTGTAATCTTCATTTTATTCTTTTGTAATAAGGATTATATGATTTTCAATAAAGAAATATTTTTATTCTTTATTCATTTGTTATTGTGAAGTTTGGAGATGATTTCAATAAGTTACATTTTTGTAACTTTTTTATGTATTGAAAATATGAAATAAGTTTTCATATTCTTAATTGTTTTCTTTGGATAAAGTTTGAGTTATAATAATTAACTCTTAATTAAATCAAGATTCAAACCTTGTTCCTAATTCATTTGAATTATAATTCAAACACTCAAGTTTAAAATTCAAATTCACTTTACAAACACATAATTCCTCAAAGATCATATCAAAGTCTATAGCAATCATCCTTTAAGACTAAACCTAATCTCAAAGTATGAAAGAAACCTTGATCACTTTACGTTTTTATTTGACAAAAAAATTACCCACATTTTCACAGATGAATGCATGTAACGTTCCAAATTCCTAAATCTACCCTTCGTTAGTTCCTAAATGCTTGGATGTTACAAACAGTGATGAAGATGGTGGTGGCGATCGATGGAGATGGCTCCGGGGGCACTTCCCCGTCCCGGTAGGGTGCCGAAAAAGAGAATTTCTGTTCCCCGAATCTCCCCTTCGGTGGTGGCGGCGTTGTGGAGGTTTTCATGGATTTCCGCCAGATGCCCTAGGGTTTTTGGGTCGGAGGCTTCTTATAGGCGCAGGAATCAAGGTCGGTGGGGGTCCAGGGGGCCCACACCCCCTATGGGCGCCTCCAGGGCTTGCCCGCGCCTAGGGGGTGCGGACACCCTATGGCCCCCCTCCGGCTCTGATTCGTGGTTCCGTGTTGGTCTGGGAAAAATAATAACTTTGGGTTTTGTCCCGTTCAATTCCGAGAATATTGATTTTCTGCCTTTCTGGAACCAAAAACAGAAGAAAACAGGCAACTGGCACTGTGGCATCTTGTCAATAGGTTAGTACCAGAAAACATATAAAAACACCTCAAAGTGTAGGCAAAGCAAAGCAAAGTAGATACTAAAGAAGCATGGAGCATCAAAAATTATAGATATGTTTCCAACGTATCAAGCATCCCCAAGCTTAGCTCCTGCTCGTCCTAGAGTAGGTAAGTGATAAAAAGAATAAGTTTTGAGGTGACATGCACCATCAAAACCAAGATCAAACCATTTGCACGCATTGAAATCTAGGAACAAAGAACCCTAAACATGTGCATGAAAGATGGAGTTCTAACAATAGGACATAGTAACTATGCATGGAACATGAAAGGCTACAAACAAAGATCATGAATAACATGCATTGAGAAACGTTTGTTTGTTTCACATACAGAAAACAAGGCATAGTGGCAATCAGCTTGTCCCTCATGGAGTAGAAAATTGATGCATATGACACCTTCAAAGTTCACAAGGGTGACTAGAAACAAATAGCACAAGAAGAAGTAATATCAACAATATGCATCAATCAATAAGTTTTGGGACACTGCACACAGGATGACAACTATGCCCTCTTAATGGTGCCTAAAGGTAGAAGGTGGAGACTCAATAATAGTGGAAGAAGGGCCCTTCATCAGGGAAGCAGGGATTTCAAGTTTCAAAAAGAGCTTCCAAAAATTATGGTACTTGTTAGCTTTCATCCCTCATTGCCCCCACCATAAGCATCTTGAAGTGATTAAGGTTAAAGTGACAAAGATGGAGTATATGCTTGACAAAGTATAAGTTGGCAATCTCAAGTCCCTTGAATACGAGGACCACACCTCATGCATACTCAACTTCAGTCACAGGTAAGTTCTTGTCATTGTAAGTATTTTCATATCATTGAGGACTGCCAGCGGGGTACCCCTTGCACATGGTACAGGAGCTTTCCCATAACCAAAATGACAAGGCAAGCCGAAAATGAGCATCTCAGCGATCTTTTTATTTACTATATGCATAGCTTTTTATTGAGGATGCTTCATAGACAGCTCACTATGGTGATGCTGCAAGTTTCCACCATGATTAGACATGGCTTAGGCTAGCGGCCCAGGCATTTCTCTAACACAGGATACAAACTCCATGGACTTACAAGTTCCCTATTTATTTCACACCGGTGACATCCATAGACAAGAGAGCATGATATCAACTGAGTATAAAGTACAAGTGCTATGTTGAAAACGTTCCCCATGACAGCACGGTTCTGTTAATTCCAACGTATAAGTGCAAGCATATACAACAAAGATGTCACAATCGTTCAAGTTTATTTGGGTCAAAGAATATAAATTGTGCCATAAAGTTCGTGAGGGATTTAATCACTAAGTTTTCACATAACAAAATAGTTTTAAATTGGGATATAGTTGAAAACAAGAATATACTTGGAATGGTGTAACACACCATGCATAGGATTTTATAGTGGACACTTTGGAATAACTTGGTTTCTTGGGAGTTGGAGGCATGAGTAGAACTTACTCATACAAGTGGAGGCTAGCAAAAGACTGGGAGCAACCAACTAAGAGAGCATAATGGCCATAATCATGCAGAGCAACAAAACATTACTAATCAAAGCATAGAGTGGTACTATAAGTCAAGGACTAAATGATCATAGAGGCTATGGTGACTTGTCATAGTCATAACATGGTGTGAGCATGTTCCAAGTCAACCCAAACAAAGCATCAAAGGAGAATACCACAACACTATGCTTTTGCATGCTAAACAACGAATAATTTTTCAAGGCACAATAAGCAATCCTAATTGTTTGTAACAAGTCATGCTACAACAATAATCACTAAGCATAAGGTTAAAACAACACCTAGCATGACATGCTAAATTCTAAGTCACAGTCAAAGCAAGCTCCTCTTGCACTATTCAAGCAAGTACTTTCTACTCCTTTCCAACACCAATCGACTTATTTGAAACAACTCACAATTATAATAATCAATAAAGATAAGTGAGCTTGTCTCAAAAATCCACAAAGAAGAACTAAAATGTTCTAAGCAAAAAGCATAAGAAAACTAAGGCTAAACACAGTGCTAGCAAAAGTGAACACTCACAGAACAATAAGAATGAAAACTAGTGTTCTAGGCAATGAAAATAGAGTGTGTCTCTCTCCAAAAGAAGTGTGGTGTAACCAACCAACTTAATCAAGAAAACTAAGCAAACAAAAACCAAAAACGAAAACTAAGACGCTCCAAGAACAACACAACAATACATGAAACAATAAAAACGAAGTGTCTAGAAAGACCTGAGATTTTTATTAATGAAGAAGGGGATGCCTTGGGAATCCCCAAGCTTTGAAGCTTGTACCTCTTGAATATTTCTTGGGGTGATACGGGGTGGCATCCCCAAGCTTGAGCTTTTGTCCATTCTTCATCTCATTACATCATTCTTTCTCTACACCTGCAAATTTTCCTTCATACAGAACTTCACACAATCTTCATTAGCAACATTAGTGTGTTCAAAAGATAATATACCTTTGGGTTTACTTTAAAAACAACAAAACTTTCACTAAAGACACAAGCTACTGTAGCAACTCCTTCAAAAAGCTCAATTTCCAAAAAAGAACCCAAAAAGAAATCAATAAGAAACAAATGCAAATAATGACAGAAATCTGTCAAAACAGACCAGCAAGTAGAAACCGATTTTTTCGAAGACCTTATGTTGCTCAAATCAAAACGTGTTGAACTAAATAAAGTTAGATAACATAAAGTGGGATTTATTCGTAAATTTTCAGCTCAATCCGACTTACAGAGACTCCTCATGAATTTTTATGGTGGAGGATAGAAATCTATTTTAGGACAGCAACTCCCCAAATCTTACTTCCCTCTCATTAGAGGTCATTCTTGGCACAAAAAGAAAACAAAAACAATAAGGAGAGGTAATTACTGAAATAATAACTTCCAAGACTCAAGGAAACTCTTGGGTTTATCTCCCAACAAGTACTTTTCTTTAGCGCCTTTAAGTTAGGCTTGATAGTTTGAGAAGATGCTCACATAATAAATATGAATTGAAATAAAAGAGAGACTCAAGAAGAAAATTCAAAACACATTTAAGTCTAACCTACTTCCTATGCATAGGAATCTTGTAAGCAAATAAATCAAAGAAACACATAGCAACAAGCATAGGAAAGCAAAACAGGTGCAACTTCAAAAATTTCAACATAAAGAGGGGAAACTTAATATTTTTGAGATGCATAAGACCATGTTTCCCTCTCTCATAATAACTTTAAGTAGCAACGTGAATAAAATTAACGATATAAATATCACATAAAACATTCTTATCATGATCCACATGCATAAAATAATTATTACTCTCTGTAACATCCCAAAAATATTAAACATGCATCATCAAATGCTAATCATCAAAATTAGGGTTAACAAAACTTTCCTATCTAAAAATATGAGAGCATTCATATGTATGCGTATTTAAAATCAGGATTCTTTTGAATTGCCATGGTTCTGTGTTTCTTTGCTTGTAAAATGATTCTTAGGGGAAATAAACATCATCTAAATCATTCCCAAACTTTTCCCAAAGACAAACAACTCAAAATGAACAAATGATGTGAATGGTCACTTTGGCCAAATTAACTCTCATGCCTACTTTGGCTATTCCAAGCACTCAAAACTTAACAGAAACATTTGTGGATCTTTGCACCCCTTGTTATTACTCATAATGAGGTACCAAGGCCCACTTTGTGATCTTCCAAAAACATTCAAATGCTATGTTTAAATGACAGTTTCTATCTCATATGGGAAGATCCCACTATTTCAAAAACCACTCAAACAAGCTCAATTTTCAAAACCCAAGCAACCACAGAGTCTCCAGCACATGCCTAGCACACCCACCAAAAATCTTTTCAAAATTCAAAAAGAAGTTTCTTGCAGCCATTTCATCAAACACTTGGCAGGCAAATTTGAACCAAATCAAATTCACTATTTTTTATTGTGTTTTGGCCTAACTTGTTCCCTCTCTAGCTCATAGCATCCATCTAGTAGATCATCTAGCTTAGTTGTAAACCTTTAGCCTCACTGTAAACTGGCCATTGTCATCAATGTTGAACAAGCCGAGCCATCTCGCCGGCCAACTTGGTCGCCACCGCAGCAGACCGCCTCCCCCTCTCTCGCCATGTCTGGGAGATAGGAGGCCATTCACCGCCACCCACTGTCCCCTCGGAGCCGCCTCGACTGTCCCTAAGATCGTCGTTGACCACTCGTTCGTTTGCCCGCCTCGCCATCGTAGCTGGAGCCCTGGTATGCCCACTATACACCCCCACTGAGCCGCTAGGGTTCGAGCTCGCAGGTAACAGGTTCGTCGTCGACGACGATCCCCAGCCGTCGATCCCCCTACTAATCCAATGACCCACAAAGCCTGCATCGCCACTGTTATGAGCCGACTGGTAGACCCTCTCCTCACCGAGCCCCGTGCTGCGAAGTGACACTGGGCCGGCCCATTAACCTCTCCCGCGCGACCCAACCGTTTGAATTTAGATTTTACCATTTTAATTCATACACAGTTCTGTACATAGATTCAAAAAGCAACCTAGCTCGATCCAATGAACCAAATTGCATGAAACAATTTTTTTTAGAAAGGTACTGAAATGCTTAATCCAAGCACGTTGGATTCAAATCATTTGGATCTGTAGATCAACCTTGGTAAAAATAACAAGTCAGAAGCTTTTCTGCATTCAAACATTTTTCAAAATTCAACCATAAGAGATTTTGAGTTGATTCCAACTCTCAAAAATCACATTTTATCATACCTTACAGAATATATAAAAACATATGGGTTTACTTACAGAAATAATGTTCAAGTAACAAAAGAATGCCACATAGGCATTTCTAGTCACTTTATTTATTTAAAATAAAAAGGTTAAACCTTATTAAATTGTGAAACTACTTCAAATCACATTCCCATGTACTGAAATATGTGGTGATGACATGTGTCAACATGATCCCATGTTTGAGTTAGAGAATATTAAATCTTAAGTAGTTTTTCAATGAGTAGAAATTAGTTTTCTCAAATTAAAATAACTAAGACAAATGCTTTAATCTTGTAATGATAGTGATGATACTAGATCATCTATAGTACACCTTTGTGTGATGATTGAAAATAGTTAATTATTGTTTGGTGATTGTGTACCTCGTATTTATTTATAGACGCTAGTACCTACCAAGGATACGAGGAGGAAGGAGGATACTACGAGGAAGAAGCCGAGGAGAACTTCAACCACTGCTCTGCACAAGGCAAGCTAACACTTGCATCCTAGCCAGTTTATACTACTATCTTAGAAATCCTTACTACACAAATTGACCTATGCAAGCTATTAACTTAGCAAGCTTATACCACTTGATAAACCATCCTAGTTTTACTTGCAAGTTTTATACTTTATTTCTTTATCAAAGCTTTCTCTTAGAGTTTACATAGTAAATTGTAGATGCTAGAAAGATATTTGAAGGTTGCATAAAGAGCATTAAATTTGGCCTAAGTTAGATAATCTTGATGTCATCCTAAGGCATGAGATTGAACTTAGCAAATCCCCACTTGTTTACCACCCCTCATTAGTACTTATTTCCACTAGTATATGCTAGTGCTAAGCATGCGACTTGATCAATTTTAGCTGGGAATACTTGGTGAAACTGGTTATGATAACCTTAGAATGATGTGTCATTCTACTGAAATGTTTTGACATGTGTTCTCGAACACCAGATGATTTTGATGATGAAAATGTTGAGGCATTAGCCTTAGCCCTTTATAAAACTGATGGTTGTCTGGATGTGATACCATTCCAATTTTACCGTACAACCACAATACCCAAAAATTGGGTAGGGCTTGACTGGAAATTTATATACCTTAGTATGGGTTCCCTCGCGGCCAAGGTCTGAGATGAGGCTACCTTGTGAAGATTGTCCACATGTGCAGTACCCAAGATGACAGTTGGTCATGGTTGGGAGGCCAAACTCACAGGAGAGGTGCCTATACTAGGGCGTGTAATGGAAAGGTTAGGATTTATTATACACATACTGAATATGGTGAATTCAGGATTTGTTCCTAACGGATGTATCGAATGTTGTGGTGAAAGTGTACAATCTCTGCAGAGTGTCAAACTATTCGAATATCCGTGTCCGCGGTTATGGACAGTTGGAGTGGCCAAACTGTTCCCCCGTCAGATGTTTTCAAAATGACTTGTGAAATGAATTGAGACTTTGACTTGACCACAACAGAGTTGTGATATGAAATTCAAGTTCCCACGGGTTATAAAACTTTCAACTAGTTTTCTTTGCTTCTGAATGTAGTAGAGGTAAATCTGGCTTTTTGCAAAACAACCCTAGAGCCTAGTGTCCTAACTACAAAAAAAACCTTAACTTGTTAGTATTAGTTTGCGGGTACTTAAAGAGTACTCATGGCTTTGTCCCTGGCTATTCCCGTGGCCAGACTATAAAGAGGAGTATCAGGATGATGGACTGCAGGAAGGTTACGACAACTAGGATCATCTCCCATCATCAGCATTGCCTGTGACCCTGAAGATGGAGCTTCTCCTACGCAATCGTTACTATTAATTTATTCCGCTGCTTGAATTGTATTAAGAACTGGATCATGAGATCCTTATTTGTGTAAGACCTTATGTATGGTTTGTAATGGATGATGTACTGTGATATCCAAATCTGTTATGTCCCGCAAAAATGGTAATCCTAGGATTGTGATGTATGGCATAACAGGCATCTGGGATTAAAAATCCGGGTGTTGACACTCTCCGCATAAGCATAGTCATTCTTATTAATCGTAGTGGGAGCAAATTCAACAACATAGCTATCACTATTATTCTCATCACCATAATCATCAAATATAGGAGGCATTTTGTAATCACAATAAATTTTCTCCTCAATATTAGGTGGACTGAAAATATCATATTCATCATTGTAATCATCATATATTTTAGGTTTGGTATCATCATAAGAAATAGAATAGCTATCTTCCAAAGCTGGGGGACTAAAAAGATCATTTTCATCAAAACTAGATTCCCAAAGATTAGACTTTTCCATAGCATTAGCAACAATGGTGTCCAAAGAATTCATACTAATAACATTGCTATTAGCATGCAAATAAAGTTCCATAGGTTTTTAAATTTTCTCTTCAAACACTTCATGTCCTAACTCAAGATAAACACTATAAAGCTCTCTAATTTTGTTGTTGTTTTTCATTAAGCCTAACTAGTGAAAACAAGAAACAAAAAGACAAAACTGCAGAATCTAAAGGAAATAACTTCGAGCACTCACACCGAAAGATGTGAGTACCTTTTTCCTTACCTCCCCGGCAACGGCGCCAGAAAAGAAATTGATGTCTATGCACTTCTATTCTTGTAGACAGTTGTTGGGCCTCCAAGTGCAGAGGTAGGTAGAACACCAACAAGTTTCCCTTAAGTGGATTACTGTAACTACCTCGGTGAATTACGCTCCTAGATACAAGCCTGGATGAGTGGTAGTGTTTGAAATAGTACGGTGGGGCCCCAAAAGCCACTCACTGGTAGTCCTTTCAGACGTCCCAACCACTACCCTCTCAACGGACTGCAGACGGCGGCGAATTCCGGCGAAGGGATCAACTACGTACACAAGTGGGTATGTACGCAAGCCACCATACAAGAGTACATCAGAGCCATTCCATCTAGAAAGAAAGGAAAATATAGCAACGCCATACGGCAAGATTCAAAAGACCTAGATAGATCTATATTTTAGGATACTTCCTCATACAACACACATCAGAGTATCATGCGGAAGCGGCAAACAAAATCCGAGTACGGATAAGAAGCAAATCGGCATAAGATGCCATAGAAATAAGCACATCCCAACTACAGGTCTCACGGATCCCCGTTCCCGGAATCTCTACACCGAACGATCGTTGCCCACATCTTCGGCTTCTTCCACCCAGTATCCGTCCTGTGAAGGTACCTGTCCATCTGAACCAATAATTTATCGTGTGGGACCCTAAGGGTACTCAGCAAGTCTTAATGCCTCTAAAGGGGACACAACCTGGGGTGACGCAATTGCAGCGAAAGATAAACCTTAGCAGTTCTACAGATAAACGCTAACCATCCGCCTAACCAATGATAGACGGATGTCCGTGAATTAAGAACAACAGTTATAATGGTAATCTCATCAGATCCATCCTCCTCCTTGCTTACCAACAAGGAAGCGGACGAACAACCCCCCATCCGTTGGCAGTTTTATTAACCATTCCATGAGTGTTGCACTTTTTACTAGTCAAATTACTTAGTCAGATAAAGGCGGTACTTTAGTTATGCTTGTCTATGATCGAGAAACTGTGCTCCAAGTCGTCCATATCCGCGGACACGGCTTGAGAAAGTTTTACCCGCCGGGTGCACCAATAGCAACACACGCCGATCAACCTCGAAAAACCAAATCAAAACCCAACGAGGCTTTCACGATGAACAATCACAGATTCAGAAATATTTCAGGGGCCATCCTTAAAGTAGACCCGCAACGGCGTAAGCAAGCTCGAGACGGACTCAAGGTTGTGGGGACGGTCAGTGAACGATCGGGAACCCAAAACTGGGCTTGTCGACACAGCGGAATCGTGCCACGATCCTAAACAGACAAAGGTGCTATCTGTCGCACAATTTAAATACGAAGTAGCATGGCATAAGTACAGGATAGTAAATAAAACCTCAAACTAGTTTGTGGCCCCAAGAAATAAGACTAACCAAGCTCCGCTCGGGGGTCCCATATACCTCCCGGATGTGGATAGCGCGATAAATCAAGGAACAGGAATCAAGTACTCGGGGTCTTACGGGACACAAGTGAGCAGGAAAAACCAAATAGCAGATGTTGCTCACCGATGCCACTTTCATTAGTTATCCCATTACTACTCAGGTCAAGTTGTTTAGGTACCTCGTGACCCAACAGACTCTCACATACCCTACACATGCTGTTCTACGACTCGCATGGCTCAAACAACTCCTATAGTAATGGCTCATGGGATGGGGGAACAAGCTTGGTGGAGTTTAAAAGTAAAGGCTATGCATACTTGGGATTCAATTTAATGCGATCGCGACTCAATGATGCAAGAATAAGATAGAGGCAATAGGTACTGTATGTATGCAAGCATGTGGAAGTGCTTGCCTGATATCTCAGTTGAAGCAAGGGACGGATCTGGGTAGTGCTCCTGGTTCTCTTGATATAACCCCGCCAAGGTCTATCCGAGAAAACCAAACAAACAAGGCCAACATGAATATAGAGCACAAGCATATGAATAAGATGCGTCAAGCAAACAATCATGCCATGATGAATGATGCACAATTTACATGGCAATAAGGTAGCATGGCATGGTGAGGTGTGGAAGACAAGTAACAACATTTTAATGGGGTTTTAGTTCACATTTTGTTGTCATAACATTTGCTGTACCCTATATTTTTATATGATGCATGCTGCAATTGAAGTTATGGATGGCATAAACAGAAAGGTCTCGTCGAGCTGATCATTTTAGACATATCATTTGCTAAATTTGGAATTATAAATCAAAAGTTATTAATTATTTTAGTTCTAGTGGCATTTGTGGTAATTTGAATAAACTTGGAATTTTAAATGTGCAAAAGGCAAATTGAATGGCATATTTGAAATCCTGGCATTTTTCTGATCTCAAAACATGTATCATTTGTGTTATTTGGAATTATAATGGAAAAGTTATTTAAAACTGAATTGAAATTTGAATTTGAAATAATTTAAACAAGATTTGAATTTAAACAGACTCTGGAAAGTTTTATACTCAGCCTTTTCTAGCCTGTCACCGATGTGTGGGCAGGTGTTCTTGACCCACACGCCAGCGTCTGGGAAAGAGAGGGACCGCGGGTTAAATAATCTAAAACAGAGGATGCTTTTTATAAAATGCACCCTGCGACTGACGGTGGGGCTCCGGGGACCGCGGGTTGACAAAAAGGTTTGGGGGGGTTTTGTGCAAAGCGAACATAGATACTGTTTTTCTTCCACTGGGCTGCGCAGAGCGTGCGCGACGGCGCAGAGGGGGTTCGAACGCGGGACCTCTGGCTCGCACAGAGGGCCTGAGCCACTGCGGTAGGTGGGCGTTGTCTCGACGGGCGGACTAGATGAATCCCTAGGCACGGCGCTGAGCTAGCGGACGCGTGGCCGCCGGCACGGAGTGTGCTCGACGGAACGCCCGCCGCCAACAGAAGCGATGCGCAGAGCGCATGTCTGGGAGGGTCAGGGGCTTACCGCGAAACTGTCGGTGGCGGTGGCGAGGCTTGGGGAGGTCGCGATCAACGGCGAGGCAGACGGACAGATGTCTAGGGTTCCGGCGCGGCGTCGACGTGCAGGGCTACTGGGGGGCGTCTCCTCCTCGCGTCTGGTTCCAGGGGCGACGCAGACGAGCTTCAGGTCTTCCTCGACACCCGCAAAACCTCGCCCGCCTCCTGGTTGCTGCGTTCGAGCGCGAGCCTGCGGCGTGGCCGGCGTCGGGGCGCGCTGCGGTGGAGAAAGAGGGGGGGCAGAGGGAAGCGAGGCAGAGCCTCAGGTGGATCTGGGGACGGCCAGATGCTACGGGAGAGGATAAGAAGGGAAGAGGGAGGTGGGGCTTGCGTGGGGGAGGGGTAGACCGGCGCGGCGCCACCCTTGCACCTCACGTGCACGGCAGGGCCACGGCAGGCAGGGGCAGGGCAGTGTGGCTTCCAGGTGGGACCAGGGGCGAGGCTAAGGAGGCAGGGCAGGCTCGGTGGGGCTGCTAGTCAGAGAGAAAAGAGAGGGGAGGGAGGAGCTCGAGCTAGCTGGTTAGGAGCTGGCTCGGGCCAGGATTTGTGGTGGGAGGTAGCTAGGTGGGGTAGGCGGTGTGGGTCCAGCAGTAGAGAGGGGGTGGCGAGGCAGGGTTTGGTGTGACCAAGCTAGGAAGCTAGAAAAGAGAGGAGAGGAGGGGTACTTAGGGCTTGTTGGTTTAGGGGAGGTGTAGTTTAGATTTTGTTTAGCTAGGATGGGGAGGTGGCATGGGGTAGGTTTTAGGGTTTTTGCTTAGAGGGGTATGGGTAGAGGGAGAGGTACTTTACTTGATCAAGCATGCTTAGACAAGATCACACAAAAACAAGACAAGAGAAAGGAGAGAGAGGGAGAGATTTGAATCATGCATGCTCCATTCAAAGAACAAGCAAGATAAAAAGAAAAAGGTGGGGAGAAGGATGTGGGTCTAGGTTGGTGCAAGCCACATAAACACATGTGAATCAAGGAGAAAGGTGATGGGGTTTTAGCTATAGGAGGGTAGAGAGGTAGATGATTTGGTGAAGAAAACTACAAGCCAAAACAAGATTTAAAACAAAGGAGAAATGATCCATGCAAGCAAAACCAAATATCACTCCAAGATCAAGATAAAGGTGGCACTTGCATGGCCCATGCAAACAACAATTGCCATGTAGTTATATTGTGAAAACAACATTAATTTATGTGGCATTATTCCTTGCATTCCCAAAAGGTGGGCCAAGGCCAAGCAAAGGACTAAGGGTGGAATCCATCCAACCAACATGAGCTAGAGATAACTCAAATAAAATGCCAAGCTCATAATAATTGGATGGTGGAATTAAAAGGTGGTGAAAGAAAGGTGGTGGAGTTTAAAAGAGATATGCCCCCAACTCAACTTGGGTATCTAACAACATATCAAGAGCCAAATACAATATCAAGAGGCAAAAACATTTAATAGTGCACATGAGATAAGAACCAAACAAGAATAGGTTTTATATGATGCTCAAATGCAAGGTGACATGATGACATGAGCATGATATGATGATGATGCAACAATTATATGTTGGGAGTGGCCCTTTTTATTATTATAACAAGTAGCATTACAGGTGTTAGACAACTGGGATGCTACAACTCTCCCCCACTAACAGGAATCTCGCCCCGAGATTCTAGGAAGAAGAAGAAGATACAAAGAGAGAAGGATGGTTGGCACGGAGTTCATCTTCACGCTCCCATGTGGCTTCATCAATGTAATGGTGTGACCACGCACCTTGCGTAACTTGATGGACTTGTTGCAGTCCTTCGCTCATGTCTCAAGGATTTTGGTGGGGTGTTCTTGATAGGACAGATCTTCTTGGAGGTCGATTAGCTCATGATCCACAGTCCTGCCGGGATCTTTGAAGCACTTCTTGAGCTGAGATATGTGGAAAACATCATGAACTTTGAGTTTTTCCGGAAGCTCCAGTGCATAAGCAACTTCTCCTCTTCTACCACGTATCTTGAAAGGACCGATGTATCTAGGAGCCAACTTTCCTTTGATACCGAAGCGGTGTGTTCCTCTCATGGGAGTGACACGAAGGTAGACGAGATCACCAGGGGCATACACCATATCTGTGTGCTTCCTGTCATAGTTGCTCTTCTGACGACTCTGAGCAATCTTCAGGTTCTCCAGAATGATATGCACCTTCTCCTCTGCCTGAGTTACAATGTCAGGGCCAAACCAGATTCTTTCTCCTGCACCTGACCAACCAATCGGAGTTCTGCACTTGCGTCCATAGAGAGCCTCGAATGGTGCCATCTTCAGACTCTTCTGGAAGCTGTTGTTGTAGGAGAATTCAGCATATGGAAGACATTCCTCCCACTTCATGCCAAAAGAGATGACGCAAGCCCGAAGCATATCCTCCAGAATCTGATTGATTCTTTCCACTTGTCCTTGCGACTGAGGGTGGTAAGCGATCTTGAAGTTCAACTTTGTTCCCAAAGCTTTTGGAAACTCTCCAACTTTGAGGTGAAGATGCTCCCACGGTCCGAACTGATTTCAAGTGGAACCCCATACAGAGAGACAATTGTTGATATAGAGCTCACCAACTAAATCCGAAATTGTTTCTTTGATCGGAAGAAATGAGCCACCTTAGAAAGCCCATCGATGACAACAAAATTGCATTGTTGCCCTTCTGCGACCTTGGAAAGCCGTGATGAAGTCCATCTCTACTTTCTCCCATTTCCATTCGGAGGTTTCAATGGCTGTAGAAGACCAAATGGTTTCGATGGACAGCCTTGACTCTGATGCACATCACATTCGAGACATACTTGGCACAATACCATTTCAACCTGTGCCACCAAGATTGTGTTTTCAAGTCCATGTACATCTTTGTGCTGCCAGGATGGATAGAAAGAACCGAATCATGTGCCTCCTTGAGAACTTGGTCTCTCAGACCCGGGTAGTTTGGAACAAACATCCGGTGTTCAAAGAAGAGCGTGCCTTGATCATCAACGTGG
This sequence comes from Avena longiglumis, assembly GCA_030063025.1. Classification (NCBI taxonomy): domain Eukaryota; kingdom Viridiplantae; phylum Streptophyta; class Magnoliopsida; order Poales; family Poaceae; genus Avena; species Avena longiglumis. The sequence goes on along the minus strand of CP125978.1, from coordinate 216,166,531 downwards.
AAGGCCTCATACTTCGGAAGGTCAAGCTTAGAGATGAGCTTTTTGGTGTGCGGATCACCAAGCTGACGAGAGCGAATCTGTTCTTCCAAGAGAGGAGTAGCCAGAAGGTTCAGGAGATGCCCTTGTTCCACAATTTCCAGGTTGAGCTGACGGAATTCCTCGCACAAGAGAGGTTGTTGCTCTTCCACCATGAGGTTGTTGACATAAGCTTTACGGCTAAGCGCATCTGCCATGACATTTGCTTTGCCCGGGGTGTAGTTGATGGTCACATCAAAGTCATTGATTGCTTCAATCCATCTCCTCTGCCGAAGGTTGAGATCAGGCTGAGTGAAGATATACTTCAAACTCTTGTGGTCCGAGAAGATCTCGCAACGATTACCAAGCAAGTAGTGCCTCCATAGTTTCAAAGCAAAGACAACTGCTGCTAGCTCGAGGTCATGTGTGGGATAGTTGATCTCATGCGTCTTCAACTGACGAGAGGCATAAGCAACCACCTGTTTCTCTTGCATCAGGACCGCACCCAATCCTTGCAAAGAGGCGTCACAGAATATCTGGAAAGGTTTAGATGTATCTGGAGGAACCAAGACTGGTGTGGAAGTGAGCTTCTCTTTGAGTGTCTCAAAACTTTCTTGACAAGCAGGAGTCCACAGGTACTTCTTGCCTTTCTTGAGGAGATCGGTAAGTGGCTTTGCTATCTTCGAGAAGTTCTGAACACAGCGACGGCAATAGCTAGCCCAACCACGCAAACTCCGCAATTCCTTGACGTTAGCATGAGGAAGCCATTCAACTATTGTCTTCACGGTTTCGGTTGATCAATGCCCTTGGCGAGATAACATGACCTGTATGTTACTCAGCAGCCAAAACTCACACTTTGAGAACTTTGCATACAAGCGGTTCTCACGAAGCTTGTTTAAGACACACCGCAGGTGTTCCTCATGCTCCTCCTTAGACTTGGAATAGACCAGAATGTCATCCAGATATACCACAACAAACTTATCCAGGTATTCCATGAAAACTGAGTTCATCAGCCTCGAGAAGGTAGCAGGTGCGTTGGTGAGTCCGAAAGACATGACCGTGTACTCATACAGGCCATAGCGGGTGGTGAAAGCTGTTTTGGGCACATCTTCTTTGCGAATTTTGATTTGGTGATAACCACTTCTCAAGTCTAGCTTAGAGAACACCACAGCTCCTGCCAGCTGATCAAAAAGATCATTTATCCGTGGGAGAGGATATTTGTTCTTGATGGTTTTAGCATTGAGAGCCCGGTAATCAACACATAGCCTATCGGTTCTGTCACGCTTCTTCACAAAGATTGTTGGGATACCCCAAGAAGAAGTGCTGTCTTGAATGAAACCCAACTTCTCTTGTTCATCAAGTTGTCGTTTGAGTTCAGCCAACTCAGAAGGACCCATTTTATATGGCCTCTTGGAGATAGGAGCCGTTCCAGGTTCAAGCTCAATCACGAATTCAACCTCGCGATCCGGAGGCATACCCGGCAACTCTTCAGGAAAAACATCCGAAACTCACGGACCAACGTACACTAAATAGCTTGCATAACATCATCATTCAGAGCCGCCAAGGAAAAGAGCTGGACAGCAGGAGTCAGACTTGGAGAAAAGACTATATGGCCTTCAGGAATCTTCAGAGACACTGAGCGTTCAGCACAATCAATCACAGCTGCATTTGCTGTCAACCAATCCATGCCCAAGATGACATCAATGTCAGAGTTGCCCAGAACAATTAAAGAAGCCAAGAATGAAGAACCACCAATCTCAATCTGATTGCCATGGCTGATATAGGCAGCCCTCAGGTTGGAACCAGGAGATAGGACCATTAGCTTCTTAAGGAGAGGATCCAGAGTTAACACATTCTCATATGCAAACTTGTGAGACACAAAAGAATGCGATGCACCAGAATCGAACAAAACTCGTGCAGGGACTGAGTTAACGGGAAGCATACCCATCACAACTCCAGGTGCATGCTCAGCTTGAGAGGCGTTGACGCAGTTGGCCCGAACAACCGCAGACCCGGGCTTGGTGTTGATGTTGAGAGCCCGAGGTGGTGGTGCACGAACCGAAGGAGAGCTTGTTGCAGATCTTGGCGGGGGTGGAGGGAGAGCTTTGTTCTTCATTGGACAGTTCCAGTGGGGATGTCCAGGATCTCCACACGTGAAGCAGGCACCAGCTGGACGTGGAGCCGCGTAGCCAGGGACTCCGCCAGGCGCTCCAGGGTAGTGGTTGTTGTAGCCCCTGGGAGCCGCAGTGGTGAAGTTTGGTGGCCTTGACGTGAAACTCGCAGGTCTTGGTGGAGCCGGGAGCGACGGTGGGGTGTTAGGAACCCGCACGCTTAGAAGGAGCTGCCATAATCGCAGAGCTTGATGCATCCTGTTGTGTTTCTTGGACTCCTCAAACATTTGCTCGCTTGCCTCCTCTTGCAGTCTTGTGTGTTGGAGTTCCAGAAGTTGCCGGCCTTGCATGTGTGATCGCATACTTGATCGACGATTGAGCCCTTGCCTGAACCTTTTCTGCTTCTTCTTGTCATCAGATACCTCATCACCACCATAACGAGATAGATTCATGAAGTTCCTGATATAGGTGTTGACGTTATCATTTACCTCCTTCAGGTTGAGGAAAGCCTCCTTCATCCTTTCCATTACAATCTCTGAGAAACTGCTTGAACGCTCAGTGAACCTTTCCCAAGTTGGTGGAACCCAAAGGTCTTGCCTTCAAGTAGTTCTCCCACCAAAGAGCTGCATCTCCCTTGAGAAGGTGAGTAGCACACTTGACCCACTCCTGTTCCGGAACATCAGCAGTCTCGAGCAACCTTGAGATCTCACGCAGCCAATCATCCGCGTCCAGAGGTCGGTCAGAAACATCAAACTGACGAGGGTTGAACTTGAGGAAGCTCTTGATGTCTCCACGCTTGGGAGGTGGAGGAAGTGGAGCAAACTCGTTTCTTCTGACACTCTCCTCAAAGCGCTGCTGGTTCTCTTGCATAGCTGCCAAAGCATTAGCGATGTTTGACAGCGCTGAGCCCAGTTCCGGAGGTATGTCCTCTTCGGTACGGCGTGGTGGAGCCATCCTGTCATTGATATAAAACTCAAGTCAGTACTATAATGGAGAATGATAATAATCCAAAATAGTACCAAGATGGAATTAACCAAGATTAAAGGATACAATTTACTGAGATGATATTAAAATATCAACAAAGTTCATAGCACCTCAAAGATATTAAGCATATCGCACACGACTGAAAAGGAGTGTGGTACACAAATATATCAAAGAAAAATTTTCCACAAATTTCGGCATTAGAATACCAATAGATGCGCAAAATTACTTAACGAATCAAGATTAGTGACTCTACCGATTCAATATACAAAAGCGAATGATAAGAGTAGTGGTATGGTCGCGACTCCATCCCGCACTCAAATCATTACTCCGCACATGAACAAGTGGAACACATATCCTAACCCCTTCTTCTCACGACGAAACCTAAAGATTGGTAACTACGGAAACGAACACCCCAAACAAGATAGCGTCGGATACAAAGAGGAAGATAGATTGCGTCGGTTTGCAAAAGCCTGTCGGTATGGAATGTACCAACAGTTGATAACCAAAGGCAGATAAGATAACAACTTGGATGCAACAGATAGACAAAGGATTACACACACACACACACACAACCTATGGTACTACGGAAACCCAGAACACGTGAATCCTAGTTTGAATCTTGAGAAGAGGATTGAAAACGTTTCACTTCCTTACCAGAAAAGGGTGGGTGGGAGGTTAAGAAGAAAAGTGGAAGCAGTCCTACTCGCTTTTGTTTTTCCCCGATATACATAACTACCAAAATATTTGCTAGACCGACAATGACCGCTTTGGCTGAAACCACGAAGGTCGGGATGGCTCGATACCAATTGTAACTACCTCGGTGAATTACGCCCTAGATACAAGCCTGGATGAGTGGTAGTGGATGAAATAGCACGTGGGGCCCCAAAAGCCACTCACGGTAGTCCTTTCAGACGTCCCAACCACTACCCTCTCAACGGGACTCAGGACGGCCTAATCGGCAGCGAAGGGATCAACTACGACACAAGTGGGTATGTACGCAAGCCACCATACAAGAGTACATCGAGCCATTCCATCTAGAAAGAAAGGAAAATATAGCAACGCCATACCAAGAAGATTCAAAAGACCTAGATAGATCTATATTTTAGGATACTTCCTCATACAACACACATCGTAGTATCATGCGAAGCGGCAAACAAAATCCGAGTACGGATAAGAAGCAAATCGGCATAAGATGCCATAGAAATAAGCACATCCCAACTACAGGTCTCACGGATCCCGTTCCTAATCTCTACACCGAACAATCGTTGCCCACATCTTGACTTCTTCCACCCAAAGATCCGTCCCCGTGAAGGTACCATCCATCTGAACCAATAATTTATCGTGAGACCCTAAGGGTACTCAGAAGTCTTAATGCCTCTAAAGGGGACACAACCTGGGGTGACGCAATTGCAGCGAAAGATAAACCTTAGCAGTTCTACAGATAAACGCTAACCATCCGCCTAACCAATGATAGACGGATGTCCGTGAATTAAGAACAACAGTTATAATGGTAATCTCATCAGATCCATCCTCCTCCTTGCTTACCAACAAGGAAGCGGACGAACAACCCCCCATCCGTTGGCAGTTTTATTAACCATTCCATGAGTGTTGCACTTTTTACTAGTCAAATTACTTAGTCAGATAAAGGCGGTACTTTAGTTATGCTTGTCTATGATCGAGAAACTGTGCTCCAAGTCGTCCATATCCGCGGACACGGCTTTCAGAAAGTTTTACCCGGCCGGGGTGCACCAATAGCAACACACGCTCGATCAACCTCGGAAAAACCAAATCAAAACCCAACGAGGCTTTCACGACTGAACAATCACAGGATTCAGAAATATTTCAGGGGGCCACCCCTTAAAGTAGACCCGCAACGAAGTAAGCAAGCTCCGAGACGGACTCAAGGTTGTGGGGACGGCTGTGAACGACTGGGAACCCAAAACTGGGCTTGTCGACACCGCGGAATCGTGCCACGATCCTAAACAGTACAGTGTGCTATCTGTCGCACAATTTAAATACAGAAGTAGCATGGCATAAGTACAGGATAGTAAATAAAACCTCAAACTAGTTTGTGGCCCCAAGAAATAAGACGGAACCAAGCTCTGGCTCAGGGGGGTCCCATATACCTCCCGGATGTGGATAGCGCGATAAATCAAGGAACAGGAATCAAGTACTCGGGGTCTTACGGGACACAAGTGAGCAGGAAAAACCAAATAGCAGATGTTGCTCACCGATGCCACTTTCATTAGTTATCACATTACTACTCAGGTCAAGTTGTTTAGGTACCTCGTGACCCAACAGACTCTCACATACCCTACACATGTTGTTCTACGACTCGCTTGGCTCAAACAACTCCTATAGTAATGGCTCATGGGATGGGGGAACAAGCTTGGTGGAGTTTAAAAGTAAAGGCTATGCATACTTGGGATTCAATTTAATGCGATCGCGACTCAATGATGCAAGAATAAGATAGAGGCAATAGGTACTGTATGTATGCAAGCATGTGGAAGTGCTTGCCTGATATCTCAGTTGAAGCAAGGGACGGATCTGGTAGTGCTCTGGTTCTCTTGATATAACCCCCGCCAAGGTCTATCCGAGAAAAACCAAACAAACAAGGCCAACATGAATATAGAGCACAAGCATACGAATAAGATGCGTCAAGCAAACAATCATGCCATGATGAATGATGCACAATTTACATGGCAATAAGGTAGCATGGCATGGTGAGGTGTGGAAGACAAGTAACAACATTTTAATGGGGTTTTAGTTCACATTTTGTTGTCATAACATTTGCTGTACCCTATATTTTTATATGATGCATGCTGCAATTGAAGTTATGGATGGCATAAACAGAAAGGTCTCGTCGAGCTGATCATTTTAGACATATCATTTGCTAAATTTGGAATTATAAATCAAAAGTTATTAATTATTTTAGTTCTAGTGGCATTTGTGGTAATTTGAATAAACTTGGAATTTTAAATGTGCAAAAGGCAAATTGAATGGCATATTTGAAATCCTGGCATTTTTCTGATCTCAAAACATGTATCATTTGTGTTATTTGGAATTATAATGGAAAAGTTATTTAAAACTGAATTGAAATTTGAATTTGAAATAATTTAAACAAGATTTGAATTTAAACAGACTCTGGAAAGTTTTATACTCAGCCTTTTCTAGCCCTGGTCACTGACAGGTGGGCCAGGTGCTTACTGACCCACACGCCAGCGTCTGGGAAAGAGAGGGACCGCGGGTTAAATAATCTAAAACAGAGGATGCTTTTTATAAAATGCACCCTGCGACTGACGGTGGGGCTCCGGGGACCGCGGGTTGACAAAAAGGTTTGGGGGGGGGTTTGTGCAAAGCGGACATAGGTACTGTTTTTCTTCCACTGGGCTGCGCAGAGCGTGCGCGACGGACGCTCGCGCGTCGCACGCGGCGCAGAGGGGGTTCGAACGCGGGACCTCTGGCTCGCACAGAGGGCCTGAGCCACTGCGGTAGGCTGGGGCGTTTGTCTGACGGGCGGACGCGGACTAGATGAAGCCCTAGACGGCGCGGGAGCTAGCGGACGCGCGTGGCCGCCGGTGCACGGAGTGTGCTCGACGGAACGCCGCCAATGTGAAGCGGCGAGCAGCGCATGTCCAGGAGGTCAGGGCTTACCGCAAACTGCCGGTGGCGGTGAGGCTTGGGAGGTCGCGATCAACGGCGCAGGTGAGGACGATGTCTAGGGTTCGGGCGGCGTCGGCGTGCTACTCTGGGGCGTCCTCCTCGCGTCTGTTCGAGGCGACGCAGACGAGCTTCAGGTCTTCCTCGACACCCGCAAAACCTCGCCCGCCTCCCGGTTGCTGCGTTCGAGGAGCCTGCGTGGCGTGGCGGCGCTGGGCCAAGGTGGAGAAAGAGGGGGGCAGAGGGAAGCGAGGCAGAGCCTCAGGTGGATCTGGGGACGGCCAGATGCTACGGGAGAGGATAAGAAGGGAAGAGGGAGGTGGGGCTTGCGTGGGGGAGGGGTAGACCGGCGCGGCGCCACCCTTGCACCTCACGTGCACGGCAGGGCCACGGCAGGCAGGGGCAGGGCAGTGTGGCCTCCAGGTGGGACCAGGGGCGAGGCTAAAGAGGCAGGGCAGGCTCGGTGGAGCTGCTGGTCAGAGAGAAAAGAGAGGGGAGGGAGGAGCTCGAGCTAGCTGGTTAGGAGCTGGCTCGGACCAGGATTTGTGGTGGGAGGTAGCTAGGTGGGGTAGGGCGGCCAGGTGGGTCCAGCAGGTAGAGAGAGGGGGGTGGCGAGCTGGGGCAGGGTTTGGTGTGACCAAGCTAGGAAGCTAGAAAAGAGAGGAGAGGAGGGGTACTTAGGGCTTGTTGGTTTAGGGGAGGTGTAGTTTAGGTTTTGTTTAGCTAGGATGGGGAGGTGGCATGGGGTAGGTTTTAGGGTTTTTGCTTAGAGGGGTATGGGTAGAGGGAGAGGTACTTTACTTGATCAAGCATGCTTAGACAAGATCACACAAAAACAAGACAAGGAGAAAGGAGAGAGAGGGAGAGATTTGAATCATGCATGCTCCATTCAAAGAACAAGCAAGATAAAAAGAAAAAGGTGGGGAGAAGGATGTGGGTCTAGGTTGGTGCAAGCCACATAAACACATGTGAAGCAAGGAGAAAGGTGATGGGGTTTTAGCTATAGGAGGGTAGAGAGGTAGATGATTTGGTGAAGAAAACTACAAGCCAAAACAAGATTTAAAACAAAGGAGAAATGATCCATGCAAGCAAAACCAAATATCACTCCAAGATCAAGATAAAGGTGGCACTTGCATGGCCCATGCAAACAACAATTGCCATGTAGTTATATTGTGAAAACAACATTAATTTATGTGGCATTATTCCTTGCATTCCCAAAAGGTGGGCCAAGGCCAAGCAAAGGACTAAGGGTGGAATCCATCCAACCAACATGAGCTAGAGATAACTCAAATAAAATGCCAAGCTCATATTAATTGGATGGTGGAATTAAAAGGTGGTGAAAGAAAGGTGGTGGAGTTTAAAAGAGATATGCCCCCAACTCAACTTGGGCATCTAACAACATATCAAGAGCCAAATACAATATCAAGAGGCAAAAACATTTAATAGTGCACATGAGATAAGAACCAAACAAGAATAGGTTTTATATGATGCTCAAATGCAAGGTGACATGATGACATGAGCATGATATGATGATGATGCAACAATTATATGTTGGGAGTGGCCCTTTTTATTATTATAACAAGTAGCATTACAGGTGTTAGACAACTGGGATGCTACAATTACCCAAGGTTTATCGAACTAAGGGAGGAAGTGGTCAAAGATATTTACTCTCAAGCAACCCTGCAATCAAGATATAAGAAGTCTCTTGTGTCCCCAACACACCCAATATAGGTGCACTAGTTCAGCGAAGAGATAGTGAAATACAAGTCGTAACGGTGCCAGAAAATAGCTTGACGGTGAGGTAAAGACTAAAGGCAACAAGAAGGAAGCAAGCAAACATGCAATAGATCTAGTAGCAAACGGTGTTTCAATGTTTAGAAACAAGGCCTAGGGATCATACTTTCACTAGTGAACACTCTCTCATATAAATATCCTCTCTTCATGATACTACTCTTTAACTACTCTCTGGTTGGACACTCTAATCCATGGTAGGGCCTTCCCCAATCTAGATAACCCCACACTGTCACCTTGAGCGCTAGATGGTTCCAAAAAACACCACAATTTCATAAAGACATCCAACTCCAAGTATAACTCATAACAAATATTCAATATAGCCAAAGTGCCACACATGGTATGCCCGCTGTCACTTTCACACACGTGGGGAAAACATAGATATATTAAAGCACAAAGAGTATTTATGTAGACTCAAGCCTAAGTTCCACCATGGCGTGCACGCTGTCAGTTTCACACACATGGGGAGAGAAGATATCTAATAAAGAACTTGAGTAGCAAGGTAGATCTACCTGATTACAAAGCTCATGATCACAATATGACCATGCATAGAGAGAGAGAAAGATGAACACATAGCTACCGGTAGAGCCCTTAGCCTCGAGGAAGAACTACTCCCTCCTCATCATGGGAATCAGCAACGGTGATGAATATGGTGGTGGAGATCGATGGAGATGGCTCCGGGGGCACTTCCCTGTAACATCCCAAAAATATTAAACTAGAATCATCAAACTCTAATCACCAAATTTAGGGTTAACAAAAACTTTTCCAATTAAAATATGAAAGCATTCATATGAGTGTGCATTAAAATTGGATTCTTTTGAATTGCCATGATTATGTGTTTATTTGCTTGTAAAATAATTCTTAGGTGAAATAAACATCATCTAAATAATCCCAACACTTTTCCCAAAGACAAATAAATCAAAACAAACAAATTAAGTGAATGGTCACTTTGGCCAAATTAACTCCCATGCCTACTATGGCTATCTCTAACTTTCAGAACTTAACAGAAACTTGTTTGGATCTTTGAACCCCTTGATAGTACTCATAACAAAGTACCAAGGCCCACCTTGTGATCATCCAGAAACATTCAAATGCATAGTTTAAATGACAGTTTAAAATTGAATCTATTTCATATGGGAAGATCCCACTTTTTCAAAAACCCCTCAAACCAACTCAACTTTCAAAACCCAAGCATCTGCAGACTCACCAGCACATTCCTAGCACACCCACCAAAAATAATTTCAAAATTCAAAACTTGAGTTCATGCGGCCATTTCAACGCGCGCATCTTCCAGTACATTCTGCTTGCGCGCGCGTGCCCCAGAGCGTCGGCAACGACGACGATAGAGCGCCGCCGCTATCTGCCTCGACTCCGGTAACCTTCCCCGGTAATCTCTAACCTCCCCCTCCTCTCTCGATGATGCTCGCATACTCTCCTCTCTCGCGTGCGTCTAGCGCACCCTTCGATTTGTCTTCTTGTGGCTCGTAGCCTCGTCCCCGATGACACCGGAGCGTGCCCGACGCCAGGAGCTTCTCTGGCGAGTAATCACCAGCGACCCCGTGTGCCTCTTCGTCGACGGCGACAACGTTGAGCATCAGCACACCCCTGCGAACCCGGTGAGAGTCTCCCCTTCCTCCCTTGCTTCCTGTTTTCGCCGGAACACCTCTGCCCAAGCGTGTCGCCGCCGTCCACCGTCGCTAGCGCCGCCAGTTAGTGGCCAGTAGCTGTAGGCCATTAGATGCAGATCCTGTGGATTGGATAGATCGTTTAACCAAAGTGGTCTGTACTGATCGATCGAGCTGAACAGGTATGAACGAATAGAATAATTCCACGTGGCCACGTGTGTCTGATTAAAATTCCAGAAATGAATTTGAATGTTTAAACTTATAAAATCTATAACTTTTGATCTGTTTGGCCAAAATTTACAAATTTTATATCATTGGAATCAGGAAAATGTGAACTTTAAAATACTGGCCTTAGTTTAGTATTTTTCTTTTGGAAAAATAGTGTTTTTGCAGAAACATTTGTAGGACTATTCTGAGTATAAAAGTTATTATAAAAATGATTTTTGGGTAAAATATTTTGAAAATGATTTGATTTGAACCTACTGACCAGAAACACAAACTTTTGGGTTTAGAAATATATTTTGTTAACACAAGGAATTATTCCTTTGAATAAAAACATTTCTAGTAAAACAAAAATGTTGCTATTATTTAAAAATGATTTTTGGGTGAAACCTTTTGTAAATGAGTTTGTTTTAAACACTTTTATCCTAAACACTAACATTCTGTTTAAAAACATATTTGGCTAACACTACAAAATATTACTTTGATTAAAATCATTTCTAGCAAAACAAAAATGATTTAAATGGACATTTTCACTAACTTATTTTTAAATGGTTTTGCCACAATTACAAATGACCAGTATGTGTTTTACAATGTTTATAGCCTATTAGAAACCACTTTTTCAAATAAAACAACCTTTGCATGCTTGCATGCATTTATTTGTTTTTATTATGTGTTGAATTGTTTGAATGCTAGTTTTGAATTTGTGCCTTGATTGATTGAATTGTAGTGAACTTTGAAGAGTGTGACAATTGCAAGCTCAAGGAGTGAACCTAGTTTCTCTACCAAAAAGGCAAGTAGTGCTTCATACATTTTGTCCTATTATTTTCACTATGCATTAGTGATATTTTGAGTAGGACTTGCATGGAAATTTTACAAAGTATGCTATGCCATGGGAAATCCTAGTAGACGATGCGTTAGTAGAATTTTCCCTAAGTTAAGATTATTGCTACTATTATGCTTAGCCTAGCTAGTATAAAACAAGGGTGGATTATACACATGCTATGGAAATTTTACTAAGTCTTTGACTTATGTTTTTGCTTAATAAAACAACTATATGAAAGAAACACCTGGGTGGAATGCATGGAAAGGTTTATGTTGAGTGGTTACCCCACGGGCAATACCTGGTGTATCTCACTTGTCGAAAGCCACCCAGGAACAAAGAGATTTGAGATGTCAAATGTTGAGAAGCTTCAAGTGCAGCCACATGGCATTATGGGCTCTGCCTGGATCATATAGGTTGCAATAACTTAGCCAGATGGAAAGAAGGTGGTAGGGGTGATATGTTTGGAACACGTCCATTTGGTCTAAGGGAAGGCTTCTGAAAGATCTTGTCTCGATGCATGTCGAGTCTTTTGGGGAAAGTGCACCACCTCTCGAGAGAGTAAAATCTAAGTACTTAGCCGTGTCCCCGGCAATGGACAATTTGAGCATCAAGACATGGAAGCTATCAAGGATCTCCTCATCCCAATTTCTAAGTTAAAAACTTGTGGTTGAACAATGGTTAAAGGATTCCAATTTTCAATTGGTAGATTCCTTGGGTGATTTGAGAAACAAAAACTTAGTGTTTTAAACTTATAAGGAAAACCTTATTTTGAGCAAAGCAAGCCTAATATCCACTTAGCCAAATGCATATAGATGATAGATACCACTATTCTACCATAGTATTACTTGCCAATACAATTCAAATGTATTGACCCTTGTGACTGTAACTTATTATGTTGCAGGTTTGTTTGATTTTAGTGAAGTGTGTTGAATAGGATTACAAGTCTACAACCAACATGATTACCTATGGCACTTTGAAGATGAAGGACTCCATGCTATAGTTATATCTGTTGCATTGTAATGAGATAGCCATATGAGCTATGTAAGATGTAATGAATTATTTTATTCTGGTTATAAAGTTGTATTATGACCTTTGTTTCTTGATATTACATCGTAAACTGTGGATGCTAGCTATTGATCCAGGGACTAGCATTGTAAACACAGGGATCTCTACCTTATCAGGTTGGGACCTTTACAGATGATATCAGAGCACTGTGTTGCCTGTAGGATTGTAACCCTAGGATTGGATAAAACCCCTTAGAAAAATAGGAGTTGTATTTGTCCCAAACTTATTTACAAACAATCTTGTACACTCTTTCCTCAATCTTTTGTTTTGATTCTACATCTCCTCTTTTCAACTTGATGGACAAAGCCTCCACCATGAGAAAGGACTTCAACATCACCAATGACTTCAACTTTAGTTTCACCAAGGACTTCAACTTGGACATCACTAAGGACTACAAGTGAGACAATAAGAATACTCAAGACTTGAAGACTAAGGAAACACAACCTAGAAGGAACCATCATCACCTTTGAAGTTTTGTGACCAAGATGCAAGAATTTTTCCAAGGAAACCATGATCTTATTCATGAAGAAACAACTAAGAAGGATGGGATGATCTCAAGTGAACACCATAGTTGGACCACCATACTAGTGTTTACTTTAGATCGATTTAGTGATCACACCAACTTATGTGGTGTAGCAAAAATATTTTGTTGCCTAAAAATGTGCTTGAACCTTATTGTTTGAGTGGAATGTTTGATTGTGATTGCTTGCACATTGCTTTGTGTGAATTGTTGTGTGTGAGTAGAATTCTTACTATAGAAATCTTTTGCCTATTCTAATCCCAATCCAACCCAAACAGATGACTTCTCCAAGAGACTCCAACATCAATAATGGTGACAATTACAACCAAGAGATGCACATGAGAGAACAACTAGTAGCAACCCAAGCCTAGTTGAATCAAGTGACAACTCAGTTTTTAGCCAACAACAATGAGTTAGACATAGCCATGCAAAAGTTTTTGGAAACCCAATCCCAATTGTTGCAAAGGATGACCAATCAAATGATCAACATGAGAAACAAACTTTCCCAAAGTGCTTGTGACAACAATGATATCAAGGATGATATTATAGAAGGAACTCAAGCTTGCAATATTTGTGGAGACATAGAACACACTTATAAAGAGCATGTGTACCAATGCCCTAATTGTGAAGAGAAACATCCAACTGGATAATGCCCCACATCTCAAGTTTCTTGTTTCCTATGTGAAGGAAATGACCATGTACCTATCCAATGCCCCATCTATCCTATAGTTCAACAAATGAAACAAGATGGAATGCATCAAATGTTTCGAAACCTCCATAAGGGAACAACTTCTACCTAGAAGGATAAAGACAAAGTTAGAACCGTGCCTCATAAGACCACACCCAAAGTGACCACAAAGTGTTGTTACTCATGTGGAGAAGAAGGTCACATATCTAGTGAATGCCCCAAGAAGCGATGAAGGTTTCCCACTTTTGAGGTGAAGTATAGCATAAATCAAGAGAGAGAAAACATAATCTTCATCTTTAATATCTATGGTAGAGGTGGCAAACTTAGGATCAGAAGACAATTTAGGAATAATGGTGTGTCTCTCAAGGAGACTCCTAATAGCCCTAGCACCATGTGTGTTTTGGTACTCTTCAATAAAATCATCAGTCATTTCAATGTAACCATCACTAATATCGTATCTCTCTCTAGACTCAAGTGAGCTAACAGGTGTAATAGTGTCTTCACTAGGAGTTTCAATGTTTCCCAAAATAGTTCTAGCAATAGTAGCATCTAGGAAAGGACCTAATGAACCACTTGCATCAAGCACAGTAGAAGTACCATCATGAGTATCAGAAGGAATTTCAGATTCAGCAGTAGTAGCAGTGTGTGTAGCATGTGTATGTGGTGGTGGTGTAACAAGCTTACTTATAACATATGGTGAATCAAGAGAAGTAGAGGTGTTTAGGATTGTACCTCTTCTTGTAGTGGATGGTAAAATAGGAAACTTTCCATCACGAGACTTCCCCATGATGAAAGGAATAGCAGTGAACACTAATAGATCCAAGTGAACTTACAAATAAAGCTATGCTCCCTGGCAACGGCGCCAGAAAATAGTCTTGATGACCCACAAGTATAGGGGATCGCAACAGTCTTTGAGGGTAGTATTACCCAATTTATTGATTCGACACAAGGGGAGCCAAAGAATACTTGCAAGCCTTAACAACTGAGTTGTCAATTTAGCTTCACCTGGAAATAGTTCTTGCTCACAGTAGTTTATTAGTAGCAACAGTTTTGTAGTAGCAACAGCAAAGCAACAGTAGCAGTAAAACAAGAGGAATAGTAACAGTGGTAGCAAACAATAGGATATGAGTGTGGTAGGCATAGGGATGGATGGACGGGCGTTGCATGGACAAGTCTAAACATGTAACTTCAAGATCTAGGGCAATTGTAGATAAATAGGATAAAGCATCCAACTTCTAAACAATCATAGGCATGTGCTCCATATATAGTCATGCGTTCTCGCAATGAGAACTTGCACAACATCTTTTGTCCTGCCAGCCCGTTGTAGCGGGGCCTCAAGGGAACTACTGGAAATTAAGGTGCTCCTTTTAATAGAGCACCGGAGCAAAGCATTAACACTCCGGGAACACATGTGATCCTCACATCAGAGCCATCCCCTCAGGTTGTCCCAATTTCTGTCACTTTGGGGCCTTTGGATCCGGACAATGATATGTGAACACAACTTGCAGATAAGATCACAAACAATACTATCATAATGATTAAATAATAAGTTCAGATCTGAGATCATGGCACTCGGGCCCTAGTGACAAGCATTAAGCAGAACAAGTTGCAACAAAGTCAAATAGCACTAATAGAGATACTAGGCACCATGCCCTAACAATCTTATTCGATTACATGATAGAACTCATCCAATCCCTACCATCCCCATAGCCTACAGCGGGGGATTACTCACTCATGGATGGGGGAAACATGGATGGTTGATGGAGAGGCGTCGGTGATGATGGTGGAGATGATCCTCTCCAAATTCCCTATCCCAACAGGGTGCCAGGAGGGAGTCTCTGGATCCGAATCGCGATTTCTGGTGGTGGCGGCGCATCGGAACTCTTTCTAGAAAAAACGTCGAGCCCCCTGAGTTTTTAGGTCAAGAGGCAACTTATAGGCGAAGAGGGAGGCCGAGGGGGTGCTTGGGGAGGCCACACCCCCTCCAGGCGCAGCTAGGCCTAGCCCGTGTGGCTGGGGGTGTAGACCCCCTAGGGCCCTACTCTGTCTCGTATTCTGGCACCATGAGTCTTCTGGTGAAATAGGATTTTTGGCATATTTTCCGGAATTTTTCCTGATAGTTGATTTTCTGCACAAAAACTAGACACCAAGGTAATTCTGCAGAAAACAGCGTCAGTCCGTGTTAGTTGTATCCAAATCACACAAGTTTAACGGAGAAACAATAACAAAAGTGTTCGAGAAAGTAGATGCGTTTTGGACGTATCAACTCCCCCCAAGCTTAGCTTATTGCTTGTCCTCAAGCAATTCAGTTGAAAACTGAGTGCGATAAAAGAACTTTCACGAACACATTTTCTTCATATGATGTATATATTATTAGCACATGAGTAGATACTTAGACAATTCATAATAAGGAGTATGCAACTAAGTCTACTTAATAGTCATTGCAAGCTATGAAGAGATTCCAACTCAATAATAATAAGTAGCATGAAACATAAACATAAGCAACATTGCAATGCTCATAAAAAAGGTATGATATAGTGGTATCTCTCTTGCCTTTGTTTGTAGAGAACAAAATAAATTCCAAGGCACCTCTGAAGTTCAAGTGAAGACTAGAAGTAAAGATATCAGAGATACAAGCATCAAAGTCATGACATAATTAACCAAGTTTTGAGACAAGCACATTACACTAAGAATGACAACTATGCTCTCAAGAAGGTGCCCATAGAATAAGTGGTGACTCAACAAGGAAGTGAAAAGGTTTTGAAAAGTTTGAAAGGCTTCCAAATGCTAAAAGTATGGTACTCATTAGCTTTGATCTCTCATTGCCCCTATCATAGGCATCTTTAGATGATTAAGGTGAAAGTGAGGTCCAATATGAGTTATATGCTTGACAGACCATAAACTGGAAATCTCATGTCCCTTGGTGTAAGGTTCA
Source organism: Avena longiglumis (assembly GCA_030063025.1). NCBI lineage: Eukaryota > Viridiplantae > Streptophyta > Magnoliopsida > Poales > Poaceae > Avena > Avena longiglumis. Next base: position 216,150,092 of record CP125978.1, on the reverse strand, counting down.
TCGGAGAACAAGGGAGGCCTCTCGTGGCATTAGTGGTTTGAAACCACCCCCTCTCCAAACGTATACGTACTTCCCCTCAAAAGGAAGGAACTATGGGAAACAAATCCTTGTGTCTCTGTGTCCACCACTTTGGTTACTTCTATCCTTTACTGCACTTTAATTACTTGTTCTTGCTTAGTGTTGTGCTAGTTTGTGCTCGTTTGACATATAGGTAAATTCACCTTAGATGCATAATCTAGATAATTTACCTTTCTTGTCAAACCCTAATTTGAAAAAGAAGAAAATTTGAAGTAGCACCTATTCAACCCCCCCCCCTCTAGGTGCCCATACGATCCTTTCAATTAGTATCAGAGCCTCGGCTCTTTATTCTAGCTTTACCGCCTAAGAGTATATGGGTAGCCACGATGGGGAAGATGATGGTGGGCCTACCACCTCGGTGACCATGGATGACCTCAATAATTTGGAAACAAGATTGAGCTCCACCTTGGCCAACGATATCAAACAATTGCATAAGCTACTTGAGCAACTTGTTAAAGATAAAGGTGGCTCATCATCCCCTTATCCTCAAGAGGAACTTCCACCACTTCCTAAGGAGAATGCCTTGGTATCACCTACGGGTATGGCGGTGGGTGGTAATCAAGACAACACTAGTTCCACCACAAAAAGGGATGGTTGGAAAGGAGAGCACCATGACTCTCATGGATGGTACACTCCCGACCCTCCAATTCCTCATCCTCATATAAACAATAGAGGAGACCCACCAAAGCTAGATGCATCTACTTTTGCTCAATGGCAATCTCTAATGAAATCTCATGTGTGCAGCTCTTGTATTGAGTTATGGAACATCATTGAACAAGGACTCTATATTGGGGATCCAAACAACTTGACAAGAATAGAAGTTGTCAATAGTCAACTCAATGCCACCGCCTTGCACATGATACAACAAGGATTGGTTACAAAATATTACCCACACATTGAGCACCTCAACACCGCCAAGGAAGCTTGGGATGCTCTCAAGGAGTTGTATGTTGGGAATGAGAGCATGAGAAGGAACCGGTATGATGCACTAAGCAATGAAGCTAAGGCTTCTATATGAAGTAAGGTGAAGATCATGAAGACATGTATCGTAGGCTCAAGACCACCGCCACCGCTTTTAGGAATGTGGGTGCCTCACATGTGGATGATGCTTGGATAAAAAGGAAATATGTGAGTGCACTCATGCCCTTTGATCCCACCGACTTGAAGAGCCTACAAGTAAGACACAACTACCACCTCATGACCTCCAATGAAGTTATGCAAGATATGGCGTCTTTCAAGGTTGCCGACAAGAATGCCAAAGATGCCCGTGCTCGAGCCCTTGGAATGAGCAATGTTGTCAACCTTGCATTGAAGGTCAAAGTTGTGGAACATGGGGATGAAGATGATAGTGATGAAGGCCTCTCCTTCAGCCACCCCGATGGTGTCAAGATCTATGCAAAGAACTTTTGGAAGAACCCCGCCAAGGCCAAAATGGAAATGCAACTAAGAAGCAACCCAAATGGAAGATAAGATGTTACTAAATTGAGAACTTGCTTAAATTGTGGTGACCGCTATCACTTTGTGGCGGGTTGTCCCTATGAGAATAGAGAAGATCATGGGGGTTAAATTTTGTTGAAGAAAACTTCCAAAGATCCTTACAAGAAACCCTTCATCAATAAGAATCTCATCAACAAGAAGTCAGGTGAAATTGTGTTGATCACTCATGAAGAATAATCCTTCGATAATGAAGATGATGAAGATGATGAAGAGGAAACATCAAGTGGTGTGGCTGCTCTTTCCACTACTTCCACTCCCACATTCTCCCTCTTTGACTCTCCAAATGAGAATCTCTCCAACAAGAACATCAATTGCCTTATGGCAAGAGGAACGGAGGTATCTTCATCATCTCACCCCACCCTCTTGAGTAATGATGAAAATGATGATGAAATGTCTCTTGAGGTCAAAAAGGAAATAATTTATTTTGATGAGTTCATGAATAACTTGCAAGGGGAACACAAGAGACATTTTGTGGACCTCTTAGATCAACTTTCTCACACCCAAGAGCTTCTTGATGAAAGATGTAAACTAGGAAGAGAACACATGATTGAGGTAGAAGCCCTACATATTGCTCTAGAAGAAGAACAGGAGACTAGGATGTCCCTTCAACTAAAACTTGAAGGGTTTGATGGGGATAATGATTTAATTGTGAATAGACTCATTAAGGAACGAGACCTTGCTATTGCTAAATATAAAGGGGCTAAAAAGGACAAGATTGAGTTTGGTGTGGTTCATGCAAAACTTGCTGAGGACTTTAGTTTGCTTGACAAGGCTCACAAGGCTTTGGAAAGTGAACTCTTGTCACTCACAAAGTCCCATGAAAAGCTTCAAACTCAATTGACCAATATTCCTTCATCTAGTAATTTCATTCCCTCTAGTCGTACGACTATTCTTGAAGAAAATGCTAGGTTGAAGGGGGAGATTGCTAAGTCCACCTTTCCAAAAGGAAACAAGTCCATTGATGACCTTTTGAGTAAGCAAAGGTCAATTGGTGAGAAAAGAGGCATTGGTTTTGTCTCCAAAGCCAAGAAGAAGAATAACAAGAAGAAGAAGACCAAGCCCGCACAAGAGAAAGACAAGGCCAATGTGGATAGTAAGACCACAAGTGGTAAAACTATGTCTCATGATGCTTTTGCGGGAAGTGCTAACCTTCACTATGTTCTAATGCGTGATTATTATGGTGATGTCTATGCACAATATGTTGGCCCATTTGATGGTTATATTGCTTGGTCTATTTGGGTCCCCAAGACCCTTGTTGCTAACAAAAGAGGACCCATTGAAAAATGGGTACCTAAAAATTAGCTTGATATTTTGTAGACATATGCTTCCGGAGGGTCAAAGTGGGTGCTTGATAGTGGTTGCACAAGTCATATGATCGGAAGCTCTTCTATTTTCAAGGAATTAAGGCCAAATGATGATCAAATATTCGTGACATATGCCGATAAGTCCAAGTCTAAGGTAATGGGTTTTGGCAAGGTAGTGGTTTCCCACAATATCACACTCGTGGACGTCATGCTTGTTGAGACCCTTGGTTACAATTTACTTTTAGTACATGATCTTGGAAAGATGGGATTTGTCGTCTTTATTGATGATGATATTGTGGTCCTCATGTGGGGCAAGTCTCCCAAGGTCGCTTTTGTTGGGTACATCAAAAATGACTTGTATGTGGTGGAATTTTTGGGGCAAACCACTACAAGTGCGATGTGCTTATTCGAAAAGGCCGATGTGGGTTGGTTATGGCATCGCCGACTAGCCCATTTCAATATGAGAACTTTGCAAAGTCTCCACAAGGATGGTCATATTGTTGGACTAAAAGAAAATGTTTCCTTTTCCAAAGATCATGTTTACAGGGCGTGTGTAGAAGGAAAGATGCATGATGCTCCCCACAAGCCAAAGAACCGCATCAAGTCAATGAGGATCTTGGAGCTCCTTCATGTGGACCTCTTTGGTCCTCCATCTCATGCAAGTCTTGGTGGGAAGAAATATTGTTTGGTGATTGTTGATGACTATTCAAGATACTCATGGGTATATTTATTCAAGTTGAAAAGTGAGACCCAAAATACCTTCATCGACTTCATCAACTTGGTTCAATGTCAATACAATGTCCCCGTGTTGATAATAAGAAGCGACAATGGCACCGAGTTCAAGAACTACACCTTGAATTATTTTCTTAGTGATGAGGGGATAAAACACCAATATTTCGCTGCATATACCCCTCAAAAAATGGTGTAGCCGAGAGGAAGAACCGGACTCTTATTGAGATGGCAAGGACCATGTTGGCCGAGTTTAAATCTCCATACAACTTTTGGGCCAAAGCCATCTCCACCGCTTGCCATGCATCAAACCGGCTCTATCTCCGCAAAGAATTGAATAAGACTCCATATGAAATACTTACCGATAACAAGCCCAACATATCTTACTTCCGGGTGTTCGGTTGTAAGTGTTTATATCTCATAAAAGGTGTTCGTTTGTCCAAATTAGATTCCAAAGCATTAGAGGGTATTTTTGTTGGCTATGGTCTCGAATCTCACACTTATAGAATCTATGATAAGCTCTCCGGAGCCGTCATAGAATCTTGTAGTGTGACCTTCGAAGAATATGATGGTCCCCAAGGGGGGCATGTTGATGCTTGTGATGCAGATGATGAAATGCCTCGGGATGCCATAGGAAGAATGCGTCTGGGATATATCCACCCCATTGAGGAACCCCTTATGGTGGATTGAGAAGAACTATGATCTACTCAAGTGGAGCCCTCATCTTCACAACAACAACAATCTCCATCTACCGAGGAGGACAATGACCCAAGCCAAAGACAAGCTGTGGACCCTCAACATGTTGATCAAGGTGACATCTCTAGTGAGGAGGATCTTGAGTCACCATTCTCCAGAATGACAAGCGCTGCTCGGTCCATTACACAAGGAAGATCTATACAATCAGCCGTTAGCGCAGCTCAACTCCAATCTAGTAATGTACCGGATCAAGACCAAGTTTAACCTTTGCCTCTTAATGAAGAGAATTATTTTGATGATGATCAAGGTCAAGTTGATGGTTGTAGCATCCCAGTTGTCTAACCCCTGTAATGCTACATGTCATAATAATAAAATGGGCCACTTCCAACATATAACTGTCGCATCATCATCATATCATGCTCATACCATCATACCACCTTGCATTTGAGCATCATATAAAACCCTTTCTTCTTTGGTTCTTATCTCATGTGCATGATTAATTGTATTTGCCTCTTGATATTGTATTTGGGTCTTAATAAATTGTTAAATGCCCAAGTTGAGTTGGGGGCATCTCTCTTTTTGACTCCACCACCTTATCTTTCACCACCTTTTAATTCCACCATCCAAATAATATGAGCTTGGCATTTTAGTTTTGAGTATCTCTAGCTCATGTTGTTGGTTGGATCCACCCATCATCTTTTGCTTGGCCTTTGCCCACTTTTTGGGAATGCAAGGATTAAAGCCACATGAAATAATGTTGTTTTCACAATATAACCATTGGGCAATAATTATGTTGCATGGGCCATGCAAGTGCCACCTTCTCTAGTTTTGGTTTTTGCTTGAAATTCAAAGTGGATCTTTTCCCTTGCTTAAATCTTGTTTTGGGATTGTAGTTGCTACATCAAATCATCTATCTCTATCCCCCTTTAGCTTAACCCTCCCCCATGCCCCATGCACACACATGTGCTATGTGGCATGCACATCTTAAACCACCCCCCTTCTTTCTTGGACCTTGCTTGGTCATTGTTGGATCATGCATGGGCCAAAGGAACCATCCCATCATCTTAAACATCTCCCCTTCCCTCTCTTCTTCTTTTTCTTGGTTTTGTGGGTTGTATATGAAGCTTGCATGTCCAAGTTTAGTACCACCATCTTTTTCTTAATTCTCTTAGCTAAACCCTAGAACCTACCTTGCCATCCATCCAACCTAGCTTAGCTAAGGCCCTAATCCCCTCCTTTCCCTAAGCAACACATAAAGTACCACCTCAAGCTATCTTCCCTCACTCACCCAAAACCCTAAGCCACCCCAATCCTCAAACTAGCTATCAACAATCCCACTTAGTCTATGCTAAGCCTAAGTACTCCCTCTCTCCCTCTCCACTCTAGCTAGCAACCCTAAACCCATCTAGTTGGTCCCAAACCACCATGTCCCTCTACCCTCCTCCCTCCAAGTTTCTAGCTCGACCACCCCTTGCCCTACTCCATCTCTCCCCTCTCTCTTCCATGCAGGTCCCACCTCCCTACCCTAGCTCCACCCAAGCCCAAGGGCAAACCCTAGCCCTAGGCCGAATCACCCCCTCTCCCTCTCTATTCTTTCCTCTCTCCCCTCTTTAACCCTACACCCCTGTCCTGCTTGAGCCCACACTGCGTCACAGCCCTACCCCACCTGCCACAGTGCCTTGCCTTGCTTTGGCCGTGCGAGCACGTGAATGCAGAGGTGGCCGGCGCCAGGCAGCTACCCTCCCCACGTTAGCCCCTCGCCCTCGTTCTTATCCTCTCCCTCCCCCTCCTAGCCTTCCCCAGATCCACCCCAGCGGCGCCCTGCCCTCTCCCCTCTCTGCCCCCTCGCCACCGTCTACACCATCGCCGCACCCTCGGCCTCCGCGTCCACCGATCCAGCCCGTCAATGCGCCATCGAGGAGGCACAGAAGACCAAAGGCCTGCATCGACCGTACACGCGGAGGAGAAGGACCGAGCCGCCCGTACCAGCGCCGCGGAACCTAGCCTCGCCGTCAATGCGCCTCGGCGTTGATCCTCGCTCGCCGAACCGATCCACGCCACCAACAACCTCCGGTGAGCCCGACCCTCCTAAACACCCTGCGGCGATCTCGCTTTAGCGCCGCGTGCCTTCCGTCGAACGCCGTCGGAGCGTCGGGTTCGCTGGCGCCTGCACGCTCGCGTCCCGCGTAGCAGCCTAGATAGGCCCCGTCCGTTTTCCCTAACACCAAGCCCGACCAGTAGCGGTGGCTCGCCTCGCGCCGCCAACGTCGAGATCGAGCCCAAGGCCGCTGCGTATGCACCGATCGGCAGATGATTCAGAGGAAGAAGCACAGTGTCGCGGCGTCTTTTTGCGTAAAACCCCCTGCCTCTTTTTATGCATCAACCCGCGGTCAGCCCACCGCGGCGTCGATGGCGTTTTCTAAAAAGGGTCCTTATGTTTTGTTTATTCCACCCGCGGTCCCCTGTGTCCCTCAGTCGCTGGCGCGTGGGCCGCAGAACCCATGGCCCCACCTGTCAGTGACTAGAGCTGGAATAGGATGAGTATTAAACGTCCAGAATCTGGTAGAATTCAAATTTAGTTTAAAATATTTCAAATGCAAATTTTCAAATCAGATTCAAATAACTTTTTATTTCTAAATCCAAATTGGGCAAATAATATATGTTTGGATATCAGCAAGATGAGAGGATTCCAAATATACCATCCAATTTGACTTTTGCACAATTAAAATTCCAAGTTTAGTTAAATTACCACCAATGCCACTGATTCAATAATTAATAACTTTAGTGTTATAATTCCAAATTAAGCAAATGATATGTCTAAAATGATCAGCTCGACGAGACCTTTCTGTTTATGCTAACCATGACTTCAATTGCAGCATGCATCATATAAAAATATAGGGAACAGCAATTGTTATGGCAACAAATGTGATTCTAAAACCCAATTAAATGTTATTTTCTTGTCCTCCACACCTCACCCATGCCATGCTACTTATTGCCATGCAACTTGTGCATCATTCATCATGGCATGATTGTTTGCTTGACGCATCTTATTCATATGTTTGTGCTATATATTCATGTTGGCCTTGTTTGTTTGGTTTTTCTCGGATAGAACCTTTGGCGAGGTCATATCAAGAGAACCAGAGCACTACCTGACCGTCCTTGCTTCAACTGAGTTGTGAGGCAAGCACTTCCACATGCTTGCATACATACAAGACCTATTGCCTCTATCTTATTCTTGCATCATTGAGTCGCGATTGCATTAAATTGAATCCCAAGTATGCATAGCCTTTACTTTTGAACCCCAAGCTTGTTCCTCCACCCCATGAGCCACTACTATAGGAGTTGTTTGAGCCATGCGAGTCGTAGAACATCATGTGTAGGGTATGTGAGAGTCTGATGAATAATGAGGTACCTAAACAACTTAACCTGAGTAGTTCTGGGATAACTAAAGAAAGTGGCACGGTGAGCAACATCTGCTATTTGGTTTTCCTGCTCACTTGTGTCCGTAAGACCCCGAGTACTTGATTCCTGTTCCTTGATTTATCGCGCTATCCACATCCGGAGGTATATGGGACCCCCAGGCGAGCTTGATTCCGTCTTATTTCTTGGGGCCACAACTAGTTTGAGGTTTTATTACTATCCTGTACTTATGCCATGCTACTTTACGTATTTAAATTGTGCGAGGAGCACACTTTGTCTTGTTAGGATGCGAGTGATTACGGTATCGACAAGCCCAGCCACACTTTGGGTTCCCGATCGCTTCTGACCATTGGCGCAACCTTTAGTCCGTCTCGAGCTTGCTTACTCCGTTCGGGATCTACTCAAAGGGTGGCCCCTGAAATATTCTGAATCTTGTGATTGTTCACCGTGAAAGCCTCGTTGGGTTTTGATTTGGTTTTTCGAGGTTGATCGGCGTGTGTTGCTATTGGTGCACCCGGCCGGGTAAAACTTTCTAAAGCCGTGTCGCGGATATGGACGACTTGGAGCACAGTTTCTTGATCATAGACAAGCATAACTAAAGTACCGCTTAATCTGACTAAGTAACTTGACTAGTAAATAGAGCAACACTCATGGAATGGTTAATAAAATTGCCAACGGATGGGGGTTGTTAAATCCGCTTCCTTGTTGGTAGCGAGGAGGAGGATGGATCGGATGAGATTACCAATATAAGCTGTTATACTTAAATTCACGGACATCCGTCTATCATTGGTTAGGCGGATGATTAGCGTTATCTCAGAGAACTGCTAGGGTTTACCTTTCGCTGCAATTCGTCACCCCAGTTGTGTCCCCTTTAGAGGCATTAAGACTTCTTGAGTACCCTTAGGGTCTCACACGATAAATTCTTGATTCGGATGAGCAGGTACCTTCACGGGGGATCTTTGGGTGGAAGAAGCGAAGATGTGGGCAACGATCGTTCGGTGTAGAGATTAGGAGCGGGATCCATGAGACCTAGTTGGGATGTGCTTATTTCTCGGCATCTTATGCCGATTTGCTTCTTATCCGTACTCGGATCTTGTTTGCCGCTTCCATGATACTCGATGTGTGTTGTATGAGGAGTTATCCTAAAATATAGATTTATCTAGGTCATTTGAATCTTGCCGTATGGCGTTGGTATATTCCTTTCTTTCTAGATGGTGTGGCTCGATGTACTCTTGTATGGTGGCTTGCGTACATACCCACTTGTGTCGTAGTTGATCCCTTCGCTGCCGACTACACGCCCGTCTGAGTCCCGTTGAGAGGGTAGTGGTTGGGACGTCTGAAAGGACTACCGGTGAGTGGCTTTTGGGGCCCCACCGTACTATTTCAACCACTATCACTCATCAGGCTTGTATCTAGGATCGTAGTTCACCGAGGTAGTTACAATTGGTATCGAGCCATCCGACCTTGAGTTTCAGCCAAACGGTCGTTGTCGATCTAGCAAATATTTTGGTAGTTATGTATATTAGGGAAAAACAAAAGCGAGAGTAGGGGCTTCCATTTTTCTTCTTACCCTCCCACCCACCCTTTTTCTGGTAAGGAAGTGTAACGTTTTCAATCCTCTTCTCAAAGTTCAAACTAGGATTCACGTGTTCTGGGTTTCCGTAGTACCATAGGTTGTGTGTGTGTGTGTGTGTGTAATCCCTTGTCTATCTGTTGCATCCAAGTTGTTATCTTATCTGCCTTTGGTTATCAACTGTTGGTACATTCCATACCGGCGTGCTTTTGTAAACCGACGCAATCTATCTTCCTCTTGTATCCGGCTATCTTGTTTGGGGTGTTCGTTTCCGTAGTTACCAATCTTTAGGTTTTAAATCGTGAGAAGAAGGGGTTAGGATATGTGTTCCACTTGTTCATGTCGGAGTAATGATTTGAGTGCGGGATGGAGTCGCGACCATACCACTACTTTTATCATTCGCTTTTGTATATTGAATCGGTAGAGTCACTAATCTTGATTCGTTAAGTAATTTTTAGCATCTATTGGTATTTTAATGCGAAAGTTGTGGAAAATTTTTCTTTGATATGTTTGTGTACCACACTCCTTTTCGATCGTGCGATATGCTTAATATCTTTGAGGTGCTATGAACTTTGTTGATATTTTTATATCATCTCGATAAATTGTATCCTTTAATCTTGGTTAATTCCATCTTGGTACTATTTTGGATTATTATCATCTTCCATTATAGTCTTGACTTGAGTTTTATATCAATGACAGGATGGCTCCCCACGGATCGAAGAGGACATTCCTCCGGGCTGGGCTCGTATTTGTCAAGCATAGCTAATGCTTTGGCGGCAATGCAAGAGAACCAGCGCTTTGAGGAGAGCGTCGGAAGAAGCAGTTTGCTCCACTTCCTCCACCTCCCAAGCGTGGTGACATCAAGAGATTCCTCAAGTTCAACCCTCGTCGGTTTGATGTGTCGACCGACCTCTTGGCGGATGATTGGCTGGAGATCTCAAGGTTGCTCGAGGCTGCGATGTTCGAGCGAGTGGGTCAAGTGTGCTACCCACCTTCTCAAGGGAGATCGGCTCTTTGGTGGGAAAACTACTTGAAGGCAAGCTGCCGGTTCCGACCAACTTGGGAGAGGTTCACTGCAGCTTTCAAAGAACAGTTTCTCTCGAGATTGTGATGGAAAGGATGAAGGAGGCCTTCCTCAACTGAAGCGAGAAATGATAACGTCAACACATATATCAGAACTTCATGAACTGTCTCGCTATGGTGGTGATGAGGTATCGATGACAAGAAAAGCGAAAAAGATTCGTGCAAGGGCTCAATCGTCGATCAAGTATGCAATCACACATGCAAGACCGGCAACCTTCACGGAACTACAGACACAAGACTGCAAGAGGAGGCAAGCGTGCAAATGTTCGAGGAGTCCAAGAAACATAACGGATGCATCAAGCTCTGCGATTATGGCAGCTCCTTCTAGCGGCGTGTCTGGGTTCCTAACACCCCACCGGCTCCACCAAGACCAAGACCTAAGTTACGCGTCAAGGCCACCAAACTTCACCACTGCGGCTCCGGGGCTACAACAACCCTTACCCTGAGCGCTGGCGGAGTCACAGCTCTCACTCCACGTCCTCACGGTGCTTGTTACACATGTGGAGATCATGGACATCCCAAGTGAACTGCCCAATGAAGAACAAAGCTCTCCTCAACCCCGCCAAGATCGCAACAAGCTCTCCTTCGTTGCAGCACCACCGCCTCGGGCTCTCAACATCAACACTAAGCCCGGGTCTGCGGTTGTGCGTGCCAACTGCGTCAACGCCTCTCAAGCTGAGCTCGCACCTGGAGTTGTCATGGGTATGCTTTCAGTTAACTCAGTCCCTGCACGAGTTCTCTTTGATTCTGGTGCATCGCATTCGTTTGTGTCACACACATTTGCAGACGAGAATGGGTTAGCATTAGTTCCTCTTCCAAAGAAGTTAATGGTTCTTTCTCCTGGAGCAACAATGGCAGCTTCTAAGATCAGCCATGGCAACCAAGTTGAGATTGGTGGTTCTTCATTCTTGGCTTCTTTGATTGTCCTGGGCAACTCTGACATTGATGTCATTTTGGGCATGGATTGGTTGACAGCAAATGCAGCTGTGATTGATTGTCTTTGAACGCCGGTGTCTGAAGATTCCTGAAGGCCATGTAGTTTTTTCTCCAAGTCTGACTCCTGCGGTCCAGCTCTATTCCTTGGCTGCTCTGAATGACGATGCTATGGAAGCTATTCAGAGGGTACCAGTGGTCTGTGAGTTTCCGGATGTCTTTCCTGAAGAGTTGCCAGGTATGCCTCCGGATCGCGAGGTTGAATTCGTGATTGAGCTTGAACCTGGAACGGCTCCTATCTCCAAGAGGCCATATAAAATGGGTCCTTCTGAGTTGGCTGAACTCAAGCGACAACTTGATGAACAAGAGAAGTTGGGTTTCATTCAACACAGCACTTCTTCTTGGGGTAGCCCAACAATCTTTGTGAAGAAGCGTGACAGAACCGATAGGCTATGTGTTGACTACCGGGCTCTCAACGCTAAAACCATCAAGAACAAATATCCTCTTCCTCGGATAAATGATCTATTTGATCAGCTGGCAGGAGCTGTGGTGTTCTCTAAGCTGGACTTGAGAAGTGGTTATCACCAAATCAAAATTCGCAAAGAGGATGTGCCCAAGACAGCTTTCACCACTCGCTATGGCCTGTATGAGTACACGGTCATGTCTTTCGGTCTCACCAACGCACCTGCTACATTCTCGAGGCTGATGAACTCCGTTTTTATGGAGTATCTGGACAAGTTTGTGGTGGTATATCTGGATGACATTCTGGTTTATTCCAAGTCCAAGGAGGAGCATGAAGAGCACCTGCGGTGTGTCCTGAACAAGCTTCGTGAGAACCGCTTGTATGCAAAGTTCTCAAAGTGTGAGTTCTGGCTGCCTGAAGTAACATATCTGGGCCATGTCATCTCTGCCAAGGGCATTGCAGTCAACCCGGAAACCGTGAAGACAATAGTTGAATGGCTTCCTCCTACTAATGTCAAGGAAGTGCGGAGTTTTCTCGGTTTGGCTAGCTATTGCCGTCGATTTGTGCAGAACTTCTCGAAGATAGCAAAGCCTCTTACCGATCTCCTCAAGAAAGGCAAGAAGTACCTGTGGACTCCTGCTTGCCAAGAAAGTTTTGAGACACTCAAAGAGAAGCTCACTTCCACACCAGTCTTGGTTCCTCCGGATACATCTAAGCCATTCCAGATATTCTGCGATGCCTCTTTGCAAGGATTGGGTGCGGTCCTTATGCAAGAGAGACAGGTGGTTGCTTATGCCTCTCGTCAGTTGAAGACGCATGAGATCAACTATCCCACACATGACCTCGAGCTAGCAGCAGTTGTCTTTGCCTTGAAGCTATGGAGGCACTACTTGCTGGGTAACCGTTGTGAGATCTTCTCGGACCACAAGAGTTTGAAGTATATCTTCACTCAACCGGATCTCAACCTTCGGCAGAGGAGATGGATTGAAGCAATCAATGACTTTGATGTGACCATCAACTACACTCCAGGCAAAGCAAACGTCATGGCAGATGCGCTTAGCCGTAAAGCTTATGTCAAGAACCTCATGGTAGAAGAGCAAGACCTCTCTTGTGCGAGGAATTCGTCACCAACCTTGAAGTTGTGGAACAAGGGCATCTCTGAACCTTCGCTACTCCTCTCTTGGAAGAACAGATTCGCTCGTCGACTTGGTGATCCGCACACCAAAAGCTAATCGCTAAGATTGACCTTCCAAGTATGAGGCCTTCCATGTTGATGATCAAGGCACGCTCTTCTTTGAACACCGGATGTTTGTTCCAAACTATCCCGGTCCGAGAGACCAAGTTCTCAAGGAGGCACATGATTCGTTCTTTCTATCCATCCCGGCAGCACAAAGATGTACATGGACTTGAAAACACAATCTTGGTGGCACAGCGGTATTGTGCCAAGTCGCCTCGAGAATGTGATGTCTGCCGCAGAGTCAAGGCTGTCCATCAGAAACCATTTGGTCTTCTACAGCCATTGAAGCCTCCGGAATGGAAATGGGAGAAAGTTGAGATGGACTTCATCACTGGATTTCCAAGGTCGCAGAAGGGCAACAATGCAATTTTTGTTGTCATCGACGGGCTTTCTAAAGTGGCTCATTTCTTCCGATCAAAGAAACAATTTCGGAATTCAGTTTGAGCTCTATATCAACAGGATTGTCTCTTTGTATGGGGTTCCACTTGAAATCAGTTCGCACTGTGGGAGCATCTTCACCTCAAAGTTCGGGAGAGTTTCCAAAAGCTTTGGGAACAAAGTTGAACTTCAGATCGCTTACCACCCTCATCTCAAGGACAAGTGGAGAGAATCAATCAGATTCTGGAGGACATGCTTAGAGCTTGCCATCTCTTTTGGCATGAAGTGGGAGGAGTGTCTTCCTTATGCTGAATTCTCCTACAACAACAGCTTCCAAGAGTCTCAAGATGGCACCATTCGAGGCTCTCTATGGACGCAAGTGCGTAACTCCCATTGGTTGGTCAGTGCGGAGAAAGGATCTGGTTTGGCCTCGACATTGTGACTCAGGCGGAGGAGAAGGTGCATATCATTCGAGAACTCAAGATTGCTCAAAGTCGTCGGAAGAGCAACTATGAGGAAGCACAGATATGGTATATGCCCCGGTGATCTCGTCTACCTTCGTGTCACTCCCATGAGAGGAACACACCGCTTGTATCAAAGGAAAGTTGGCTCCTAGATACATCGGTCCTTTCAAGATACGTGGTAGAAGAGGAGAAGTTGCTTATGCACTAGAGCTTCCGGAAAAACTCAAAGTCCATGATGTTTTCCACATCTCTCAGCTCAAGAAGTGCTTCAAAGATCCCGGCAAGACTGTGGATCATGAGCTAATCGACCTCCAAGAAGATCTGTCTTATCAGGAACATCCCACCAAAATCCTTGAGACCGCAGAACGAAGGACGCGCAACAAGTCCATCAAGTTTTGCAAGGTGCAGTGGTCACACCATTCTGTTGATGAAGCAACATGGGAGCGTGAAGATGAACTACGTGCCAACCATCCTTCTCTCTTTGTACCTTCTTCTTCTTCTTCCTAGAATCTCGGGGCGAGATTCCTGTTTAGTGCGGGAGAGTTGTAGCATCCCAGTTGTCTAACCCCTGTAATGCTACATGTCATAATAATAAAATGGGCCACTTCCAACATATAACTGTTGCATCATCATCATATCATGCTCATACCATCATACCACCTTGCATTTGAGCATCATATAAAACCATTTCTTCTTTGGTTCTTATCTCATGTGCATGATTAATTGTATTTGCCTCTTGATATTGTATTTGGGTCTTAATAAATTGTTAAATGCCCAAGTTGAGTTGGGGGCATCTCTCTTTTTGACTCCACCACCTTATCTTTCACCACCTTTTAATTCCACCATCCAAATAATATGAGCTTGGCATTTTAGTTTTGAGTATCTCTAGCTCATGTTGTTGGTTGGATCCACCCATCATCTTTTGCTTGGCCTTTGCCCACTTTTTGGGAATGCAAGGATTAAAGCCACATGAAATAATGTTGTTTTCACAATATAACCATTGGGCAATAATTATGTTGCATGGGCCATGCAAGTGCCACCTTCTCTAGTTTTGGTTTTTGCTTGAAATTCAAAGTGGATCTTTTCCCTTGCTTAAATCTTGTTTTGGGCTAGTTGCTACATCAAATCATCTATCTCTATCCCCTTTAGCTTAACCTCCCCATGCCCCATGCACACATGTGCTATGTGGCATGCACATCTAAACCACCCCTTCTTTCTTGGACCTTGCTTGGTCATTGTTGGATCATGCATGGGCCAAAGGAACCATCCATCATCTTAAACATCTCCCCTTCCCTCTCTTCTTCTTTTTCTTGGTTTTGTGGGTTGTATATGAAGCTTGCATGTCCAAGTTTAGTACCACCATCTTTTTCTTAATTCTCTTAGCTAAACCCTAGAACCTACCTTGCCATCCATCCAACCTAGCTTAGCTAAGGCCCTAATCCCCTCCTTTCCCTAAGCAACACATAAAGTACCACCTCAAGCTATCTTCCCTCACTCACCCAAAACCCTAAGCCACCCCAATCCTCAAACTAGCTATCAACAATCCCACTTAGTCTATGCTAAGCCTAAGTACTCCCTCTCTCCCTCTCCACTCTAGCTAGCAACCCTAAACCCATCTAGTTGGTCCCAAACCACCATGTCCCTCTACCCTCCTCCCTCCAAGTTTCTAGCTCGACCACCCCTTGCCCTACTCCATCTCTCCCCTCTCTCTTCCATGCAGGTCCCACCTCCCTACCCTAGCTCCACCCCACACGCCCAAGGGCAAACCCTAGCCCTAGGCCGAATCACCCCCTCTCCCTCTCTATTCTTTCCTCTCTCCCCTCTTTAACCCTACCTGCCCACCTGCCCTGTGCCCACCTGCACACTGCCTGGCCCCCTACCCCACTGCCAGCCCTGGTGCCCGCCTTGCTGGCACGGCTGCGAAAGCACGTGAATGAGAGGTGGCCGACGCCACCGGGCCAGCTACCCCTCCCCCACGCTAGCCCCTCGCCCTCGTTCTTATCCTCTCCCTCCCCCTCCTAGCCTTCCCCAGATCCACCCCAGCGGCGCCCTGCCCTCTCCCCTCTCTGCCCCATCGCCACCGTCTACACCATCGTCGCACCCTCGGCCTCCACCACGCCCACCGATCCAGCCAAGGCGCCATCGAGGAGGCCTGAAGACCAAGGCCTGCAGACGACCGCAGACACGGAGGAGAAGGACCGAGCCGTACCAGCGCCGCCGGAACCCTAGCCTCGCCGTCTGCCTCGACGTTGATCCTCTCGCCGCCGACCCGATCCAACGCCACCAACAACCTCCCCAGCCCACGACCTCCTAGACAACCCCTCGCCGATCTCGCCCTTAGCGCCGCCGCCTTCCGTCAAACGCCGTCGGGCCTGGTTCATGGCGCCGCGACGCTGCGCGTCAGAAAGCAGCCTAGATAGGCCCGTCTGCTTTCCCTAACACCAAGCCCGACCAGTAGTGGCTCCGCCTCGCGCGCAACGCCCAGATCGAGCCACAAGGCCGTCAGGCACCGATGCATGCATTCGTGAGGAAGAAGCACGATGTCGCGGCGTCTTTTTATAAAACCCCGCTTTTTACGCATCAACCAGCGGTCACCGCCCACACGGGCGGCGTCAGTGAGCGTTTTCTAAAAAGGGTCCTTATGTTTTGTTTATTCCACCCGCGGTCCCCTGTGTCCCTCAGTCGCTGGCGCGTGGGCCGCAGAACCCATGGCCCCACCTGTCAGTGACTAGAGCTGGAATAGGATGAGTATTAAACGTCCAGAATCTGGTAGAATTCAAATTTAGTTTAAAATATTTCAAATGCAAATTTTCAAATCAGATTCAAATAACTTTTTATTTCTAAATCCAAATTGGGCAAATAATATATGTTTGGATATCAGCAAGATGAGAGGATTCCAAATATACCATCCAATTTGACTTTTGCACAATTAAAATTCCAAGTTTAGTTAAATTACCACCAATGCCACTGGTTTTTCAATAATTAATAACTTTAGTGTTATAATTCCAAATTAAGCAAATGATATGTCTAAAATGATCAGCTCGACGAGACCTTTCTGTTTATGCTAACCATGACTTCAATTGCAGCATGCATCATATAAAAATATAGGGAACAGCAATTGTTATGGCAACAAATGTGATTCTAAAACCCAATTAAATGTTATTTTCTTGTCCTCCACACCTCACCCATGACATGCTACTTATTGCCATGCAACTTGTGCATCATTCATCATGGCATGATTTTTTGCTTGACGCATCTTATTCATATGTTTGTGCTCTATATTCATGTTGGCCTTATTTGTTTGGTTTTTCTCGGATAGACACTGAGCAGGGGTCATATCAAGAGAACCAGGAGCACTACCCAGACCCATCCCTTGCTTCAACTGAGTTGACAGGCAAGCACTTCCACATGCTTGCATACATACAGTACCTATTGCCTCTATCTTATTCTTGCATCATTGAGTCGCGATTGCATTAAATTGAATCCCAAGTATGCATAGCCTTTACTTTTGAACCCCACCAAGCTTGTTCCTCCACCCCATGAGCCACTACTATAGGAGTTGTTTGAGCCATGCGAGTCGTAGAACAGCATGTGTAGGGTATGTGAGAGTCTGATGAATAATGAGGTACCTAAACAACTTAACCTGAGTAGTTCTGGGATAACTAAAGAAAGTGGCACCGGTGAGCAACATCTGCTATTTGGTTTTTCCTGCTCACTTGTGTCCCGTAAGACCCCGAGTACTTGATTCCTGTTCCTTGATTTATCGCGCTATCCACATCCGGGAGGTATATGGGACCCCCCTGGGCCAGAGCTTGATTCCGTCTTATTTCTTGGGGCCCCAACTGGTTTGAGGTGTTATTACTATCCTGTTCTTATGCCATGCTATACTACAGATTTAAATTGTGCGAGGAGCACATTTGTCTTTTTAGGATGCGGAGTGATTACGCTGTATCGACAAGCCCAGCCACACTTTCCGGGTTCCCGCTTCATACCATTGGCGCAACCTTGAGTCCGTCTCGAGCTTGCTTACTCCGTTCGGGATCTACTCAAAGGTGGCCCCAAATATTTCTGAATCTTGTGATTGTTCAGTGAAAGCCTCGTTGGTTTTGATTTGGTTTTTCCGAGGTTGATCGAGCGTGTGTTGCTATTGGTGCACCCCCGGTAAAACTTTCTCAAAGCCGTGTCCGCGGATATGGACGACTTGGAGCACAGTTTCTTGATCATAGACAAGCATAACTAAAGTACCGCCTTAATCTGACTAAGTAACTTGACTAGTAAATAGAGCAACACTCATGGAATGGTTAATAAAATTGCCAATGGATGGGGGGTTGTTCGTCCGCTTCCTTGTTGGTAAGCAGGGAGGAGGATGGATCGGATGAGATTACCAATATAACTGTTGTACTTAAATTCACGGACATCCGTCTATCATTGGTTAGGCGGATGATTAGCGTTTATCTCAGAGAACTGCTAGGGTTTACCTTCGCTGCAATTCGTCACCCTGTGTTGTGTCCCTTTAGAGGCATTAAGACTTGCTGAGTACCCTTAGGGTCTCACACGATAAATTCTTGATTCGATGAACAGTACCTTCACGGACGGACATCGGTGGAAGAAGCCAAGATGTGGGCAACGATCGCTCGGTAGAGATTCCGGAACGGGATCCATGAGACCTGTAGTTGGGATGTGCTTATTTCTCGGCATCTTATGCCGATTTGCTTCTTATCCGCATTTCGGATCTTGTTTGCCGCCCGCATGATACTCTGATGTGTGTTGTATGAGGAGTTATCCTAAAATATAGATCTATCTAGGTCATTTGAATCTTGCCATATGGCGTTGGTATATTTCCTTTCTTTCTAGATGGTGTGGCTCTGATGTACTCTTGTATGGTGGCTTGCGTACATACCCACTTGTGTACGTAGTTGATCCCTTCGCCGACCACGCCGTCTGACAGGTCCCGTTGAGAGGGTAGTGGTTGGGACGTCTGAAAGGACTACCAGTGAGTGGCTTTTGGGGCCCCACCGTACTATTTCAACCACTATCACTCATCCAGGCTTGTATCTAGGAGCGTAGTTCACCGAGGTAGTTACAATGGTCAAGACGAGGACCAAAATGATGAAGAGGTCCCCCCCAAGAAACAACAAGGAGATCCATACTCGTCGCGAAGCTAGAATGGGTAGGATGTTGGAATTAAGAGATCACTCTCTAGAGAATGTCATTGGAGATCTTAGGAGAGGAATTTCCACAAGAGCACAATTGAAGAGGTTTAGTGAACACCAAGCACACATCTCCATGATTGAACCAAATAAAGTGTGGGAAGCTCTTGAAGATTCGATTGGTTGGAAGCAATGCACAAAGAGCTCAACAACTTTGAGAGAAACAAAGTATGGAAGTTAGTTGAGAAGCCAAAGGATTGCCGCAATGTTATAGGCACAAAGTACATATTCAAGAACAAGCAAGATGAGCATGGAATTATAGTAAGGAACAAGGCAAGATTGGTTGCACAAGGGTTCTCTCAAATTTAAGGCATTGATTATGGAGAGACATATGCACCCGTGGCTCGCCTTGAGTCCATCCGTATCCTTCTTGCTTATGCGGCACATCATAACTTTAAGTTGCAACAAATGGATGTAGAAAGTGCATTTATTAATGGTCCATTGAATGGGATAGTATATGTAAAGCAACCCCCAGGATTTGAGGATCCCAACTTCCCAAACCATGTCTACAAAATTGATAAGGCGCTCTATGGGCTCAAACAATCCCCACACACGTGGTATGAGCACCTTAGAGAGTTGTTGTTTGACCGTGGGTTTAAGGTTGGGAAAATTGACCCCACTCTTTTTACTAAGAAGGTCAATGGGGAGCTTTTTTATGCCAAATATATGTTGATGATATTATCTTTGGCTCATCTAACAAGGCTTTTAATGATGATTTCTCAAAGCTTATGACTAATAGGTTCCGGATGTCTATGATGGGGGAGTTGAGAGTATTTCTTGGTTTTGATATCAAGCAAGTAAGAGGAGGGACATTCTTCAATCAAGCCAAGTACACTCAATATATGCTCAAAATATTCAACATGAAAGATTTAAATGGTGATCCTACCCCCATGGCTACAAAGACTCAACTAGAAGTAAATCCAAATGGTAAAGATGTGGATCAAAAGGTATATCGGTCTATGATTTGTTCTTTGCTTTACCTTTGTGCATCTAGACCCAATATTGTGTTGAGTGTAGGAGTATGTGCAAGATATCAAGAGGCTCCCAAAGAAAGCCATTTGATGGCGGTCAAGAGAATCTTTCGATATTTGGTTCATACCCCACACTATGGTCTTTGGTATCCTCGAGGGTCAACATTTTCTCTTTGTGGGTACACGGACTCGGATTGGGATAGTGATAAGGATGATAGAAAATCAACATTCGGGGCTTGCCAATTCCTTAGTAGGTCCTTGGTATGTTGGTCCTCTAAGAGGCAAAATTGTATACCTCTCTCCACCGCCGAAGACGGGTATGTGGCAGCTGCTAGTGCTTGCACTCAATTGCTATGGATGAGGCAAACTTTAAAGGAATACGGTGTCCATTGTGAAAAACTGCCTCTTCTATGTGACAATGAAAGTGCTCTCAAGATTGCCTACAACCTGGTGGATCACACAAGGACAAAGCATATTGAGATTCGTCATCACTTCATTAGGGATCATGTTGCTCGAGGTGATATTGAGCTATCATATATGTCAACCAAAGACCAACTTGCCAACATCTTCACGAAGCCACTTGATGAAGCAAGGTTTTGTTATTTGAGGAATGAACTAAATATCATAGATTCAAGGATCTTGACTTGATCACCCTGCATACTCACCTATGTCTTGACCCTTATTTGGTTTAGGTGTAGGCATGGAGATAGTGAGAGTGTGGTCCTAATACATTGGACTATCCCTCCCTCCATAATGCCAACATTAATGAAATTTAGTTCTCTTAATATCATTTTGTGATATGTGAGCTTTATTGATTAGTAGTGGATATGAACCCAAGGATAATTCTTTGCGGTGTCATGCCACAAACTCCTATATGGTGGCCTCGGCCACCGCCCTCTTCTTAGTGAAGAGTTTGTTTTTGGATTGTTTTGATTGGATTTATCTTTGCCATCTTTTTAGATCTTTTTCAACTCATTGGTTTTTCATAGTACATCCTCTAAATCCCAGGCATACTCTCACCTACAAACATGCTCCTGTTGCCACACATTTGTCCAAACACTTGAATCTGGGGTTTCTGGTCGAAGGGGGCCGGAGTGTCCGCCCTGTACCAACCGGAGTGTCCGGCCTAGCCGGACTCTCCGATTCATACAGACCGGACATTCCAGCAAGGCCGGACTATCCGGCGCATACAGCCTGGACTGTTCACCCCCAGTGGTTTCGTTCTAATATCAGGGGTCAGGGAGAAGTGTATGGTTCAATCCTCCTTCTCCCCAACTCTCTCTTCCTCTCAGACCGCTGTCCCCTACCAAGAGCTTCACTGAGAGGGATCCTCCACCCCAGATCTTGTTGTTTCCTCTGGCCATTTGCCTCCCCTTGCCACTAGGATCCATTCCCCTCCGGTGAAGGTCCCCATGGATGCTGGTATGATGCCCCCTTTCTTCTCCATTTCTAGGGTTGGCCTAGATGAATTTTTTGGGGCAATGCCTTACCTAGATCCATGGATACATCACTCCTGCGTGCAACCCTCATCCTTGTAGTAGTTTTAGCAATCCTGATCTGTCCCGATTGAACTCTCCCGTGCAACCCAAAAATCGCCCAAGATTCAGCCGGACTATCCGGTGTGTACGGGCCGGACACTCCGGTCCAGCCAGAATGTCCAGCCGATACACACCAGACTGTCCAGTCCAGGCAGATTGTCTGGGTCAGATATTCCGGACTGTCCGGGGTTTTCAATCAGTATATCTCCAGATTTCTTTGACTACTATTTTTTTATATATCTCCAGGACAAATGTGCTTATCCCATATGCTATCCCTCTATTCTGATTTCACAGGTGGTTCTCGTCCTCGCCATCCTCGGGCTGTTAAGAAGATGGTTGGTCGCAGGTTCCGGTATGATGAAGAGCGCGACATTCATGTTGATCCCTCTATGGTCAGGCAGGCTGCTCGAGACCGTGCCACAGCAAAGCATGAGAAGATGAGACAGCTAAAAAGAGATGAAGCCAAGCGGATGAAGTTTGAATCATTGACTACTCTGGCTGATTTGGGTACCGAGGAGTTTGTGGAGATGAGACTCCAACAATTCTACTCCTTGCCTCGCACCTCGACTGATGAGCGCTTCTGGAGGACTGAGGAAGCCCTGCTGTTTTCTAAGCTATACGGTACCTTCCATACTCCTACTTGTCCCATGTTACGTGTGTTATGACATGTGTACCCGGATATGTCTAAGACTATGTTTTATATAGCTTACCTATCTAGTCTTTATCATATCTTGTCAAAACTTGCTTTACCAATCTAGTAAGGATGTGATCCTAGGATGTGTGATCTTGTATTCAAATGCAAAGCTAAATTTGGTCACACATCTATGGGGGAGTGTAACACCCTCAGAATCGGCCCTATGCAAGTCTCAGAGATTCCCGTCAAACCCGCATAGAAACGATTCAAAGGAGCCCACCAGGCACTTGCGTGCGGGTGGAAAACAAAGTAATATCAGTACACATTAGTCCACGATGGAACCCACAAAACAGATATATACAACAGCGACTCATCGAGTCAAGGATACAATATACAGTACAAAGATCCAAATCACCTTGAAAACGATACAACGTCCGAGTACGGACAAGATGCAAATTGGGCTAAGACCCCTGAAGAATAACCAATGGCGTCCATAACCCTGCCCAGGACAAGCCGGAAGGGTAACCCTGCTAACGACGTCGATCTCAAAACCTGCTTAAACAAAAGGGGTGACGACAAAGGCAAAGGAAAAAGAGAGCGGTCAGTACTGAGGCCAGTACACGGCGAGACTAGAATTCGGCGGTCCTCGCCTACATAGGTATGGTGGACTAAAGCGGCAGCGCAGCATGCACTAAACAACCTATAGAGACTCGATACAGCTGGCGGCTATCAGATAGGGATAAGAAATACCTATTCGGATCCAACCTGAAACTATCACTAAGCATACCCATCCTGGTATTTTCCCCTCGAGACCAAACGAGAAAGTCAACCGAGGAACTCACACAGTGGCAGTTTTATTCATTTCGTTATAGTTGCGGCAATTACTAGTCAGATATAGATAGCATGAGTCATCCTGATGTAATAAGCAGTGGGCAGTTTTAGTTAACTATTCTATTATAGTTGTAGTACTTACTAGTCAGATACATATAGCATGAGGCATCCCAAAACCTAGCAGTTGTTGGTACTTTTCTTTAGCTATTCCGTTGTAGTTGCAATACTTACTAGTCAGATACAATGGTAACAGGTGACAACCCAAACCAGTAATAGTTGGCACTTTTATTTAGCCATTCCATTATAGTGAAGCTAATTACTAGTCATTATAAAGTCAAATTTGTAGCACTACTTTAGTTATAGTTGTCTATGATCGAGATACTGTGCTCCAAGTCGTCCATAACCGCGGACACGGCTTTCAGAAAGTTTTACCCTGCAGGGGGCACAAATAGCAACACACGCACGATCAACCTCGAGAAAAAACAAATAAAACCCAATGAGGCATCACGACAGAGCAATTGCAAGATTCATATAAATTTCAGGGGGCCACCTCACCAAGCTACCCGCTACGAAGTTGGCCGGCTCCGAGACGGACCCAGAGGTTTGCGAGAACGGCTGTAAACGACTGGGAACCCAAAAGTGTGACTAGGCTTTTTGATACCGCGTAATCGTGTCGTGATCCAAAACAGTACAGACGCTCCACGCGCAATCGTAAATAAAGCAGTAAAGCATGGCATAAGTACAGGATATAATAAAGCTCCAAACTACTTTGTGGCCCCAAGAAATAAATATGACTCAAGCTCTGGCTAGGGCGATTCATGGTCCCACATGCGGATAGTGCGAATATTCAAAGAACGGGTATCAAGTACTCGGGGTCCTACGGGACACAAGTGGACGGTTAAAAACCAAATAACATCTATTGCCCACCTGTGCCTCTACATTATTTACCTACTTCAATTTTAGTTATTAAACGGTAGTTAAATCCATGATCATCTCCAACATTAAGCATGAGGCATTACTCCAACAGCTGTGGAACATCGACGGCGCGACGCATCACCGACGCAAGCAACTACGACTCGCAAGGCCGACTAACTACCAAACAATAGGTAATAGGATGTGTCTATGGCAATATAATGGCTGCAAGGAATATCACGGGTACGAAAACTAGAGCATCACAACACAGGTGGCAATAGATCAACAGGAAGAAATAAAGACTATAAAAATAAGATAGGTAGAAAGAGGGAGAATGCTCTCCTGAAAACATTGCCAAAAGTTCATCCGAAGATCGGGTCGACACTCGCATCAACTCATCGGCCTAATCCGTGAAGAAGAAAAGCACTAGAAGAAACACCGGATGCACTATTTAATACTACGATAGAAGATCGAGCATGATGCATGAATGATATATGACATGGCGAAGATGCGATGAAGCTAGAAAATATTATGCGAAACCAAGGTCTCGACAATTAATTAAAAATTCAAGTTATTTATCTACCCATCAAGATTAAATGCGGAGAAAGCATGAAAAGAAATTCATGGAGGGGCTACTTTAATTTAAACAAAGTCGGGAAATTATATTTAGCATTTTCCAAATACTCATATGTTAATTATTCGTTGTTATGCGAAATTACACCTAAATGTCATGATTCAATATGTAAACAGGATCATACATGGCACGAACAGGTTCATTGAAATTTTCTGATAAAGTTTTATATGTAACATATTTCATTTGGAGCTATGGAACTTATAATATAGAATAATTAGGTGGCAAAAGAAAGATTGAAGACAAGTATTAAAAGCTATGGAATAAACACTGCCTAAGATGGGATTTGAGATTGCGTCTTCTAGGATGGCAAAATAAAGGGCTAACCATTAAGTTGTCGATCAGTTGTTGAACTCGCCAGTTTTGAACTACACAAGGAGCTGTGGTTAACTGTCTTAACTGAATTTGGGTTCAGAGTTGACAGAGGCAAAAATACAATAGGATTTAATAAGGATATGGGAGTCGAACCAGGGATCTCCCATCAGATTACAAGCAAGCAACCACTGGGCTACGATGCTATTGGTGAACAATGAGATGGCGCGGGTCATTTGACCAAATCGGACTGGGTTCTAATTGACGAGAACTGAAGCGAACAACACCGTCGCTGCTATTCTGAAACTTGGCGAGGTTAGCCATAGAGGCAAGGCGGGCACCAGCAGATGCGGAGCTTCTAGCGTAGTACGACGATGGGTAAACAGGGGAATAGGATGGGGGCCTCACCTTGAGGTCCAGGACGACCTTGGAAAGGGTGGGGGAGAGTCGGATGGTTGCAGCGAAGTGGAGGATGTTGATGCACACGGATGCAGAGGTTGAAGATGGAAGCGGACGTGCTCCGGGAGGAAGAACTTGATGGCGGCGACGACTCGAGATGGCTCTGGCCCCGGTTCTGCAGCAAAAATGATGGGGGATACGCATCATTTCCCAAGCCTGGTCTCAGCTTCGCTAGTCGAAGAATATGGCGGTGGCTCTTGGTAGATGTTAAAGCTTCAGACTACCTCGAATTGGATAGAACAAAGCGAGGTAGGAGTAAAAGGGGTGGCGGCGGCACTACAGGGGCTAGGTTAGGGTTTAGTCTATGGTTGTTGGGGACGGATAAGGGGAGAGGAGACTGCGGCTTGCTCTGCTGGCAGGGGCCGCTGAGAGGGGTGTGCGTCCGTACGGAGAAGAAGCACAGGGGTGCGGGTTCAGGTTCAGAAGGGTTCAGGTTTCGGTTTAGTTTTGGTTTTTAGACAGGGAAAGAAAAATACAGATGGGATTCAGACAGGTTGCTGCTTGAAAAAGATTATAGACATGCTATTTGATTTGATTTTATTTAAAGTTTAGGAGGGAGATAAACAAGCAAAGAGGCAGCGGCAGATTGTACACAAACTTTTATTTCTATGTTAAAAATTATTTGGGGAGATTTATAATAAGGGGTAAGAGGAAAAGGAATATTTCAATGGAGACAAGGTGGGGGGAATATTATGGCATAGATTAAGTAGATGGAAAAAATATGGGGTGTAGGAAATATAATAGGCATGATTTTATATGGTGGAAAGGGAGTATGTGGTAAGAATAATAAAATGACATGGCATTATGTAGGACATGTGGCATAGTTTAGGTGGAAAAAGGAGCGTAGAAGGAAAATAGCATATGAGAATATGTGACAATAAAAAGGTGGCATGTGGCTTATGGTTAAAAGGAATCACAAGAAGATATGGTAGATCCATAGGTAGGATAAGAAGAGAGGTGGAATAGAACTAGGCGACCATGTTGGCAAAAAGATAGACTAGAGAGAGAAGACCTACACAAGCATGTAGGATAGAAGGGATATAAATGAGATGAAGATGGGCACATGATGATAGATATAGATAAAATCAAATAGATAGAATTAAGATATGATACCCCCAACTCAATTTGGGCATGCTATCAAATTAGAATTTTCAAAATACCAAATCTAAAAGACATTATGGTTCCAAAACATATGGCACCAACTATAGAAGAGGTAGAGGACGAACCATAATAAATTATCAAGAACCAAATGCAAGATTAAATATATGACCAAAGGTGTTATGAATGCAGGATGATGCATGATGTCGTGATGATGCACAAAATAGTAAACAACAAGCGATTTTCTAGTATTGTTTTTCTCGGGGTGCTACAGTTCGACACCACTAACAATGGATCTCGCCCTCGAGATCCTCCTCATGGTACGGGGAAGGTCGACGCTCTAAATCTTCTCACTTGATGTAGATCCTCGCGACACCACTAACAAGGGTTCTTTCTTCATCTTGAAAATGGTGAAACCACCAACAAGGGTCGATGCTCTCGTTCATCAAGAGAACACTCTGTATAACAAAGGACGAAGGTAAAGGCATCAAAACTTAAGGCCGCCTCTAACTTCTGTGAAAGGAGTAAAATTCCTTGATCCACCGATTCAATGCACAAGAGCGAATGATAAGAGTAGTCGGATGGTGATCAGTCCATCTCGCACCCAAAGCATTACTCTGCACATGAATAGAAGAATCATGCAACAAACTCTCGGAATTCAGACTGAAGATCTTGACAATCGAGTTCTAGAAACAAAAGAAGGATGGAGATTCTCATCAGATCTGATATAGATGGCTTCGTCGTATCGGAAAACATCGGAGGATAGAAAAAAAAATCTAGTGAATTATTGGTCCACTCAAAGGTACACAGATGAAAGATTCATCTGATAGCATGAATGTCAGATGTTGAAGCACCGTTACAAGAGGATGGAAGCGAAACCCTAAAGGTACGACGGAAACCCAACCACGAGAATTCCTGAACTCGAAGAAAAGATAAGAGAGCAGATTCAAAACACACAGAGATAAGAGGAGAATAGCAGAGGGGTCAGGAGTAAAATCAGACCTAATCAGATCTATCCAACCGATTTTCCAAAATAGTTTTGACACTCTACAACGTCCGTTAGCTAGGTTATCCTACAGGCTGGACCAGTGGGGTATCAGAATCACGAGCTCGATACCACTCAGAACACCTCATAATCGGCCCTATGCAAGTCTCACATTCCCGCCAAACCCGATAGAAACGATTCAAAGGTGCCCACCAGCACTTGCGTGCGGTGGAAAACAAAGTAATATCAAGACACATTAGTCCACGATGGAACCCACAAAGCAGATATATACAACAATGACTCATCGAGTCAAGGATACAATATACAATACAAAGATCCAAATCACCTTGAAAACGATACGGTCGAGTACGGACAAGATGCAAATTGGGCTAAGAGCCTCAAGAATAACCAATGGCGCCCATAACCACCCGAGCCAAAGCGGAAGGGTAACCGCTAACGACGCCGGTCTCAAAACCTGCTTAAACAAAAGGGGTGCCGACAAAGGCAAAGGAAAAGAGAGCGGTCGATCTTGAGGCCAAGACACGGCGAGACTAGAATTCGGCCCTCGCCACATAGGTATGGTGGATCAAGCGGCAAAGATGCACTAAACAACCTATAGAGACTCGATACAGCTGGCGGCTATCAGATAGGGATAAGAAATACCTATTCGGATCCAACCTGAAAATATCACCAAGCATACCCATCCTGGTATTTCCCCCTCGAGACCAAACGAGAAAGTCAACCGAGAAACTCACACAGTTGGCAGTTTTATTCATTCCATTATAGTTGCGGCAATTACTAGTCAGATATAGATAGCATGAGTCATCCTGATATAATAAGCAGTGGGCAGTTTTAGTTAACTATTCTATTCTAGTTGTAGTACTTACTAGTCAGATACATATAGCATGAGGCATCCCAAAATCCAGCAGTTGTTGGTACTTTTATTTAGCTATTCCGTTGTAGTTGCAATACTTACTAGTCAGATACAAATACAATGGTAACAGGTGACAACCCAAACCAACAATTGTTGGCACTTTTATTTAGCCATTCCATTATAGTGAATCTAATTACTAGTCATTATAAAGTCAAATTTGTAGCACTACTTTAGTTATAGTTGTCTATGATCGAGATACTGTGCTCCAAGTCGTCCATAACCGCGGACACGGCTTTCAGAAAGTTTTACCCTGCAGGGGGGCACAAATAGCAACACACGCACGATCAACCTCGAGAAAAACCAATAAAACCCAACGAGGCATCACGACAGAGCAATTGCAAGATTCATATAAATTTCAGGGGGCCACCCCACCAAGCTACCCGCTGCGAAGTTGGCCAGCTCCGAGACGGACCCAGAGGTTTGCGAGAACGGCTGTAAACGACTGGGAACCCAAAAGTGTGACTAGGCTTGTCGATACCGCGTAATCGTGCCGCGATCCAAAATAGCATGGCCCACGCGCAATCGTAAATAAAGCAGTAAAGCATGGCATAAGTACAGGATATAATAAAGCTCCAAACTACTTTGTGACCCCAAGAAATAAATATGACTCAAGCTCTGGCTAGGGGGATTCATGGTCCCACATGCGGATAGTGCGAATATTCAAAGAACAGGTACACGTACTCGGGGTCCTACGGGACACAAGTGGACGGTTAAAAACCAAATAACATCTATTTCCCACCTGTGCCTCTACATTATTTACCTACTTCAATTTTAGTTATTAAACAGTAGTTAAAGCCATGATCATCTCCAACATTAAGCATGAGACATTACTCCAACAACTGTGAAACATCAACGGCGCGACGCATCACCGGCGCAAGCAACTACGACTCGCAAGGCCGACTAACTACCAAACAATAGGTAATAGGATGTGTCCATGGCAATATAATGGCTGCAAGGAATATCACGGGTACAAAAACTAGAGCATCGTAACACAGGTAGCAATAGATCAACAGGAAGAAATAAAGACTATAAAAGTAAGATAGGTAAAAAGAGGGAGAATGCTCGCCTGAAAACATTTCCGAAAGTTCATCCGAAGATGTAAGATCCCTCCTTTATAAAGGAAAAAGGATCCCTGTGATTGCAATGCTAGTCCCTGGATCAATGCTAGCATCCACAGTTTAAGATGAAGTACACAGATACAAAGGTCATTATTACAGCCATTCCAGAGATAAACATAGTCTTTACAACTCCAAGGCCACAGGCCTAATACAAGATTTTGAATAAGTAAGTAAATAAAAGTCTTCATCTTCATGTGCCACAGGCAAACATGTTGAGTGTAGACTCATGACACCTAATCCTCATCAGAGTAACCTGCAACATCACAAGTTACAGCTACAGTGGGTCAATACATTGGAATGGTATTGGAAAGTGATACCTTAGTATAATTTAGGTGGACTAAATACTATATGCAATTTGGCTAAGTGTAGCTTGGCTTGCTTTGCTCAAAATAGATTTTGCCTATTAGTTGAAATCACTAAGTTTTTCTTTGTCAAAACTTTTCCCAAGGAACCACCAATAGACATTGAGGTCCTTCACCCTTGTTCACCCACAAGTTTTACTTAGAAATTGGGATGAGAAGATTCTTGATAGCTTCCATGTCTTGATGCTCAAGTTGTCCATTACCATGGACTTGGCTAAGTACTTAGATTTTCCATCTGCAGAGGTTGTGCACTTTCCCCACAAGCCTTGATTTTCACCAAGACAGGACCTTTCAGAAGCCTTCCCTTAGACCAAATGGACGTGTTCCAACCTATCATCCCACTACCACCAACTGTCCAAATGACTAAGTTCTAGCAACTTATATGATCCAGGCAGAGCCCATATTGCCAAGTGGCTGCACTAGAATCTTCTCAACACTTGGCCTCTAAAATCTCTTTGTTCCTGGGTGGTTTTCCACAAGTGAGATACACAAGGTTCACCAGTCCCCTGGCCTTGTGTAACCACTCAACACAAACCATTCCTTCCATTCCACCCAGGTGTTTCATTTACTTAGTTGTTTTATTAGGCAAAACACAAGTCCAAAGACTTAGAAATATTTCATCATAGCATGTATATATTTCACCAACCCTTGGTTGCTACTAGCTAGGCTAAGCATGGCATAGATAGTATCTTAACTTAGAAATTTTCTAGCAATTCTACAACTACTAGGATTTCCCAACATGGCATTTAAGAAAAATATAACATGCAAGGCTAACAAAATATTTCTAATGCTTAGTAGAAAACATAGAAACAAAATATTCATAAAGTACCACTTGCCTTGGTAGTTTGGAGAGTAGTTACACTCTTCACAATCACAATCACTAGCGCCAAAATCTACACAAAGAATTATAGCAACAACTTACATACAAAACATATACAACCAAAAATATATGCATGCATGCAAAATGGCATGTGATGATTTTTAAAACTCAACCAAGCAAGTAAACAGTACTGGTTCATTAACAAGTTAAAAACTTGCCAAACAACATTTATTTAAACCCTAAATCATTTCCTAAACATTTCATATACTCAAATTAGCCCTACACAAGTTTCTGCAAATAAAGTCATTTTAACAGAAGCAAAACATTAAACACATTGCATATTTAGAAAGAGCTTGCTCTCCTGATTCCAACGGTATAAAATTTGTCAAATTCTAACGTGGGGATCAAAAGTTATAGCCAAAATTAATTTAAACATCTAATAGATTCAAATTCTGTTTTTAAACTCTAACAGATGCCACGCGTCTTATTCTAAATGGCCCGTACCGCTTCGCGTAGGATCACGCTTCTGAGCCGTTAGATCTACTTAAACCGCACTACCGATCTACTGCATCGGTTCGTTAAGTGATCTAATCGCACCGGATCGGATCTACGCCCCTGGATCAAACGACCAAAGTTGGCTGGCGGTATCTTGGCGGGCATGAGCTCGGCCTTACGGCCAGCTGGCTGGTGGTCCTAGGGTCGGAGGGCTTACTGAACCGTGGCGGCCGATGCTCAACTGGCGGCGGCTTGGCAAGGCGCCTGAGTGGGTTCTTGGAGCTCGTCGAAGTTGCGAGGCGTCGGGCTTGGGTGGACAATGACGTTGGCGGCGCTCTGGTCTCCTAGCAACAAGCGGCATCGGTGATGCACAAGACGATGGCGAACAACATCGTGTGAGTCGAGGCGAAGGAACAAAGGGCTTACGAATTTGGTCGCCGGAGTTGAGGTGTCGTCGAGCTTGCGGTGTTGAACGGAATCGACGACTGGGCGATATAAAAGGAACCACGGTGTCGCAGATGCAAGAAAGTGGCGAGGTCTGCAAGAACCGGAGGGAGAGGCGACGGGCTCACTGAATTGGTCGCCAGAGAGCTCTTCTGTCTGCGGTGCGAGGATGAATGCGGCGACTGAGGCTTTCAAGTTTGGGGAAATGGAGAGGGCGAAGGGGTTTAAGTAGGCAAGGCGGGCGTGAATTACTCCTGCAATCAACACGAATCGACGAGCGAATCAACCGTAACGCACGACGTGATTTGGGAAGAACACGTCATGGTGGGGGTGGAGACGACGACGCTGTGGGCCTTGGTCACAATGAGAAAGCAGAGGGAGTGGGTCTCACGGTCACCACTCAATGCGGGGGTGAGTGAAGGAAAACGGTTCGCGGGGTGGGGTGCTGGGCTTAGCTGGGCTAGTTGGGCCAGATTCGGCTGAGTGCTATTTTTTCTCTTTTAAGCTTTTTCTTTTTCTGTTTGCTTTTCTAAAATGGTTTTCAAACTTCAATTCAAATCTGTTTGATTCCAAAACTTTTCAGGGCTTTTGTGCAATACATCTTGTACTCAAATAAGTGTCAAACACATCTGTTCACTCAAACACACTTGGGTCTTTTGAAATTTAAAATAAAACCATGCCTTTATGAGGTGTGATAATAGGCATAGAATTGGTTTTATTTCATATTTTGCTTTGAGACTTTGCTCAAATTTTTGAAATCACTTGAGTTTGGATTCTAAGCAACACTGGATGGTTAACGGTACCTTTCTCAAAAACAAGTAACACAAGGGCTTGAGTAAACTTACATAAAATATTGAGCAACAAAGCTTCTGTTTTGAAATGTTTTGTTTGAAATGAAACTCATATGAATATGGATGCATGGATGATATGCATGAGTTTGTAACATGATTTTAGGGATGTTACAGAAGATCGGGTCGACACTCGCATCAACTCATCGGCCTAATCCGTGAAGAAGCAAAGCACTAGAAGAAACACCGGATGCACTATTTAATACTACGACAGAAGATCGAGCATGATGCATGAATGATATATGACATGGAGAAGATGCGATGAAGCTAGAAAATATTATGCGAAACCGAGGTCCCGACAATTAATTAAAAATTCAAGTTATTTATCTACCCATCAAGATTAAATGCGGAGAAAGCATGAAAAGAAATTCATGGAGGAGCTACTTTAATTTAAACAAAGTCGGGAAATTATATTTAGCATTTTCCAAATACTCACATGTTAATTATTCGTTGTTATGCGAAATTACACCTATATGTCATGATTCAATATCATACATGGCACGAACAAGTTCATTGAAATTTTCTGATAAAGTTTTATATGTAACATATTTCATTTAGAGCTATGGAACTTATAATATAGAATAATTAGGTGGCAAAAGAAAGATTGAAGACAAGTATTAAAAGCTATGGAATAAACACTGCCTAAGCTGGGATTTGAGCTTGCGTCTTCTAGGATGGCAAAATAAAGGGCTAACCATTAAGTTGTCGATCAGTTGTTAAACTCGCCAGTTTTAAACTACACAAGGAGTTGTGGTTAACTGTCTTAACTGAATTTGGGTTCAGAGTTGACAGAGGCAAAAATACAATAGGATTTAATGAGGATATGGGAGTCGAACCAGGGATCTCCCATCAGATTACAAGCAAGCAACCACTGGGCTACGATGCTATTGGTGAACAATAAGATGGCGCGGGTCATTTGACCGAACCGGACGGGGTTCTAATTGACGAGAACTGAAGCGAACAACACCGCCGCTGCTATTCTGAAACTTGGCGAGGTTAGCCACAGAGGCGAGGCGGGAACCAGCAGATGCGGAGCTTCTAGCGTAGTACGACGATGGGTAAACAGGGGAATAGGATGGGGGCCTCACCTTGAGGTCCAGGACGACCTTGGCAAGGGTGGGGGAGAGTCGGATGGTTGCAGCGAAGTGGAGGATGTCGATGCGCACGGATGCAGAGGTTGAAGATGGAAGCGGACGTGCTCCGGGAGGAAGAACTTGATGGCGGCGACGACTCGAGATGGCTCTGCCCCGGTTATGCAGCAAAAATGATGGGGGAGACGCATCATTTCCCAAGCCTGGTCTCAGCTTCGCCAGTGGAAGAATATGGCGGTGGCTCTTGGTAGATGTTGAAGCTTCAGACTACCTCGAATTGGACAGAACAAAGCTGAGGTAGGAGTAAAAGGGGTGGCGGCGGCACTGCAGGGGCTAGGTTAGGGTTTAGTCTATGGTTGTTGGGGACGGTAAGGGCATCACCTATGTATAAGTTGAACCTTTGCTATAAGATGGGACACACATAGCTTATGAAAATGGCTACAATGTATAAGGTTAAGTTCACCATAAGCTAGGATCCACATGTATGATAAAAGTACACACAAGCAAGAGAGAGAGAGGAGAGAGTAAAATAATTGTTTATTGCTTGTGGACAACCCATAAGCTTGTAGGTCACCCTTAAGAAAAATCTCCTAAAGTAAACCTCTACTATGTATATGGATAGCCTTATTGACTACTTTTTGGCTTCTGGATAGCCTTATGGACTACATAGTGGATGCCCTAAGGGGAGAGGAGATCAGCACTTGCTTTCTGGCGAGGGTCACGAGAGGGTGTGCGTCTGGAGAAGAAGCAGGTGCGGGTTCAGGTTCAGAAGGGTTCAGGTTTCGGTTTAGTTTTGGTTTTTAGACAGGGAAAGAAAAATACAGATGGGATTCAGACAGGTTGCTGCTTGAAAAAGATTATAAACATGCTATTTGATTTGATTTTATTTAAAGTTTAGGAGGGAGATAAACAAGCAAAGAGGCAGCGGCGGATTGTACACAAACTTTTATTTCTATGTTAAAAATTATTTGGGGAGCTTTATAATAAGGGGTAAGAGGAAAAGAAATATTTCAATGGAGACAAGGTGGGGGGAATATTATGGCATAGATTAATTAGATAGAAAAAATATGGGGTGTAGGAAATATAATAGGCATGATTTTATATGGTGGAAAGGGAGTATGTGGTAAGAATAATAAAATGACATGGCATTATGTAGAACATGTGACATAGTTTAGGTGGAAAAAGGAGGGTAGAAGGAAAATAGCATATGAGAATATGTGACAATAAAAAGGTGGCATGTGGCTTATGGTTAAAAGGAATCACAAGAAGATATGGTAGATCCATAGGTAGGATAAGAAGAGAGGTGGAATAGAACTAGGAGACCATGTTGGCAAAAAGATAGACTAGAGAGAAGACCTGCCCAAGCATGTAGGATAGAAGGGATATAAATGAGATGAAGATGGGCACATGATGATAGATATAGATAAAATCAAATAGATAGAATTAAGATATGATACCCCCAACTCAATTTGGGCATGCTATCAAATTAGAATTTTCAAAATACCAAATCTAAAAAACATTATGGTTCCAAAACATATGGCACCAACTATAGAAGAGGTAGAGGACGAACCAAAATAAATTTCAAGAACCAAATGCAAGATTAAATATATGACCAAAGGTGTTATGAATGCAGGATGATGCATGATGTCATGATGATGCACAAAATAGTAAACAACAAGCGATTTTCTAGTATTGGTTTTCTCGGGGTGCTACAGGGAGCCTTACTATGTTGTGTAAAATCATCTATTATGAAATTTTTATCTATCCATATGCAAATCCTTGGGTTGTCATCAAACACCAAAAATGGGAAGATTGAAAGGGCATTTATGCCTTTCATATTGTTTTGATGTTTGTTGACAACACTTGGATAGGTTTAATGCATTGCTGAATGTTTCAGGAAATATCAGGTTCATTTTGGGTAGTTTATACACATGGAAAAAGGGCTTGAAAGGAACAAAAACAGGGGCAAAATTAGTATTTGGCCGTACTGTCCGTCTGATGTGCGCCAGACTGTCCGGCCCATCCGGAGTTTCCGGCCCAAAGTCGCCGGAGAGTCCAGTCGTGGAAATTAGCCAGATTTTCTCCCGAGGTGTGGACACTCAATGAGGCCCCTCGGACACTACCCGGACACTGGCCGGACTCTGGCCGGAAACTTGGCCAGGCCGGAGTGTCCGGCTGACACTCACTGGAATGTCCGGCTGGGCCGGACTGTCCAGCTCATACAGGCCAGACTTTTCGGGTTAAGTGGCTCCAACGGGTCTAATTTCTGGGAACCTATAAAAGGACTCATTCTTCTACCTTGGAACCTGCTCGTCTATTTCAAGAACAGCAGCACAATTTGAGACACCAAATCCACAATATCTCTTCACTCACCCATCCAAAGTCTTTGATCTTTGGAGAACCGAAGGAGGAGGCCTTGATCTATAGCTTCACCAAGAGAGATCTTCATTCCCCCTCATTCATTTGAGGGCCCCTTGCTCTAGTGTTTCTTTGAAAACCCTAGCTTTGATTTGGTTCTTACAAGCTTGTATTTGATTGTTTGACAGCTTACTTATATTTGGGAGCCTCCAATTAGGTTGTGGATGTGTGCCCCGAACTTGTTGTAAAGGTGTCGGCTACCACCTAAGGTTGCCGATATAGTGGAAGAGGTGAATCGAACCCCTTGGGGTGAGGTTCATCGGAGAACAAGGGAGACCTCTCGTGGCATTGGTGGTTTGAAACCACCCCCTCTCCAAACGTAGATGTACTTCCCCTCAAAAGGAAGGAACTACAGGAAACAAATCCTTGTGTCTCCCCGTCCACCACTTTGGTTACTTCTATCCTTTACCGCACTTTACTTACTTGTTCTTGCTTAGTGTTGTGCTAGTTTGTGCCAGTTTGTGCTTGTTTGACATATAGGTAAATTCACCTTAGTTGCATAATCTAGAGAATTTACTTTTCTTGTCAAACCCTAATTTGAAAAAGAAGAAAATTTGAAATAACACCTATTCAACCCCCCCTCTAGGTGCCCATACAATCCTTTCAATTAGGTATAGGTATAGGTATAGATAAGATAGCAGGAATCCCACCGTTTCATGTGGTCAATCAATCTCTTTCTCTCATTCTATAGGTCACCATGCTAGCTAACAAAAAAGAGGACGGGAAAAACATATAGGTGGATAAAATCACTTTCGTTGAGAAGAATCATAAGAAGTTGAATCTAACTCTCAAGCAAATATTGTTATGCACATGGAGTGACGCTTAAAAGTCAGAGGAGTTAGAGCATCCCCACTCGTTGGGCGTTCCCAGAAAGAAATCTGGACCTTTTTTTTTTGGCCGGACGAAACTCGATTTCGGCCTGGGAACGCCGAGTTTCCCACTGGCGTTCCTAGGCCGAGTTTCCACGCGAAGAGAAAACGGCAACATGTTCGAATTTTTTTCGTTCCCGCCGGCGAGAGCTCAGCCAAAAGGTGTTCGACAGAATTACGTCGACAAGTCCGGCGACAAATTATTATAGATCAGGGTAAAAGGCTCGTCCATCAGTCGTCGATGGGGATGGGCTCCTGCGGCGTGGTCGATGCGGCGAGGTCGGGTGTCTCGGACGACTGGTTGGAGGAAGTGGAAGTGGAGCTCGGCGTAGCAGTGGCGTTCGGCGCAGGGGCGGTCGGCGCAGTGGCAGGCATGATCTCGGCCTGGAGAATGGCCTGGCGGTGCGCCATGTACCAGGCCTTGACCGGCGAACTCATCGTCGACATGTCCTCGCCGCCCATCAGGAACTTAAGATCCGTGTTCCTCTTCTTGGCGGCGTAGTTGGCCTTGAGGAACCTTTTTCCCTTGGGTATCGATCAGCTGCGCCCATCTCTCGTCGCTCTTCCCGTCCCTCTTCTCGGCATGCGCCCTCGTGTCGGCGATGCACTTCTCGATTGAAGCCTGGAGACGCTCGGCGGGAGGTCCGACGGCTTTGAGCATCTTCGCCTTCTTCTGGCCGATATCCGTCCTTCCTTCACCGGCAGCAGCGGGAGGGGCCTCCGGATTGTCCATGCCGTCCTTGGTCTTGGCGAGGCTCAGGCGAGTGTCCCGCCATTTTTCGCAGTGCTCGATCTCGTGGAACACATGGTGGAACTTGAACTCCGCCTTCATGTCCTCTCGATACAAAGTGAGTGCACGCAGAAGCTGCAAAATGGAAGACAAAGTGTGTCAAGATATGCTTGAGCTTGTCATAACTTCTGCTAGTGTTCGCAAATACCTTGTTGTCCATGTTTTCCCCGCTGACGTTTGTCCGTTCCACCTCTTCCACGCAGCTATGCCACTTGATGTACGCATGCTGGATGATCCCCCAATGGTTGGTAATAGCCTCCTCCCCTCGCTCCATATGAATCTTGCTATACTTCGGGTCACAAAGGATACGCTCTTAGAACGCTAGCTTCACGCGCCTCCAATAGTTGTCGGAATTTTGGTTGGCACCGGTGATGGGATCCATACTCACCGTTTTCCAGGCTTCGGCGAGACAGAGGTCCTCGGGCACCATCCACTTGATCCGCGCCTCTGACACCGAAGTTCCCGGCTTCTTCTTGCCCTTCTTTCCCTTCGCCATAAGCACGGCATCATCCTCGGCGTCCTTGGCCTGCGTCGGTTCGGCCTGCGTCTCCTCGGCGTCGAGGTTGGCAAAATCCTGAGACTCGATGCCGCGTTCGGCATCTTCCCAGGACTGTTCTTGCGTGAAGAAGGAGGGGTTGGCGGGCGAGCCTTGGGCGATCATGTCCTCCATGTATGTCTCGGCCGTTATGCCGACCGGAAGGCCGGCCGGCATTCCGCCGAACATGTTGCGTGTGTCGGCCTCGCCGTAGGTTGCTTGCGCCGAGCTTCCGCTGAAAGGCAGTGGGTCGCGACGCATTGCGGGGCCTGCGTACGTCGGAGAGGTGGAGTAGGGGATGTTGATGTCGATGTTGAAGGACGAAGGAGGGCACGGCGCCGGGCAGGGGAACACCAAGTTCAGGTTGAACCCGCCGTCGAACTCGGGGGACGAGGAGTACCTCTGCCGAGCGTTCGCCTGGCTCTCCTGGAAGCCGGCCAACGAGATCAGCGAGAATCTGGCCTGCGAGCCGATGCTTGCCTGACTTCCCCAATGGGGGGGATACGGCGCCGCCATCATCGCTTGTGCGACACCGCGTCTGCCGCGATCTGTTCGCTGGTTCGCCCTCATCGCCGCTTTTTTCGCCGCCGCTCTTGTTCTTGCTCGAAGCTTCCTTTCTGTCCTTCCTTTTGTCCGGCACGATCTTCCGCCTCTGCGACTTGGCTGTCCACTCGGCGCTGGACATGCCCTCCGGCTTTGTTGTCGGCGCTCTCGGCTTCCTCGCCTTCTTCTCCCCCGAAACCTCGCCGAGGTTCGATCTGGGTTTGACGAAACTCTTGGGCGGCATGGCGGGCGGGAGCTTGGCGAAGTGGCGGGAGTGGGGGAATGGGGAAGAAAGGCGGGAGGGAAGCAAGAAAAGGGCGAGAGTTCTACCTTCTCTCGCCGACAGAGCTAGTCCACGCCCGTTTTCGTTTCGTACGGCGTTTCCAGGGCATTCCCAGGATCCTGGGAATAGCCTGGAAAGCCTGGACCAAAGTTCACGCGAATCCGAACGAAAAGAGGTTCCTGGTAACGCGACTGGACCGAGTTTCGGCGTCCGGACCTAATTTCAGCGTCCGAATCGGCGACCTAGGAATGCTAGTGGAGATGCTCTTAGGGTCACACTTTAAAAGAGCAATGTCCTGCTAATAAGAACAACATTGCCAGTATAGTATCAGAACAAATCATCATTTTTCTTGGAAATACATACCGTCAGAAATGCCTAGCATTGGAGAGAATACACGTCCGAACACAGGATGCTTCGCAGAGTGGATTATTACTATTCTGATTAAAAGAACATTATTTGCTCACACAAAAAAACGCGAGAGATTATTACAGGTTGCTGGGAACAAACAGTTCTCTAATTCTCTAGAACCTAAGTTCAATACACCCAAAAATTGAGGAGAATATTCTTCTTAGTCTATCAAAATTGAAGAAAAAAATATCAGTCGGCCATGTATTTTAGCTAACTCTTCCATCTTCTATTAGTCCGGATCTCGCAAAACTCTCTGCATCTTCTGCACTCTACACAAATTGTCAACACCTGTGTGCAATGTGAACAGAGAAAAGTTAGCTACATGTGTGAAGAAGCGTGGAGACTCCAAAGAAATAGGAAAACCATTTTAATATGCTACTCTTAACACACAGATGAAATATGTACCATGGAACCTTTATACTTTGACATATATTAATGGGCAGAATTGCGAAAACAAGGTACTCCGTAAGTCTTCTCATCTCCATTATTTTACTGGAGCGGTGTCTAACTAACCCCTTCTTTATATATATCATGCATTGGTTCGTTGTATCTGTGCAGGTTTCAAAGGTGCTTCGAAGAACACTATTCTTTCTATACATGCTTCTAGAAAGATGTAATCGTTGCCAGGAATTAAACCAGAAGACCAAAATGATTACTGACAATGGAGCCATACCTTGTTTGAAATAAAAAAACGCCTTTATTCTTTCAGAGTAGCTTGGATTGATGAATTTCAGTTCTAGAAAATAAAGGCGCCTAGCTTATTAGATGAATGAAAAAAATGGGAGGCAAAAATTTCTTGCAATATATTTAAACAATGATTACCTGGAACACTGAAGGAGCATTGTTGCTGCCTTCCAAATGCTCAGACAAAAATAAGAGTATGAAATTTCAATATTCGACTTTTTGGTGGAATATTCCTCAGTTGCCAGAAGAAACCACTTCAGCAAAAGAGACACTCGATGGCATGAAGATGTCATTCTCTCTGACTACTCTGTTGTAGTCAAGCTTGAAAGAACGCGATCTATATGTCTTGTTAAGCAAACTTATCGGGATCCTGAGAGTTTGTTTTCTCCTGCTTTTCCCCTTTAAAAGAATCCTAAAACTACCTTCATCTTCGTTCTTCATGTTGCTTCCCAGCTTCGTTCCACCAATATCAGGTGTGCTGTCTCCTGGCATGTCAGGATTAAGTTCATTTTTAGCAGCATCCTTTAACTCTTTATCATGTTCCTCTGCCAAAATTTTGTTGCTGATCAAACTTCCACTGTCTACCACCACAGGGACCTTCATTTCCTCCTTTACTGCAATCATATTGCTGTCCAGTGAAGGTCCTA
Organism: Avena longiglumis; assembly: GCA_030063025.1. NCBI lineage: Eukaryota > Viridiplantae > Streptophyta > Magnoliopsida > Poales > Poaceae > Avena > Avena longiglumis. The sequence goes on along the minus strand of CP125978.1, from coordinate 216,109,367 downwards.
TACTAACAACAGCTGCATCAGATAGAACATGTTTATCTGCTAAAGATTGAGAAATAGTGTCGGCAACATGTGGGCTCAGGGTGTAAGCGACTGGATGACTGTTTGACCATGCTGGTCCTGACACAAACTCAGGTGCAGCTGGGCTCATATAAGGTTGCCATCCATAATGGTTAGGGCGAAATATAGTAGTGTTCATGGAAAATGTGCTGTTTGGAACCATCTGTGGTTGACTATATGGTGGATAAAGAAATGGCACAGGATGCAACAGATTAGGAGACCTAGGAGCAGGAGGGTACAGATGATGTGGGGATGTGCACAGCGGAGGACCATTTGGCACCATATTTGAATGTCCAGGATGCATGGAGACATTCATAGGCCAGGGCCCAACACCTGGAATAGCACATGGTGGTGGGAGACCCACACTTACAGCAAGTGGGCTAAGGATAGCTGGAGGAGACGGATTAAATGGAGGTGCAGCAGCAGATAGCTTCTTATTGGACATCTCTCTCATATCAATATTACTTAGCAGAAAGTCAGGCTTTGACTTCTCACTTTCAACACCTCCAAGGCCTTCTGGCATACTTGCCGTATGAGTTGAAACTGAAATAGGTTCAATTCTAGTTGATAGAACTTCTTCAAGAAATTGTATGCCAGACTTTCCACTCTTTTCAGCTTTTGCCGAATCTGATAACCCAGTGGCTGGACCACAATTGCCACTACTTGTTGGTTCTTGACCTTTGTTACTGATGAATAGGGTAATGTCTGTTTTACCATCTGCAGAGACACTGCCAGAAGATTTCTCAGTTTTTGATGTTAATTTATCTGGTAAATCATATTTCCCAGTATTGTCACTCTCATGCTCCCTCTGTGACTCTTTTCTTTGTTCCCAATGCTGCATTTCTTCTGGCACGTTGGTTATGTCTTTGGAATTATTGGTATTTGAAGACACAGATCTCTGGTCCACTTGAACTGCATCTACCAAGGAATGCTTCATTTCTTGTGCAATAATTTGACCAAGTGAAGGATGCAGTACATCATCTCTAGGTTTTTGTATTTGAGTCTTGGATATTGTGCCTGGACGTGCCAATGCAACATCTTTGTATGATGGTGGATTTCCAGAACTTGCAAACAAAGCTCCATGTGACTCACTTGCTTTCATATCAACTGAATGATTGTGCACATGTGAATAACCTATTTGGGATTCTTCTTTACCACTCATCTGCTCTGTGGTCCTAGACGTATCTTGCACTTCTGTGGAAGAAGTCGCTGTCTTAATCCGGTAGGTCATAGCCTTGTAGATCTTACGACCAAACCTGGCAGTTGATGTCTGGACTTTCATATGCTGTTGAGGGTCTGTGTATGCTGCAGGTATGACAGTTCTCTTCTTTAAGAAGTAATAACGGTTATTTAAATAGGAATTCCTTGGCTTATATTGGGAAACATCTATTGGGGTATGATTCTCAGAGTCATACGCCTTCCTTATGGCGGGGCGATAATTCTTTATCTGTTTTCCTGAAACTGCAGCTGATTTAGGTCTTTGAACAGGCAACCAACCATCATCCTGTTCTAGTATTTCGTCTTCAAAAACCTCCTTAGGTGAATTGATGTTCACCTCAGCTCTCTCTAACGGCTGTTCAGAAGGTGGTGAAACCTCCATGGATAAAGGACTCTCTTTAACCTCGGTTTCAGGAATATCCATGACCTTAGCACTCTCATCTTGCAGCGGCTCTTCAATTTGATTTTCCTTGCCTATAATTGCAATAGTGGAACCTCTTGGAGATATATCAGGACTTACTACACCTGAATTCTCACTTGAATGTGATAAAACCTGACAGGAAGAGTATACAATGTGATAAAATACTTGGTTGAGTTATTCCAGTGATAAAATTAATGCCTTAAATTAAATAGAATTTAATTTAACTTAAAGCATTGTGAAAAAAGAAAACCAGGTGCACTGAGTTTCAGATATATAGGAAGAACCGGAATTCTGTGGTTTGAACACTGTCAAAAGTGATAAAACTGAAACTATATATACACAGTAATCTTTTAAATTACCTGAAAAGATTATCTACTAGCATCAAACATACATAGTAGTGATGTCAAGGTACTTGATTAGATAGGGTCATATATACCATGGACATTCAGTGATATGCAATCTTGATAAGAACTCCCCAGGAACAAAAATCATATTTTAACACTAGATAATAGATGAGAGCCACCAGCACAGCCTCCATCCACAACAATAAAAAAAAATGGTTGCCCATTTTAGGAATCCTTAATACACTTTAGGGTAAATTCTTTCCATATAATTATATAGAACAAATGAAAATTAATCAAGATCCCAATATTGTTACATGTTATCTATTTTGTCCCTACATAAACAGATACTCTTTTTTTAAGACAGCTGTAATAATTTTAATAAAGTAATAAAGGCCATATGCATCAGCCGATGCAGAGGCCGGGGCTCTATTCCCCTTTTAGAAGAAGAAAAACATAAACAGATACTTTTTTGCTGCCTGTCAGTAATGTTAACACAAATTGACTTTATAGTGAACAATTTTAAGACTCCTTTTCTCTTTGAGAAACTGGCCAATTGCACTATGAGGTAAATTGATACTATACACTTTATTAACCATCTCACAGTCTGATTTCTCTCCGTCCAAGTTAGTTCCTTAACAAGGGCATACGGATTATCTTCAAAAAAAAATAGCAAAGTAAAAATTAGTAACGAACCTTTATGCTTGAGTACCTCCTCTTGCCTGATTCAGAATCTCTTCCTTTGTTTTCTTCGTTGGGATTGATGTAATCAAGAAGATCAGATACACTGCAAGTGCAAACAAATACAGTCAACAGAGCATGTGAATACTGAATAGTCCACAACAGTGTACAGCTAAGACACATGATAATTGCTACCAGTTTTTCTGCTGTGCACTAACCAGCACAACACAAAAAGAAGTTTCTCTAAGGATTAATTGTGCTTTCATTGGCAGAACTAAATTGCACCTTAGGTGTCCTTTACTAGCTATTGATGCATCAGGTTTCCGAGTTCCATTGCGGGCAGCTTCTTGTTGCTCAATTACTTTCGATTCAAAGTATTCAAGCCATGCTGCAGCATCCTGTAATGTGAAAGGCAACAATATAAAGGATGTTATAGCAAATAACTGAAAAGGGTATGAATTATGTTCAGATAGCTAAAATAATAGTGAAAGGAGAAAAGAATCAAGGTCCATCTGTTACTAACTAGATGGCATTTGGGCATTGACTTGCTCTCGAATGTACAAATTACACAAGTATTTTGATGGATACAGTATTACTTCCAAATTTAAATACTAATACATTTAGTATGTATTAGTGGTCAAATTATAATTCTTTTACCAAAAATATGCTGAAATGGCATGCATTTGGCAACAGATCAACTATATTTTTAAGAAAACGCAAAGGATTCTTTGCGTTTCATTTCATTAAAAAGATATAGTTTGTTACATGCCTCCTAGGAGGTTTAAGACATTACAAGCATGATTAACTATTTTTTTTTGCGGGTGATTAACTATATTGTTCCATAGAAGTAAACCTGAGTCCGAAGATCATCTGGTCCAAGCTTTGCACGAAGGATTTGCAAGGTTGTCTGCTCATGCTGAACACTCAAGGAATAAGCTTCCATCAACGAGAGAGCAATGGCGATAGCATGGTAGCTCGCAGCAGTCTACATATGATAACAGAGTATGTGAGTTGAAAGTAATAGTTAATCTTGGAAAATGAAGAATTGTCTTCTTCCTGAGTCCAAAATGTACAGATAGTAAATAAGTAACAAAATAAAGACCTTCAAGACCTCTTAGGGTCCATTTGGCTTTGCAGTGGATTACGATGTCGCATTTTTATGTCGAACACTGATTATGATTCAATCCCTTTAGATATTTGGGTGTTTTCCCAGTTTTATGTTTCAAAACATGCAAATTACCATATATTGGCTTCTACTCACTGGTATTTTTAGGTTCATAAGGATTCGTACCAAAGTTTGATCATCTAATCTAACTTCTTGGTTATGCAAGTATCCACCTTAGCTGAAGCACCATTCATGTACCAAACCAAATACTGCTCGTGTGTCAGAGACCTGTCATCAAGTCTCTGGTTTGGCACAGTGAACATGCTGCACTGGTCTGGTAGTCAGGCTTGGCGTGTAATGGATAGTATTAGAGTATATTCGGTTTATATGTTTGAGTTGTATTCTATCTCTATTATTCTTGCACTCCAAGTCATGTACCCCATATAAACAGCCCTTTGTGGCAAAGATCAATATAATTATTATTCTCCAATTATTCAACTATCATGGTATCAGACGCCTAGGTTTCCGCCCTTGGCATGGCTCCGCCGCCAACACCTCCGCCACCGCCGCCGTGGCCCCTCTACTCCATGGCCGAGTTCCGCGCCGCCGGAGCTCCCCCTTCCTCCTCCTCCTCCTCCTCTACTACTACCTACCAATATAATCCCCAACCACCTCAAATCTTTCTGGCCAACACTATTGTCGACGTCTCACCGTTTATTCCCACCTCGCTTGATCTCGCCTCCCACAACTACTACCATTGGCGCCACCTATTCCACATCCATCTCGGCCGCTGCGGCCTAAGCCACCACATCCACCCATCTTCTACACCGCAGCCCAACAATCCTCACTAGGTAAAGGACAACCTCGCCATCATCCAATGGATCTACACCCGCATCTCCACCGATCTCCTCAATCTTGTCTCCAACGACGATGACACCACCGCCGAGCTTTGGGCTTCTCTCCAACAGCTGTTCCAAGACAACACCGACACGTGTATTAACGCGCTCCACACCGAGCTTCATACGATCAACCAAGGCTATTCTGCGGTTACCGTTTTCTGCCAACGGATCGAGTCCATCGGCGACGAACTACGTGAACGTGGCGATCATGTGGAAGACTGCATCCTCATCAACCCACGCCTCGTCGGCCTCGGTGACCAATTCAAAAAGCAGCAGGACTTCATCCCCATTCTCAAGCCCTACCCCACCTTCGCTGAGGTTAGCTCCATCCTCTAGCTCGAAGCTCAGAATCAAGCTCGCAAGGCACCTCGGCCTCCCAGGTGTTCCACGCCAACGCCGCCAAGCCGACCGCCCCGGCCCCACCTGTTGCACCACCTGCGCCTCCACAGCCTCCCCCTGGCTGGCGCCCGAGTACGAACTACCGCGGCAGGAATCCGACGTATCGGCCCCCGTGGCCTCGACCTGCCGTCACCGCGTCGCCATCGTCCTCAACCGCACCAATACCATCGGCTCCTTTGATGTGGTAGCCGCAGCATGACCCTTGGACTGGTCTTGTGCAGGCATGGCCCATGCCTCTTCTCCGTATGGTGCCTCTCCTGCATACACGGGCACCTGGAGCCCGGACCCTCGTCCTGCCACCGGCTCCCCTGGTCTTCTCGGACCAAGGCCGCCGGCCCACGTCTACACCGCTATGACTACGCCACCCCCACACGTTGCCCCAGTACCTCTGCCAAGCTACACCACCATGACGGCTCCCTATGCCTACGGCCATCTGCCGTCCCTTCAATATGTGCACATGCATGCGCCCGGGCCCTCCGCTCCACCTCCGCAGCCAACTTGGGATCAGGCCGCCTTCATCGTCGCCATGAACAACTTCACCCTAAACCACGAAGGTACGGATTGGATTTTCGATTCTGGTGCATCCTCGTATATGTCTTCAAACATGAATTTTCTGTCATCTTGTTTTTCCTCTACTTTCCCTTCTATCAGCAGTGGCGATGGTTCCACAATTCCTGTTTCTTGAACCGGTCATTCTTACAGCTCATCTTCTTATGCCAATTTTCTTCTACACAATATTCTTGTTGTTCCTTCCATAACCAAAAATCTTATTCCTGTTTGCCAATTCACCATTGACAATCAAGTTATTCTGGCCTTTGACCCTTTTGGTTTACCAGTGAAGGATCTGAAAACGGGGGAGGTTCTCGCTCGGTACAATAGCGTGGGTGATCTTTATCCGCTTCATGGCTCGCCTACCTCCACCTCTCGTGCCATGCTTGCATCAGTAGACTTGTGGCATCGTCGGCTTGACCACCCCAATAAAAATACTCTGTCGTCTTTACTTCAAGATTTTTGTATTCCCAGTTCTAGTGCCCCTCATGATTCCTCTCTCTGTAATGCCTGTCAATGCGTCAAACATGTTTGATTACCTTTTGGTACATCTACTACTAATACCTTTCCGTTTGAATTAATACATTGTGATCTCTGGACCTCTTCAAATCTTAGTGTTTTAGGTTATAAATATTATCTTGTGCTTTTGGATGATTACTCTCACTACATATGGACCTTTCCTCTACGTGTCAAATCCGATGTTCACACTATTTTTCTTAATTTTCGACAATATGTTGTCACACACTTCGGTTTTCCCATTCGTTTTATTCAATGTGACAACATACGCGAATTTGACAACACTCAAAACCGCAATTTCTTTCTCTCACGGTATTCTTCTTCGATTTTCGTATCCATATACCTCTTCACAAAATGGCAAAGCTGAACGATCCCTCCGCTCCATAAATGACATTCTTCGGATATTACTCATTCAAGCCTCTCTTCCTCCTCGCTTTTGGGCAGAAGCCCTTCGCACCGCCACACTTCTTAATATTCGACCTACAAAAACCAATCCTCTCTATACACCTTTTCAATCACTCTTTCTCTCAAATCCTCATTATCTTTCTCTTCGAGTTTTTGGCTGTCTCTGTTTTCCAAACACCACCTCTACTACCACTCATAAACTAGACCCATGGTCTCTACCCTCCATCCATCTCGGTGTCTCCGATGATCATAAAGGATATCGGTGCTTTGACAGTTTATTCTAATGCGGACTGGGCAGGTTGTCCAGATATTCGGAGATCTATGGCTACGCACTGGATTCAGCTATGGGCGCATCTTCTACCTATGGACCAGCGACAACCTATGGTTACTGGGTCCAATACTCTCCTGACGGTCGCACAGGATTTCTACTGTCAGGCTACTTGGCGGCATACTAATAAACTTGGAGATGGCTAGTTTATTTTGGCTTATCATCTTTAGATGGTTGATTTATGTATCGACCTTATGTGATCCATGATCATGACTTTGTAATACACTGAATGTTGAAATAAAAGGCTGTGTGCATCAATTGATGCAGAGGCCGGGGCTTATGCTCCTTTTCGAGAGAAAAAAAGACACTCGGAGATCTACATCCGGCTATTGTGTTTATTTGGGTGATAATGTTGTTTCTTGGTCTTCTAAAAGGCAGGTTACAGTTTACAGGTCATCGGCAGAAGCTGAATACCGCTTTGTTGCTCATGCCGTCGCTGAAGCGGTCTGGCTACGTCAGCTTCTTGTTGAGCTCCATAGGCCAATTGAGCGTGTCACGGTTGTCTATTGTGACACTATTTCTGCATTCTACATGGCATCCAATCCAGTTCAGCATCGACGCACTAAGCACATCAAGAAAGATATCCATTTTGTTCGAGAAAAAGTGGCACTGGGCGAGGTTCGTGTTCTCCATATTCCAACAAATGCGCGGTTTGCTAACATATTCACCAAGGGGCTCCCAACTGCATCCTTTGTCGACATTTCATCCAGTCTCAACATCGTTACACCTGACGGGGGGAAGAGTATATTCGGTTTAGATGTTTGAGTTGTATTCTATCTCTATTATTCTTGCACTCCAAGTCATGTACCCCATATAAACAGCCCTTTGTGGCAAAGATCAATATAATTTTTATTCTCCAATTATTCAACTATCAGATAGTGCTGCTAGTGTAGCTTGTACAACAATATCTCAAGCCAAAAAAACTCATACACAACAGCATAAACTAAAAACCAAAAAATCTATGACACAACATGGAGTAGATAATACGGAATCGAAATAAACATGAGGATACCCTAAGGATAACTAATATACACACCCACTGTCAAACTATACCGTGCCAAATACACATAATATGAGATGTGGTGAAGCCTACTTAATACAACATGGTACTAGCAACTAATGGTTGCTATTCATGAGTTGGGCTGAGGGGACTCGGCGAAGGCACCTAGGCTGATCCAAGCACCGCACACACCTTGACAATCAGTTTGTGCATCGTATCGTTCTGAACTGTTACCACCGAGTTACACTTATATATAGCATGTGATGCAACCACGCAGCAGCCCCATGGACCATAGTCATGCCTAGGCGCCGACATGATGTAGATGGTCTCACTAGTCAATACATGTCAATTGGTCAATTCAAGAAAAAACTGTGGAGCCAGTCAGCGTTTTGTCCACACTCATCCATCTCTGGTTGTCAACACTGACTCGGTGTGTCAGATGTCTGCCTTATTACATTTATAAGTTAATAATGCACCATCCTGACATGCCAAGTGAAATGGGTTTGGCACATATCTCAAAGTGAAGATCGTGCGGTAGCAAGAGGGGGGCAGTTATCCCCCATGGAAGCACACTATTACCCTTTGCAATTTCCCTTCTGAGATTAGAACCATGGATACGCATGCCACGAATCATGCGCCTACATATCTCACACCTAGAATTGTCGAAGCGAGGAAAAAAATCCGGCTTCAAGGGTCATGCTTAAGTCCTTTCCTCAAGGCGCATTCATGTTTCATCAGCAAGAAAAATCTGAAACCTGATAGGTGGAATCAAACTTCCATATCTCCTGGAACCGACCAACAATTGGTTCCTGATATGGTTTTTGCATTCACCTTAGCTTGTTAAGTTGTTAAGGTATCAATCAAGTTTTCTGATATATTTTCAGTCAGCCAGTGAGATTTTGAACAAAACATTAAAATGAACAGTGTCCACATGTAGTCTTTAGGGGAAAAGTTCTAGGATGGGCCCGTCCCTTGGACCACCACACCCTTTTATATATAGCTAAACTTAGGCTACATCTTATCTAGTACAATGGAATACTCTAGACTCTATTAGGACACTAACTTAGACTCCAACATTCACTGGAACATTCCAAGCTCTCCTAGGACAACACTACTATACTAACACTCACTAGAATATTCTAGGCTCTCCTAGGACACCATTTTTATACTAACATGGTGTCCAACACTCCCCCTCAAAATGGGTGATAGATATCTATCATTCCCATCTTGTTACAAGCTGAACTACACTCTTTAATTCCCAATCCTTTAGTTAAGCGATGTGATTTGCTCGCTAGAGGTTACATGACTTATCTTAATTATACCGTCATCCAACTTCTCCTTTATGAAGAAGCGATCAATCTCCACATGCTTGGTTCGATCATGTTGAACAGGGTTGTTTGCGATGTTCATCGCCGACTTGTTGTCACACCACAAATTTAAAGGGCATTTTCTCAACACTTTCGATTCGAAGAAGATTCCTCACCCATAACATCTCACTTAAACCTTGCGACATAGCTCTATATTCACCAATTTGTTGACTTTGAAACCACCTGCTTCTTACTTCGCCACGACACTAAATTTCCCCGACAAATACACAATAACGGATGTGGATCTCCTATCATCCAAGCAACTTGCCCAACAAGATCACAATACCCATCCACATTTAGATGACCATTCCTTTTGAACAATAGTCCCTTTCTGGACTACCCTTCAAGTCTGGGAGGATTTGATTGACCGCATCCAAGTGTCCGCTCCTAGGATCATGCATGTATCTGCTCACTACACTCACTGCATATGAAATATCAGGTCTTGTGTGACATAGATAGATGAGCCTTCCAACAAGCTTTTGGTACTTCTCCTTATCCATTGGTTCCCCAGATTCGGCACATAATTTGTGGTTTTGATCGATAGGTGTTGATGCAATCCGACACCCAAGCATGCCTGTGTCACTAAGCAAGTCCAATACGTACTTTCTCTGGGAGAGAACAATCCCTTTGGGAGATCTAGCAATTTCTATGCCAAGAAAGTACTTGAGTTGGCCAAGGTACTTTACCTCAAATTCTTTGCGTAGGCTGTCTTTCAACCGTGATATCTCCACCTCATCATCTCCGGTGATTATGATATCATCAACATATACGGCAAGGATTGTAATCTGGCTACTTGAGTGCCGATAGAACACCGTATGATCCCCATTACACTGCTTATATCCCATACCGCATACAACTCGTCTAAATCTATCAAACCATGCCCGCGGAGATTGCTTGAGGCCGTATAGAGATTTTCTCAACCTGCATACCTTTCCTGATGTTCTAGGAGTGGAGAAACCAGGTGGGATCTCCATGTATACCTCCTCATGTAAATCTCCATGCAAGAATGCATTCTTGACATCCAACTGATGCAAAGGCCACCCGGGTTAGTCTGCACATGAGATTAGGATCCTCATTGTGTTCATCTTTGCCACCGCGCAAATGTCTCATCATAGTCAATCCCATATATTTGACTATATCCTCTCGCAACTAGTCTTGCCTTGTACCTTTCAATTTTCCCTTCTGGATTCTGTTTCACGGTGTAGATCCATTTACACCCAACAGCTCTCTTTCCTGCTGGAAGATGTACAAGTTCCCAAGTTTTATTCCTTTCGAGAGCATTTAACTCCTCAATCATGGCCTCACGCCACTTCGGGTCTTGCTTTGCTACTTTCCAGTCTCTTGGGATCACAATGGATTGCAATGATGCAATGAAGGCCATGTAGTTTGTTGATAGTGATGTATACGCTACATAATTAGCTATGTCATGCTCATCTCGGTACCAATTTGGAGGTTTTTTAGCTCCAACTCGGATTCCTTTTCTTAAGGCAATGGGCAAGTCCATTGAATCCCTCATATTAGATGGACCCGCGCCCTCAGTCAATTCAACAATTTCAACACCTGTTGGAGCATGTTGCTCCCCCTGCACCTGTGTGTCACCTGATGTAGGACCCTGTTGCTGCTGCTCATGTTGCGGTTTTCTTCGTGTATACACTTTTACGTTTTCTTCCTCGTTCGGTTTTCTCCATCTCTCTTCACTTGTAGCTTGTCTCCTTGTATGCACACTTAAATTTTCTTCCTCATTTGGCTTTATCCATCTCTCTTCACTCGCAGGAGATGGAATTGAACCAACAACAACTCTCGATTGTTCATCTTCCTTAGTCCTTACCAGTTCAGTCTCCCCCTCTCGACTAGCATCAATTGTGCTAAAATAGTCAAAGTCAAATAACGAGCTGAGGTCCGTCTTCTCTCCGTAGAACGGCTCAGACTCTCTAAATGTCATATCCATGCTAACAAATGTTCTCCGCTCACTAGGGCTCCAACACTTGTAGCCCTTTTGTCCAGATGGGTATCCAATGAAGATGCACTTCACAAAGACGTGGGTCCAATTTTCCCTCTTGAGGTCTATGGTCTCTAACAAAGCATGTACAGCCAAACACCTTTGGTGGAACAATGAACTCATTTTTACCAAAGATCATTTCATATGGGGTCTTCATCCCAAGAATTCTTGATGGCATTCGGTTGATGAGATAAGTAGCAGTCATAACTGCTTCACTCCATAAGAATTTTGGCACATTCATAGTAAACATAAACGATCGGGCTACCTCCAGCAGATGTCGATTCTTCCTCTCAGCTACTCCATTCTGTGGAGAAGTATCAGGGCATGAAGTTTGATGAAGTATTCCTTTTTCTGAAAGAAAGTTGCCAAATTCATGGTTCACATACTCTGTCCCATTATCAGTCCTGATAATTTGAATACCAATGTTGAAACGATTTTGGATATATGCATAGAAGTCCCTAAAACAACTAAGCACCTCACTTTTTTGTTTCATGAGATATATCCAAGTCATCCGCGAGTAACAGTCAATGAAGGTGACAAAGTACTTCATTCCACTAATAGAGACCACGGGAGAAGTCCAGACATCAGAGTGAATCAACACGAAAGGCGATGTGCTTCGGAGTCCACGGCTCACATATGATGTCCTTGTGTGTTTTCCATATTCACAAGCATCACACACAAGTTTTTCTTTATCCACCTTCTTCATTTCTTCGGGAAATATCTTACTCATAGTATCAAAGGACATATGGCCCATCCGACAATGTAAGAGTATCACCTTTGTTTCATCGTCACCAGCAACAACTGTCAAAGCGGTGCATAATGCATCATCTGTTTCATGTCTATCCAAGTACCATAGCCCCTTATGCCTGACACCGACCCCAAGTCTCCTTCCAGTTGTCCTCTCCTCAATTATACAGTTGTATCGGTCAACAATAATTCGACAATCAATGTCGTCAACCAAGGCACTCATAGACACCAAACTCACTGGAAATGACGGAGCATACAAGACCGAAGACAATGTAATTGACGGAGTGCATTTCACCATGCCAACTCCTTTGACGACAGTGATAAGTTCCATCACCGTTTGGATGGTCTCTTTATGCATGGGTGGATTTGGAGCATATGATGCGAACTCACTCCACCTTCCCGTAACATGTGCGATGCTCCGAATCTAGTATCCGGTTTGAACAAGTTACATCTAACGTAGGAGCTCGATTTGACATACCTTCTTCCTTGTGCGAGATTTACACAATTTTGTAGGGCATTGTTTTTTCACCTTGCTTTGGAACTTCGCAATCTTTTTCGACTCTCTCAATTCTTCTATCTCCTTCATCAATTGAGTCATTTTCTCAAGTAGCTTCTCCATTCTTTGATTTTCCCCATTGATCGGTGTTGAAAAGCACCAATGAACAAGCTTCTATGACTCCTATCCGCTCTAGTTGACCTTCTCTTGTAGATCACTTGAGCAAAAATAGTGAACGCTAGGTTCAAGATTTGAGATCGAATCCACAACGCTGTTCACCGTTCTACAAGTCCAACCTGCACACGCTCTTCTCCAGCTATACCACAACTCAAGCTGCTCCTCTGCAAGATGACCCACTCCCGTGCCTTCGACCACTTCTCCTGCGGTGCACACACACCGTCCGCCACAAACCTCAAAGTAGATCGGCTGGCGTCCGGTCCCAGCTGCTTTTGCTGAGAGACACAAGCTCACAAAGCTCTCTTCTGCCCTCTATAGCACACACCGCAAACAACAATTACCTCTGCTTTGAGCAGCCACAGCTCCCTTGCTTCTCCTTCTTCCTTGCAAGTCAGCCTGACCAGCACTTCTCCACCTGAGCTAGCTACCCCTGCCTGCACTCCCACCTGAACGCCTAGAGCTCCTCCACAAGTCGATGTTTCACCACCAGCCACCACCAGGACCAAGCGCCCCCTTCCTCATCTTATGCCACAGCAGAGCAGCCCTGCTTCATCACCATTGCCACTTCTCAGGAGCACCAAGGCTCTGATACCATGTAGTCTTTAGGGGAAAAGTTCTAGGATGGGCCCGTCCCTTGGACCACCACACCCTTTTATATATAGCTAAACTTAGGCTACATCTTATCTAGTACAATGGAATACTCTAGACTCTATTAGGACACTAACTTAGACTCCAACATTCACTGGAACATTTCAAGCTCTCCTAGGACAACACTACTATACTAACACTCACTAGAATATTCTAGGCTCTCCTAGGACACCACTTTTATACTAACATGGTGTCCAACACCACATTTAACAATTATTATCGGACTAAGTATATCAATCACCTTAAAAGTAAAAAACATGACCTTTAACAAAAAATAAATAATTAAACGTTGAGGAAGACTATTACCTGGATATGATCAGGCCCAAGTAATCTCTGGTTGCATTTTAGAGCTTTGTGCAAGTACCTGAGTGCTACATGCACATTGCCCAAGCCTTCCTCCATCATGGCTACATTAATATATGTTGCAGCTGTGTTTGGATGAGATGGTCCACATGTAAGATGTAGAAGATATAACGCACGCTTGACATACCTAATTTGCACCAAAGGTTAGTATTTAGCAAATAATTTCAATCAACGAACAGATTGTATAGCGATTTACTGTTCATTCAGACCCTGAGATTTTCACATGATGCAATAGCTTTGATACGAAACAACCTTCAAGACAAGATCATACACAACCTTATTGGGACCTTCACTTTTTAAAGACATGTGAGCTTAAGAGGAATTACGATCCATCCCCAAGAAGAGACTTACATGACGGATCACAATTTTGTGGCTAGAAGCAAGTACCACACCCATTTTCCCTCTGTAACCTTGCCCAAGAATCTAAAAGTACTACATATGCTTGTGGATTATCTAAGATATCAGCGGAACATATCACCACCAATGGATTCAGTTAGCATTAATGAGTTTGTAACATCTGTCAGTATTACATTTCGTGGTTATGTGTTGAAGGTATTCATGCTAGAGTTTAGGGATATCATTTATATTTGTTGTACTATTAACATTAATGGATTAAAACTGAGAGATAGCACCTTATACACAAAACCACACAGTACAAAGAAATTGGACACTAAAAAGACAAAGAAGACAGTCCTACTCACTTTCAGCATTATTATAGGAAAGACAAGATAAGTTTTCAATCCAAGCGATACGGCACACACACACACACACACACACACACACACACATATATATATATATATATATACACACACACATATATATAGCGTTATTTGACCCCTAGGGTGTAGAATAGTTATTCTACACCCGCTCTCTATCTTTAGAACTGTATATTATTTTTACGTCGCGTAAATTTTGTCTTACCTCGAGAGTTGAGAAGAATGTAAGAAAATATAGGTATGTCATAATTTTTTTTGTTTACGCGCCGTATAAAAATACGACGTAAAATGCATATTTTTAGTGTTTTTACACTATAATTACTCATAAACTATTTTTTATGTCAATTTTTTTGCGTTATGGATGAATATGAACATAATTATTTGTATACAAAACATAAATTTCTAAACGTGACAACATAAAGTTATGTGGGGTGCAAAATAACTATTCTGCACCCTGGGTGTCGAATAGGGTTTCTAAAGAGGAATGCTGCAGACTGTCCTTGGAGAGCCTGGAATATTCCAGTGAGTGTTAATATAGTAGTGCTGTCCTAGGAGTGTCTAGAACATTTCAGTGAATGTTGGAGTCTAAGTTAGTGTCCTACTAGATTCTAGAGTATTCTAGTGTACTAGTTAAGATGTAACTAAGTTCAGCTATCTATATTAGAAGGTCTGGAGGTCCAAGGGACCAGCCCATCCAGAAAGTTTCCCCCAAAACCCAACATGGTATCAGAGCACAAGGTGGAGGTGCTTGGTTCACGGAGGTGGCAGTGAATCGCCGAGTCTTTGGAGCTCAGCGTGTGTGGAGGTGCCTGCAGAGACACGGCGGTGGGCAGGGAGGCTGTGAGTGAGGCTCTGTGGTGACTCTAGGAAGAAGAAAAGGCTAGACCGTGGCCGGCAAGGCGTCTGGCGAGGAGAACTAGCGGCGCTGCAGCAAGTTAGAAACATCAGCGGATTAGTGAGGAGGACGCAATTGAAGCCAGCGGCGGCTTGGTGGCTTGGTGCAGAGAAGTAAACCCTGCCCTTGTACGTGGTTGACTTGGTGTTGCAGGGAGAGTTGCTGCTGCAGCAGGGAAGAGCGGAGAAGGAGCCAGAGCAACTGTAGATAGTTTAGCAGCATTTGCAACGAGGAGTGGATTGGAGGCTCACAAAGCAGTCCAAAAGGTGAGCTGGTAAAAAGTGTAGACTTGTGAAGGTGAGCTGGTAGAAAGTGCAGACTTGTGCTGCTTGAATCGGTTGCATTGGTGGCTTCAGCAGCGACAGGCAGCTAAAGAGCTGGTGTGGTGTAGAGTTCGTGCTTAGGAGAAACAGAGTTCGTGCAGAAAGACACGTAAGAAAGGGAGAACAAGAGGGCATAGCGGTGCTCCAAGAATGGGAGAGAATCGAGATATTGAGCAATTGCCCTGATACTTCTCCGCAAAACAGAGTAGCTGAGAGAAAGAATCGACATCTACTAGAGGTAGCTTGATCACTTATGTTTACTATGAATGTGCCTAAATTTTTATGGAGTGAAGCAGTTATGACTGCTACTTATATAATCAATCGATGCCATCAAGAGTTCTTGGGATGACGACTCCATATGAAATGATCTATGGGAAAAATGAGTTCATTGAACCCCCAAAGGTAGTTGGATGTACGTGCTTTGTTAGGGACCACAAACCTTTAGTGGGAAAATTAGATCCACGTGCTGTGAAGTGCATCTTCATTGGATAGCCATCTAGACAAAAGGGTTACGAGTGTTGGAGTCCTAGTAAAAGGGGAACATTTGTGAGCATGGATATAACATTCAGAGAGGCTGAACCGTTCTATGAGGAGAATACGGATCTCAGCTCATTATTTGACTTTGACTCTCCTAGCACAATTAATGCTAGTCGAGAGGGGGAGAGTGAACCATTCAGGACAAGGGAAGATGAACCATCGAGATTTGTGGTTGATTCAATTCCATATCCTATGAGTGAAGAGAGATGGATAAAGCCAAATGAGGAACAAAATTTGAGGCTATATACAAGAAGACAACATATGGATAAAGAGAGATGGAGAAAACCAAATGAGGAAAAAATTTAAGGGTGTATACTAGGAGGAAAACGCATCAACAACAGGGTCAAACAAATGGTAAGATCCAGTTGCAGGGAGAGCAACATCAACAACAAATTTCAGGGGTCGATGAAGTTGACTCATCTGAGAGTGTGCCATGTGTCACCGATGACTCACTGAATTTGGCTCATTGCCTTAAGAAAAGGAACTCGAGCTGGAGCTAGAAAACCTCCAAATTGGTACCGGAAGGAACATGACATAGCTAATTATGTATCATATACATCTCTATCTACGAACTATATGGCCTTCATCGCATCATTGCAATCTGTGGTGATCCCAAGAGACTGGAAAGTAGCAAAGCATGACCCAAAGTGGCGCGAGGCCATGATAGAGGAGTTAAATAGTCTCAAAAGGAATAAAAATTGGGAACTTGTACATCTTCTAGCATGAAAGAGAGCTGTTGGGTGTAAATGGATCTACACCGTGAAACAGAATCCAGAAGGGAAAATTGACAGGTAGAAGGCAAGACTAGTTGCGAGAGGATATAGTCAAACATATGGGATTGACTATGATGAGACATTTGCGCTGGTGGCAAAGATGAACACAGTGAGGATCCTAATCTCATGTGCAACTAACTTCGGTGGCCTTTGCATCAGTTGGATGTCAAGAATGCATTCTTGCATGGAGATTTACAGGAGGAGGTATACATGGAGATCCCACCTGGTTTCTCCACTCCTAGAACATCAGGAAAGGTGTGCAGGTTGAGAAAATCTCTATACGGCCTCAAGCAATCTCTGCGGGCATGGTTTGATAGATTTAGACGAGTTGTATGTGGTATGGGATATAAATAGTGTAATGGGGATCATACGGTGTTCTACCGGCACTCAAATAGCCATATTACAATCCTTGTCGTATATGTTGACGATATCATAATCACCGGAGATGATGAGGTGGAGATATCACGACTGAAAGATAGCCTACGCAAGGAATTTGAGGTAAAGGACCTTGGCCAACTCAAGTACTTTCTTGGCATAGAAATTGCTAGATCTCCCAAAGGGATTGTTCTCTCCCAGAAAAAGTACGTACTGGACTCGCTTAGTGACACATGCATGCTTGGGTGTCGGGTTGCATCAACACCTATCGATCAAAACCACAAATTATGTGTCGAATCTGGGGAACCAGTGGATACAGATAAGTACCGGAAGCTTGTTGGAAGGCTCATCTATCTATGTCACACAAACCTGATATTTCATATGAAGTAAGTGTAGTGAGCAGATACATGCATGATCCTAGGAGCCGACACTTTGATGCGGTCAATCAAATCCTCCGGTACTTGAATGGTAGTCCAGGAAAGGGACTATGGTTCAAAAGAAATGGTCATCTAAATGTGGATAGGTATTATGGTGCTGACTGGGCAAATTGCTTGGATGATAGGAGATCAACATATGGTTATTGTGTATTTGTCAGGGGAAATTTAGTGTCATGGCGAAGTAAGAAGCAGCCGGTGGTTTCAAAGTCAACAGCTGAAGCTGAATATAGAGCTATTTCGCACGGTTTGAGTGAGATGTTATGGGTGAGAAATCTTCTTTCAGAACTGAAAGTGTTGAGGAAAGATCCTTTAGATTTGTGGTATGACAACAAATCGGTGATCAACATCGCAAACAACCCTGTTCAACATGATCGAACCAAGCATGTGGAGATTGATCGCTTCTTCATAAAGGAGAAGTTGGATGACGGTATAATTAAGGTAAATCATGTAACCCCTCGTGAGCAAATTGCAGACTGTTTAACTAAAGGATTAGGAAATAAAGAGTGTAGTTCATCTTGTAACAAGATGGGAATGATAGATATCTAGCATCCATCTTGAGGGGGAGTGTTGGAGACTGTCATAGGAATATTTCAGTGAGTGTTAGTATAGTAGTGCTGGCCTAGGAGTGTCCGAAACATTCTAGTCAATGTGGGAGTCTAAGTCAGTGTCCTACTAGATTCTAGAGTATTCTAGTGTAGTAGTTAAGATATACCTAAGTTTATCTATATATATTAGAGGGTGTGGAGGTCCAAAGAACCAGCCCATCCAGAAATTTTCTCCCAAAACCCAATATATATACCAACGCTATTATATCATCGATGATAGAATAATATTCTATACATGATTCATACTTTCCTCGGTTCAATTTATATACTGCTTCATTTGCCATTTTCATACTTCTTTTTTTGTAAACATGAAACTTCTCTTTCTTACCTATGTAACGATTTTTCTTTTCATTTCTAAACCACTTACCAGAATAATGTAAATGATATACTGTTGGAAAGCTACATAAAATTCACAACATTTCGTATTATAACTTTTTTCAGATTCCAAACTATTTAAATTAATTTTAAAAATCGGAAATTAACATAAACAAGCATAAAACGTCTTTTTAATTGAATTTTAAACCACTGATCGGAATGGAGCAATTGATGATGCGCTGGAAAGGTAATGAAATTTCCCACCTTTTTCATGTTGAAAGTTTGTTCAAACTCGGCACGGTTTAAAAGTAATTTTGAATATACTAAGATTCGGATTTTTTTCAAAACAACAGACGGTAATTTCTCGATTATTTTTGAACCGCTTATTGGAATGATGCAAATAATTTCTCGTTTGATAGCTATGGAGTAGACGCAACTTTTTCATTCAGAAATATTTCTCACATTCCGAATCGTTTAGGAGTAATTTTGAAAATACTGTCTGTTGTTCTATGACATAGTTAGGAATGCCATACTCTCCTGCCCGTCATTACTATACTTTCCTTTATTTGTATCTTGTACTTTTGCTTTTGTATATTCTATACTGCTTGATGCAGTTTCATACAATCCTTTTTTGTTTGAATTTTCTATACTTCCCTATCTAGAATGTCTACTTCCCTTCCTTTTAAGAGTAAGTTAGAAATAATGTCCGATGTTCTATGGCATAGGTATCAGACGTCATACTTTCCTTCATGATATTTCTATACTTCCCTTTATTTGTATCTTCTACTTCTACTCCTGTGTGTTCTATACTACTCGACGCAGTTTCATACTTTCGTATTTTTGTTTGAATTTTTTATACTCCCCTATCGGAAATGTCTACTTCCCTTCAATTAGGTTTTATACTTTCGTATTTTTCAAGTTTGTACTTCTTTGTTTTATATGACATTAATTTATTTTTCTACCTTTTTAAGTCTATGTAAAAAAAGATTAGATTTAATTGTCTACACCGTACTGCCTATGGTCCTTCTGTTGTACTGCCTCTTTCTTGGAATTGTATTTTTCCATTTAATTGCCGTTTTAAAAAAAGTTTTTCACCCAAAATCATTGGCTCGGACGTGGGAGCTTGAGTACTTTGTCAGTTGGTCCACACAAAGATCACACCCAAAATCATTTTTCCAGCCATCTTAGACGCAAAGAAAACGTCAGTAGTATCCAAGAATAGGCAATCACTAGTTAAAAAATGAAAAGACTGTCATTTTTTCAAGGAATTGAGACGTGTACTTACACAATAGCACTGTGCGTACGTGCAGAATAGATACGGTTGTACTTCCGAAAAAAAAAATGAATCTAGACAAATTCTAATAACTTGTTCTAGAGAAATTGCTTCTGCTGGATAACAATCATCATCCCTTCATCGCTAGTTGAGAGCGAGGACCACCAGTAGCACGCCATGCTCCTAGGAAGCGAAGAGAGAGGAGCAGCAGGTTGCCATCAGGACTGCAGGAACGCATCCGAGGGGAGACAGAGAGCAACAGCAGCAGCCGGCGAAGCGCTTGACAAAAAGAGAGCAGCAGCAGCCCTCTAGCACCAGCGCGCACCAGCGAATAACGACCAGGACTAGCAGTCTAGCACATCGGACAGCACGTGCTAGGTCCGTGGCAGGGGCAGCAGTCGGAGAGGACAGACTGATGGGCGTCGTCCCGACGGAGTATCTGTTTCGTATGCGGCATGATAGGAGAGTAGCCCGAGCGGGAGCCGCTCAAGCGCATGCTGTACACTCCGTCTTGACAGAATCATTTGCTCGCTGCACGATCTCTATGTCACACGCGACGCGGGGGGGATCGGAAGGCGGCGGCGGCGGTTGCCGGGGAGATGGCGACTGGCGGTTGCCAGGGGATGCGGCAGCGCCGGCTGCCGCTCACGCGCTGGTCGGTGAAACGGGCCCGTGGAGCCAGAAGATTGGAGACGAATTGCGGAATCATCATCGGTTGTAATCGGTTGTGCTCGCTGCCTCACAGGAGTAGATATGTATCATTCTATACATGATGATGGAATAATCTAATATATGTATATATATTATATATATAAGAGAAAGCTAAAGAGGAATCAATTCCTACATAACTAAACAGTAAACTTTGTCAGACAGCAAAGTAAACTATTTTTTTAATGTGAGTGGACTTTCTTTTTCTCGGGAAACCACCATGTTTAAAGTGAACACTTTTAAATTTCTAGTTATGTCCGAAGTGAACTTTCAAATATAAGGCGGACCTACCAAATATAATGAGAATCCCTGTGGCGCTCAAAGTAAACTATGTTTTCCCGCAGAGTAAACTTTCTTTTATAACGCATGTGAACTTTCTTTTTTTGAACACCTACTATGTTCAAAGTGAACTTTTGTAATTTCTTAGTTGTGTCTGAAGTGAACTTCCAAATATAGTGCCATGTTTTGTCAGATAGTAGAATGAAATTTTTTATGGTTGTGAACTTTGTTTTTTCTGGACAGTTTTCTTAAACTTTTTTCTCACAGTAGAGTGAACTTTCTTTTGCTAGAAGAGTGAAAAAATTTCTGACACTTGTGAACTTTTTTCCAGCCGATGTTTGGTCCAAGGATGAGCCTTAGTGTAGATTGCCGTGGGAGGAAGCGCCGGAGTTGCGGAGGTCGAGGAAGGAGGCACCGGTGGTGTGGCTTACTAGGAGGGCATAGGTGTGGTGGAGGTCCATGGAGGGAGGCGACGGTGCTGCGGAGGTCCAGGGATAAGGCGCAGGTGGTGCGGCTTGCCGGGGAGAGGTGCTAGGGTTGCGGAGGTCTAGGGAGGAAGCATCGATGGTGTGGCTCACCGAGGGAGGAAGCGCTGGTGCTTCGAAGGGGCCTAGTGGTGTGGGTCAACGGGGAGGTGCGCCAGATCTTGTGCAAGACGTGGGAAGGAGGCAAGGTGGTCGGCGGCGCGACGTAGTAGGTAGGGGGATGGCAGCTCGGTGGCCCTCCGGCGACCGAAGTAGGTAGGGGGGAGGCAGCGAGGTGGCCCAGCAGCGAGATTTTGGGGGCCGCGTGGGGGTGTGAGGTACGGGGTAGGTGGCGGTTCGGTTTGGGGAAGAGAGATCATGGGTTTGGTCGGGGCCGAGATGGTAACAGGGGTTCCTCTATAAGCTATATAGGAATCTCTTAAGGGGGTTCCACTTTAGTCCTGAGAAAGATCAAATATGGCACATTCGACATAATAAGTTTGTGAAAAAGAACAGTTAGCCTGAGAAGATGGCACAATGTATTGGCAATAGCAAGACCATTGGCCCCCCTCCCGAGCAGTTCTAGAGGCCCCTCCACCACCAAACCCTAGGCTTCCCCTCCACCCTCTCCCCCTCTGGCCGCCACCACTGCCCTCGTCGGCGGCAGTAGCGGCGCCCTTCTCGTCGAACGGTGGTTGGGAAGGAGAGGTGTTGTCCGATGGTCTTTCTCGGCGGATGGAGCAACGCCGGTGGGAACAGTATGCGGCCGTTTCGCTGGGCACGAGGCTCTTCGACGGTTGCTATCGAGGAAGAGAAGCGGGCATGACGCACGACGGCGATCTACGCTACTGTGTCGGGATCTAGGCTGTGAGGTCTGATTTGACTAGATGGGCTCAGTCAGGGCCGGTGCTGTGTGGTCTATGGCAGCCCTTGGGTCGCCAGTGATCTGCAGCCTTGGGATGGACTACCTCCTTCCTCTTTGACCAATCCGGCAAGGAGACGACTTGCGGCGTGGGGGCCTGCCAGTCACGCGAATAATGGTGGCGGTCCTAGGGTTCCTCCTCGCTCCAAGATGAAGACTTGCCGAATGTCTGTCTCCATCGATCTAGTTGTAATGATGTCTTCCGGAAGGCTCCCCCGGTGAACTCCAGTGGGTGATTCATGCCTGGAGATTGCTGGCTCAGGTGGGATTCGGTCGTGCGCACCCGTGTCTTACTCTGTCCGTCTGGTTTCAGAAGGAGAGCTTCGAAGCTCTGATGGCTGTTAATATCATGGGGCACGTTCTCGTTCCATGGTGCTGGCGGTGAATGTCATGGAAGCCGAGATCTGAGGACTAGCAATGGTGGTTCGAATCTTGGTGGCGACGAGGAATTGGCTTGGTGATTCGTGACATAGAGCAGTAGCATGCAAGTGGGGGCGACTGCATAGGACAAATCTAAAGCCTTACCTTTCAAGGTGAAAATCCAAGATTTGGCCTTAATTGGTTGTGTCTGGCAATGGCCTTGTTGAAGACATTGTTTTGAGAGTGAGGACTTTCTTTAGGGTGAAAACCTAAGGTCTATGATCAGGCGACGACGGTCCTTGTACACTGTTACCTCATTGGAGGCATCACTTTTGGAGAAGTTAGACTTCTGGTGTTGTCTTGGTGTACTGCTGTTTCAAGGAATAGATCATTGTAGCTTGGACTTTTGTTTTTTGTAATTTTTATTTGTTTTTTGGCTGTGTGCATCCGTAATGCTACTAGGACAATGCGTTGTTGTAGAAGCTGGGTGTAATTGGTATCTCTGTGATACTAATATATGCTCTTTGTCGAAAAATAACAAGTATATTTTATTCCTTTTGGCAAACTTCATCCACATGACATATCACTTTATTGGATTAGATAGAATGCCATAAGGGAGTCAAAGGTCTCCTACTCTATTAGATATATACAACTTTCTTTTTTTGAACACCTACTATGTTCAAAGTGAACTTTTGTAATTTCTTAGTTGTGTCTGAAGTGAACTTCCAAATATAGTGCCATGTTTTGTCAGATAGTAGAATGAAATTTTTTATGGTTGTGAACTTTGTTTTTCCGATTTTCTTAAACTTTTTTCTCACAGTAGAGTGAACTTTCTTTTGCTAGAAGAGTGAAAAAATTTCTGACACTTGTGAACTTTTTTCCAGCCGATGTTTGGTCCAAGGATGAGCCTTAGTGTAGATTGCCGTGGGAGGCGCGGAGTTGCGGAGGTCGAGAAGGCAGGTGGTGTGTGGCTTACTAGGAGGGCATAGGTGTGGTGGAGGTCCATGGAGGGAGGCGACGGTGCTGCGGAGGTCCAGGGATAAGGCGCAGGTGGTGCGGCTTGCCGGGGAGAGGTGCGAGGGTTGCGGAGGTCTAGGGAGGAAGCATCGATGGTGTGGCTCACCGAGGGAGGAAGCGCTGGTGCTTCGAAGGGGCCTAGTGGTGTGGGTCAACGGGGAGGTGCGCCAGATCTTGTGCAAGACGTGGGAAGGAGGCAAGGTGGTCGGCGGCGCGACGTAGTAGGTAGGATGGCAGCCTGGTGGCCCTCGTGACAAAGTAGGTAGGGGGGAGGCAGCGAGGTGGCCCAGCAGCGAGATTTTGGGGGCCGCGTGGGGGTGTGAGGTACGGGGTAGGTGGCGGTTCGGTTTGGGGAAGAGAGATCATGGGTTTGGTCGGGGCCGAGATGGTAACAGGGGTTCCTCTATAAGCTATATAGGAATCTCTTAAGGGGGTTCCACTTTAGTCCTGAGAAAGATCAAATATGGCACATTCGACATAATAAGTTTGTGAAAAAGAACAGTTAGCCTGAGAAGATGGCACAATGTATTGGCAATAGCAAGACCATTGGCCCCCCTCCCGAGCAGTTCTAGAGGCCCCTCCACCACCAAACCCTAGGCTCCCCCTCCTCGCCGCCACCATCGCCTCGTCGGCGCGGCGATGCGCCTTCTCGTCGAACGGTGGTTGGGAAGGAGAGGTGTTGTCCGATGGTCTTTCTCGGCGGATGGAGCAACGCCGGTGGGAACACAGGGCGGCGCAGCCGTTTCTGGCCTGGGCCTGAGGCTCTTCGACGGGTTGCTATCGAGGAAGAGGAAGCGGGCATGACGGGCACGACGGCGATCTACGCTACCAGGTCGGGATCTAGGCTGTGAGGTCTGATTTGACTAGATGGGCTCAGTCAGGGCCGGTGCTGTGTGGTCTATGGCAGCCCTTGGGTCGCCAGTGATCTGCAGCCTTGGGATGGACTACCTCCTTCCTCTTTGACCAATCCGGCAAGGAGACGACTTGCGGCGTGGGGGCCTGCCAGTCACGCGAATAATGGTGGCGGTCCTAGGGTTCCTCCTCGCTCCAAGATGAAGACTTGCCGAATGTCTGTCTCCATCGATCTAGTTGTAATGATGTCTTCCGGAAGGCTCCCCCGGTGAACTCCAGTGGGTGATTCATGCCTGGAGATTGCTGGCTCAGGTGGGATTCGGTCGTGCGCACCCGTGTCTTACTCTGTCCGTCTGGTTTCAGAAGGAGAGCTTCGAAGCTCTGATGGCTGTTAATATCATGGGGCACGTTCTCGTTCCATGGTGCTGGCGGTGAATGTCATGGAAGCCGAGATCTGAGGACTAGCAATGGTGGTTCGAATCTTGGTGGCGACGAGGAATTGGCTTGGTGATTCGTGACATAGAGCAGTAGCATGCAAGTGGGGGCGACTGCATAGGACAAATCTAAAGCCTTACCTTTCAAGGTGAAAATCCAAGATTTGGCCTTAATTGGTTGTGTCTGGCAATGGCCTTGTTGAAGACATTGTTTTGAGAGTGAGGACTTTCTTTAGGGTGAAAACCTAAGGTCTATGATCAGGCGACGACGGTCCTTGTACACTGTTACCTCATTGGAGGCATCACTTTTGGAGAAGTTAGACTTCTGGTGTTGTCTTGGTGTACTGCTGTTTCAAGGAATAGATCATTGTAGCTTGGACTTTTGTTTTTTGTAATTTTTATTTGTTTTTTGGCTGTGTGCATCCGTAATGCTACTAGGACAATGCGTTGTTGTAGAAGCTGGGTGTAATTGGTATCTCTGTGATACTAATATATGCTCTTTGTCGAAAAATAACAAGTATATTTTATTCCTTTTGGCAAACTTCATCCACATGACATATCACTTTATTGGATTAGATAGAATGCCATAAGGGAGTCAAAGGTCTCCTACTCTATTAGATATATACAACTTTTTTTTAACATACACCTGGAATGCCATGTAGGCCCATGGGCTTTGACGAGCGCCGCCGCCATCGACACAGCCACGAGCAGCACAACCGCCGGATCAGACGACGCATCCACGGGTTGCCTCTATTCTCGGTTTGGTATGCGACGTGGTAGGCGGCTCACGATGGCGCCCGGGGCACTCGGGTCACCGGAGGCGGATGCGACTACACCAGCGTCAAGCTCGGGGTCGAGGTTCCAGTGCCTGGGCTCAGATTCTGACTCCGACGGCGGCGAGACCCTAGCTGCACGGGAAAAGCTTGACGCCCTGGATGATCCAACTGGCGACTTGGGGTGGACTACTGTTTGTCGTCGGCGGAGGAGGAGCGATGCAGAGTTGAAGCGGGAATTTTGGGAGGAGATGGGATTCCCTCTGGCCGTCCGGTTACGGGGCGTGGTTCGTCTTCGCCGCCCATGAGTTCTTTGCAACCGCCGCTCTACCTC
This sequence comes from Avena longiglumis, assembly GCA_030063025.1. NCBI lineage: Eukaryota > Viridiplantae > Streptophyta > Magnoliopsida > Poales > Poaceae > Avena > Avena longiglumis. The sequence goes on along the minus strand of CP125978.1, from coordinate 216,083,256 downwards.
GCCGCGGTACCTAGGGTAGTGTGTGTCGCCCGGTGGAAATCTTTGGTGTGCCGAGGTCCTCTGATTCGGCCATGGAGGGCCCCCCCTTCCCACGAGGAGGGCGTCGGCGCCTTCAGTGCTGGCTGCGTTCGTCGAGGCCGCCGTTGGCAGGGAGATCGCGGAGCACTGCGATCCGGTATCCCCGCGGGCGGTTTCACGGGCGGAAGTTTGGGCTGATGTGGCTTCTGCGGGTGGGCCTCTAGGAGAGGTTTCCGTGTCGGGCACGGTGTGGAGCCTTATTGCGAGGAGAGTCGGCATCGGGCGTCGCCTGGTCAATTCCATCGCTACAGGCTCCAGTTCGTCTCCTAACTCGCGAGTGTCTACGCCGCCGCCTTCTGCATCGCGATACTTCGTCCAAGCGTTGCTCGGCTCCGACTCCATGGTCGTGCCGCCGCAGCGTGCTGCTGCTCCACCGCATGGTGTTGCGGCCCTCGTGCTCCTACTCCCGCTTCTCGGTGGCGGACTCGTCTCCCTCGCGATCGGTGATGGCGCGCGGCCGGGCTGCCGGGCTGACTCCGCGCACCCCTCCGCCGACACTCTCCCGGGGTAGGGATCTGGACCACGACCCTCGCATACTGTGCCGCCTTCGTCGGCGCCTACCTTTGTCCATGGTCCACCGCCGTTCTCCGGGACGCCCGGGATGCCACCACCGACTCAATACAGTCATGGGATGGCGCTGCCGTTTCAGTCGCCCCATGGTGCTTACTTTTCGGTGCCGCAGCCTCAATTCGCCTTGCAGCCACTCCGGTAGTTGTCTGGTAGCCATCCGGTGGGGTACCTCGAGATCGGCGAAGTGCCGCCAGCGATTTGCGGTCGGTCGGTAATGTGGGTGCTTGCCAGCGGAAGAAGAAGAAGCGGGATCGATTGCGGGTGGGTCTTGAGGGTATGCGATCGCGCGGCCAGAGCCATTTGACAATATGGGTATCCGTCGGTCAAAGGCGTCTTCTTAGGTTTTTGGACGGCAGATATCGGATGGGCACAGGGAACCGTTGCCAATGTTTCTCAGGCCAGCTTTGGAGACTATTGTTGCTATACCGGTGCCTGCTACTGCGGGTAAGAAGAACCAGAAGTCCGTTCGTTGCTGGAAGTGTGCGGTCAATACGCATGCAACTAAAGATTGTAAGGCGGTTCATAATTGCTATATTTGTGACTATTCTGCTCATCCCACTTTGAGATGTCCTGTGCTGAAGCAGCCGCGACCCGTTCATGTGATGGCGGGTATTGGCAACGAGCTGACCTTATTTTCTCAGATTCCTGATACTGTGGTTCGTGATCATCTAGAGGCTAATCAGAGTCCCATAGCCCTAGTTCGTGTTTCTGGACAGATGGTTTCTGCAGATGTGGTTCAGCGCCAGAATGCCAGGAGGTGTACTGTTCGTAGCCAGTGGAAGTGGGAAGCTTTGCCTTATGGGGAGTCTGCTTTTCTCATGAGTTTCTCGAATCTGGATGATCTGGATAGAGTTGATGGGATTCAGGTGCCGGTGCCTCTGAGCACCTCTCAGCTTTCTTTCTTAGTTTATCGGACGCGGGATGTGCCCCACAAGTTTGAGCTGAGGCAGGTTTGGCTACATGTCGAGGGGGTCTCGCACTCTTTGCGCTCCTTCTAGGGTTTATGGGATGTCGGTGGCCTTATGGGGACTACTTTGGATGTGGATTTATTCAGTTTGCGAAGGCGTGGAGTGGTTTGGATTCTTGTGGCTATGACTGATGTCAGTGTTTTTATGAAGCTCCAGGATTCGTTGGGACACTATCTTTTGTCTGATGCAGTGGTTAAGCTTAAGGCTTATGAGCTTCGTTTTCGCTTGGAGCCTAAGGGTTATGTTCCGGAACCTGAGTTTGTTCCTTTTTTGTGGAGAAAGAGGGATGATGATCCTGATGAGGATACCAGTGAGAAGCCCTCTGAGGATGCTATGGATACTTCTGATTCCTTCGGTGGCTCGCAAGCTGTTGGAGCGGGCTCTTCTTCCACCATGGCAGGACAGGGGGCTCGGCGCAGCCACCTACCGGGCAGCGTGTTCAGTTGGACAGTTCTGGGCATGTGTTATATGATGCAGTACATATTGCTTCCACTCCGGTACAGTTGATTGCAGTCACTCCGTTTAATGCCAGTCCATCTACGCAGCATGGAAAGGAACTTCTTGAGGCTTTTCCGGTGGACTCGCCTTTGCGTGGAGCTAGACCTGTGCTGAGTTCGCCTCGTGTTTCTTCTTCACAGCTTTAGGAGGCTCTGCAGGTTGCTTGTGGTTCTGGTGGAAAGGCTTGTGTTACTTCTATTTCGGCTTCTCCCATGCACGGGAGGATTACTATGTTGGGTCACTGTATCACTAGGCCAGCGGAACCGGTTCTGGAACCGGTCATACAGGAGGTGCTCGATGAGTCTACGACGCGGAGTCTAGCCTAGGAGGGCTGGCAGTCGCGATGATGGTGGCTGCATTCTTTGGGTGATGGTCGACCAGTGGGGTTAGGCCTATCGCTGGATGTAGGCGCGTGACACTCCGTGGGGGGAACCCCACCCCGTAGGAGCTCACGTCATGGCTCGGACACCCTGGGGACTTCGGTTACAGATGAGGATTCCTTGAGCAAGGCTATGCGGAGGAAGGCGGACAAGAACCTGGACTACCAGGGTGCGGTGAACTCTTTCAAGTCCTTTCTTTCTTTCTCCAATGCTTCTATTGTTTATAAGTTAGGTAATGTTGGTGTAAGTTTGGGTAGATCTGCACATGAAGTTAATTTTTCTAGTTTTTCTTTGAGACATATGGAGGTTGACCGTCTAACGGTTACTCCTAAGGTCTCTATTGTTCTTGATTCTTCACTGATGGAGAAGGAGGAGTTACATGCCACAGTAGATGGTCAACTCCTGTCTCACTTAGTTGGTGAAGTATCAGAGGTGGGCTTTGATGAGACTGAGATGGGTTCATTATATGAACTGACAGCTTTTGGTCGGAAGTCAAAGAGCTAGAAATCTCGCAAGAGGTCACGTGTATCCAAAACTCCAATTGTTTCTCAATGAATGGCATGTTTGCAAATAGCAGAGGTCTTCGTGACTTGACTAATTTTGTTTTTTGCCGATTGTGTGAGAGATCATAAGTTAGATTTTTTGGGTATTTCTGAGACTGGTAGACGTGATTTCTCACAAGCTCAACTCAATCACCTTTCTGGTGGAGTAGACTTTATGTGGATATCACGTTCGCCACGTGGGAGGTCCGGGGGAATCCTGTTAGGCGTCAGAAATGAGACTATGGAAGTCTTAGCCAGTTTGGTTGGAGATTTTTTTATTAAACTCCACATTCGCAACAAGGCTGATGATTTCGTTTGGTCTCTATTCGATGTATACGGGGCCGTCCAGGACATTTATAAGGATGACTTTTTACGTGAGTTGGTAAATTTGGCTAAGGACAATCCATACCCTATCCTCATAGGCGGTGATTTCAACTTGCTAAGATTCGCTCATGAGAAAAGTAGAGGCCGTTTTGATAAACATTGGCCTTTCATGTTTAATGTTGTTATCGACAGCTTGGACTTAAGAGAGGTTACGATGTTGAGAGGACAGTTCACTTGGGCTAATGGTCTTCCCGAGCCCATATACGAAAAATTGGATAAAGTGCTTATGGATACCGAATGGGAGACCAAATTCCCTATGATAACTGTTTGTGCTCTAGAGCGTATTGAGGCTTTGTCGGACCATGCTCCACTCCTATTATCTGTTGGAACACCTCCACGAGAATCCAAAACAGTTTCAAGTTTGAACTTGGATGGATTGATCGTGATGGGTTATTTGATTTGGTGAAGGCTATTTGGGAAAAACCGGTAAAAGGTCAAATGCCTATACAACGATGGAATAATAAAATGTGTGCCTTACGCAAATTCTTTCATGATTGGGCTAGACACATTGCTTAAATTCTTTAAAAAGAGAAAATACGCCTTTCAGCTATTATCGATGGTTTAGAGGCTTCAATGGAAGTAAGGCTATTGACTGTAGATGAGATTGAGCTTAAAAACCAATCAAATGCGGAAATTGCCAGACTTCTTTGCGAGGAAGAACTCAAATGGTACCAACGCTCTAAAGCTAAATTCATCCTTTAAGAAGAGGCGAATACAAGATACTTCCACGCTGTTGCCAATGGAAAGCATAAGAAGAAACTTATTCACTCTTTAATTCAGGACGAAGGTACGATTGAGGGTTAGGAGCATCTAAAATCTTATATTACGAGTTATTATAAATCCTTGTTTAGGGCACCACCAGAAAATTCATTTTCATTGGATGAGTCTCAGACAAAGGATATACCCCAGGTTTCTGTTGAGGAAAACAACTTCCTGACCGCTCCTTATTCGGAGGAGGAAGTCAAGAAAGCTGTTTTCCAAATGGAACATAACAAAGCTCCAGGTCCGGATGGCTTTCCAGCGAAATTCTATCAGAAATTCTGGGAAGTTATCAAGGGGGATCTGATGCACTTGTTTGAGGTTTTGCATATTGGTCAGCTAGACCTTTTTAGACTTAATTTTGGTAACATAATTTTATTACCTAAGGTTAATAATGCAGAACGTATACAACAATATCGTTCAATCTTCCTGCTTAACGTTAGTTTTAAATTTTTTACAAAAGTTGCCACGATTAGATTAAACTTAGTAGCTGATTATGTTGTACGTCCTTCACAAACGGCTTTCATGCAAGGGAGAAACGTCCTGGATGGGATGGTAATCTTGCATGAAATAATCCATGAGCTGCACTCCAAGAAATTAAATGGAGTTTTATTCAAGATTGACTTTGAGAAGGCCTATGATAAAGGTAATTGGTCTTTTCTCCATCAAACACTCTATATGAAAGGTTTTTCGGAGGAGTGATGTGCTCTCATAAAGTCTTTTGTGTCTAGTTAAAGTGTTGCTATAAATGTCAACGATGACACTGACAAATATTCCCAAACCAAAAAAGGGCTGAGACAAGGGGATCCACTATCGTCTATACTATTTAATATAGTGGCTGATATGTTGGCTATTCTTATTGAGAGAGCCAAGGCTGATGGCCAAATTGAAGGATTAGTTCCACACTCAGTTGATGGTGGAATCTCTATTCTTCAATATGCTGACGATACAATCTTATTTATGAAACATGATCGGGAGAAAGCTAAAAATCTGAAATTAATATTATCAACATTTGAGCAACTCTCTGGATTGAAAATAAACTTCCATAAAAGTGATTTGTATTGTTTTGGCGATGCCATAAACGATGCCCACCTTTATGCCAAACTTTTTGGTTGTGTCCAGGGGCAGTTTTCAATCAATTATCTGGAAATACCGATTCACTATCAGCGTCTCACAATTACTGAATGGAAACTCATTGAAGAAAGACTACAGAAACGTCTTAATAGTTGGAAAGGTAATTTACTATCCTTGGAGGAAGACTTTTACTCATTAACTCAGTACTCACCAATATGGTACTGTATATGATCTCGTTTTTTCAGTTGCCAAAAGGTGTCTTGAATAAAGTGGATTATTTCCGCTCAAGATTCTTTTGGCAAGGGAATAGTAAGAAAAAGTAATATCGACTGGCCAGATGGAATGTGGTTTGCCGACCAAAGGAATACGGTGGTCTTGGCATATATGATTTGCAATTCAAAAACACCGCACTCCTGGGTAAATGGCTCTTCAAACTTCTTACGGAAGAAGGAGTCTGGCAAACCATTTTATGGAGGAAGTATGTTGGATCAAGAGCTATGTCTCAGGTAGTCTGGAAACCTGGGGATTCACACTTTTGGGCCGGACTTATGGCATCCAAAAATATTTCTTACGGTTTGGTGCTTTCAATATTAAGGATGGATTACAGATTAGGTTCTGGAAAGATAAATGGCTTGGCCAAACATCTCTTCATGAAAAATATCCGGCATTATATTCGGTCGTTAGATATAAAGGGGATATACTTTCCACGGTAATAGAAAATAATCCGCCTAATATGTCTTTTAGACGAAGCCTCATAGGCCCTAGATTGGTGTTTTGGAACAATCTTTTATTAAGACTATCCAGGATACAGTTGTCTCAGGGTGTGGACGAATTCAAATGGAATTTACTATAGAGTGGTAAATTTTCTGTTGATTCCATGTATAAAGCTTTGATCCAACTTGATATTCCAGTCGATGCTAATAATAAAATTTGGAAGATAAAAATACCCCTTAAAACGAAGATTTTCGCGTGGTATCTACGTAAAGGGGTTATTCTCATAAAATATAATCTTGTTAGGAGGAATTGGCATGGAAGTATACAGTGTGTCTTTTGTCACCATAATGAGACAATACGGCATCTGTTTTTTCCAGTGTAAATTTGCTCATGCTATATGGTTAATCATCCAAATAGCCTCTGGTTTATCTCCTCCACGTTCGGTGATCAATGTATTTGGCAACTGGCTGAATGAAATTGAGGATAAATATGAGACTTTTTTTAGGGTGAGAGCGCTTGCCATTATTTGATCGCTTTGGCTATGTAGAAATGACAAGATTTTTAATAACATTGTGTCTTCTCCCTTGCAGGTTATCTATCGAGCCACGGCCATCCTCCGATCATGGACCTCTCTACAATGTATGGAGTTTCATGACTTGTTTATGGAGGGTTATATACGGTTGGAGGACACGGCGAGGGATATTTTCTTCCGACATGGATGACAACGTGATCTACGGATAGAGCTGTCATAGAGTTATGGAGGATTTTCTTTATTTTGTCAACTATTTGTAATTTTCGTATTCTTGTGTTGGACTCGAGTTGTGTGTCTGTTCGGCTGTGTGCATCCTAACTATACAGAGGCCGGGTGTAAACTTTTAATAATAAAGCACCCATTTCCAAAAAAAAATATAGGCCCATGGTAAAATTGTAGATTTGCTGCAAGGAACATAAACACTTTCATAAACTGAACTTACTTCAGAGCCAATTCTGTATGTTGTAGTCGATAGTAGAAAACAGCAAGATCTCCGTAACTCTTCATTGTATCAGGGTGATCAAGCCCAAGTTCCCTCTCATTGATGTCTAGGGCCTTTTGCTGATAAATAGTAGCCTGCATTTTTAGGTACATATTATATTGTGTCTATAGATGATTAAAATGTAGGATACAAAAGTAAATCTTGAGTTTGAAATAACTATCAAGGATTTGATGAGGCACCATAGTTGCATCTACAAATACAACAAGTTAAGAACATCGGTTTAGCTGGTTCCAGTGTCCCGAAATACTGAATAAAAGGCCAAGATGAAGTTTCACCTATCCGATATGATTATCAACATTTGAGGCTTGTTCATTGTTAACAGGCTGCTTAGGCTTACACGAAAAGTATTTGAGGCCGGAGACATCGGGAACAGTTAAGATTATTTGGCTTATTACGACATGATACATGAATATTATGTTTGAGCTGCTTAACTATCAATTACCATTTTTGGTAATCCAGAGCTTAGTGGAGGATTACTTGGTTTCATAGTTTGTTACAGTTATTGTAATCCTTTGCTATAACGCCTTGAGTATTGTTCACTCGCAGTGTAGCTGAAAACATGCTTAGTGGAGGATTCTATGATTCCAGAGTTTTATACAACCATATCCACATAAAGATAGTGCAATAGCATGCAAGTGTTTTTTCGTGCAATGTTCAATAATCCTCACATAACTAAAAAGTGACATCACTCCCATATTCTTAAAATATGCTTAGCCGTTGATATAAGATATCGGCTGTGTAACTGAATAACCATGTACCTGATTAAAATCACCAGTGTGGTACAAAACAACAGCTAGAAGACTATAAGCACCAGCTGTCATTCGATGATATGGACCACACACCATTATAAGCTTGGCAAGAGCCTGGATTTATACATAGAATAATGATGAGTTCCCACGATATGATATGATATCTAAAGAGTTAAAAAAAAGAAATGCATGAGGTTTTACAAGATACCTTAGTCCCATAATTAACAGCATCTTCGAGTTTACCCTTGTCAAGAGCCGTTTTAGAGGATTCTAGGAGTTGCCTTCCATCTGCAGATGAGCATGCAACTTGCTGCATTTTTAAACAAGTCAGTTGTGTTTATGTGCCACTCTATTATATCTACTAAGTTCTCAAAACACTGATAGTCATATGTCATGAACAAGCCATGCTGGAACAATGTGATTATGTAGAGAAATTGACACAGTAAGAAACTGTAAGACTATAGCTGGTAGACTTTTACCTTATGTACAGGCACAAGGCTAATAATATCCTGTTTGTAAAATGGGAAAGCAGAATCCATGACAAAATCTCGGGGTGCCAACTCGATGCCCACCTAAAAGTAACCGTTAATCTCAGTAATATGCACCGAGTGTGAGAACTTTAAGAAAGATTATAACATGTTTACCTTATGGCATAGTCCTCTCAGTATAGCGTATTTCCTCACATCACCATAATGCTGCTCTGTGAGCTCAAACTGGTACCGCTTTTTCAAGAAAGCAACAAGCCATGTCCACGCTAGGGGATGCACAGCAGGTGAACTTCCAGTGAGTTCAGGTTCAGGGACCCCAAGAAGTAAGTTCAGCACTGCAGCGATTGTTAGTGCTAATTGCCGCACTTCTGAAATAGCAGCAATCACAGATCGGACAATATGCTTGAATGCTCTCACTATCATTTCATGCACACAAAGGGACTGTACATGTGAAAGCTTCTCTGAAAGTTTGACCTAGATAAGTTAATCCCAAATTAGCACATTTCCGGCACTCCAAAAGAAATGGCATCCATTATGTTCAAATGAAAAAAATATTACAAACTTACAACTCGTCCTAAGGAGCGCATTTGTAGGCCCCTGGTATGCATGAAATCTGTCAGGGTCCTACCATCAACAGGAGAAAGTTCCAACGAACCAAAATCGGCAACCTAAATGACTTTTTGGTTAGTTACGCCTCTTGACTGAAAAAGATAAGCATGTGGGAACTTATTCATCTTTCATATGATGCCGCATACCAGCTTAGGAAGCGCAACTTCATCATAGTACTTCAGAGCCATTTCAATCAACTCAGATGGTGACTGTGGAGCACAAGAGATTAGTCTATAAACTTATGCACGATTAATACCTAAGAATAACCACTTGGTAAGCAATCTTGCTAAGAAAAATACCTTCTATGTTTGATACAATTGATTTTACTATTTTGTAGAATTCAGAAGTGGATCCGACAAAAATTAAGAAAGTTGAAAGCACAACACATTTGACGTCGTTTAAAACTAGTGCGACTGATGTAAAAATACTCAACGACAGGTACTAGCACCCATGGCATTTTAATTTAGAATAACAATCATCAGCACCAAGTGAATGTCAGGCCTTGAACAAGTGTGGATTGGGAGAACACAGGTGCCCCTCTCGAAATAGGCTTATAGATAAAATAACCACAACGCTTTGACAACCCCTAGTGTGCCTGAGATAGGATTAACAACTTTGAGGTCGTGAGTTAAGTAAGAACACGTTTTGTCAACTCATCCACAGCATACCTTGATATCCCTCATATCAGAAAACAAAATATCATGTGCAATGTAATGCTGCCAGTTAATTCTGAATCATATAGCATTGCCAGAGATTTATAATCGCAATGGGAAGAAAATTCTATTTAAAACAGGACTTTAATTTTCTGAAAACAAAAGTGAAATGACAAGGGTATGAGATAGGATACGCAAGCCACCAAACGACAGATTGCTAAGTCAACACTTTGCTATGAAAATTAATGCATATCTACCTTCTGATGGAGCCCTGTTTCAGAATCTTTCAACCTTGTAAAGGAAGAATCCAGTAATACATCTTTCAGCAAGCTTTCATTCTCGGAGGCAATGCAGTCTCCTTGTGGCAATTCAACAGATGATGTCTTGACTTTCTGGCTTTCCACAGAGCTTGTTCCATCAGACAAACTTTTATTCACTGATGAGGATCCCTTTTCAGTAGCATCAACCACATTTTTAGAGTGCTTCAGATCTTTGAGAGGCTTCCCAAGTCCTTCAATTTTGGTTTCTTTCAGAGCTTTGTCCACAATTTTCTTCTTTTCCTTCTCACCACCTTGCTTTTTCCCCTTATCAGATTTTTTCTGATCTTGCAAGTGCTGAACCCAACAGGCACCAAGTTCCCATCTCATAAACGATTGTTTATCAGTCTCCTCTTCCTCAAGCTTTCCAAGACTTCCCTTCAATAAGTTCTCAGCAAAAGTCTGTGCTGCAGTTAGTTCTTCCTGTCTATGACTTTGTGTTGGTATCTTTTTTTCCCCAGTTGCACTGGCTTCATTTAGGAGCATCCTCAAACTAAAAAAATAAGTCGATATCATAAAAAAAAGTGTGATAAGAAGCAGAAACTTCAAGGACAACTAGAAGAACAACGGAAATCAATGCTACGAACCTGTTAATGTTCAATGCATGGGCGCCCCCTTCAGGTTGATCCATGATATCAGAAGGCTTAATAGAAGAATTCACAATGGTTTTCTCGATATTGTTAACCTTCGCTACAGCAACATACCCACAGTATCTAAGATTCACGATGCCGAGACTGTAAACGTCCTGAAAATTAGAGAGAAAATTAGGGAAAACCTCACTTTTCCCTGAATATGAGAAAGATAACCTTAATTTTGAACTCATACATGTGCAGCAGTATTTTCATCTGCAGTTATTCCTTTCAAGAGGTTCCTCTCTGCAAGATGCTTAGATTCCATTCCTGTGGCTCGGCTTCCATCTATTTTAGTGTCCAACTTGCAGCTTGCATCAGAAGAATCTCTTGTGACAGTGATGCTAAAATTTCCCACCGTCTCAGAATGCAAAACCTCATCTATCTTGGTTGATATTGGGATCTCTGTACTCTCCATTACATGACGGACGGCTGCTATAGCTCTAAAGATGGCAACATCTACGAATAGGCTGTGAAGTAGGAAGGCTCTCCTGTCACGAATTTCCCTCTCCTCAGCAGTTTTGCAAGGCATGGATGTCAGATACAGGAACTCATCTTCCCATGGTAACATATCACTTTTGCCATCCCTTCCCCAACCACCTCCATTGCCTCCCCAAGTTTCATCCTCAGCAGGAAGGGGCGGAAATGCTGATGGTGACTGGGCAGCAGTAGGAGGAACAAGCCATGTATTTGCACGATAACCATAAGGAAAATTTCCAAACTGCAATATTCAAGCAGTAATAATTAGATCATTATGTAGCATTAGATAGAACAACAAATGTCTGGCATGGATATTATGGAGCATGGAGCCCCTGGGTCACGAAGACCATGAATAATTGTTAAGATGCAAGTCAAAATCTAATATTCATCCGCAATATACTAGAAGAGGACCAAATGGATGAAACTGAGTACCAACATCAGCATAACTGTAGAAGGAAGGCAGATATTCCTAGAACATGGAAAAATTGTTGTTTGCTAATTAAAGTGCATTGAAATATGTTCAACTCCTTGTCAGATCAATAATTACTCCCAAATACACAATAATCTGAATACAAATTCACAGTCTTGTGAAAGGTTCCACCGAAGCTTAGAAAAGACAGGTATGGTGAAATATCCAAAAAAGGGATAACAACAAACCTTGTTTCGTTCCAAAAATGCCTTCATAAGATCCTTGTATGCCTAATACATACAAAAGAAACATGAACGATTAAATTCGTACAAAAGAATTAGTAATGTGGAAGAGAATACACAGTTTCTTACAGAAATAGTTACATGGTGCTATAAACGGGTTTGCAATTAGGAACCATATGTAGTTCCAGAAAGTGAATTTGGCACCAAGCCACTGTATTTCTGGCAAATGCCATTGCTTACAACTACAACTATGCAATCTCAGCTAAAAAAAACTATGCGATGTCATGCTCAACGACCAATTTTTAGTACGTAGTGAAATTGTGATTTCAGTCCAATATTTGTACTCCCATAGGCACCACACAATACAGCGATGTAGAAAGTTATTCAGCAGTATAAACATGAAAAGTGGAGGAACGCAGTGATAATGCCAAAATATAATTTGCAAATTCAAAACTTTAAGAAGTCAAGGGAAGTTAGGAATTCTATCCTAATCGTGTTTTTTCTTATTTCAGTTCAATCTTCTCAATTTCTACTGCACAAAAGCATACATGCTACTCCCTCCGTTCCAAAAATAAATCCCAAACCCAGCTGTTATTAACTATTACCATCTGTAAAGTGTATATCAATTCATTGGTGGCTACAACTTCACGTGGGATAATAAACAAGGTAAATACAATACATGACACAAAATTATTATATAATAAATTTTAAACTACCCTCTACAAAAGTATAACATTAACCAGAATGTGGGATTAACTTACATTATCAAATGCTCTGCTGAGATGCCTCAACAGGTCGACAAGATTGTGGCACAAAACACGCTGCTTTCCGAAGCTAAAGAACCCCTTTCTCCGAGCTTCAACAATAACAAATTTTCCATTACAAAGCTTTGCCTGCAAATCAGAAAACAATTCTCCAATTAGGGAACATGTGATCTAATTTACGAGGAATAGTGTAAAAGTGTTGTCAAAGATACCAGTATTAGCCATGTTTACCTCAAGGAAAAATAGATGATCATCAGACGGTTGCTCCTCCTGACGAGGTTGAGTGACTCGCTTTATAACTAAATTAAAGAGTTAAAATATCTCAGCCAACATAAGAACTTCCATGAGCACAGAGAAATGTTCAGCTCTACAAAGTCCAAGCTGATATCTCGTGCTTAGCATTCAATATAAATAATGAGGAAAGCGTTAAATTGCATGAAATACTGTTGCGAGGACAAACTGTGGTGAAGTAGGCAGCAAAGATTATGGTCAATGAGTTTTGCTTCGGTGTCCTCCCCCTCCTCCCAAATTTAAGAAACTGAAAACACAAGTACGGCCAGGATTAGCCGATACCCCTTCATGCTCTCTGAACCAAAGAGGTAATGGCTAATCCTAGCCGTTCTTGTGTTTTCGGTTTTTTAAGTTTGGGAGAAGGGGGAATATACTGAAGCCCACCTCATGGTCAATAGGATCCGATCGAAAAGAAAGACATAGTTTGACAAATAAAGAAAAAACTGACGCTCTCGTGAAAAGAAGGGTGACGCGGGGCGAACCCTAGTTTCCACCGCTGGCGGCCCCCCCACCATCCCGTCCCCTCACCAGGCGACCTGCCAGGCAGCGATAGTGGGCTAGACGTCAACCATCAAGTCCATCCGATGGTGGAGGTGGAACGACGACGAACTTCACAATCCCTTCACCGGCATTGAGGTTCAGCTCCCCTTTCATCAGCGGTGCAGCCAATGGTGGCTTAAGCCTGCCTTTCTCTGGAGGATTTTGGGCTGACGGATGTGCCGGGGCGAAAGCCCTGCTTGCAGCTGGGGATGACGATGCCTGCGGGCGCCGCTTCCTTCTTGGGGCCACTGTTATGCCACTGCCCATGCTGTCCCACATGATACAATTGCGACAAGAAGATAACGAAGAACAAAACCTCTCCAACAAAGAGAGGAAAAACCACGGGTTTATATATCGGTGGAAACCTAATTTGGATCAACATATAACAAACTCCACCTTGAGACAAATTCCTCCTTGTAGCATCAAACCATCTCCGAACAAACAAAGCAAATACTTTCGCCAATAGCCACTTGGGCTAATCAGGAACCAACTAAGTTAAGCTCAAACTTATTTAGTCATCATATCGATTATCATGAGTGCTGATCTTTAATTTACCTTGAGCAACAATGTCTCTAACAAAATGGTACTTGACATCAATGTGCTTAGTTCTCTCATGGAACATCGATCTTTGTAAGGTATATGGCACTTTGTCACAAAACAAAGTAATGCAAGAATCATCTCCAACAAACCTTTCAACATAGCCATGTATTGGATTGTGCAACAACAATGTAGCCTTCCACTAAAAGACAACCTCCAACATTAAACACATAACCTGTGAGGGATCTTCTCTTATCCAAATCAAATCTGAATCCACATAGTCCCTCACCTTAAACTTCAAACAAGCATTGAAGTGCCAAGAAGGTAAAACCCACCTTCCAATGTTCTTTAGATTAGCCATGTATCTACTTATCAAACTCATAGCATATGATAAATCAGACGAGAACAAACCATGGCATACATCAAAGAACCAACACTAGAATATGGCACCTTTGACATGTACTCAAACTCTTCATCAGTAGGACATTGAAAGCCGACAATTTAAAATGAGGAGCAATAGGAGTACTAACTGAATTGGCACCATCCATATTAAAACGATGAAGAACTTTCTTAATGTAACTTTCTTGACTAAGAAATAACAAACCATTTTCTATCTCGGGTAATTTCCATACCTAAGATCTTCTTAGCCAAGATCCTTCATCTCAAACTCACTACTTAGGTGTGCCTTCAAAGTAGTGATTTCTTTCATGCCCTATTAACATATCATCAACATATAGCAAGTATATAGGTGACCCATCAACAAACTTGATATAAACACAACTATCATATTTAGACCTCTCAAAACCATGTGAGATCATAAATGAATCAAACCTTTATACCACTGTCTTGGAGATTGCTTTAAGCCATAAAGAGACTTCTTTAATTTGCACACAAAATCCTCTTTACTGTGCACTATGAACCCTTCCGTTGGTCCATGTATATTTCCTCATCAAGCTCTCCATGCGAGAAAGCGCTTGACATCTAACTGCTCAAGCTCAAGATCACGATAGCCACAATACTAAAGAAAGTACGAATGGAACTATGCTTCGAGAGAACACATCATTGTAATCAATAAACCCTTTTGCTACTAACCTTGCCTTGTACCTTGAAGGCTCTTTGGGAGATAGACCTTCCTTTTTTGAAGATCCACTTGCGTGGACCGCCTTCTTTTGTTTAGGCAAGCGCACAACATCCCATGTGCCATTTTTCTCAAGCGATTGCATCTCTTCTTGCATAGCGAAACCCACTTCTGGATGCAATGGCTTCATTATATGTAGCAGTTTCAATCGTCGCTTCCATCAGTACAACTCAAAGCATAATGTACAAGATTACACTCTTCAATTAAACGAATGGACTCATAACAACAATATCATCAATGTTTTCCTCATGTGTATCTTCAACGATAGCATCATTATCAGTTCTCCACATTAACTCTCCTCTCCAACGCTATCATGATACATAACTCATTGAAAACAACGTTTACTTAGCAAAATCTTTTTAGTTTCAGGATTCCATAGTTTATATGCTTTAACTCCTGAACCATAACCAAGGAATATGCTAGGCTCTAACTTTCCATTATCAACATGAGCATATAAAACTCTCAAGAATAATCACCATACCTCAATGGGAGTTTTCTTCTCAAGTGGAATAGAAGGTGACCTGTTGATGAGGTAACATGCATACCGCATTAGACAACATCTCGAGATGATGGTTCGCCACACCATTTATGGGATGGTGTGATGCGATCATGCCATCGAAAACTCCTCAAACTCATTAGAATTCCATACCATTGTCGACGTAGTACCTTTACCTTCTTCTCTTTTCAACCATAACTTTCCACTTCTTAAAAGAATCAAAACATCAAATAAGGCCACACCTTTCTTGAGTAATCATCAATAATAGTAAGCATATAATTAGCACCACCAATAGAAGTCTTCCATACATCAGCATGCACATAATCTAATATGCCTTTGGTGGTATGAACGGAAGCATTGAATTTAACTCTTTTATGCTTACCAAAGATAACTCAAACTTACTCAAGTTGCAACCATCAATCAGCCCTCTCTTGACCAACTCCATGCCTTGTTCGCTCATATGCCCAAGACGATATGCCATAGATGTGTTTTACCACAATCATCGAATCATTAGAAAAGTGCTACCTCTAAGAACATATAATTTAATTCATATCACCTATCATGTGAATAAGAGAACCTTTTGATACCTTTGCCCACCGCATACTTGTATCCATCAACGTCCATGGTACTCGGGAGATCAAATTTACGCCATGCTTGGTACATCATGTGTCCTAATCTTAACAGATCCAACACCAACGATATGGCATGGGTTGTCATTCCCCACGCACAAAATCTCCTCATATGAACTGAACCAATCTTTGTTACAAATATGAAACGAACATGATCAAGTATCCATTCATCATCACGAAGCACAAGCGGCAAAACATAAGCATTCACCATCGAACTATCGAAACAACGGCAGCCTTACCATTGCCTTGATCCTTATCCTTTTCTCCTTATTCATCATCAATAACATGATTAGATTTCTTACAATACAACTTGTCCTTTCCTTGTTTGCTCTTATCTCTGTTAGTTGTTGTACCTACCCTACCATAGTTTTCATCTTTTCCTCGGTTAGTTCATCACGGCTCAACAATATTGTATCACGAAGTGTGTATAGGAACTAGGCAACGAGCATAAGAGTAGAAGAGCTAAATCCTCATCATCATATTTTACCTCCATAGACGCAATCGTCCAAACAATCTCTTTAAAAACAGATATGTGATTCATTACCGATCCACCTTCTTGGAGAACAACTTCATCTTCACGTTCATCTTCGTTAGATCCTTTGACACAGATCGTTTCAGTTTTCCCATAGATTTCATCTCTAGTACTTCAAAATATTATTATGAAGTTGAATCAAAGACAAAGCCTTACGGTCCTTCCGCTTCTTGGCCGGACAGTCTTAGCATCCTTTTCACCGAATCGGCCGCTTCATCCAGATCGAAGTTTGGGCGAGAATATCTTCACCGCCACAAGGAGAATCTTGTGGTGTAGTCGTAGATCGAACTTCAATGACGACATAACCCTAGATTAGAATACCACTTGATACAATTGCAAGAAGATAACGAAGAACGAAAAACGAAAACCTCTCCAACAAAGAGAGGAAAACCACAAACTTCACTATATCGGATTTCACAGATGCAACTCTCCCAACCGGCTTACAAGGGGTTTATATATCGGTGGAAACCTAGGTCTTCCCGGCGACCCTCTCCGCCACCGTCCCGGTTGGCCTATACTTTGTAGAATTTGGATCAACATATAACACCACATCGAGAGTCGGGGAAACCCTAGATTCTGCTCACCGGATCGGGCAGCGGCGGCACCGTGGTGTCGTTCCCTCGTTGGAGGCGTTGTCTAGGTTGCTCGTGAAGTCCCTGGATCAGCAAGATGGAGTCCAGGTTGACAGCCGCTTTGAGCATGGATTTTCGGGGCACAATGTACATTGTTGGCGCCGCTTCTCGGTCGACATCTCCTCGCGGGCGATCCGGCTCCACCGCTCAGTCGCCACCTTAACACACATGGGTGGGCGGTGCGTTGATTGTGTCATCTTTGAGCCATAGTCACTTCTGAAGTCTCCCCCTTAGATGGTGACGTGGCCCGGGAGCTTGGTGTTTTGTCTCCTCTCTGTTCGTGGTGGGAGATGTTGCAAGGAGAGTCCGTTGTTGTGGGTTGCGTTGTGTGCCATGTAGCGTTGTGTTTGTATTTGTGTAGCCTTCTTACCATTGTACCCGTCATCTAGGTCTTTTTCTATAGGATTAACACACCTTTGAGGGTGTATTCTAGAAAAAAATAGGTCATATAGAACAGATTCCAAATATAAACTGAAGAGGGCCAAACTTGCCCACGGCAGTCATATAGTTTGACATTTCAGATGTTGGCTATACTACCGCACTTTAATGTTCTTGTGCTGCGAATATTTTGATTGTTTGAGTCAGCAATAGCGAAATGTGCAAATGCACAATCTAAATTTGAGGACGGAATAGAGATATTAGTTAGGTTTTGCTAATTTCGTAGCTAGCTAGGATTTAGATTAGGTCACAGTCAAATTTCTGACCGTTCAGATTAGTTCGGAGATTAGTGGGCTGGATTTGTTTCCAGAAATCTTGCCGAAAAATCGATCACGCGCACAGCCAGCTTTTCTCCCGGCACGGTGCAGCCGGCTTTTTTTTTCTGGACCGAGCGCCGCCGCTGCTGCTGCATGCATACTCGCTGACCAGCTTTCTAGCTTATGTCGCAGTGTTTGTTGCATGCATGCGCTACTAGCTTTTTTGCTGTATGCAAGCATAAAAGGGAGAAATAGATACAGATAAGAGTTAACCCTTCAGATGAAAGAAATTTAAAAAATAAAGTCACGGCTAAAGTATTTCATAAAACTAACCTTTTTTTGTTTCAGGCATGTTATAAAGACGTCATACTCTATAATACAGTCTTCTTCTGACGGACGCTACACCCTTGCCCGCGTGGCGCACCTTTGTAAAAGGCGTTGCACTATATACTACTAGCACTAGTACCTTTACTAGACAAGGGTGTAGCGCCCGTCAAAAGAAGACTACACTATAGAGCATGACGTCTTTGTAACATGCCCGAAACAAAAAAGTTAGTTTTGTAAAATACTTTCTCCTCGAGTTTATTTTTTAATTTTTTTCGTTTGAGGGTTATTTGTGTATTTTGCCGCGTGAAAGGCCATAGCTAATGTTATATGGAGTAGCTATCTAGGCCATGTACTAGTACAAGTTAGCTAACTTTTTTGGTTATCTTTTTTAGCAAGGTGAGTTTACTTCTGTACTCATAGGATTTTGTGCATATTGATTTTTTCGTAATATTTTCTGTATATATCTTTATTTAAAGCTAATTTTTATTTTGTGTGGGTCTTAGTGGGTCACAGTGAGTTTTCTTCCAATTGCAAGTGAGGTTGTAACCATGATTTTTTTTCAATTGCAAATGGTGTTATAACAGTAATTTTCCTAGTTACAAGTGGGGTTGTAACTGTAGTTTTTTCCAGTTACAAGTGAGGTTGCAACTACGATTTCTCCGGTTGCAAGTAAAGTTGCAACAGTGATATTTTTAGTTGCAACTAAGGTTGCAAATGATGTTTTCTTCAGTTGTAAGTGTGGTTGTGACTGATATTTCTGGTTGCAACTGATATTTTTTAGTGTCAAGTGAGGTTGCAATTGATATTTTCTAGTTATAAGTGAGTATTTGTTAGAAGTTGATTGTAACTCAGTCTTCTTTATTTGCAAATAAGGTTATAACTGAGTTGTCTTTTAGATGAAAATGGGGTTGCAACTAGATTGTCTATTTAATTGCAAATGAGGTTGTAACTAAGTTTATTTTTCAGTTGCAGATGAGGTTGCGACTGAGTTATTATCTCCTTTTAAAAAAATATACAATGTTTTGATAGACTATTTTATCCTAACATAACATATTTAGAATTAAAGTAGGAGTAGAATTGTTGCAAGCAGGGTTAAGTTTTCTCTACTAGCTAAAACTAACGGGTATTGTATAAAGAAGAAATTCCAAAGAGGCAACCAGCAGCGGGGAACATGCAAGCTAGTCTAAGAGTATCTCCACTTACATTCCTAGGACGCCGATCCTAGGGCGAAAAATAGGTTCGAACGAAAATCGGCCAGTCGCGTTCTTAGGATCCTAGTTTTGACCGGATTTATGCCAACTTTGGACTGGACTTTTCAAGCCATGCCCAGGATCCGGGAACACTCTGGAAACGCCGGACGAAGCGAAAACGGGCGTGGCCAGCTCTGTCGATGAGAGAAGGCCGAACTTCCCGCCGTTTCCTCTTTTCCCACCCTCGCCGCTACACCCCTCCCACTTCGCCGCCCGCCTCGGTCTATAAAAGCCGTACCTCTCGCCGTCTCCCTTCACACTCTCTCACAGTGCTCCCAACTCCGGCGAACTCCAAACGCTCGCACCTTTCCACTTCCACAACTCCGACGAAAAGCCATGTCCGAGAGATTCCCTGGCGACACCACGGCAGCGAACGGCTTCGGCCGCCGCACACTGCAGCCGTGGGAGCCCGAATGCTCCACGACGCGGGCTATATGGCACCGCCGGAGTCATCTCCCCCTCGGCTGGAATCTCAGAGCCGACGGGATCCCGATTCCGCCGATGCCGGTCGACGAGGACATCGACGACGAGATCCAGGTGGCTATCGCCGCCATAGAAGACCTGGATCTCGCCGAGGATCCGGACAACCTGGTCTTCTAGGAGCAATTCTTCGTCGACAGGCGGCTCCAGGAGCTCGCCTGCCATGAGGGGTCGCCGGGCTCGCCGCCGAAGCACAACAATGCGGCGTCGCGCCTCCGCTGGTGGAGCGCTCCCGGACGAACGCTCGTCGCCTTGCTGGAGCACATCCACGTTGGCAACAATCCCCTGCCTCGGCATGTAGAAGCGGCGTTCGGCATCGGCATCGACGTCGGCATGTCGTGTTTAACTGAATTTTAGCGAACACAGAAACTCGACGTGGGAACAAGTGAAAAACTCAGTATTCACGGTCCAAAATCAAGTTTCGTCCGATCAAAAATAGATTCAAATTTTGGCCTGAAAACGGCCATGCTCTAACACCCAAGCATAGAAGCGCATGGAGCAGGACATGGGCGGACATCATACAACAACGAAACGTCTCAGACAGCTATTAGAGGGACCCATAACAGGATTTTGGTGAAGATGTGCGATTAGATTTTACTTACAGTGGAGGGGCGCTGTGAGGTTGGATAGGGAGAAGAACTCGTAGAAGGCTCCGAGGCGAGGGCACGCACCGCTCATCTCCGCCTCCAACTCCGCCGAGGCCGCGGCCTCAGGGTCCTTTGCAGGCGACTCAGGGTCCTTTGAAGGCAGGGGCGGCGGCGAGCCCGTGCGGCGCCCGCCCGATGAGCCGGCTGCGGCGGGCTTGGAGGTGGAGTTCGAGAGCTCCTTGGCAGCAACGACGTCCTTTGTGGTCGGAGGAGGCGGCGGCGGTGGAGGGCCGAAGGACGCGGTGCAGGCAACGATGTCCAGCAGCCGCCGCACGTGCGCCACCGCGCTATCCTCATCATACTGACCTGCATTGTGAATTTTGTAAGGCTGGGTTTATGGTTGGTTTATCTCTCTCTGAACTTGAGGAAGGTGAATTTAATAGGACGATCAAGATATGTGAAATCTAGGATAAGATGGTGCAAATGAAGCTTATCTGAATAAATGGCAAGTATGTGTGTATTTTATTAGCACATAAATATGTAAAACTATGTTCTTGGTGAGATTGATTGTGGAGTACTTATAACCGTACCTTGTACGAGGGTGAGAGTATATGGCTTCAATGTCGCAATATCAGCACCATCCTTCAAGTGACCATCACGAGTCTGTGGACAAATGAAACCGTACAACATGACAGAGTGCTATACATCTTTATTTATGCATGCTTGCAGGATTCCCTTTCTATTATATGATAACTTCCTTCCTTGCCGGATCATTGTTTTGTACTTCCTTCGTTTCAAAATAGATGTCTCAAATTTACCAAAATTTGATGAATCTAGACACTATTTAGTATATAAATTTATTTAATTTTTTTAAAAAACTTGAGACATCTATTTTGTGACGGAGGGAATACGATTCTTGAAAGGATTTTGCCGTGGTTACCTCATGCGAGAGGGAATAGTTTGTGATTGCACACGTGGTGGTGTTGACACAGAGCAGCCTCCTCACATCAATGATCCTGTCCGTGGAAATCCCCTGCACCAAGTTGCTCGTACATATTAGTATTAGTATTACAGTTACACATTTCAACATTAAGATATTTTGCTGAAATCAAACGTACGTGCAAGAAAGAAAATAAAAAAGAGCGCAGAAAATATATAGCTGCAGCTGCGAGAAGCCAAACCTTGAGAATGACATCAGACTGGTCCGGCAGGTTGACGGTGATGTCAATGGCCACAGGGAGGACTAGTAGCAATTCATCGAAGAAACTTGGAAATTATCAGCTCAAACTAACAAACTACTAAGGTACAAAACGACTATGTGTGGACAGCTAAATAATCAATTGGTGCGGAGGAAAGAAGCACCTTTCTCATCTTTCTTCTTCTTTTCACCCTTGGCCTTGCCCCGCTTGCTCTTGGGCGCCATGCACGCGCCAAACAGCGAGCAAGCTCAGCACAAAGATGCCCGCCTAGATCATACGGGTCGAAAAGAAAACGAAAAATTCAGTAAGAATTATCGGTACGTACTATAGTAAATATGTAACACAA
The DNA here is from genome assembly GCA_030063025.1 of Avena longiglumis. Taxonomy (NCBI): domain Eukaryota; kingdom Viridiplantae; phylum Streptophyta; class Magnoliopsida; order Poales; family Poaceae; genus Avena; species Avena longiglumis. The sequence goes on along the minus strand of CP125978.1, from coordinate 216,061,236 downwards.
GCTGCCTGAACACGTTGGAAGAAACCGGAGTAGAAGAGAGCGATCGATGGTGTTGCTGCACAAGCAGACCCAGAAATAATATATTGCGGCTAGGACAAGACAAGGAGTTGTTGACCCTCCCCATGACACAAAATGTATATTGACCAGGAAAAAAACGATGCACCAACAGTGAGTGAAGTGCAAGCAACAAGTGATGGCTGATCTAACACCACAAGGTAAATTCAAGACTACTTTTATTTCATCTCTTCTTCTGGTATGTGATTCCGCAACTATATATATATATATATATATATATATATATATATATATATATATATATATAATCCCTATTTGACATCCAGGGTGTAGAATAGTTATTTTGCACCCAACATATTTTTACGCTGTCAGACTAAAAAATTATGTTTTGTATATGAATAATTATGTTCATGTAATCACCACAACCAAAAAATTTGACACAAAAATAAATTTTTTGAGTCATTATAGTGTAAAAAACACTTAAAATATGTCTTTTACATCGAATTTTTTATGGCATGTAAACAAAAAAATTATGTCATTTTTAAATTTTATTATGTTGTTCTGACCAACTATGTTCGACCAGTCGCCCCTCCGCTCGCCCCTCCGTGTCTCCGCCCCTGCGTCTGGTCCATTTTTGAAGAAAAAATCAGTTCGGGACCAACAAAGCAAGGGACTGAAATAAAAACCATGGATGATGTAACAATGGACATGGGAGCGGGCTCAAGAGGGAGAAAGGTCTGGATTCCACATATAACTAGTTAACAACAACAACAACAACAAGACAAAGGTGGTTGAGAAATTCTTCAAAGTTTACACAATCGGAAAAGGAGTATTTGACTGAAAATATACAATTCTCAGACAGAGAGCAAAACAAAGAAGCAGTGTTGGCTGCTCTATCCTCCACACTACATATGTAGGCAGGTGCAAAGTCATGTCCTTCGCACACGCATATTAAAGAACATCAGCAACCTGCGGTATGAGAAGCAAGAAAAAAACTCGAACGGCTGCTACACTAATACAGAAATTAGTAGCCACATAGCTGCGAATTCATGCGCACACACGCAGGTGTAAGAAACCAAACAACATGAGGAGATCCAAGAATTTACCGACGGGGCTGGTGCACAGCTGCTCTCCACAGTATTATTTATTCCCGACACTGCCGGCCCAGAGAAGCGAAATGGAAGCTCAATTTCCCAAGCAAGTAGCTCAGGTAAGGAGGTAGGAGCACTGGCTACTAGCTAGGAATTACTGGGATGATAAGAGAAAGAGGTGCTGGAGCAGAAGGTCTAGCAGCAGAACAGAGGGCAGAGGAGGAGCAAACGAGCGTGAGAGTGAGGGAGGGAAAGATAACGAAAGGGGTTTGGGGGCGAGGGGTTGATAAGGGTGGAATGGTGGAGATTTAAGATAGGGTCCTCATTGGCCGCTTCTGCCTATCTCTAACGCCAGCAGGCCGGGCCCCCAAATGATAGCCCAGCCAACTCTCTAGAAGAATGCAAGCTGCTGTGAGATCCAGCCCAAAACACTAGGGTGTGTTTGGTTTGAGCCCAAACTAGCCGGGGAGCCAGAGTAGAGCCGGAAGAGATAGCAAGGGGCGGCGGGAGGTTCGGGTGGTGGCAGAGAGTACGGATGGAAGCAGCGGGGCCGCGATGGCGACGCAATCTCGGACCAGCGATGGGAAACCTGGGAGGTGCGTGCTCGGCTCGGAGTGGCCCTATGGCCGGTACATTGTTGGTCAACGACGGTGGGTCAGCGGCGGCCGGGCGGTGAGCGGGAGCATGGGCGACGTGTGATTGTGGGGGCATTGGAGGTCAGAGGAGAGGCCGCCATGGACCTAGGCAGCGCTGGATTTTTGGGATGAAGCGTGAGGACCTCGGGGCAACGCGGGGATCGTCCATGGAGGCAGGAACATGGGGCGGCGGAGGGATCTTGTCGGTAGAATAAAACGAGTCTGGCCGGCGGCGAGGGAGACTTTGATGGCCGGATGGCAGTGGGATGTGCATCGGGACGAGAGTGAGGTAGGGCCGGGATGAAAATGAACGAAGTGGGATTTGCCTTTTTTCGCGGCTCTCTTCCGTTTGGGTCGAATATCACCATGCCTTTATAAGATATATATGGAAAATAGCCAGCTAAACACATGCATAGCTGCACATAGCCTATCCACCGTTGATTCTCTCCCCTTTTGATATAGGGAGCACATGTTTCCTGACCCAAAACGTTAGATTCTCATTTGATGCTAAGTAACGCCGTTACTTCATGACTTGCACGAAAACCGAGCAAACTAAGTTTATCTGATTTCATGCCTTTTTGAGTCAAACCGTAATGTACGATAGAAGCAAAACCCTAACCCAAATAAGCCTTATTTTCGTTTTGTAACACTAACCCAAACAAGCCTTATTTCTTTTAGGTAGTTATTCCTTTTTGAGTCAAACCTTATTTCGTGTTGTAACCCTAACCCAAATAAGTCTTAGATAAGCCTTATTTCTTTTAGGTAGCTATTGTATGCAGAACTTAACATTTTTTTACTTTATGTATTGTTTTACGAGCTGCCGGCCCAAGCCTCACTTATTTATTCTCTCTTCAAAATTCCTTGCTCATTTGATAAACAAGGCGGAATAGGCAATTGCTCTCTTCGTTCTACCTCATCCCTCGTCGTGCACGGCGCTGCCGTCGGCACATTTTTGGTACGTACCATTGCTTTCCCTAAGCACAAGAAAATTTTTTATGCCAAAAATATAAGGCACTAAACCATTTACATGAAAAGTTAGGGTTTGCATACTACCACAAGCTTTCACTAGGGTTTGCATAGTACGAAGCGTTTGCATGCAGAACTCAATTTAAGCCTTGTTTACTTCATCTTTCCATTTTAGGTGTTAAAAATTTCTTTGCCAAACAGCGTGCTAAAAAATTAGGGTTTGCTCAGGAACCTAGGCATTGCATGCATGAACACAAACGGTGTGGTACAACCACCGTTAGAAACCGTTAGTCCTTCCAAGAGCCAGCCACTAGCATCTAAAGGAACATTGCATGTGATCTCTATATCCAACGGACCTAAGACTATGCACAGCTATGCATGTGTGTAGCAAATCCGCCAGCCACTACCATCTAAAGTAACATTGCATGTGATCTTTTTATCTAACAGACCTAAGCCTATGCACAGCTACGCTCTGTGTAGCAAATCCGTTGGAAAGGCTTAGTTGTGCATAGGCTTAGGTCCGTTGAATAAAGAGATCACATGCAATGTTATTTTAGATGCTAGTGGCTGGCTCTTGGAAAAGGACAACGGTGTGTAAAAGTGTGTGTATCATTTCGTTTTTTAAGTTAGGGTTACGCATGCATCTCACGTTGACCGTATGCAAAATCGAAACAAAACAAGCGTTGTTTCAGTTAGAGTTACGCATGCACCTCACGTTAGGCATAAAAAACAATAGTTGTTTGAGTTAGGGTTACGTATGCACCTCACGTTGGGCATCAAAATCAACAATTGTTTTCCTTAGGTTTCGGGGGACACTAAATGCGAAAGACAAACAACCGTTGTTTTGATTTGGGTGGCTGCACTCTATGTATGGTCATAAGATTTTGTGCACGGGTGTAATACTGATTTGTTATGTCTGAACATTCTAATAGAGTAGCTGGAAATTTAGGCGTGAATATTATAAAGAGGATTGTTCTTTAAACAAATTTTTTGAGATTTGTCTGTTTTTGGTTTGCTCATACGGAATAGGTGTAGTGAAATAAATATGCGGTCTTTTTTTTGGTATAATTTTATTTTTTGATCTATGTATGGCCATAAGTTTTTTTAGTGAAATAAGTATCTGGCTCGGATCTTTGAGAGCTGACCAGTAATTTAATGAGTCTTTGTCGCCAGGTTGTTGCTGTCGCAGAGTATGCTTACGACAGTTATGACGAAACAAATCATGAACTTAGCTTCGTCTTCTGTTGATAGTTCTTGTCTGGCTAGAGCTCGTAAAGTCTTCCTTGCGGCCAAATTGGGCGATCGCGTGTGCTCCCATGCCAATGGTTATCTCTATGTGGTTGCGCATCGATTGACTCTTATCAAACAACGCGTCCCACACATCTTTACCTGTGGACGGGATACCGAACACCTTGCCAACGTCCTCTTTGAACATCATAATCCTCTTCCCGACACCTGCACCTATAGACCTGCACATGGTGTCTACTTTGGGCATCAACCATGATGTGAACTGCCGGTCAAACTTCATGGAATGTATTGGCTTCGAAAATGTGCGGAATCCTGTCGATTTAGCAAGTTGTCTCTACTTCTTGGTGAACTTGCTTACAACGTCATTCAACTCAAAAAGCAAGTGCGAACTAGCATATGCTGATGGATTCGCAGCTAGACGCGGAGATGATACTCCGACACGAATGTCTTTCACCGAGCGGCTCTTACGACCGACCCATGAGCCGTTGCCGCTGCTCATACTCGCTATACATGCAATGAAACCACGTCAAATAAAAATACATAAGTTGGTGTGGACTGAGTAAGAAAGGCATAAAAAATTGCTTGTGATTAGGGAAAACAATGGTACGTACCAAAAAAAATTCTGACGGCAACGACGTGCATGACGACGGATGAAGTAGAACAAAAAAAAATCGCCGATTCCACCTTATTTATCCAATGAGCAAGGAAATTTGATGAAAGAATGAATAAGTGAGGCTATGGCCAGCAGATCGTAAAACAAGAGATAAAATGAAAAAAAAAGTTGTGGTCTACATGCAATAGCTAGTGCTCTCGTTTAGGGTTTTTGCTATTATACCTAAAGCAACGAAATCACATAGCATAATCTGAGAATCTTAGTCTGATTAGGGCTTTTGCTTGTCTTTGTCTATGGTACATTGGGTTTTGCGTTACAAAAGGAATAAGGCTTAGTTCAGTTAGGGTTTTGTGCATGTAGTACATTAGGGTTTGCACGCACTGAAAGGAATGTAATCTGAGAAGCTTAGTTTGACTAGGGTTTTGTGCATGCCATGGTAAGTAGGATATTAGGGTTTGCATTGAAAATGGCCAGCTAGTCAACTAGGGTTTCACTTCTCCATCAACTAACAGCGTTAATAGCCTCATATGGGGATCCAAATATATATGGAAATGTGTGCTCTCTATATCAAAAGGGGAGAGAATCAACGGTGGATAGGCGGCGCAGCTATGCCTGTGTTTAGCTGGCTATTTCCAGCTAAACACTATGGGAAATAGCCAGCTAAACACAGGCATAGCTGCGCATAGCCTATCCACCGTTGATTCTCTCCCCTTGGGAAATAGCCAGCTAAACACAGGCATAGCTGCGCATAGCCTATCCACCGTTGATTCTCTCCCCTTTGATATAGGGAGCACATGTATCTAGATCCAGGATGTTGGCTCAATAGTAATGCCATTAGTGTTCCTTTGATGCATGCATGAAGTCCTAGCAAAACAAAGCTTATCAAATTTCATTTAGGTGAGGAAAACCCTAATATACAACATGCGGTAAACCCTAACCCTAATATACTACACAGTAAACCCTAATATACTACATGCATGAAGCCCTAGCAAAACAAAGCTTATCAAATTTTATTTAGGTGAGGCAAACCCTAATATACAACATGCGGTAAAACCTAACCCTAATATACTACATGTAAACCCTAATATACTACATGCATGAATCCCGAGCAAAATAAAGCTTATCAAATTTCATTTAGGTGAGGCAAACCCTAATATACTACATGCGGTAAACCCTAACCAAACTAATCCTTATTTCATTGCCGCCGCAATAAACAAAACAACCTTTGTTTCGTTTTCTTCACATTCTCATGGATTCATGCGGACACCAAACACATACCAAAACAACCTTTGTTAGGGCACTCTTTTGCATGGCACATAGTCTGCATGCAAAACCTGTTTTAATCCTTGTTCTCAATCCCTTCTCATTTTAGATGCTAAAACTTCTCATTTTAGATGCTAAAACTTTTGTAGCCAAAACAGTATGCTAAATTGGAACCCATGGCAAACCCTAGCATGCCTGCACAAAACTAACACCGTTATCTCAGCCATGTTCCACCCCACTTCCATCTAGAGGTTGCATGCATTTGATTCCTAAATCCAACGGTGCTCTGCCTATGCGCAGCTACGCCTGTGAGTAGCAAATCCGCGTCGATATATAAAAGATAGCAGGAATCCCACCGTGTCGTGTGGTCAATGAATCTCTTCCTCTCACTCAATCGATCACCATGCTAGCTGACAAGAAAGAGGACGAGAAAAACATATAGGTGGATAAAATCACTTTCTTTAAGAAGAATCATAAGAAGTTGAATCTAACTCTCAAGCTAATATTGTTGTGCACATGGAGTGACGCTTAAAAACCAGAGGAGTTAGGGTCACACTTTAAAAGAGCAATATACCGCTAATAAGAATAGCATTGCCAGTATAGTATCAGCACAAAATATTATTTTTCTTGGAAATACATACCGTTAGAAATGTCTAGCATTGGAGAGAATATACGTCCGAACACAGGATGCTTCGCAGAGGGGATTATTACTATTCTCATCAAAAGAACAATATTAGTTTCTCACACACAAAAAACGCGAGAGATTATTACAGGTTGATTGGAACAAACAGTTCTCTAATTCTCTAGAACCTAAGTTCAATACCCCCAAATTTTTTGAGGAGAATATTCTTCGTAGTCTATCAAAATTGAAGAAAACAACAGTCGGCCATGTATTTTAGCTAACTCTTCCATTTTCTATTAGTCCGGATCTCGCAAAACTCTCCGCATCTTCTGCACTCTACACAAATTGTCGACACCAGTGTGCAATGTGAACAGAGAAAAATTAGCTACATGTATGAAGAAGCGTGGAGACTCCAAAGAAATAAAAAAACCATTTTAATATGCTACTCTTAACACAAAGATCAAATATGTACCATGAAACCTTTATACACACAGGTGGGCGTGGCGGTGACTGGGAAGATTGTTCCCACGATGAATCCTAGACGGCTGTGTTGTGGAGAAGAAACGACAGATCGATGATGCCTTGTTTTGCATGGGTGGATCATAGAGTTTTTTAGAGTATTTTATTAAGGGGTTCATGTGAAAACCCTCCTGTCACCGAAAACACCACAATCTCTAGAAATACTCTACACCTTAATATTTGTGTTTTGAGGACAGGGTTGTATATAACGCCGCCGGACGTGCAACTTGTGAGCAACCAGAAACATGAGGGGGGACTCGTGTTGTACAAACGCTTCAACCTGACGTGGTTTCAAGGGGATCCCGGGGTTGAGCCCTGTCAAAACCGGCTTACAAAACAACCCACAAGTGTTTTCTGGTGTATACAGATTGGTCCGGGATAAAACTCGTGAAAACGCGAGAAACTGCTCGCGCAAAACAAGCCCTGGAAGGGGGAATGATGAGGAAATCGTCCTGGGGTGGATGTCGATTGGGTAACATCAGTGGTATTGGTAGGTAAACTGACTACAACTCTCGTATCGGATAGAAAAACGAGTGTGCGGGAGGCGGAGTGAAGCAAGCGAAACAGCTCTTCCACAACTTCACTAAAATGACCTAGGGGCATGACCCGCTCCACTCTAGCTAAAAGTCGAAGTTTGGTTGTTTGGGTCAACTTCGTCCGCTCCTCTGCACAAATGGTGAAGTGAAGTTGTCCCAAACACACCCTTAGTATGTATTAGTGGTCAAATTTTAATTTTTTTTACCAAAAATATGCTGAAATGAAATGCATTTGGCAACATATCAACTTTTTTTTAAGAAAACGCAAAGAATCCATTAAAAAGATATAGTTTGTTACATGCCTCCTAGGAGGTTTAAGACATTACAAGGGTGATTAACTATATTGTTCCACATAAGTAAAACTGGGTCCGAACATCAACTGGTCCAAGATTTGCATGAAGGATTTGCAAGGTTTTCTGCTCATGCCGAACATTCAAGGAATAAGCTTCCATCAATGAGAGAGCAATGACGATAGCATGGTAGCTCGCAGCAGTCTACATATGATAACAGAGTATGTGAGTTGAAAGTTATAGTTAATCTTAAAAAAATAAAGAATTATCTTCTTCCTGAGTCCAAAATGTACATATAGTCAATAAGTAACAAAATAAAGACCTTCAAGCCCTCTTAGGGTCCATTTGACTTTGCAGTGGATTACGATTTCACATTTTTATCTCGAACACTGATTATGATTCAACCCCATTAGATATTTGGGTATTTGCCCAGTTTTATGTTTCAAAACATGCAAATGACTATATATTGGCTTCCACTTGTTGGTATTTTTAGGTTCATAAGGATTCGTACCAAAGTTTGATCACCGAATCTCTTGAATTCCGTAATAAATCATGTTGTGTGAATCTATTGATGCAGAGGCCGGGGTCTTATCCCGTTTTGAAATAAAAAATCTAATCTAACTTCTTGGTTATGCAAGTATCCACCTTAGTGATGCGGCTCAGATCACTGTAGAGCTTCGTTGGGAAACCCCAAGAGAAAGGTATGATGAGTACAGCAACAAGTTTTTTCCTCAGTAAGAAACCAAGGTTAACAAACTAGGAGGAGGAAGGAAACGACTTAAAGGTGTTGCTAGCAACTTGGAAACCTGCATAACAGAAACTCAAGACTTTGCCCCAACGAACAGTAAGATTGTCAATCTCACCGATTTGCTGAAACAAAGAATTAACCGCATGGTGTGGAAAGTAATGGTGGCTTCTAGAAAGTAAACAATAACAGTAGAAGATGTATCAATGGTAAATATTGGACCGGGGTCCATAGTTCACTAGAGGTGTTCTCCTTAAGATAAACATCATAACATGCTGGGTAAACAAATTACAGTGGGACAATTAACATGACAGAGCAAGGCATAACAATGCAATACTAGACATTCATGATCCTATGAGAATTGATTGGGCATTACAACAATATACATAGACCGCCATCTGTAACACCCTCAGAATCAACCCTATGCAAGTTTGAGCGAAACCCGCCAAACCCGCATAGAAACGATTCAAAGGTGCCCACCAGGCACTTTCGTGCGGGTGAAAAACGAAATAATAACATTACACAACAGTCCTCGATGGGACCCACAGAACAGATATATATAACAGCGACTCCATGAGTCAAGAATACAAATATACAGTACAAAGATCCAAATCACCTTGAGAACGATATAGCGTCCAGCTATGGACAAGATGCAAATGGGGCTAAGAGCCCTGAAGAATAACCAATGCGTCCATAACCTGCCGGCCAAAGCGGAAGGGTAACCACGCTAACGTCGACCTCAAAACCTGCTTAAACAAAAGGGGTGCCGACAAAGGGCAAAGGAAAAAGAGGAGCGTCAGTACTGAGGCCAGTACACGGCGAGGCTAGAATTCGGCGGTCCTCGCCTACATAGGTATGGTGGACTGAGCGGCAGCGGCAGCATGCACTAAACGACCTATAGAGACTCGATACAACTGGCGGTTATCAGAGAGGGATAAGAATGACCTATCCGGATCCAACCTAAAGCTAACACCAAACAAACCCATCCTGATGTTTCCCCCTCGAGACCAATCGAGGAAGTCAACCGAGGAACTCACGCAGTTGGCAGTTTTACTTATTCGGTTATCGTTGCAGCAATTACTAGTCAGGTTTAGATAATCATCCTGATAAAGTAAGCAGTGGGCACTTTTAGTTAACCATTCCGTGATAGTTGCCACACTTACTAGTCAGATACAATTAGCATGAGATAACCTCAAAACCCAGCAGTTGTTGATACTTTTATTTAGCCATTCCGTTGTAGTTGCAATACTTACTAGTCAGATACAATTGTCGCAAGCGACAAACCAAACAAGCAATTGTGGGCAGTTTTAGTTAGCCATTCCATTATAGTGAAGCTGATTACTAGTCATTATAAAATCAAATTTATAGCACTACTTTAGTTATGCTTGTCTATGATCGAGATACTGTGCTCCAAGTCGTCCATAACCGCGGACACGGCTTTCAGAAAGTTTTAACCCGGCCGGGGTGCACAAATAGCAACACACACTCGATCAACCTCGGAAAAACCAAATCAAAACCCAACGAGGCCTTCACGACAAAGCAATCACAGGATTCAGAAATATTTCAGGGGGCCACCCCTTAAAGTAGACCCGCAACGAAGCCGGACGGCTCCGAGACGGACTCAAGGTTGTGGGGACGGCTGTGAACGACTGGGAACCCAAAACTGGGCTTGTCGACACCGCGGAATCGTGCCACGATCCTAAACAGTACAGTGTGCTCCTCGCACAATCGTAAATAATACAGTAAAGCATGGCATAAGTACAGGATAGTAAATAAAACCTCAAACTAGTTTGTGGCCCCAAGAAATAAGAATGAATCAAGCTCTGGCTCAGGGGGGTCCCATAATCCTCCCGGATGTGGATAGCGCGATAAATCAAGGAACATGTATCAAGTACTCGGGGTCCCACGGACACAAGTGGGATCGGAAACCAAATATTATCTATCACCCACCGATGCCTCTGCTTACTTACTTCAATTTTAGTTGTTAAACAGGAATTAAAGTGAACGATAAGTAAAGCCATGATCATCTCCAACATCAAACAGGCGGCAATACTCCAACAACTGTGGTACTAGACGACACGCAAAGACTTGAGCAAGCGACTACGACGCACAAGTCCAACTATCTACCAAACAACAGGTAATAGGATGTGTCCAAGGCAATATAAGGCTGCGAGGGATATCACGGGTACGAAAACTAGAGCATCGCAACACAGATAGCAATAGATCAACATGAGGGAATAAATACTATAAAAGTAAGATAGGTAGACAGGGGGAGATGCTCGCCTGAAAAACATTGCCGAAGGTTCATCCGAAGATCGGGTCGATACTCGCATCAACTCAACGGCCTTATCCGCGAAGAAGCAAAACACTAGAATAAACACCGGATGCAACATTTAATACTACGGCAAAGATCGGGCATGCTTATGATATGATGCATGGCATGGCAAAAGTGCGGTGCAATTAGGCAAGATTAAGCGGAACCGGGTCCCGACAATTAATTAAACGGTTCAAGTTATTTAGATACCCCGCAATTTAAATGTTGTCTTAACATGGCAAAAGATAGCACCGGTTCGCTACACAGATTTAAATGAGGCCAATATAAGACTAGATTTGCCCGTATATGGGCCCCATATTTAATTATAAGATGAATCGGCATAAGGCCCCCACCCACACAAATATGCATGCGAGTATGACAATTAATATGCAACAAGTTGGATTATATTATAGAATAGGGTGAAGGGGTTCACACATAGGGTTCGGCAGATCTTGGGGTTCCGGGGTTCGAGGTTCGGTCTCAGGGTCCGGATCTGGGGTTCGAGTTCGGAATCGTTCTCGGACTCCGGGATCGTTCTCAGCTAACGGAGGTAGTTCTTGTCGCGTCCGGGAAGCAGGACTTGGTTCGGCGTCGGGGACGCATCGGATCCGCCCTGGTCGATGTCGTTCTTGTCGCATCCGAGGTCTTCGGGTCCGTGTAGACGGTCATGGCATTCAAGGTCGCGAACTTGGCGTTCCGTAGCCTACGAAGTAGACCTTGGAGTTCCGCGATGATCTTGTCGATTCCCTGTCGAAGGCCTTGGCGCTTCGGTTCGGGGTCTCAGGGTCTTCGGATCTGAGGTGGCGAACTCGATGTGCCTGGAAGAAGAGCCTCGCCATAGGATCCATGGATCGAGGGACCTCGGGCTCAGGAGGAAGAACTTGATGTTTCGGCTTCGGGTGGTCAGTGGCGATCTTGAATGGGCGCATGTGTCTTCGGCGAGGCTTGGTGCACAACTCTTCAGTAGACCTTGGCGAGGTCCTCGGAAGATCTTGGCGACATACTTTCGTGTTATTCTTATCGGAATCGTTACGAAGTGGTGGTCTTGAAGATCTTGTCATCGCGGGACTAGGAATCCACTACGGCGGAGAAGACACTGTTCATCCCTGACAAGCGTGTTGGAAGGCATGTGGGCTGCACTTGTCTTGGCAACCAAGAATCCAACATGGAGAAACATACGCCGTGACATGCCTTGGATTACAAAGCAAGCGATCAAGCGAAGAATCGACGCCTGCGCTGCACGAGAGGACAAGGGCCAAGTAGCATGGCGGCAGATTTGGGGACACCGATCGCTGAGACGATCAAGAGGGAGGCCGCATGGGCCAGGCGAAGGCACGCGGGCCCTTGGCCGGGGCGAGGCCGGAGGCGCGCAGGCGGGAGGGATGGCCCAGGCGGTGGTGGTGGAGGATGGCGGCGGGGCAAGCGCGTCGGGCGCGGAGGAGAGGCTTGCAGGAGGAGTCCGGGCTCGCGGCTCACCGGCTCGGGGAGGACGGAGGCGACCGGCCGGGCTGACGTGGGGCAGGGCGAGTCCGGGCGCCCGGAGGACTGTGGTGGGAAGGCGGCAGGCGAGGCGGACGGCGCGCAGCGGAGGTGAGGCGGCACTGCCACGGAGAGAGGCGGCAGCGGCGCTCTGGGCAAGCGGCGTCTCCAGGTCCCAGCGAGGCGGCGACGTGGAGGAGGCCGTCGGGGCGGCCGGCAGCGACGGCGATGCTTAAGCTGGCTCGGGAGATCGGGTCGGCCGGGCCGAAACCTGCGGCCGAGGCGAGCTTCGGAGGCGTGGATCTCGCTGCGGGGCTCGGTTCGAGCAGAGGCGGCATCGCACGGGAGGCGACCGGGTCGAGGACGATGGCGAGGCGGCAAGCGGGCCAGACGACGACCGTCATGCGCGGGGTTTCTGGCGGCGGCGGGGGCGGCCAGTCGGTGGGGATCGAGTCGAGGGGGGGAAGCAGGCGGCGTGACTCGCGTGGGGAGGACGGTGGTTCGGGGTGGGGTCGGGAACGTGGTGGGGTTCTCTCCATCGCGTGCGTGCGTGCTCTGCTTCTGCGTGTATGTGGGCTTGTGCGACGTGCGGAGAGGAGGGGGTGTGTGGCGTGACGGGTGGGTTTGGTGTGGGGAACGGTGTGTGTGTGCACTGCGTGCGTGGCGTGTGTGGTTGCGACAGGGGCATGTGCGTGTGTGTGACCAGGGGGGGTGGCGGCGGGTGGTAGGGAGAGGGGGTTAGGGTTAGGTTTAGATTAGGGTTTGTCTAGGTGGGGACTAGGGTTTTATTTTCTGGGTTGTAGGTGGGCTCCGGTTGGGACTTTGGGCCTGGCCGGTTGTCTGCCTCCCTAGACAAAATAGATAGTTTTATTTATTTAGTTTATTTTAAATAGTCTTTTGTAAATAGTTTTTAGGCAAACCGAGTTATCCGGAACACCAGAGTTTTGATTTAAAATAAAGAGGAAGGTAATTTAGAAAAATAAAGATAAGATTTTTAGCAAAGTTCTTTAGTGCTGAAAATATGCATGATGTCATGATGATGCAATGCACAAAAACAACACGATTTTCTAGTAGTGGTTTTGCGGGATGCCACAATTCGACACCACTATTAATGGATCTCGCCCTCAAGATCCGCCTCATGGTACCGGAAGGAATGTCAGCGATCTGCGTCTTCTCGCTTCGTGTAGATCCTCGCGACACCACTAACAAGAGGTCGTTGTCCGTGATCGTCGAGAGAACACTCCGGGGACAAAAAGTCGAAGGTGGAGGCATCAACAAATAAAGCCACCTCTAGCTTCCGTGGAAAGAGGGAACCGATGCATTCTCATCCACTTCAATGTACAAAAACGAATAGAAGGGATAGTCGGCATGGGGGCCAATCCATCACGCACCCAAACTATTACTCCGCACAATCAGTGGAAAAGCGTGCAACCATTCTCGGAATCAGACTGAAGATCTCGACAATCGAGATTCGGAACAAAGGAGTGATGCAGACTCTGCATCGGGTCTGGCGCAGATGATGTCGTCGCGTCGGAAAACACCGGAAGGCACAAACAAGGAACACAGAATGGTACCACAGATAAAGGACCACTCAGATAGCATGAAGACCAGATGTAGCAACACCGTTACCAAAGGAGGAAGCGAAACCCTGAAGGTACGACGGAAAACCCAACCACGAGAAATCCTGGACTCGAAGAGAGAGAAGAGAGCGGATTCAAAACACGTAGAGGTGAGAGGAGAGCAGCAGAGGGGTAAGGAGTAAAATCAGACCTAATCAGAACTATCCAACCGATTTTTCAAAAATAGTCTTGACACTCTACTTCGGCCGTTAGCTAGGTTATCCTACAGACTGGACTTGTGGGGTATCGCAACCGCTAAGATCTGATACCACTCTGTAACACCCTCAGAATCAACCCTATGCAAGTTTGAGCGAAACCCGCCAAACCCGCATAGAAACGATTCAAAGGTGCCCACCAGGCACTTTCGTGCGGGTGAAAAACGAAGTAATAACATTACACAACAGTCCTCGATGGGACCCACAGAACAGATATATATAACAACGACTCCATGAGTCAGGAATACAAATATACAGTACAAAGATCCAAATCACCTTGAGAACGATATAGCGTCTAGCTACGGACAAGATGCAAATGGGGCTAAGAGCCCTGAAGAATAACCAATGCGTCCATAACCCTGCCCAGGCCAAGCCGGAAGGGTAACCCTGCTAACCACGTCGACCTCAAAACCTGCTTAAACAAAGGGTGCCGACAAAGGGCAAAGGAAAAAGAGGAGCGTCGATCGAGGCCAAGTGCAGCGAGGCTAGAATTCGCGGTCCTCGCCTACATAGGTATGGTGGATCGAAGCGGCGTGATGCACTAAACGACCTATAGAGACTCGATACAACGGCGGTTATCGAGAGGGATAAGAATGACCTATCCGGATCCAACTCAAGCTAACACCAAACAAACCCATCTGATGTTTCCTCGAGACCAATCGAGGAAGTCAACCGAGGAACTCACGCAGTTGGCGCTTTACTTATTCGTTATCGTTACAACAATTACTAGTCAGGTTTAGATAATCATCCTGATAAAGTAAGCAGTGGGCACTTTTAGTTAACCATTCCGTGATAGTTGCCACACTTACTAGTCAGATACAATTAGCATGAGATAACCTCAAAACCCAGCAGTTGTTGATACTTTTATTTAGCCATTCCGTTGTAGTTGCAATACTTACTAGTCAGATACAATTGTCGCATGCGACAAACCAAACAAGCAATTGTGGGAAGTTTTAGTTAGCCATTCCATTATAGTGAAGCTGATTACTAGTCATTATAAAATCAAATTTATAGCACTACTTTAGTTATGCTTGTCTATGATCGAGATCATGCTCCAAGTCGTCCATAACCGTGGACACGGCTTTGAAAGTTTTAACCCGGTGGGGTGCACAAATAGCAACACACTCGATCAACCTCGGAAAAACCAAATCAAAACCCAACGAGGCCTTCACGACAATGCAATCACAAGATTCAGAAATATTTCAGGGGCCACCCTTAAAGTAGACCATAGCAACGGCCGGACGGCTCGAGACGGACTCAAGGTTGTGGGGCCGTGAACGCAGGGAACCCAAAAGCTGGGCTTGTCGACACCGCGGAATCGTGCCACGATCCTAACAAGACAAGCAGTGTGCTCCTCGCACAATCGTAATAATCTGAGAAAGCATGGCATAAGTACAGGATAGTAAATAAAACCTCAAACTAGTTTGTGGCCCCAAGAAATAAGAATGAATCAAGCTCTCGCTCGGGGTCCCATAATCCTCCGGATGTGGATAGCGATAAATCAAGGAACAGTATCAAGTACTCGGGGTCCTACGGACACAAGTGGCGATCGGAAACCAAATATTATCTATCACCCACCGATGCCTCGCTTACTTACTTCAATTTTAGTTGTTAAACAGGAATTAAAGTGAGCGATAAGTAAAGCCATGATCATCTCCAACATCAAAGCGGCAATACTCCAACAACTGTGGTACTAGACGACACGCAAAGACACTTGAGCAAGCGACACGACGCACAAGTCCAACTATCTACCAAACAATGGTAATAGGATGTGTCCAAGGCAATATAAGGCTGCGAGGGATATCAATGCGAAAACTAGAGCATCGCAACACAGATAGCAATAGATCAACATGAGGGAATAAATACTATAAAAGTAAGATAGGTAGAGCGGGAGATGCTGCGAAAAACATTGCGAAGGTTCATCCAAGATCGGGTCGATACTCGCATCAACTCAACGGCCTTATCCGAAGAAGCAAAACACTAGAATAAACACGGATGCAACATTTAATACTACGACAAAGATAGGGCATGCTTATGATATGATGCATGGCATGGCAAAAGTGCTTGCAATTAGGCAAGATTAAGCGGAACCGGTCCCGACAATTAATTAAACGGTTCAAGTTATTTAGATACCCATAATTTAAATGTTGTCTTAACATGGCAAAAGATAGCACCGTTCGCTACATGATTTAAATGAGGCCAATATAAGACTAGATTTGCCCGTATATGGGCCCCATATTTAATTATAAGATGAATCGGCATAAGGCCCCCACCACACAAATATGCATGCGAGTATGACAATTAATATGCAACAAGTTGGATTATATTATAGAATAGGGTGAAGGGTTCACACATTAGGGTTCGGCAGATCTTGGGGTTCCGGGGTTCGAGGTTCGGTCTCGGGGTACGGATCTGGGGTTCAGGGTTCGACAGAATCGTTCTCGGACTCCGGGATCGTTCTCAGCTAACGGAGGTAGTTCTTGTCGCGTCCGGGAAGCAGGACTTGGTTCGGCGTCGGGGACGCATCGGATCCGCCCTGGTCGATGTCGTTCTTGTCGCATCCGAGGTCTTCGGGTCCGTGTAGACGGTCATGGCATTCAAGGTCGCGAACTTGGCGTTCCGTAGCCTACGAAGTAGACCTTGGAGTTCCGCGATGATCTTGTCGATTCCCTGTCGAAGGCCTTGGCGCTTCGGTTCGGGGTCTCAGGGTCTTCGGATCTGAGGTGGCGAACTCGATGTGCCTGGAAGAAGAGCCTCGCGCCATCGGATCCATGGATCGAGGGACCTCGGGTTCAGGAGGAAGAACTTGATGTTCCGGCTTCCGGTGGTCAGTGACGATCTTGAATAGGCGCATGTGTCTTCGGCGAGGCTTGGTGCACAACTCTTCAGTAGACCTTGGCGAGGTCCTCGGAAGATCTTGGCGACATACTTTCAGGTTATTCTTATCGACGGAATCGTTACCGAAGTGGTGGTCTTGAAGATCTTGTCATCGCGGGACTAGGAATCCACTACGGCAGGGAGAAGACACCTGTTCATCCCTGGACAAGCGTGTTGGAAGGCATGTGGGCTGCACTTGTACTGGCAGCAACCAAGAAGCCAACATGGAGAAACATACGCCCGCGTGACATGCCTTGGATTACAAAGCAGAGCAAGCAGTCAACTGGGACGCAGCAACTGACGCCGCGCTACAGACCAGAGGACAAGGGCCGGAGTAGCATGGCGGCTTCAGGACGAGGGGACACCGATCGCTGGAGACGCATCGAAGAGGGAGGCCGCATGGACGGGCGAAGAGACGGCGACGCGGGCCCTTGGCCGGAGCAGGGCGAGGCCCGGGAGGCGCGCAGGGCGGGGAGGGGATGGCCCCGGGCGGTGGTGGTGGAGGATGGCGGCGGGGCCGAGGCGAGCGCGTCGGAGGCGCGGGAGGAGAGGCTTGCAGGCGAGGGGCGGCGGAGCAGGTCCGGCTCATGCTCACCGGCTCGGGAGGACGGAGGCGGCCGGCCGGGCTGGCGTGGGCGAGTCCGGGCGCCGGAGGACTGTGGTGGGGAAGCGGCGAGGCGGCGGCGGGCGGCCGACGGAGGTGAGGCGGCACGCCACGGGAGAGGAGAGGCGGCAGCGCTCAGGGCAAGCGGCGGCTCCCTGTGGCCCAGCGGCGGCGGCGTGGAGGCCGTCGGGCGGCGCGGCGGCGGCAGCCTGAGCTTGGGCGATGCGCTGGCTCGGGAGATCCGGGTCGCGGCGGGCACGCCTGGGAGGCGAGCTTCGGGCGGGCGTGGATCTCGCTGCGGGGCTCGGTTCGAGCAGAGGCGGCATCGCACGGAGGCGGACGGGTCGAGGCGATGGCGAGGCGGCAAAGCGGCGGCAGCGGTGGCGACGAGCGGGGGTTTCTGGCGAAGGGACGGCCGCTGTCGGTGGGGATCGAGTCGAGGGGGGGAAGCAGGCGGCGTGACTCGCGTGGGGAGGACGGTGGTTCGGGGTGGGGTCGGGAACGTGGTGGGGTTCTCCGCCAGCGTCGCGTCGGCTCGCCTGCGTGTATGTGGGCTTGTGCGACGTGCGGAGAGGAGGGGGTGTGTGGCGTGACGGGTGGGTTTGGTGTGGGGAACGGTGTGTGTGTGCACTGCGTGCGTGGCGTGTGTGGTTGCGACAGGGGCATGTGCGTGTGTGTGTCCAGGGGGGGTGGCGGCGGGTGGTAGGGAGAGGGGGTTAGGGTTAGGTTTAGATTAGGGTTTGTCTAGGTGGGGACTAGGGTTTTATTTTCTGGGTTGTAGGTGGGCTCCGGTTGGGCCTTTGGGCCTGGCCGGTTGTCTGCCTCCCCAGACAAAATAGATAGTTTTATTTATTTAGTTTATTTTAAATAGTCTTTTGTAAATAGTTTTTAGGCAAACCGAGTTATCCGGAACACCAGAGTTTTGATTTAAAATAAAGAGGAAGGTAATTTAGAAAAATAAAGATAAGATTTTTAGCAAAGTTCTTTAGTGCTGAAAATATGCATGATGTCATGATGATGCAATGCACAAAAACAACACGATTTTCTAGTAGTGGTTTTGCGGGATGCCACACCATCCAACTGCATCTATGACTAGTAATCCACCTTCAGGTTATTGATGGCGTGATCAACACCTCGTTGGGAGACCCCAAGAGCAAGGTATGATGAGCACAACAGCAAGATTTCCCTCAGTAAGAAACCGAGGTAATCGAATCAGTAGGAGGAAGGAAACGACTCAAAGGTGTTTCTAGAAACTTGGAGACCTGCACAACACAAACTCAAGACTTTGCCCCAACGAACAGCGAGGTTATCAATCTCACTGGTTTTTTGTCACAAAGGATTAACTATATGGTGTGGAAGTTAATGGTGGTTTGCAACAAGTAAACAGTAAGAGTGGAAGATGTATCAATGGTAAAGATTGGACCGGGGTCCATAGTATTCTCCTTAGATAAACAAACATGGCATGTTGGGTAAACAAATTATAGCAGGGCAATTGGCAGGACTGAGCAAGGCATAACAATGCAATACTAGACATCAAGATCCTATGATATTCGATTGGGCAATACAACAAGATACATAGACCACCATCCAACTGCATCTATGATTAGAAGTCCACCTTTGGGTTATCATCCGAACCCCCTCCAGTATTATGTTGCAAGCAACAGACAACTGCTTTAAGCAAAGTGTTTAAGGTAAACAATCCACTTGTTCCATAAACAAGAGGCCGTTGTTTTCTCCCTAGTGGCAACAGCACATCTACAACCTTAGAGATTTATGTCACTTCCCTTAGATTAAATAGAGACATAAACCCACTATCGAGCATAAATACCCCCTCTTGGAGTCACTAGCAACTACTTGTACAAGATAGCTAATAACAACAGAGAGCATGCAAGATCGCAAACAACACAGACATGATAGAATCAATAAGACAAAATCATTAATCAATCTGACATAGTAATCTCAATATCCATCAGATCCCCGCAAACACAACATGCATGATTACAAATAGATGAGATCTTGATCATGAACGGAGCTCATAAGATCTATACATGAAAGCACAAAGGAGGAGATACAACCATCTAGCTACTACATGGACCCGTAGTCCAAGGTGGAACTACTCACGCTTCATACCGGAGGCTGGCATGATGAAGAAGAAGGCCTCCGGGATGATCTCCCCTCCGACGGGGTGCCGGGAAGAGCTTCAGATCCCCCGGATCTAGGGACGATGGTGGCGGCGACTATAGATGATTTCTTGGAATATTGATCAGGTACTTAGGGTTTAGGCATAGGGGGCTTCTTATAGGTGAAGAGGCGAGGCAGCGAGGTGGCCAGGGGGACCACACCCTGCCCAGGCGCGACCTAGGGTGGGACCGCGCCTGGGGAAGGGGGTGCGGCCGGCATGTGGCTCCCCTCCATCTCTCCTTTGGACTATGTGTTCTCCTCGGTGAAATATTGACTTTGGCTTTTGTCCCGTCCAATTACGAGAATATTTCCTGACTAGGTTTTCTAGAACCAAAAACAGAAGAAAACAGGCAACTGGCACTGTGGCATTTTGTTAATAGGTTAGTACCAGAAAACATATAAAAACACCTCAAAGTGTAGATAAAGTAAAGAAAAGTAGATACTAAACAAGCATGGAACATCAAAAATTATAGATACGTTTCCGATGTATCAAGCATCCCCAAGCTTAACTCCTGCTCGCCCTCGAGTAGGTAAGTGATAAAAAGAATAATTTTTGAGGTGACATGCACCATAAAAATCAAGATCAAACCATTTGCAAGCATTGAAAGTTGTGATCAAAGAACTCTAAACATGTGCATGAAAGATGGAGTTCCAACAGTAAGACAAAGTAACTATGCATGCAACATGAAAGGCTAGAAACAAAGATCATGAATAACATGCATTGAAAAACGTTTGTTTGTTTCACATACAGAAAACATGGCATAGTGGCAATCAGCTTGTTCCTCATAGAGTAGCAAATAGATGCATAGGACACCTTCAAAGTTCATAAGAGTGACTAGATACAAATAGCACAAGAACAAGTAATATCAACAATATGCATCAATCAATAAGTTTTGGGACAATTCACATAGAACTAAGAATGGCAACTATGCTCTCTTAACTGGTGCCTAAATGTAGAAGGTGGAGACTCAATATAATAGTGGAAGAAAGGCCCTTCATAAAGGGAAGCAGGGATTTCAAGTTTCAAAAAGAGCTTCCAAAAATTATGGTACTTGTTAGCTTTCAGCCATCATTGCTCCTATCATAATCATCTTGAAGTGATTAAGGTTAAAGTGAACAAACTATGGAGTATATGCTTGACAAAGTATAAGTTGGCAATCTCATTTCCCTTAAATATGAGGGCCGCTCCTCATGCTACTCAACTTTAGTCACCTGTAAGTTCTTGTCATAGTAAGTACATGTGTATCATAAAGAACCACCAGCGGGGTACCCCTTGCACATGGTACATGAGCTATCCCATAACCAAAATGACAAGGCAAGCAGACAATGAGCATCTCAGCGATCTTTTTATTTGCTATTTGCATAGGTTTTGATTGTGGATGCTTCACAGATTGCTCATTATGGTGATGCTGCAAGTTTCCACCATGATTAGGCATGGCTAGCGGCGCAGGCGTCTCTCTAACACAAAATACATAACTCCATGGACTTACAAGCTCCCCTTTTAATTCACACCGACGACATCCATAGACCAAAGAGCATGATATCAACTGTGTACAAAGTAGAAGAGAAATGTTGAAAGCGTTCCCCGTGATAGCACGGTTCTGCTAATTCCAACGTATAAGTGCAAGCATATACAACATAGACGACACAATGGTTCAAGTTTATTTAGGGCCAAGAAAAAATAAAGTGTGCCATCAAGTTCGTGAGAGCTTTGATCACTAAGTTTTCACATAACAAAATACTTTTTAATTGGAAGATAGCTGAAAACAAGAATATACTTGGAATGGTGTAACACACCATGCATAGGAATTTATAGTGGACACTTTGGAATAACTCGGTTTATTGGGAGTTGGAAGCATGAGTAGAGCTTACTCATACAAGTGGAGGCTAGCAAAAGACTGGGAGCGACCAACTAAGAGAGCAATAATGGCCATAATCATGCATAGCGATAAAACATTACTAATCAAAGCATAGAGTGGTACTACAAGTCAAGGACTAAATGATCATTAGAGGCTATGGTGACTTGTTAATAGTCATAACATAGTGTAAGCATGTGCCAAGTCAACCCAAACAAATCATCAAAGGAGAATACCACAATACTATGCGTTTGTATGCTAAAACAACGCATGATTCTTTCAAGGCACACTAAGCAATCCCAATTTTTTGGAACAAGTCATGCTACAACAATAATCACTAAGCATAAGGTCAAAACAACACCTAGCATGACATGCTAAAGTCTAAGTCATAGTCAAGGCAAGCTCCTCTTGCACTATTTTAAGCAAGAACTTTCTACTCCTTTCCAACACTAATCAACTTATTTGAAACAACACAACGAGAACGGGGGTCCAAACTACTTTATTCAAGCAAACTAAGCAAAACAAACTAAAATTAAGACACTCCAAGAACAACACAACATTGCATGAAACAATAAAAATGAAGTGTCTAGAAAGACCTGAGCTTTTTATTGATGAAGAAGGGGATGCCTTGGGCATCCCCAAGCTTTGACGCTTGTACCTCTTGGATATTACTTGGGGTGACACCGGGGTGGCATCCCCAAGCTTGAGCTTTTGTCCATTCTTCATCTCATTACATCATTCTCTCTCTACACCTGTAATTTTTCCTTCATACAAAACTTCACACAATCTTCATTAGCAACATTAGTGTACTCAAAAGATAATAGATGATGCGCCTAGTTGATGTAGGTGCGCTTCATCGGGAAACCCCAAGAGCAAGGTGTGATGCAGCACAACAGCAAGTCTTCCCTCAATAAGAAACCGAGGTTATCGAACCAACAGGAGGGAGGAAACGTCACACAAGTGTTGCAAGTAACATGGAAACTTGCACAACACAAACTCAAGACTTTGCCCCAACGATCAGTGAGGTTGTTAATCTCACCGGTTGCTATAACAAAGGATTAACTGTACGGTGTGGAAGGTGAGGATGGTTTGCAACAACTAAACAGTGGAAGATGTATCAATGGTAAAGATTGGACCGGGGTCCATAGTTCACTAGAGGTGCTCTCCTTAGATAAACAAACATGGCATGAAGGGTAAACAAATTACAGCAGGGCAATTGACAGGAACTGAGCAAGGAATAACAATGCAATACTAGACAAAAAGATCCTATGAGATTCGATTGGGTAATACAACAATATTCATAGACCGCCATCCAACTGCATCTGTGACTAGAAGTCCACCTTCAGGTTATCATCCGAACCCCCTCCAGTATTAAGTTGCAAGCAATATACAATAGCTTTAAGAAAAGTGTGTAAGGTAAACAATCCACTTGTTCCATGAACAAGAGACTATTGTTTTCTCCCTAGTGGCAACAACACATCTACAACCGAAGAGATTTCTGTCACTTCCCCTGGACACTAGAGGCATGAACCCACTATCGAGCATAAATACCCCCTCTTGAAGTCACTAGCAACTACTTGGCCAAGATAGATACTAACAACGGAGAGCATGCAAGATCACAAACAACACAGACATGATAGAATCAAATAGACAAAACCATTAATCAATCTGACATAGTAATCTCAATATCCATCGGTTCCCCGCAAACACAACATGCATGAATACAAATAGATTAGATCTTGATCATGAACGGAGCTCTCAAGATCTATACATGAAAGCACAAGGAGGAGATACAACCGTCTAGCTACTACATGTACCCGTAGTTCAAGGTGGAACTACTCACGCTTCATACCGGAGGCTGGCATGATGAAGAAGAAGGCCTCCGGGATGATCTCCCTCCGGCAGGGTGCCGGGAAGAACTTCAGATCCCCCCGATATAGGGACGATGGTGGCGGCGGCTATAGAAGGTTTCGTGGAATTTTGATCGGGTGCCTAGGGTTTCTACATCGGGGGATTCTTATAGGAGAAGGGGCGAGCCAGGGGGGCCACCAGGGCGGCTGCACCCCCCTATTGCGGCCAGGGGGTGTGGCTCCCTGGTGAGCCTTCTCCGGCTTATCTTTTGGCTTCGTGTTGCCCACGGTAAAATATTGACTTTGGCGTTTGTCCCGTCCAATTATGAAAATATTGATTTTGTGCCTTTCTAGAACCAAAAACAGAAGAAAACATGCAACTGGCACTGTGGCAACTTGTTAATAGGTTAGTTCCAGAAAATATATAAAAACACCTCAAAGTGTAGACAAAGCAAAGCAAAGTAGATATAAACAAGCATGGAGCATCAAAAATTATAGATACGTTTCCGACGTATCAAGCATCCCCAAGCTTAACTCCTGCTCGTCCTCAAGTAGGTAAGAGATAAAAGAATAATTTTTGAGGTGACATGCACCTTTAAAACCAAGATCAAACCATTTGCAAGCATTGAAAGCTGGGATCAAAGAACTCTAAACATGTACATGAAAGATGGAGTTCTAACAATAAGACAAAGTAACTATGCATGTAACATGAAAGGCTACAAACAAAGATCATGAATAACATGCATTGAAAAACCTTTGTTTGTTTCACATACAGAAAACATGGCATAGTGGCATTCAGCTTGTCCCTCATAGAGTAGCAAATAGGTGCATAGGACACCTTCAAAGTTCATAAGAGTGACTAGATACAGATAGAACAAGAACAAGTAACATAAACAGTATGCATCAATCAATAAGTTTTGGGACACTGCACACAGAATGGCAACTATGCTCTCTTAATGGTGCCTAAAGATAGAAGGTGGAGACTCAACATAATAGTGGAAGAAAGGACATTCATAAAGGGAAGCAGGGATTTCAAGTTTCAAAAAGAGCTTCCAAAAATTATGGTACTGGTTAGCTTTTAGCCCTCATTGCCCCTATCATAAGCATCTTGAAGTGATTAAGGTTAAAGTGAACAAACTATGGAGTATATGCTTGTCAAAGTATAAGTTGGAAATCTCATGTCCCTTGAATACGAGGGCCACAACTCATGCTACTCAACTTCAGTCACCTGTAAGTTCTTGTCATAGTAAGTACATGCGTATCATAGAGAACCGCCAACGCGGTACCCCTTGCACATGGTACAGGAGCTATCCAATAACCAAAGTGACAAGGCAAGCAGACAATGAGCATCTCAACAATCTTTTTATTTGCTATGTGCATAGCTTTTTATTGAGGATGCTTCACAGAATGCTCATTATGGTGATGTTGCAAGTTTTCACCATGATTAGGCATGGCTTAGGCTAGCGGCCCAGACATTTCTCTAACACAAAATACATAATTCCATGGACTTACAAGCTCCCCTTTTATTTCACACCGGTGACATCCATAGACAAAAGAGCATGTTATCAACTGTGTACAAAGTACAAGGGCAATGTTGAAAACGTTCCCCATGACAGCATGGTTCTGCTAATTCCAACGTATAAGTGCAAGCATATACAACAGAGAAGACACAATGGTTCAAGTTTATTAGGGGCAAAGAATATAAAGCGTGCCATCAAGTTCGTGAGGGCTTTAATCACTAAGTTTTCACATAACAAAATACTTTTTAATTGGAAGATAGCTGAAAACAAGAATATACTTGGAATGGTGTAACACACCATGCATAGGAATTTATAGTGGACACTTTGGAATAACTTGGTTTCTTGGTAGTTGGAAGCATGAGTAGAACTTACTCATACAAGTGGAGGCTAGCAAAAGACTGGGAGCAACCAACTAAGAGAGCAATAATGGCCATAATCATGCAGAGTGACAAAACTTTACTAATCAAAGCATAGAGTGGTACTACAAGTCAAGGACTAAATGATCATAGAGGCTATGGTGACTTGTTATAGTCATAACATGGTGTGAGCATGTGCTAAGTCAACCCAAACAAAGCATCAAAGAAGAATACCACAATACTATGCTTTTGTATGCTAAAACAACACATGATTTTTTCAAGGCACACTAAGCAATCCCAATTGTTTGGAACAAAACATGCTACAACAATAATCACTAAGCATAAGGTCAAAACAACACCTAGCATGTCATGCTAAAGTCTAAATCACGGTCAATGCAAGCTCCTCTTTCACTTTCAAGCAAGAACTTTCTACTCCTTTCCAACACCAATCGGCTTATTTGAAACAACACAGTGAGAACAGGGGTCCAAACTACTTTATTCAAGCAAACTAAACAAACTAAGCAAAGCAAACAAAAACTAAGACGCTCCAAGAACAACACAACAGTGCATGAAACAATAAAAACGAAGTGTCTAACCCACTTCCTATGCATAGGAATCTTGTATGCAAATAAATTCACAAAGAACAAAGTGACATGCAAAGGAAGATGAAACAAGAGTAACTTCAAAACTTTCAGCACATAGAGAGGTGTTTCAGTACCATGAAAACTTCTACAACCATATTTTCCTCTCTCATAATAATTTTCAGTAGCCTCATAAATAAACTCAAAAATATAGATATCACATAAAGCATGGTTTTCATGATCTACAAACACATAATTTCTATCAAGCTCAAAAATAGTGGGATTAAAACCTTCACAGGTTTTACCCAAAGTATATATTTAAAAAGGATCCACATGAACATAACATTCATCCTCCTTTGGTAAGCATGGGGGGCAATTAAATAATGTAAGGGATAAAGAGTTACTCTCATTAGAAGGTAGGCATGGGTAGATAATCCATTCTTCCTCCTTTTGTTCATCACTCTATTCCTATTTTTCATCTAATGAGCTTCCAGTTTCAACAATTTCTTTTTCCTTAGGCTCCTGCAAGGCATTAAAGCATCTATTAAAATATTCAAGAATATAGCTATTTTCTTCCTTGTAATTATCAAAGAAAAATTTAAGTATCTCATAAACCTCATATTCATAAGGTGTATCATCAATATTTTCAAGCAAAGTAGCAAGCTCAAATGCACCCTTGAAAGTAATAAATTCTTCAATTTGTTTCACATCATAAAAGTCATAATTTCCTTTAACATAAGAGGATATGGTAACATTATCATTATACTCACATTGAAAAGGGGGGTGTTTATACCTCCTACAACAACAAGCTTTATCAAAGCAATAAGTAACATTATAAGTAGAGCACACCTCTCAAGCAATAATATTCAATTTATCAATTTGTTCCCATAGGTGTTTCCCTTTTGTGACAAATGGTGTTCCTTATAATAATTATTTTGTTCTTCCGTGAACCCACCTTGCCAATAAGAACTAGTTTCAAAGAAACCATCCATTGATAGAAAGGATGACCAAGCAAGGAAATAACAGACCACCAACTAGATCAGGAACTAATTTTTTTTGTGTTTTTGATAAGGGAAAGCAAACCAAAATAAACTAATTTTTTTGGAGTTTTTGATAAAAAGAGGCAAACAAAACCAAGCAAAAGAAACTAAGAAAACTAAAAACAAAGTAAAGAGAAAGGTTGAGGAGGACTCCCCTTGTGAAGATGTCCTTGGCCTCCCCGGTAATGGTGCCAGAAAACTTGCTGATGCGCCTAGTTGATGTAGGTGCGCTTTGTCGGGAAACCCCAAGAGCAAGGTGTGATGGAGCACAAAAACAAGTCTTCCCTCAGTAAGAAACCAAGGTTATCGAACCAGTAGGAGGAAGGAAACGCCACACAAGTGTTGCAAGCAACGTGGAAACCTTCACAACACAAACTCAAGACTTTTCCGCAACGATCAGTGAGGTTGTCAATCTCACCGGCTGCTGTAACAAAGGATTAACTGTACGGTGTGGAAAGTGATGATGGTTTGCAGCAAGTAAATAGTGGAAGATGTATCAATGGTAAAGATTGGACCGGGGTCCATAGTTCACTAAAGGTGCTCTCCTTAGATAAACAAACATGGCATGAAGGGTAAACAAATTACAACAGGGCAATTGACAAGAACTGAGCAAGGCATAACAATGCAATACTAGACAAAAAGATCCTATGAGATTCGATTGGGCAATACAACAATATACATAGACCGCCATCCAACTTCATCTATGACTAGAATTCCACCTTAAGGTTATCATCCGAACCCCCTCCAGTATTAAGTTGCAAGCAACAGACAACTGCTTTAAGCAAAATGTGTAAGATAAACAATCCACTTGTTCCATGAACAAGAGACCATTGTTTTCTCCCTAGTGGAAACAACACATCTACAACCGAAGAGATTTATGTCACTTCCCTTGGAAACTAGAGGCATGAACCCACTATCGAGCATAAATACCCCCTCTTGGAGTCACTAGCAACTACTTGGCCAAGATAGCTACTAACAACAGAGAGCATGCAAGATCACAAACAACACAGACATGATAGAATCAAATAGTCAAAACCATTAATCAATCTGACATAGTAATCTCGATATCCATCGGATCCCCGCAAACACAACATGCGTGAATACAAATATATTAGAACTTGATCATGAACGGAACTCATAATATCTATACATGAAAGCACAAGGAGGAGATACAACCATCTAGCTACTACATGGACCCGTAGACCAAGGTGGAACTACTCACGCTTCATACCGGAGGCTGGCATGATGAAGAAGAAGGACCGCGGGATGATCTCCCCTCCGACAGTGTGCCATGAAGAACTTCAGATCCCCCGATCTAGGGAAGATGGTGGCGGCGGCTACAAAAGGCTTCATGGAGTTTTGATTGGGTTCCTAGCGTTTCTGTATCAAGGGCTTATTATAGGCGAAGGGGCGAGCCAGGCGGCTACCAGGGCTGCTGCACCCCCAGGCGTGGGGTGGGACCACCCGGGTGGCCAAGGGGTGTGGCCCCCTGGTGAGCCTTCTCTGTCTCGTCTTCTGGCTTCGTGTTTCCCACTGTAAAATATTGACTTTGGCGTTTGTCCCGTCCAATTCCGAGAATATTGATTTTATGCCTTTCTGGAACCAAAAATAGAATAAAACAGGCAACTGACACTATGGCAACTTGTTAATAGGTTAGTTCCAGAAAACATATAAAATCACCTCAAAGTGTAGACAAAGTAAAGCAAAGTAGATACTAAACAAGCATGGAGCATCAAAAATTGTAGATACGTTTCCGACGTATCAATAGACCCTTGGGTTTAGCTTTAGAACAACAAAACTTTTCACTAAAAACACAAGCTACTGTAGCAATTCCCTCAAAAATCTCGATTTCCCAAAAAGAACCCAAAAAGGAATCAATAAGAAGCAAATTCAAATAATGGCAGAAATCTGTCAAAAAAGACCAGCAGGTAAAAACTGATTTTTTCGAAGACCTAATGTTGCTCAAATAAAGAAGTGTTGAATAACGAAAGTTATCTAACATACTGGGGGATTTATTCATAAATTTTCAGCTCAATCCTACTTACAGAGATTCCTGACGAATATTTATGGTGGAGCAAAAAAATCTGTTTCGGGAGAGCAACTGCCCAAATCTTACTTCCATCTCATTAGAGGTCATTATTGGCACAAAAAGCAAACAAAAAGGATAAGGAGAGATCATTACTGAAGTAATAACTTCCAAGATTCAAGAAAACTCTTGGGTTATCTCCCAACAAGTACTTTTCTTTAATGCCTTTAAGTTAGGCACAAGAAGCAAGAAATCAAGTATTTTCAAATTTAGAAGCATTAACATTAAAACTTGCTTTCAAAGGAGGAGCAAAAAGAAACTTCTCTCTCCTCATAGGGAAGTGTTCAATACCTTTCTTGAATGGAAATTGATATTTAATGGTGCCTTCTTTCATATCAATGATAGCACCAACAGTTCTAAGAAAAGGTCTTCCCAAAGTAATAGGATAAGAAGCATTGTATTCAACATCCAAAACATAGAAATCAACAGGGACATAAGCATTGTTAACCATAATGAGAACATCATTAACACTTCCCATGAGTTTCTTCTTTGCATTATCATTAAGTGGGACATCCAAATAACAATATTCCAAAGGTGGAAAATCAAGCATTTCATAAATCTTTCTAGGCATAATAGAGACACTAGAACCAAGGTCACATGAAGCTTTGAGATCAAAGTCATTCACTTGCATATTAATAATGGGTTCCCAACTATCTTCTACTTTCCTAGGAATAGAAGATTTTGAAGGGTTTCGCAGCATAGTAAATCAAAAAATTTCTACGGATGCGAACGGGAAAGCCAAGATCTAATCTAGGAGATGCAAACAACGAGGGGGAAATAGATGAGATCTTCATACCCTTGAAGATTCGCACAGCGGAAATTTCGACGGAACGTGGGTGATGTAGTCGTACTCGCTTCTCCTCCTCGTGATCCGATCCGATCTAACACCGCAAGTGGCGATGCCTCCGAGAGATGCACACGTGCGGCACCTCTACGTCTCCTCCTTCCTCGGTCCAGCAAGTAGGGTGGAGAGATGGATTGGATCTACAACGCAACGGCGCGGTGCAAGTGGTGGAGAGTTTCTGCGGCAGGGCTTCGCCTACGCGCTGACGGGAGAGAGAGAGAGAGAGGAGGGGCAGCAGGGCGGCTAGGGTTGTGGAGGAGATGTAGGGAAGGGTGCGCCCCCAACCCTCTTTATATAGAGGGGTGGGCGGCTGGCCCTTGCCCCTCTCCCAAGCCCTAGGCCGGGGGCCAAAGGAGGGAGGAGTGGGGGGCAACAATACCGATTAACCCGAAACAATTCCGAACTCCAAAAACTGCATTGCCTTATATGAATCTTATTCTCCGGACCATTCCGGAACCTCTCGTGATGTCCCGGATCCCATCCGAGACTCCGAACAAAAACTCATAAACCAATTATCCAATCTATCCTAGCGTCGAGACACGTTAAGTGTGTGACCCTTCGGGTTCGAGAATATGCAGACATGATATTCTATCAATAATCAACAACGGGGTCTGGAAACCCATATTGACTCCCACACATTCATAGATGATCATATCGGATGAACCACGATGCCAGGATTCAATTAATCCCATATATATATTCCCTTCGTCTCGCGATATTTTACCTGCTCGAGATTTGATCGTCGGTACCGTCATACCTAGTTCAATCTCGTTCACAGCAAGTACTTTACTCGTTCCGTAATCCGATATCACTTTGTGATCAACTCCTTAACCACATGCTTTCAAGCGGTGTTGATATCGATTACCGAGTGGGCCCAAGTATCTCTCCGACTTGGGAGGACAATCCCATCTCGATACATACAACCCAACAGGTACTTTCCGATCACCTGAGAGACACCTTTATGATCACCCTCTCATAGGATGACGTTTGATGACCTCAAAGCTTTCTTCCGATACCAGGGAGTTGTATTATCTCATGGTCTAAGGAATACAATATTTGACAAAAGAAAATCTTCGCAAAGATGAACACGATGACACGATCTAATTGCTCTGCTTAATTTGGGTCTGTCCATCATATCATTCTCCCAATGATATGATCTCATTATTAATCGACAACTCATGTCTATGGTTAGGAAACCTTAACCATCATTAATCAATGAGCTAGTCCATAGAGGCATACTAGGGACACGGTGTTGTTCACAAACCACACAAGTATTAAAGTTTCCGCTTAATACAATTCTAGCATGGAATATAAACTTTATCATAAACAAGAATTAAAATAATAACATCTTTATCATTGCCTCTAGGGCATAATTCCAACAGCTTTGTGTTTCAACTTCTCTTCCTTAATTTTAACAAGAGCATCTGTAATGTGTTTGGTGAAAGCTACATGCATATAACTAGCATCGGGACTTCTAGCAAGCTTTTGTAGGAACATAATCACTTTAGAAATATTGCAACCATCAAGATCAAAGTCAAACTTAGCATCACTAGTAGTAGACTCATTAGTCTTAGGCATTGTAGGAGGAGGAATAGGGACTTCTTGTGGTTTAGTGGTATCCATATTGGTGGTGGTGATAGTGCACACACTATTGTTTCTAGCAATTTCAGCTTCCCTTTCCCACTTAGCATGAAGTTGGGCTAACAGTCTAACGTTTTCATCAATAGTAACTTGTATGGCATGAGTAGCAGCAAAGGTACTTTCCATGGTTTCAGGTTTAGCAGCCATTTTATTAATCAAAGAGGAAATATTTTTCTCTATATTCAAAAGCTTTTCCTCCACAGTCTTGTTGAAAGTGGTTTGTTTTCTAATAAAGTCTTTGAGCATAACTTCAAGTTTAGAGGGGGCACTTCTAGTATTGTTGTAGGAGTTTCCATAGGTATTGCCATTATTAGGAGGATAAGGCCTATAACTGTTGTTACTACCAAAATTATTCCTATAGGCATTATTGTTGAAATTTTTGTTTCTAATGAAGTTCACATCAACTTGCTCTTCTTGAGCAACCAAAGAGGCTAAGGGAACATTATTAGGATCTAAAGGAGCTTTCTCATTAACAAGCATAGCCATGATAATATCAATCTTATCACTCAAAGAGGAGGTTTCTTCAATAGAATTTACCTTCTTACCATGTGGAGTTCTCTCAGGGTGCCATTCAGAATAATTAACCATCATATTATCAAGGAGTTTTGTTGTAGCACCCAAGGTGATGGTTATAAAGGTACCTCTAGCAGCTGAATCTAACAGGTTTCTTGAAGATAAGTTGAAACCTGCATAAAAAGTCTGGATAATCATCCAAGCAATAAGTCCATAAGTGGGACAATTCTTAACCAAAGAATTCATTCTTTCACAAGCTTGAGAAACATGTTAATTATAAAGTTGTTTAAATTTCATAATATCACTTCTCATAGATATAATCTTAGCAGGAGGGTAGTACTTTCCAATAGAAGCATCTTTGCACTTAATCCAAGAATCAATACTATTTCTAGGCAAAGATAGCAACCATTTTTTAGCTTTTCCTCTCAAGGAGAAAGGAAACAACTTGAGCTTAATAATATCTCCATCTACATCCTTATACATTTGCATCTCACAAAGTTCAACAAAGTTATTGAGATGGGCAGCAACATCATCAGAACTAGCACTAGAAAATTGTTCTCTCATCACAAGATTCAACAAAGCAGGATTAATTTCATAAAAGGTTGCATCAAGAGCAGGTGGAGCAATAGGAGTGCTTAGGAAATCATTGTTGTTTGTGCTAGTGAAGTCACACAGCTTGGTGTTCTCAGCAGATTTCATTTTGGAAAAAGTGGAGCAAGCCAACAACAACAGCAACTAGAGTAGGAACTATTTTTTTGTGTTTTTGATAAGAGAAAGCAAACCAAACTAAACTATTTTTTTGGAGTTTTTGATAAAAAGAGGCAAACAAAACCAAGCAAAAGAAACTAAGCAAAACAAAAACAAAGTAAAGAGAAAGGTTGAGAAGGACTCCCCTTGTGAAGACGCCCTTAGCCTCCCCAGCAACAGCGCTAGAAATAAGCTTGATGGCGTGATCAACGCCTCGTTGGGAGACCCCAAGAGAAAGGTATGATGAGCACAACAACAAGATTTCCCTCAGTAAGAAACCGAGGTTATAGAACCAGTAGGAGGAAGGAAACGACTCAAAGGTGTTGCTAGCAAGTTGGAGACCTGCACAACACAAACTCAAGACTTTGCCCCAACGAACAACGAGGTTGTCAATCTCACCGGTGTGCTGTAACAAAGGATTAACTATATGGTGTGTAAGGTAATGGTGGTTTGTAACAAGTAAACAGTAACAATGGAAGATGTATCAATGGTAAAGATTGGACCGGGGTCCATAGTTCACTATAGGTGTTCTCCTTAGATAAACAAACATGTCATGCTAGGTAAACAAATTACAACAGGGCAATTGACAGGACTGAGCAAGGCATAACAATGCAATACTAGAAATCAAGATCCTATGAGATTCGATTGGGCAATACAACAAGATACATAGACCGCCATCCAACTGCATCTATGACTAGAAGTCCACCTTCGTTATCATTCGAACCCCCTCCAATATTAATTTTCA
Organism: Avena longiglumis; assembly: GCA_030063025.1. Taxonomy (NCBI): domain Eukaryota; kingdom Viridiplantae; phylum Streptophyta; class Magnoliopsida; order Poales; family Poaceae; genus Avena; species Avena longiglumis. The sequence goes on along the minus strand of CP125978.1, from coordinate 216,027,625 downwards.
AGCAACAGACAACTGCTTTAAGCAAAGTATGTAAGGTAAATAATCCACTTGTTCCACTTGTTCTATGACTAGATGAGTTGTTTGGTTATCACTAGGATCCATGAGGCTAGCCTGAGATCCTGGTTGGTTTGATAGATTTACTATTGGCCTTTATATTTCAAAACCTCTATGATAGATGCACCCCACTTGGGTGATTACTGAGAGGTTAACTCTCAAAACACACATGATTTTCTGTTTAGATAATATGAACAGATTGTGTGAGTGTTTTATCATACTCACCACAACAGTTGATGATTGTGGTGGCTTGATCTTGCAGGTTGTGTTGCTGGCCTGATCTGGTCCTTCACTTCCTGGTGTTGTTCCTGTTACTTCTGGTTCCTGTGCTTGGACTTGATCAGCCCTGCACCTCCTAGCTTGTAAGGTTCCCAACCTTTAATAAGGTAGATATCCCTGTGTTTACAATGCTAGTCCCTGGATCAATAGCTAGCATCCACAGTTAAGATGTAATATCAAGAAACAAAGGTCATAATACAACTTTATAAACAGGAATAAAATAAATTATTACATCTTACATAACTCATTTGGCTATCTCATTACAATGCAGCAGAAAATAACAATAGCATGGGGTCCTTCATCTTCAAATTGCCACAGGCAGACATGTTGGTTGTAGACTTGTAATCCTAATCATTACACTTCACTAATATCAAACAAACCTGCAACATAACAAGTAACATTGTTGAGATTTCTATAGTCCCCACACATCCTTTGTCCTCCATCTCTTTTATCTACAAAAATCACTGGAGTTCCCCATGGTGATACACTTTCTTGAATAAATCCTTTTCTAGCTAACTCATCAAGTTTCTCTTTAAGTTCTTTTAATTCTTTCAGACCCATCTTGTATGGTGCTTGATAAATTGGTGCTGTACCTGGAATTAGATCAATGGTGAACTCTATTTCTCGATCTGGTGGCATTCCCGGTAATTTTGCTGGGAAAACATCCTAAAACTCATTTACTATAGGAATATCCTCCAACTTGACCTCCTTCATTGAATTCAACTGAAGATCCACCATGATATGACTGTGCTTATCAGCTTGATAAACTATCCTTGCTCCACTTGGAGTCTTGATTGAGACAGTTTTTGTTGGAGATATGCCCTAGAGGCAATAATAAAAGTGGTTATTATTATATATTTGTGTTTATGATAAATGTTTACATTCATGCTATAACAGTATTAAACCGGAAACATTAATACTTGTGTGATTTTTAAACTAAATTAGAGTCCCTAGTAAAGCCTCTTTGTAATACCAGCTTGTTGGTTAATAGATGATCGTGGTTTCCTGATCATGAACATTGAGATGTTGTTAACAACAAGATCATATCATTAGGAGAATGGTATGATGGACATACTCCTATAGATAAGCGTAGCATTAAGATCAAGTCATTTCAATAATTCATTTGCTATAAGCTTTATGATACATAGTAACCTAATTCCTTCGACCATGAGATCATGCTAATCACCATCACCGGAAGGATGCTTTGATGACATCAAACACCACGCCGTAACTGGGTGGCTATAAAGGTGGCATTGAGTGTTCGGAAAGTATGTGTTGAGGCACATGGATCAAGAGTGGGATTTGTCCATCCACATGATCGATAGATACACTCTGGGCCCTCTCGGTGGAATGTCATCCAATTGGCTTGCAAGCATGTGACTGGCTCACAAGGGATCACATATCACGGGAACGAGAAAAGCGTACTTATCGGTAACGAGGTTGAACTAGGTATGCAGAGATACCGATGATCAAAACCTCGGATAAGTAAACTATCGCGAGACAAAGGGAAATTTGTATTGTATGTAAGTGGTTCATTTGATCGCAAAGTAATCGTTGAAATATGTGGGATCCATATGAATTTCCTGGTTCCTCTATTGGTTATTGATCGGAGAAGTGTCTCGGTCATGTCCGCATAATTCACGAACCGTAGGGAGACACACTTAAGGATTCAATATTATTTAGTAGATATGGAATGTTAGTAGGGATACCGAATGTTGTTCAGAGTCTCGGATGGGATCCGGAATATCACGAGGAGATCCGGAATGGTCCGGAGAATAAGATTCATATAAGGAAAGTCTGATTCCAGAGTTCAGGAAATATTCCGATGTTTTCATCAGAGAGGTTCTAGAAGGGTCTAGAAGGTTCACCGGACCAGAAGGGGAATGGACCATGAATGTGTCATGGATAAGTGGAATAATTGGATCATATCCTAGGTCACTTGGTTTGGGCATTTTCAAGAGAGAATTAAAGATCTAAATTGAAAGTCAAACGAGAAGTTTGAAAAGTCAAACTGGAACAATGGTTTCCTAGTGGAAGAAGGACAGAGTCCTTCTCTCAATCCAACTTGAGTTTGGGTTTGGATTCAAACCCACCCCTCCCAAGGCTGCCCCCTCTCATAAATAGAGGGGGAGGGCTGCCCCAATAGCCAAGCCCTATCCCTTCCACACCCGCGCCGCCTTCGCTCGCCGCCGCCACGCCGCCGCCGCCTTGCGCCGCTGCAGGCCAGTCGCTGTTGCCCTAGACGCCGCCGACAACTCCTCCTCCTCCCGGTCTTCTAAACCCTAGATCACTGGGAAACCCTAGATCCACCATAACTCGCACCGGCTTAGGCGAAGCCCTGCAGTATCTTCACTCTACTTCCGACACCACACCGTCGTGCTTCCGGAATCGCGAGGGGAGAACTACAACCTTCGCTGCCTGCTGGAACAAGGGAGAAGAAGGTCTTCATCGAGTACCGAACGTGTGACCGACAGCGGAAGCGCTGCCGAAACGCAGCGCCGGAAGGATCGTCTATGCGATCTTGAGATCGGCAAGTGTACGGCTACATCACCCACGAGAATCTGCTCTTGTTAACCGCTTTGGAATCTTCGAGGGTGAGTGCTTCTATCGACTCATTGCTACAATCTAGTAGATAGATCTAGGCTTGTTTGTGTGCATGCGGTAGAATTTTTTTGTTTTCCATGCTACGAACCCCTACAGTGGTATCAGAGCCGTGTCTATATGTAGATCTGTTGCACGAGTAGAACAGAATGGTCATTGTGGACGGTGGTGATTTTATTATCAATTGCTTTTTGTGTACTTTGCATCTTGCGGTATGATGTGATGAAGCGGCACGGGCTAACCTTACATGACATCGTTCATGAGACTTGCTCAAGGCTTGACATGCAACTTGTATTGCATAAGTGGCTTTGCGGGTGTCTGTCTCTCCCATCATAGTATAGATTCAATTTACAAAGGGCACTTGATAGTTCAAACATCAAAGTTGTGGTTCTTGTTCGTAAGTTAGAACGACACTTATTGAAAGCCCCAAACCACGTAAAATATGCAAAGAAAATTAGAGGCGTCTAACTTTGTTTTGCAGGGGTGTGCTGTGATGTGATATTGCCATGATTCTGATTATATATGATGTATGCAATGTTCCTTATTGTAAGTCGGCAACCGGCAGGAGCCGTATGGTTGTCTTTTAATTCCGTTAAGACCTGCGTGTCTATTCAAAGTAGTTGTAATAGTTGATGCTGGTGGACGACCACCATGAAGCGGCGCCATTGACCTTGACGCCATACCGGTGATGATGGAGATCATGTTCGTGCTTGAATATGGAGATCGGAAGCACAAGAAGAAAGGCCATATCATATCACATATTATGAATTTCATGTGATGTTAATCCTTTTATGCATCTTGTATTGCTTAGTTTGCGACGGTAGCATTATAAGATGATCCCTCAAGCACAAAAAATTAAAGTTATATAGTGTTCATCCTTAGTAAGCACCGTTGCTAAAGCTCGTTGTTTCGAAGCATCACATGATGATCGGGTGTGTTAGATTCTGCGAATGTATACAATGTGAGCAAGCCAGATTTGCTCATGCGGAAGCTAAGGTTTGATCTTGACGATCCTAGCATGTACATACATGGTCTCGGAACACGCATCACCGAAAGGTACATCATGAGTCATATAGTAGATATGATGAACATGTTGATTGTTTGCCATTGAAGCTACACCAACTCTCGTGATGATCGGTTTTGATGTGGTGGATTTGGTTCATGTGATCGCTAAAGGAATGTGAGTGATATTGTTTTGAGTGGGAGTTCACCTAGATTAATTTAACTATTAATTAGAACTCAATTTGTCATAAACTTAGTCTAAAATATGGCAAATATGTTCGAGGATCAATGGTAGCCCCTACCATCAATTTTAATGCATTCCTAGAGAAAGAAAAGTTGAAAAAACAATGGAAGCAACTTCGCAGATTGGTTCCGTACTTTGAGGATTGTCCTCAATGCTGGTAATTTGACCTATGTGCTGGATGCACTGCTGGGTGACCCGCCTGCAGCTGATGCTACTGATGAGGTAAAGAATGACTTCCTCACTCGGAAGAATCAGTAATCCACAGTTTAGTGTGCTATCTTGTATGGTTTGGAATCAGAGCTTCAGAAAAGGTTTGAGAACCATGACCCACATGATATTGTCCGGGAACTCAAAATGATATTTGAGGCTCACGCGGCAGTTGAGAGTTATGAGGCTTCTGAAAAGTTCTTTAACTACAAGATGGAAGAGGGCATCTCCATCAGTGAGCACGTGCTTAAGATGTCTGGGAACTCAAGCAATCTTCAAAGCTTATCTATAATGATTCCTAATTCTTTGGGGATTCACCGTGTCCTCCAATCACTAACACCAAGTTACAAGAACTTTGTGATGAACTACAATATGCAAAACATGGACAAGTCGTTGCCCGAACTCTTCTCCATGTTAAAGTCTGCGGAAGTGGAGATCAAGAAAGAGCACCAAGTATTGATGGTCAATAAGACCACCAAATTCAAGAAGCAAGGCAAGTCTAAGAAAAAGGGAAACTTCAAGAAGGGCAGTAAGAAAATTACCGTGCCGGCGAAGAAAACCAAGGCTGGGCCTAAGACTGATACTCAGTGCTTTTACTGCAAGGGAGAAGGTCACTGGAAGCGGAATTGCCCTAAGTACTTGGAGGATTTGAAGAACGGCAACATCAAGAAGAAAGGTATATCCGATATACATGTTATTGATGTGTATCTCACTAGTATTCGTAGTAGTGCCTGGGTATTTGATACTGGTTCGGTTGCTCATATTTGTAACTCGAAACAGGTGCGGCATAATAAACGGAAGCTAGCGAAGAACGAGGTGACGATGCACGTGGGAAACGAATCAAAGGTTGATGTGATCGCGGTCGGCACGCTACCTCTTCATCTACCATCGAGATTAGTTTTATACTTAAATAATTTTTATTTGGTCCCTGCGTTGAGCATGTACATTATATCTAGATCATGTTTATTGCGAGACGGTTACTTGTTTAAGTCCGAGAATAATGGTTGTACGATTTATATGAGTAATATGTTTTATGCACATGCACCTTTGATAGATGGTATATTCTTATAGAATCTCGATTGTGGAAATACACACATTAATAACATTGAAGCTAAACGTTTGAAATTGAGCGATAACTCGACATATATGTGGCACTGTCGTCTTGGTCATATTGGAGCGAAGCATATGAAGAAACTCCATTCCGATGGACTTCTTGAATCACTTGATTTTGAATCACTTGAAAGATGCGAAGCATGTCTGATGGGTAAAATGACTTAGACTCCATTTTCTGGTATGATGGAGCGAGCTATGGACTTATTGGAAATCATACATACCGATGTATGTGGCCCATTGTAGCATCGCGCGGTGGTTATCGTTATGTTCTTACCTTCACAGATGACTTGAGTAGATATGGGTATATCTATTTCATGAAACATAAGTCCGAAACTTTCGAGAAGTTTAAGGAATTTAAAAGTGAGGTAGAGAATCAACGTAACAGGAAGATTAAATTTCTACGATCTGATCGCGGAGGTGAATATCTAAGTTACGAGTTTGTCGAGCATTTGAAGAAATGCGGAATACTTTCACAGTTGACACCTCCGGGAACACCACAGCGTAATGGTGTGTCCGAACGTCGTAATCGAACTCTCTTAGATATGGTTCGTTCTATGATGTCACTTACAGATTTACCGCTATCATTTTGGGGTTATGCATTAGAAATAGCCGCATTCAGTTTAAATAGGGCACCATCTGAATCCGTTGAAACGACACCGTATGAATTTTGGTTTGGGAAGAAACCTAAATTGTCATTCCTTAAAGTTTGGGGTTGCTAAGATTATGTAAAGAAGTTACAGACTAACAAGCTTGAACCCAAAGCGGAAAAATGCGTCTTCATAGGATACCCGAAGGAAACTATTGGGTATATCTTCTATCATAGATCCGAGGGCAAGATCTTCGTTGCCAAGAATGGATCCTTTCTAGAGAAGGAGTTTCTCTCGAAAGAAGTGACTGGAAGGAAAGTAGAACTCGACGAGGTTGTTGAACCTTCTCTCGAACTTGCGAGTAGCGCAGCACCAGAAGTAGTTCCTCTGGCGCCTATAGCAATAAGAGAGGAAGCTAATGATGTTGATCATGAAACTTCGGTTGAAGTTACTACGGAACCTCGCAGGTCAACGAGAACTCGTACCACTCCTGATTGGTATGATCCCGTTATAAGTGTCATGTTGGTGGACAACACCGATGACCCTGAGACATATGAGGAAGTGATGATGAGCCCAGATTCCAATAAATGGCAAGAGGCCATGGAATCCCAGATTGGATCCATGTACGAAAACCAAGTATGGACTTTGGTGGACTTACCGGATAGTCGGAAGGCTATCGAGAACAAATGGATTTTCAAGAAGAAAACAAATGCTGATGGTAATGTTACCGTCTATAAAGCTCGACTTGTCGCAAAAGGTTTTCGACAAATTCAAGGAGTTGACTATGATGAGGCTTTATCACTAGTAGCGAAGCTAAAGTCTGTGAGGATTATGTTAGCAATCGCTGCATATTATGATTATGAGATATGGCAGATGGATGTCAAAACGACGTTCCTCAATGGAGACATTGATGAAGAGTTGTATATGATGCAACCCAAAGGTTTTGTCGATCCTAAAGATGCTAACAAGGTATGCAAACTTCAACGGTCCATATATGGATTGAAGCAAGCATCCCGAAGTTGGAATCAACGTTTTGATAAGGTAATCAAAAGCTTTGGTTTTATACAAACTTATCGAGAATCTTGTATTTACAAGAAAGTGAGTGTGAGCTCTCTAGTATTCTTAATACTATATGTATATGACATATTGTTGATTGGGAATGCTGTAGACCTTCTTAATGGTGTCAAGGATTATTTGAATAATAATTTTTCAATGAAAGATATTGGCGAAGAAGCTTACATATTAGGCATAAAGATTTATAGAGATAGACCGAGACGCCTAATATCATTTTCACAGAGTACATATTTGGACAAAGTTCTGAAGAGTTTTGGAATGGAAGATAGCTGTCACATCCCAAGATTTTCCATATCTTGTAATGTGAAAAATAAATAAACAAAATAAATTTTTTGTTGAGAATCAGGGTGAAAAGAAACTTTGTTCCAAAAGGAAACTTAAAATCCCATCTTGAACAAACTTTAATTAAAGTTTGAATTTAACAAAATCCAAATCAAGTGAATTGCATTCCTCAATGAATGTATCTGGAAATTTAAACACTTGGAAAATAAATCCAAATCCTAAAACCCTAATGGAAGAAAATCATTTCCAAGTTATCTCCAAGCCTATGGATTTAATCCATATAAAAATTTGTCAACAAACATTTACAAATGGTCAATAAAGACAAATAGAAATATTTTAAAATCATATAAATTGATTTCACCTAATTTGGAGCCATAAATAAAAATCTTATGAATTTAATAAGATAAGAAAGAGTAATTTCCAAAGCTAATAAAGAACCTATCTGCAAATCCATACCAAATGGTGAGCAAATAATCCTAAAGGTATTTAAAAGGATAAACAAATATTAAACAAGGTTTTATAAATTGGAATCACCAAGTTTGGATCTCTAAATAAAAAGATATTTATTTTATAAGATGAAGGAAGAAATATTAATTAAAGAATTTCTGAAAACCAAATTAAATCTTGGCCTAATCCATTTAACAAATGGAATGAATTATAATCCAAATCCAAATCCAAATAAAATAAAACGATAAAGAATTTCCAAAATAAAATAAAATGGCATTAACCATGCTATCCCTATCTTAATAAAGACAAATCTCTAATAAGAACAATTATTTAAATCATGAGAAAATGGTATTTTGGAATTTACCCAAGTGGAATAAAAGTTGTTTAATCAACTTAAATAAAATAAATATTCCAAATAAACTTTAGGGAATTAAAATTATATTTAATCCCTTTTGAATTAAAACAAATACCCAATCCTAATTGATTAATAAATCATACTAAATTATTCCAAATAATTCAAGATGAATTATTTGACACCCAAACAATCAAATAAAAACCTACTGAGAAGATTTGGGAAGTTTAAAGAATTTAAATGGTGTTTGAAATATTATTAAAACATATTTTGATTTAATACAAGGACCTACTTTAATAATTAAAAGTACCCAAAAAGGAATAAAGTTTTATTCCAAAATTGACTTCAGAATGTGCTACAAATCAATATTTAAACCTACACAAAATTTGGCAAAGTTTTGAATTCAAATGGATGCTTGAATTGATTAAATGAAATCAAAACAGAATATTAAGAAAGGAAAAAGAAAAATAAACAGAACAAAAAAAAGAGTAAAAGGACCCATCCCAACTAGCCTGGCCCAACTAAGCCCAGCCAGCCCACTGCTCCTCTCCCGCAGAAAACGGGTCACACCCACGTTCGAACCCGCACGACCACAGAACGCCAGGACCCACCTTCCCCTCTCTTCCACTCACTGACAAAGGGCCACGCGACCACGCCATCTTCTTCCTCCCCGCGGAGACCCCGCCCCTCACCTCGCCGGCCATTGCAGGCGATTAAAGCTCGGCTTAATTCGCGTTAATGGCACAGTTATTCCTCCCCCTGATGACGCCCTCTTAACCGCCCACGTCTCCTCTCCATTTCCCCCCAGTCGCCTCACCCTAGCGTGCCCCCAGGCCGCCCAATTCTTCTCTGCACCGTCCTCTGTCCGACGACTCTCCGGCGACGATTCCGGCAACCTCTCACCGCACCTTGCCCCCTCGACCACCCTCACCTGATCCCCACATCCTGGCGAATCCCCCCGTAACGTTAGCTCGCCCGCGCGTGCTCTGCAGCATCGACAACAACGACGGATAGTAGCGCCACCGCCTGCCATTTCCTCCGGCGAGATTTCCTGGTAAGCTCGGACCGCCTCGGTGCTATTAATTGATGCTCGCATATTCCCTGGTACCGTGCGCGTCTAACACACCCTTTACCTTGCTTTGGCACGCCTTGTAGCCCCGCCCCCGTCGACGTCTGACCGCATCCGAGGCATAGCTCAACTCCGGTGAGCGATTGAGGACAATCTCGTGCGCCCCTTCACCAGCCAGTACCACCTTGAGCTTCCCCAAGCTTCGGCGAACATGGTGAGCATCTACACTTCCTCCCTCGCTTCCTGTAGCGTCGACTCCGCCACCGTCTGACCGCTCCGCCACCACCAGCCGCCGCCAGCGCCGCCCATCCTTGACTAGCTCATGTGAACTGTTCGATCTGAATCCGACGCTCGCGATAGAAACTAACTGAAAGGGTACGCTAGCATCTGAGCCGTGTGATCCCACTTAAATCCAACGGTTCCATCGCTTGATCCGGCCGAAGCGGTACCGACGAATAGAAACGCGCCGCATGGCACTAGTTTGGTTTAAAACAGAATTTTGAATCTGATTAGTATGCAAATATGTAAAATTCATAACTTAAAATCTACATGTCCAAATTTTGCAAACTTTATATCAATGGATTCAGAAAAACAATCCCTAGCCAACCATGCACTTTGTTTAGTAAAAAGCTTCTGTTAAAATGTTTGTTTTTGCAGAAACTTGTGTATGCATGTTTAGGATATAAAATTTGTTCCAAAATGTTTTTCAGGATAAAATCTTTGGCAAATGGTGTTTTTTGAACCTACTGACCATAGGAAACAAATTGTGGTTTCAAAAATGTATTTGGTAAAGCAAAAGAATAAACTTTGATTTAAACCATTTCTAGTCAAATGAAAATATGGTTTAATTATTAAAAATGGTTTTGGAAGAAAACCTTTGAGAAATGTTTTGGAAATAAACTCTCTGAACCTAAACACAAGTTTTTATGGTTTGAAAACATATTTTGTTAAACCTATAGAATGTTGCCTTATTAAAAGCATTTCTTCACCACATAAAATAATGGCATGGTTTAAAAATGGTTTATGAAGAAAAATCTTATACAAATGATTTTGCCACTTTATAAAATGACTATTAGGTGTTTTAAAATGTTTATGAACCATTAGAAACCACTTCTCCAAATAAAACAATCTTTAGCATGCTTGCATGCATTGTTTTGTTATTATTATTTTATGTGTTGAATTGCTTGAATGGTAGTTTGAAATATTGTTTGCTTGATTGAATTGTAGTGACTTGAAGTGTGTGAACATTGCAAAGATCAAGGAGTGAACTTATACTCTCTACCAAAAAGGCAAGTGATGCTTCATACTTTGTCCCATTATTTTCACTATGCATTAGTGATATTTCTAAGTAAGACTTTAATGGAATTTTGCTAAGTATAAACCATGCTATGGGAAATCCTAGTAGATAAAACATTAGTAGAAATTTCCTAAGTTAAGATCCCTATTACTATCATGCTTAGCTTAGATAGTAGAAAACAAGGGTGGAATGTACATTCATACTATGGAAAAATTTCTAAGTCTGAGGACTTGTGTTTTGTTTAATAAAACAACTAAGTGAATGAATCACCTGGGTGGAATGGAAGGAATGATTTATGTTGAGTGGTTACACAAGGCCAGGGGACTGGTGAACCTTTTGTATCTCAATTGTGGATGGCCACCCAGGAACAAAGAGATTTGAGATGTCAAATGTTGAGAAGCTTCAAGTGCAACCACATGGCATTATGGGCTCTGCCTGGATCATATAGGTTGCAAGAACTTAGCCAAATGGACAGTTGGTGGTAGGGGAATGATAGGTTGGAACGCGTCCATTCTGGTCTAAGGGAAGGCTTCTGAAAGATCTTGTCTTGGGAAACCAAGTCTTATGGGGAAAGTGCACCACCTCTACAGATGGAAAAATCTAAGTACTTAGCCATGTCCCTGGAAAAGGACAACTTGAGCATTAAGACATGGAAGCTATCAAGAATCTCATCATCCAAATTTCTAAGTTAAAAACTTGTGGTTGAACAAGGGTTTAAGGTTCACCAATTACTATTGGTGGTTCCTTGGGTGATATTTTTTGTCAAGCAAAAACTTAGTGTTTTTCAAATGATAAGGAAAATCTATTTTGAGCAAAGCAAGCCTAAGCTCCACTTATCCAAATGCATATAGATGATAGACTCCACTATAATACCATATTATCACTTGCCAATACAATTCAAATGTATTGACCTTTGTGGCTGTAACTTATTATGTTGCAGGTTTGTTTGATGTTAGAGAAGTTTATTGATTAGGATTACAAGTCTACAACCAACATGTATGCCTGTGGCACTTTGAAGATGAAGGACCCCATGCTATTGTTATATTCTGCTGCATTGTAATGAGATAGCCAAATGAGCTATGTAAGATGTAATAAATTATGTTATTCCTGGTTATAAAGTTGTATTATGACCTTTGCTTCTTAATATTACATCTTAACTGTGGATGCTAGATATTGATCCAGGGACTAGCATTGTAAACACAGGGATCTCTACCTTATTAAAGGTTGGGAACCTTACAGATGGTATCAGAGCATTGTGTTTCCTGTAGGATTTTTAACCCTAGGATTGGACAAAACCCCTTTGAAAAATAGGAGTTGTATTTGTTCCAAAACTTATTTACAAACAATCTTGTAAACTCTTTCCTCAACCATTTTGGTTTTGATTCTACATCTCTTCTATTTCAAACTTGATGGACAAAGCCCTCCCCTTTGCCAAAGACTTCACCATGTGCAAAGGACTTCATCAACTCTAATGACTTCAACATCTTCAACATTTTCACCAAGGACTTCAATCTTGGATATCACTAAGGACTACAAGTGAGACAAGAAATGTTACTCAAGACTTGAAGACTAAGGAAACACAACTTAGAAGGAACCATCATCACCTTGAGGTTTGAGATTAAGATGCAAGAAATTCTCTAAGGATACAAACATCTTGTTCAAGAGGAATCAACCAAGAAGGATGGAAAGATCACAAGTGAACCATATAGATGGACCACCATATTTAGTTTAAGACAAACCCACCAACTTATGTGGTGTAACAAAAATATTTTTGGTTGCCTAAAAATATGCTTAAAATTTGTTGTTTGAGTGAAATGTTTGTTTGTGATTTCTTGCACATTGCTTGTGTGAATTGTGATGTGTGTGATTAGAATTATTCCCTGAGAAATATTTTGCCTATTCTAATCCCAATCCAACCCAAACAGATGACTTCTCCAAGAGACTCCAACATCAAGGATGGTGACAACAGCAACCAAGAGAACAACATGAGAGACCAACTGCTTGCAAGACAAACCTAGTTGAACCAAGTGACAACTCAGTTTTTAGACAACAACAAGGAGATATACCCAACCATGCAAAAAGTCTTGGAAACTCAATCCCTAATGTTGCAAGGATTGGCTACTCAAATGATCAACATGGGAGAAAAATCTTCCCAAGGAGCTTATGACAACAAGGATGACAAAGATGTTATACTAGAAGGAACCCAATCTTGCAATATTTGTGGAGACAAGGATCACACTTCCAAGGAGCATGAAGATCAATGCCCCAATTGTGAAGAGAAACATCCAAATGACCAATGCCCCACATCCCAAGCTACTTGTTACCTATGTGAAGGAAATAATCATGTCCCTATCCAATGCCCCATCTATTCCATAGTTGAACAAAGGAAACAAGGTGGAGTGCAACAACTGATTGCAGACTACCATGAGAGATCCAAGTCTACCAAGAAGGATGAAGACAAAGGAAAATCTCAGCTTGTACCTCCCAGCAACATGACTCAATTTAAAGGACCAAAGAGGAGACATATGTATTATCCAAGGAGTAATAGAAGGTCAAGGAAACCAGTAAACATTCCTACCTATGAGATAACATTTGAAGAACATGAACTAGAAGCACTCCTAGCTTTGGAGAAACCCAAGAAAAAGAAGGACAAAAGCCATGTGCAATGTGGTCATTGGAAAGAAATGGGACACTATGCTAGTGAATGTCCAGAGAAGCAAAAGTGTAAGGAGATTAGCCAAGTGTGGTGCAACAACTGCAAAGAGATAGGCCATTATGTAGCAACTTGCCCACAGAAGATACGTGATGAACTCAATCTTATCGCATGTTACAACTGTGGTAACCAAGGACATTATGCAAGCAACTGTCCAGAAAAGATGAAGCACAATATAAACAAGCCTATGAAGGATCTCAGTCTTGTCACATGTTTCAAGTGTGGAAACAAAGGACACTATGCAGATGTTTGTCCAGAGAGATTTCCACATGATCCCAAGAAGGCCAATATGTAATCTAGCTGCAAAATTTTAAGGGTGGTAGTACCTTAGATGCTTTGAGCCAACTTGTAACCCCTAGGCTCCCCAAATCTCGGGACGAGATTTATTTTAAGGGTGGTAGCCTGTCACATCCCAAGATTTTCCAAATCTTGTAATGTGAAAAATAAATAAACAAAATAATTTTTTTGTTGAGAATCAGGGTGAAAAGAAACTTTGTTCCAAAAGGAAACTTAAAATCCCATCTTGAACAAACTTTAATTAAAGTTTGAATTTAACAAAATCCAAATCAAGTGAATTGCATTCCTCAATGAATGTATCTGGAAATTTAAACACTTGGAAAATAAATCCAAATCCTAAAACCCTAATGGAAGAAAATCATTTCCAAGTTATCTCCAAGCCTATGGATTTGATCCATATAAAATTTTGTCAAAAAACATTTACAAATGGTCAATAAAGACAAATAGAAATATTTTAAAATCATATAAATTGGTTTCACCTAATTTGGAGCCATAAATAAAAATCTTATGAATTTAATAAGATAAGAAAGAGTAATTTCCAAAGCTAATAAAGAACCTATCTGCAAATCCATAACAAATGGTGATCAAATAATCCTAAAGGTATTTAAAAGGATAAACAAATATTAAATAAGGTTTTATAAATTAGAATCACCAAGTTTGGGTCTCTAAATAAAAATATATTGATTTTATAAGATGAAGGAATAAATATTAATTAAAGAATATCTGAAGACCAAAATAAATCTTGGCCTAATCCATTAAACAAATGGAATGAATTATAATCCAAATCCAAATCCAAATAAAATAAAAGGATAAATAATTTCCAAAATAAAATAAAATGGCCTTAACCATGCTATCCCTATCTTAATAAAGACAAATCTCTAATAAGAACAATTATTTAAATCATGAGAAAATGGTATTTTGGAATTTACCTAAGTGGAATAAAAGTTGTTTAATCAACTTAAATAAAATAAATCTTCCAAATAAACTTTAGGGAATTAAAACTATATTTAATCCCATTTGAATTAAAACAAATACCCAATCCTAATTGATTAATAAATCATACTAAATTATTCCAAATAATTCAAGATGAATTATTGACACCCAAACAATCAAATAAAAGCCTACTGAGAAGATTTGGGAAGTTTAAAGAATTTAAATGGTGTTTGAAATATTATTAAAACCTATTTTGATTTAATACAAGGACCTACTTTAATAATTAAAAATACCCAAAAAGGAATAAAGTTTTATTCCAAAATTGACTTCAGAATGTGCTACAAATCAATATTTAAACCTACACAAAATCTAGCAAAGTTTTGAATTCAAATGGATGCTTGAATTGATTAAATGAAATCAAAACATAATATTAAGAAAGGAAAAATAAAAACAAACAGAACAAAAAAAAGAGTAAAAGGACCCAGCCCAACTAGCCTGGCCCAACTAAGCCCAGCCAGCCCACTGCTCCTCTCCCGCAGAAAACGATTCGCAGCAACGTCCGAACCTGCACGACCACTGAACGCCAGGACCCACCTTCCCCTCTCTTCCACTCACTGACAAATGGGCCACGCGACCACGTCATCTTCTTCCTCCCCGCGGAGACCCCTCCCCTCACCTCGCCGGCCATTGCAGGCAATTAACGCTCGGCTTAATTCGCGTTAATGGCACAGTTAAACCTCCCCCTGATGATGCCCTCTTAACCGCCCACGTCTCCTCCACATTTCCGCCCAGTCGCCTCACCCTAGCGTGCCCCCATGCCACCCAATTCTTCTCTGCACCGTCCTCTGTCCGACGACTCTCCGGCAACGATTCCGGCAACCTCTCACCGCCCCTTGCCCCCTCGACCACCCTCACCTGATCCCCACATCCTGGCAAATCCCCCCGTAACGTTAGCTCGCACGCGCGTGCTCTGCAGCGTCGACAACAACGACGAACGATGGCGCCACCGCCATTTCCTCCGTGAGATTTCTGGTAAGCTCGGACCGCCCGGTGCTATTCATTGATGTCGATATTCCACTGTACCGTCGCGTCTAACACACCCTTTACCTTGCTTTGGCACGCCTTGTAGCCCCGCCCCCGTCGACGTCTGACCGCACCCGAGGCACAGCTCAACTCCCGTGAGTGATTGAGGACAATCTCGTGCGCCCCTTCGCCAGCCAGTACCACCTTGAGATTCCCCAAGCTTCGGCGAACACGGTGAGCATCTCCCCTTCCTCCCTCGCTTCCTGTAGCATCGACTCCGCCGCCGTCTGACCGCTCCGCCACCACCAGCCGCCGCCAGCGTCGTCCATCCTTGACTAGCTCATGTGAACCGTTCGATCTGAATCCGACGCTCGCGATAGAAACTAACTGAAAGGGTACACTAGCATCTGAGCCGTGTGATCCCACTTAAATCCAACGGCTGCCATCGCGTGATCCGGCCGAAGCGGTACCGACGAATAGAAACGCGCCGCGTGGCACTAGTTTGGTTTAAAACAGAATTTTGAATCTGATTAGTATGAAAACTTGTAAAATTCATAACTTAAAATCTACACGTCCAAATTTTGCAAACTTTATATCAATGGATTCAGAAAAACAAGCCCTAGCCAACCATGCCCTTTGTTTAGTAAAAAGCTTCTGTTAAAATGTTTGTTTTTGCAGAAACTTGTGTATGCATGTTTAGGATATAAAATTTGTTCCAAAATGTTTTTGAGGATAAAATCTTTGGCAAATGGTGTGTTTTGAACCTACTGACCATAGGAAACAAATTGTGGTGTCAAAAATGTATTTGGTAAAGCAAAATAATAA
The DNA here is from genome assembly GCA_030063025.1 of Avena longiglumis. Taxonomy (NCBI): domain Eukaryota; kingdom Viridiplantae; phylum Streptophyta; class Magnoliopsida; order Poales; family Poaceae; genus Avena; species Avena longiglumis. Next base: position 216,011,226 of record CP125978.1, on the reverse strand, counting down.
ATCTTTGATTTAAACCATTTCTAGTCAAATGAAAATATGGTTTAATTATTAAAAATGGTTTTGGAAGAAAACCTTTGAGAAATGTTTTGGAAATAAACTCTCTGACCCTAAACACAAGTTTTTATGGTTTGAAAACATATTTTGTTAAACCTATATAATGTTGCCTTATTAAAAGCATTTCTTCACCACATAAAATAATGGCATGGTTTAAAAATGGTTTATGAAGAAAAATCTTATACAAATGATTTTGCCACTTTATAAAATGACCATTAGGTGTTTCCAAATGTTTATGAACCATTAGAAACCACTTCTCCAAATAAAACAATCTTTATCATGCTTGCATGCATTGTTTTGTTATTATTATTTATGTGTTGAATTGCTTGAATGGTAGTTTGAAATATTGTTTGCTTGATTGAATTATAGTGACTTGAAGTGTGTGAACATTGCAAAGATCAAGGAGTGAACTTATACTCTCTACCAAAAAGGCAAGTGATGCTTCATACTTTGTCCCATTATTTTCACTATGCATTAGTGATATTTCTAAGTAAGACTTGCATGGAATTTTGCTAAGTATAAACCATGCTATGGGAAATCCTATTAGATGAAACCTTAGTAGAAATTTCCTAAGTTAAGATCCCTATTACTATCATGCTTAGCTTAGCTAGTATAAAACAAGGGTGGAATGTACATTCATACTATGTAAAAATTTCTAAGTCTGAGGACTTGTGTTTTGTTTAATAAAACAACTAAGTGAATGAATCACCTGGGTGGAATGGAAGGAATGGTTTATGTTGAGTGGTTACACAAGGCCAGGGGACTGGTGAACCTTGTGTATCTCACTTGTGGATGGCCACCCAGGAACAAAGATATTTGAGATGTCAAATGTTGAGAAGCTTCAAGTGCAACCACATGGCATTATGGGCTCTGCCTGGATCATATAGGCTGCAAGAACTTAGCCAAATGGAAAGTTGGTGGTAGGGGAATGATAGGTTGGAACGCGTCCATTCTGGTCTAAGGGAAGGCTTCTGAAAGATCTTGTCTTGGGAAACCAAGTCTTGTGGGGAAAGTGCACCACCTCTGCAGATGAAAAAATCTAAGTACTTAGACATGTCCCTGGAAAAGGACAACTTGAGCATCAAGACATGGAAGCTATCAAGAATCTCATCATCCAAATTTCTAAGTTAAAAACTTGTGGTTGAACAAGGGTTTAAGGTTCACCAATTACTATTGGTGGTTCCTTGGGTGATATTTTTTGTCAAGCAAAAACTTAGTGTTTTTCAAATGATAAGGAAAATCTATTTTTAGCAAAGCAAGCCTAAGCTCCACTTAGCCAAATGCATATAGATGATAGACTCCACTATACTACCATAGTATCACTTGCCAATAAAATTCAAATGTATTGACCTTTGTGGCTGTAACTTATTATGTTGCAGGTTTGTTTGATGTTAGATAAGTTTATTGATTAGGATTACAAGTCTACAACCAACATGTCTGCCTGTGGCACTTTGAAGATGAAGGACCCCATGCTATTCTTATATTCTGCTGCATTGTAATGAGATAGCCAAATGAGCTATGTAAGATGTAATAAATTATGTTATTCCTGGTTATAAAGTTGTATTATGACCTTTGTTTCTTCATATTACATCTTAACTGTGGATGCTAGCTATTGATCCAGGGACTAGCATTGTAAACACAGGGATCTCTACCTTATTAAAGGTTGGGAACCTTACAATAACAAGAAAGGGTACTTGCCCATGTTGCCCAATACGACCTTGAGTAAAACTCAAAGTCCTGCAACGGCAGAAGATAGATAAATGATGAGTAAGACTCCCTATGCCTCAGCCATAGGATCTCTTATGTATGCCATGCTATGTAGTAGACCCGACATTGCATATGCTGTTAGTTTGACTAGCAGATATCAAAGTGATCCAGGAGTGGATCATTGGACAACGGTCAAAAACATCCTTAAGTACTTGAGAAGAACTAAGGATATGGTTCTTTCTTATGGAGGTGATGAACAACTCGTTGTTAATGGTTACACCGATGCTAGTTGGAACACCGATCCGGATGATTCGAAATATCAATCTGGATATGTATTTACTTTGAATGGTGCAGCAGTTAGCTGGAGGAGTGCAAAGAAAAGCGTTGTGGCGAGATATTCAACTGAATCGGAATACATAGCTGCTTTGGAGGCTTCACAAGAGGCGATATGGATGAAGGAGTTCATTACAGAGCTCGATGTGGTTCCAAGTGCGCTGGACCCAATGTCTATCTACTGTGATAACATGGGCGCCATAGCCAATGCGCAAGAACCAAGGTCACACAAGAAGATGAATCACATCAAGCTACGTTTTCACGCTATTCGAGAGCATGTCCAAGATGGTGACATAAAGATTTGCAAAGTACACAAAGATCTGAATGTGGCGGATCCGTTGACTAAACCTCTCCCGAGGGCAAAACATGACTAGCACCAAACCGCCATGGGTGTTCGGTATATTACCATGTAATCTAGATTAGTTGACTCTAGTGCAAGTGGGAGACTGTTGGAGATATGCCCTAGAGGAAATAATAAAAGTGGTTATTATTATATCTTTGTGTTTATGATAAATGTTTACATTCATGCTATAACAGTATTAAACCGGAAACATTAATACTTGTGTGATTTGTAAACTAAATTAGAGTCCCTAGTAAAGCCTCTTTGTAATACTAGCTTGTTGGTTAATAGATGATCGTGGTTTCTCGATCATGAACATTGAGATGTTGTTAACAACAAGATCATATCATTAGGAGAATGGTATGATGGACATACTCCTATAGATAAGCATAGCATTAAGATCAAGTCATTTCAATAGTTCATTTGCTATAAGCTTTCTGATACATAGTAACCTAATTCCTTCGACCATGAGATCATGCTAATCACCATCAACGAAAGGATGCTTTGATGAAATCAAACACCACACCGTAACTGGGTGGCTATAAAGGTGGCATTGAGTGTTCGGAAAGTATGTGTTGAGGCACATGGATCAAGAGTGGGATTCATCCATCCATATGACGGATAGATATACTCTGGGCCCTCTCGGTGGAATGTCATCCAATTGTCTTGCAAGCATGTGACTGGATCACAAGGGATCACATATCAAGAGAACGAGAAAAGAGTACTTACCGGTAACGAGGTTGAACTAGGTGTGCAGAGATACCGACGATCAAAACCTCGGATAAGTAAACTATCGCGAGACAAAGGGAAATTGGTATCGTATGTAAGTGGTTCATTCGATCGCAAATTAATTGTTGAAATAAGTGGGGGCCATATGTATTTCCAGATTCCTCTATTGGTTATTGATCGAACAAGTGTCTCGGTCATGTCCGCATAATTCACGAACCGTAGGGAGACACACTTAAGGATTCGATGTTGTTTAGTAGATATGGAATGTTAGTAGGGATACCGAATGTTTTTTGGAGTCTCTGATGGGATCCGGAATATCACAAGGAGATCCGGAATGGTCCGGAGAATAATATTCATATAAGGAAAGTCCGATTCCGGAGTTCGGGAAAGATTTCGATGTTTTCATCGGAGAGGTTCTAGAAGGGTCTAGAAAGTTCACCGGACCGGAAGGGGAATGGACCATGAATGTGTCATGGATAAGTGGAATAATTGGATCATATCCTAGGTCACTTGGTTTGGGAATTTGCAAGAGAGAATTAAAGCTCTAAATTGAAACTCAAACGGGAAGTTTGAAAAGTCAAACAGGAACAATGGTTTCCTAGTAGAAGAAGGAAAGAGTCCTTCTCTCAATCCAACTTGGGTTTGGGTTTGGATTTAAACCCAACCCTCCCAAGGCTGCCCCCCTCTTATAATAGAGGGGGAGGGCTTCCCCAAAAGCCAAGCCCTAGCCCTCCCACACCCGCGCCGCTGTCGCCGCCTTGCACCGCTGCCGGCCCGTCACCGTCGCCCTAGACGCCGCCGACACCTCCTCCTCCTCCTCCTCCCGGTCTTCTAAACCCTAGATCACTAGGAAACCCTAGATCCACCATAACTCGCACCGGCTTAGGCGAAGCCCTGCGGGATCTTCCCTCTACTTCCGACACCACACCGCTGCCATCACGGAATCGCGAGGAGAACTACAACCTCCGCTGCTGGAACAAGAGAGAGGAAGGTCTTCATCGAGTACAACGGTGACCGATCATGAAGCGCCGGAACGCAGCGCCGGAAGGATCGTCTACGCGATCTTGAGATCGGCAAGTGTACGACTACATCACCCACGAGAATCTGCTCTCGTTAACCGCTTTGGAATCTTCAAGGGTGAGTGCTTCTATCGACTCGTTGCTATAATCAAGTAGATAGATCTTGGCTTGTTTGTGTGCATGCGGTAGAATTTTTTTTCCATGCTATGATGCCCTACAGTGGTATCAGATCCGTGTCTATATGTAGATCTGTTGCACGAGTAGAACATAATGGTCATTGTGGGCGGTGGTGCTTTTATTATCAATTGCTTTTTGTGTACTTTGAATCTTGCGGTATGATGGGATGAAGCGGCCCGGGCTAACCTTACATGACATCGTTCATGAGACTTGCTCCACGCTTGACATGTAACTTGTATTGCATAAGTGGCTTTGCGGGTGTCTGTCTCTCCCATCATAGTATAGATTTAATTTACAATGGGCACTTGATAGTTCAAACATCAACATTGTGGTTCTTGTTCGTAAGTTAGAACGACACTTATTGAAATCCCCAAACCACGTAAAATATGCAAAGAAAATTAGAGGCGTCTAACTTTGTTTTGCAGGGGTGTGATGTGATGTGATATGGCCATGATTGTGATTATATATGATGTATGCAATGTTCCTTATTGTAAGTCGGCAACCGGGAGGAGCCGTATGGTTGTCTTTTAATTCCTGTAAGACCTTCGTGTCTATTCAAAGTAGTTGTAATAGTTGATTCTGGTGGACGACAACCATGAAGCGGCGCCATTGACCTTGACGCCATACCGGTGATGATGGAGATCATGTTCGTGCTTGAATATGGAGATCGGAAGCACAAGAAGAAAGGCCATATCATATCACATATTATGAATTTCATGTGATGTTAATCCTTTTATGCATCTTGTATTTCTTAGTTTGCGACGATAGTATTATAAGATAATCCCTCAAGCACAAAAATTTGAAGTTATATAGTGTTCATCCTTATTAAGCACCGTTGCTAAAGCTCGTTGTTTCGAAGCATCACGTGATGATCGGGTGTGTTAGATTCTGCGAGTGTATACAACGTGAGCAAGCCAGATTTGCTCATGCGGAAGCTAAGGTTTGATCTTGACGAGCCTAGCATGTACATACATGGTCTCGGAACACGGATCACTGAAAGGTACATCATGAGTCATATAGTAGATATGATGAACATGTTGATTGTTCGCCATTGAAGCTACACCAACTCTCGTGATGATCGGTTTTGATGTGGTGGATTTGGTTCATGTGATCACTAAAGCAATGTGAGGGATATTTTTTTGAGTGGGAGTTCACCTAGATTAATTTAACTCTTAATGAGAATTCAATTTGTCATAAACTTAGTCTAAACTATTGCAAATATGTTCAAGGATCAATGGCGGCACCTACCATCAATTTTAATGCGTTCCTAGAGAAAGAAAAGTTGAAAAAACAATGGAAGCAACTTCGCGGATTGGTTCCGCAATTTGAGGATTGTCCTCAATGCTGGTAATTTGACCTATGTGCTGGATGCACCGCTGGGTGACCCGCCTGCAGTTGATTCTACCATGAGGTAAAGAATGTTTTCCTCGCTCGGAAGAATCAGTACTCCACAATTCAGTGTGCTATCTTGTATGGTTTGGAATCGGAGCTTTAGAAAAGGTTTGAGAACCATGACCCACATGATATTGTCCGGGAACTCAAAATGATATTTGAGGCTCACGCGGCAGTTGAGAGTTATGAGGCTCCTGAAAAGTTCTTTAACTGCAAGATGGAGGAGGGTAGCTCCGTCAGTGAGCACGTGCTTAAGATATCTGGGAACTCAAGCAAGCTTCAAAGCTTAGGTATAGTGATTCCTAATGCTTTGGGGATTCACCGTGTCCTCCAATCACTACAACCAAGTTACATGAACTTTGTGATGAACTACAATATGCAAAACATGGACAAGTCATTGACTGAACTCTTCTCCATGTTAAAGTCTGCGAAAGTGGAGATCAAGAAAGAGCACCAAGTATTGATGGTCAATAAGACCACCAAATTCAAGAAGCAAGGCAAGTCTAAGATAAAAGGAAACTTCAAGAAGGGAGGTAAGAAAGTTACCGCGCCGGCGAAGAAGACCAAGGATGGGCCTAAGCCTGATACTGAGTGCTTTTACTGCAAGGGAGAAGGTCACTGGAAGCGGAATTTCCCAAAGTACTTGGCGGATTTGAAGAACAACAACATAAAGAAGAAAGGTATATCCGATATACATGTTATTGATGTGTATCTCACTAGTACTCGTAGTAGTGCCTGGGTATTTGTTACTGGTTCGGTTGCTCATATTTGTAACTTGAAACAGGTGCTGCAGAATAGACGGAAGCTTGCGAAGAACAAGGTGACGATGCGCATTGGAAATGGATCAAAGGTTGATGTGATCGCAGTCGGCACACTACCTCTTCATCTACCATCGAGATTAGTTTTATACTAAAATAATTTTTATTTGGTGCCTGCATTTAGCATGAACATTATATCTAGATCATGTTTATTGCGATACGGTTACTTGTTTAAGTTCGAGAATAATGGTTGTTCGATTTATATGAGTAATATGTTTTATGCACATGCACCTTTGCTAGATGGTCTATTCTTATTGAATCTCGATTGTGGAAATACACACATTAATAACATTGAAGCTAAACGTTTGAGATTGAGCGATAACTTGACCTATATGTGGCACTGTCGTCTTGCTCATATTGGAGTGAAGCGTATGAAGAAACTCCATTCCGATGGACTTATTGAATCACTTGATTTCGAATCACTTGAAAGATGTTAAGCATGTCTGATGGGTAAAATGACTAAGCCTCCATTTTCTGGTATGATGGAGTGAGCTACGGACTTATTGGAAATCATACATATCGATGTATGTGGCCCAATTAGTGTATCATCGCGCGGTGGTTATCGTTATGTTCTTACCTTCACGGATGACTTGAGTAGATATGGGTATATCCATTTCATGAAACATAAGTCCGAAACTTTCGAGAAGTTTAAGGAATTTCAAAGTGATGTAGAGAATCAACGTAACAAGAAGATTAAATTTCTAAGATCTGATCACAGAGGTGAATATCTAAGTTACGAGTTTGGCGAGCATTTGAAAAAATGCGGAATACTTTCACAGTTGACACCGTCGGGAACACCATAGTGTAATGGTGTGTCCGAACGTCGTAACCGAACTCTCTTAGATATGGTTCGTTCTATGATGTCACTTACAGATTTACCGCTATCATTTTGGGGTTATGCATTAGAAACAACCGCATTCACTTTAAATAGGGCACCATCTGAATCCGTTGAAACGACAACGTATGAATTATGGTTTGGGAAGAAACCTAAATTGTCATTCCTTAAAGTTTAGGGTTGCGAAGCTTATGTAAAGAAGTTATAGCCCGACAAGCTTGAACCCAAAGCGGAAAAATGCGTCTTCATAGGATACCTGAAGGAAACTATTGGGTATACCTTCTATCATAGATCCGAGGGCAAGATCTTCGTGCCAAGAATGGATCCTTTCTAGAGATGGAGTTTCTCTCGAAAGAAGTGACTGGAAGGGAAGTAGAACTCGACGAGGTTGTTGAACCTTCTCTCGAACTTGCGAGTAGCACATCACCGGAAGTAGTTCCTCTAGCGCCTACACCAATAAGAGAGGAAGCTAATTATGTTGATCATGAAACTTCGGTTGAAGTTACTACGGAACCTCACAGGTCAACGAGAACTCATACCACTCCTGATTGGTATGATCCCGTTATGAGTGTCATGTTGGTGGACAACACCGATGACCCTGCGACATATGAGGAAGCGATGATGAGCCCAGATTCTAATAAATGGCAAGAGGCCATGAGATCTGAGATTGGATCCATGTACGAAAACCAAGTATGGACTTTGGTGGACTTACCGGATGGCAAGAAGGCTGTCGAGAACAAATGGATTTACAAGAAGAAAACAAATGCTGATGGTAATGTTACCGTCTATAAAGCTCGACTTGTCGCAAAAGGGTTTTGCCAAATTCAAGGAGTTGACTACGATGAGACTTTCTCACCAGTAGCAAAGCTAAAGTCTGTGAGGATTATGTTAGCAATCGCTGCATATTATGATTATGAGATATGGCAGATGGATGTCAAAATGGCGTTCCTCAATGGAGACATTGATGAAGAGTTGTATAGGATGCAACCCAAATGTTTTGTCGATCCTAAAGATGATAACAAGGTATGCAAACTTCAACGGTCCATATATGGATTGAAGCAAGCATCCCAAAGTTGTAATCAACGTTTTGATAAGGTAATCAAAAGCTTTGGTTTTATACAAACTTATGGAGAAGCTTGTATTTACAAGAAAGTGAGTGGGAGCTCTGTAGCATTCTTAGTACTAAATGTAGATGCCATATTGTTGATTAGGAATGATGTAGACCTTCTTAATAGTGTCAAGGATTATTAGAATAATAGTTTTTCAATGAAAGATCTTGGCGAAGCAGCTTACATATTAGGCATAAAGATTTATAGAGATAGATCGAGATGCCTAATTTCATTGTCACAGAGTACATATTTGGACAAAGTTCTAAAGAGGTTTGGAATGGAAGATAGCAAGAAAGGGTTCTTGCCCATGTTGCCCAATCGACCTTGAGTAAAACTCAAAGTCCTGCAACGGCAGAAGATAGAGAAAGGATGAGTAAGACTCCCTATGCCTCAGCCATAGGATCTCTTATGTATGCCATGCTATGTACTTGTAACACCCTCAGAATCGGCCCTATGCAAGTTTGAGCGAAACCCGCCAAACCCGCATAGAAACGATTCAAAGGTGCCCACCAGGCACTTTCGTGCGGGTGGAAAACGAAGTAATAACATTACACAACAGTCCTCGATGGGACCCACAGAACAGATATATATACAGCAGCGACTCAAAGAGTCAAGAATACATATATACAATACAAGATCCAAATCACCTATAAAACGATACAGCGTCCGACTACGGACAAGATGCAAATGGGCTAAGAGCCCTGAAGAATAACCAATGGCGTCCATAACCCTGCCCAGGCCAAGCCGGAAGGGTAACCCTGCTAACGACGTCGACCTCAAAACCTGCTTAAACAAAAGGGGTGCCGACAAAGGGCAAAGGAAAAGAGGAGGCCAAGATCGAGGCCAGACACGGCGAGGCTAGAATTCGGTCCTCGCCACATCGGTATGGTGGATCAAGCGGCAGCATGCACTAAACAACCTATAGAGACTCGGTATAACTGTCGGCTACCAGAGGGGGATAATAAAGACCTATGCGGAACCAACCTGATTCTATCATCAGACAAACCCATCCTGGTGTTTCCCCCTCGAGACCAAACGAGGAAGTCAACCGAGGAACTCACACCGTTGGCAGTTTTATTTATTCAGTTATCGTTGCAACAATTACTAGTCAGGTATAGATAATCATCCTGATAAAATAAGCAGTGGGCACTTTTATTTAACCATTCCATTGTAGTTGCGATTTACTAGTCGATACAATTAGCATGAGATAACCCAAAACCCAAAGCTTGTTGGTACTCTTATTTAGCCATTCCGTTGTAGTTGCAATACTTACTAGTCAGATACAATTGTCGCAAGCGACAAACCAAACAAGCAATTGTTGGCAGTTTTATTTAGCCATTCCATTATAGTGAAGCTTATTACTAGTCATTATAAAGTCAAATTTATAGCACTACTTTAGTTATAGTTGTCTATGATCGAGATACTGTGCTCCAAGTCGTCCATAACCGCGGACACGGCTTTCAGAAAGTTTTACCCTGCAGGGGTGCACAAATAGCAACACACACTCAATCAACCTCGGAAAAACCAAATCAAAACCCAACGAGGCCTTCACGACAAAGCAATCACAGGATTATGAAATATTTCAGGGGGCCACCCCATTGAGTAGACCCGCAACGAAGTTAGCTGACTCCGAGACGGACTCAAGGTTTGCGTCAATGGTCAGAACGATCGGGAACCCAAACTGGGCTTGTCGATACCGCGAAAACACTCCGCTTACCTAAATAAGACAGCAGTGCTCCTCGCACAATCGTAAATAAAGCAGTAGCATGGCATAAGTACAGGATAGTAAATAAAACCTCAAACTAGTTTGTGGCCCCAAGAAATAAGACCAATCAAGCTCGCTCGAGGGGTCCCATAATCCTCCGGATGTGGATAGCGAATATTCAAGGAACAGGTATCAAGTACTCGGGGTCCTACGGGACACAAGTGGACGGTTAACAACCAAATAACATCTATTCCCCACCTGTGCCTCTGCTTACCTACTTCAATTTTAGTTGTTAAACAGTAATTAAAGTTATGATCATCTCCAACCATAAACACACGGCAAATACTCCAACAACTGTGGCAATTAGCGACACGCAACAACACTTGAGCAAGCGACTACGACGCGCAGGTCCAACTATCTACCAAACAACAGGTAATAGGATGTGTCCACGGCAATATAAGGCTGCAAGGGATATCACGGGTACGAAAACTAGAGCATCGCAACACAGATAGCAATAGATCAACAGGAGGGAATAAATACTATAAAAGTAAGCTAGGTAGAAAGGGGAAGATGCTCGCCTGAAAAACATTGCCGAAGGTTCATCCGAAGATCGGGGCGAAGCTCACATCAACTCAACGGCCTTATCCGCGAAGAAGCAAAACACTAGAAGAAACACCGGATGCAATATTTAATACTACGGCAAAAGATCGGGCATGATGCATGTATGATGTATGACATGGCAAAGATGCGATGCAATTAGGCAATATTAAGCGGAACCGGGGGTCCCGATAATTAATTAAACGGTTCAAGTTATTTATCTACCCCGCAAATTAAATGTTGTAATAACAGGGCAAGATAAGTTACCGGTTCGCTACACAAATTTAAATGAGGCCAATATGAGACTAGATTTGCCCGCATATGGACCCCATATTTAATTATATGGTGAATCGGCATAGTGCCCCCAAACCACATAACAAGTATGCATGCATGACAATTTAATATGCAAAAATTTATAATTATGGCATTTATAAAATAGGGGCTCGGATCAGGGTCACACATTAGGGTTCGACGATCTTGGGGGTCCGAGGGGTTCGGGGTTCGACAGGGGCTCAGGGTTCGACGGAAACGTTCTCGGACTCCGGTATTTAGGTTCTTCGGATTGGGGGAAGTAGATCTTATCGCACGAGCGTCAATGCTTCCGGGAAGGAGAACTTGTCGTGACGTGCCGGAGATCTTGGTTCCAAGCGGTCGATCTTGTCACCGAGAAGATCTTGCCGGGTCCGCGGTCGTCGGGTCGTGTCGTTCTACGGCGGAGATCTTGGTGTTCTGGGTCTCGACGTCTTGGGATCCGAAAGGAAGTACTTGACGTGCCGGAATGAAGAACTTCGCGTTTTGGTGGCTTGGCGGTCTTCTGGTTCGGGTTTTGGCGTTCGAGGAAGTACTTGGCGTTCCGGGTCGGTCTTCAGGGTCTCGGCGACCGGATCCTTGAAGGAGGACTACTGGTCTTCGGGTCCGCCCTCCGGTTCCGGGGTCGGGGTTCGGGGCCTTGGCGTCCGCGTCCTTCGAGGCCATGTTGTGGTACTTGTCATCCATGATGAAGGTCTTGTCGGTGGTTCGTCAAGTGCTACCGGTCTTGGTCCTTTGCGAAGAACTTGTCGACGAGATAAGGGCCCGAGACGGACTTGGTGGTTCACATCTTCAGCAACAGACACCAGAACAGCTGCAAAACCAGCGGCACCCGAGCCTGCAGGCAGAGGCGTCGATGTCGCTGCAGGGCCCGCTCGCGTCGGCTCGGGAGATGGTTCAGCGGAGGAGATTCTCATGCTCGAGGAGGAGGGGACGGCCCTGGCGTCGCTGGACAGAGAGAGGCCATGGCGCGGGGCCGGGCTTGCGGGGCGGGGTGGAGGAGGCTGCGGGGGCACTGCGGGCGGACAGACGGGAGAACGGGGAGGCGCCGGAGCAAGGGGAGGCCAACGGAGGCGAGGGCGTCCGCACGAGGCACGGCGGCGGCGGACGCTCGCGGAGAGGGGGGGTGTCCGGTGGAAACGGCGAGCCGGCGAGCTCGGCTCCATGAACGACGCAGCCTTGAGAGGAGAGGAGGCGGACGCGGCCGGAGGCGCGCCGCTGGCGCCGGGCACGAGAGGACGGAGAGGTGGTGAGAGGATGCCGCGGACGAGGCGGTTCAGCTCCCCGCAGAGAGAGCGACGAGCGACGGCGGCCTCTGGCCGGCGGAAGGGACGGGCCAGGTCGGGCGAGGCGAGGCGAGGTCGAGGCGGGTGGGGCACGACGGGCCGGGAGAGGAGACCGCGAGGCGGCAGAGGGAGGCCATGTGATGGAGGCGCCGGAGGAGGCAGTGGCGGAGGCCGAGGAGGAAGAAGGAGAGAGGCGGTCGCAGGAGGAGGACGCGTCTTGGGGAGGAGCGTGGGGAGGCGCGTGGAAGTGGGGTCGGGTGGGGCCGAGCAGAGGCGGGCCGTGGGCAGGTTGGTGGTGGAGGAGTGGGACTGGGGTGGGCCCGTGGGTGGGACCCATGTCGGGGAGTGGGGGGTTGGTGTGGTGTGCCGAGTGTGTGTGTGTGGTGTGCAAGAGAGAGGGGGTAGGTGGGGCTGTGTGAGAAAGAGAGAGAGGGGGGAAAAGTCTGGGATTGATGAGGTGGCGAGGTGGGTGGGGATTGGGTCCAGGGGTGAGGTGGCGAGCTGCGGTTGGTGGGTAGAATAGGATTTGGTGGGAATAGATTTAGAGTTTGGGTGGACCGTTTGTAGGTAGTCTGGACCGATTGGGCCTCTGTCCTGACCGGTCGGACTGCCTCTCCGGACAAAAGATTTTTAATGCTTTAATTTTATTTGTAAAACATTTTTGTAAATACTTTTTAGACAAATAAAAGATCTGAACAGACCGATGATTTAATTTGAAATAAAGACGGGGTTATTTAGAAAATAAAACTAGGCGTTTCGAAATAGTTTCAGACAAACAATGCATGATGATGACGATGCAATGCACAAAAACAACGCGATTTTCTAGTAGTGGTTTTGCGGGATGCCACAGTACTAGACCTTACATTGCATATGCTGTTAGTTTGACTAGCAGATATCAAAGTGATCTAGGAGTGGATCATTGGACAACGGTCAAAAACATCCTTAAGTACTTGAGAAGAACTAAGGATATGGTTCTTTCTTATGGAGGTGATGAACAACTCGTTGTTAATGGTTACACCGATGCTAGATGGATCACCGATCCGGATGATTCTAAATCTCAATCTGGATACGTATTTACTTTGAATGGTGCAGCAGTTAGCTGGAGGAGTGCAAAGCAACGTGTGGCGAGATGTTCAACTGAATCGGAATACATAGCTGCTTCAGAGGCTTCACAAGAGGCGATATGGATGAAGGAGTTCATTACAGAGCTCGGTGTGGTTCCAAGTGTGCTGGACCCAATGTCTATCTACTGTGATAACATGGGCGCCATAGCCAATGCGCAAGAACCAAGGTCACACAAGAAGTCAAGCACATCAAGCTACGTTTTCACGCTATTTGAGAGCATGTCCAAGATGGTGACATAAAGATTTGCAAAGTACACACAGATCTGAATGTGGCGGATCCGTTGACTAAACCTCTCCCGAGGGCAAAACATGACCAGCACCAAACCGCCATGGGTGTTCGGTATATTACCATGTAATCTAGATTAGTTGACTCTAGTGCAAGTGGGACAATGTGTAACACCCTCAGAATCGGGCCTATGCAAGTTTGAGCAAAATTCGCCAAACCCGCATAGAAGCGATTCAAAGGTGCCCACCAGGCACTTTCGTGCGGGTGGAAAGCAAAGTAATAACATTGCACAACAGTCCTCGATGGGACCCACAGAATAGATATATACAACAGCGACTCAAAGAGTCAAGAATACAGATATAATATACAAAGATCCAAATCACCTTGAAAAAGATAGAGCGTCCGACTACGGGCAAGATGCAAATGGGGCTAAGAGCCCTGAAGAATAACCAATGGCGTCCATAACTGCCAGCAAGCGGAAGGGTAACCCTGCTAACGGCGTCGATCTCAAAACCTGCTTAAACAAAAGGGGCGCCGACAAAGGGCAAAGGAAAAAGAAAGGAGCGTCAGTACTGAGGCCAGTACACGGCGAGGCTAGAATTCGGCGGTCCTCGCCTACATAGGTATGGTGGACTGAGCGGCAGCGGCAGCATGCACTAAACAACCTATAGAGACTCGATACAACTGGCGGTTATCAGAGAGGGTAAGAATGACCTATTCGGATCCAACCTGAAACTAACACCAAAAAAACCCATCCTGGTGTTTCCCCCTCGCGACCAAACGAGGAAGTCAACCGAGGAACTCACACCGTTGGCAGTGTTACTTATTCAGTTATCGTTGCAGCAATTACTAGTCAGGTTTAGTTAGTCGTCCTGATAAATAAGCAGTGGGCACTTTTAGTTAATCATTCCGTTGTAGTTGCAACAATTACTAATCAGATACAGATAGCATGAGATAAACCCCAAAACCCAGCAGTTGTTGGTACTTTTATTCAGCCATTTCGTTGTAGTTGCAATACTTACTAGTCAGGTACAATGGTCGCAAGCGACAACCAAACAAGCAATTGTGGGCAGTATTAATTAGCCATTCCATTATAGTGAAGCTGATTACTAGTCATTATAAGTCAAATTTATAGCAGTAAACTTTAGTTATGCTTGTCTATGATCGAGATCATCGTGCTCCAAGTCGTCCATATCCATGGACACGGCTTTCGGAAAGTTTTACCCGCCGGGTGCACCAATAGCAACACACGCCGATCAACCTCGGAAAACCAAATCAAAACCCAACGAGGCTTTCACGAACAATCACAGGATTCAGAAATATTTCAGGGGCCACCTTGTAGTACACCAAGAACGAAGCAAGCTTGAGACGGACCCAAGGTTTGTGGGGTCATGGAACGACAGATCCCCAAACGGGACTCGATACCACGTAAACGGGTCACAATTCCTAACAATACAAGGTGCTCGCACAATTTAAATACGAAAGTAGCATGGCATAAGTACAGATCGTAAATAAAACCTCAAACTAGTTTGTGGCCCCAAGAAATAAGACGAATCAAGCTCGCTCAGGGGTCCCATATACCTCCCGGATGTGGATAGCGATAAATCAAGGAACAGTATCAAGTACTCGGGGTCTTACGGGACACAAGTGGGCGTCGAAACCAAATATTATCTATCACCCACCGATGCCTCTGCTTATTCAATTTTAGTTGTTAAACAGAAATTAAAGTGACGATAAGTAAAACTAGAATCATCTCCAACATCATCATGCGGCGATACATCGAATCGTGGCACCGAACGACCATAACAAAGACTTGAGCAAGCGACTACGACGCTGCAAGTCCAACTATCTACCAAACAACGGTAATAGGATGTGTCCAAGGCAATATAAGGCTGCAAGGTATATCACGTACGAAAACTAAAGCATCGCAACACAGATAGCAATAGATCAACAGGAGGGAATAAAGACTATAAAAGTAAGATAGGTAGAAAGGGGAGATGCTCGCCTGAAAACATTGCCGAAGGTTCAACCCGAAGGTCGGGGCGAAGCTCACATCAACTCAACGGCCTTATCCGCGAAGAAGCAAAACACTAGAAGAAACACCGGATGCACTATTTAATACTACGGCAAAAGATCGGCATGATGCATGTATGAGGTATGGCATGGCAAAGGTGCAATGCAATTAGGTCAAGATTAAGCGGAAATAGGGGACCCGACAATTAGTTAGATGGTTCAGTTGTTTAGCTACCCCGCAATTTAAATGTTGTTTAATATGGCCAAAATATGGTACCGGTTCGCTACATCAATTTAAATGAGGCCCAGATAAGGCTAGATTTGCCCGCATATGGGCCCCATATTTAATTATTAAGTGAATCGGCATAAGGCCCCCAAACCACAGGCAAGGATGCATGCATGAACAATTTAATATGCGACAAGTTGTTATTATCTTATAAAATAGGGTTCTCGGATAAGGGTCACACTTTAGGGTTCTCGACGATCTTGGGGGTTCCGGGGTTCGGGGTCCGGGGGTTCGACGAGGTTCGGCTCGACGGAAGCGTTCTCGGATATCGGGGGTAGTTCTTGGCATTCCGGGAAGCCGGTCTTGGTTCGGCGTCGGGGCGCATCGGATTCTTCCGGGTCGAGGTCGTCCTTGTCGCATGCGGATCTTGTCGCATTCGCGGTCCTCGGGACATGTTGACGATCATGGCGTTCTGAAAGAAGTACTCGGCGTTTCGTGATGATCTTGTTGATTCCATGGCGGAGGCCTTGGCGCTTCGGATCGGGGCATCGGAGTCTTGGGGTTCCACCTTGATTATCGGGGACGAACTTGGGACTCGACGCCGGGGTCTCCAGGGTTCCCTGTCGGAGATTCTTCGGACACCTTCGGCTTGGTACGGTCTTGGCGTCTCGCGCCCGTGGTCTTGTGGGGTCCTTCGGTCTCGGGGCGTCGGGGTACTCGAGTCCGCGGGATGATCTTGTCGTACCGTGAAGTAGAGCTTGCATCGATTCGTCGATCTTGTTGTTCCACGTTGACGATCTTGGGGTCCAAATATAAAGGAGGCGGTCTTCGGATCCGTGACGGCATTCATCGAGCTCTAACTTGATTGACGGTGGTGGTCTTACGTTGGCTTCAGAGGTCTCGGATGAAAACATCTATCGGCCGTCTTGGACTCGGCACCTCGTGGATTCGTCGGTACCATGGATGAGGCAGAGGCGAGCTTGGCCACAGGAGGACAGAGGCGCAGGTCACGCGTCCTCAAGGCGAGGGAACCGGCGAGAGGCGAGCGAGGGGTGGACGGAGGAGGGCGACCACGCAGAGCCATCATGAGGCCAAGACGCCTTTGGGCGCGCAGCGCCTTGTGAGGCGGAGGCGCTGGGCGACGTGGCAGCGCGGCGGGGCCAGGTGAGGGAGGCGCGGAGCGGGCCCGGGCGGGCGGAGCCGGCACAGAGGGCGCGCCGAGGCGGCGGGGTCAGGCAGCTCGCTGGAGTGCGAGGCGGCGGGCAGGTGGTCCGGCGCGAGCTTGAGGGAAGAGGGGTCGACGGTGAGGCCGGTGGAGCGGGGCTCATGAGGTTGGCGGGCTTGAGCTCGGCGACGGGCCATGGAGCGGCCGGAGGAGGAGACGCGAGCAGGCGCAGCCGGGCGGGGAGGAGGAGAGGTGAGGCGAGGCGGCGAGGAAGGGGACCCGGACGGAGGAGAGGGGTGGTGGCGCTTGGAGGAGAAGAGGAAGGCCAGGCTCGCCGGCCGCTGCGGGACGCAGAGGGGCGAAAGGCCGGAGATGGGCGGCACGAGGAGAGGAGGGCGGCCGGGCGGTGGCGAGGCGAGGTCATGACGCGGGCCGGGCGCGGGCGCCGCCGGGAGAGGACGCCGGCGAGGGGAGGCGGGGTCGGCCGGAAACAGAGGGCGCGCACGGGGCGGGCGGCGCGCGGTGGAGGCGGACGCAGGCGGCGTGGTGGTCTGCGGAGGGGAGAGGCGAGGCTGCGCGGGTGCTGGTAGAAAGAAGGGGAGAGAGCGCGCCGGCGGGGAGCGTGCTGGGGGAAGAAGATGAGTGGTGAGAGGGAGATTGGGGGGACAGGCGGGGCCACGGGGTCCGCTGGAGGGATCCCGAGGGAGGGTTTTGTCGGGAGCGGCCGGGTGGTGTGGTTGGGCCCACGGGCGGGCGTGGCGTGTGCGAAAAGTGCCGTGTGTGGTGTGTGTGGAGAGAGAGGGGGTTTGGGTGATGTGGCAGATCTAGATTGGTTAGGGGGAAGGGTTAGGTGAGGTGGCAGGATACTATTGGAGGGAGTGAGGTGGAGGGATGGATTGGGTAGCTTTCTGGGTAGCTTTAGGAATTAAGGGGCAGACTAGTTGGACCGATTTAAAATCCTGGGGGTGGTCGTTCGGGTCGATCTGGCCCGTTCGACTGCCCCCACTAAAAATAAATATAATTTTTATTCGTTTTAAACGGGCCGTGTGCAAACCAATAGCAGCCAAAACAAAATATTCCGGGGACCCGGTTTTGATGTTTGAATAAAGAGGGGGCGTTTCGGAAACAACACGGGCTTTGCAAACATAGTTTTATGCAAACAATGCATGATGATGACGATGCAATGCACAAATTCGACGCGATTTTCTAGTAATGGTTTTGCGGGATGCCACACAATGTTGGAGATATGCCCTAGAGGAAATAATAAAAGTGGTTATTATTATATCTTTGTGTTTATGATAAATGTTTACATTCATGCTATAACAGTATTAAACCGGAAACATTAATACTTGTGTGATTTCTAAACTAAATTAGAGTCCCTAGTAAAGCCTCTTTGTAATACTAGCTTGTTGGTTATTAGATGATCGTGGTTTCCCGATCATGAACATTGAGATGTTGTTAACAACAATATCATATCATTAGGAGAATGGTATGATGGACATACTCCTATAGATAAGCGTAGCATTAAGATCAAGTCATTTCAATAGTTCATTTGCTATAAGCTTTCTAATACATAGTAACCTAATTCCTTCGACCATGAGATCATGATAATCACCATCACCGAAAGGATGCTTTGATGACATCAAACACCACGCCGTAATTGGGTGGCTATAAAGGTGGCATTGAGTGTTCGAAAAGTATGTGTTGAGGCACATGGATCAAGAGTGGGATTTGTCCATCCATATGATAGATAAATATACTCTGGGCCCTCTCGGTGGAATGTCATCCAATTGTCTTGCAAGCATGTGACTAGCTCACAAGGGATCACATATCACGGAACTGAAAGTGTACTTATCGATAGAGGTTGAGCTAGGTATGCAGAGATACCGACGATCAAAACCTCGGATAAGTAAACTATCGCGAGACAAAGGGAAATTGGTATCGTATGTAAGTGGTTCATTCGATCGCAAAGTAATCATTGAAATATGTGGGATCCATATGAATTTCCAGATTCCTCTATTGATTATTGATCGGAGAAGTGTCTCGGTCATGTCCGCATAATTCACGAACCGTAGGGAGACACACTTAAGGATTCAATGTTGTTTAGTAGATATGGAATGTTAGTAGGGATACCGAGTGTTGTTCGGAGTCTCAGATGGGATCCAGAATATCACGAGGAGATCCGTAATGGTCCGGAGAATAAGATTCATATAAGGAAAGTCCGATTTCGGAGTTCGGGAAAGATTCGATATTTTCATTGGAGAGGTTCTAGAAGGGTCTAGAAGGTTCACCGGACCGGAAGGGGTATGGACCATGAATGTGTCATGGATAAGTAGAATTATTGGATCATATCCTAGGTCACTTGGTTTGGGCATTTGCAAGAGAGAATTAATGCTCTAAATTGAAAGTCAAACGGGAAGGGTGAAAAGTCAAACTGGAAGAATGGTTTCCTAGTGGAAGAAGGAAAGAGTCCTTCTCTCAATCCAACTTGGGTTTGGGTTTGGATTCAAACCTACCCCTCCCAAGGCTTCCCTCCTCTCATAAATAGGCAGGAGGCTGCCCCAAAAGCAAGCCCTAGCCTCCCACACCAGCCGCCGCCGCCTTGCCGCCATTGCCGCCGCTTGCGTTGTCGTCTTGCCGCCACCTTTGTGCGTCTTCGTAGCCGCTTGTGCCATCGCCGCCTTACCGGCCGTCGCCGTCGGCCTGAAACTCCTCCTCCTCCCGGTCTTCTAAACCCTAGATCACTGGGAAACCCTAGATCCACCATAACTCGCACAGGCTTAGGAGAAGCCCTGCGGGATCTTACCTCTACTTCCGACACCACACCGTCGTGTTGCCGGAATCATGAGGGGAGAACTACAACCTTCGCTGCATGCTGGAACAAGGGAGAGGAAGGTCTTAATCGAGTACCGAACGTGTGACCGACTGCGGAAGTGCTGCCGTAACACAACGCCGGAAGGATCGTCTACGCGATCTTGAGACCTGCAAGTGTACGACTACATCACCCACGAGAATCTGCTCTCGTTAACCGCTTTGGAATCTTCGAGGGTGAGTGCTTCTATCGACTCATTGCTACAATCTAGTAGATAAATCTTGGCTTGTTTGTGTGCATGTAGCAGATCCGTTGACTAAAACTCTCCCTAGAGAAAAACATGATCTACACCAAAACTCCATGGGTGTTAGATACATCACTATGTAACTAGATTATTGTCTCTAGTGCAAGTAGGAGACTGAAGGGAATATGCCCTGAGAGGCAATGATAAAGTGTTTATTATGTATATTCCAAGTATATGATAGATGTTTATTTTGAATGCTATAATTGTATTAATACGGAAATGTTAATACATGTGTGTTTAATAAACAAAGAGAAAGTTCCTAGTTATGCCTCTCTCATAAACTAGCTTGTTGATTAACAAGATGATCACAGTTTCCTGATCATAGACATTGGGTGTTGTTAATAACGAGATCACAACATGAGTGTAATGATGTGATGAACATTCATCCGAAGTATATCATTACGATCAAAGTCATTGAGTTTATATTGCTATAAACAACTTACGAAGTGATCCTAATCCTTAGACCATGAGATCATGCCAATCACTAACACCGGAAGAGTTTCTTGTTGACATCAAACGTCACAACTGGGTGATTATAAAGATGGCTTCAAAGCTACTAAAGTGTTATGCTGAGACTCATGGATCAAGATTGGAATTTGTTCATCCCGATGACGGATAGATATACTCTGGGCCCTCTCGGTGATATCACATTGGTTAGCTTGCAAGCAAGTGATTTGATCACTAGAATGTTATATCACGGGAACGAGAAAAGAGTGCATGTCAGTAAAGAGATCAAACTAGGTATGGAGATACCGATGCTCGAATCTCGGGCATGTAATATATCGTGAAACAAAGGTATTAAGATACGAGAGTAAAAGGTTCCGACGATCACAGGAAAGTCATCGTTGAATGTGTGGGAGTCAGTATGGATCTCCAGGTCCCGCTACTGATTATTGATCGGAGATGGGTCTCGATCATGCCCGCATTATTCACGAACCGTAGGGTGACACACTTAAGGGACACTGACATCCAGTTGGAGCAACCATTTCATGCCGGAAAGAATAAACAAGCGCAGGAATTTATTTCACTAGATACCGAAACAGGTTTTCGGGTGAAATTGCATAAAGTGTTTTTGCATGTGAAATAGAATTCTAGCAAGGGGTTATATGTGAATATTTGTCATTAAAGTAATTGAAAAAATACTGAATAAATAAAAAGAGTTTTATTTAATGAGAGTTTGCATTAAATTTGGTGGAAATTTAATAGCAAGTTTGAACGGGATTTTGAGTGGAGGGAATTTAAAGGAATTTTGTAAGTGGAGTGTCCACCCACATGAATGAGGGGAGGGCAAGGGGGCCGCCCCCATGCGCCGGCCACCCCCTCTGGGTTCCTTTATCTCCTATAAAAGTCACCCCTCCCTCTCTCTCTCACTCACACCTCCTTATGAAGGATATCTCTTCCCCTCTAGAATTTATCCCCCATGGTTTCGGACTAGCGAGATACATGTTCCCGGTGGCTATTCGGCAAGAAAGGGTTGTGCTTCCGCTGCATCGCTGGAGCAAGGAGGCGGAGGTTGCTAGGTGTCTTGTACGTGTGTGCTACTTTGCGGTGCTAGGACTTCCTCTCGATCTTGAGATCGGCAAGAGATCGTCTACATCAACCACGAGTTCAACTCGTTAAGCTTTGTCGGTCTTAAAGGGTATGTTCTCTACGGATATACATCCGCCCGTTGTTTGTATCTAGTAGATAGATCTTGGTACATAGTTCCCATCGTAGGAAATTTTTTGTTTTCTATGATGCGAACCCTTCAGTGGTATCAGAGCCAGATCTATGCTAGATGCTTTACACGGGTAGTACACATATGAGTATGTGGGCGATGATGATCATGTTTGTCAACACCCAGATTTTTAATCCCAGATGCCTGTTATGCCATATATCGCAATCCTAGGATTACCATTTTTGTGAGACATAACAGAATTGGATACCACATTACATCATCCATTACAAACCATACATAAGGTCTTACACAAATAAGGATCTCATGATCTAGTTCTTAATACAACTCAAGCAGCGGAATAACATAATAATAAAGGTAGCGTAGGCGAAGCTCCATCTTCGGGGTCACAGGCAATCTTGACGATGGAGATGATCCTAGTTGTCGTAACCTTCCTGGGTCCTTTGTCCTGGTACTCCTCTTCATAGTCTGGCCACGGGAATAGCCAGGGACAAAGCCATGAGTACTCTTTAAGTACTCGCAAACCAATACTAACAAGTGAAGGTGTTTTTCGTAATAGGACACTAAGCTCTAGGGTTGTTTTGCAAAAAGCCAGATTTACCTCTACTAAGTTCAGAAGCAAGAAAAGCTAGTTGAAATTTTATAACACCTAAGTGGGAACTTGTATTTCATATCACAACTCTGTTGTGGTCAAGTCAAATTCTCAATTCATGTCACAAGTCATTTGGAAAACATCTGACGGGGGAACAGTATGGCCAATCCAACTGTCCATAACCGCGGACGCGGCTCTTCGAATAGTTTGACACTCTGCAGAGATTGTACACTTTCACCACAACATTCGATACATCCGTCAGGAACAAATCCTGAATTCGCCATACTCAGTATGCGGATAATCAATCCTAACCTTTCAATTACACGCCCTAGTATAGGCATCTGTCCTGTGAGTTTGGCCTCCCAACCATGACCAACTGTCATCCTGGGTACTACACAGGTGGACAATCTTCACAAGGTAGCCTCAGCTCAAACCTTGGCCATGAGGGAACCCATACTAATGTATATAAGTTTCCAGTCAAGCCCTACCCAATTCTCGGGTATTGTGGTTGTACGGTAAAATTGGAATGGTATCGCATCCAGACAACCATCAGTTTTATAAAGGTCTAAGGCTCATGCCTCAACATTTTCATCATCAAAATCATCTGGTGTTCGGAAACACATGTCAAAACATTTCAGTAGAATGACTCATCATTCTAAGGTTTTCATAACCATTTTCACCAAGTATTCCCATCTAAAGTTAATCAAGTTTTATGCTTAGCACTAGCATCTACAAATGGGAGTGAGTACTAATGAGGGGTGGTAAACTAGTGAAGTTTAACAAAGTACAATCTCATGCCTTAGGATGACATCAAGATTATCTAGCTTAGGCCAAATTTAATGCTCTGTATGCAACCTTCAATTATCTTTCTAGTATCTACAATTTACTCAAGTAAACTCTAAGTAATAGCTTTGATAAAGAAATAAAGTAGAAAGCGTGTAAGTAAAACTAGGATTGGTTTATCAAGTGGGTATGATCACATATGCTTAAGGCATATAGTTGGCATGGTAACAAGCAAGTGTTTGCTTGCATAGGTAAAGTATCTTGCAAGTGTTAGCTTGCTCAATCAACTAGTAGTATTAGGCTTGCCTTGTGCAGAGCAGTGGTTGAAGTTCTCCTCGGCTTCTTCTTCGTAGTATCCTCCTTCCTCCTCATATCCTTGGTCGGTACTAGCGTCTATGAATAAATACGAGGTACACAATCATCAAACAATACTTAACTACTTTCAGTCATCACACAAAGGGGTACTATAGATGATCTAGCATCATCACTAACATTACAAGATTAAAGAATTTGTCTTATTTATTTTATTTTTAGAAAAGTAATTTCTACTCATTGAAAAACTACTTAAGATTTAATATTCTCCAACTCAAACATGGGATCATGTTGACACATGTCATCACCACATATTTCAGTACATGAGAATGTGATTTAAAGTGGTGTCACAATTTAATAAAGTCTAACCTTTTTATTTTAAATAATTAAAGTGACTAGAAATGCCTATGTGGCATTCTTTTATTACTTGAACATTATTTCTATAAGTAAACCCATATGTTTTTTATATATTCTGAAAGGTATGATCAAATTTGATTTTTGAGAGTTGGAATTAACTCAAAAGCTATTATGGTTGAAATTTGAAAAATGTTTGATTGCAGAAAAGCTTCTGACTTGTTATTTTTACCAAGGCTTGGATTAAGCATTTCAATATCTTTCTAACAAAATTGGTTTCATTCAATTTGGTTTACTGAATAGAGCTGGGTTGATTTTTGAAATTAGGTACAGAACTGAGTTTGAATATAAATAGAAAAAGCTAAATTCAAATGGCTGGGCTACGCGAGAAGGGTTATTGGGCCGGCCCAGTGTCACTCCTCAGCGTGCGGCGCAACTGACAGGGGGGTCTACTGGTCAGTGTCTCTTTAAACGCGAAGCGGTACGATGCTATGTGGTGCGTTGGATTAGAATGAAGATCAACGACTAAGGGTCGTCGTCGATGATGAACAAGTCACCGGCGAGCTCGAACCCTAGCAGATCAAAAGGGGCATAGGGGCATACTGGCGCTCGATGTGAAAGGCGGGCAAATGAAAGTCGACATCGGCGAACTCGGGGTGGTCATGAAGCTCGAGGTGGACGAAATCAATGGCTCCTCTTCTCCTCTGCAGCGCGAGCTCCGCCAAATTTCTCGGCGTCTGTTGCTCTCCTTGCTCCAGCTAAGGGGTGGAACAATCAGTGAGGTGAGGGAAGTAAAATGGTGTGCTTCAATCGGCTGGGGGTCGCCTCCTTTTATAGGCCCGATGGTGAGACCGAGAGGGATGGGAAGGCGACAGTGGCGACACGGCTACGGGCGGCTAGAGGCATGTCCGTGGTTGGCGATCGACGGACGGTCTCCTGGCGATGCTCTATGGTTTAAATTCGTGTGTAGGGGCGGTGGAAAACGGTCGGGAATGTGCGGTGCTCTGCGAGGCAGAGGCGACGAACTCTGCGGCGAGCGGTGGCTACGGGGTACGGGCGGTGAAGCGAGCATGTCTGGTGGTCTCCTGGGACGGTGGGGTGCATGCTGGCGGGCGGCGAGGGCTCGAGGTGGTCGGGTTGCATGGGAACGACGCGTGCTCTGCCGTGCGCGTCGGGATGGTCGACAGCGGCGCGGGCGCGGCATTCCTGGCGGTTCTGGTCGCTGTCTTTGAGCTAGGGCTGGTAAAGAGGGGGTGGTGAGACATGGGCTGCATGCTAGACAAAGTTGACACGACTAGTTCTTCTCCTAGCTTGTTGTCCACACTGGGGTGACATGGGTGCTCTCGGCCTGTTAACCATTGATGACATTGGCGAGCTTACAGTGGTGCTAGGGCTTAGTTAAGGTTGCTAGATGATCTACTGAGGCTACTGCAACCAGAGAGGGAACAAGGTTGGCTCAAAACACTGCTCCAAATAGTGTTTGTGATTTTGTTGATTTGAATCTGCAACTTGTTTGATGAAATGGCCGCATGAACTTAAGTTTTGAATTTTGAAATATTTTTGGTGGGTGTGCTAGGCATGTGTTGAGGATTCCGTGGATGCTTGGGTTTTGAAAATTGAGCTTGTTTGAATGGTTTTTGAAATAGTGGGATCTTCCCATATGAAATAGATTCAATTTTAAACTGTTTGGAAGTAGTACTAGGAATGGATTGGATGTCCAACCATAAAGGATTGATTGACTGTGCCAAGAAAGCATAACCATGACCAGTACCGCCGGAATATCAGTCGAGCATATATCTGAAACCTTACCTCGCCAATTCAAGTGTAACAAGAGTATAGCCCAACCTACAATTGACCAAGTCCGGATAGTCTGTGAATACCCCGATGTATTTCCAGATGTTTTGCCCGGTATGCCCCTAGATCGGGATATCGAGTTTATCATTGAACTAATCCCGGGAACTGGAACCATAGCCCAGAGACCATATAGTATGAACCCTCTGAGCTAGCAGAACTAAAAAAGCAACTAGATTCCATGTTGGAAATTGGATTGATTCAACCAAGTGCGTCACCATGGAGATCACCTGTCTTGTTTGTGGACAAGAAAGATGGAGGTAACCATTTGTGTACAGATTATCGGAAGTTGAATGATGTCACCATCAAGAACAAATACCTGTTGCCCAAGATAGAAGATTTGTTTGATCAGTTGACCGGTGCCAAAGTGTTTTCTAAGATTGATCTTAGGAATGGCTATCATCAAGTCAAGATTCGCGCAGAAGATATTCCAAAGACTGCCTTTACCACCCGTTATGGATTATACGAGTATACCGTCATGTCTTTTGGATTAACCAATTCCCCTGCTTATTTCATGAATCTCATGAAAAAGATTTTTATGGACTTCCTGGATAAGTTTGTCGTTGTTTTCATCGATGACATTCTGATTTATTCCAAATAAGAAGAAGAACATGAGCTACACCTAAGGACCATTCTTGGAACCCTTAGAGAGCATCAGCTGTATGAAAATTTTAGCAAATGTGAATTCTGGTTATAGGAGGTAGGATTCCTCGGTCACATTGTATCGGCCGGAGGAATTGACGTTGATCCTGCCAAAGTGAAAGATGTAGAAGATTGGCAAGCCCCAACCACTCAAATCCAAGTTCGTGCATTTATCGGATTGGCGGGATATTACCGCAAGTTTGTAGAAGGATTCTCGAGTATCGCCAGACCCATGACCCAATTGCTGAAGAAGGACAAGAAGTCTGAATGGACTGACAAATGTGAAGAGAGTTTTCAAGAACTCAAGAGGAGATTGATTTCAGCCCCAATCTTGATCATGCCAGATATCACGAAGCCCTTCGACATGTATTGTGATGCATCCAAGATCGGTCTCGGATGTGTGCTAATGCAAGAAGGCAAAGTTATATCTTATCTATCCTGACAACTGAAACAACATGAGAAAAATTACCCAACCCATGACCTCGAACTCGCAGCCGTAGTTTTAGCCCTAAAGACATGGAGGCATTACCTGATGGGAAATTTTTGTGAGATTTATTCAGATCACAAGATCCTGAAGTATATATTCACTCAGAAGGAGCTGAATACGAGA
The DNA here is from genome assembly GCA_030063025.1 of Avena longiglumis. Classification (NCBI taxonomy): domain Eukaryota; kingdom Viridiplantae; phylum Streptophyta; class Magnoliopsida; order Poales; family Poaceae; genus Avena; species Avena longiglumis. The sequence goes on along the minus strand of CP125978.1, from coordinate 215,984,127 downwards.
CATAGAAGATGGATTGAGCTAATCAAGGATTACGACCTGGACATTCACTATCACCCTGGTAAAGCCAATGTGGTAGCCGATGCCCTTAGCAGATTGCCGTGCCGCTTGAAGTCCATGATCTTGAAGGAGCAACCAAGCTTGCACAAAGAGATTGAAGATTTTTGAATGGAATTAGTTAGTGACGGATTTTTGGCTAGCATCGAACTTCAACCCACTTTGATTAGTCAGATTAAAGAGGCATAGAGGGGAAATGCTAGTATCGACGGAATGAAGCGTCCTATCGGTACAGGCAAGGTACCTGGATTCACCGAAGATGAAGAAGGCGTTCTGTGGTACGAAGGACGCCTTTGTGTACCAGCAGATTCTGAGTTGAAAGAAGTGATTCTAAAGGAGGCTCATGATACTCTTTATTCCATCCACCCCAGAGGAACTAAGATGTATCAAGATTTTAAAGAGCAATTTTGGTGGCATAAGATGAAGAAAGAAATTGGAAGCTATATCGCCAAGTGTGATATATGTCAGCGAGTCAAGGCAGGACATCAAAGACCTGCTGGATTGTTGCAACCATTGCAGATTTTGGAATGGAAATGGGATTCCGTTGGAATGGACTTTATCACCGGATTGCCTACTTCTAGTAGGGGAAATGACTCTATTTGGGTTATAGTGGACAGATTGTCCAAAGTCGCCCATTTCTTTCCCGTCAAGACCACATATTAGAGTTCGAAGCTAGCGGAGTTGTACATCGCTAGAATAGTTAGTTTGCATGGAGTCCCCAAGAACATCGTATCGGATCGAGGAACTCAGTTTACCTCGAGATTCTGGAAGAAAGTCCAATAAGGTTTAGGAACCCGCCTAGATTTCAGTACCGCGTATCACCCTCAGACCGATGGACAAACGGAGCGAGTAAACCAAATACTCGAAGCTATGCTGAGAGCATGTGTGTTAGAATTTGGATCCAAGTGGGAAGACTGTCTGCTGTTTGCAGAATTTTCATACAACAACAGTTATCAAGCTAGTTTGCAAATGTCCCCATTTGAATTCATGTACGGAAGGAAGTGTCGCACCCCTTTGAACTGGTCGGAAGTAGGAGAAAGTCAGATTTTAGGACCCGACATCCTACGAGAAGCAGAAGAGAAGGTTCAAAAGATTGATGAGCACCTCAAGACTGACCAATCCAGACAGAAGAGTTACACCGACAAGAGACGTCGAGACCTTGCCTTCAACATAGGTGATTTTGTTTATCTGAAAGTGTCGCCATTGAAGGGAATGCAGCGTTTCTAACTCAAAGGAAAGCTAGCCCCCAGATATATCGAACCTTTCAAGATTCTGAACCGTTGAGGAGAAGTGTCGTATCAATTGGAACTACCCGAAGAGATGTCAGCCATGCACAATGTGTTCCATATCTCATTACTTCGCAAGTGTCTCGAAGTCCCTGAGAAGACCGAAGTGTTCAAAAATATCGATCACCGGACCATAGAGATCAACGATGACCTGACCTATCCCGAAGTACCCATCCGTATTTTGGAAGAAGCTTTCAGAACTACCCGAACCCGAAGCATCAAGTTTCTCAAGATTCAGTGGAGCAACCGCACAGAAGAGGAAGCTACCTGGGAGCGCGAAGATCACATCAGGACGGAGTTTCCCGATCTCTTTAAATCCTAGGTAATCTTTTTCGTCCTTTTTCAAATCTCGGGACGAGATTTTGTTTAAGGGGGGAAGGTTTGTAACATCCCAAAAATACTAAAATTGGATCATCAAACTCTAATCATCAAATTTAAGGTTAACAAAAACTTTTCTAAATAAAAATATGAATGCATGCATGTGTGTATGCATCCCATTTTGAATTCTTTTGAATTGCCATGTTTATGTGTTTCTTTGCTTGTAAAACGTTTCTTAGGTGAAATAAACATCATCTAAACAATCCCCACACTTTTCTCAAAGACATACAAATCAAAAGAAACCAAATTGGATGAATGGTCATTTTTACCAATTTAACTCCCATGCCTACTTTGGCTGTCCCAAACTTTCAGAACTTAACAGAAACTTTTCTGGATCTTTGCACCCCTTGATTGTACTCATAAAAAAGTATCAAGGCCCACTTTGTGATCATCCAAAAACTTTTAAATTCATAGTTTAAATGACAATTCAAAATTGAATCTTTATCATATGGGAAGATCCCACTTTTTCAAAAACCACTCAAAGAAGCTCAACTTTCAAAACCCAAGCATCTGCAGACTCACCAGCACCAACCTAGCACACCCACCAAAAATCTTTTCAAAATTCAAAACTTGAATTATTGCGGCCATTTCATCAAACACTTGGCAGACACAAATAAAATAAAATCCAAACACTATTGTGAGCAGTGATTGAAGCCTAACTTGTTCCCTCTCTGGTTACAACTAGGTTTTAGTAGATCATCTAGCTCAATTGCACACCCTTAGCATCACTGTAAGCTTGGCATTGCCATCAATGGTGAGCAGGACGAGTGCACACTTGTCACCCCCATGTCGACATCAATCTAGGAGGAGAAACCAGCCTAGCCAACATGTCTGGGAGCAAGCCAGCACCCCACCGCCACTCCCTGTCCACCGCTCGAACCCTGCCAGCCACTGGACCACACGCACGAACCATGCCAACCTCGCCAGCAACCATGCCGAGAGCACGCCCCGTGCGCCACGCTCGACCGACGCCCACAGACCGCGCGCCGCCCTCGCCGCGTGCATAAGTGATCACTATCGTCCCAGTAACCCCACAGACACGCTCGTTCGCCGCCGCGCGGACCACGCGCGCTGTGCACCATTAAAAATCTTCTGTCGGGCACGCGCAGAGCATCGTCGCGTTCCGACCAAACCACACCGCCCCACGTCTTGCCACCGTGTCGTTGAGCATCGCTAGGGAGCACCGCATCTCCCCCTACCGTCGCCCATGCCGATAGCTGTCTGTACCGTCGACCACGACGAGCTCACCTTGCGCCCCAACGGTCCCCTCGTTCCACTATAAATAGAGGCCACCCCCAGCCGAATTGAGCACACCATCTCACTCCCCTCTCCTCACTAATCGTGCCATGCCATTTTCGGAGCAAGGCGAGCACCGCATCGTCGGAATTTCACCGGAGCCCGCCGCTACTGGAGAAGAAGGAAGCCAGCGATTGGAGCCGCCCCAGGAGAAGCTTCCGGTACCAGGAGGTTCGCCGTTGTCGACTTCATCGTTCGCCCGCCTCGTCGACCCTCGCCCGAATCCCGGTGAGCCCCCAGCGACCCCCACTGGACGCGCTAGGTTTCTGTCTCGCCGGCGTTGCCCAACGTCGACGATGACTCTCAGCCGTTGGATTAGAACCAGATCGAACACACCACATCGCCCCATACCGCTTCGCACCCCCAGTCTCACTGACGCGTGGGGACAGCCCCTTACGCAGCCTGCGGAAGCGCTGTGCCTAGCATGCCGGCCCGTTAACCTTTCCCGTGTAGCCCAGTTATTTGAATTAAACCTTTTCCATTTTATTTCAAACAAACTTCTGTACCCTGTTTCAAAAATCAACCCAGATCGATTCAGTATACCAAATCGAGTGAAACTAATTTTGTTAGAAAGGTCTGGAAGTGCTGAATCCAAGCCCGTTGGATTCAATTCATTTGGATCTGTAGATCATCCTTGGTAAAAATAACAAGGCAGAACCTTTTCTGCATTCAAACATTTTTCAAATTTAAACCATAATAGCATTTAAGTTGATTCCAACTCTCAAAAATCACATTTAACCATACCTTTCGGAATATATAAAAATATATAGGTTTACTTATAGAAATAATGTTCAAGTAATAAAAGAATGCCACATAGGCATTTCTAGCCACATTAATTAAGTAAAATAAAAGGGTAAAAACTTATTAAATTGTGACACCACTTTAAATCACATTGCCATGGACTAAAATATGTGGTGATGACATGTGTCAACATGATCCCATATTTGGTTTGGAGAATATTAAATCTTAAGTAATTTTCCAATGAGTAGAAATTACTTTTCTAAAAAGAAAAGGAATTAAACCAAGCTTTAATCTTGTAATGTTAGTGATGATGCTAGATCATCTATAGGACCCTTTTGTGTGATGATTACAAGTAGTTAAGTATTGTTTGGTGATTGTGTACATCGTATTTATTTATAGACGCTAGTACCGACCAAGGATACGAGGAGGAAGGAGGATACTACGAAGAAGAAGCCGAGGAGAACTTCAACCATCGCTTCCGCACAAGGCAAGCTTATACTGATATTGTGCAAGCCAATACTTGCAAGCCTTACTATACAAGCTAACACTTGCAAGATACTCTACCTTAGCAAGCCTTACTATACAAGTTAACCTTGCAAGCCAATAGTTGCTACCATGCCCCCTATATGCCTTAAAGCATATATGATCATAACCCCTTGATAAACCAATCCTAGTTTTACTTGCAAGTTTATTACTTTATTTCTTTATCAAAGCTCTTACTTAGAGTTTATTGGAATAAATGGTAGATACTAGAAGGATAATTGAAGGTTGCATAAAGAGCATAAAATTTGGCCTAAGCTAGAAAATCTTGATGTCATACTAAGGCATGAGATTGAACTTAGTTGGAACTCCACTAGTTTACCACCCCTCATTAGTACCTATCCCCACTTGTAGATGCTAGTGCTAAGCATAAAACTTGGTCAACATTAGATGGGAATACTTGGTGAAAATGGTTATGAAAACCTTAGAATGATGGATCATTCTACTTAGATGTTTTGACATGTGTTTCCAAACACCAGATGATTTTGGTGATGAAAATGTTGAGGCATGAGCCTTAGCCCTTTATAAAACTGATGGTTGTCTGGATGTGATACCATTCCAATTTTATCGTACAACCACAATACCCGAAGATTGGGTAGGGCTGGACTGGAAACTTATATACCTTAGTATTGGTTCCCTCACGGCCAAGGTCTGAGCTGAGGCTACCTTGTGAAGATTGTCCACCTGTGCAGTACCCAAGATGACAGTTGGTCATGGTTGGGAGGCCAAACTCACAGGAGAGGTGCTTATACTAGGGCGTGTAATTGAAAGGTTACGATTGATTATCCGCATACTGAGTATGGTGAATTCAGGATTTGTTCCTGACGGATGTATCAATGTTGTGGTGAAATTGTACAATCTCTGGAGAGTGTCAAACTATTCGAATAGTCGCGTCCGCGGTTATGGACAGTTGTAGTGGCCATACTGTTCCCCCGTCAGATGTTTTCAAAAGACTTGTGAAATGAATTTAGACTTTGACTTGACCACAACAGGGTTGTGGCATGAGATACAAGATTCCACTTAGGTGTTAGAAGACCTTAACTAGCATTCGTGGTTTCCAAACATAGTAGAGATAAATCTGGCTTTTGCAAAACAACCCTAGAGCCTAGTGTCCTTATATCAGAAACCCCTTTCACTTGTTAGTATTAGTTTGCGAGTACTTAAAGAGTACTCATGGGTTTGTCCCCGGCTATTCCCGTGGCCAGACAATGAAGAGGAGTACCTGGAGGATGGACCCCAGGAAGGTTATGACAACTAGGATTATCTCCCATCGTCAGCATTGCCTGTGATCCCGAAGATGGAGCTTCGCCTACGCTACCGTTATTATTACGTATTCCGCTGCTTGATGTTGTATTAAGAACTGGATCATGAGATCCCTATTTGAGTAAGAACTTATGTACGGTTTGTAATGGATGATGTACTATGGTATCTAATTCTGTTATGTCTCGCAAAAATGGTAATCCTGGGATTGCGATGTATGGCATAACAGGCATCTAGGATTAAAAATCCGGGTGTTGACAAGTTGGTATCAGAGCCATCCTGACCCTAGGAGACCCTAGTTACACTGGACGTTTGAATCAAAAACATAGTTTCAAAACCAAAGAAAACAAATATTTACAAAAACTTATTCTCATTCTTGTCCCTTTGATTCTTTCATGAAAATTCATGTTCCTCAAAAACTCTTGCAAAATATATAAAATTTTGACACACTTGATCACTCTACTAACTTACTCATCTTATATTCTTCTAGATGGACGTGAAGTAAGTTTTATCGATTGGGAATGGAGGAGACCTTATATTTGAGAGGATTTGGACCAGCTTTTGAACTTCTAGAGTCGTCACTCGAGTTCTTCGGAGCTCAGCTCAATGATCAAGGAGGAGAAGATCTGTAGTGGCTAATTGTTGCAAGTCTCCGAGGAAAGATTGAACCTCCCACAACTGAGGGAATTCAGTTTACCTTAAGAGAGAACAACTGGATCGATGGACTTGCCAGGGCCATGCAGGAAGCTCTTTCCCGTCTATGTGGGCAGAGCATAAATCAAATCAAGGGAACCCGCTTTGAGTTTTGCCCAAGGCGTGATGCAAATGGACAACCACTAGAAGCACCATACCACCCCGAGCTGAAGACTCAATTGGACCACCTTAGATTCATGATGTACGATCGTCAGCAGGAGTTGGATAACTGCCGTGAATACTCTAACCACAAGTCTACCATCATCAAAACGAAGGATCAAACCATCGCCATGCTAGCTAAGGATCGCAAGTCTCGCCGCCGTCAGCTCGACAAGAAGGAGCGCATCATTGCCCGTCTTCGCCATCGTATCTCATCTTTGGAGGAGACCATCCACGAGAGAGACATGCAGTTGGAGGAAAGGGAGAATGCCGGAGAGGATCTTCGTGGAGACCCCTACTCCTATCTCAGCAATGACGATGATTTCCTGGAGGATCAGGCTATGGACTTCTTCACCGATGAGGATGATTTCGCCTTCATCGATGATGATGAGGATGATGAAGCCACAGATTCCGAGGAGTAGTAGCACTTGAGCACTAGCGTAGTGAGTAGTATTCGGTCCCACTGTATCGTAGTTTTCAGAATGGTTCTTAAAACCATCTGTTTTTCTTTATTGTGGTGTGTGTTGTATCATGTGCTATGAATGAATGAATGAATGAAAAAGAAAGTTGCTAGAAAAATCTGAGTCAAACTTTGAAAACTTTTCAAAGACCCAAAACCTTAGAAATTTCCCTCTTTTCTCATGATCTATCTCAATCTTCAGATGCCACGTGGAGGAAGTGGTTCATCCCCGTACCCAATGTTGCAGATTCTGCAAATGTTGACTTCTGACCGCGGAGCTGAAAGAGCGGAACGTCAAGCCAACCTAGCCACCCTGCAGCAGATAGCCCAGCTAGCCCACAACAACCAAGGCCACGGAAATCAGGACAACCATGGATCTAAGCTCAAGAATTTCCAGAATACCAACCCACATGTTTTCACTAAGTCAGAAGAACCCCTAGACGCCGATGATTGGTTGCAGACCATGGAACATAACCTAGAAGTCGCCGGAGTGGAAGCCAACGAGAAAGTTCTTTTTGCCACCCACTATCTAGCCGGAGATGCCAGAGCATGGTGGAACAGTGTTCGCGCAATGACCGGAGGCCAGATGATGACCTGGGAGGAATTCAAGGTCAAGTTTAGCAGAACCCATGTGCCACCAGATTTGATCAAGAGAATGAGAGACGAGTTCAGGGAACTGAAGCAATGAAGGATGACTGTAGTGGAATACCGTGACAAATTCTTGTCATTATCTAGGTATGCCCTGGATGATATCGACACCGAAGCCAAGAAGAAAGAAAGATTCCTGAATGGTCTGCACGATGAGATGCAGACAGTGTTAGTCAATATCCCCTTTGTTGATATTGAAGCCCTTGTTGACTCTGCTATCCAGATGGAAGGAAAGATCAACCAAGCCAACGAGAACCGCAAGCGTCGTATGATGCATCAGCCAGGAACCCATCAGACCCCAAAGTATCGCCCTAACCCATCTCCCGGATTTGCCCCAAGAACCAACAGACCCCCGATGAACCGTCCGACCTATCCCAACCGTGGAAACCCTAGACCCGGAGGAAATCACAACAACCCCGGCAACGCTAGCAATTTCAATCGTGCCCCACCCAAGTTCAACAACAACAATGCTACCGCCAACACCAACACTGCCCCGAGGACTGGAAGCAATGTTGTGCATGTAGCAGCAAAGGACAAGTCGCAAGTGACTTGTTATGACTATGGAAATAAGGGTCACTACTCCAACGAGTGCCCCAACAAGAAGAATGCCGCAGCACCCAATGCCAATGCCCCAGCTCAGCAGCAGCGTCGTGTTCAGCCAGAAGAAGGTTTGCCCCAGGGAATTCGCTCAACCGCAACAACCGTCTTTTTCTCATGCATGCTGAAGAAGCTCAGGAAGCGCCAGACGTTGTGTTGGGTATGTTTTCTGTTAATTTAGTACTTGCAAGAGTGTTGTTTGATTCTGGTGCATCGCACTCATTTGTCACCGAAGAATTTGCATGCACTAGTAAAATTCAACCAACCAAACTGAAGCATGTCATGATTGTTCAAATTCCCGGATCAACCACCAAGGCTAGGAAAATTTGCAAAGCCGTCCCTATCCGAATCCATGGCATAGATTTTTATGCTAATCTAATAGTACTCGAAACTAAAGGTTTGGAAGTAGTACTAGGAATGGATTGGATGTCCAAACATAAAGGATTGATTGACTGTGCCAAGAAAGCCATAACCATGACCAGTACCGCCGGAATATCAGTCGAGCATATATCTGAAACCTTACCACGCCAATCCAAGTGTAACAAGAGTGTAGCCCAACCTACCATTGACCAAGTCCGGATAGTCTGTGAATACCCCGATGTATTTCCAGATGTTTTGCCCGGTATGCCCCTAGATCGGATATCGAGTTTATCATTGAACTAATCCCCGGAACTGGACCCATAGCCCAGAGACCATATAGTATGAACCCGTCTGAGCTAGCAGAACTAAAGAAGCAACTGGATTCCATGTTGGAAATTGGATTGATTCAACCAAGTGCGTCACCATGGAGATCACCTGTCTTGTTTGTGGACAAGAAAGATGGAGGTAACCGTTTGTGTACGGATTATCGGAAGTTGAATGATGTCACCATCAAGAACAAATACCCGTTGCCCAATATAGAAGATTTGTTTGATCAGTTGACCGGTGCCAAAGTGTTTTCTAAGATTGATCTTAGGACTGGCTATCATCAACTCAAGATTCGCGCAGAGGATATTCCAAAGACTGCCTTTACCACCCGTTATGGATTATACGAGTATACCGTCATGTCTTTTGGATTAACCAATTCCCCCGCTTATTTCATTAATCTCATGAATAAGATTTTTATGGACTTCCTGGATAAGTTTGTCGTTGTTTTCATCGATGACATTCTGATTTATTCCAAATCAGAAGAAGAACATGAGCTACACCTAAGGACCATTCTTGTAACCCTTAGAGAGCATCAGCTGTATGCAAAGTTTAGCAAATGTGAATTCTGGTAATAGGAGGTAGGATTCCTCGGTCACATTGTATCGGCCAGAGGAATTGACGTTGATCCTGCCAAAGTGAAGGATGTAGAAGATTGGCAAGCCCCAACCACTCAAATCCAAGTTCGTGCATTTCTCGGATTGGCGGGATATTACCGCAAGTTTGTAGAAGGATTCTCGAGTATCGCCAGACCCATGACCCAATTGCTGAAGAAGGACAAGACGTTTGAATGGACCGACAAATGTGAAGCGAGTTTTCAAGAACTCAAGAGGAGATTGATTTCAGCCCCAATCTTGATCATGCCAGATATCACGAAGCCCTTCGACATGTATTGTGATGCATCCAAGATCGATCTCGGATGTGTGCTAATGCAAGAAGGAAAAGTTATATCTTATCTATCCCGACAACTGAAACAACATGAGCAAAATTACCCAACCCATGACCTCGAACTCGCAGCCGTAGTTTTAGCCCTGAAGACATGGAGGCATTACCTGATGGGAAAATTTTGTGAGATTTATTCAGATCACAAGAGCCTGAAGTATATATTCACTCAGAAGGAGCTGAATATGAGACAGAGAAGATGGATTGAGCTAATCAAGGATTACGACCTGGACATTCACTATCAGCCTGGTAAAGCCAATGTGGTAGCCGATTCCCTTAGCAGATTGCCGTGCCGCTTGAACTCCATGATCTTGAAGGAGCAACCAAGCTTGCACAAAGAGATGGAAGATTTTCAAATGGAATTAGTAAGTGAAGGATTTTTGGCTAGAATAGAACTTCAACCCACTTTGATCAGTCAGATTAAAGAGGCGCAGAAGGGAAATGCTAGTATCAACGGAATCAAGCGTCATATCGGTACAGGCAAGGTACCTAGATTCACCGAAGACGAAGAAGGAGTTCTGTGGTACAAAGGACGCCTTTGTGTACCAGCAGATTCTGAGTTGAAAGAAGTGATTTTGAAGGAGGCTCATGATACTATTTATTCTATCCACCCAGAGGAACTAAGATGTATCAAGATTTGAAAGAGCAATTTTGGTGGCATAAGATGAAGAGAGAAATCGGAAGCTATATCGCCAAGTGTGATATATGTCAGCGAGTCAAGGCAGGACATCAAAGACCCGCTGGATTGTTGCAACCATTGCAGATTCTGGAATGGAAATGGGATTCCGTTGGAATGGACTTTATCACCGGATTGCCTACTTCTATTAAGGGAAATGACTCTATTTGGGTCATAGTGGCCAGATTGTCCAAAGTCGCCCATTTCTTGCCCGTCAAGACCACATATCAGAGTTCCAAGCTAGCGGAGTTGTACATCGCTAGAATAGTTAGTTTGCATGGAGTCCCCAAGAATATTGTATCGGATCGAGGAACTCAGTTTACCTCGAGATTCTGGAAGAAAGTCCAAGAAGGTTTAGGAACCCGCCTAGATTTCAGTACCGCGTATCACCCTCAGACCGATGGACAAATGGAGCGAGTAAACCAAATACTCGAAGATATGCTGAGAGCATGTATGTTAGAATATGGATCCAAGTGGGAAGACTGTCTGCCGTTTGAAGAATTTTCATACAACAACAGTTATCAAGCTAGTTTGCAAATGGCCCCATTTGAATTCATGTACGGAAGGAAGTGTCGCACCCCTTTGAACTGGTCGGAAGTAGGAGAAAGTCCGATTTTCGGACCCGACATCCTACGAGAAGCAGAAGAGAAGGTTCACAAGATTCGTGAGCACCTCAAGACTTCCCAATCCAGACAGAAAAGTTACGCCGACAAGAGACGTCGAGACCTCTCCTTCAACATAGGAGATTTTGTTTATCTGAAAGTGTCGCCATTGAAGGGAATGCAGCGTTTCCAACTCAAAGGAAAGCTAGCCCCCAGATATATCGGACCTTTCAAGATTCTGAACCGTCGAGGAGAAGTATCGTATCAATTGGAACTACCCGAAGAGATGTCAGCCGTGCACAATGTGTTCCATATCTCATTACTTTGCAAGTGTCTCGAAGTCCCCGAGAAGACCGAAGTGTTCAAAAATATCGATCACCGGACCATAGAGATCAACGATGACCTGACCTATCCCGAAGTACCCATCCGTATTTTGGAAGAAGCTTTCAGAACTACCCGAACCCGAAGCATCAAGTTTCTCAAGATTCAGTGGAGAAACCACATAGAAGAGGAAGCTACATGGGAGCGCGAAGATCACATCAGGACGGAGTTTCCCGATCTCTTTAAATCCTAGGTAATCTTTTTCGCCCTTTTTCAAATCTCGGGACGAGATTTTGTTTAAGGGGGGAAGGTTTGTAACATCCCAAAAATACTAAACTTGGATCATCAAACTCTAATCATCAAATTTAAGGTTAACAAAAACTTTTCTAAATAAAAATATGAAAGCATGCATGTGTGTATGCATCCCATTTTGAATTCTTTTGAATTGCCATGTTTATGTGTTTCTTTGCTTGTAAAATGTTTCTTAGGTGAAATAAACATCATCTAAACAATCCCCACACTTTTCCCAAAGACATACAAATCAAAACAAACCAAATTGGATGAATGGTCATTTTGACCAATTTAACTCCCATGCCTACTTTGGCTGTCCCAAACTTTCAGAACTTAACAGAAACTTTTCTGGATCTTTGCACCCCTTGATTATACTCATAACAAAGTATCAAGGCCCACTTTGTGATCATCCAGAAACTTTCAAATTCATAGTTTAAATGACAATTCAAAATTGAATCTTTATCATATGGGAAGATCCCACTTTTTCAAAAACCACTCAAACAAGCTCAACTTTCAAAACCCAAGCATCTGCAGACTCACCAGCACCAACCTAGCACACCCACCAAAAATATTTTCAAAATTCAAAACTTGAATTCTTGCGGCCATTTCATCAAACACTTGGCAGACACAAATCAAATAAAATCCAAACGCTATTGTGAGCAGTGATTGAAGCCTAACTTGTTCCCTCTCTGGTTACAACTAGGTTTTAGTAGATCATCTAGCTCAATTGCACACCCTTAGCATCACTGTAAGCTTGGCATTGCCATCAATGGTGAGCAGGCCGAGTGCACACTTGTCACCCCCATGTCGACAGCAAGCTAGGAGGAGAAACCGGCCTAGCCAACATGTCTGAGAGCAAGCCAGCAACCCACCGCCACTACCTGTCCACCGCTCGAACCCTGCCAGCCACTAGACCACACGCACAGACCATGCCAACCTCGCTAGCAACCATGTCGAGAGCACGCCCCGTGCGCCACGCTCGACCAACGCACACAGACCATGGACCGCTCTCGCCGCGTGCATACGTGATCACCACCGTCCCAGTAACCCCGCAGACACGCTCGTTTGCCGCCGCGCGGAGCATGCGCGCTGTGCGCCATTAAATCTTCCGTCGGGCACGCGTAGAGCATCGCCGCGTTCCGACCAAACCACACCGCCCCTCGTCTCGCGACCGTGTCTTTGAGCATCACCAGGGAGCACCGCACCGCCCCGTACCGTCGCCCATGCTGATAGCCGTCTGTACCGTCGACCACGACGAGCTCACCTTGCGCCCCGTCGGTCCCCTCGCTCCACTATAAATAGAGGCCACCCCCAGCCAAATTGAGCACACCATCTCACTCCCCTCTCCTCACTGATCGTGCCACACCGTTCCCGGAGCAAGGCGAGCAGCGCATCGCCGGAATTTCACCGGAGCCCACCGCTACTGGAGAAAAAGGAAGCCAGCGATTGGAGCCGCCCCGGGAGAAGCTTCCGGTACCAGGAGGTTCGCCGTCATCGACTTCGTCGTTCGCCCGCCTTGGTGACCCTTGCCCGAACCCCGGTGAGCCCCCAGCGATAGCCACTATCCGCGCTAGGTTTCTGTCTCGCCGGCGTTGCCCAACGTCGACGATGACTCTCAGCCGTTGGATTAGAACCAGATCGAATGCACCATATCGCCCCATACCAGTTCGCACCCCCTGTCTCACTAACGCGTGGGGACAACCACTTACGCAGCCCGCGGAAGCGCTGTGCGTAGCAGGACGGCCCTTTAACCTTTCCCGCGCAGCCCAGTTATTTGAATTAAACCTTTTCCATTTTATTTCAAACACACTTCTGTACCTAGTTTCAAAAATCGACCTAGAACGATTCAGTGCACCAAATCAAGTGAAACTAATTTTTTTAGAAAGGCCTGGAAGTGCTGAATCCAAGCCCGTTGGGTTCAAGTCATTTGGATCTGTAGATCATCCTTGGTAAAAATAACAAGGAAGAACCTTTTCTGCATTCAAACATTTTTCAAATTTAAACCATAATAGCTTTTGAGTTGATTCCAACTCTCAAAAATCACATTTAACCATACCTTTCAGAATATATAAAAATATATAGGTTTACTTACAGAAATAATGTTCAAGTAATAAAAGAATGCCACATAGGCATTTCTAGCCACATTAATTAAGTAAAATAAAAGGGTAAAACCTTATTAAATTGTGACACCACTTTAAATCACATTCCCACGGACTAAAATATGTGGTGATGACATGTGTCAACATGATCCCATATTTGGTTTGGAGAATATTAAATCTTAAGTAATTTTTCAATGAGTAGAAATTACTTTTCTAAAAAGAAAAGGAATTAAACCAAGCTTTAATCTTTTAATGTTAGTGATGATCCTAGATCATCTATAGGACCCTTTTGTGTGATGATTGCAAGTAGTTAAGTATTGTTTGGTGATTATGTACATCGTATTTATTTATAGACGCTAGTACCGACCAAGGATACAAGGAGGAAGGAGGATACTACAAAGAAGAAGCCGAGGAGAACTTCAACCACTGCTCCGCACAAGGCAAGCTTATACTGATATTGTGCAAGCCAATACTTGCAAGCCTTACTATACAAGCTAACACTTGCAAGATACTCTACCTTAGCAAGCCTTACTATACAAGTTAACCTTGCCAGCCAATACTTGCTACCATGCCCCCTATATGCCTTAAAGCATATATGATCATAACCCCTTGATAAACCAATCCTAGTTTTACTTGCAAGTTTATTACTTTATTTCTTTATCAAAGCTCTTACTTAGAGCTTACTGGAATAAATGGTAGATACTAGAAGGATAATTGAAGGTTGCATAAAGAGCATAAAATTTGGCCTAAGCTAGAAAATCTTGATGTCATCCTAAGGCATGAGATTGAACTTAGTTGAAACTCCACTAGTTTACCACCCCTCATTAGTACCTATCCCCACTTGTAGATGCTAGTGCTAAGCATAAAACTTGGTCAACATTAGATGGGAATACTTGGTGAAAATGGTTATGGAAACCTTAGAATGATGGATCATTCTACTGAGATGTCTTGACATGTGTTTTCGAACACCAGATGATTTTGGTGATGAAAATGTTGAGGCATGAGCCTTAGCCCTTTATAAAACTGATGTTTGTCTGGATGCAATACCATTCCAATTTTATCGTACAACCACAATACCCGAAGATTGGGTAGGGCTTGACTGGAAACTTATATACCTTAGTATTGGTTCCCTCATGTCCAAGGTCTGAGCTGAGGCTACCTTGTGAAGATTGTCCACCTGTGCAGTACCCAAGATGACAGTTGGTCATGGTTGGGAGGCCAAACTCACAGGAGAGGTGCTTCTACTAGGGCGTGTAATTGAAAGGTTAGGATTGATTATCCGCATACTGAGTATGGTGAATTCAGGATTTGTTCCTGATGGATGTATCGAATGTTGTGGTGAAAGTGTACAATCTCTACAGAGTGTCAAACTATTTGAATAGCCGCGTCCGCGGTTATGAACAGTTGGAGTGGCCATACTGTTCCCCCGTCAGATGTTTTCAAAAGACTTGTGAAATGAATTGAAACTTTGACTTGACCACAACAGGGTTGTGGCATGAGATACAAGATTCCACTTAGGTGTTAGAAGACCTTAACTAGCATTCGTGGTTTCCAAACTAAGTAGAGATAAATCTGGCTTTTGCAAAACAACCCTAGAGCCTAGTGTCCTATTATCAAAAACCCCTTTCACTTGTTAGTATTAGTTTGCGAGTACTTAAAGAGTACTGAAAGGCCGTGGAGAACAAATGGTTTTTCAAAAGGAAAACTGATACCGATGGTAATGTGACTGTCTATAAAGGTTGACTTTTCGCAAAGGGGTTTCGAAAAATTCAAGGAGTTGACTACGACGAGAAATTCTCTCCCATAGTGATACTAAAGTCAGTTAGGATTATGTTAGCAATTGCTGCATATTTCGATTATGAGATATGGTAGATGGATGTCAAAACCGCGTTTCTCAATGGTAATATTGAAGAAGAGTTGTATATGATACAACCAAAGGGTTTTTTCGATCCTAAGGATGCTAACAAGGTGTGCAAGATTCAGCGATCCATCTATGGATTGAAGCAAGCATCACGAAGTTGGAATCTCCGCTTTGATGAGGTGATCAAAGAGTTTGGATTTGTCCAAACTTATGGAGAAGCTTGTATTTACAAGAAAGTGAGTGAGACCAATGTGGCATTTCTGATAATATATGTGGATGACATATTATTGATCGGAAATGATATAGATATTTTAAATAGCGTTAAAATTTATCTAAACAACAAATTTTCAATGAAGGACCTAGGTGAAGCGTCATACATTTTAGGCATAAAAATCTATAGAGATAGATCTAGGCGCCTAATAGGGCTATCGCAAAGTACATACCTTGATAAGATTTTAAAGAAGTTTAAAATGGAAGATAGTAAGAAGGGGTTCTTACCTGTGACACAAGGCACGACATTGAGTAAGACTCAAAGTCCGGCTATGGTGGAAGAAAGAGAGAAAATGGACAAAGTCCCCTATGCTTCAGCCATAGGCTCTATAATTTATGCCATGCTATGTACAAGACCGGATGTGGCACATGCTATTAGTTTGACTGGTAGGTACCAATCGGATCCAGGTTTGGAACACTGGAAAGCGGTCAAGAATATCCTTAAGTACTTGCGAAGAACTAAGGATATGTTTCTTGTATATGGAGGTGAAGAAGAGCTCGTCACTAAGTGTTATGTCGATGCTAGCTTTGACATCGATCCGGATGACTCTAAGTCTCAATCTGGATACATATTTCTCGTGAATGGCAGAGCGGTTAGTTGGAGGAGATCCAAACAACCTGTGGTGGTGGGATCAACGACGGAGGCCGAATATGTTGCTGCTTCGGAAGAGGCTCAGGAAGCAGTTTGGATGATAGAGTTCATATCCGAACTAGGTGTGGTTGCAAACGCGTTGGACCCAATGGTGATCAGTTGTGACAACAATGGTGCCATTTCCAATGCCAAAGAGCCAAGGTCTCACAAGCATTCCAAGCATATTAAGCGCCGGTTTCACTCCATCCGCGAGCATGTCAAGGATGGAGATATAAAGATTTGTAAAGTACATATGGCTTTCAATGTAGAAGATCCGTTGACTAAAACTCTCCCTAGAGAAAAACATGATCTACACCAAAACTCCATGGGTGTTAGATACATCACTGTGTAACTAGATTATTGTCTCTAGTGCAAGTGGGAGACTGAAGGGAATATGCCCTGAGAGGCAATAATAAAGTGTTTATTATGTGTATTCCAAGTATATGATAGATGTTTATTTTGCATGCTATAATTGTATTAATACGGAAACGTTAATACATGTGTGTTTAATAAACAAACAGAAAGTTCCTAGTTATGCCTCTCTCATAAACTAGCTCGTTGATTAACAAGATGATCACAGTTTCCTGATCATAGACATTGGATGTTGTTAATAACGAGATCACAACATTAGTGTAATGATGTGATGAACATTCATCCGAAGTATATCATTATGATCAAAGTCATTGAGTTTATATTGCTATAAACAACTTACGAAGTGATCCTAATCCTTAGACCATGCGATCATGCCAATCACTAACACCGGAAGAGTTTCTTGTTGACATCAAACGTCACACCGTAACGGGTGATTATAAAGATGGCTTCAAAGCTACTAAAGTGTTATGTTAAGACTCATAGATCAAGAGTGGAATTTGTTCATCCCGATGACGGATAGATATACTCTAGGCCCTCTCGGTGATATCACATTGGTTAGCTTGCAAGCAAGTGATTTGATCACTAGAATGTTATATCACGGGAACGAGAAAAGAGTGCATGTCAGTAACGAGATCAAACTAGGTATGGAGATACCGATGATCGAATCTCGAACATGTAATATATCATGAAACAAAGGGATTAAGATACGAGTGTAAAAGGTTCCGACGATCACAGGAAAGTCATCGTTGAATGTGTGGAGTCGATGGATCTCCGTGTCCTACTGATTATTGATCGGAGAAGGGTCTCGATCATGTCCGCATTATTCGCGAACCGTAGGGTGACACACTTAAGGGACACTGACATCCAGTTGGAGCAAATGTTTCATGCCGAAAAGAATAAACAAGCGCATGAATTTATTTCACTGGATACTGAAATAGGTTTTCGGGTGAAATTGCAGAAAGTGTTTTTGCATGTGAAATAGAATTCTAGCAAGGGGTTATATGTGAATGTTTTTCATTAAAGTAATTGAAAAAATTCTGAATAAATAAAAAGAGTTTTATTTAATGAGAGTTTGCATCAAATTTGGTGGAAATTTAATAGTAAGTCTGAGTGGGATTTTGAGTGGAGGGAATTTAAAGGAATTTTGTGAGGGGAGTGTCCACCCACATGAATGAGGGGAGGGCAAGGGGGCAGCCCCCATGCAACGGCCACCCCCTTGGGGTTCCCCCTCTCCTATAAAAGGCACCCCTCCCTCTCTCTCACTCACACCTCCTCGTGAAGGATCTCTCTCCCCCTCTAAAATTTATCCCCCATGGTGGACTAGCGAGATACATGTTCCCGGTAGCTATTCGACAAGAAAGGGTTGTGCTTCCGCTGCATCCGGATCGAGGAGGTGGAGGTTGCTCGGTGTCTTGTACGTGTGTGCGAGCACGGATGCGCTGCTATTTTGCGGCGCTAGGACTTCCTCTCGATCTTGAGATCGGCAAGAGATCGTCTACATCAACCACGAGTTCAACTCGTTAAGCTTTGTCGGTCTTCAAGGGTATGTTCTCTACGGATATACATCCGCCCGTTGTTTGTATCTAGTAGATAGATCTTGGTACATAGTTCCCATCATAGGAAATTTTTTGTTTTCTATGCTGCGAACCCTTCAAATTTATCACATAATTCTTCAGAAATGAATGAATTAGTTGCACCGGATTGGTAAGGATATTGAGCGTACCTATCACTGCATTCTCGGAGTTATCCCCCTACTCCAAGGTTGCACAATTCAGTTTTCTGGTTTGTTTGTTTCTATTGCCATTGTTGTTCTTGACATAATTTCCTCCTCGATTGGGCTGTCCATTACCTCCACTAGCTTGTCCTCCACCCTTAGTAGGACAACCACCCGATGGTTTATTCGGAAAATCAGGGTTGATATGAACTTTCTGCCCACAACCGTAACAAATAACTACTGCCTTTTTGCATTCTCTCTGGAAATGCCCTAGAACTCCGCAATTATTGCAAATAACATTTCTCTGGGGATTGGACTGATTTCCACCATTGCCATTATTATTGTTGCTGTAAGCTTTGTTCCTGGGTTTGAACTCCAGATTGGTTTTAGGTTTACTTGCCTGAATCCTCTTTGTCTCTTTCTTGGCTCTCTTCCTTCGGTCTTCTTGGACATTCTTATAGTCATCTTCAAAAGTGATGGCTGCATCCAGTAACTGCTGGAAAGTTTGTTTATTGGCCAACCTCAACTGCATCTTCACGAATGGGTTTAACCCTCGCAAAAAACGATTCTTCCTCTTCTCTTCAGTGCTCACTTTATCCTTGGCATAACGAGACAACTGGATAAACTCCCGGATGTACTTCATGACACTAGTATAACCTTGCTGAAGCTCCTCAAACTCACTTCACTTCAACTCCATAACACTTTCCAGAACATGATACTCACGGAACCTCTGCTTTAACTCTTCCCAAGTATACTCTCTTCCTGGCTGTTGCATGGCTAACTGATTTTCCCACCATGATGCTGTAGGTCCTGTCAAAAGATGAGTTGCATACCTCAGTTTTTCCTCATCATTGAAACCTACAGTCTTCAGCTTTCTGTCCATATCTGCTAGCCAATCTTCTGCATCCATTGGTTTAGGGGCTGATGAAAAAGGTAATGGTCTTGTATTCTGGAAGTCGGAAAGACTCACTCCTCCGCCTTGATGTGCTCTCTGGTTTCCTGCTCGTCCCAACAGCTCTTCCATGAACTTGTTTGGGTTTTCTTGCATCATTTGCATGTACTGCATACAGTTCTGCTCCATTAGCGGCCTCATTTGTGGTGGTGGTAATGTTCCCTGATTTCCAGCATATGCATCTGCCTTCTCCTTGGCCTCGCGCTCCATGCGCTGCTATTCAGATTTGGTTTCTACACCTGATTCCATGACCCCCTAGTCCTGCAACATAAAGTGAATACTCATAATTACATCATGCACATGTGTTCTGAGCTCAACTTTACGCACAAAACTAGTCACACAATGGAAATCAAAACCCAAATAAAATCCAAATATGCATTTTACATATAATACATTACAAACCACTTAGTAAATACAAAGTCATTACAACATGTACCATATAGGTACAATAACATACTACCTCACTTATTTAACTACATCATTCTCTCGGATTACAATACGCAATACCCGATACTTCCTATAAGTGTCCTGCTTCTAGTATCCGAATTGCTCATCATACATGACTAAAGTCCAACCGTGATGACATAATGTCCGTCACACAGTTTGTGGAACAAATGGCCTTCCAGGAGGAACATACTCAGTATCTGAAGTATCAGGACTTGAGTCATTACTCAGCCTGAGTGCATTGACTCCATCCAGCTCAGCTGAAAAGTCTTCAGAAATATGTTCAACATTATCACCCCCTTGCATCTCCTGAGCTTCATTACTAGAGTTGTCAATAGAATACGCAGATTCTGCTTCTCCCCAGGTTTTCTGTTGGGCAAGATAATTAAACACTGGATCATGTATATTCCCTAGATTTTGAGAAGGTGTTGATGATTCAAACACTCTCTCTCCTCAGGATCTTCTTCCTCATCCTGACTTTCTACAAATAAGGTATTTATACTACTGTTATTAGGATTGGTTCTCGCACCCATCCAACTGGATTGTCCAACATCTCTGTCAGACCCATCTACAGCCATCTGATTCCCTTGGTATCCTTCAAATGATCCCTTTCTCCAACCATCATAATTCTTGATAGGGAGTTCTGAATCAGACCCTTCTTCTGAACCATGTGGTACAAAATACCTCATATCTAAAGTAGGATCATAGGTAGGTTCTGGTCTGGGTGAATAAGGATATGGTGTAAAGATTTGGGATCTATGGGTATATCCTTAAAAATTGGTTTTGCACTACTCCTTGCTTCTTTCTCCAACTGGAATGCTAACTATTTCCTTCTTTCTAGATCCGTTAGATCCTCTAACATGTCATTCTTATCTTCAACTATAACTTGATGTGTCTTATAAAAACACAACAAGTGTTTGATATCGATCCATGAACTTGGAAGCTAACTTCAGATGACTCTTTACCAGAGTAAGATGATCCGATATTGGCTCCGAGTCTATAGAATCATGAGGAATTACCAAGAAGGTGCTCGCTTCTAACTCCTGGGCTTTATGCTCCTGGATATTGTCTATCGCCTCCACAATAGCAACATGGTATGCTGCTAAATGACTTCTACCTTCACCTATAGGTAGATCGTGATATAGTCCAAGCTCCTCTGGAAGTTGGATACTCACACAATACTTGGATAACATACGACCATCATAATAGGTTATGGTATTCATCGGTATTTTAGTTGAACAACTAAAAATCCTTAAAAGTTAACGAAGCTGATCAGTGAATGATCCTTGATAATCATCAAGAGTCTCTTCTTTCCTTACCAAAGTTTGTTTTAGAAAATTTGGTGCCATAGCTCTGTGTAACAACAAATATTTTTATTAGTAACAAATAATGCATTGCATCATAACAAAGAATTATCGCACTAAAATATATAACAGAATATTCTCATTTGAATACCCATTATACCCTTTTAGAGAATTCTTTATCGTTGATATACACTCCTACATGTAATACCCTTTACTAGGTTTCCAACCTAAGGTCAAAGCAATTTTCTCTAATACCAACTGCGGTGACCTAGCATACCACTGCATGTGTAGTACACTATAGTCATTAGCATGACATCCACAGAACACCGTTCCGTAAATATCACATCCCTTAGAGTGGTACAACAGAAACATTGCGGGTCCATATTACAAACATACACACATTATTATTATTACAATACTAGAAGTTCAAGACTTCATAAGATTCAAATTACAAACCACATATAAAGTGTTTTAGTGGAAGTTTTAAAGTAAAAACTTCATCTCAGAGTCGAGCTCAACAACTTATTATATAAGGTTCATGTTGCTCGGCTCAATTGGTTACTAATAACTAAGGCAACTAATCTGACTCGTTGCCGTCCACTCCATATCGGATCTTGTAGTCCACACCTTCGACATCGCCCGACAGATCAGACTCCTCATAAAAGACATCATCTTGACATTTTGCTGCATACATTGGAGTATCTATCGGGGGATAGCCCCCGGGTGGGGAAAGCCAGGCATAAGTAGGTTGGCTCCAGAAGATGCAGTCCGCCTGGCCTCCAAGAAATACAACTCTAACCGTCTGGCAAGCAAGCCTGGCTGGGCTTATAACCTTCCAGGATGGCCCGTCTAGCCGGTGGCCAGAAGAACCGGTCGGGTGGATGTTCCCACCCGGATCACCTCGGATTCGATGGAGAGCACGGAAGGACTGACGCTCCATGCGAGGTACGCTCGTGGCTCTCCCTCGTCATCAAGGAAGCTGTCATGCCATCATGCCCAGCGCTACACGACGAAGATAAAGCGAGACGGTCGGCTGGACCAGCAAAAGAGTTCCGGGTGACCGTTAAAGCAAGGGTGACGCCCCAAAGTAAGCCCGGGTGACCACTAAAGAGAAGGATGATGCTAAAAGAAGGGCAGACTGGGTCCTGGCCCACCGGCTGGGCCCTGCAGCCGACCCTGTCCTATAAACCCATATCCAAACAGTAAACCCTAGGACCCAATCTGTAATCTGCCCCCCAGACCAGTATATAAGGGAGGGGAGAGCCAGGGTTCTAGGTAGAGGCAACAATAGAAGAAGAGAAGTGTTAGCATCTAGTTCCCATCTTCCTCTAGCCACCGATAGTAGCTAAGGCAACAGCTCAAGGAGCATCTGTACTGAGCAAAATCTCCCATACATAGTTCATCTTGCAGGAGTAGTGGTGTTACCTCGCCAAGAGGGCCCCGAACCTGGGTACGTCCCTGTGTTTGCAGTGCACCATGCCCAACCCATTGCGTGAGCCATCGAATACATCCCTGTGTCCCTTCTTTGCCATCCCCGATGGCTCTGCCGTGTTCCACAGCATGATAGTATCTTCTGGATCCTCAGAGTCTAAGCAGGGGATCAAAGGAAAGGGTGAGTAACAGCGTTACCCAGAAAGTTCATTATATGCAAGGTAGGAAGTTTGATGCTCTATATACCACCTCAGACTATAAGTCCTTGGCACTATGCAGTTTTCGTAAATATTTCTTCAAAGATTGATTTTATTGTGAAAATCTATGCCCATCAGCCTTCACAGGTTTACCAAAATTTTTATGGAGTTCCTTTCCTGCCGCGTTAGTAGCTACTTCCCGGAACATGGAGTAACAAGTTACAATTCTTACACTCTGCAGAGGTGCGTTACTTTACCCACGATAGATCAACTCCATGTTGCACAACCGGGCCTACTTTCCCGTCCACAATTCCATGATGTGGGGCCCAGTAGGTGATCCAAGGCAAACACTACCCCCTTCGCGACCCTGCATGCCTCCTTGGTGTACACCATGCCCACCCATTGAATTATGGCAATGGTTTGTACAGACCGTTTGATGCGAGAACTATCATGGGACATTGAGGGTTCCCACCCATATGCTACATATCCTCTACGAATTACCAATTAATGCATGAACGAGGATAATATCCACGACCTGCACATCCGGCTACATGCGAGAGGAAGAAGATACCGCTGACTTCTCTGTCCCATTCCAAATCTCATGGTTCACGCGTAATATACGGCGCTAGAATCACTGATGTTAGGGGTTGTTAAATTCCTAAATGATTATCATTGTTGCCAATAGAACCCTAAGTTCTATTTCTCCTCTATATCATCACTTAGGATGATATCATAAATTTTTTTATTTGATAAAATAATATTTTCTTTCCTTGAAACATAGATGATAACACACAATTTGTAAATACTTTGGTAAAGACTCATCAAAGGACATGAGCAAGTGATGAACTTGCCTTGTGATTGCAAGGTAGTGAAGTCGGATGCTTGCACTGGACCTTTAGCTTCTATGACTACAAAACATCATTACTGCCCGGTAAGGACAACATTTAAATAAGAAAAATGAATATGCATAGTAATGTAATGCATTATTTCTTATTTATCTTCTTTGTGTGTTTTACCCAATATTTTAGTTTCTGGAATTACTTTAAGTAATAAAGAAATTCATTTTAAAGAATAACCTTTTAATATTTCATAAATATTACATTCCCTATTTTTATAATGTAATATATTATTAATAGAGTTAAAATCTAAAATTTTATTTAATAGGAACTCTTTTATTTATTTGTTTAATAATTCTTTTAAGACTTAGCATTTGAATGAAAGAAATTTTCTTTTGGTAACTCTAAATATTTATTTAGTATTTTTCTAAAATACTATAATAACAAAATATAATAAAAGTGATTTTTTTATTCCTTTTTCTTTAATTTTATAAAATTCCATAGGAAATATATAATATAAAATTCTTTACTAAAAATTATATATATTAAAAATAATTTATTAATTTGATTCAATAGGTTGGATTATTATGAATCTAAAAATATATTATTTGTATTTTTAGACTTCTATTTTATTTTTTAGAATTTATTGTATGCTAGGGGTATTTTGGTATTTTATTAATTTGTAAAATTTCCTTTTAGGATTTTGGGCCAACCTTTGGGCTTATTGCGCCAAACTTGGCCCAAGTGGCCTAGTCAAAAACCCTCCCCGAAGGGGTTCTGGCCCTATCGGCCTAACTCGCCACCTCTCCCTCTCTCGACATTATCTCTTCTCCTCGACCCTATGGTCGCTGGCGCAGCCGCCGTTGTCCTCCCTGGCCTCCGCGGTGGTGTATGGCAAGGTTGTCGACCACACTCCTTCGTCTGCTCCAACTCGATTTGGTTCTAGGGAACTCCTGCGGCCAGGCTAGCCCCGTCCCAAACCCTAGGGTTTGGGTGGTGCTGATGACGCCGCCTTCGATGCCCTAGTGGTGCCGTGAGGTGATCGTGCATTGCTATGGGGTGCTGTGCATCCTCGTGTGCTGATGTTTCCGCCGTCGCGGCTAGGTGAGGGTTACAGTGCCCCTTGGGGTGCTCCCCGTGCCGCCGTGCGCTCATCGGCCCTTCTGCTTCCTCTTCAATTCTCTAGCGAGGACCACATGTGAGTTTATTCTTGGTTATCACCCGTGCCTCTATTTCCTCTGAGTTCATCTATGTGTAACTAGTGGCTATCTCTCATTAGGGTTCATACTGGTTCTAGGGTTCTTCCCTGGTTCTAGGGTTCATCCCTCTGTGTGCTTGTAAGATGATTATTTGATCTGGTAGTGATGCCTAGTAAGGATTGTGCTCACTGCACTTCAGTTCTTACTGTCATGATTTTATTATCTGATGCTATTGTTGGTCTGATGCTAGTGGTCCTATAGTGTTTCCTCTAACTAGTAATTAAGCTTGGTTAATCTGATGGCATAACTGTGAAATCTGGGTGGTTATGTTACTGCTTAGTGTGTCCATCTACTGTCAGTACATTAGTACTAACAAATGTACTGACAGTAGCACTGTTAGTGGTGATTCACTGCATCAGTAGATGTTGGCTTGGATGGTTATCAGTAGACTAAACTTAATCATTGGATTTTAATGATGCTTTGAATATATAAATGGATATGTTTGATGATCTCTCAGTGTAATCTCAGGGAGATGATATCAATGGCTTGCCATTTTCTTTATGGTAGCCAGTTAATGGTTTTATTTGGTTGATAGTTTCTGTTCTTGTGACACCATTTAACTATGGCACACAAGATGTGATTCTACTACTGGCTTTACTTTGGTTAGTGTTTAAGATTGGACATATGCCAAAAAAATAAGTTGAAAGCTTCTCTTAACAATTATTCCTATGTTGTTGGTCTGAGGCTTAGGAACTAGGTTCCTATCTTGCTGTCCCATTCAGATATGCTAAAATATCATGGATGTTCACTAGATCTTGGATCCTAATTGGCTAATATGATTTGTTTGCTCATAGCTTTACATGTATGCATAGAATTTATGAAATCTGAGGTGTTACTCCTCTAGCAGATATGCCCAGAATTTTATAAGTTATGTGGAATCATGTTGGGAATAGGTGAGTTGTTTGGTTATCACCAGGATCCATGAGGCTGGCCTGAGATCCTGGTTGGTTTGATAGATTTACTGTTGGCCTTTATATTTCAAAACCTCTATGATAGATGCACCCCACTTGGGTGATTACTGAGAGGTTAACTCTCAAAACAACACATGATTTTTTGTTTAGATAATATGAACAGATTGTGTGAGTGTTTTATGATACTCACCACAACAGTTGATGATTGTGGTGGCTTGATCTTGCTAGTTGTGTTGTTGGCCTGATCTGGTCCTTCACCTCGTGGTGTTGTTCCTGTTACTTCTGGTTCCTATGCTTGGCCTTGATCAGCCCTGCACCTCCTAGCTCCTCCACTTGACCTTGCTATCCACCTGATCCACCCCCTCCTTTTGTCACCATCTAGTGATGCTTAGGGTGATTTGGTGTGTGGTTTGGCTGGTGGTTTGCTAAGCTGAGTGTGTTCTTGGTGTGGTGTTTGAGATGTAAAGATGAACTAGTGGATGCCCACAGCTGTGCTTGCTCTTTTTACTTGTGTGAGCTGTTGTTGCTATGTCGACAACACTCACCATGCACTTGGTGATTGTGCCGCCTGTGTGTCTGGTACATGGTTGTGGATCAGATCAACGAGGAGTCTCACCCTTTGATCTTTTTACTGTTAACCTTCCTGGTGAAACTTGCCCCTTTTACTTGCTGTGATCATTTGACTTATGGCTTAATTATTATGAAAGATCAAATTCTTTCATATTGGTGAAACTTGTCCCTTTTACAATTACTCAATGATGTAATTTTGAGCAGTGCACTTCACTTCTCTCTACTGAGAGTAAAACTAACAATTCAACTTTTATTTTCATTTTTGTTTGCTTTGTATTTTGCAGGTACAGGATCTGGAGATTCAAGATTTAGTTTTAGGATTACTTAGATAGATAGTTTCCTTTGTAATCTTTATTTCATCATTTTGTAAAATTTTTGTAATAGTTCATTTATATAAGAATTTCTCCTTTTTAGTATCTTTACTGTAATGAACTTTTATTGACTCAATGAGTCAATCTTTGTAATTTATTTATGGAATAAAGATAATGAATAAAGATTCATTTCTTATTTCTAGTTTCTTAGTATTGAATTCTTATTATCTCTTGATTATATACTATTATTAAATAATTTTGGAATTCATTCTAAAATACCAAATCCTAACTTTAAAAATATAAATTCAAATTTCAAGTTTGAATTCAAATTCTTTCCCCCAAAATATATTAATTTAAAAAGATCATGTCAAAATTAACGATCACTCTGATCACTTTAGGTTTTTATTTGGCGAAAAATGTCCCCACATTTTACAGATGAATGCATGTATATGCACAAATTCGTAAATCTACCCTTCGTTGGTTCCTAAATGCTCGGATGTTACAGCACCGCCAGGCGCGGGCCAGGTCTGGCCACGCGGCCAGGGGGTGTGGACCCCTCGTGGACCTTCTTCGTCTCGTCTTCTGGCTCCGTGTTCCCCTCGGTGAAATATTGAATTTGGCTTTTGTCCCGTCCAATTATGAGAATATTCATTTTCTGGCTTTTGTGGAACCAAAAAAAAATAAAACAGGCAACTGGCACTGTGGCATCTTGTTAATAGGTTAGTCCCAGAAAACATATAAACATACCTCAAAGTGTAGACAAAGAAAAGCAACGTGGATACTAAACAAGCATGGAACATCAAAAATTATAGATACGTTTACGACGAATCACTTAGCTGAAGCACCGTTCATGTACAAAACCAAATACTACTTGATGGGGATATGCTCAAGGGTATACCAGTAGGCGTTATACTCTCCCAAGCCGTCGCCGAGTGGGCTGGCAGACGGCGATCGATCAAGACTTGGCGTGGACTCAGGCGACTAGAAGCTGAAGGCCCAGAAGCGTAGCTAGGCCCAGTCGGACTAGGTCATAGAATCTTTGAATCCTTAACTAATTCGGTTGTGATCTGTAAACCCTAGCGAGGTAAGTCTATATAAACCTCCCTAGGGGACGCATAGAGGATACGTTCCATCATACACCCAAGCGACCCCGGCGTCACTCGCCGGATCCATTGTCGCCGCGTCACCCACGGGATCCATCACCCAGGTCTCCAACGTCGGAGACTTCGAGGATCGCTCTATCCTCAGGATCTTTGACTTTGACTTTGACTCTGGGTCGGAGAACTCCGCCGACCTCCGGGACGGAACCGGTCACCACGCCGTGACCTACATGGCGACTGGCGCCGACCCGCCGGAAGACCCATCCTCCACGCCGATCCCACAAAACGCGATGACGACGGAGGTTGAGGAACTGCGCCTGAAGCTGGTGGAGGCAGTCCGCAAGGAACAAGCCGAGCGCGAAAATTTTCGCTTCGAGCAGGTGGTAGCGTAGGAGCTGTCGCGCTACCACCAACTCCGAATCAGGTCGCGCCTGAACCCCACCGTCCAGGTGCGCGTGCTGAATTTCGACGACGAGAACGACTCGGCCTGCGCGGCCGAGCACGCCATCTGCGAGAACGCGCCGCCAGGAGGAAGCACTCGGCCCCCACCAGGGGCAACGGCCAATGGTGCCCCGCCACCACCCAACCGCGCACCCCCCAGGGACCAGCCAAGGATCATGGTCTCCTCAAGGGAGCGAGACGCGAACGGCCTCGCGCTGTTCTCCACCCCAATGGACAACCTCGTCGCGGGCCGAGCAGCAGTCGATAACATTGAAGCCACTGGGGAAGGCGTCCTACAAATCCAGTACGCCAGGGCTCTGCTCGCCAAAGCGGTCGAGCAACAAAACGCAGGCGTCGACTCATAAGGTCGGATGTACTCGCGTTCATCAGGCAGCAGAGCGGCCTCAAGCGGCCGCCCCATGGTGGCGAACACTCTCAACTGCCCGCCACCCGAACCCCTACAGCTCCAACACCGACAAGCGAACGTGGCACTCTCCACCAATGACCCTCGGCCGACGAACAACTTCGTCGCTGCCAACGGACAACCCGTCGACGCCCGCACCCACATAATCAACAACCAGAGCTGGTGCGCACGCCAGCCTGACGACCTGTGGCATACCCTCACGAACCGCCGCGACGGCGAGCCAAGGGGATCGCTGAGCCGAGTGGGGCCCCCGTGCTTCGGACCGATGATCCGAGGCGAAAGATACCCGGCGAACTTCAAAGCGCCGAAGGAAATAGAAAAGTACGACCCCTCGTACAATCCCTCTGTGTGGCTGGATACCTACCTCATGGCGATGGGGATCGCCGGCCACACCGATCTACTAGCCGCCCGCTACCTCCCCCTGATGATGGAGGGGGCGTGCAGGCAGTGGATTAACACCCTCCCCACGTATAGCATCGACTCCTGGGAGGAGATGCGATGCCTTCGTCAGGCACTTCGAGGGTTCATACACCCGCGCCACCACCATCGAGGACCTGGAGCGGTGCGTCCAGGGACTCCGCGAGTCGACCCACAGCTGGGTCCAACGGTGTCAAGATCTGTGGTATAACGTGGCTGGGATCCACCCGGACACCATGATCCACTGCTTCAAGACCTTGTGCCGCTACAAGCCCCTGGTCGCCAAGCTCAAACGAGTGTACCACACACTCGACAACATACCGGACCTCCTATAGATCGCAAAGAAGTACGTGGAGGAGGACCCAAAACAAGAAACCGACGACGAGTCGGGAGGACATCGCCGCACGAGCGGCCACGACAACGGGAGGCGACCCGAGCTACGCTACAACAACACTCGCCTCACCAGCAAGCGTCGCAGTGACGGGCGAGTCGACTTCGTCGCCAACGCTGGATACACGCAGCGCGATCCCAAGAGCTTCCGCCGCGACGGGGGACAGCTCCGCGACGGTGGCAACTACAAGGCGAAACCGAGGTTCGATCCCGCGGCCCTTCTTAACGAACCTTGTGTATTTCACAGCAGGAAAGGGAAGCCCGCCACACACACGACCGTTGACTGCCACTTTCTCCAGGAGATCGAGAAGGAATGGTGCGCGCGGGAAGACCCCGACAACAACCCGTCAAACAACGGAAAATTCGGCAGCATAGCCGGCTCGCTCCACACCTTCACATGCTTCAACACGGAGCACGAGAAGAAGGTCATTGCCCGTGCCGTCGCCCGTCAACGCGGTGGCCCAGATAGATATCCCCCAGTTCCTCAACTGGTCTGAGCAACCAATCACTTGGAGCCACGAGGACCACTCGCCACGTATCGAGTATTCGGGCCGAGTCGCCCTGGTGGTCAAGCCTAAGGTGGGAGACTACTGGCTCCCCAAAACATTGATGGACGGCGGCAGCTCCCTCAACATCCTGTACCTGGACACCTTCAGGCGACTGCGGCGCCCGTAGTCGATGATCGATACGACCTACACCACGTTCCACAGCATCGTCCCTGGTCGGAAGGCGTACCCGATCGGCAAGGTGACGCTGCTAGTCACCTTCGGCACACCAGCAAACTTCCGCACCAAGCGGATCGTCTTCGAGCTGGTGCCCTTCGACAACCCCTACCACTGCGTCCTGGGGCGCTAGGCGTTCGCCAAGTTCATGGCAGCACCCCACTACGCGTACAACGCGATGAAGCTACCCGGGCCGTGCGGCGTCATCACCATCCACGGCGACCCCGACATGGCCGCAGAGTGCGAGGCCAAAGGGCCCGAACTCGCTGACGCCATCATCGCGGCAGAGGCCAACCACGCCGAGGAGCTCGCCAAGTACGCGAGCGGGGTCAACAGCGACGACCCCACCATACTCAAGCAGCCCAACTCGGAGGGCGGTAACTCCACCGCCTTCGAGGCAACGACGCATACCCGCACCGTCGAGCTGGTCCCAGGCGACTCCAGCCAGACGGTGACGATCGGGACATGCATGAGCCCAGCATAGGAAGGCGCGCTCATCGAGTTCCTCCGTGAGAACAGGGATATCTTCGCATGGAAGCCATCCGACATGCCTGGTGTCCCGAGGGAACTCGCTGAGCACAAACTCAACGCCGAACCCAAAGTGCGAGTTGTTAAGTTGTCGCTGTGGCCCTTCAATGAAGAGCGCCGCCGAGCCATCGCCGAGGAGGTGCAGCGTCTACTCGCTGCAGGCTTCATCCGGCCAATCAAGTACTCCAAGTGGCTGGCAAACCTAGTCCTGGTCGAGAAGAAAAACGGGACCTGGAGGATGTGTATCGATTACACAAACTTAAACAGCGCCAGCCCGAAGGAACAATTCGTCCTCCCGC
The DNA here is from genome assembly GCA_030063025.1 of Avena longiglumis. Taxonomy (NCBI): domain Eukaryota; kingdom Viridiplantae; phylum Streptophyta; class Magnoliopsida; order Poales; family Poaceae; genus Avena; species Avena longiglumis. The sequence goes on along the minus strand of CP125978.1, from coordinate 215,953,016 downwards.
GGATCGACCAAATCATCGAGTCCACCACGGGCTCGGAGGCGCTATGCTTCCTCGACGCCTACTCTGGGTACAACCAGATCAAAATGGCCATCGAGGACGAAGAGAAGACGGCGTTCATCACGCCATTCAGAGCTTTCTGCTACACTGCCATGACCTTCGGCCTCAAAAACGTCGGGGCGACCTACCAGAGGTGCATGCAGGAGTGCCTTGCGAGCCAGATTGGCCGCAATATCCACGTCTACATCGACGACGTGGTGGTGAAATCCGCTCGCCAGAACGACCTACTCGCCGACCTGGCGGAAACATTTGCCAACCTGAGGAAGTACAAGATAAAGCTAAAACCAGGGAAGTGCACCTTCGGTCTGCCAACTGGATGGCTACTGGGATACGTTGTCTCCAAGCGCGGGATCGAGGAGAACCCTGCCAAGATCAACACGATTGCTCGACTCGGCAGACCTGAGTGCCTGCGCGACGTCCGGAAGCTGTCCAGGTGAGTCGCGGCTCTCGGTCGCTTCATCCCCCGGCTAGGCGAAAAGGCGATGCCCCTCTACCGCCTAATGCGCAAGAACCACACCTTCCAGTGGGGAAAGGAGGCAGACGACACGCTCCACGATCTCAAGGAGGTGCTACTCGCATCACTGCTACTCGCCTCCCCCGTCGACAAGGCACCCATGCTGGTCTATGTCGCGGCTTCCAAACGAGTCATCAGCGCCGACACGGTCGTCGAACGGCCAGAGGAAGGAAAGGAGCGCCCGGTGCAGCGACCAGTGTACTACATCAGCGAAGTCCTCACCAAGTCGTGCCTGCGCTACCCGCAATACCAGAAATTGGTATACGCGGTCTTCAGAGCACAGCGGCGACTGCCACACTACTTCCAGGAGCACCCAATAACGGTCGTCTCCTCAGCACCGTTGCAGGACATCATCCGCAACCGCGAGGCGACCGGGCGAGTCTCCAAGTGGCAAGATCAGCATCCACAACATCAAGTTCGATCCGCGCAAGGCGATCAAATCGCGGGCCCTCGCAGACTTCCTCGCCGATTGGAAGGAGGCCCAGCAGCCAGAGAAGCTGCCATACCTCCAGTAATGGAACCTACACTTCGACGGCTCCAACAACGCGGACGACGCAGGGGCAGGGATCGTGTTAACGTCTCCGAAGGGTGACAAGCTCCGCTATGTCCTCTACCTCGACTTCACCCCCTGCACCAACAACATGGCTGAATACGAGGCACTACTCCACGGCATGCGAGTTGCCAAGGAGACGACCGTCAATCGCCTGCGCTGCTACGGAGACTCCGACCTCGTCGCCGGGCAAGTCGCCGGCACCTGCGATGCTGTCTCCCCCACCATGGCGGCATATCGCCAAGCAGTGGACAAGCTGGGTGGACACTTCGCAGGCTACTCCGTTGAGTGGATTGACAGGCGGAAGAACGAGGAGGCCGACGCACTCTCTCGCATCGGCTCGGCTCAACTCGCACCACCCACCGGCGTCTTCCTTGACACCATCACCAAGCCTTACGTCTCTCTCCCAAGGGAGATCGACATCGGAATCCCGCTGGAACCAGAAGCAGCCCTGGTCGCACTTATCGCCGAGCCAAACGACTGGACCGCGCCATACGTCGCCTACTTGGAGGGAGGCACCCTGCCAGCGGATGAAACGGACGCCCGGATGATAGCACGCTGCTGAAAATCCTTCATCATCATCAATGGCGTGCTCCACAAGCGCAGCGTGACCGGCGTGTTCCAACGCTGTGTTCAACCCGCTGAAGGACGCAAAATCCTCCAAGACATTCACTCCGGCGACTGCGGCCACCACGCTGGCGCCCGCTCTCTGGTCGCAAAGGCTATGCGGCATGGCTTCTACTGGCTCACCGCACATGCAGACGCTGTCGACATCGTCCAGCGGTACGTCGGATGCCAGAAATACGCCAACCTGACCCACGTGCCGAGCTCGGCGCTCAAGACAATCCCCATCACCTGGCCATTCGCCGTATGGGGCATGGACATGGGAGGCCCCTTCAAGAAGGCCCCCTCCGGCTTCACCCACCTCCTAGTCGCAGTCGACAAATTCACAAAATGGGTGGAGGCCAAGCCAGTCCGCAAGTGCGATGGGAAGACCGCCACCAAGTTCCTACGCGAGCTCATCTATCGCTACGGCTTCCCCAACAGCATCATCACGGACTTCGGCACCAACTTCGACAAAGGAGACATGGCCAAGTTCTGCGAAGAACACCACATTCGACTCGACCTTGCCTCAGTCGCGCACCTGGAGTCCAATGGCTAGGCGGAACGCGCCAATCAGAGCATCCTCCATGGCCTGAAGCCATGGGTCCAAGTCCCGCTAGAACGCACCGCCGGGTGCTGGGTCGAGGAGCTACCCTCCGTCATCTGGAGCATCCGCACCTCCGTCAACAGGTCGACAGGGTTCACCCCTTCTTCATGGTGTACGGCGCCGAGGCATTCATGCCCATCGACCTCGAGAACGACTCACCAAGGGTGGTCAACTACACGGAAGCCGCAAACAAACTCGCACGCCAAGACGGAGTCGACCAGCTCGACGAGGCACGCGACCTAGCTCGCTCCCGCACCGCCATCTACCAGCAAGGGCTCCATCGCTACCATAGCCGGCGAGTAACTACTTGCACTTTCCAGGAAGGCGACCTGGTACTGCGCCTAATACAGGACAAGAAGGGCATGCACAAGCTCTTCCCCCCTTGGGAGGGAACATTTGCCATTGGACGAGTCCTGGGCAACAACGCCTACTACCCCACCTACGTCCGAGGAGACGGAAAACTCGACGTCAAGCGGGCATGGAATGTAAACCTCCTACGGAAGTTCTACTCCTAGAACCCCATAAATGTACTCTCCACCCGCTACGACATAAAACAGATCGGTTACCGAAAATTGTGTCTACTCTCCGTGTCTTGTGCCACTCACACTCGTAATAACAGCGTTATGCTAATCATAGAAGTCAACCTCTGGCAAAGCGACCGACACGGCCAAGTAGTGCGGTACGAGAGCACTGGGAAAATCCAGGCCTTGCAACGTCCACGAAAAATGCCAACTCGGAGCCCCATTGGAGTCGCCTATCCCGACTGGCTCACCAAGCCAAGACAACTGCATTCGCTCCTCACAGCGACCAAGGTCCTCTGCATCCTCGGCACAGCGACCCGAACAGACAAGTACCACGCTCGGGGATTGACACCCAGCCAAATACGAGCGACTAGGGAAAAACGCCAAGTATGAGAGCGCGCCCAGGATTCGCCACGCGACTGACCCTCTGGATCAGGCAAGAGAGACGCGCTAACAATGATGCGCTTAGTCCTCACCTACCTTGGAGCTGCGACTAGAACCACCAAGTACCACGCTCGAGGACTCGGCAACCCAACCATGTTCGCGCCCGTGAAAACGGTCAAGTAAAGAGCACCCCTGGGAGTCGCCATGCGACTGGCTCTCCGAGCTATGGCGAGTCGACCTTAACTCATTAAAAATTCACAAACATATAACAACGAGGTAAACCCCATAAAAAGGGCGGAAGCGCTCGGGGACTCGCTAAATCAACCCCCAAAATCGCAAACGAATAACACAATAACACGAGTTTCCTTTATAGCAGCACAAAGTCGTTCCAAATACAAGGAAAGTTCAATAGTTATCCTGTACTAACGCCCAAGGGCAAAACACTTCTACTCCGCAGGTTCTGACGCAGGCGCGCCACCGTCCCTGCGACTACGAATGAAGGGCACGTACGGGTTCGACGGGTACGTCGTCAGCTCACCCGCCATCTCCGCACGGAACGACTGCTCGACTTTGAAGTCCCGATGCTTCGGTTCGGGATCGTTGGGGGCGACAATCGTCTCCTAATAGGGGAGGAGGTCGCCCATTGCCCAAACGCGATCGGAATACACCGCGGCCCGGTCCGTCAGCTTAAGCACCTCGGCAATCTCCATAGAGCCCGTTGACGAGGGGTAGCCGCTCGTCACATCGTCGAGGTCGAAATTCTCCGAGAAATGGGCAAGCCCAAGGCTGAGCGCCGTCGCCGTCCCGCGCCAGAAGGCCGACCGCGTCATGAACTCGACGTCTGACGGAGCCTTCTCCAGGTAGCGCCATACCTCGACAAGGTCGCTGGGGATTACCTCCGTGGGCGATATCTCCTGAAGATACGCTCAAAGGCAAGTGGTGGACAACGCGGCCGAGTCGACCAGGGTGATCACACATTGTCGCGCGTCGTATGACTGCGCCTCCTCCGCGTTATCAGTAATCCGACCTATGGAATAGAAGCGGGAAGTGAGCACACCAACGACTTCACAATGCAGTTGTTGCAGGCAGAGGGAAGAAGAATGAAGGTTTACCAATCAGCGGTCGGCAGAGGCCCGTGATGAAGCTTTGAAGAGAAGAGAAGTCGTTTTGCATCCCAGCAACGAGCGCGTCAGACACTTTCCGCTCTTCAGCGGCAGGCGTAACAACAGCTTTCGCTCGCCCTTCCGCCGAGCTCGCTTCCGCCCTCGCCTCCTTGAGCTCACGCTCTAGGTCAGCGATTCACTTTTCGGCCATGCTCAAAGCGGACTGAGCCGCCGTCAGGTCACCCACCGGGACAAGGCCTCGGCGGGCCTCCTTCGCCTCGGCTGCAACTGCTTGAAGCCCCTTGTTCGTCTCCTGGACGACAACGAGCTCCTTCTCCAAGCAACACTTCGTAGCAAGCCATTCGGCTGACTCGCGTTGCAGGCCCTGTGCACACACTACAACGTCAACAACAATGAAATTCCTAAGTGCCCACCTGCTGAAATTCAGCGACTAGGCACTAGGGGACTGGACAATGAAATTCCTAAGTGCCCACCCGCTGAAATTCAGCGACTAGGCACTCGGGGACTGGACAATGAAAATCCTAGGTGCCCACCCGCTGAGATTCAGCGACTACGCACTCGGGGACTGGATGGTATAAAAACATTAAGAATCCGACCACTGAGATTCAGTGGCCCGATCCTCGGGGACTGGACATACCTGGATGGCAGCGCCTAGCATGACGTGAAGCTCCAGCGCATCCACAGACGCAAGCACGACCGGAGTATGGCTGCGACGTTGCTCGACCTCCACCTCGGCGACCCCAGGCATCCGGCTCGTCGGCACCGAGGTACTCGCTGCGGCTGCCTTCGCCATGAAGCGAGGGAAGGTCGCTGCAGATGCTGCCGCGCCACTCAGAGTCGGCTCGGCCACATCGGGTGAGTCAACACCCTCCTTGGTCTTCGAGGATACTTCCGCTGCAGTCGGAGGATCGCTCGGAGCAACCGTCGGGTCATCAGACACCGTGACGACGTCGTCGCCTTTCGTCCTCTTGACGCTTTCGGCGGGAGCAGCGACTTCGTCGGTTTTCCTCTTCCGCAAGGAATCTGCTGACACCTTGGTGGCGACTGGCGGAACCTTGGCCATAAAGGGATGGCCGATCTTTTTAACACCAGTCCTGTGAAACAGCTTTATGTATAAGACTGTCCGACTAAAACGAAAAACAAGCAGATGAACAACACTCACATGCGACTGGTATGAACCGTAGACCGGTGCGGATGCTAGCCGGCTTTTCCAGCTTGGGCCCCAACTTCCGAGTGAGGCCCGTCTCGAACACATCGTGTGTCCAAGACACTGACGGCTTCTTCGAAGATGAAGCCGCGGCAGGAGCCTCCGCGATAATTGCTGCGGGAGCCTCCCTTGGAGGCGAGGCCCCTGCGGCTGGAGCAGCCCCCAAACCAACGATCAGGGAGAATGGAGGTGGTAACGACACCAGCGGCGCCTCTTCCCTGGGGGCGGCAGCGTCTGGTGCCACGGTCGCGTGTGCTGCTGCATCCCTAGCCGAGCTGGTGGCATCGAAACTGGTTGCAGATCAGGGCGGAGACATCGGCTTCGCTGGTTTTGTCCTCTTCTTCTGCGGAGCTTTCTTCTTTTTCTTCGATGGCGTGGCCTCGCGATGTGAGGTGTGCTCGGGAAGATCGTCTTCGTCATCATCGTGAGGCTTGAGGCTCTTGCTTGCCTCGAGTTCGCGTTGGTGTTGCCCGCGAGTTTTGCGGGTCGTGGGGGCAGCAACCTCCATGGGCTCATCTTCTTCGTCATCGTCGTCATCACCCCCGTCGCTCTCGGCGTTACCTTTTTGGCGGGCGACGACTCTATCCCATCCTGGATGGACGAGCTCGAGTTTTCGTCGTCTGCGGGTGGAAGCCACCCTTCCACCACTTGGATCAACTGCAACAAGAACAAAACAATGTCAGCACGACCGCGAATGCACCATCTGCAACTGCGAGTGTTGACGAAATGATAGCTTACCGTCGGGGCTGGGCGCCTTGCAGTATCAGGGGCGACCCCGGTCTTCGCATCGAGATACACCGCCTAGGTTATATTCTTTAGGGCCAGGGTGTAGTCGTTGAGTCTCTACTCAACGAGGAAGGACTTCGTCGGATCGTCCTTGCCCGTATATTCATACATGTAGTGGTCGCGGCTGGCCAGGGGCACGAGCCGCCGCCCGAGCCAGAAGTTGTAGAGGTTGATGGTCTGGAGGCCTTTTTTCTTCAGGCCGCGGATAGTTCGCAACATTTCGTTGACAACCATCCGCTGGTCCAGCGGGAGTTTGACGACATGGAGCCGACGCGGTTCGGGCCGGTCGGCGGAATACATTGGAAGCGCAACTTCGTCGCCTGGAGTCGACTCGGTGACGTAGAACCAGAACTTTTTCCATTCGTTCGCCGCCTTGGCAGGCAGCATCAGGTCGAAGAACAACGCCTTCGACTTCAACTGGAATGTCAGGCCGTCCGTGGCTAGCATTGGGCCGCCTGTTTCTTCGCGGCTGATTCTTACGTGTAACAGGTCTTGCCATAGGGGAAAGTAGGGCCTGCAGCCTAGAGCACTCGCAGAACGCCACGAAGATGGCGAGCTGCTCGATACTATGCGGACCCAGATCCGATGGTTGGATTCCGTAGTCGGTGCAAAAACGCCGGAAGAAGAGGGAAGTTGGGAAGCCCAGCCCCCGCTCCAGGTGGCCGGTGAAGCAGATGAACTCCCCCTCGCATGGATCCAGAATCACTTCTACGGCTGCGGGGATGCGCCATCTGCCGGCACGGAGGATCCCAGCCTCCTCGAAGGATGCTAGTAGCGCCTTAGTGCATTTGGATCTGCCCCTTGGCTCGGTGGAGGGGGCCATCGGTTGAAAATTCGTGGAGGTCGAGGATTTCTGGGTTGTTCAGATTGCGGCGCGGAATGGGGAAACAGAGATGAGCGAGATATATCGGAGGAAGAAAGAAGAAGCGTTTCCCCATTCTCCTTTCATCCTCCTTATATAGCGGTTCCTACCCGCCAGTTTCGGGGGCCATTACTACGCGGTAATTACGCCGAAGTTATCGTTGGATTACCCAACGACTAGTTTGACCACAATTGACGGTAATTACGCGGTAATATTCGACTCGTCGCTCCCAGCGACTCGACGACTCGCCGAACCGATCACTATGACAGTGACTAAGTATTTGCCGACCTGTTCGCCGAGCTGCGTCGCGATTGGTCGCAATATTTCAACTAAATGACTAGTTCTTTCCTTTGTTCAGAAGTCCGCCGCCGATTCGACTAGGCGTCCGCATTGGACCCGCTTACTCCGACTGCCAGCAAACACCTGCGACAAATCAACGACGGCCTCGGGGACTACTGATGGGGATATGCCTACCGGGGTATACCCAGCAGGACGTTTTCTACTGGCCCAAGCCGTCAGCGAGTGGGCCTGCAGGACAGCGACTGGATCAAGACTTGGCGTGGACTCAGGCGACTGGAAGCTGAAGGACTAGAAGCGTAGCTAGGCCCAGTCTGACTAGGTCATAGAATCTCCGAATCCTTAACTAATTCGGTTGTGATCTGTAAACCCTAGCGAGGTAAGTCTATATAAACCTCCCTAGGGGACGCATAGAGGATACGTTCCATCATACACCCAAGCGACTCGCCGCCTAGCCTTCGAGCTCGCCCCATTGTACTCTCACCATAATACAATCTAGCAGGAGTAGGTCTTTACCCTCCAGGGGGCCGAACCTGGGTAAACCCTTGTGTCTCAGCCCTCATCTCGCACCGCAGATGGCTGGCCGCCCTTGCCGCTTATTCTACTACTCGCTGCCGATTGCAGCATCTGCCGTGGTCATTCCCACGACACTGCTCATGTGTCAGAGACCTGTCATCAAGTCTCTGGTTTGGCACATTGAACATGGCTGCACTGGTAGTCAGACTTGGCATGTAATGGATAGTATTAGAGTATATTCTGTTGATATGTTTGAGTTGTATTCTATCTCTATTATTCTTGTACTCCAAGTCATGTACCCCATATAAACAGCCTTTTTTGGCAAAGATCAATATAATTATTATTCTCCAATTATTCAACTATAATGGTATTAGAAACCTAGGTTTCTGCCCTCGGCATGGCTTCATCGCCAACACCTCCGCCGCCGCCACTATGGTCCCTCTACTCCATGGCCTAATTCCACATCACTGGAGCTCCCCCTTACTCCTCCTCCTCCACTACTACCTACCAGTATAATCCCCAACCACCTCAAATCTTTCTGGCCAACACTATTGCCAACGTCTCACCGTTTATTCCCACCTCGCTTGATCTCGTCTCCCACAAGTACTACCATTGGCGCCACCTGATAACCCTGAAGTGCAGGGGATCACCATATTACAATTTGGTAAGTATTTGAGTGTCAAACCCACGAGGAGCTAAAGGTAAACTATCTATTCTCTAAATCCCTATAACTCACTTATATGGCCTTCTATTGAAAGCTAGGATCTATAGTTTTTTGTGTGTGATTGTTTTTACTATTAACTATAGGATTGTAAAGTGCTCAAACTAAATATTGCAAGTGAACTAATGCAGGTAAAATAGGAACTAGTGAAGTGGAGTGATGGCAAGTTTCCTCAAGGTAGTAAATGTTTAGGCAAATTGTTATTTCAATTGTTTTGTTTTCACAATTAATGGTGCATATATTATAGCTAGATGCATCAGTACTAAACACAATAAAGCATAAAGAACTCAATGATTAAAATCCCGAGGCACTATAATCTAGAGCAACAATAGGATTTTTTAAGGATATGTGTCTAGCAGGTGACACTCCTAACCATCACATCTAACTTGTATAGATAAAGTCTATTGTTTCTTCTAGGTGAAGCCCTAAATCACAGAGTAGTCAAGTAAATGAACTACCACACGCCCTAGTGATTGGTCCCTAAGCCAAGCTAATGTGTTAACAAGGGATTCATTAAGAAAAACATGTCCAGCCACCACTTTAAGTTCTAAGGTCCCCAATATATTCTCCACTAATTATCCATAAATTAATATCGCATGCATATAATACATGGAACACGATTTTTGTTCAACTCCCTCTGTTCCTCCTCCTAACAACATGTAACGGTGATAACCTTATGCATCCCCCAAAATATGTGTGCACTTATATATCAGTACATAAGATCATCATAGAAGATAACAAACTTGTATGGAACCAATCAACAAAGTATTTCACAATTTCCATGAACAATCACTACTCAAACTTAGACATAGATAAAATAGATCATGGGAAAATAATAGATTGTACCACACATCATGTTTTTCCAAGAGATTACAGTAGGGATGATGAGGAGGTGATGTATATGATTATGGAGAGGTGCCTCCCCAAGGGGGATAGGCGATAGCCATTGGTGCCCGCGGCCAAGGAGTCAACAGCGCCCGCAGCCCGCGGTGGCTGCCCTTGGGGTAGCTGCCCCTTGGCCCTTCTTCTCTCTTGGAGACGGTGCAACAATGGAGGGGTGATACGTCGTAAACGTATCTATAATGTTTGATGTCTTTATGCTAATATCATACTTTTGACACTTTTTTATATAAAGTTTATGATTTATTTGGACTAACGTACTAATAGTTGCAAAAGTGCAAAATGTTCTTGTTTTATACTTTGATGTGTAGGAATTACCAAGAAGACAAGAGGAAACCTTGTTGGATTCAAATTGGGACTTTCCAAAAATCTATCCCAGAACCTTGTTGGAATATGGTCACGTTACGGGTCGAAGACGGCGTCAAACGGAGAAATCCCCAACTAAAAAGTTGTTGAAAATTCTGAGTCCGGACGGCCGAGATAAGTTCAATTTACTGCAACCCGAGATTGGGTGACGAAAATCCGAGAAGCTATATAAACGAAGGAAACCTAACTCGTGGAAGACTCCTCCACCCACAAATTACAGCCGCCAAAAGCCACGTTTTTCCTCCCCCATGGATCCCATATCCATGGGGGAGGGCTCCCAAGAAGCCATGAAGGAATGGGGCTAAGGGGCGGCTCTCCCCCATGATGCTGGCGGCAGGGAAGGAGCTCCCCGCGTCGCCGCCTTAAACCTCTCGCCGCCCCCTTCATTGTCTTCACCGACATCTCCATCACCAACTCCTTCTTGTATATAGTGGTTCATCCTCCCACACACATCGGTACCGTCCTATGTAAACATGGTGTTCGATGCTATAAGTTATAATCCTATGATCTATATCATGTTTGTGTAGTTTATTTTCTTTTGATTGCTTGGTTGAATGTCTTTGGTTCATTAGAGTTGTATGTTGATATGATACAGTCCTTCGGTGTCCATTATATTTGTGGGCGAATGGATTAAACATCATAGGGTTTGTAGTATGTGTAAAAGGAAGGGGGAAGTTCTGCTGGAGTGACAGAAACCCGAGGACGCGAACCGGAATGATGCACGTACGGGAGTAAGAGGATCATTAACTTAAGGCTATGGTTGGGTAAACCTTAATGCATTGTTAGTATTTGCATATGCTTGCTAACAATCCAATCATATAGTACTTGTAATTCCAAGTAGTGAAGTGCATGTATATTTAGCCTCCCCCACATAGAAACTGAATCGAAGATAATGAACCCAATTTATTTGATAATTAAACTTGGATAAAGCCACCACAATTACCACCACTTTTCCACACTCATGGTACTGTTAGTTTATGGTTACTTAGTATATTTTATTGCTGCAGCACTAACAATTACTTTCTTGTATTTATTATCTTGCAAAGCTATTTCTCATACCCATATTGTTGCTCTAGTTTTATGACCTAGATAATGCAAAAGTTTAGTGTACGTAGAGTTGTATCAGTGGTTGATAGAACTTGAGAGAACATTTTATCCTACCTTTAGCTCCTCGTTGGGTTCGACACTCTTACATATCAAAAAGGCTACACACGATCCTCTATACTTGTGAGATATCAAGACCTTTTCTAGCGCCCTTGCCGGGGAGCTCTAGCGTGTGGGTGAATATTCTTGTGGGCACTTGTTTGCTTTATCTCTAAGTAGTTTTTACTGCTAGCTTTAAGTTGTTCTATATCTTAGTATGTATAGGGAATGCGAATTATAAAAAAAAATATTTGTACTTATTACCTAAAAATGTTTTCAAAAAAGGAAACTGATTGGAAAGATGAGTAATGGTTAAGTGGGGGTTGACCTTGAACACTTGTGTTCATGACTATGAAATCAAAACAAATCTTTCCATGGAAGCTTTTCAGTTAATTTTTTTTACATATTATATATATTATACATATTCCTCTGTACCATAAAAGTAAAGCGATAATTGTAGTTTCTAGTCATTTGGAAGTTGATAGTTTTGCTTTGCTGTCCAGAACTAGATTTTCTATGCTTCACCGTATAAAATGTTTAAAATCACCAGAACATGATATTGATCTGAAATTTTTCTTGAGTGCAAATTAATGTTTATTATCTTTCTTTAATTAGATTAACTTTTCCTGATTGGAGTTACGTAGTTGTCTCAAAAAATTCGATCTTCATCGACTGTTCAGTTTAGACAGATTTCTATGCTTCACTGTAAAAAATCGCGATAAATCTCAGAATACTATTTTCATCTAAAATGTTTTGTGAATAAACTTGAGATTATGATCTGTCTTTCATTAGTTTTGAGTTTTTTATTTGAGCTACCTAACTATATCGTTCAGTGTCATCTTTACAGACTGTTCAGTTTTGACAAATTTCTTAGTTTATTCAATATTGTACTTGGTGTTATTAGTTTCATTAGTTTTTTGACGAACAACAGAAATCATTAATACCTTAGTATATACAGTGGCTAATGCTGAGTAAATATTATGAAACTTGTCAATGCTTGAACATTAGTGGATTTTATTTAATGAGTACTAACCCTACTAATAAGTTTTGTGAAGTTTTATGTGGATGTAGCTTATAAGTTCTAATCAATATGGTGATATGAGATAAACAATAAGACGCAAGAGCTCAAGCTTGGGGATGTTTAGGTGCATCCCAAGAACATATTCAAGAAGATACAATCATCTAATCTTGGGGATGCCCGAGTCATCCCCCTATTCATTAACTAACATGAGGTTGGCTCCTTCATCCTCTATATTACCCATCCACATGACATGTATTGTGTTAACTTGTATTATAGTTGCTTTTATATGTCTTGGTTTTATATTCTTTGTTTTATTAGGCTCTTTATTTCGTTCTTATTGCTTCTTTACTTTTACCTATAATTTGAAAACAAAAAAAATAGTTTCTTTTGTTTTTCTTCTTTGTTTGATTCTCTATTTTGTGCCTAGCTAAAAGGTGTGAAAGAAAATCACTCTTGTGAGATAACCTAATTTTTTTAAGTTTTTATTTTCTTGAGTCTTGGAAGTTATTGCCTCTGTAATAATCTCTTCTTATCCTTTTTGTGTGGTTTTTGTGCCAATAATAGCCTCTAATAAAAGGGAAGTAAGATTTGGGAAGTTGTTGTCCCAAAACAAATTTCTGTGCTTTACTGTAAACAATCGTGAAAAATCTTATTAAGTCGGATTGAGCTGAAATTTTGTGTGTGCATGCCCCTGGTATTTGCACAACCTTCGTTAGTTTTGCACTTTTCTATTTGAGCAACAAAAGATTTTCGAAAATATCAGTCTTTACCTGCTAGTATATTTTGACAGATTTCTACCATTATTTGCATTTGCCTCTTAATCGGTTTACTTTTGAGTTCTTTTTGATCACTTGCGCTTTTAAAAGGGGTTGCTATAGTAGCTTATGTTTTAATGGATGATTTACTTGAGTTGAAACTGAACCCAAAGGCTTATTATCTTGAATACACTAATGTTGCAAATGAAGATTGTGTGAAGTTTTATATGAAGGAAATTTTAAAGTGTGGGGATAGAATGATGTGATGAGATGAAGTATGGAAAAAATATCAATATTGGGCATGCCACCTGTGTCACCCCAAGAAATATTTCAAGAAGTACAAACGTCAAAGTTGGGGATGCCCAAGGCATCCCCATCTTCATCAGCAAAAATCTCAGGTCTTCTTTCAAGACACTTTATTTTTGCTTCATGCACTATTGTGTTGTTCTTGGAGTGTCTTTGTTTTTAGTTTTTTTGTTTGCCGTAATAATTTGGACGACCCCAACACACCTATTTTTTGAGGAGTCGCACCTAGTTCTTCATTGTCTAGAACTCTAGTTTTCACTCTTATTGTTTTATGAGTGTTCTCTTTTGCCAGCATTGCGTTTAGCTTTAGTTTTCTGATGCTTTTTGCTTAGAACTTTTTAGTTATTCTTTGTAGTTAGGTGAGACATGCTCTCTGATATTTATTGATTGTTATCTTTGTGAGTTGTTTCAAATAAGTCGATTGGTATTGGAAAAGAGTAGAAAGTTTCATGCTTATAGTGGTACAAAAGGAAGCTTGTTTTGACTGTGACTTAGACTTTATCATGTCATGTTAGATGTTGCTTTGACCATATGCTTAGTAATTATTGTTGTAGAATGACTAGTTTCAAACAACTAAGATTACTTAATGTGCCTTGAAATAATTATGTGTTGTTTTAGCATACAAAAGCACAATATTGTGGTATTATCCTTTGATGATTTATTTGGGTTGACTTGGCACATGCTTACATCATGTTAAGACTATGAACCAGTCACCTTAGCCTCTATGATCATTTAGTTTTTGACTTGTATATCACTTTATGCTTTAATTAATAATGTTTTGTTTCTTTGCATGATTATGGCCATTATTGCTCTCTTAGTTGGTGGCTCCCAGTCTTTTGCTAGCCTCCACCTGTACTGAGTATGATCTCTACTCGTGCATCCAACTCCCAAGAAACCAAGTTATTCCAAAGAGTCCACTATAAATTCCTATGCATGGTGTGTTACACCATTCCAAGTATATTCATGTTTTTATATATCTTCCAAATTAAACTTTTGTTATGTGAAAAGTAGTGATTAAAGCTCTCACGAACTTGATGGCACACTTTATTGTCTGCACTTAATAAACTTAAACCATTGTGCCTATCTATGTTGCTTATATGCTTGCAAATTATAAGTTGGGAGTTAGCAGAACCATGCTGTCATGGGGAATGCTTTCAACACTTGTACATATCTATTCAGTTTATATCATGTTCTTTTGTTTATGGATGTCGGTGGTGTGAAATAAAAGGGGAACTTGTAAGTCCATGGATTTTTGTATATGTGTTAGAGAAACGCCAGGGAGGATAGCCTAATCCATGCCTAATCATGGTGGAAACTTGCAGCATAACCATAGTGAGCAATCTATGAAGCATCTTCAGAAAAAAAATAGAAAAAGAAGAAAAAAAAGCACCATGCTCTTGGTAAATATAAAGATTGCTGAGATTCTCATTGTCTGTTGCCTTGTCATTTTGATATGGGATAGCTCCTATGTCATGGGGCAAGGGGTAACCTATTGGCGGTTCTCTATGATACACATATACTTACAATGACAAGAACTTGCTTGTGACTAAAGTTGAGTAGCATGAGGAATGGCCCTCGTACTGAAGGGGCATGAGATTTTCAACTTGTGATTTGTCAAGCATATAACTCATATTTGTCTCACTTTAACCTTATCACTTCAAGATTCTTATGATAGGGGAAATGAGATCTCAAAGCTAGTCAGTACCATAATTTTTGGAAGCTCTTTATGAAACTTGAAATCCCTACTTGCCTCTATGAAGGGCCTTTCTTTTTACTTTTTGTTGAGTATCCATCTTCTATCTTTATACACCAATTAAGAGAGCATAGTTGACATTTTTAGTTCAATGTGCATTGTCACAAAACTTGTTGATTGATTCATAATTATGGCATTGCTTGTTCTTAAATTATTTGTATCTAGTCACCCTTATGAACTTTGAAGATGTCCTATGCATTTATGTTTTTCTACTCCATGAAGGACAAGCTGATTACCACTCTAGCTATGTTTTCTATATGTGAAACAAACAAATGTCTTTTAATGTATTGTTATTCATGATCTTTTGTTGTGTTGCCTTTCATGTTGCAACCTAGTTGCTATGTCTTATTGTTAGAAATATATCTTTCATGCTTATGTTAGAGTACTTTGATCACATCTATCAATGCTTTACAATACCTTGATCAAGATTGTGATGGTGCATGTCACCTAAAAATTATTATTTTTATCTCTTACCTTCTCTAGGACGAGAAGGAGTTAAGCTTGGGGATGCTTGATATGTCGTAAACGTATCTATAATTTTTGATGGCTTTACGCTAATATTATGGTTTTGTCACTTGTTTTTATATAAAGTTTATGATTTATTTGGACTAACCTACTAATAGTTGTTAAAGTGCACAATGTTCTTGTTTTACACTTTGATGTGTAGGAATTACCAAGAATACAAGAGGAAACCTTGTTGGAGTCAAGTTTGGATTTTCCAGAAATCTGTCCCAGAACCTTTTTCGAAGATGGTCACGTGACAGGTCGAAGACGGCGTCAAACGGAAAACACCCCTACTACAAAGTTGTTGGAAATTTCGCGAGGAACGTTCTAGACATAACATTTAACTGATTCTGAGTCCGTACGGCCGAGATGATCCCAATTTACTGCAACCCTAGATGGGTGACGAAAATCTGAGAAGCTATATAAAGGGAGGAAACCTAACTCGTGGAGACTTGTAACACCCTCGCCTGATAAGGCTGAGTTCATGTGTATAGTGTCAATCCCTGGATCGGTTCACTGGCACACACAGTACAAAATGATACCAAATATAACTATGCATCATAAATACAATGAATATGATCCAGAATTTACATTATTTATTCAAGTACACAGCGGAAAACGAATACAAGGCAAACAATTGTTGAGTGGAGTCTCACGACCTATGAACGATCACTCAGATACGATATAACCTGCAACATGAAATGTTGCAGCCATGAATGGTCAATACATTGAATGAATGGCAATTAGGCTAAAGCGGTTAACAACAGATCTATCAACTACATGCTTATTTGGCCAAGTGGAGTTCAGGCTCATTTGCATAAAGCAACAGTTTTATCCTAACATTTGTAACAAAGTAGTTTTCCAATACGATAAATAGGACACTCTGGTTCACTCCCAGGTGCTCCTACCCAATTATGTTCACCCAACAAGTTTTAAGCAATTAAGAAATAAGGATGAGTGAGAATTATCATAGCATCAGTATCAGGTCGCTCAAATTATCCATAACCGGGGACACGGCTAAGCACTTAGTTTATACACCCAGCAGGGGTTAGTACACTTTACCCATGTGACTTGGCCAACCCAGCTCGTACCACCACTCTCATATTGGGTGATGATAGGGAGAACTCCAAGAAGGAACCGTTCGGGAAGTAGCTCCCCAAACCCGACACGCACCGGTCCAACCTACACTATATACATCTCTGGTTACGTGGGTTCAAGTTACCACAACCTACTGAGTCCAACCAACCGCCCATTTCATTATTTGCACATGGTTGCACATGAAAGCTACCAAACAAAGAAGCAAATCCTTTCTTAGTGTCCTGGGTGCCTTTCCGCAATGATACCACCAAAAATTATCAATCCCATCACACCTAGGAGATTCATTGATTAAGTTGTTTTAGTTTTCGCAAACCAACACATTTAGAATCAACATCAGTGATGTAACCCAGCCCTCGTTCATCATAGAAAGGCTAAGCACATCTACCAATGGTGGCTCATAAACAAGGAATGCTAGGGAATAATATGGGACATAGCATAGCATATACACATCAATTCCTACATATGCAATTCTACAAAACATCTACAATGCATAGGAAAACAATAGGACATTTATGACCAAGATAGCACCACTTGCCTTTGTTGTAGATGTAGTCGATTAGATAATCCTTACAATTATATTGGCCTCTTTCGTAATAACCACAATACTTGCAATCATAGTAGTTGCAATCACAGTAGTTGCACTCCTCGCAATCTAACGTTTGAAGCAAACACAACAAACACCATTCAAAACATTGCAAACATACAACAGGGCAACATTACAAGAAAACAATGATGAACAGATGCATGCATGATTATTTAATGAGTAACAATGGTTGAATTTAGTGTTCTGAACATAGTTAGATTACATGATGCATGTCGAAAGTCATTTAATGCACTAAAGCTTTTGTTACTAAAGTTGTATCGATTTAATATGGTGTATACAACTTTAATTGAACTAAATATGTTTATGTCGTATTAAATTGTGAACTAGATGCTACTGGATAGAGGTAATGCAATTTAGAGACAGTGGCAATTTGAATCACCTAAAAAGGAGTTATAGATATTTTCCTATGATTAAAACACTATTTCAATGGGTTTAAATATTTCTGTATGAATTTCTGTTTTAACAGTACCAAATAATTTGTCATGTAATTTCTCTCTATAGATATTGTCAATACAAAACCTTAGCACTTGGATTCACCCTAATCGGAGTTATATATCTTTTTGTATGATTTAAATAGTGTTTAATGGGTTTTAAATGATTCATATAGTTTCTGTGGTCAAAAAATCAAACTAAAATTATATCTGTAATCTCCACGGAATTGTGATTTAAGGGACATATTATTTGTAATTTTCTGAATAGTATTATTTTCTTATGAATTTATTACTCTAAATAAGCCATTAAACCATTTAAATCTTCACGGCAAAACCTTACAGTCAAAGGCTGAACTAATTGCATATTGATGATCTACATGGAACCAGCTTTCCATTGGTATATCATTTATATTTTTGTGACAAGCAATTAATTTACTATGAATTTAATGGTTTATAATGCCATTAAAACTAATTAAATTGCTACGGGTTAAATAATCGGCAAAGGCTAGATCCAACCAGATATTAATAATGTACATTACAGTAGCTTAAATTTGATATATTGTTCATATTTTTCGGAGTTACAGATAATTTCTTATGAATTTATTAACCTAAAAGACCATTAAAACCAATTAAATTACTGCAGTAACCACGTATAATAAAAGTTGGATCTATTCTGATAAGATGATTCACGTAAAATTATCTTCGATTTGATATATTATACGCAATTTTTGGACGTGGTATGAATTTCTAATGAATTTTACAAGTTAGATCTATAATATGCAAATTTAAGTTCGAACGGAATATTCTAGAGAATATTCCGCTGACTGGACAGGTTAACTTTGCATGCTGACTGGGACTAGATGTTTACCTCACATTGATGTGGCGTTGATGAGGAAGCTGACCGGGATGACGACATGGCACGCACCGGTTTGATTGGATCTCGACCGTCTGGATAGGATCCGGTGGCTAGAAGAAGAGATTGACCCGATTTTGGCTCAGAATAGACAAGAAACAGATCTGTGTTAGTGAGACAAATCTATAGGTCAAATTGAAAAACTTACAACATGAAAGTTGTGGGGAATCATTATTCCTACCTTCTCACCAAAGGAATTTGGATTTGAAGAAACGAGCGCGAGTACATCTTGGATTTACACCGTCAGATCTGAAATATTGCAATGTAAAATTCTCCGGCTGTGGTGGATGAAAAGAGGTGAGGTTTGTCGGGATCGAAAGATTTCTACGAGTTCTACAACTTTCGTTTTTTGACCGAAGGCAAACGACGAAGTCTAGATGGGTTAAAAAGCGAAGTAAGATTCGGGCATGTGTAGATTCAGGATTTTGAGAAGAGAAACTCGTACAGCTGTGTCTCCACGAGTTTATATGGGTGTTTAGGATGGTGTAGAGATAGGACTTGGAGTAGGGAACAAGTAGAAACAAACGGAAGTCGATTCGGAGTTGTAGATAAAAAGTTATGAGAGTTTGAATAGACATAGGTTTGTCAAAAACTGATTCGCACGGTTTTTAAAGCAAACCGATCGATCCTGTGTACGTGCGTGCTGGTTCGGTCGTCCCTTGCTGGGCCGGCCCGCTTAGGTTTTTTTTCTTTTTCTTTTTCTAATACTTGTTTCCCTCATATCTTTTGCATACGAACTTCAAATGATATGATTCTTGTTTCTAAATTTTTCTAAAATCGAATAGATCATTGTAAGATCATATTTGTAATATTTTTACTAGTTTGCAAGTAGTGGGTTTATAAATCCTTGTATATTCAATTTTATTTATATCTTTATTTGTTTGTATTTATTCCATAACTTTTTCATAATAGCTCCAAATGAGCTCAATTTGTTTCTAAAATTTTGTAATATTAATTGGATCTCTTTAGGCTATAATTATCAATAATTTATTCCTTAACAATAGTGGATTTTATAAAGTCAATTTAATTACCATTAGGAACATTTGGGCGAATCAACTATAGGATTTAGATACCAGGATTTGGATCCAGTCTGTGAGAATGCATGGAAGTAATGAAATGCTTATGAAAGCTTCATGATTTTCATTTTGAAATCTTGCACACCAATTCTACAATCCATAATCAATCCATGCCCTTTTGCCTATATGGCTACTTAGCTCATAACAAAAGAATATAAGATTTTGAATTCAAGGTTGAGAGGATTTTCTATTCAAAAAGTTTCTTCTCTTTGAGAATTTTCAACATAGGCAAACAATCAATCAAACTTATTTATTTGTTTCACATTCCAAAATTAGGAGAATTTTGGGATGTGACAGACTACCACCCTTTAAAGAAATCTCGTCCCGAGATTTGGGAAGGCTAGAAAGAAAGAAAGGTTCGGGATCCATTAGGATGCTACCACCCTTAAAATAAAATTGACTAGGTCATTTCTCGAGGATTCACTTAGCTCAGATTGGTTCTCTTTTAGACTTTTATTGGCACAATGTCTCTAGCACATTCTAACCATCATGATTGATAGTTTCCGAGAAAGCACTTCTTAACTAGCAAAACTCTCATGGTGGGCAAATAGGGAACGTTTACTTCACGGTGCCCATAATTCACGGTTGGGATTCATCCTTACCGTACATTCCTATGCTTAGCAATGGATGCTTTTAGAAGGGTGTAACAATATACCATTCTAGGGTTTAGGCTCAATGTCGACTCTCTGCTAAGGTTGAAAAGGGCACTCAAGGTTCGCAAAGCCGACAGTACAAGCGCGAATAATAAGAGTAGTAGGAGTGGTGATCAATCCATCCTGCACCCAAATCATTACCCTGTATGAGGATAGGTGAATCACGTTTTTCTATCACTCGGGCATTCTCACTTGCCTTGAAGAATGTTTCCATGGGCATGAACTAATGCTCTATGTATACTCCCATGTATTCAATCAACAAAGCTACTACTAAAACTAAACTATCGATACTTCAACTTTCAGGTTGCGTAATCTACTACATAACATCATTTCAACACTTCATACTCCCACATCTTTTTTTCCATTAGATAAAGCATTCTCCTTCCTAAATGAATTATGTTGTCAAACCTTCCACTTAACACATCATTATATCTCCAAGGGTTCAAGATAGGAAAGAAACGACTAAGAAAATAATCCTACCCATAACTATATGAAGCATTCAATGTCACAAACAAGCAAACAATCATACGGAATCAACACACAATCAAACACTTGAATAACAATAATACATAGGTCTAAACTTAGTAGTATATAACCACAAAATAGTTTGAAAGCATTGGGAACAATACTAGAGTAAAACATAGCACCATATAAGCAATAAACAAAATCTGTTAAAACGGTACAGAAGACTTCACGAATTTTTATGACCGACTTAAACGCGCCGGGAATTTTAGCCAATTTTTGTACATATACTACAGGTAATTATGCTCCAGATCCTATATGTATAGATTTTTCTGAGTTACCAATAAAATATGAAAAATCACGCGGTACAACAGGTCAGGTAGAAAACTGCAGCAGTAATCCCACGAATTTCAATCAATTCACACCATTAAAATAATTTTAAAACCACACGAAAACTCCAGCAAATTTAGAGTTTCAAAACAACAGATCCTAAACAATGCATCACACAATATGGTTCAGTACAAACAAGAAAGCAACCTATATTGTCATACCACATAAGTTGGTAAGAACAATATGCTAACACGATAGCGATGATCTCCTAAAGAGATAAAATATGGTGGTCCAGACCTACCCAAACTTGGTGAGATGTTCATTTATGTCATGTTATTTGTTCTTTACTTGTAGGACAACTCTCATATAGGTATCATAAGAATGGCCAACTACAAATTTTGAACAAGAAGAGGTTATAGAAAAGATAGACAAGGAATATAAGAACTCTAATAAGTAAAAAATATGATAGTTCTCCTAATAGAGGTCTTCTATTGCTAATCCATTTCTAAGGTCCCGATCCTACAGTTAACACATAGCTCTGATACCATCTTGTAACACCCTTGCCTGATAAGGCTGAGTTCATGTGTATAGTGCCAATCCCTGTATCGGTTCACTGGCACACATAGTACAAAATGATACCAAATATAACTATGCATCATAAATACAACGAATATGATCGAGAATTTACATTATTTATTCAAGTACACAACGGAAAAAGAATACAAGGCAGATCTCCATCCTCCAAATGTGCCACGGGCGAACAATTGTTTAGTGGAGTCTCGCGACCTATGAACGATCACTCAGATACGATATAACCTGCAACATGAAACGTTGCAGCCACGAATGGTCAATACATTGAATGTATGGCAAGTAGGCTAAAGTGGTTAACAACAGATCTATCAACTACATGCTTATTTGGCCAAGTGGAGTTCAGGCCCATTTGCATAAAGCAACAGGTTTATCCTAACATTTGTAACAAAGTAGTTTTCCAATACGATAAATAGGACACTCTGGTTCACTCCCAGGTGCTCCTACCCAATTATGTTCACCCAACAAGTTTTAAGCAATTAAGAGATAAGGATGAGTGAGAATTATCATAGCATCAGTATCAGGTCGCTCAAATTGTCCATAACCGGGGACACGGCTAAGCACTTAGTTTATACACCCTACAGGGGTTAGTACACTTTACCCATGTGACTTGGCCAGCCCAGCTCGTACCACCACTCTCATATTGGGTGATGATAGGGAGAAGTCCAAGAAGGAACCGTTCGGGAAGTAGCTCCCCAAACCCGACACGCACCGGTCCAACCTACACTATATACAGCTCTGGATACGTGGGTTCGAGTTACCACAACCTACTGAGTCCAACCAACCGCCCATTTCATTATTGGCACATGGTTGCACATGAAAGCTACCAAACAAAGAATCCAATCCTTTCTCAATGTCCTGGGTGCCTTTACGCAATGATACCACCAAAAATTATCAATCCCATCACACCTAGGAGATTCATTGATTAAGTTGTTTTAGTTTTCGCAAACCAACAGACTTAGAATCAAAATCTGGGATGTAACCCAGCCCTCGTTCATCATAGCATGGATAAGCACATCTACCAACGGTGTCTCATAAACAAGGAATGCTAGGGAATAATATGGAACATAGCATAGCATATACACATCAATTCCTACATATGCAATTCTACAAAAACATCTACAATGCATAGGAAAACAATAGGACATTTATTTCCAAGATAGCACCACTTGCCTTTGTTGTAGATGTAGTCGATTAGATAATCCTTACAATTATATTGGCCTCTTTCGTAATAACCATAATACTTGCAATCATAGTAGTTGCAATCACAATAGTTGCACTCCTCGCAATCTAACGTTTGAAGCAAACACAACAAACACCATTCAAAACATTGCAAACATACAACAGCGCAACATTACAAGAAAACAATGATGAACAGATGCATGCATGACGATTTAATGAGTCACAATGGTTGCATTTAGTGTTCTGAACATATTTAGATTACATGATGCATGTGGAAAGTCATTTAATGCACTAAAGCTTTTGTTACTAAAGTTGTATCGATTTAATATGGTGTATACCACTTTAATTGAACTAAATATGTTTATGTCGTATTAAATTGTGAACTAGATGCTACTGGATAGAGGTAATGCAATTTAGAGACAGTGGCAATTTGAATCACCTAAAAAGGAGTTATAGATATTTTCCTATGATTAAAACACTATTTCAATGGGTTTAAATATTTCTGTATGGATTTCTGTTTTAACAGTACCAAATAATTTGTCATGCAATTTCTCTGTATAGATATTGTCAATACAAAACCTTAGCACTTGGATTCACCCTAATCGGAGTTATATATCTTTTTGTATGATTTAAATAGTGTTTAATGGGTTTTAAATGATTCATATAGTTTCTGTTGTAAAAAAATCAAACTAAAATTATATCTATAATCTCCACGGAATTGTGATTTCAGGGACATATTATTTGTAATTTTCTGAATAGTAGTTATTTTCTTATTAATTTATTACTCTAAATAAGCCATTAAACCATTTAAATCTTCACGGCAAAACCTTACAGTCAAAGGCTGAACTAATTGCATATTGATGATCTACATGGAACCAGCTTTCCATTGGTATATCATTTATATTTTTGTGACAAGCAATTAATTTACTATGAATTTAATGGTTTATAATGCCATTAAAACTAATTAAATTGCTACGGGTTAAATAATCGGCAAAGGCTAGATCCAACCAGATATTAATAATGTACATTACAGTAGCTTAAATTTGATATATTGTTCATATTTTTCGGAGTTACAGATAATTTTTGATGAATTTATTAACCTAAAAGACCATTAAAACCAATTAAATTACTGCAGTAACCACGTACAGTAAAAGTTGGATCTATTCTGATAAATGATTCTACGTAAAATTATCTTCAATTTGATATATTATACACAATTTTTGGACGTGGTATGAATTTCTAATGAATTTTATAAGTTAGATCTATAATATGCAATTTTAAATTCGAACGGAATATTCGAGAGAATATTCCGCTGACTGGACAGGTTGACTTTTCATGCTGAATGGGACTAGATGTTGACCTGACCTTGACGTGGAGTTGATGAGGAAGCTGACCGGGATGACGACATGGCACGCACCGGTTTGATTGGATCTCGACCGTCTGGATAGGATCAAGTGGCTAGAAAAAGAGATTGACCCGATTTTGGCACAGAATAGACAAGAAACAGATCTGTGTTAGAGAGACAAATCCTTAGGTCAAATTGAAAAACTTACAACATGAAAGTTGTGGGGAATCATTATTCCTACCTTCTCACCAAAGGAATTTGGATTTGAAGAAACGAGCACGAGTACATCTTGGATTTACACCGTCAGATCTGAAATATTGCGATGCGAAATTCTCCAGCTGTGGTGGATGAAAAGAGGTGAGATTTGTCAGGATTGAAATATTTCGACGTGTTCTACAACTTTCTTTTTTTGATCGAAGGCAAACGACAAAGTCTAGATGGGTTAAAAAGCGAAGTAAGATTCGGGCATGTGTAGATTCGGGATTTCGAGAAGAGAAACTCGTCCAGCTGTGGCTCCACGAGTTTATATGGGCGTTTAGGACGGTGCAGAGATACGCCTTGGAGTAGGGAACAAGTAGAAACAAACGAAAGTCGATCCGGAGTTGTAGATAAAAAGTTATGACAGTTTGAATAGACATAGGTTTGTCAAAAACTGATTCGCACGGTTCTTAAAGCAAACCGATCGATCCTGTGTACGTGCATGCTGGTTCGGTCGTCCCTTGCTGGGCCGACCCGCTTAGGTTTTTTTTCTTTTTTTCTTTTTCTTTTTCTATTTACTTGTTTCCCTCGTATCTTTTGCATACGAACTTCAAATGATATGATTCTTGTTTCTAAATTTTTCTAAAATCGAATAGATCACTGTAAGATTATATTTGTAATATTTTTACTATTTTTCAAGTAGTGGGTTTATAAATCCTTATATATTCAATTTTATTTATATCTTTATTTGTTTGTATTTATTCCATAACTTTTTCATAATAGCTCCAAATGAGCTCAATTTTGTTTCTAAAATTTTGTAATATTAATTGGATATCTTTAGGCTATAATTATCAATAATTTATGACTTAACAACAGTGGGTTTTATAAAGTCAATTTAATTACCATTAGGAACATTTGGGCGAATCAACCATAGGATTTAGATACAAGGATTTGGATTCAGTTTGTGAGAATGCATGGATGTAATGAAATGCTTATGAAAGCTTCATGATTTTCATTTTGAAATCTTGCACAAATTCTACAATCCATAATCAATCCATGCCCTTTTGCCTATATGGCTACTTAGGTCATAACAAAAGAATATAAGATTTTGAATTCAAGGTTGAGAGGATTTTCTATTCAAAAAGTTTCTTCTCTTTGTGAATTTTCAACATAGGCAAACAATCAATAAAACTTATTTATTTATTTCACATTCCAAAATTAGGAGAATTTTGGGATGTGACAAGACTCCTCCGCCCACGAATTACAGCCTCCAAAAGCCACGTTTTTGCCTCCCCCATAGATCCCATCACCATGGGGGAGGGCTCCAAGAATCCATGAAGGAAGGGGACTAAGGGGTGGCGCTCCTCCATGATGCCGACGGCAGGGAAGGAGCTCCCCGTGCCGCCGCCGGTGCCGCCGCCGCCTTGCACCTCTCGCTGCCTCCTTCATCGTCTTCACCGCCATATCTATCACCAACTCCTCCTTGTATACAGTGGTTCATCCTACCACACACCTCGGTACCGTCCTATTAAACATGGTGTTCGATGCTATAAGTTATAATCCTATGATCTATGTCATGTTTGTGTAGTTTATTTGTCTTTTGATTGCTTGGTTGAATGTCTTTGGTTCATTAGAGTTGTATGTTGATATGATACAGTCCTTTGGTGTCCATTATATTTGTGCGTGCATAAATTAAACATCATAGGGTTTGTAGTATGTGTAGAAGGAAGGGGAAGTTCTGCCGGAGTGACAGAAACCTGAGGACACGAACCAGAACGTTGCATGTATGGGAGTAAGAGGACCATTAACTTAAGGCTATAGTTGTAGAAACCTTAATGCATTGTTAGTATTTGCGGATTCTTGCTAACAATCCAATCATATAGTACTTGTAATTCCAAGTAGTAAAGTGCATGTATATTTAGCCTCTCCCACATAGAAAACTGCATCGAAGACAATGAACCAAATTTATTCGCTAAATAAACTTGGACAAAGCCACCACAATTACCACAACTTTTACATACTCATGGTACTGTTAGTTTATGGTTACTTAGTATATTTTATTGCTGCAGCACTAAAAATTACTTTCTTGTATTTAGTATCTTGCAAAGCTATCTCTCATACCCATAGTGTTGCTCTAGTTTTATTACCTAGATAATGCAAAAGTTTAGTGTGCATAGAGTTGTATCAGCGGTTGATAGAACTTGATAGAATATTTTATCCCACCTTTATCTCCTCGTTGGGTTCGACACTCTTAATTATCGAAAAGGCTACACACGATCCCCTATAATTGTGGGATATCAAGGGGCTTCTCCTCCTCCTTGGGGCTGCGAAGGAGGGGGAATTTTGTGGCTATGGGTGGATGCCTCCAACGGTATCTTCTGAATTTCAATGGAGTTGTCATTGATGCATGCTTCATTCTAGAGGGGAAAACATCACCACTAGAATTATCTTGGATCTGCTAGTTCACCGTGTTCATGTTGGTGTTCAAGTTTCTGAATCTAATGAGGTTAAACCATCACCAAAAGAGGTCACAGTGGAGGCCAAAAAAATGACAAACAATGATGTGATTCAGCCACCTTCTCTAGAATTTGAAGAGGGCTTATCTTTTGATCAGATGGTTTGGCATAAATTTGGACATTCTGTCAATTACATCAATGGTTTTAGAACAAGGGAATTATTTTTAGTCATCTCTTTTGGAATATCTCGTTTCAAAATGAATATTCCACAATCAGCTTGGTCCTTCAAGCTTGTTTTGGAGGAAACGCATCCAAGTTCAATGTGTCGCACTTGCAATATAGGACTTTTCGTTTCTCTATTGCCTCAAGAGCGGTTGGATTTGAAATATACAAGATTGGAAAATTCTCCAAGACTGATTTTCAATTTTATGTGAATATCTAGGGTAGAGGAGGTCTAAATTGGCAATTTGAAGAAATAAAATATTACAGCGAATTGGACAAAGAGTGGCATTTTGTTGGGCCCAAAAAATCTAAAATTCAAAACCCTAGTAAGGGGACTGATTGCAAAAGGAAATTATCTGTCTTTGACAATTTAATTTTTCTGAAGTTATCGGTGATATCTGAGGCAGACAACAGTGGTTCATTTAATCAAAAAATTAATGACGTGTCTTACGCTCATGTGGTAGTTAACAAAAAATTTGACAATCATGTTATCGATATAAACGACGCCTTTGACCAACCTAGGAATTTAACCCAGCATTCAATGGGAGATAAATTTCCGGGTATTTTACCTTTCTGGAATTTCCCAACCTTCCCTAAGAGACCATGGCACAATGATGATTACTGATGAGTGCATCAGCACTTCGTTGGGAGACCCCAAGCAGAAGGTATGATGCAGTATAGCTGGCAAGTTTCACTCAGTAAGAAACCGAGGTTATCGAACCTGTAGGAGGAAGGAAATGTCCCAAAGGTGCTTCAAGCAATGTGGAGACTTGCACAACACAAACTCAAGACTTTGCCCCAACTAATAGTGAGGTTGTCAATCTCACCGGTTACTGTAACAAAGGATTAACTTAATGGTGTGGAAGGTGATGATGGTTTGCAGCAAGTAAACAATAACAGTGGAAGATTTATCAATGGTAAAGATTGGACCGGGGTCCATAGTTCACTAGAGGTGCTCTCCTTAGATAAACAAACATGGCATGGAGGGTAAACAAATTACAACAAGGCAATTGACAGGAACTGAGCAAGGCATAACAATGCAATACTAGACAAAAAGATCCTATGAGATTCGATTGGGAAATACAACAATATACATAGACCCCCATCCAACTACATCTATGACTAGAAGTCCACCTTCAGGTTATCATCCGAATCCCCTCCAGTATTAAGTTGCCTGCAACAGACAATTGCTTTAATCAAAGTGTGTAAGGTAAACATTCCACTTGTTCCATGAACAAGAGACCATAGTTTTCTCCCTAGTGGCAACAACACATCTACAACCGAAGAGATTTCTGTCACTTCCCTTGGAAACTAGAGGCATGAATCCACTATCGATCATAAATACCCCCTCTTGGAGTCACTAGCAACTACTTGGCCAAGATAGCTACTAACAATGGAGAGCATGCAAGATCACAAACAACATAGACATGATAGAATCAAATAGACAAAACCATTAATCAATCTAACACAGTAATCTCAATATCCATCGGATCCCCGCAAACACAACATGCATGATTACAAATAGATTAGATCTTGATCATGAACGGAGCTCACAAGATCTATACATGAAAGCACAAGGAGGAGATACAACCATGAAGCTACAATATGGACCCGTGGTCCAAGGTGGAACGCTTCATACCGGAGGCTGGCATGATGAAGAAGAAGGCCTCCGGGATGATCTACCCTCCGGCAGGGTACCGGGAAGAACTTCAGACCCCCCGATCTAGGGATGATGGTGGTGGCGGCTACAGAAGGTTTCGTGGAGTTTTGAACGGGTGCCTAGGGTATCTGCATCAGGGGATTCTTATAGGCGAAGGGGCGAGCCAGGGGGCCACCAGGGCGGCTGCACCCCCTAGGCGCGGGATGGGCCCTCCCGTGTGGACAGGGGGTGTGGCCCCCTGGTGAGCCTGCTCCGTCTCGTCTTCTGGCTTCGTGTTGCCCACGGTAAAATATTGACACTGGCTTTTGTCCCGTCCAATTCCGAGAATATTGTTTTTCTGCCTTTCTGGAACCAAAAACAGAAGAAAACATGCAACTGGTACCGTGGCAACTTGTTAATAGGTTAGTTCCAGAAAACATCTAAAAACACCTCAAAGTGTAGACAAAGCAAAGCAACGTAGATACTAAACAAACATGGAACATCAAAATTTATAGATACGTTTCTGATACGTCGGAAACGTATCTATAATTTTTGATGCTCCATGCTTGTTTAGTATCTACTTTGCTTTGCTTTGTCTACACTTTGAGGTGTTTTTATATATTTTCTGGAACTAACCTGTTAACAAGTTGCCACAGTGCCTTTTTTGGTTCTAGAAAGAAAAAAATCAATCTTGAATTGGCTAGACAAAAGCCAAAGTCAACATTTTACCGTGAGGGACATGAATCCAAAAGACGAGATGGAGAAGCAAACCAGGGCGTCCAAACCTCCTAGGCGTAGCCATGGGTGGGCCCGCGCCTGGGCAGGGTGTGGCCCCCCTGGTCGCCTCCCGGCCTCGCCTCTTCACCTATAAGAATCCCTCGATGCAGAAACCCTAAGTACTCGATAAAAAATCCACGAAACCTTCTGTAGTCGCCGCCACCATCGTCCCTAGATCGGGGGATCTGAAGTTCTTCCCGGCACCCTGTCAGAGGGGAAATCATCCCGGAGGTCTTCTCTCCAGTATGAAGCGTGAGTAGTTCCTCCATGGACTATGGGTCCATGTAGTAGCTAGATGGTTGTATCTCCTCCTTGTGCTTTCATGTATAGATTTTGTGATCTCCATTCATGATCAAGATATAATCTATTTGTAATCATTGATGTTGTGTTTGCGGGGATCCTATGGATATTGAGATTACTATGTCAGATTGATTAATGGTTTTGTCTTCATGATTCTATCATGTATGTGTTGTTTGTGATCTTGCATGCTCTCCGTTGTTAGTAGCTATCTTGGCTGAGTAGTTGCTAGTGACTCCAAGAGGAGGTATTGATGCTTGATAGTGGGTTCATGCCTCTAGTTTCCAAGGGAAGTGACAGAAATCTCTTTGGTTGTAGATGTGCTGTTGCTACTAGGGAGAAAACAACGGTATCTTGTTCATGGAACAAGTGTATTGTTTACCTTACACACTTTGCTTAAAGTGCAACTTAATACTGGAGGGGGTTCGGATGATAACCTAAAGGTGGATTTCTAGTCATAGATGCAGTTGGATGGCGGTCTATGTATATTGTTGTATTGCCCAATCGAATATCATAGGATCTTTTTGTCTGCTATTTCATTGTTATGCCTAGCTTAGTTCCTGTCAATTGCCCTACTATAATTTGTTTACCATTCATGCCATGCTGTTTATCTAAGGAGAGCACCTCTAGTGAACTATGGACCCCGGTCCAATATTTACCATTGATACATCTTCCACTATTACTTGTTTACTTGATGCAAACCATTACCTTCCACACCATACATTTAATCCTTTGTTACAACAAACCGGTGAGCTTGACGACCTCACTGTTCGTTGCGACAAAGTCTTGTGTTTGTGTTGTGCAGGTCTCCATGTTGCTTGCAACACCTGTGTGACGTTTCTTTCCTCCTTCTGGTTCGATAACCTCGGTCTCTACTAAGGGAAGACTTGCTGCTGTGCTCATCACACCTTGCTCTTGGGGTTTCCAACAAAGTGCTCCACGTCAAGCACCATTTTCCGATGTATCAAGCATCCCCAAGCTTAACTCCTGTTCGTCCTCGAGTAGGTAAGTGATAAAAGAATAATTTTTGAGGTGACATGCACCATCAAAACCAAGATCAAATATGCAAGCATTGAAATCTCAGATCAAAGAACTCTAAACATGTGAATGAAAGATGGAGTTCTCACAATAGGACAAAGTAACTATGCATGCAACATGAAAGGCTACAAACAAAGATAATGAATAACATGCATTTAAAAACATTTGTTTGTTTCACATATAGAAAACATGGCATAGTGGCATTCAGATTGTACCTCATAGAGTAGCAACTATATGCATAGGACACCTTCAAAGTTCATAAGAGTGACTAGATACAAATAGCACAAGAACAAGTAATATCACAATATGCATCAATCAATAAGTTTTGGGAAATTGCACATAGAACTAAGAATGGCAACTATGCTCTCTTAGTGGTGCCTAAAGGTAGAAGGTGGAGAATCAACATAATAGTGGAAGAAAATCCCTTCATAAAGGGAAGCAGGGATTTCAAGTTTCAAAAAGAGCTTCCAAAAATTATGGTACTGGTTAGCTTTCATCCCTCATTGCCCCTATCATAAGCATCTTGAAGTGATTAAGGTTAAAGTGAACAAATATGCAGTATATGC
Source organism: Avena longiglumis (assembly GCA_030063025.1). Taxonomy (NCBI): domain Eukaryota; kingdom Viridiplantae; phylum Streptophyta; class Magnoliopsida; order Poales; family Poaceae; genus Avena; species Avena longiglumis. The sequence goes on along the minus strand of CP125978.1, from coordinate 215,921,644 downwards.
TTGACAAAGTATAAGTTGGAAATATCATGTCCCTTGAATACGAGGACCACACCTCATACTATCAACTTCAGTCACCTGTAAGTTCTTGTCATAGTAAGTACATGTGTTCATAGAGAACCGCCAACGGGGTACCCCTTACACATGGTACATGAGCTATCCCATAACCAAAATGACAAGGCAATCAGACAATGAGCATCTCAGCGATATTTTTATTTACTATATGCATAGCTTTTTATTGAGGATGCTTCACAGAATGCTCATTATGGTGATGCTGCAAGTTTCCACCATGATTAGGCATGGCTTAGCCTAGCGGTCCAGGCATTTCTCTAAAACAAAATATGTAACTCCATGGACTTACATGCTCCCTCTTTATTTCACACCGGTGACAACCATAGACAAAAGAGCATGATATCAACTGTGTACAAAGTACAAGTGCAATGTTGAAAACATTCCCCATGACAACATGGTTCTTCTAATTCCAACGTATAAGTGCAAGCATATACAACATAGATGACACAATGGTTCAAGTTTATTAGGAGGAAAGAATATAAAGCTTGCCATCAAGTTTGTGAGGGCTTTAATCACTAAGTTTTCACATAACAAAATACCTTTTAATTGGAAGATAGCTGAAAACATGAATATACTTGGAATGGTGTAACACACCATGCATAGGAATTTATAGTGGACACTTTGGAATAACTTGGTTTCTTGGGAGTTGGAAGCATGAGTAGAACTTACTCATACAAGTGGAGGCTAGCAAAAGACTAGGAGCAACCAACTAAGAGAGCAATAATGGCCATAATCATGCAGAGTGAAAAAACATTACTAATCAAAGCATAGAGTGGTACTACAAGTCAAGGACTAAATGATAATAGAGGCTATGGTGACCTGTTATAGTCATAACATGGTGTGAGCATGTGCCAAGTCAACCCAAACAAAGCATCAAAGAAGAATACCACAATACTATGCTTTTGTATGCTAAAACAACGCGTGATTCTTTCAAGGCACACTAAGCAATCCAAATTGTTTGGAAAAAAACATGCTACAACAATAATCACTAAGCATAAGGTCAAAACAACACCTAGCCTGCCATGATAAAGTCCAAATCACAGTCAATGCAAGCTCCTCTTTCACTTTCAAGCAAGAACTTTCTACTCCTTTCCAACACCAATCGACTTATTTGAAACAACATAGCGAGAACGGGGGTACAAACTACTTTATTCAAGCAAACTAAACAAACTAAGCAAAGAAAACGAAAACTAAGACGCTCCAAGAACAACACAACAGTGCATGAAACAATAAAAACGAAGTGTCTAGAAAGACCTGAGCTTTTTATTGATGAAGAAGGGGATGCCTTAGGCATCCCCAAGCTTTAACGCTTGTACCTCTTGGATATTTCTTGGGGTGACACCTGGGTGTCATCCCCAAGCTTGATCTTTTGTCCATTCTTCATCTCATTACATCATTCTTTCTCTACACCTAATTTTTTTTCCTTCATACAAAACTTCACACAATCTTCATTAGCAACATTAGTGTATTCAAAAGATAATAGACCCCTGGGTTTAGCTTTAGAACAGCAAAAATTTTCACTAAAAACACAAGATACTGTAGCAACTCCTTCAAAAATCTCAATTTCCCTAAAAGAACCCAAAAAGGAATCAATAAGAAGCAAATGCAAATAATGGCTGAAATCTGTCAAAACAGACCAGCAGGTAGAAACCGATTTTTTTGAAAATATTTTGTTGCTCAAATCAAAAAGTGTTGATCTAACAAAAGTTATCTAACATACTAGGCAATTTATTCGTAAATTTTCAGCTCAATCCATCTTACAGAGACTCCTCACGAATTTTTATGGTAGAGGACAGAAATATGTTTCGGGACAGAAACTCCCCAAATCTTACTTCCCTCTCATTAGAGGTCATTCTTGGCACAAAAAGAAACCAAAAAGGATAAGGAGAGATCATTACTGAACTAATAACTTCCAAGACTCAAGGAAACTCTTGGGTTATCTCCCAACAAGTACTTTCCTTTAATTGCCTTTAAGTTAGGCACAAGAGCTTGAGAAGATGCTCACATAAGAAATATGAATTGAAGTAAAAGAGAGCATCAAGAAGCAAATTCAAAACACATTTAAGTCTAACCAACTTCCTATGTATAGGAATCTTGTATGCAAATAAATTCACAAAGAACAAAGTGACAGGCATAGGAAGATGAAACAAGAGTAACTTCAAAACTTTCAGCACATAGAGAGGTGTTTCAGTACCATGAAAACTTCTACAACCATATTTTCTTCTCTCATAATAAATTTCAGTAGACTCATGAATAAACTCAACAATATAGCTATCACATAAATCATGCTTTTTATGATCTACAAACACATAATTTCTATCAAGCTCAAAAATAGTGGGATTAAAACCTTCACAGGTTTTACCCAAAGTAGATATTTCAAAAGAATCCACAGGAACATAACATTCATCCTCCTTTGGTAAGCATGGGCGATAATCAAATAATGTAAGAAATAAAGAGTTATTCTCATTATAAGGTAGGCATGGGTAGATAATCCATTCTTCCTCCTTTTGTTCATCACTCTCCTCCTCTTTTTCATCTAATGAGCTTCCAGTTTCAACAATTTCTTCTTCCATAGGCTTCTGCAAGGCATTAGTCTCTTCCATTTGGGGAAAGCACCTATTAGAATATTCAAGAATATAGCCATTTTATTCCTTGTAATTATCAAAGCAAAATTTAAGTATCTCATAAACCTCATATTCATAAAGTGCATCATCAGTATTTTCAAGCAAACTGGCAAGTTCAAATGCACCCTTGAAGGCAATAAATTCTTCAATTTGTTCCACGTCATAAAAGTAATAATTTCCTTTAACATAAGAAGATATGGTAACATTATCATTATACTCACATTGAAAAGGCAGGTGTTTATATGTCAACACCCGGATTTTTAATCCCAGATGCCTGTTATGCCATACATCACAATCCCAGAATTACCATTTTTGCGAGACATAAAATATTGGATATCACAATACATCATCCATTACAAACCATAGATAAGGTCTTACAACAAAATAAAGGATCTCATGATCCACTCTTAGTACAATCAAGCAGCGGAATAATGTAATAACGGTAGCATGGGTGAGGCTCCATCTTCATGGCCATAGGCAATGCTGACAATGGGAGATGATCCTAGTTGTCGTAACCTTCCTGCGGTCCATTCTCCTGATAATCCTCTTCATAGTCTAGCCACGAGAATAACCAGGGACAAAGCCATGAGTACTCTTTAAGTACTCGCAAACTATCACTAACAGGTAAAGGGGTTTGAGTAGGAATACTAAGCTCTAGGTTGTTTTGCAAAAAGCCAGATTTATCTCTAACTGAGTTTAAAAGCAAAGAAAGCTAGTAGGTTTTAGAACACCTAAGTGGGAACTCAAGTTTCACTTTCACAACCCTGTTATGGTCAAGTAAAAGTCATGATTAATTTCACAAGTCATTTTGAAAACATCTGATGACGGAACAGTATGTCCACTCCAACTGTTCATAACCGCGGACGCGGCTATTCGAATAGTTTGACACTCTGCAGAGGTGGTACAATTTCACCACAATATTCGATACATCCGTTAGGAACAATCCTGAATTCACCATACTCAGTATGCGGATAATCAATCCTAACCTTCCAATTACACGCCCTAGTATAGGCACCTCTCCTATGAGTTTGGCCTCCCAACCATGACCATCTATCATCTTGGGAACTGCATAGATGGTCAATCTTCACGATGTAGCCTCAGCACAAACCTTAGCCGCAAGGGAACCCATACTAAGGTATTTAAACTTCCAATCTAGCCCTACCCAAATTCGGGTATTGGGGTTGTACGCTAAAATTGGAATGGTATCGCATCCAGACAACCATCAGTTTTATAAAGGGCTAAGGCTCATGCCTCAACATTTTCATCATCAAAATCATATGGTGTTCAATAACACATCTCAAAACATTCCATTAGAATGACTCATCATTTTAAGGTTTTCATAATCATTTTCACCAAGTATTCCCATCTAAAGTGATTACATGAACCACATTATGAATGAACTCCCACTCAAAAATGACATCCCTCGTGCCTTTTTGGTGATTACATGAACCAAATCCACTACACCAAGTCCGATCATCACGTGAGTTGGTGTAGCTTCAAAGGCGACCATCAAATGGGCATCATGTCTACTATATGACTCATGCTTAACCTTTCGGTCCATGTTCCGAGGCCATGTATGTACATGCTAGGCTCGCCAAGTAAGAACCTTAGTATTCCCGTGTGTAACTGTCTTATACCCGAAATATGGTCGTGGATCCAAGTACACCCGATCATCACATGATGTCTTGGAGCAACGAAAACATAATTGGTGCATACTAAAGGAAGAACACATTCTTATCTTGATATTTAAATGAGGGATCATATTATTATGATAATAATACGCCAAACAAGCAATATAAGAAACATCATATGTTTATAAGTGAAATGATATGGTTACCGCATATGGATCTGGGGAGGCTAAAGTATGGGGCTAATGGATGCTAGAGGGATCTGGGGAGGGAAGATATAGTTGATTCTACACACAAATGACTAACGTAAAGATCTTTATTACTCCTCTCTTGGGCTACAAGTGCTCCTTGAGCAGTTTACAAGAGGAGAAGATGAACTTTTACCAGCCTAACGGTACCAAATGAGCCTCTCCCCTTCTCAGAGTCCAAGCCTCTCCTTATAAAGGGGTGTCTTGGATCCTCTAGGGCTGACGTGGCAAGCATATTCGAAGAATATGCTTGTCCCAATATAGTAATTCGGCGGCCTCCTTTCCGTGTCGCCCTTCTAATGACGACAAGGTTTCAGAGAACCCCACCTGCACGCCTCGGGCTCCAGGACTGTCACCTTCGTGACCTCCTGCTGCCCTTCTGCCGCTCTGCGCCTTGTCCTTTGTGTTTGGCTCTGCTCAGATTCTTCCTAGCTTGTGGCTAGAGTTTGACTATAGGCACTTCCTTCTCCTGCAAGCTCCATGTCATTCGGCCCTGCCTTGCTTAACTCGGCTTGGCCTTTACCTGCATTCAGATTATTCGGGCTGACCCGGCTGACTTAAACTGTACGTCGGTCGGGTAATGTATTACTCTTCTCATAAGCGTCCTGCTCTTGCTTACCTCGGCCGACATTTACAGGATTTGGCCGATTTAGACAGTAACTCGGAATTTGGACGGGGAACTTCCTTTAGTCTTTCCCCGTCCTGAACCTATCCGGGGTCACCTCCCCAACATTAGTCCCCGGAGCTGGTATGGTCCTGCCTATAACCTCGGCCGGTCCATATCAGTTTCCCAATACTCGTGTATCCTTGTTTCCGAGTTACTTTTCCGCCGTCCGAGGTATCCGTGTATCTTCTTGTGTACGCCTCATCCTAAGTGTAACACTCATCATTATTTCCCTAGTTTTTTGTTCCTCTACAGTTCCCGCTGACAATGCCACCGTGATTACTGCGCCTGTCGCGTCGGCACTGCAACGCCTCGCGCACCGTTTCTATCAAAGGCCCCGATCATCTTCTGCGTCGTGTGGTCATCGGTGCTGCTCCACTCATCCTCGAGCGATTACGCCTCACACACGATCTACACGGTTGGTGCCCGCACCCACGATCCCACTACCGCGCCAAACCCTCGTAGTTATAAAGGGGGGCACGGGGCTAGAGGGTTTACTTTCCTCCTCCGCTCCCCATTTCCCTTCTTCCTCCTTTCGCCCTTGCTCCTGTTCGTGCTCCCACGGCCGTGCGCTCGTCGGAATCCTCGACGGTGAGGCCCCATTTCCTCTACTCCGTCGACCTCGTCCCCGTGCGCTTGCTCCGGCGCTGTCGCCGGTGAGTTCTTCTGGTCTCATTGCCTATATTTCCCTCTAGATGCGTCTGCCGCTGTCTAGATTTCCCGCGGCTGTTCCTTTCTCGCTCCGCTGCCGTTTTCATCTAGAACCACGACGGGGCCTTGCAGTTCTCGGATTTGCTCCGCCGCTAGTTCCTCCTCGGTAGATTCCTCCGATAACCTTATGTCAAGTTCCGTTAGTGGCGCGCTCATCGAGGATGACGATGCAGCGTCTGGTCCGGAGCGGGGCTCCTGGCAAGGTTCCACCGTCACCCGCCGAGAGATCGAGTGGCTGATCAGAACCCGCCGGATTCCTGCCGAGGTAGCTTGTCGCTTAGTCGGCAGCGAATCTTCTCCCGTTCTAAAAGAGGGCGAGTACATCGTCTTTATGTCTCATTTTGCTCGCGGGTTTGGTCTTCCTCTTAGCGATTTTGCTAGGGAATTCCTAGATTACTTCGGCCTGCAGCCGCATCATCTTCCGGCTAACGCCATTGCTTCTCTGTCCTCTTTTATCTCGGCCTCGGAGGGATACTTTGGCCTCTGGCCGTCTGTGCATGTATGGTCCAAGTTCTTCTAGATTAGATCCAATGTTGTTCTAGATAAATCTCTTCAACCTTGCGAGAAACTGCTTACCCAATGTGGAGCCGCGTCCATCACACCTCGGAGGAAATTCGAGTTTCCTCGCGTCGCTGGTCTCGAGTCATGCAAGAAATGGCATAGATCATTTTTCTATCTCAAGAATTCTGGGAAGGAAGACAAGATTCGGCTCCCCGCCTTCTCCATCGGCCCCCTTCCAAGAAGAACTGGACTTATAATCCTAGGAAGAGCCATGCCCTGGCCGAGGCCTTCAAGATTCGGCTGAAGGAGCTGATCCGCACCGGGTTACGTGGCGAGGATCTGATGACTACCTTCGTCAGCAGCCGGATCTGCCCTTTTCAGCAACGCACGCATAAGCTCTGCTATGAGAGGACCCCTTGATCCCAATCGAGTCTCAATGGTTGAGCTCGATAACTATCTTATCTTCAAACGTGTCCGAGCTATCTTTAAGACGAAGATGCCGGAGGATTGGACCTGGGGACTGAAGCCGTTCACCCGCGGGCATCCTCCTCCTGAGGTAGGTTCACGTAGTTATGTTTTTCTTTTTAATCGCGTCTGTGATTTCTCTTGCTAATTTCTCTGTTTCTTTTCCTGCAGAGGTTTGAGGAGCAGAAGATCGAGGATGCCGAGGTTTTGTCCCTCCCGTGGACCTCATATCGGAACACCCCGGATAGCGGGGAGCCTGACTCAGAGGAGTTCGATCCCAAGTCGGACCTTGCTCCAGCACGTGCTCGTGGCAAGACCCCGGCCCACGAGGAGGAAGGTGATTCGGACGAGGTCCAAGTTCTTGAGGTAGTCGCCGCAATGCCAATTTCTTATGCATTTCCGGCCTCTAGTTTCTCAGCTAATTAGGCCGGTCAGGTTCACAATGCCGAGCCTCTCGCCTCCCGACCTCCTGTTACCTCGAGGAAGCATACCACTCCAGCTGGTGCCTCGGAAGCCGCTCCCAAGAAACGAACAAAGAAGTCAGCCCAGCACCCTCCGAAGCGTAAAACTATGCCCGGGGTTACTGGGTGAGTTACTTTTCATTTGTATTTCTTGTTTCTCTCTTTCTGTCTTCTGACCTGACCCTTTGTGCCTTTGCAGAGCTCCTCTTTCTGTTAGGCCCAGTGGTCCAAGCATGACGAGTCATACGACTCGGCCGCCTTCCCCTCCGCCTCCTGAGGATACTAGAGTTCCTAGTCCTGCTTGCGTAGACTCTCCTCCCGCGCCGAATCAGACGTCATCTAGCCAGGATGCGCCTGAGGTCTCTCCTGTTGATGCCGACACAACTCGGCCAGTAGATATTTCTACTGAGCCTGTTGCCTCCTCCGTGAATCCCGGAGTTTCCCCCGAGATTCCTTCGACCCCCACAATATTTACTGCCACTCCGACTCCAGCCAAGGATACCACTATCTCGGCGCCCTCAGAAATCGTAATCCCTCCGGCCCCCAAAGATGCCACCCCCAGTGCTGAGGTAACGGCTCCTGCCGACGCCTCTTCTAAGGCAAGAAAGGTCGTCGTCACCAAACCTCCCTCATCTCAGAAAGGGCTTGCCATTTCTTCTCAGCCTAGAATTGCTAATGCGCTGCACAAGGGGGTTTCTTCTTCCAAGACTATTGTTACCCCGGCCGCTGATACCCAGCTCGCTCTTCACAAGAGTCCCGCGGCGGTGGTGGCTACACAACACGTCCGAGGTAAAGTCCTGACTCGTACTGAGAGTGGGAACAGCCTCGGCTCGTTGGTTGAGTATGCCAATAATTGGAACGCTGCTGATCAACTCGAGGGAAATCCAAGCAGTCAGCCATTTCAACTCTCCAACATCAGCAGTCGCTTACATTTAGCTGCCAAGATCGTTCTTGACAGCGATAAGATGAATGAGGTAATTGTTTTTATTGACGTTTGATTAGTCATTCGAATGATGTTATATATACTCTAGTCCCCGAAGCTTGCAACCGAATAATTTGTTATTCGTTTGGAAGTTTTATTAGGCTTTTCCTGGTTCAGTTTTGTCTTAGTGTTCAAATATCCAGCCACCTAGGTTCGAATTAATCTTTGGTTAATTCGAACTTGCTCTAGTGTTTAAATATCCAAACACCTAGATCCGAGTTAAGCTTTGCTTGATTTGGATCTGTCTTAGCTTCGAATATCTAGCCACCTAGATCCGAGTTAAGCTTTTCTTTATTCGGATCTGTCTTAGCTTTGAATATCCAGCCACCTAGATCCGAGTTAAGGTTTGCTTGATTCAGATCTGTCTTAGCTTCGAATATCCAGCCACCTAGATCTGAGTTAAGCTTTGCTTGATTCGGATCTATCTTAGCTTCGAATATCCAGCCACCTAGATCCGAGTTAAGCTTTGCTTGATTCGGATCTGTCTTAGATTCGAATATCCAGCCACCTAGATCCGAGTTAAGCTTTGATTGATCCGGATCTGTCTTAGCTTCGAATATCCAGCCACCTAGATCTGAGTTATGATTTACTTAATTCAGATCTGTTGGAGCTTCGAGTATCTCATTGCTATTTATTTTGTTGCTTAGGTTGCGCATGATCGGCGGACCGCCGAATTCCAAAGGCTGCTTTTCGCACATAAGAAATTGCAAGACAAGTATGAGAAAGTCATTCCCGTGGTGAAGAAAGTTGGTAAGTTAACAAACTTTTGCATTGTCCGTAAAGTTCTTATTGTTTTGGACGTGAGGTGTTAGCTCATTTTTCTGGTGAATAGGTAATATCAACAATCTTAATATCCGTCTTGAGAAGGAGGTCAAGGCCCTGGAAGGTTAGTTACCCTTTTTTCTTTACATATTTCCATTCGAAACTTATATCGGGTTTCTTTTAACCCTTTTGGCTTTGGTATAGCCGAGTTACAAACTTTTGAAGCGTCACATCAAGAATGCATACCCATGCCTGATATGATGCTGCATTTTTTAGAACAAGCCGCTACTCACTCGGCGCAGCTGAAAGATAAAGATGACGAGATAATTCGCTTGCGCGCCGAGGTGGAGTCCTTCAAGCTCTCTCAGAAGTCTGAGTTAGAGAAAGTTGACCAGGAGTTATCCGATGAGAAGAATCGGCTAGCTCTGCAATTGCAGAAAAATAAAGAACTCCTCGAGGCTGCCGAACTGAAGACACGGGCGATGAGCGAGGAGATCACTCGCTTTGAGAAAACCAAGGGTGATTGGGCTCAAGATCTTCAGAGAATGCGGAGCTATATTCATCGTAAGCCTCTGACCGTGGCCGAGTTATCTTTTTCTCTTTCTTAGTGTTGACCAAAGTATTTTTTATTTTGCATAGACCATTTTCCAAAAGCTAAGCCCGTGAGCTCTAGAGCGGTGGTTAATGCTCGTGTACGCCGAGGTGTCCCTGTAGATGCGAGCCCAGAATACTCGATGGAAGACTACTTGGTTGCCGTTGGCACTGCCATTGGTCCGATGAAGATTATGGGCAGGGACTTGGTGCAGGCAGCCATCCGGGCCTACCATGTTCTCTGGCCGAATACTTCTGGAACTCCTGATATTGATGAGATTAAGCTACTGGTGGAAAGATTGATGGCATCCCAGAACCAGTTAAATCTCTGGAGGGAATCCGCTGGACGAGATGGTGCTGATATGGCGCTCACAGTCGTTATATCATGGTATGAGGATATTTCCCTCGATACCTTGATAAATTTGCGCACTGGCTCCCGTTGGGTTGAGGATCTAGAATTCTTCGCTCGCCGACAAGCTCGTGCCTTCCAGCTTGTTGAGTATGCGGACGTGCATAACTGGATTGAAGGGCCGAGTTTCCTTTCTAACCCGGCGGATGACGTCGAAGTTGAAGATTCCTCTGATGATAATTTAGCCGACCAGGACGAGGATGAGGGCGACTCGGATACCTCTGGTGATTCCAAGTATAGCTCGGATGGCGGCAATGACGCGATCATCCTCCAAAGGGACTGGGCATTCTCAAGCTCAAGATAATGTTTCCTAACAGCCCCGGGCTTCCCCCGAAGTCGCTCCTGGTTCTGTGGAGGGCGAGGCAACTTCGGACGAGGTGCCGTCTACCTCGGAGCGCCCAGTGCCTGACCAAGTCGCTGCCCCTTAGGTTTAAATTTTTTTAAGTTGTTTCTTATCCCCGGTATGTCGGGCGTATGATGTGTGTGAAACAATTGTCCGACTTTCTGTGCGGTATGAACCTCTTTTGCCTTTTGCCACTAAGGCACCTATGATTGTGATCGTTATTATTTTGTTTAAACTGATCTTGTCTGTTTAAATCTTTGCTTTGGTGGCCTTCAATTTCTTAAGTTCGGATTGTGTGCTTGCATTTGTCCCACCGTAGTCCTTGAATTCTATCCAAGTTGTAAATCTTGAAGCCCATATTTGGGGAGAGTGAAATAATATCATTCTGGGTGCCGAAGTTGGATACCCATTTTTGTAACAAGGGACAATCGTGGGGCAATTCCCTATTCAGTGCTCTAGAAATCGAGATTTAACATACCACTAAAACTGCGAAATGACATTGGGCAGTCCCCGAGTCATTGCTCGGGGTTCCGAGGCTTAATACATAACCCAAACTCAAAAACAAAACATGGCAGTCCCTGAGTCATTGCTCAAGGTGCCGAGGTTTAATACATAACCCAAACTCGGAAACAAAATATGGCAGTCCCCGAGTTACTGCTCAAGATGCCGAGGTCTAATACATAACCCAAACTCAGAAACAATATAGGGCAGGCCCCGAGTTACTGCTCAAGGTGCCGAGGTCTAATCCATAACCCAAACTCAGAAACAATATAGGGTAGGCCGATTCTTCTTTGAAGGTGCGAGGTCTAATACATAACCCAAACTCGAAACAATATAGGCAGTCCCGAGTCAGCGATCAAGGTGCCGAGGTGTAACACCTCGAGAATCGGCCTATGCAAGTTTGGCGCTTCCCGCAAACCCGCATAGAAATGATTCAAAGGTGCCCACCAGCACTTGCGTCTTGGTGGAAAGCGGTAATAACATTACACAACAGTCCTCGATGGGACCCACAGAACAGATATATATACAACAGCGACTCAATGAGTCAAGAATACAGATATAATATACAAAGATCCAAATCACCTCGAAATGATACAGCGTCCGACTACGGACAAGATGCAAATGGGGCTAAGAGCCCTGAAGAATAACCAATGGCGTCCATAACCCTGCGAGCCAAGCGAAGGGTAACCACCTAACGACGTCGATCTCAAAACCTGCTTAAACAAAGGGTGCCGACAAAGGGCAAAGGAAAAAAAGAGCGGTCGATCGAGGCCAGTACACGGCGAGGCTAGAATTCGGCGGTCCTCGCCTACATAGGTATGGTGGACTGAAGTGGCAGCGCAGCATGCACTAAACAACCTATAGAGACTCGATTCAACTGGAGGCTATCAGATAGGGATAAGAAAGACCTATTCGGATCCAACCTGAAACTACCACCAAACATACCCATCCTTGTGTTTCCCCCTCGAGACCAAACGAGGAAGTCAACCGAGGAACTCACACCGTTGGCAGTTTTATTTATTCGGTTATCGTTGTAGCAATTACTAGTCAGGTATAGATAGTCATCCTGATAGAATAAGCAGTGGGCACTTTTAGTTAACCATTCCGTTGTAGTTGCAACACTTACTAGTCAGATACAATTAGCATGAGATAACCCCAAAACCCAGCAGTTGTTGGTACTTTTATTTGGCCATTCCGTTGTAGTGGAGCTGATTACTAGTCATATCGGATACAAGTCAATTTATAACAGTAAACTTTAGTTATAGTTGTCTATGGTCGAGACCTGTGCTCCAAGTCGTCCATAACCGCGGACACGGCTTCTCGAAAAGATTTAACCCTGCAGGGGTGCACCAAAGTTTCCACACGCACCTACACCCTTGTTGTCGGATCAGGTAGGTACAAGATCACAAAACATACACCCAACGGTATGTCGACGGGGTTTCGGACACGACGTTTCCCAGACCCAAAGCAAGCACGGGGGGCCACCCCACTAAGTACACCCGCAACGAAGTCGGCCGGGCTCCGAGACGGACTCAGGGTTTGTGGAGCCGGTTGTAAACGACTGGGAACCCGAAACTCTCGGGCTTGTCGACATAAATGGGTCACGATCCTAAATGCGATGTGCTCTCGCACAATCGTAAATAAAGCAGTAAAGCATGGCATAAGTACAAAATAGTAATAAAGCCCCAAACTAATTGTGGCCCCCAGTACAGTACTTGGAATCAGGTATTAAATCGATGGGGGTGCCCATACATCCCACATGTGGTTAGCGCGCTCGATCTCGGAACAGGTGTCAAGAACTCGGGGCCCTACGGGACACCAGTGAGCGGTCGGAAACCAAATATTATCTATCACCCACCGGTGCCTCTGCATTTACCTACTTCAATTTTAGTTATTAAACAGTAATTAAATTAAACGATAATTAAAGCCATGATCATCTCCAACATTTAACATACGGCAATACTCCAACAAATGTGGTACTTGAAGACACGCAACAGCACTTGAGCAAGCGAATACGACGCGCAGGTCCAACTATCTACCAAACAACAGGTAATAGGATGTGTCCAAGGCAATATAAGGCTGCAAGGGATATCACGGGTACGAAAACTAGAGCAACGTGACACAGATAGCAATAGATCAACAGGAGGGAATAAATACTATAAAAGTAAGATAGGTAGAAAGGGGGAGATGCTCGCCTGAAAAACATTGCCGAAGTTCAACCGAAGATCGGGTCGACACTCGCATCAACTCAACGGCCTGATCCGCGAAGAAGCAAACACTAGAAGAAACACCGGATGGACTATTTAATACTATGACAGAAGATCGAGCATGATGCATGTATGATGTATGACATGGCAAAGGTGCGATGCAATTAGGCCATATTAAGCGGAACCGGGGTCCCGACATTTAATCAAACGGTTTAAGTTATTTAGAACCCCCGCAATTAAATGTTGTAACAACAGGGAAAGATAAGTTACCGGTTCGCTACACAAATTTAAATGGAGCCAATATTAGACTGGATAAGCCCACATATGGCCCCATATTTAATTTAGGTGAATCGGCATAAGGCCCCCAAACCCACAAGATATGCGTGCAAGCATGATAATTTAATATGCAACAAGTTTATATTTCATTTTATAAAATAGGGCTCGAGAAGGGAATCACACATTGGGGTTCGGCGAACTTGGGCTCCGAGGGGTTCGGGGTTGGTCTCAGGGTTCGACGGGGACGAGGTTCGAATACAAGATGGAGAACTTGGGTGCCAAGCGGTCGATCTTGTCGGCGATGGCGAACTTGACTGGATCGGGTACCGGGGTCTTCGGATCCGTGAAGTAGATCTTGTCGCACGGTGTCCGGGGTAGACGAACTTGGCGCATTCGCATCAGCGATCTTGGCGTCCGGGTTCTCGGGCATCAGATCCGGGAAGAAGTACTTGTCGCCTCTGGGGCCTTCTGGTTCAGGTAGAAGAGCTCGTCGTCCGGGGATTCTCTGGGTCCGTGGTCTTCGGGTAGCTGGTCTTGGCGTTCCGTGGAGAAGACCTCGTCGCTCCAGGAGAAGATCTTGGGGTTCCGCGTCGACGGCCTTCGGGTACGAGGGTCTTGGCGAACTTGGCATGTCGAGGTTGGGTTTTCGGGTCCGGCGCCGTGGTCTTGCATAGTTTCCGGGTCTCGACTCATGTCGGTCTTGTCGTTAGCCGAACTTGGCATCGTGGCGGTTTCTTCTTGTGGCGTCGGTTTGGAGGGCCACGCGACGATGAACGCATCCTGGCTCGGTTCTGGTACTTGGCGGCAGGAAACACGGGCTTGGGAGGACGCCCAGGAGGACGGCGGCATGGCGACGCGGCAGCTCGGGAAGGCCGTGGTGGCGGTCGCCGGCGGACGAGCTCGGGGAGGAATGAAGCCGGCAGCAGGCTTGCCGAACAGAGGCTCGAGGGCGGCGAGGAGGCCGACGGGGAGGCGGGCGGCTTCTCGGGAAGGCCATAGGCCGGCTCGAGCGGCGGAGAAGGGGGCCGCCGACGAGGGGAGGAGCCGCCATCGCGCTGGAGGGGAGGCAGGCTCGTCGGGGCCCGGCGAGAGGCCAAGCGCTGGGGAACCGCGACTTCGGGGGTTCGGCGGAGGCAGGAGAGGCTGGCGGGAGGCTCGTCAGCGGGCGCCGTGCAAGGAGGAGGAGGTCGTGGCGGCGGCGAGCTCGAGGAGATGGGGTAGCCAGAGGAAGGCGGCTGCTTTGGAGGAGATGCATGAGGGCGGAGGCGGCGCTGGAGGGGCCCCAGCGGCGGCAGCGGCGAGCGCGACAGGCGAGCTCGCTTCGGGAGGCAGCCTGGCGGATAGAGGCGGCCGGGAAGAGCGGGCCGGGACGGCCAGTCTGGGGCGGAGGAGCCATCATGAGGGAGGGGCGGGGTGCGTGGTGGTTGGCGGAGCGGAGGAGGGGGTCCGCGTGCGGCCGATGTAGAGAGGGCAAGAGAGGAAGGAGAGAAAGGTGGGGATGGGCGAGAGCAGAGGAGGGCGGTGGGGCCAGCTCGGTGGGGAGTGGGACCCGGGAGGCAGGGGGTGGGGAGTGGGCAGGCGGGGTGGGTTGCTGTGTGCGTGCGTTTGTGTGGTGTGTGGTGGGTTGAGTTGAGTGGGGAGGGATTAGGTAGGGTAGGCCCAGGATGAGGTGGCAAGCTGTGGTTGGCTGGAGGAGGAAGGAGAACTGAGGTGGCGAACCGTGGTTGGTCGGGGTGATGTGGAAGGGGCTGGGTAGGTTTAGAGTGGGTGGAAAAAGGGTTGGGTAGCTTTAGGGTTAGATATTTTGACTAGGGTTTTCTTTTATTTTAAAATAAATTTTGTAATTGGTTTTAGATAAATAAAAGATCCGGCTGGACCGACGATTTGGTTTGAACCAAGGGGAAGGATATTGATATAGAAAACAAAGTAGGTATTTTAGCAAAAATAGTTTTAATCAATTAGATGCATGCTGATGTCATGATGATGCAATGCACAAAAATCAATGCGATTTTCTAGTAGTGGTTTTGCGGGATGCCACACGAGGTCTAACAGATAACCCAAAATGCCAAATAATATAGGGCAGTCCCCGAGTCATTGCTCGAGGTGCCGAGGTTTAATACATAGTTTATACTTCGTCCTGAAGCGTCACTTTACAACGTGTCATAGATGAATCCTACGAGTAAAATGGACGAAGTAAAGCTATGTTCCATGGTCTTTTCGATTCTTCGCCGACTTTGTCTGTCGTGTTCTTTTCTGGTGACTGATCATCAATTAGGTAATACACATCATTGTGCAATGCTTTGCTCACGATGAATGGTCCTTCCCATGGGGGTGATAGTTTGTGCATGCCGGACGTGCGTTGCACTAACCGAAGAACCAAATCTCCTTCTTTAAACACTCTTGGATTTACTTTCTTGTTGTGATATCGTCGCAGGTCCTGTTGATAAATAGCTGATCTTGATAGTGCCAACTCCTTGGCTTCTTCTAGAAGATCGACATCATCTTGCCGAGCTATCTCATTTACCTCAGCGGTTGTGTACTGGGTAACCCTTGGCGAGTCATGTATTATGTCGGCTGGAAGCACGGCTTCTGCCCCATATACCAGAAAAAATGGTGTATACCCTGTTGACCTATTTGGGGTAGTTCTGAGGCTCCATAGTACTTCTGGTAGTTCCTCGATCCAACACCCTGCCGACCTTTGCAGTGGTTCGACGAGTCGTGGTTTTATTCCGGACAATACTAGTCCATTAGATCTTTCTACTTTCCCATTAGATGCTGGGTGAGCCACCAAGGCGACATCTAGTCTTATGTGTTTTTCTTGACAGAATCTAGCGAAGGCCCCTTCAGCAAAGTTTGTGCCATTATCTGTAATAACACTGTGTGGGTAACCATATCTCAAGATAATATCTTTGAGGAACTTTACTGCTGTGGGTCCATCACATTTTTTTATTGGTTTCACTTCAATCCATTTTGTGAATTTGTCGACCATGACTAAGATGTGGGTCATCCTGCCCCGGGCCGGTTTGAACGGTCCCACCATATCTAAGCACCATACAGAAAACGGCCAAGTAATTGGTATCGTTTTTAACTAGGACAATGGCATATGTATCTTGATGGCATATCTCTGGCAACCATTACATTTTTCCACCAGTTCTTTGGCCTCTTTCAACGCTGTTGGCCAATAAAATCCATGCCTGAATGCTTTGGCCACTAAAGCTCTGGACAAGGCGTGATGCCCGCATTCTCCTTGATATATATCTAGGAGGATCTCCTGGCCTTCCGCCGAATCCACACATCTTTGCAACACGCTTGTGACGCTCCTTTTATACAACTCATTGTTTATGATTATATAAGCTTTAGCTCTTCTCACTGTCTGTCTGGCCAATACCTCATTATTCGGCAAAGTCGCTCCTGGTATGATTTTCTCTGGGGTAATCTCACTATCTATTTCCATATTTTCCGCCGACATAACTACCTCGGATTTTTCCATATCCATCCGTGCATCGGCCGGGTTTATTTCCAGAAATTCCGGGTTACATTCCTTGTCAATTTCCATCGGCATACTTTCTTCTCTTGATTTTTCCGGAATAAATATGGATTCGGACTCTGGTGATGGTGTTATTGATTGTTTTCTCAGGTGCTCTAGGGCGATACCTGGGGGAATTGATTGCCTGGTTGATCCGAGTTTTGACAGCGTGTCTGCGGCGTCGTTTTCTGCCCGAGGTATATGATGAAATTCACATCCATTGAAGTGTCCACTGAGTTTTTGCACATGAAACCTATATAAGGACATATTGGCATCTAGTGCATCCCAATTGCCTGATACCTGTTGTACTACTAGATCTGAATCTCCGTAGCATAAGACTCGGCGTAACCCAATCTCTTTTGCCACCTTCAATCCGTGGACGAGTGCTTCATACTCGGCTACATTGTTTGATGCGGCAAAATGTATTTGCAGCACATATTTCAGCTGATCTCTTTTTGGCGAGGTTAACACTATCCCTGCCCCCAAACCGTTTCTCAGTTTGGAACCGTCGAAGTGCATTGTCCAATAACTCGGATCTGGTAATGGTGGCTCATATTGTACCTCGGCCCAATCCACGAAGAAGTCGGCCACAGCCTGAGATTTGATTGCATCTCGCCTATCGAATTGCGGAGCATAAGGTGACAATTCAATTGCCCATTTTGCTATTCGGAAGCTTGCATCTTTGTTGCTCAATATGTCGGCTATGGGTGCTTCACAGATCACTTTGACCGGGTGCTCTTTGAAGTAATTTTTAAGTTTCTTTGCCGACATGTACACTCCATACGCCATCTTTTGGTAATGTGGGTAGTTCTGCTTTGAGGCTGATAGTACCTCACTTAGGTAATATACCGGCCTTTGTACTGATTTATCATCTTCAATTCGTTCCACCACGATCACAGCACTTACTACTCTGTTCGTGGCGGCTATGTAAAGTAACATAGGCTCTTTTGACAATGGAGAGGCCAGGATTGGCGTTGTGACCAACATCTTCTTCAGTTCATGGAACGCATTATCTGCTTGTGGTGTCCAAATGAACTTATCAGATTTTTTCATTAGTTGATAAAGTGGTAATGCCTTCTCTCCCAGCTGACATACAAATCGACTAAGCGAGGATAGGAAACCTGTGAACTTCTGTACGTCATTTAGACATCTCGACAATTCCATCCTTTCTACTGCTCTTATCTTAGTTGGGTTGGCCTCTATACCTCGGCTAGATACGAGAAAACCGAGTAGTTTTCCAGCCGGTACACCGAAGGTGCATTTTTCCGGGTTAAGCCTCATTCGGAACCTTCTCAAGTTCGCGAATGTCTGCCGAATATCATCCAGTAACGTTTTGCTTTCTCTGGTTTTGATAACCAAATCATCTACATATACTTGTACATTTTTTCCTATCTGGTCATGCAGACATTTTTTGCATACATCTCTAGTACGTTGCCCATGCGTTACGCTGGCCGAATGGCATGGTGCGATAGCAATAAGCCCCGTACGGGGTAATAAACGCAGTCTATATTTGATCGGCCGAATTTAACGGTATCTGGTGAAAACCAGAATATGCGTCTACAAATGATAACAGGTCACAACCAGCGGTCAAATCAATGACCTGGTCTATTCTAGGTAAAGGAAAAGGATCTTTTGGACATGCCTTGTTCAGGTTCATGTAATCAATACACATTCGCCATACGACGGCTACATTTGGATCATCCTTTTTCTTTTCTACCAACACCGGATTTGATAACCAATCCGGATAAAGCACTTCCATGATGAACCCGGCCGCCAGGAGCCGAGCTATCTCATCCCCTATTATATTTCTCCTGTCTTCGGCGAAGCGGCAGAGAGGTTGCTTCACCGGCCTTGCTCCTGGCCTTACATGTAGAGAGTGCTCAGCCAACTCCCTCGGCACACCTTGCAGGTCTTGAGTTGACCATGCAAAGATGTCCCGATTCTCACAGAGGACGTTGGTGAGCTTGCCTTCCTATTTGGCATCTAGGCCGGCACCAATTGTGATGGTGCGTTCTGGGAACTGCTCATCTATCTGGACTTTTTTCATTTCTTTAGTCGGCTGGAAAGAAGCACTTCCATGTGGGTTGGCCAATGCCGGCATATTCAGTTGCACCGACTGAGCAAGAGCCGCTACTTCTTGAATCCTTCTTTTTTCCCTTGTGATCACCAATGACTTGGCCAGGTTCGATCCAGCCGAGGCACATTCCATCGACTTTCTGTAATCTCCTGCTACTGTTATCACCCCTTGTGGTCCGGGCAGTTTCATTTTCAAGTAAGTTATGTTGCAGCTGCTCATGAATTTGGCCAATGCCGGTCGCCCGAGTAAAGCATGATAAAAACTCTCTAGATCCACCACCTGAAACTCCAAATTTTCTGCTCTGCAGTTATCCCTTGTGACGAATAACACATCTACCTGAACCTTTCCAATGGGTTCGCATGAAAGTCCTGGCACTATTCCATGGAACGTGGTTCTCGTGGATTGCCGCATATTCTGCGATATTCCGAGTTTATGCATTGTATCCTTGTACATGATATTGATACTGCTCCCATTGTCAATGAGTACTTTTGAAAATTTCACATTAATGCTCGGTCCGACAAATGTCGGATCTAGTACGAGTGCGTACGACCCCGGATTCGGCATTATTTTGGGGTGATCCTTTATGCTCCAAGTTACTTCTTGATCTGACCAAGGCACATATCTTGGTACTGCCGGCATAACTGCATTTACTTCCATATGCCGGCGCTGTACACTTTGCCTGTCTTGCTGTTCTGTTGTGAACACGCAATATGATTGATGATGTTCCCTGTAATCATTGCGTCCATTATTTCCGGGGTTTGTCCTTCCATCCTGACCCTGATTTATCACTTGATGCACTGCATCTCTCCGGTCCGAGTTATCATACCTCAGGGGAGGAGGGGTAACATTAGTTGCTGTGCATTTGCTCCAGTCAGCTGCGGCTGATGTGCCTGGTGGGAAGGTGCTTGCATGCCCGCCGGGTTACCCATTGCATTTTTCATCCAGGCGCATTGCTGGGTTGTATGATTGGCCGGCTTGGCCGGGTTTGAAGTATGAAACTTACACGGTTGATCCAACATAGACTCTAATGTGTACTTTGGCCTTTCCTGCCATTGCTTCTTCTGTTCTGGTGTCCGCTGTCTCTTCCCTTCATTCCTTGGTGGCCACTGCCGAGGACCATTCTTCTGCCGCTGATTATTTCCGTGACTCGGCTGATATTGCACTACCGCTGCCACCTGATTGGAGGCATATCTATAATCCGGTCTTTCTTCTCTTCTTCTTCCTCTGAACTCATTGTGCCTCGATGACCCGGTCGCATCTCTTGCATATTGATCTTGATGCTCCCGATGATCTGTCGACATCAGTTCTGGTTGTGTCGGATCTCCCAATGCATACGAATCTGCTATCCTGATGGTTTCTGCCAAAGTGGTTGGCATATCTATTTGCAATCGCTGCCACAAGACACTGCCATAACGGCATCCTTGAGCGAACCAAGCTATCTCTTTTGATTGTATAACTCTCTCGCATGAATTCCTGAGGTTACACCACCGAGTTAACAATTCTCTGTCTGTCTCATTCGTCCTTTGCTTGCACATGGCTAGCTGTTGCGGCCTGTTTGGCCTTTTGTAAGTACTGGTGAAGTTGCTAACAAAAATTTCTTCAAAATCCAACCAACAGTTGCTGCCTGGAGGCAGATTATTCAGCCATACTCTGGCCGGTCCTTCCAGCATTTGCGGGACATATCTTACTGCCCACTGCAAGTTTCCACTTGCTATTTTTACAGCAGTGGCATAATCAATCAACCAATCCTGTGGTTTGGTGCTCCCGTTGTATGTTTTCGTGCCTCTTGCCAGCTGAAATTTCGGCACTGGAGGCTCGCCCATGATCCTTGGTCCGAAACATGCCGGACCCGGTGGAGCCTGCTCTTCTGACAACTCGGACCGGTACAGCCGGTCCAGTTTTACTCTTGCATCACTTGACGGCAAATCTCTGTACATAATTCTTTCCTGCATTCCATAGTGGTTATTTCCACCATGAACCGCATATTCCATCTCGGAATAACCATCATTATACCTCTCATTCACCTGATTGTGGCGAGCTGGTCTCACTTCTCTTTCCTGCCGAGGTTCATATCTCGGTTGAGGATTGGGCAATGGTTCTCTCCTTCCTTCTGCCGGGATATTATTCTCATGATTTCCTCTTCCGAGATATCCATTACCTCGGCTTCCGTTGCCTTTGTCGGCACGGCCGGGGTTTCTTTCGCCACTGTTACCTCGACTTCCATTGCCTCTGTTTTCATTTGCTTTTCCGGCTACTGCCGGATCATATGGAACAATTTGCTTATTTCTTCTTCACGAAGTTACCGCTCTGTCTTTCCGCGCATTGTTTCCGGGTGAGGATGCTGCTGCCATAGATAGGACAGGTGCTGCACCAGCCGAATGAACCATTCGCGAGGCACCAGGCCTTGTCGGGTCTGCCCTGAGCATTTCTTCATTCTGCTGGTTCACGATGCGCACCAGCTCATTCACTCTTTCTTGCTGCTTCTGCCGGGCTTCGCCGGTCAGTCCTTCTAACTCTAGTGCAGCGGCATTTTCCGCTCTTAGGTTCTTTGCCAGGGTGCTATACCTCGGCAAGCCTAGATCGACTGAATCTCCCTTATGAGTCTCATGCTCTTTGTTGATATCATCCATGAGGTTCTTTCCTCTCAATCTTAATTCACCAACCCGCTCGGGGGCGACATCAAGATTATTTGCCCTAGCATATTGTCGCAGGGTCCTGTTTAAGGACTCCCGCAGTGCCGACACATTTTTTTCCTCTACCAGTACTTTTTGCCTGGTTTCTTCTAATTCTACCTGAGCATTAGCCGGATCAAGTATCGGCGCTACAGGTGTAGTCAGATTATCTATAGTTTCCTGGAGAATATTCTCTGGTCTTTCCAGAGGTGGCCCTCTTACCCTTGGTGCCTTTGGGGTCGTCTCCTGCACCCCGGCTGGGTTGGCCGCTGAAGGATTTACCTCGGTGGGCGGTGGAGCTGCCTGCTTCGTGGCCACCTGCACACCCGTCGTCGGATCTTTGCTTGATCCGGCGCCTGCTGCTCCCGCCTGCACCCTGGCTGTGACCATCACCTCAACGCTGCTGACGGGGCGCTCTCTGCGCGGACCGTTTGCGGCGCTAAGGGTAGGCTCTCCTGCAACAATAACTTGGTGAGGATAAACGCCGGAGGTGTCGACGCCGACGTAGATCTAGTGCACGCCCAAGTTGATGAAGATGCCGTTGCGCAGAGGAGTTTTTCCCCTGAAGCTGCTTGCGTTATCACTGACATAGTGACAGAGATCAAATCTCCGGACTAAGCCAGAGACAACGCGCTCGCCGGTGTGGATGAAGTTTCCCGCCCGGATCATGACTCCAGCTAGCACCGCTGCTGGCCCCACGGTGGGCGCGAACTGTTGTGGTGGTGGCACGACAGATGCCATGGGTAGGCTAAAGTATGGGGCCAATGGATGCTAGAAGGATATGGGGAGGGAAGATGTAGTTGATTCTACACACAAATGACTAAAGTAAAGATCTTTATTACTCCTCTCTTGGGCTACAAGTGCTCCTTGAGCAGTTTACAAGAGGAGAAGATGAACTTTTACCAGCCTAACGGTACCAAATGAGCCTCTCCCCTTCTCAGAGTCCAAGCCTCTCCTTATAAAGGGGTGTCTTGGCTCCTCTAGGGCTGACGTGGCAAGCATATTCAAAGAATATGCTTGTCCCATTATAGTAATTCGGCGGCCTCCTTTCCGTGTCGCCCTTCTAATGACGGGAAGGTTTCAGAGAACCCCACCTGCACTCCTCGGGCTCCAGGACTGTCACCTCCGTGACCTCCTTCTGCCCTTCTGCCGCTCTGTGCCTTGTCCTTTGTGTTTGGCTCTGCTCAGATTCTTCCTAGCTTGTGTCTAGGGTTTGACTATAGGCACTTCCTTTTCCTGCAAGCTTCATGTCATTCGGCCCTGCCTTGCTTAACTCGGCTTAGCCTTTACCTGCATTCAGATTATTCGGGCTGACCCGATCGACTTAAACTGTACGTCGGCTGGGTAACGTATTGCTCTTCTCATAAGCGTCCTCCTCTTGCTTACCTCGGCCGACCTTTACAGGATTCGGCCGATTTAGACAGTAACTCGGAATTTGGACGGGGAACTTCCTTTTGTCTTCCCTGTCCTGACCCTATCCGGGGTCACCTCCCCAACAAACGAACTAGTTTATGAGAGGCATAACTAGGAACTTTCTATTTGTTTATTAAACACTCATGTATTAAAGTTTCCGTACTAATACAATTATAGCATGCAAAATAAACATCTATCATATACTTGGAATACACATAATAAACACTTTATTATTGCCTCTCAGGGCATATTCCCTTTAGTCTCCCACTTTCACTAGAGACAATAATCTAGTTACATAGTGATGAATCTAACACCCATGGAGTTCTGGTGTTGATCATGTTCTACTCTAGGGAGAGTTTTAGTCAACGGATATGCTACATTGAGATCCGTGTGTTCTTTACAAATCTTTATATCTCCATCCTTGATATGCTCGCGGATGGAGTGAAACCGGATTTTAATATGCTTGGAATTCTTGTGAGACCTTGGTTCTTTGGCATTGGAAATGGCACCATTGTTTTCACAATAGATCACCATTGGGTCCAAAGCGCTCGCAACCACACCTAGTTCGGATATGAACTCCTTTATCCAAACCGTTTCCCGAGCCACTTCTAAAGCAGAAACATATCTGGCCTCCATTGTTGATCCCGCCACCACAGGTTGTTTGGAACTCCTACAACTAACCGCTTCGCCATTCATGAGAAATACGTATCCGGATTGAGACTTAGAGTCATCCCGATCGGTGTCAAAGCTTGTGTCGACATAACACTTAGCGACGAGCTCTTCTTCACCTCCATACACAAGAAACATATCCTTAGTTCTTCACAAGTACTTAAGATATTCTTGACCGCTATCCAGTGTTCCGAACCTGGATTAGATTGGTACCTACTAGTCAAACTAATAGCATGTGTCACATCCGGTCTTGTACATAGCATGGCGTACATTATAGAGCCTATGGATGAAGCATAGGGGACTTTGTCCATTATCTCTCTTTCTTCTATCGTAGCCAGACTTTGAGTCTTACTCAATGTCTTGCCTTGCAACATAGGTAAGAACCCCTTCTTACTTCCGTCCATTTTAAACTTCTTTAAAATCTTATCAAGGTATGTACTTTGCGATAGCCCTATTTGGCACCTAGATCTATCTCTATAGATCTTTATGCCTAATATGTATGACGCTTCACCTAGGTCATTCATTGAAAATTTGATGTTTAGATAACTTTTAACACTGTTTAAAAGATCTATATCATTTCCGATCAATAATATGTCATCCACATATAATATGAGAAATGCCACATTGCTCCCACTCACTTTCTTGTAAATACAAGCTTCTCCATAAGTTTGGACAAATCCAAACTCTTTGATCACCTCATCAAAGTGGAGATTCCAACTTCGTGATGCTTGCTTCAGTCCATAGATGGATCGCTAAAGCTTGCACACCTTGTTAGCATCCTTAGGATCGACAAAACCATTTGGTTGTATCATATACAACTTTTCTTCAATATTACCATTGAGGAACGCGGTTTTGACATCCATTTGCCATATCTCATAATCGAAATATACAACAATTTCTAACATAATCCTAACTGACTTTAGCATTTCTACGGGAGAGAATGTCTCATCGTAGTCAACTCCTTGAATATTTCGAAACCCCTTTGAGGAAAGTCGATCTTTATAGACGGTCACATTACCATCAGCATCAGTTTTGTTTTGAAAATCCATTTATTCTCCACGGCCTTTCGGTCGTGAGGTAAGTCCACCAAGTTCCAAACTTGATTTTCATACATGGATTCCATCTCGGATTTCATGGCTTATAACCATTTGTTGGAATCCGGGCTCATCATCGCTTCTTCATACGTCGCAGGGTCATCAATTTCATCAACCATGAAATTCATAACAGGGTTTTCGTACAGCTCGGGAGCTGCACGTGTCCTGCTATACCTGCGAGGTTTGATAGTACTCTCTTTCGGAGTTTCATGATCATTATCATTAGTTCCTTCTTCAACTGGTGAAGCCAACTCCGGAACGACTTCCGGCGCTGCGCTACTCGCCATACTTTGAAGAGAAGGTTCAATAACCTCTTCGAGTTCTACCTTCAGACTACTCGCGGCTTTCGCGAGAAACTCTTTTTCTAGAAAGGATCCATTCTTGGCAACAAAAACCTTGCCCTCGGATCTGTGATATAAGGAATACCCAATTGTTTCCTTAGGGTATCCAATGAAGACGCATTTTTCTGCTTTGGGTTCGAGTTTATCCGGTTGAAGTTTCTTCACATAAACATCGCATCCCCAAATTTTAAGAAATGACATCTTAGGTTTGTTTCCAAACCAAAATTCATACGGTGTCTTTTCAACGGATTTAGATGGTGCCCGATTTAAAGTGAATGAAGCGGTTTCTAGTGCATAACCCCAAAATGACAACGTCAAGTCCATCAGAGACATCATAGATCGAACCATATCCAATAAAGTACGATTACGACATTCCGACACACCATTTCGCTATGGTGTTCCGGCAGGTGTGAGTTGTGAAACAATTCCACACTCTTTCATATGAGTGCTAAACTCGTAACTTAGATACTCACCTCCACGGTCGGACCGTAGAAATTTGATCTTTCTATTACGATGATTTTCTAATTCATTCTGAAATTCCTTGAACTTTTCAAAGGTTTCAGACTTGTGTTTCATCAAGTAGATATAACCGTATCTACTCAAATCATCCGTGAAAGTAACAAAATAACGATATCCACCTCGCGCCGACACACTCATTGGACCACATACATCAGAATGTATGATTTCCAATAAATCTATCGCCCGTTCCATTGTACCGGAAAACGGCATTCTATTCATCTTGCCCATAAGGCATGGATCACATGTATCAAATGATTCAAAATCAAGTGATTCCAAAAGTCCATCCGAATGGAGCTTCTTCATGCGTTTAACTCCAATATGACCTAGACGACAGTGCCACATATATGCGGATATATCATCATTAAGTTTAATCCTTTTAGCATCAACATTGTGAATATGTGTAACACTATTATCGAGATACAATAGAAATAAACCATTCATCATCGGTGCATGACCATAAAAAATTTCATTCATATAAATAGAACAACCATTGTTCTCGGATTTAAATGAATAACCACTTCGCGTCAAACACGATCCAGATACAATGTTCATGCTCAGTGCAGGCACCAGATAACAATTATTCAAGTTTATTACTAATCCCGACGGCAAGTGGATAGGTAGCATTCTGAAGGCGATCACGTCAACGCTTGATCCATTGCCGACACGCATCTTGACCTCACCCCTTGCTAGCGGTCACTTGTTCCGCAGCCCCTGATTCGAGTTACAAATATTAGCAACTGAACCGGTATCAAATACCGGTGCTCATGAGCACTAGTCAAGTACACATCAATAACATGTATATCATATATACCTTTGTTTGCCTTGCCGGCCTTCTTGTCTGCCAAATACTTGGGGCAGTTGCGCTTCTAGTGGCCAGTCCCCTTACAATAGTAGCACTCGGTATCAGACTTAGGGCCAACTCGGGGTTTATTTTTAGGCACGGCAACCGGCTTGCTGCCCTTACTTCCCTTCCGTTTACCATTCTTGTCTTTCTTGAAACCAGTGTTCTTATTGATCATCAACACTTGATGTTCGTTCCTGATCTCCACTTCTGCAGTTTTAAGCATTGATAGAAGCTCGGGGAGAGACTTCTTCATGCCTTGCATATTATAGTTCATCACAAAGCTCTTATAGCTAGGTGTCAGAGACTGCAGAACACGATGGATGCCTAAGTCAATGGGAATCGTTATTCCCAAGGATACAAGCTTATCGGTGTAATCCGACATCTTGAGTACATGCTCACTTACGGAGCTGTTCTCTTCCATCATGCAGCTAAAGAACTTTTCTGAAGCATTGTAGCTCTCTACAACAGCATGTGTGTCGAAACTCATTTTCAACTCACGCATTGTATCAAATGCCTTGCCGTTTTTGAAACTCTTTCGAAGTTATGGCTCTAGCCCATACAATATGCCGCAATGAACTAAGTTGTGGTCCTCCTGACGAGTCTGATAGACATCCTTCTCCTTGTCAGGGGCATCATCGAAAGGTGGGGGGCCTAGCGGCGCTTCTAGCACATATTGCTTTTGTGCATCAGAGAGGAGAACCCGCAAATTCATGGCCCATTCGGTAAAGTTTCTACCGTTTGTTCCAAGTTTCTCTTTCTCCATGAATAGATTGAAATTAAAAGCAGGTGGTGCCATCTACAACAGAATTTGTAAAGTTTAGACTAAGTTTATGATAGATTGAGTTCAACTAATCCACATTATGAATGAACTCCAACTCAAAAACGACATCCCTTGTGCCTTTTTGGTGATTACATGAACCAAATCCACTACACCAAGTCCGATTATCACGTGAGTTGGTGTAGCTTCAAAGGAGAGCATCAAATGGGCATCATATCTACTATATGACTCATGCTTAACCTTACGGTCCGTGTTCCGAGGCCATGTCTGTACATGCTAGGCTTGCCAAGTAAGAACCTTAGTATTCGCGTGTGTAACTGTCTTACACACGAAATATGGTCATGGATCCAAGAACAGCCGATCATCACGTGATGTCTTGGAGCGACGAAAACATAATCGGTGCATACTAAGGGAAGAACACATTCTTATCTTGATATTTAAATGAGGGATCATCTTATTATGCTAATAAAATGCCAAACAAGCAATATAATATGCTATCAAACATCATATGTTTATAAGTGAAATGATATGGTTACCGCATATGATCTCTATCATGTGCATTGTGGTATGATCACTATCATACCTTTATGTGTAAGGCCAAGGTCTATGGGACTTACACGTTATGTGTGTTGTAAGAGTATCATCTCATACTTCTACTTACAACATCACCATATCATAACACTAGCCCAGCAACAATCTAAACTAGACGCCTCTAATTTATCCATTGCAAGTTTTACGTGGCTTAGTGCTTTCGAAGATAGAACCGTTCTTACCTACGAACATGAACCACAACGAGGATAACCAAATTGTTGACAACTTGTTGTAAATTAGATATTGACTATAGTAGGAGAGACAGACACCCGCTAGCCACTTATGCAAACTAGTTGCATGTCAAACGTGGAACAAGTCTCATGTGTGAGGACATTTAAGGTTTGTCCCGGCTGCTTCATCCCACTATGCCACCAATATCCAAAAATACAACTAAGAAGAAATAACATGATCATCATCACCCATATACTCATATGTGTACTACCCATGTAAAGAATCTACGCATAGATCTGGCTATGATACCACTGTAGGGTTCGCAGCATAGAAAACAAAAAATTTCCTACGATGGGAACAACTATGTACCAAGATATATCTACTAGATACAAACAACGGGTGGATGTATATCCGTAGAGAACATACCCTTGAATACCGATAAAGCTTAACGAGTTAAACTCGTGGTTGATGTAGACGATCTCTTGCCGATCTCAAGATCGAGAGGTAGTCCTAGCGCCGCAAATCAGCAGCGCATCCATGCTCGCACACATGTCCGAGGCAACGAGGAACCTCTGCCTCCTCGCTCCAGCGATGCAGCGGAAGCACAACTCTTTCTTTCCGAATAGCCACCGGGAACATGTATCTCGCTAGTCCGAGACCATGGGGGATAAATTCTAGAGGGCGAGAGAGATCCTTCACGAGGAGGTGTGTGAGTGAGAGAGAGGAGAGGGGGTGCCTTTTATAGGAGGAGGGGGGCACCCAACGGGTGGCCGCCGGCCATGGGGGCTGCCCCCTCCCCTCCTTCATTCATGTGGGTGGACACTCCACTCACAAAAATCTCTTCAATTTCCTCCACTCAAAATCCCACTCAACATTGCTATTAAATTTCCACCAAATTTAATGCAAACTCTCATTAAATAAAACTCCTTTTATTTATTCAGAATTTTTTCAATTACTTTAATGACAAACATTCACATATAACCCCTTGCTAGTATTTCATTTCACATGCAAAAACACTTTCTGCAATTTCACCCGAAAACCTGTTTCGGTATTTAGTGAAATAAATTCCTGCGCTTGTTATTCTTTTCGGCATGAAACTTTTTCTCCAATTGGATGTCAGTGTCTCTTAAGTGTGTCACCCTACGGTTCACGAATAATGCGGACATGATCGAGACCCCTCTCAGATCAATAATCAGAAGCGGGATCTGGAGACCCATACTGACTCCCACACATTCAACGGTGACTTTCTTGTGATCGTCGGAACATTTTATGCTAGTATCTTAATACCTTTGTTTCACGATATATTACATGTCCGAGATTCGATCATCGGTATATCCATACCTAATTTGATCTCGTTACTAACATGCACTCTTTTCTGAACCCATCTTTATAATCACACTGTTATGGTGTGATGTTTGATGTTATCAAGAAACTTTTCCGGCGTTAGTGATTGACATGATCTCATGGTCTAAGGATTAGGAATACTACGTAAGTTGTTATAGAAATATAAACTCAATGACTTTGATCGTAATGATATACTTCAGACCAATGTTCATCACACCATTACACTAATGTTGTGATCTCGTTATTAACAACATCCAATGTCCATGATTAGGAAACCTTGATCATCTTGTTAATCAATGAACTAGTTTATGAGAGAGGCATAACAAGGAACTTTTTGTTTGTTTATTAAACACACATGTATTAAAGTTTCCATATTAATACAGTTATAGCATGCAAAATAAACATCTATCATATACTTGGAATACACATAATAAACACTTTATTATTTCCTCTCAGGGCATATTCCCTTCATCACAGGGAGCTAACGGCATGGCTTGCGGTAGGGGACGGTGCGCTTCCTCCTGACGATGCTCAACGTCTTCATGGCGAGGCATTGGGCGGTGTGGTTCGGTCGGAATACGTCGACGCTCTGGGCTACGGGTCGCGCGGCGATGAACGGGGTTGTCTGGGAGGTTCCTAGGGCGATGGTGATCATGTACGCGGGCGGTGAAGGCGGGGAGTGGTCTGTGCGAGCGTGTCAAGTGCGGCGCTCTGGCGTGCTCTTGGCATGGTCGCAGAGACATTGGGCGCGAGCGTTCCGTGTGGTCCAGTGGCTGGCAGGGCTCGGGCACTGGACAGGGGGTGGCAATGG
The DNA here is from genome assembly GCA_030063025.1 of Avena longiglumis. Lineage (NCBI taxonomy): Eukaryota > Viridiplantae > Streptophyta > Magnoliopsida > Poales > Poaceae > Avena > Avena longiglumis. The sequence goes on along the minus strand of CP125978.1, from coordinate 215,891,352 downwards.
ACGGTGGCGTGCATCCCAGACAAGGTTGGCGAGGCTAGTTAGGCTTGTAGCTTGCTGTCGACATTGAGGGTGGAAAGTGTGCTCGGCCATGGTCACTATTGATGGCATGGTCGAGTTTACAGTGAGCTAGATATGCTTAAACAAGTTAGATGATCTACTGGGAGTGTAGTGAGAGCTAGAGAGGGGACAAGGTTGGCAGATACACTGCTCACTATAGTGTTTGTGGTTTAATTTGATTTGTGCTCAAAAGGTGGTTGATGAAATGGCCGCAAGAGATTTGAATTTGAATTTTTGGGTGAAACTTGGTGGGTGTACTAGTCACATACTAGGTAGTCTCTGGTTGGTTGGATTTGTCAAGGTGCACTGGTTTTGTTGGGTTTTGAGAAGTGGTGATCTTCTCATATGATAAAGATTCAATTTTTAATTGTCATTTGAATAGGGTTGTCAAATGTTTCTGTGGGTTTGTTGGGCTTGGGTTCACTTTCACTTGGTATAGCAAGGGGTGAAAAGAAATGGATTTGTTTCTGTTTGAAATCTTGGACTAGAAACACTCAAAGTGGTCTAGTGAGGAAGATTGGCAAAAATGACCATTTGCTTGTTTTAGAATTTCTCTTTATTTGATTCTTCTTGGGTTTGATTTATATGATGTTGTTTTAAACTTTAACCCATTCCTTGCTATTCACAACAATCACACAAGTCCATTCATGCATTCATACATTCATCACATACACACATGCATTCATATGCTTTTAATTAACAAAAGTTTTTGTTAACCCTAAATTTGGGTGATTGGAATTGATAATATTGTTTAATATTTTCGGGATGTTACAAAACTTCCCTCCTTAAAAAAAATCTCATCTTGAGATTTGAGAAAAAGAAAACTAGGATTTAAAGAGATTGGGAAACTCTGTCCTAATGTAGTCTTCTCGCTCCCAGGTAACTTCTTCTTCAGTGTGGTTACTCCGCTGGATCTTGAGAAACTTGATACTCCGGGTCCTGGTGGTCCTGAAAGCTTCCTCCAAAATACGGATGGGTACTTCGGGATACGTCAGGTCATCGTTGATCTCTATGGTTCCGTGATCAATATTCTTGAAAACTTCAGTCTTCTTCGGGACTTCTAGGCATTTGCGAAGTAACGATATATGGAACACATTATGCACGGCGAACATCTCCTCTGGAAGTTCTAGTTGATACGATACTTCTCCTCGATGATTCAAAATCTTGAAGGGTCTGATATATCTGGGGGCTAACTTTACTTTGAGCTGGAATCGTTGCATTCCTTTCAAAGGTGACACTTTGAGATACACAAAATCTCCGATATTGAAAGCAAGGTCTCGACGTCTGTTGTCGGCATAACTCTTCTGTCTGGATTGGGCGGTCTTGAGGTGCTCACGAATCTTGTGAACTTTTTCTTCTGCTTCTTGTAGGATGTCGGGTCCGAAAATCTAACTCTCTCCTACTTCCGACCAATTCAAAGGGGTACGACACTTCCTTCCATACATGAATTCAAATGGGGACCTTTGTGAACTATCTTGGTAACTGTTGTTGTACGAAAATTCCGCGAACGGCAGAAAGTCTTCCCATTTAGATCCATATTCTAACACACAGGCTCTCAACATATCTTCTAGTATTTGATTTACTCACTCCGTTTGTCCATCGTTCTGAGGGTGATAAGCTGTGCTGACATCTAGTCGGGTTCCTAATCCTTCTTGGACTTTCTTCCAAAATCTCGAGGTAAACCGAGCTCCTCGATCCGATACAATGTTCTTGGGGACTCCATGCAAACTGACTATTCTAGCAATGTACAATTCTGCTAGCTTCGAACTCTGGTAAGTGGTCTTCACAGGTAAGAAATGGGCGACTTTGGACAGTCTATCAACTATGACCCAAATAGAGTCATTTCCCCTACTAGATGTAGGCAAACCGATGATAAAATCCATTCCTATAGAATCCCATTTCGATTTCGGAATCTGCAATGGTTGAAACAGTCCCGCAGGTCTCTAATGTCCCACCTTGACTCTCTGAAAAATGTCACACTTGGCTATGTAGCTTCCTATTTCTCGCTTCATCTTATGCCACCAAAATTGCTCCTTCAAATCCTGATACATCTTCGTTCCTCCGGGGTGGATAGAATAAAGGGTACCATGGGCTTCTTTCAAAATAGCTTTCTTGAACACGGAATCTGCTGTCACACAGATACGTCCTTTGTACCACAAAACTCCTTCTTCATCTTCGGTGAATCTGGGTACCTTCCTTGTACCGATGCGACGTTTGATTCTGTCGATACTAGCATTTCCTTTCTGTGTCTCCTTGATCTGACTGATCAAAGTGGGTTGAAGTTCTATGCTAGCCAAAAATCCTTCACTTACTAATTACATTCTAAAAACTTCCAACTCCTTGTGCAAACTTGGTTGCTCCTTCAGAATCATGGAGTTCAAGCGACATGGCAATATACTAAGGGCCTCAGCTACCACATTGGCTTTACTGGGGTGATAGTGGATGTCCAAATCATAGTCCTTGATTAACTCTATCCATATCCTTTGCCACATATTCAGCTCCTTCTGAGTGAAAATATACTTCAGGCTCTTGTGATGCGAATAAATCTCACAACGGTTACCCATAAGGTAATGCCGCCATGTCTTCAAGGCTAAAACTACGGCTGCTAGTTCAAGGTCATGGGTAGGATAATTCTGCTCATGTTGCTTTAGTTGTCAGGATAGATAAGATATGACCTTGCCTTCCTACATTAGCACATATCCGAGACTGATCTTAGATGCGTCACAATACACATCCAAAGGCTTTGTGATATCCGACATGATCAAGATTGGGGATGAAATCAATCTCTTCTTGAGTTCTTGAAAACTTGCTTCACATTTGTCCGTCCATTCAAAATTCTTTTCTTTCTTCAACAATTGGGTCATTAGTCTTGCAATGCTTGAGAATCCTTCTACGAACTTGCGGTAATATCCTGCTAATCCGAGAAATGCACGAACTTGGGTTTGAGTGGTTGGGGCTTGCCATTCTTCAACATCCTTAACCTTTGCAGGGTAAACGGCAATTCCTTCGGCCTACACAATATGTCCGAGGAATCCTACTTCCTGTAACCAGAATTCACATTTGCTAAACTTGGCATACAACTGATGCTCCCTAAGGGTTCCAAAGATGGTCCTCGGGTGTAGCTCATGTTCTTGTTCTGATTTGGAATAGATCAGAATGTCATCGATAAAAACAACGACAAACTTATCCAGGAAGTCCATAAAAAACGTATTCATGAGGTTCATGAAATAAGCGGGGGCATTGGTTACTCCTAAAGACATGACAATGTACTCATACAATCCATATCTGGTGGTAAAGGCGGTATTTGGAATATCTTCAGCGTGAATCTTGAGTTGATGATAACCAGTTCTAAGATCAATCTTAGAAAACACTTTGGCACCAGTCAACTGATCTAATAGGTATTCTATCTTTGGTAGTGGGTACTTTTTCTTGATGGTGACATCATTCACCTTTCGATAATCCGTACACAAACGGTTACCTCCATCTTTCTTGTCCACAAACAAGACATGTGATCTCCATGGCGATGCACTTGGTTGAATCAGTCCTATCTCCAGCATAGCATCCAGTTGCTTCTTCAGCTCCACTAATTCATACGGGTTCATACTATACGGTCTCTGGGCTATGGATCCAGTTCTAGGGATTAGTTCAATGATAAACTCGATATCCCGATCTAGGGTCATACCGGGAAATACATTTGGAAATACATCGGGGTATTCACAGACTACTCTGACTTGGTAAATGGTTGGTTGGGATATACTCTTGTTGCACATGAATTGACGGGGCAAGGTTTCAGATACATGCTCTATTGATACTCGAGTGGTACTGGTCATTGTTATGGCTTTCTTGGGACAGTCGATTAATCCTTTATGTTTCGATATCCACTCCATTCCTAGTACTACTTCAAAACCTTTGGTTCCAAGTACTATTAGATTAGCATAAAAATCTATGCCATGGATTCTGATAGGTACGGCCTTGCAAATTTGTCTAGCTTTGGTGGTTGAACCAGGTATTTGAACTATCATAACATGCTTCAATTTTGTTTGTTCAATCTTACTAGTGCATGCAAATTCTTCTGTAACAAATGAGTGCGGTGCTCCAGAATCAAACAACACTCTTGCAAGTACCGAGTTAACAGAAAACATACCCAGCACGACATCTGGCGCTTCTTGGGCTTCTTCAGCATTCATGAGAAACAGGTGGCCGTTGCGGTTGAGTGAGTTCCCTGGGGAAAATCTTCTTCCAGGCTGAACACGACGCTGCTGCTGAGCTGGGGCATTCACATTGGGGGTTGCGACAATCTTCTTGGGGCACTCATTGGAATAGTGACCCTTGGTTCCGCATTCATAACAAGTCACCTGAGACTTGTCCTTTCCTACAACAGGTACGACATTGCTTCCAGACCTTGGGGCAGTGTTGGTGTTGTTGGCGACATTGTTGTTGTTGAACTTGGGAGGTGCACGATTCAAATTATTGAGGTTGTCAGGGTTTTTGATGTAGCTTCCTCCGGGCCATGGGTTTCCTCCTCCATGGTTTGGATAGGTTGGACGGGTTATCGGGGGTCTATTATTTCTTGGGGCAAATCCTGGAGACGGGTTGGGGCGATACTTTCGGGTATGGTGGGTTCCTGGTTGATTCATCATTCTACGCTTGCGGTTCTCATTGGCTTGGTTGATTTTTCCTTCCATCTAAATGGACGAATCCACTAAGGCATCAATATCAGCAAATGGGATATTGACTAACACTGTCTGCATCTCATCATGCAGACCGTTCAAGAATTTCTCCTTATTCTTGGCTTCAGTGTCAATCTCATCTGGTGCATACCTTGCCAATGACAAAAATTTGTCATGGTATTCAACTACTATCATCCTCCCTTGCTTCAATTCTCTGAATTCATCTCTCATCCTCTTGATCAAATTCGGGGGTACATGGGTTCGGCTGAACATGAGTTTGAATTCATCCCAAGTCATCATTTTTCCTCCCGTCATGGCGCGAACGCTGTTCCACCAAGCTCTTGCATCTGCTGCCAGATAGTGGGTGGCAAACAGTACTTTCTCATTGGCTTCCACTCCTGCAACTTCTAAGTTGTTCTCCATGGTTTGCATCCAATCATCTGCATCTAGGGGCTCTTCAAACTTAGTAAAGATGGGTGGATTAGTATTCTGAAAGTTCTTGAGCTTGGATCCATGGTTGTCCTGGTTTCCATGGCATTGGTTGTTGTTTGCCATCTGAGCTATGTGTTGAAGGGTGGCTAAGTTGGCTTGACATTCGGCTCTTTCAGCTTCGCGGTCAGAAACCAACATTTGCAAGATTTGCAACATTGGGTCTGGGGATGAAGTGCTTCCTCCGCGAGGCATCTGAAGATTGAGATAGATCATGAGAAAATAGAGAAATTTCTAAGGTTCATGGTTTTGTTTTTGCAAAGTTTTTTTAAAGTTTGGCTCAGATTTTTCTAGAAACTTTCTTTTCATTCATTCATAGCACACAGTACAAACACACACCACAACAAGGAAACATATGGTTTTAAGAACCATTCTGTGAAACTACGATACAGTGGGACCGGATACAACTTCACTAACGCAAGTGCTCAAGTGTTACTACTCCTCGGAATCGGTGGCTTCATCATCATCATCAATGAGGGAGAAGTCATCCTCATCGGTGAAGAAGTCCATGGCTTGATCCTCTAGAAAGTCATCATCGTCACTAAGGTAAGAGTAGGGGTCTCCACAGGTGTCCTCCCTTGCATTCTCCCTCTCCTCAAGCTGCATGTCCCTCTCGTGGATGGTCTCCTCCAAGTCTGTGATCCTGTGACGAAGGCGGGCGATGATGCGCTCCTTCTTGTCAAGCTGACGGCGACAAGACTAGCGATCCTTCACCAGCATGGCGATGGTCTAGTCCTTCTTGATAGAGATGGCGAAGTTGTGGTTGGCATAGGAACGTGCATTGTCTAACTCCTTCTACTGGTCATACATCATGAAGCTGAGGTGGTCCACTTGATGCTTCAGCTCTGGGTAAAGAGGTACTTCCAGTGGTTGTCCCATCGCATCATGCCTTGGATAGAACTCAAAGTGGGTTCCCTTGATCTGATTGATACTCTGCCCACACATACGGGCAAGAGCTTCCTGCATGGCCCTAGCAAGTCCATCTAGGCAGTTGTTCTCCCTTAAGGAGAACTAGACTCCCTATGAGGTGGGGGCTTTAATCTTCCCTAGGAGACTTGCAACAATCAGCCATTGCAATTCTCCTCCTTCCTGATCGTTGAGCTGAGCTCCGAGGAACTCGGGGTGCGGGATCTCCAGAAGTTCCAAAACTGGTCCAAGTCACGCTCAAAGATGAGATCTCCTCCATTCACCAACTGATATAACTTGCTGTACTTCACGTCCATTTATAAGAATGTAGGATGAGTAAGTTAGTCGAGTGATCAAGTGTATCCAATTTTAGGTAAGTTTGCAAGAATTTTTGAGGAACATGGATTTTAATGAAAGAATCTAACTGGTAAGAATGCGAATAGTTTTCATAAATACTCACTTCCTTTGTTTTGAAACTAAGTTTTTGATTCAAACGTCCATTCTAAACTAGGGTCTCCAATTGTCAGGATGGCTCTGATACCAACTTGTCAACACCCGCATTTTTAATCCCAGATGCATGTTATGCCATACATCGCAATCCTAGAATTACCATTTTTGCGAGACATAACATATTGGATATCACAGTACATCATCCATTACAAACCATACATCAGGTCTTACAAAAAAATAAAGGATCTCATGATCCAGTCTTAGTACAATCAAGAAGCGGAATAATTTAATAACGGTAGCATGGGAGAGGCTCCATCTTCATGGTCACGTGCAATGCTGACGATGTGAGATAATCCTAGTTGTCGTAACCTTCCTGCGGTCCATCCTCCTGATAATCCTCTTCATAGCCGGGCCACGGGAATAGCCAGGGACAAAGCCATGAGTACTCTTTAAGTACTCGCAAACTATCACTAACAGGTAAAGGGGTTTGAGTAGGAATACTAAGCTCTAGGTTGTTTTGCAAAAATCCAGATTTATCTCTAACTGAGTTTAGAAGCAAAGAAAGCTAGTTTAAGGTTTTAGAACACCTAAGTGGGAACACAAGTTTCACTTTCACAACCATGTTGTGGTCAAGTCAAAGTCATGATTCATTTCACAAGTCATTTTGAAAACATATGATGACGAAACAGTATGGCCACTCCAACTGTCCATAACCGCAAACGCGGCTATTCGAATAGTTTGACACTCTGCAGAGGTGGTACACTTTCACCAAATTATTCGATACATCCATCAGGAACAATCCTTAATTCACCATACTTAGTATGCGGATAATCAATACTAACCTTCCAATTACACTCCCTAGTATAGCACCTCTCCTATGAGTTTGGCCTCCCAACCATGACTATCTGTCATCTTGGGAACTGCATAGGTGGTCAATCTTCACGAGGTAGCCTCAGCTCAAACCTCGGCCACAAGGGAACCCATACTAAGTTATATAAACTTCCAGTCAAGCCCTACCCAAATTCGGGTATTGTGGTTGTACGGTAAAATTGGAATGGTATCGCATCCAGACAACCATCAGTTTTATAAAGGGCTAAGGCTCATGCCTCAACATTTTCATCATCAAAATCATCTGTTGTTCAATAACACATGTCAAAACATTCCATTAGAATGACTCAGCATTCTAAGGTTTTCATAATCATTTTCACCAAGTATTCCCATTTAAAGTGATCAAGTTTTATGCTTAGCACTAGCCAATAAAGTCGGGGATAAACACTAATGAGGGGTGGTAAACAAGTGTGACTTATCTAAGTTCAATCTCATGCCTCAGGATGACATCAATATTTATCTAACTTAGGCCAAGTTTTATTCTCTTTATGCTACCTATAATATCTTTCTAAAACTTCACAAGAACTTTCTAAAAGTAAACCACGAATTTTGATAAAGAAATAAACTAATAAAGCTTGCAAGTAAAACTGGGATTTGGTATAATAAGGTGGTATAATCACATATGCCTAAGGCATCTAGTTTGCATAGTTATCATGCAAGTGTTAGCTTGCAAAGTTCTAGATTGCATAATTGCAAGTGTAAGCTTGCCTTGTGTAGAGCAGTGGTTGACGTTCTCCTCGGCTCCTTCCTCGTAGTAGTCTCCTTCTTCTTCGTATACTTGGTCGGTACTAGCATCAATAAATAAATACGAGGTACACAATCACCAACCAATACTTAACTAACTATATTTATCACACCAGGGTTTTCACTAGATGATCTAGCATCATCACAATCATCACAAAGATTAAGGCACTAGTTTCATTTATTTTATTTTAGAAAAGTAATTTCTACTCAATGAAAAACTACTTAAGATTTAATATTCTCCAACTAAAACATGGGATCATGTTGACACATGACATCACCACATATTTTAGTACTTGGGAATGTGATTTAAAGTGGTGTCACAATTTAATAAGGTTTAATCCTTTTATTTTAATTAATTTAGGTGACTAGAAATTCCTATGGGGCATTCTTTTATTACTTGTCCATTATTACTGCAAGTAAACCTAGATATTTTTATATATTCAGAAAGGTCTTATCAAATGTGATTTTTAAGAGTTGGAATCAACTCAAAAGCATGTATGCTTGAATTTTGAAAAATGTTTGAATGCAGAAAAGTCTCTACCTTGTTATTTTTACTATAGGTGATATATAATTCCAAATGATTTAAATCTAACGGGATTGGACTAAGAATTTCAATACCTTTCTAACAAAATTAGTTTCATGAAATTTGGTTTAGTGAATCTCTCTAGATTGAATTTTGAAACTACTACCAGAACTAAGTTTGAATTTAAATAGATAAACCTAAATTCAAACGAACTGGGTCGAGCGGGAAAGTTAACTAGGCCGGCCCACTGCGCGTAGCGCACGTGGGCGGGTTATGTGGTTTTCCCCACTCATCAGTGAGACATAGAGTGGCGAAGGGGTACGGGGCGATTATAACAGTACGATTAGAAGTAAGATCTATGGCTGAGGTTCATCGTCCATGTCTGAACAGAACACGACGAGCTCAAACTCTAGCGCGGGGGTCAGTGGCGGCTCACCGGGGCTCAGGCGAGGGTCGGCGATGGGGACGAATGACGAACTCGACGACGGTGATCCTCCTGGTACTGGCAGCTCCTCCTGGGGTGGCTCCAATCAGCGGCGCCCTTCTCCTCCAGCAGCGGCAAGCTCCGACGAAATTCTGGCAACCTGGTGCTCGCCTTGCTCTGGGGAAGAAGTGGGGTGGTTCTGAGGGAGAGGGGAGTGGAATGGTGTGCTGAATTCGAACGAGGGAGGCCTCTATTTATAGTGCGACGAGGGGAACCGAAGGGTGCGGTCTGAGCTTGTTGGGGTCGGCTTCACAGTGAGCTAATGGCATGGCTGGCAGTAGGGGAAGGTGTGCTGCCTCCTGGCGATGCTCAACGTCTTCATGGCGAGGCATGGGGCGGAGCGGTTCGGTCAGAACAAGTCGACGCTCTGGGCGGCACTGACGGAAGATTTAATGGTGCACATGGGCTACGGGTCGCGCAGAGGCGAACGGTGTTGTTTGGGAGGTTCCTAGGGAAGTGGTGATCACGTACACGGGAGGCGAAGGCGGGGCGCGGTCTGTGCGAGCGTGTCGACCGTGACACTCTTGCTTTATCTCGGCATGGTCACAGAGACACTGGGCATGAGCATTCCGTGTGGTCCAGTGGCTGGCAGGGCTCAGGCACTGGACATGGGGTGGCGGTGGATGGTGGCGTGCGTCCCAGTCAAGGTTTGCGAGGCTAGTTAGGGTTGTAGCTTGCTATCGACATTGAGGGTGGCAAGTGTGCTCGGCCATGGTCACCATTGATGGCATGGTCGAGTTTATAGTGAGCAAGAGCTGCTTAAACAAGTTAGATGATCTACTGGGAGTGTAGTGAGAGCTAGAGAGGGGACAAGGTTGGAACATACACTGCTCACTATAGTGTTTGTGGTTTAATTTGATTTGTGCTCAGAAGGTGTTTGATGAAATGGCCGCAAGAGATTTGAATTTGAAATTTTGGGTGAAACTTGGTGGGTGTACTAGTCACATACTAGTTAGTCTCTGGTTGCTTGGATTTGTCAAGGTGAACTGGTTTGGTTGGGTTTTGAGAAGTGATGATCTTCTCATATGATAAAGATTCAATTTTGAATTATCATTTGAGTAGGGTTGTCAAATGTTTCTATGGGTTTGCAAGGTGGGCTTGGGTTCACTTTCACTTGGTCTAGCAAGGGGTGAAAAGAAATGGATTTGTTTCTGTTTGAAATCTTGGACTAGAAACACTCAAAGTGGTCTAGTGAGCAAGATTGGCAAAAATGACCATTTGCTTGTTTTGTTTGTTTTTTAATTTCTCTTGATTTGATTCTACTTGGGTTTGATTTAGATGATGTTGTTTTCATATTTAACCCATTCCTTGATATTCACAACAATCACACAAGTCCATTCATGCACTCATACATACATGCACTCATGCACTCATACATTCATCACATACACACATGCATTCATATATTTTAATTAACAAATTTTTTTGTTAACCCTAAATTTGGGTGATTGGAATTGATAATCTTGTTTAATATTTTTGGGATGTTACATTATAACTTCTATAGCAATAAGCTTTATCAAATAAATAAGTAACATTGTAAGTAGAGCACACCTCTCTAGCAATAGTATTCAACTTATCAATTTGTTCCCATAAGTGTTTCCCTTTTTGTGACAAATGGTGTTTCTAATAATAAGACTTTTGTTCTTCCGTGAACCCACCTTTCCAATAGGAACTAGTTTCGAAGAAACCATCCATTGATAGAAAGCATGACCAAGCAAGGCAATAACACACCACAACCTAGAGTAGGAACTAATTTTTTTGTGTTTTTGATAAGAGAATGCAAACCAAACTAAACTATTTTTTTTGGAATTTTTGATAAAAAGAGGAAAACAAAACGAAGCAAAAGAAACTAAGAAAACTAAAAACAAACAAAGAGAAAGGTTGAGGAGGAATCCCCTTGTGAAGACGTCCTTAGCCTCCCCGGCAACGGCGCCAGAAAAATCCTTGATTACTTCAGCAGCACTTCGTTTGGAGACCCCAAGCGGAAGGTATGATGCAGTACATCAGGCAAGTTTCCCTCAGTAAGAAACCAATGTTATCGAACCAGTAGGAGGAAGGAAACATCCCAAAGGTGCTGCAAGCAACGTGGAGACCTGCACAACACAAACTCAAGACTTTGCCCCAACTAACAGTGAGGTTGTCAATCTCACCGGTTGCTGTAACAAAGGATTAAATGTATGGTGTGGAAGGTGATGATGGTTTGTAGCAAGTAAACAGTAATAGTGGAAGATGTATCAATGGTAAATATTGGACCGGGGTCCATAGTTCACTAGAGGTGCTCTCCTTAGATAAACAACATGGCATGAAGGGTAAACAAATTACAGCAAGGCAATTGACAGGAACTGAGCAAGGCATAACAATGCAATACTAGACAAAAAGATTCTATGAGTTTCGATTGGGCAATACAACAATATCCATAGACCGCCATCCAACTGCATCTATGACTAGAAGTCCACCTTCAGGTTATCATCCGAACCCCCTCCAGTATTAAGTTGCAACCAATGCATAAATCTTTAAGCAAAGTGTGTAAGGTAAACAATCCACTTGTTCCATGAACAAGAGACCGTTGTTTTCTCCCTAGTGGCAACAACACATCTACAACCGAAGAGATTTCTGTCACTTCCCTTGGAAACTAGAGGCATGAACCCACTATCGAGCATAAATAACCCCTCTTGGAGTGACTAGCAACTACTTGGCCAAGATAGCTACTAAAAACGGAGAGCATGCAAGATCACAAACAACACAGACATGATAGAATCAAATATACAAAACCATTAATCAATCTGACATAGTAATCTCAATATGCATCGGATCCCCGCAAACACAACATGCATGATTACAAATAGATTAGATCTTGATCATGAATGGATCTCACAAGATCTATACATGAAAGCACAAGGAGGAGATACAACCATCTAGCTACTACATGGAACCGTAGTCCAAGGTGGAACTACTCACGCTTCATAATAGAGGATGGCATGATGAAGAAGAAGGCCTTCAGGATGATCTCCCCTCCGGCAGGGTGCCGGGAAAAACTTTAGATCCCCTCAATCTAGGGACGATGGTGGCGGCGGCTAAAGAATGTTTTGTGGAGTTTTTATCGGGTTCCTAGGGTTTCTGCATCGGGGGCTTCTTATAGGCGAAGGGGCGAGCCAGGGGGGCACCAGGGTGGCTGCACCCCCAGGCGCGGGTTGGGCCAACCCGCATGGCCAAGGGGTGTGGCCCCTGGTGAGCCTGCTCCGTCTCGTCTTCTGGCTTCGTGTTGTCCACGGTAAAATATTGACTTTGGCTTTTGTCCAGTACAATTCCGAGAATATTGATTTTCTGCCTTTCTGGAACCAAAAACAGAAGAAAATAGGCAACTGGCACTGTGGCAACTTGTTAATAGGTTAGTTCCAGAAAACATCTAAAACCAACTCAAAGTGTAGACAAAGCAAAGCAAAAGTAGATACTAAACAAGCATAGAACATAAAAAATTATTGATACGTTTTCGACGTTTCAATTACCGATTCTAGTTTAAATCCCATGGGACAGCCCCACAAATCAGGCAAGTATCGTGTCCGAAGGATCTTCGTGTATTTTTCTCTGCAGAGGAAATTGCTACTCTTGCAAACAGTTGCCCCTTTGCCTCCTTGTGTCCCCTGTCTTCCCCAAACCCCTCCCCCTGCACCCCTAAAACATTGCTCGAAGATTCAGAGTCCATGGCAAACATTCCTATCGACCCCGCGCCCTTCGTCCCGCATGGATTTCAGATTATGCATATTGCTGGGAGAACTTCAGTAAAGAGGGCGGTGGTTCCTCGGAGACCTCGGAGTCATGAGAAGTACACCATAGCGACAATCACGCCTCTGCCTCCTGGCCAGGTACATTTCGACAATGTCAGGGATGTTCTGCAAGAGTTTTTACACAATGTCGAAGAAGTTGGTTTCATTCAAATTCAGGATTTCCCTTTTGGGCAGGCATATGTTCAATTTTCAAATGTCAGTGATAGGGACAGACTAGTTGGTGACAGTCCTATCCCTTTTGAGGATGTTAATATTTCCTTCTGCAAGCATAATGAGTGTGCTAATTGGCACCATACTCAGTTTGATAGAGAGTGTTGGGTGATGTTGGTCGGCCCCCCCTTGGATCATTTCTCTATAGAGGATCTTTATGCAACCTTCAGTGATACTTCTCTGGGAGAGAGACCCAAACCGAAAGGGCAGGATAATGGCTAAACTTAGGGTGACCGAGCTAGATGAAATACCAAAAGTGTAAGAATGACCATTGGAGATAGTCCTGACTCTGAATCATGGAAATTTTTAGTTGAAGTTATGCATCAAAATTTGGTTGGGGTGGTCCTGCTAATGAGGATCCTGTACCTGATCATGGGGTTGATCCTCATCCTTTACCTCGCAACCTGAATGCTGCATTTGTACCACCACCTCTACCACCCCCACCTCCACATGCAAATGATGCTGAAGATGGATGGGTCCATTGGGCAATGGGGAACAATTCTCCTGCCAATTAGTAAGACTTTCTTGATAACCGAGCAGAAGATCACTTGGTTGCTAATAATGAACCAAAAGATATGATTATTGATCCTATCAACCAACCTCCTCATGGTGATATTAGTGATTTTTCCATTCCAACACCTGCTACCTCTGATAACTCTGTCAGTGCTTCAACCAATCAACCTCACTCTGGGCAACAACAAGACTCTGAGGCCATTTATGAGGATGCTGAGCAATTACAGGAACAAAGGCACATTGGGGAAGGTCTTTTGAACATTTCACAATCATATAATTTTGATGATTCTAAGGATGAAGCAGATTCATTTAGCGAGGAGGATGTGATGATGAATAATGATGGTATGGCCTCCCCCAATGTGGCACACATCTAGCTTGGAATCGTATACACTCACTTCTAACCAATACATGATCTCTCAGTACCCACTCAGCAGTTTTCAAAGAAAGGAATGGAGATTTGGGAAAATATTTTGCACCACACATTTCCACAACTCCTGCTGACAAGTAAGGCAATGTATGTTTAATTCCTATCAGCTGGTTTTACTTTATTACTATTATGCTCATTACACCTAAAATTTTTGACTGAGTTAAAAAGTTCCTATCTTCTACCCTATGGAAATCTCTGAAAGTGCCAATTGCTTCAGAAAAGGCATTACCTTTCTTAATTCCTAACACTTGCTCAGTTGGAGCCCACATGCACTGCTGAGAAAAGATATTTGGAAGACAAGGAGGATACCTTGGAAAAGCTTCTAACACCAGGCAAGAAAAGGAGGAACCATGGTCCACTTACTGAAACTGAGGTTAGAAGAAGTCCTAGATTTGTGGAGTTGAACAATGGTTTCAAAAATCATGATAACTGTAACAATAAATCTTGCCTCTACTGCACTACTGTCCCTCCTGACATGAGTAATAAGGTGGCTAAACATTTGGCTATCAAATTTTGCAAGGTGGCTGATGATAATATTAAAAGCAAGCTCCTGAGTAAAATCAAGATCAAGGGGAAGGAAAGCTCTACTCCTGGACCAAGCTCCTCTGTTATGTATAAGGGGAAAGAATCGTGCACTGTTGGGCCCATTACTAGGGGTAAAAAGAAGACTGGAAATGAAGTGGGCTCTTGTGATCAGCAGGCCCAGAAGAAGAAGCCCTTCAAATGATTCCTTTCATGGATTATACATTAATGCCTAGAAAAACCATGTGTGAAATGTGTCACCCCTTTTTTATCTATGTACTATGTCAGACTATGTGATTTTGTGAGAACCAGTACCTGGTTTCTTTGCTTTAGTTATATGAACGTCCCCTTATCTATGGTTGTGATGTCTGATTGCTGGCTATTCTCTGCTTGGCATATGTCTTTTGTCCCCCCTTTCAAGCAAGATTGTTCTCTGCACTATTCTATGATACAGTCCTGGAGCAACAATAGACTCTAGACAAAATATACACAACCACCCTGTTTTTAAATGGATAACAAAAGATCTTTAAAAGTAATGAATTAGAACTTGAGAGGGATTAATTTTGAAAATATGGATTGCTATTTCAAGCAAAATTGAGGAAAGTGGCTGTGATACTATATGTCTACAAGAAACAAAAAGGAAATCTTTTGATGATGTCTATATTAAAAAGTTCTATCCTAAGATGTTCAATAAGTTTGAATTCCTTCCTTCTATAGGAGATTATGGGGGAATTATTATTATATGGTGTCATTGAATTGTCTACAAGTACACCATAGGAGGGTCCTGATAGCGTTGAGAAGATGCGGTGTGAGACGTCGGATGTTCCGGGAATGGTGAGCACAAGTTTACCCAGGTTCAGATCCGACTGCGGTGATCGGATCCTACTCCTGCTAGCAACCCAGTAATATATCGGCGAGAGCCAGATGTTACAGCGGAATACAAGAGAGGTTCTACTCTATGAGTTGTGATTATGATTATTGCCCTAAAGGATCCCATAGGGTTGGTTTATATAGTCACCAGGACCTAGGGTTATAGGAGAGACCTATCCGGCTACGTTATAGAGTCGGTAACTAGATATAGCTTGGACTACAAGTAATACTACATGCCTAAGTCGGTAACTCTTTTGGGCCTTGTCGTAGCCGGAACTGGCTCCTCCTCTTTCTCTGACTGGGCTGCCCATGAAGCAAATCTCTAACCCGTTGGTGGGCCACCCTGGTCAGTGAGTCCTGTGGGTATACCCGGAAAGTATATCCCCAACAGTAGCCCCCGGAAGTCTCCAAGATCCAAAGTCGGATAAATCATCTAGCTTGATGGTTTCTTCGTCTTGAGAATCTTCAAGGGTTCCCGAAAACTTCTCTCAATAGTGTAGGATTCCAAGTCAGTTGAGTCAGATATGTTTTGCTCTGACCTTATTATTTTCCTTGCTCAGTCTGAAACATGAGCCGGATTTCAAACAGAGTCGTGCTGGCTGACAACTTTTTCGACCAGGTCCTATCACTGACAGGAGTCCCGTCAACACGACCGTTGCTGGGTCTGTTCCCTACGGAATATAGCACGGTTTTAAGTCTCACGCGAGAATCGAGGGGGCGAAGGAGTCGCGTGGAAGCCACCTCCCTCTCTCCTATACGCGTGGAGCAAATCGTGCGATTGAAGCATGAAACTTGGTGTAGAGGTAAATAAAAGAGAGAGAAAACCCTTCTCCCCCAAACTCATCTCTCCACCGATTTCACTTATTGCCTCCTCGTACTCCTCGCGCCCTCCGCAACCATTCTCATCTACACGCCCTGAGAGAAAACCCAAATCGCCACAAATCCTAGCAAGATGGAGACGCCATCCAGCTCAGGCGCATCGGTGGCGGGAATAACGGTAGTGGATGAGAGGAAGCTGCGGGGCCTTTGGGTTCCCAGCGCCATGGACAATGCAGAACTCCAAGTCATGGAGGAAGAAGGCTACATCGTCGCCGGCGTATGGCGAAGCGGCACTTGAGAGGATGTCCCCGCACCACGCAATGGCGAACCCGTCCTTTTTGGGACGCACGTCGACCGTGGCCTCAGCCTGCCACCGTCAGATTTCTTCACCGTAGTTCTTCAGTACTACGGTGTGCAGCTCCATAATCTCCCTCCCAACTCTCTGCTAGAACTTAGAGCTCATGCAGCTTTGAGCGAGGGGTTTCTTGGCATTAGGCCAAGTCTCACCCTTTTCCGGTACTACTATGGTACCCGGAAGAATTCCATCAGTGCCAGTGTTCCTTACCCCACTGGCACTCTTAGCTTAGTCCTTGGGAGAAACCAAGTTTATCCTAGGATTAAAACTAGTGAATCTGTAAAACATTGGGCTAGAACTTTCTTCTATCAGAAGGATATTCCGGCTCCTGAAAAGGCGGAAGGTCTTCCGGCCGTAATCGACGGTGCCGCTCCCACCAAGAGTCATGGGACGCGGATGCGCCGGAACTTTTTGAGGACTTGATCCTTGCCAAGAGGCGGATCGAGTTCTTGATGAAGAACAAGGGGCTTCGTGGATCTGATTTGATCCACTACTGGCTGGATCGACGGATTCATCGATTGCAATTCCACGGAGACCGCTTGATGTACACGTTCACCGGAGACCGAAAGGACATCTTGAAGGTCAGTCCGACTCACATAGCTGCGAAGGACTACAAGACCCGAATGAAGTGCCTAATCAATGAGCGGGTGGAGAAGAAAATACTCGAAGTCTCCATGAAAATGTACACATCCGGCCATCCTCTGATCCCGGTAAATATTTCGACTTATTTTAAGATTATTTGCTCTTTTCCGCCTCGTAATCCAACTTCTCTCTTACCGACGTATATTTATACTTATCAGCTCAAGGATATTCCCGAGTCCGAGCTTTCCCACATTGAGAGTTATGACTCGGAGGCAACGGAGGAGACGAGGTGAAGGAAGTTTCTACCTCTTCTTCCAAGAAGCGCAAGGCCAAGGAGGTTGTTATCACCGTTGGCAGCCAAGTGTTTCCATTAGTTAAAAAGTAAGTATCTTGTCAATACTTGTAGTACTTTCGATAAGTTTCATTATTTGTGAAGCACACCTGATACTTGGATTTATGTGCTTCAGAGCAAAATAATTTTTGAAGAGCAAGGTAAAGACAGATAGCAAGTCAGGCAAGCAACTACGTCAGCAGAAACTTGTCATCTCCCCAGCGATGCCACCGCCAACTCCAACGAGTGCCCCGTCATCAGCACCAGAGGTTTCCGCCTCTCCTGATGCTGGCTCTGCCATCCCTGACGCCAGCACCGCCTCGAAAGCCCTAGTTACCGTTGGTAGCCAGGCAAATAACAAGGGTGAACCCGTCAAGGGTAATGATCCCATGGTAATATCTACAGGCCAATTAAATAAAGTGGCTGGCTTGTTGTCTCTTGCTTAAAACGGAAGAAGAAGGAGGAGATCCTCAAGTTGGCTCAGTCTAGTCTTGAGAAAAAGACCCTCACTCCAGTGGAAGCTTTCCAGGAGATGGAGGACGTGAAGCTGGTCAGCCTCCTAGACCAAATTTTGGTCCGGGATGCGAAGATAGAGTTTGGCGAAATCCCAGCAACGGACGTTCCCTCCCTCTCCCTTGCCGAGAAAGTGTTTCACAACACTAAACTCGTATTTGAGAAGTGGCACCCGAAACACATTGTAAGTTTCCGATTCTTGTTTTTAGTTATTTTACTATCATATCCTCTAGCCCCCAAGCATAAAGTCGGATAAACATCATGGTATTGAATCCGAGTTGATGCTTATAGGATGCAAAAGAACGATGTAGTGTAGCCCCCAAGGCTCGTGCTGTATTTTTACTTAGTTAAATTTGTAGCCCGAGTCTTAGTAGCCGTCTGATGGTATTCCATCTTTAAACTTACAGGAAATTGCATCTTCCAACCAGGAATTTCTCAAGAACATATGCAATAAGCGCAAAGATATTAAGGCCCTGCACCTTGAGAATTCAAAGATGAAAGTTGACAAAGATGAAGCAGAAGGTAAACTTTTCCTACTTCCTCTTTGTCATTTAGTTATTCTCATAGTCAAACATGTTCTGTCCAACTGACATTTTTTCCTCTGCAGAATTGCTGTGCGAATCTAGCAAGATGGTGGAGAAATCTGAGAAATTCAAGGTCTTGGAGATGGAGAATGCTCAGCTCCGGGACGAGCTTGAAAAGCTTAAGATTGAATCGGAGAAATCCGTAAACTCCGTCCGGGAGTCAAGCAATGGAGACCGGAGTCTCGAGAAGATGCTAGCTCTCCGCGATAATCAACTAGGTGATCTAAAGAAGGAATTTGATAGCCAGAGGGATCTTGCCTAGGCCATAGAGAAGGAACTGAAAAGCCTCCGAGAGGAGCATGCTCAGAGGAACCACTCCTTGCTAGGTAAGAATTTTGACTCTCTTTCTTTCTTTGATTGATTTTTCTACTTTCTTTCAAGTCAAATTTTGATATTTGGTTCTTTCCCAGACCCTCTGAACCTTTCCGACTCTCCTACCTCCGAACCTCGCCTCGAGCGCATAAAGCTCGTCGGAGATATTTTCGACTTCTGCCAAACTCTTGAAGAGGATGGCGAGTCGGTCAGATTACAAGATCTCCTATGCTCGGACCGCTGTGCAGACCGCCCTTACTATGGTGATGAGCCACCATAGTGATATGGAGATCTGGCACATCACCAAGGGTATCGCCGATGAGGAAGATGAGGGTAATCCGCAGAACATCGAGGCTATCCAAGAGTCCTGTGCAGGTCACGCTTGCCGTGTGGCGGAGATGACCAATTACACGACGCCATTCTTTGAATCTGTCGTTGTGCCTCCCTCACCTCAAGAGCCAGAAGACAGCCTTGCTGAAGCAGCTTCCGAGTCCCAGGTCCAGTGCGACAATGATGATGCCGACTCCAGCGCTCCACACTCTTTATCTCCACCGCCTGATTCTGTAGCATAAACATTTATAATGCATTATTCTAAACTTTGGCATGTAACGATGGAAACAATATTTTTCTTGCACTGATCTGTAAAAACTTAATGCTTTACTATTGTAGCACTTTGTTTATATATATTTTTATTTGTGTTCTTGAAAATTTCTTAAGCACTATTTTTATGCTTATACTTGTCGTTTTATCTGGCTCTCTACCTCGTACCTTTCATGAGCCGGCCAACCTTTAGCACGGAAACTTTTGCCGAGCAACGGAGCTCAATTGCTAAACCAGTTTAAACTCGGAAACAAAGATGGCTTCCAATACCAACAATTCATTACTCGGAAGATACCCGGTCTAAGCAATCAGATAAAAAAAATCAAAGTATAAACAATAAATTGAATTTTTTACCCTAAGGTAACATTTTCCAGATATTCAAAAATCATAACCAGAACTAACATGAGCATAAAGTACTTTCAAGCATTCTGGGATTTCTGAAAACGACATGCTCATTTGGAAATAAGATGGTAAAAAACTTCTCAAAGATAATATATGAGGAAACTAATACTTTATTTCACTTTGAACATATACACATATGATTACAAGGAAATATAACTAAGAATAGAAGGGTCGTAGATGTGCAATATTACATGAAACGTCTATCTCATCCGGATCTGTACTACCGCCAGCTCTCTTTCTCTTCCGAGTATCTGGTCTTTCCTTGACTGGTCTCATATCAGTTAAATAATATGACCCATTATGCAGAACTCTACTGATCATAAAAGGTCCTTCCTAAATTGGGGAAAGTTTGTGCTTTCTTTTTTGCACAAGTCGGAAAACCAAATCGCCCTTCCTGAAAGAACGGTTCTGTACTCCCTGACTATGATACTTGTGCAACTTCTGCTGATAGGCTACAGATCTCTTCTCAGCAACGACGCGAACTTCTTCGATTATATTGAGATTAAATTGCGAGAAACTTATGAATCTTCTTCGATATATGCTTTGACTCATGAAGACTGATGAATTAGATCACTTGGAAGAACTGCTTCTGCACCATAGACCAAGAAGAAAGGAGTGTATCTGGTTGATTTGTTAGGATTTGTATGTAAGCTCCATATCACACACGGTAATTGTTCTGCCCAAGCCCCCATGGAACGACGAAGTGGTGCCTCGAGACGAGGTCGGATTCCTTGTAGAATAAGGGAATTACTTCTTTTGACTTGTCCATTAGCTTGTGGATGTGCGACTGATGCAATATCGAGTCGGATCCCTTGTTCTGTGCAGAATTCGGCAAGTTCACCCATGGAAAAATTGCTCCCATTGTCAGTAATTATATTGTGGGGATATCCGAATTGGATGATCACGTTCTCGACGAACTTTCTGGCTATGGCTCCATCGCAACTTGTTACGGGTTGGCCTCAATCCACTTTGTAAATTTATCCACCATCACTAGTAGGTGAGTAAATCCACATTTTGCCGTGCGAAACAGCCCTACCATATCAAGCCCCCATACCGCAAATATCCATGTAATAGGGATTGTTCGCAGCTGATCAGCTGGAACATGTGCTTGACGGGCGTACTTTTGGCAGCCTTTGCACATTTTGACCAGTTTATCGGCATCCGCCTTAGCTGTAAGCCAAAAGAATCTGTGTCTAAAAGAGCACTAAGGATCTGGCTGCAGCATGGTGACCACAATCAATTTCGTGGATTTCTTGTAAGATTTCCACTCATTCTTCTGGAGAAATACATCGCTGAAAAACCCTAGAAACATATAGAGCTCACCATTTATTATTGTATTGGATTTCGCTCGTCGGACGATCTGCCGGCTCAGGACTTCGTCTTCGGGCAATTTTCCTTCTATCAGGAAATCCATATAGGGTTTTGTCTAGCTGGGAATTCCATCCAGAACTGCTATTAAAGGTGAGTCAGATTTCGTTGGGTAGTCCTCATCAACTCCGGTTATGGAGGGGACCCTTAAATGCTCTAAAAAGCGCCATCCGGCACTTGTTTCCGTGCAGAGCCTATCCTTGATAGAGCATCTGCTTCCTCATTTTATGCTCAAGGGATGTGTTGAACCTTAAAACCCTCGAACAATTTAGATAATTCATCCACAATAGCTATGTAGGCCGCCATGTTTTTATTTGCATTGCAGATGTCGGATACTTACTGAGCAACTAAATCCGACTCTCTGTAATACATGACTCTTGTTATGCCAATGTTTTTGTCCATGCATATTCCATGTAACAATGCTTCATACTCGGAAATATTATTGGTCACCGTGAAGTGTATTTGTAACAAATAGAATAACTTATCTCCTTGGGGTGATTTGAGCACCACGCCGGCCCCCGAGCCTCCTCGTGATTTTGATCCATCAAAATGAAGGGTCCAAAATTCCGAGTCTGGAGGACTTGTATTTTCTGCCGTCTCTGTCCAATCAACAACAAAATCGGCAAGTATTTGAGATTTTATTGCTATACGTGGCTTGTACTCAATGTCAAAAGCTGCAAGCTCTATTCCCCACTTTGAGACACATCCTATGGCATCGTGATTATTGATTATATCTCGCAGGGGAGCAGTACTCAGCACTGTAATCTTGTGCTCTTGAAAGTAGTGGCGTAGCTTTCTGGATGCAAAGAATACTCCATAGGCTAAGCTTTTTATGGTATGTATACCGTTGTTTCGAATCTGTCAGAACCTCACTCAGGTAATAAGTTGGACGCTACACCTTATGCTCATGGCCCTCTTCCTCGCACTGCACTACTGTTACCACACTTATGACCTTGTCCGTCGCTGCAATGTAAAGTAACAAAGGCTCCTGAGGTTCTGGCGCTGCGAGAACTGGTGGGTTTGAAAGGAGGTCTTTCAAACTTTGTAGGGTAGTATCAGCTTCCTGGATCCAGACAATTTTTTTCGGTTTTCTTCAAGATATTGTATAAAGGCGTAGATCTTTCTCCGAGACGGATGACGAACCGACTCACTGATGCGATGCAATCAGTGAGACGTTGTACATCCTTCAAGCAAGTCGGCCTGGTAATGTTATGTATAGCCTTAATTTTTTCCTGGTTCACCTATATGCCACGCTCAGAGACGATGAAACCTAACAATTTTCCGATTGGAATTCCAAAGAAACACTTCTTCGGATTTAGCATCATGTTAAATTTTCGTAGGCTACCAAATGTTTCCTCCAAGTCCGAAATTAAAGTTCCCTTCTTTTTGGACATAACTACTATGTCATCTACGTATACATGAATGTTGCATCCGATTTGATCGTTCAGACAACATTGCGTAGTATGTTGATATATTGCTCCTGCATTGTTTAAGCCAAAATGCATAGTTTTGTAGCAGAAGGTTCCGAAAGGAGTGACGAAAGACGTCTTAATTTGATCTGATTATTTCATCGCTATTTGGTGATATCCGGAATATGCATCGAGAAAACAGAGTAATTCTGACCCTGCCATTCAGTCGATAACCTGATCGATTCTTGGCAAGGGCAACGATTCTTTTGGCCCTGACTTGTTCAAAGCGGTATAATCAACACACATTCTTAAATCAATAGTGTCCTTTTTAAGGACGAGTACAGGATTTTCCACCCAATCTGTATGGATGATCTTTGTTATGAATCCAGCTAGTTCTAGTCGGGCTAATACCTTGGCTATTTCTTTGAGTTTTTCATCACCAAACCGTCGTAAGGACTTTTTGATGGGTTTAGAGTCAGGGTACACATTAAGAGAGTGCTCGGCAAGTTCCCTAGGTACTTCAGTCATATCAGAAGGCTTCCATGCGAAGATATCACTATTATCTTTGAGGAACTCGACGAGCGCACTTTCATATGTGAGGGCTAAGCCTACCCCTATGTTCGTCATCTTGGAGGGATCATCTTCCTTCAACGACGTTTTCTTCGTCTCTTTCGATGCCTTGAACTATATGCTTGGCTTCAGTACCTCGTTCTTCGTAGCGGGAATCTCGGATGGGTTGATGGTCTTCTTGATCTCCTAGTACTCCTAGGTGTGTAGCACGGCTTCAGCAAAGGTAGCAGATCCTTCTTCACACTCTTGCGCTTTCCTCGGATTTCCCTGGATGGTGATGACGCCCTTTGGACCTGGAAAAGTTTTATCATATTGTAAATGTAACAGGGACGATCCATGAACGCCCAGTAAGCCGGACGCTTGAACATGGCGTGGTAGGAACTCTTGAACGATACCACCTCAAAAGAGAGTGGCTCTGTTTGGTAATTCTCCCGGGTTCTGAATGTCACGTCCAGAGTAATCTCACACAAAGAATCCGACTGTCACCCTAGTACAATGCCATGGAAAGTTACACTGGTGTAACTTAACTAACTCTCGTGGATCTTCATGCAGTGGAGAGTTTTGATGTAGAGGATGTTAATGCTTCTACCATCTTCCATGAACTCATAGCCATCAATAAGAGGATTGACGACCAGAGGATATTTTCCCTGATGATGTGTTTTCCTTGGGTGATCTAAGCGATCAAAGGTGATGGTTACGTCCGACCAATCTAGACATTGTGGGACAGCCGGAACCGTGGCTTTGAGCTCACGGAGAACAGCGGTTCTTGGCCTTAGCCGGTTGAGATCCAAGGAAGCAGACATATGTGTCTTTATTTTTGGGAAAATCCTTCTTTCCATCTGACTTGGGCTGTGTCTCATCCGCTTCTTCCATGTCGGAATCTTCCTTGGGCTCCTTGCCTCTCTTGGAAATTTCTTTCTTTTTTGTTGCTCGGCTCAGTAGCCAGCGGATTCGTCTTTTTTGATGTCGTCGTTGAAATGACACTCAGCATTTGTGTGGGTACATCCTCCGTTACTATCAAAGTGGTGGACACAGGGATTGTTGGCAATGTCATCCCAGATATAGGTTCTTCCGGGTTGCTGCTCTCCTCTACCCAGGATTTGGGAAGTTCCACGGCCTCGACCCCGGCTTCCTCCGTGCCATCCTTGTCCTCTGGATCCGAATGTTGTGTTAATAGCTGCGTTGTACGGAGCCGATTTATATTTCGAGGTGTTCTTGCGCTTCTGAGCTTGTTGTCTTGGCTGTTTGGATACATTGGGATTGGCCAGAATATTTAGCAGCCTTCTTAATCATCATCGGTATCGGCATATTTGCTTGCCGTCTCTATCATCTCTCCCAAATCTGTGACGTGGTCATGCTTCAATCTGTGATGCAAAAGTCTGACTTGGAGTCCTAAGATGAAAGCTTTGATCACAGTTTGCTCGTTTACTCCGTCGCAGGAGTTTTTTGTGTCAATACAACGTCCGAGGTAATCCCGACAAGTTTCTCAGGGTCTTTGTGTGCAACGCTGCACGTCTCTGACTATGCAGGGCCTCTGTATGTTCCATTGAAGTTTGAAAAGAACGCACTTTGCATATCATACCAGTTATGAATTGAATTCTCTGGTAGTTCATTGAGCCATGATCGAGTCGCCTTCCTCAGCATAAGCAGGAGATATCGGACTACGACCAGGCTGTTTCCTCCTTTGGCGATGCAGCAAGCCTGGAAAAAGTCCTGGAGCCAAGTATCTGGCCGAGAAGCTCTGTCGTAGGGTTGGATGTGTTTCCTAATACCAAAGTCAATCGGAAATTTTGTATGAAAGATGCGTGGGTCAAAGCACTTGGGTCCCACGTACACGTCTTCTTCCTCATACCATCGTGCTTCTATGTTTGACTGAATGCGGTGGCGAGCATCGTTTGGCGAGAGAGATCTGCGCCTTGGAGGCTCGCGACTTCTACGCGGCGGAGTCGGATTTCTGATTCTCCTCTCACTTGCCGCCTCCGCCCCTGTGGCTTCCATGGCTACGGTGGGATCCTTCATGGTTGCTGCTTGGATGTGATGGGTGGACCTGGTGGATTGTTTCTGGCTGGGTTACGTGGTGGTGGTGGAGCCTCATTATGCTGACTCCAATACTGGTTTCTTCGTACTCCGTCCCTACTTGATTCAGGACGATCCGGATCATCTCTTCATCCGGCGTTACCACCCAGACGGCTTGGTGGTGGCATTCTCAGCCGATCCTGTTCTCGCTGGTGGCGCACTTCCGGGTCTTCCCTATGGCGGTTGTTTTGTCGAGATGGCCCTGATGGGGGACCATTGCCCTGATGGCATCTTCAGACGCAGCCGGAATAACTCTTTCCCAGTCACGTGCGGGCCTACGAGGATGGCCGTTTGAGCTGGTCCTTGAATTTTCTTCTTCTCCCCAGGGACGATAGTGTTGGTACGTATACCTGCGGGGTCGTCAGCGCTTTGGTCAGCGCCAGTGTGGAAAAATTCTGACCTTGTGGCCAGCTTTCCACTGAA
This sequence comes from Avena longiglumis, assembly GCA_030063025.1. NCBI lineage: Eukaryota > Viridiplantae > Streptophyta > Magnoliopsida > Poales > Poaceae > Avena > Avena longiglumis. The sequence goes on along the minus strand of CP125978.1, from coordinate 215,865,470 downwards.
TGATGCAGCTGTTTTCTTCTCCTTCAATCCTTTGTCTAGCAACACAACGCATTGGCGGACCTGCTCGAGAGACGGTTTATTGGCGAGGATAGCCCAAGCTGCTTCAACGTTTTCCAACGGCATGCTATAGACTCGGATCTTCTCTCCAGTTTTTCATCGAATAGATCTCTGTGGATATCCGGGTTCTTATTGGCAAGAACCGGTCCTCCTCTTGTCTTGTTTGGTAGTCACTTGAAATCTGACTGATATTTGGCAGGATCAATGTCTAATTGTTGTTTAAGCTCGACGATGCGTGCGGCCTCTTCGAGTAACAGATGGTGTTTTTCCAGGTCCTCAGCCCTTTTCTCCAGTGCATCTGGAGTGAGATCCGAAGCCATTGGGATAGGAATTGTGAGAGCATCTCCGTAAATTTCAAGTGCACCCTTGGTGACGACATGTCCATCTACGGAGGGTCTATCGACGTGGTATTAATCGGATATCTGTCCTGATTCTCCATCTCGATCTCTTCATCAACTTTTTCTTTGTTGGTAGATTCTTGTTTTTCTTCTTCTTCTTTTACCACCCAGTAGCCTTAACGTGTGTACCGGTGGCAAAGACGGCTTTTGGTACGGTACCGGGGGATAAACTTCCATCGGTACTTTCTGTCAACACCCGGATTTTTAATCCCAGATGCCTGTTACGCTATACATCACAATCCTAGGATTACCATTTGTGCGAGACATAACAAAATTGGATACCACAGTACATCATCCATTACAAACCATACATAAGGTCTTACACAAATAAGGATCTCATGATCCAGTTCTTAATACAACTCAAGCAGCGGAATAACGTAATAATAAAGGTAGCGTAGGCGAAGCTCCATCTTCGGGGTCACAGGCAATGCTGACGATGGGAGATGATCCTAGTTGTCGTAACCTTCCTGGGGTCCTTCATCCTGGTACTCCTCTTCATAGTCTGGCCACGGGAATAGCCAGGGACAAAGTCATGAGTGTGGCGCCCCGCAAAACCACTACTAGAAAATCGCGTTGTTTTTGTGCATTGCATCATCATGACCGCATGCTCATGTCATCATGCCACCTTGCATTTGAGCATCGTCATGTCATCATGCATTTGTTTGTCTGAAACTATTTTGAAATGCCTGGTTTTGTTTTCTAAACGCCCCGTCTTTAATTCAAAACCAAAACCCGGGTGAATGTTTTGTTTTGTCTGCCAACGGTTTGCAGAAGCCCCGTTTCAAATAATAAAATATTTCTTTTATTTTTAGGAGGCAGCCCGCCAGGCCCGAAAGCCTGACCGGCCACCTCCAAAATTCCTAAAACTACCCAATCCTAGTCTACCCAAACCCCCTTCACCTCACCCCAGCCAATCACCGGTCGCCACCTCACCCTGGCCCTATCCTCCCTCCAACCCTTGTGCGCCACCTCACCGCATCCCTGCCACCTCACCCAACTCCATCCCTCTCCCTACCTGCCGCAACACACACAAGCACACACCACACACGCGCGCGCAGCCGCCCGCATGCACCCCTGGCCCCAACCATGCATGCTCCCTAGGTCCACCGACCGACCCAGTCTGCTCGCTGCACACACACATGGTTGCACCGACATGACCCGTACACACGTTTGCCGAAATCGCACCGCCGTCCCTCCCCATCGCTCCACCCCCGCTCCCACCTGCCCATCCCGACCCAGCCCCTGCAGTGACCGAGGCCACCAACCCTCTCCCAAGACGCGTCTCCTCTGGCCTCTCGCCTCGCTCATGGCCCTCGCCATCGCGGGCTCCCCACCAGCCCGCCTCGATCTCCCTCGCCCTCCTGCCGCGTGCACCCCAGCGTGGCCCGCCCGCCCGTCGTCGCTCGAGGCAAGTCCTGCATTGTCCCCTCCGACCGTCCATAAGCGCTGCCATGCGCCCCTAGACCTCCTCTTCTCCGGCCGCGGTCCCGCTCTCCCTCTGGCCGCCCTTCCACCTCCGGGCCGCGCAACCCCGTCCGAGCCGGACCCTTCTGCTCCGAGCTCGCCGGCCCGCCTCACAGCGCCGTCCTGCGTCTGGCCGCCATCGTCACCAATCCTCCGGCCGCAACCGCCGTCGTCGCGGCGTCGCCTCCCCGACTCAGGCTGCCGCGTCCGCTCTCCTGGTATCTGCATCGAGCCAGCACCACCGCCGCGGGTGCTCGGTCGCTGCCGCCAAGAGCTTCGGTTCCCGCCCGTCACGACCGCACCCTATTCTGAAATTCAGTACCCACCTTGCTGACCTTGGAAGCTCCTGCCTCCACGTTGTCGGCTCGGCCTCTCCTCACCGAACATGCGGCCGATGCGCTGCCCGTTTCTTGACGGCATGCGTTGGCGCCATTATGCCTTGTCCTGCAAAGACGCCTCCCTCATCCTTGAGCTTAGCTTTAGATCGTGGCATGTAGCAGTTTTGAGGACCAAGTCATCCAGTTGAGCGTGTCTCTGAAATTCTGCTTGTCGTGGAACCTTGATCCGTTCGGCTCTCCCGCTGGTTCGTCGGAACTCGCCACTGACAAAGACGGACGCCACGACCTCCTCCTCGAACCGAAGACCTGGTCTCGAGTCCAAGGCCAATCCTCCAGATCGCCAAGTTCTTCTTCACCGATCCGATGGCGAGACCACGAAGACCGATCGTGAACCCTTGATGAACCCGAGATCTTCGTTTTGACATGTGTGACCCTTTCTATGACCCTATTTTTATAATATGATATTTATCACCTGTTGCATATTACATTATTCATACTCGCATCCATGTTTAGTGGTATGGGGGCGTTATGCCGATTCACCTAAATTAAATATGGAGGCCATATGCAGGCGAATCTAGTGTAATATTGCCTCCATTTAAAGTTCTTCTTCACCGATCCGATGGCCGAGACCTCAAGACCCGATCGAACCCCCCCTTGAATGAACCGAGATCCGTTTTTTTTGACATGTGACTTTCTATTCCTATTTTTTTTTATATTATATTATCATATGTTGCATTTATATTATTCATTATTACATCATGTTTTAGTGGTCCATGTTGCGTTATGATATTCAAATTAAATAAATATATATGGATATATGTGAATCTAGTGTAATATTGCCTCCATTTAAAGTTGTGCATCGAACCGGTGATATATTTTTTCCATGTTAAGACAACATTTAAAGTGCGGGGTATCTAAACAACATGAACCTAGTAAATATTTGTCGGGACCACGGTTCCGCTTAATATGATCTAATTGCATTGCACCTTTGCCATGTCAGACATCATACATGCATCATGCCCGATTTTCTATCGTAGTATTCAATAGTGCATCCGGTGTTTATTCTAGTGTTTTGCTTCTTCGCGGATAAGGCCGATGAGTTGATGTGAGCTTCGCCCCGACCTTTGGATGAACCTTCGGCAATGTTTTCAGGCGAGCACCTCCCCCCTTTCTACCTATCTTACTTTTATAGTATTTATTCCCTCCTGTTGATCTATTGCTATCTGTGTTGCGATGCTCTAGTTTTCGTACCCGTGATATCCCTTGCAGCCTTATATTTCCTTGGACACAACCTATTACCAGTTGTTTCGTAGATAGTTGGACTTGCGCGTCGTAGTCGCTTGCTCAAGTGTTGTTGCGTGTCGTCCAGTACCACAGTTGTTGGAGTATTGCCGCATGTTTAATGTTGGAGATGATCATGGCTTTAATTACTGTTTAATAACTAAAATTGAAGTAGGTAAATGCAGAGGCACCGGTGGGAAATAGATGTTATTTGGTTGTTAACCGCTCACTGGTGTCCCGTAGGACCCCGAGTTCTTGACGCCTGTTCCGAGATCGAGCGCGCTAACCACATGTGGGCTGTATGGGCACCCCCATCGATTTAGTACCTGATTCCAAGTACTGTACTGGGGGCCACAAAGTAGTTTGGGGCTTTATTACTATTCTGTACTTATGCCATGCTTTACTGCTTAATTTAAATTGTGCGATGTACTGCACCTGTACTGTTTAGGTAAGCGGAGTGTTTTCGCGGTATCGACAAGCCCGAGAGTTTCGGGTTCCCAGTCGTTTACAGCCATTGACGCAAACCCTGAGTCCGTCTCGGAGACCGGCCGACTTCGTTGCGGGTAGCTTAGTGGGGTGGCCCCCCGTGCTTGCTTTGGGTCTGGGAAACGTCGTGTCCGAAACCCCGTCGACATACCATTGGGTGTATGTTTTGTGATCTTGTACCTACCTGATCCGACAACAAGGGTGTAGGTGCGTGTGGAAACTTTGGTGCACCCCTGCAGGGTTAAATCTTTTCGAGAAGCCGTGTCCGCGGTTATGGACAACTTGGAGCACAGGTCTCGATCATAAACAACTATAACTAAAGTTTACTACTATAATTTGACTTGTATCCGATATGATTAGTAATCAGCTTCACTACAACGGAATGGCTAAATAAAAGTACCAACAACTGCTGGGTTTGGGGATATCTCATGCTAATTGTATCTGACTAGTAAGTGTTGCAACTATAACAGAATGGTTAACTAAAAGTGCCCACTGCTTATTATATCAGGATGATTATCTATACCTGACTAGTAATTGCTGCAACGATAACTGAATAAATAAAACTGCCAACGGTGTGAGTTCCTCGGTTGACTTCCTCGTTTGGTCTCGAGGGGGAAATACCAGGATGGGTATGTTTGGTGGTAGTATCAGGTTGGTTCCGAATAGGTCTTTCTTATCCCTCTCGATAGCAGCGGTTATATCGAGTCTCTATAGGTTGTTTAGTGCATGTTCTGCCGCTTTAGTCCACCATACCTATGTAGGCGAGGACGCAATTCTAGCCTCGTGTACTAGCCTCAAGATCTTGACCGCTCTCTCTTTTCCTTTGCCCTTTGTCGGCACCCTTTTGTTTAAGAAGGTTTTGAGATCGGCGTCGTTAGCAGGTTACCCTTCCGGCTTGGCACGGCAGGGTTATGGACGCCATTGGTTATTCTTGTGGCTCTTAGCCCCATTTGCATCTTGTCCGTAGTCGGACTGTATCATTTTCAAGGTGATTTGGATCTTTGTACTATATATCGCATTCTTGACTCTTTGAGTCGTTGTTGTATATATCTGCTCATGGGTTCCATCGTGGACTATTGTGTAATGGTATTACCGTTTTCCACCCGCACGAAAGTGCACTGGTGGGCACCTTTGAATCGTTTCTATGTGGGTTTGGCGGAATCGCTGAAACTTGCATAGGGCCGATTCGAGGGTGTTACTGAGTGGTATCGAGCTCGTGAGTTGCGATACCCCACAAGTCCAGCCTGTAGGATAACCTAGCTAACGGCCGAAGTAGAGTGTCAAAACTATTTTTGAAAAATCGGTTGGATAGTTCTGATTAGGTCTGATTTTACTCCTTACCCCTCTGCTGCTCTCCTCTCACCTCTGCGTGTTTTGAATCCGCTCTCTTCTCTCTCTTCGAGTCCAGGATTTCTCGTGGTTGGGTTCCATCGTACCTTCAGGGTTTCGCTTCCTCCTTTGGTAACGGTGTGCTACATCTGGTCTTCATGCTATCCGAGGAATCCTTAGTCTGGTGGACTTCTATTTGTTCCTTCTTGTGCCTTCCGGTGCTTTCTGACGCGACGACATCATCTACGCCAGATCCGATGCAGAATCTGCATCACTCCTTTGTTCCTGGACCTCGATTGTCGAGATCTTCAGTCTGATTCCGAGAATGGTTGCACGCTTTACTACTGATTGTGCAGAGTAATAGTTTGGGTGCGTGATGAATTGGCCCCCATGCCGACTACCCCTTCTATTCGCTTTGGTACATTGAAGTGGATGAGAATGCATCGGTTCTCTCTTTCTATCGAAGCTAGAGGTGGCTTTATTTGTTGATACCTCTACCTTCGACCTTTTGTTCCCGGAGTGTTCCCTCGACGATCACGGACGATGACCTCTTGTTAGTGGTGTCACGAGGATCTACATGATGCGAGAAGATTCAGATCGCCGCCCTTCTTCCCGGTACCATGAGGCGGATCTCGAGGGCGAGATCCATTGTTAGTGGTGTCGAATTGTGGCGCCCCGCAAAACCACTACTAGAAAATCGCGTTGTTTTTGTGCATTGCATCATCATGACCGCATGCTCATGTCATCATGCCACCTTGCATTTGAGCATCGTCATGTCATCATGCATTTGTTTGTCTGAAACTATTTTGAAAAGCCTAGTTTTGTTTTCTAAACGCCCCGTCTTTAATTCAAAACCAAAACCCGGGTGAATGTTTTGTTTTGTCTGCCAACGGTTTGCAAAATCCCCGTTTCAAATAATAAAATATTTCTTTTATTTTTAGGAGGCAGCCCGCCAGGCCCGAAAGCCTGACCGGCCACCTCCAAAATTCCTAAAACTACCCAATCCTAGTATACCCAAACCCCCTCCACCTCACCCCAGCCAATCACCGGTCGCCACCTCACCCTGGCCCTATCCTCCCTCCAACCCTTGTGCGCCACCTCACCGCATCCCTGCCACCACCCAACTCCTCCCTCTCCCTACCTGCAACACACACAAGCACACACACACTGCCAGCAGCCGCCGCATGCACCCTGCCCCAACCATGCATGCTCCCTAGGTCCACCGACCGACCCAGTCTGCTCGCTGCACACACACATGGTTACACCGACATGACCCGTACACATGTTTCTGCCGCGCACTGCGCCCGTCCCTCCCCATCGCTCCACCCCCCGCTCCCACCTGCCCATCCCCGACCCTGGCCCCACCTGCAGTGACCGAGGCCACCAACCCTCTCTCCCCCGACGCGTCTCCCTCTGGCCTCTCTCGCCTCGCTCCGCGAGCCCCGTCGCCATCGCGGGCTCCCCACCAGCGGCCCGCCTCGATCTCCCTCGCCCTCCTGCCTGGCCGCGTCTGCGCCCCCGCGTGGCCCCGCCGCCACGTCGTCGCTCAGGGGCAAGTCCCGCACTGTCCCCCTCCGACCCGTCCATAGCGCTGCCGCGGCGCCGCCCCTGGACCTCCTCTTCTCCGGCCGCGGTCCCGCTCTCCCTCTGGCCGCCCTTCCACCTCCGGGCCGCGCAACCCCGTCCGAGCCGGACCCTTCTGCTCCGAGCTCGCCGGCCCGCCTCACAGCGCCGTCCTGCGTCCGGCCGCCATCGTCACCAATCCTCCGACCGCAACCGCCGTCGTCGCGGCGTCGCCTCCCCGACTCAGGCTGCCGCGTCCGCTCTCCTGGTATCTGCATCGAGCCAGCACCACCGCCGCGGGTGCTCGGTCGCTGCCGCCAAGAGCTTCGGTTCCCGCCCGTCACGACCGCACCCTATGCTGCAATTCAGTACCCACCTTGCTGACCTTGGAAGCTCCTGCCTCCACGTTGTCGGCTCGGCCTCTCCTCACCGAACATGCAGCACAGTGCGCTGCCCGTTTTGCTGACGGTCTGTGCGTTGACGCCATTATGCCTTGTCCCTGCAGCACGCCTCCCTCATCCTTGAGCTTAGCTTCAGATCGTGGCATGTAGCAGTTTTGAGGACCAAGTCATCCAGTTGAGCGTGTCTCTGAAATTCTGCTTGTCGTGGAACCTTGATCCGTTCGGCTCTCCCTCTGGTTCGTCAGAACTCGCCACTGACAAAGACGGACGCCAAGACCTCCTCCTCGGAACCGAAGACCCTGGTCTCGGAGTCCGAAGGCCAATCCCTCCAGACCGCCAAGTTCTTCTTCACCGATCCGATGGCCGAGACCCTGAAGACCGATCCCGTCGAACCCCTTGATGAACCCCAAGATCTTCGTTTTGACATGTGTGACCCCTTTCTAAGACCCTATTTTTATAATATGATATTTATCACCTGTTGCATATTACATTATTCATACTCGCATCCATGTTTAGTGGTACGGGGGCGTTATGCCGATTCACCTAAATTAAATATGGAGGCCATATGCGGGCGAATCTAGTCTAATATTGCCTCCATTTAAAGTTGTGCATCGAACCGGTGATATATTTTTGCCATGTTAAGACAACATTTAAAGTGCGGGGTATCTAAACAACATGAACCTAGTAAATATTTGCCGCGACCACGGTTCCGCTTAATATGATCTAATTGCATTGCACCTTTGCCATGTCATACATCATACATGCATCATGCCCGATTTTCTACCGTAGTATTAAATAGTGCATCCGGTGTTTATTCTAGTGTTTTGCTTCTTCGCGGATAAGGCCGATGAGTTGATGTGAGCTTCGCCCCGACCTTTGGATGAACCTTCGGCAATGTTTTCAGGCGAGCACCTCCCCCCTTTCTACCTATCTTACTTTTATAGTATTTATTCCCTCCTGTTGATCTATTGCTATCTGTGTTGCGATGCTCTAGTTTTCGTACCCGTGATATCCCTTGCAGCCTTATATTGCCTTGGACACAACCTATTACCAGTTGTTTGGTAGATAGTTGGACTTGCGCGTCGTAGTCGCTTGCTCAAGTGTTGTTGCGTGTCGTCCAGTACCACAGTTGTTGGAGTATTGCCGCTTGTTTAATGTTGGAGATGATCATGGCTTTAATTACTGTTTAATAACTAAAATTGAAGTAGGTAAATGCAGAGGCACCGGTGGGCAATAGATGTTATTTGGTTGTTAACCGCTCACTGGTGTCCCGTAGGACCCCGAGTTCTTGACGCCTGTTCCGAGATCGAGCGCGCTAACCACATGTGGGGTGTATGGGCACCCCCATCGATTTAGTACCTGATTCCAAGTAGTGTACTAGGGGCCACAAAGTAGTTTGGGGCTTTATTACTATTCTGTACTTATGCCATGCTTTACTGCTTAATTTAAATTGTGCGATGTCTCGCACTGTCATCGCTTAGGTAAGCGGAGTGTTTTCGCGGTATCGACAAGCCCGAGAGTTTCGGGTTCCCAGTCGTTTACAGCCATTGACGCAAACCCTGAGTCCGTCTCGGAGACTGGCCGACTTCGTTGAGGGTAGCTTAGTGGGGTGGCCCCCTGTGCTTGCTTTGGGTCTGGGAAACGTCGTGTCCGAAACCCCGTCGACATACCATTGGGTGTATGTTTTGTGATCTTGTACCTACCTGATCCGACAACAAGGGTGTAGGTGCGTGTGGAAACTTTGGTGCACCCCTGCAGGGTTAAATCATTTCGAGAAGCCGTGTCCGCGGTTATGGACGACTTGGAGCACAGGTCTCGATCATAGACAACTATAACTAAAGTTTACTACTATAATTTGACTTGTATCCGATATGATTAGTAATCAGCTTCACTACAACGGAATGGCTAAATAAAAGTACCAACAACTGCTGGGTTTGGGGATATCTCATGCTAATTGTATCTGACTAGTAAGTGTTGCAACTACAACGGAATGGTTAACTAAAAGTGCCCACTGCTTATTATATCAGTATGATTATCTATACCTGACTAGTAATTGCTGCAATGATAACTGAATAAATAAAACTGCCAACGGTGTGAGTTCCTCGGTTGACTTCCTCGTTTGGTCTCGAGGGGGAAATACCAGGATGGGTATGTTTGGTGGTAGTATCAGGTTGGTTCCGAATAGGTCTTTCTTATCCCTCTCTGATAGCCGACAGTTATATCGAGTCTCTATAGGTTGTTTAGTGCATGTTGCGCTGCCGCTTCAGTCCACCATACCTATGTAGGTGAGGACCGCCGAATTCTACCCTCGTAATCGGCCTCGATCGACCGCTCTCTCTTTCCTTTGCCCTTTGTCGGCACCTTTTGTTTAAGAAGGTTTTGAGATCGACGTCGTTAGCGGGTTACCCTTCGGCTTGGCAAGCGGGGTTATGGACGCCATTGGTTATTCTTCAGGGCTCTTAGCCCCATTTGCATCTTGTCCGTAGTCGGACGCTGTATCATTTTCAAGGTGATTTGGATCTTTGTACTGTATATCTGCATTCTTGACTCTTTGAGTCGTTGTTGTATATATCTGTTCTGTGGGTTCCATCGTGGACTATTGTGTAATGGTATTACTTCGTTTTCCACCCGCACGAAAGTGCCTGGTGGGCACCTTTGAATCGTTTCTATGCGGGTTTGGCGGGAATCGCTGAAACTTGCATAGGGCCGATTCTGAGGGTGTTACAATGAGTACTCTTTAAGTACTCGCAAACCAATACTAACAAGTGAAGGGGTTTTTTGTAATAGGACACTAAGCTCTAGGGTTGTTTTGCAAAAAGCCAGATTTACCTCTACTAAGTTCAGAAGCAGGAAAAGCTAGTTGAAATTTTATAACACCAAAGTGGGAACTTGTATTTCATATCACAACTCTGTTGTGGTCAAGTCAAATTCTCAATTCATGTCATAAGTCATTTGGAAAACATCTGACGGGGGAACAGTATGGCCACTCCAAATGTCAATAACCGCGGACGCGGCTATTCGAATAGTTTGACACTCTGTATAGATTGTACACTTTCACCACAACATTCGATACATCTTTCAGGAACAAATCCTGAATTCACCAAACTCAGTATGCGGATAATCAATCCTAACCTTTCAATTACACGCCCTAGTAAAGGCACCTCTCCTGTGAGTTTGGCCTCCCAACCATGACCAACTGTCATCTTGGGTATTGCACAGGTGGACAATCTTCACAAGGTAGCCTCAGCTCAAACCTTGGCCGTGAGGGAACCCATACTAAGGTATATAAGTTTCCAGTCAAGCCCTACCCAATTATCGGGTATTGTGGTTGTACGGTAAAATTGGAATGGTATCGCATCCCGACAACCATCAGTTTTATAAAGGGCTAAGGCACATGCCTCAACATTTTCAACATCAAAATCATCTGGTGTTCAGAAACACATGTCAAAACATCTCAGTAGAATGACTTATCATTCTAAGGTTTTCATAACAATTGTCACCAAGTATTCCCATCTAGTGTTAATCAAGTTTTATGCTTAGCACTAGCATCTAAAAATGGGACTGAGTACTAATGAGGGGTGGTAAACTAGTGGAGTTTAACTAAGTACAACTCATGCCTTAGGATGACATCAAGATTATCTAGCTTAGGCCAAATTTAATGCTCTTTATGCAACCTTCAATTATATTTCTAGTATCTACAATTTACTCAAGTAAACTCTAAGTAATAGCTTTGATAAAGAAATAAAGTAGAAAGCGTGTAAGTAAAACTAGGATTGGTTTATCAAGTGGGTATGATCACATATGCTTAAGGCATATAGTTGGCATGGTAACAAGCAAGTGTTTTCTTGCATAGGTAAAGTATCTTGCAAGTGTTAGCTTGCTCAATCAACTAGTAGTATTAGGCTTGCCTTCTGCAGAGCAGTGTTTGAAGTTCTCCTCGGCTTCTTCTTCGTAGTATCCTCCTTCCTCCTCGTATCCTTGGTCGGTACTAGCGTCTATGAATAAATATGAGGTACACAATCACCAAACAATACTTAACTACTTTCAATCATCACACAAAGGGGTACTATAGATGATCTAGCATCATCACTAACATTACAAGATTAAAGCATTTGTCTTATTTATTTTATTTTTACAAAAGTAATTTCTACTCATTAAAAAACTACTTAAGATTTAATATTTTCCAACTCAAACATGGGATCATGTTGACACATGTCATCACCACATATTTCAGTACATGAGAATGTGATTTAAAGTGGTGTCACAATTTAATAAGGTTTAATCCTTTTATTTTAATTAATTTAGGTGACTAGAAATTCCTATGGGGCATTCTTTTATTACTTGTCCATTATTACTGCAAGTAAACCCATATGTTTTATATATTCGAAAGTTATGATCAAATGTGATTTTTAAGAGTTGGAATCAACTCAAAAGCATGTATGCTTGAATTTTGAAAAATGTTTGAATGCAGAAAGGCTTTTGACTTGTTATTTTTACCAAGGTTGATCTATAGATTCAAATGATTTGAATCCAACGGGCTTGGATTAAGCATTTCAATATCTTTCTAACAAAATTGGTTTCATTCAATTTGGTTTACTGAATAGAGTTGGGTTGATTTTTGAAATTAGGTACATAACTAAGTTTGAATATAAATAGAAAAAGCTAAATTCAAATGGTTGGGCTGCGCGGGAAGGGTTATTGGGATGGCCCAGTGTTACTCCGCAGCGCGGGGAGCAACTGACAGGGGGGGGTCTACTGGTCAGTGGCTCTTTAAACACGAAGAGGTACGGGGCTATGTTGTGCGTTGGATTAGAATGAAGATCGACGGCTGAGGGTCGTCATCGACGATGAACAAGTCACCGGCAAGCTCGAACCCTAGCGCCTCAGTGGGGGTGCATACGGGGCATATCAGGGCTCCAGCGACGACGGCGAGGCGGGCAAATGACGAAGTCGACGACGGCGAACTCAGGGGTGGTCGCGGCAGCTCCAGGGGTGGACGAAATCAATGGCTCCTCTTCTCCTCTGCAGCGGCGAGCTCCAGCCAAATTCCGGCGATGCGCTGGTCTCCTTGCTCCGGCTAAGGGGTGGAACGATCAGTGAGGTGAGGGGAGTGAAATGGTGTGCTTATATCGGCTGGGGGTCGCCTCCTTTTATAGGCCCAACGGTGAGACCGAGAGGGATGGACAGGCGACGGTGGCGACACGGCTACGGGCAGCTAGAGGCATGGCCGAGGTTGGCGATCGACGGGCGGTCTCCTGGCGATGCTCTATGGTTTAAATTCGCTAGTAGGGGCGGTGGCAAACAGTCGGGAACGTGCAGTGCTCTGCGAGGCAGAGGCGGCGAAATCTGCGACCAGCGGTGGCTACGGGGTACGGGCGGTGAAGCGAGCATGTCTGGTGGTCTCCTGGGACGGTGGGGTGCATGCTGGCGGTCGGCGAGGGCTCGAGGTGGTGGGGTTGAGTGGGAATGGCACGTGCTTTGCGGTGCGCGTCGGCATGATTGACAACGGCGAGGGCACGGTGCTCCTAGCGGTTCTGGTCGCTGCCTTCGAGCTAGGGCTGGTCGAGAGGGGGCGGTGAGACATGGGCTGCATACTAGACAAGGTTGGCACGGCTAGTTCTTCTCCTAGCTTGCTGTCCACACTGGGGTGACATGGGTGCTCTCGGCCTATTCACCATTGATGACATTGGCGAGCTTACAGTAGTGCTAGGGCTTAGTTAAGGTTTCTAGATGATCTACTGAGGCTAGTGTAACCATAGAGGGAACAAGGTTGGCTCAAAACACTGCTCAAAATAGTGTTTGTGATTTTGTTGATTTGAATCTGCAACCTGTTTGATGAAATGGCCGCATGAACTTAAGTTTTGAGTTTTGAAAATATTTTTGGTGGGTGTGCTAGGCATGTGTTGAGGATTCTGTGGATTCTTGGGTTTTGAAAATTGAGCTTGTTTGAGTGGTTTTTGAAATAGTGGGATCTTCCCATAAGAAATATATTCAATTTTAAACTATCATTTAAACTAAGCATTTAAATGTTTTTGGATGATCACAAAGTGGTACTTGGTACCTTATTATGAGTACTATCAAGGGGTGGAAAGATCCATACATGTTTCTGTTAAGTTCTAAAAGTTAGGGATAGCCAAAGTAGGCATGGGAGTTAAATTGGCCAAAGTGACCATTCACTTAATTTGTTTGTTTTGATTTGTTTGTCTTTGGGAAAAGTTTGGGGATTGTTTAGATGATGTTTATTTCACCTAAGAATCATTTTACAAGCAAAGAAACACAGAACCATGGCAATTCAAAAGAATCCAAATTTTAATACACACACACATGAATGCTTTCATACTTTTAATTGGGAGAGTTTTTGTTAATCCTAATTTTGATGATTAGAGTTTGATGATCCATGTTTAATATTTTTGGGATGTTACAAACCTTACCCCCTTAAACAAAATCTCGTCCTGAGATTTGAAAAAGGACGAAAAAGATTACCTAGGATTTGAAGAGATCGGGAAACTCCGTCCTGATGTGATCTTCGCGCTCCCAGGTAGCTTCCTCTTCCGTGTGGTTGCTCCACTGAATCTTGAGAAACTTGATGCTTCGGGTTCTGGTAGTTCTAAAGGTTTCTTCCAAAATACGGATGGGTACTTCGGGATAGGTCAGGTCATCGTTGATTTCTTTGGTCCGGTGATCGATATTCTTGAACACTTTAGTCTTCTCTGGAACTTCGAGGCACTTGTGAAGTGATGAGATATGGAACACATTGTGCATGGCTGACATCTCTTCGGGTAGTTCCAATTGATATGATACTTCTCCTCGATGGTTCGGAATCTTGAAGGGGCCGATATATCTGGGGGCTAACTTCCCTTTTAGCTGGAAACGCTGCATACCCTTCAATGGCGACACTTTTAGATACACAAAATCTCCTATGTTGAAGGCGAGGTCTCGACGTCTCTTGTCGGCATAACTCTTCTGTCTGGACTGGACTGGGCTGTCTTGAGGTGCTCACGAATCTTGTGAACCTTCTCTTCTTCTTCTCGTAGGATGTCGGGTCCGAAAATATGACTCTCTCCTACTTTCGACCAGTTCAAAGCGGTGCGACACTTTCTTCCATACATGAATTCAAATGGGGCCATTTGCAAACTAGCTTGATAACTGTTGTTTTATGAAAATTCTGCAAACGGCAGACAGTCTTCCCACTTAGATCCATATTCTAACACACATACTCTTAGCATATTTTCGAGTATTTGATTTACTCGCTCCGTTTATCCATCGGTCTGAGGGTGATAAGCGGTGCTGAAATCTAGTCGGGTTCCTAAACCTTCTTGGACTTTCTTCCAGAATCTCGAGGTAAACTGAGTTCCTCGAACCGATACGATGTTCTTAGAGACTCCATGCAAACTGAAGATTCTAGCGATGTATAACTCCGCTAGCTTCAAACTCTGATATGTGGTCTTGACGGGTAAGAAATGGGCGACTTTGGACAATTTGTCCACTATGACCCAGATAGAATCATTTCCCCTACTAGAAGTAGGCAATCCGGTGATAAAGTCCATTCCAACGGAATCCCATTTCCATTCCGGAATCTGCAATGGTTGCAACAATCCTGCGGGTCTTTGATGTCCCGCCTTGACTCTCTGACATATATCACACTTGGCGATATAGCTTCCGATTTATCTCTTCATCTTATGCCACCAAAATTGTTCTTTCAAATCCTGATACATCTTCGTTCCTCCGAGGTGGATAGAATAAAGAGTATCATGGGCTTCCTTCAGAATAACTTCTTTCAACTCAGAATCTGCTGGTACACAAAGGCGTCCTTTGTACCACAAAACTCCTTCGTCTTCGGTGAATCGGGGTACTTTGCCTGTACCGATACGACGCTTGATTACGTCGATACTAGCATTTCCTTTCTGTGCGTCCTTGATCTGGCTGATCAAAGTGGGTTGAAGTTCTATGCTAGCCAAAAATCCTTCACTCACTAATTCCATTTGGAAATCTTCCATCTCTTTGTGCAGACTTGGTTGCTCCTTCAAAATCATGGAGGTCAAGCGGCACGGCAATCTGCTAAGGGCATCTGCTACCACGTTGGCTTTACCAGGGTGATAGTGAATGTCCAGATCGTAATCCTTGATTAGCTCAATCCATATTCTCTGTCTCATATTCAGCTCCTCCTGAGTGAAGATATACTTTAGACTCTTGTGATCCGAATAGCTCACAACGGTTTCCCATCAGGTAATGCCTCCATGTCTTCAGGGCTAGAACTACGGCTGCGAGTTCGAGGTCATGGGTTGGGTAATCCTGCTCATGTTGTTTCAGTTGTCGAGATAGATAAGATATAACTTTGCCTTCTTGCATTATCACACATCCGAGACCGATCTTGAATGCATCACAATACACGTCGAAGGGCTTCGTGATATCCGGCATGATTAAGATTGGGGCTGAAATCAATCTCCTCTTGAGTTCTTGAAAATCTCTTTACATTTGTCGGTCCATTCAAACTTATTTTCCTTATTTAGAAATTGGGTCATGGGTCTGGCGATACTCGAGAATCCTTCTACGAACTTGCGGTAATATCTCGCCAATCCGAGAAATGCACAAACTTGGGTTTGAGTGGTTGGGGCTTGCCAATCTTCGACATATTTCACCTTCGCAGGGTCAACGGCAATTCCTCCGGCTGATACAATGTGGCCGAGGAATCCTACCTCCTGTAACCAGAATTCACATTTGCTAAACTTGTCATACAACTGATGCTCTCTAAGGGTTCCAGGAATGGTCCTTAGGTGTAGCTCATGTTCTTCTTCTGATTTGGAATAAATCAGAATGTCATCGATGAAAACAATGACAAACTTATCCAGGAAGTCCATAAAAATCTTATTCATGAGATTCATGAAATAAGCGGGGGCATTGGTTAATCCAAAAGACATGACACTATACTCGTATAATCCATATCTGGTGGTAAAGGCAGTCTTGGGAATATCCTCTACGCGAATCTTGAGTTGATGATAGCCTGTTCTAAGATCAATCTTAGAAAACACTTTGGCACCGGTCAACTGATAAAACAAATCTTCTATCTTGGGCAATGGGTATTTGTTCTTGATAGTGATGTCATTCAACTTCCGATAATCCGTACACAAACGGTTACCTCCATCTTTCTTGTCCACAAATAAGACAGGTGATCTCCATGGTGACACACTTGGTTGAATCAATCCAATTTCCAACATGGCATCCAGTTGCTTCTTTAGTTCTTCTAGTTCAGACGGGTTCATACTATATGGTCTCTGGGCTATGGGTCCTGTTCCGGGGATTAGTTCGATGATAAACTCGATATCCCGATCTGGGGGCATGCCGGGCAAAACATCTGGAAATACATCGGGGTATTCACAGACTATCCGGACTTGGTCAATGGTAGGTTGGGCTATACTCTTGTTGCACTTGAATTGACGAGGTAAGTTTCAGATATATGCTCGACTGATATTCCGGCCGTACTAGTCATGGTTATGGCTTTCTTGGCACAGTCAATTAATCCTTTATGTTTGGACATCCAATCCATTCCTAGTACTACTTCCAAACCTTTAGTTCTGAGTACTATTAGATTAGCATAAAAATCTATGCCATGGATTCGGATAGGGATGGCTTTGCAAATTTTCCTAGCTTTGGTGGTTGAACCGGGGATTTGAACAATCATAACATGCTTCAGTTTGGTTGGTTGAATCTTACTAGTGCATGCAAATTCTTCGGTGACAAATGAGTGCGATGCACCAGAATCAAACAACACTCTAGCAAGTACTGAATTAACAGAAAACATACCCAACACGACATCGGGCGCTTCCTGGGCTTCTTCAGCATGCATGAGAAAAAGACTTTCGTTGTGGTTGAGCGAGTTCCCTGAGGCAAACCTTCTTCCGGGCTGAACACGACGCTGCTGCTGAGCTGGGAAATTTGCATTGGGGGCTGAGGCATTCTTATTGGGGCACTTATTGGAGTAGTGACCCTTATTTCCACAGTCATAACAAGTCACTTGCGACTTGTCTTTTTCTGCAACAGGTACAACATTGCTTCCAGTCCTCGGGGTAGTGTTGGTGTTGGTGTTGTTGTTGTTGAACTTGGGAGGTGCACGGTTGAAATTGTTAGAGTTGCCTGGGTTGTTGTGATTTCCTCCAGGCCTTGGATTTCCACGGTTGGGATAGGTCGAACGGTTCATCGGGGGTCTATTGGTTCTTGGGGCAAATCCTGGAGATGGGTTGGGGCGATACTTTGGGGTCTGATGGGTTCCTGGATGATGCATCATGCGACGCTTGCGGTTCTCATTGGCTTGGTTGATCTTTCCTTCCATCTGGATGGAAGAGTCGACAAGGGATTTAATATCAGCAAAGGGGATATTGACCAACACAGTCTGCATCTCATCATGCAGACCATTCAAGAATCTCTCTTTCTTCTTGGCTTCGGTGTCGATCTCATCCGGGGCATACCTAGATAATGACAAGAATTTGTCACGGTATTCCACTACGGCCATCCGTCCTTGCTTCAGTTCTCTGATCTCATCTCTCATTCTCTTGATCAAACCCGGTGGCACATGGGTTCTGCTGAACTTGACCTTGAATTCCTCCCAGGTCATCATCTGTCCTCCGGTCATTGCACGAACGCTGTTCCACCAAGATCTTGCATCGTCGGCTAGATAGTGGGTGGCGAACAGAACTTTCTCATTAGATTCCACTCCGGCGACTTCCAGGTTATTTTCCATGGTTTGCAGCCAATCATCAGCGCCTAAGGGCTCTTCTGACTTAGTGAAAACAGGTGGGTTGGTGTTCTGGAAATTCTTGAGCTTAGATCCATGGTTGTCCTGATTTCCTTGGCCTTGATTGTTGTTGGCCATCTGAGCTATGTGCTGAAGGGTGGCTAAGTTGGCTTGACGTTCCGGTCTTTCAGCTTGGCAGTCAGAAACCAACATTTGCAGGATCTGCAACATCGGGTCCATGGATGAACCACTTCCTCCGCATGGCATCTGAATATTGAGATAGATCATGAGAAAAGAGGGAAATTTCTAAGGTTCAGGGATTTTGGAAAGTTTTTAAAGTTTGACTCATATTTTCTTGCAACTTTCTTTTTCGTTCATTCATTCATAGCACACGATACAAACACACACCACAACAAAGGTAAACAAATGGTTTTAAGAACCATTCTGGAAACTACAATACAGTGGGACCGAATACAACTCACTACGCTAGTGCTCAAGTGCTACTACTCCTCGGAGTCGGTGTAGTCATCATCCTCATCGTCATCGATGAAGGCGAAATCATCCTCATGGTGAAGAAGTCCATAGCCTGATCCTCCAGACAATCATCATCATCGCTGAGATAGGAGTAGGGGTCTCCACGAAGATCCTCTCTAACATTCTCCCTTTACTCCAACTACATGTCTCTCTCATGGATAGTCTCCTCCAAATCCGAGATACGGTGGCGAAGACGGGCAATGATGCGCTCCTTCTTGTCGAGCTGACGACAGCGAGACTTGCGATCCTTTGCTAGCATGGCGATGGTCTGATCCTTTGTCTTGATGATGGCAGACTTGTGGTTGGAGTAGTCACGACAATTGTCCAATTCCTGCTGACGATCGTACACCATGAAGCTAAGGTGGTCCAACTGAGTCTTCAACTCGTGGTGGTATGGGGCTTCCAGTGGCTGTCCCATAGCATCACACCTTGGACAAAACTCAAAGCGGGTACCCTTGATCTGGTTGATACTCTGCCCACACAGACGGGCAAGAGCTTCCTGCATGGCACTGGAAAGTCCATTGAGCCAGTTGTTCTCTCTTAAGGTAAACTGAATTCCCTCGGCAGTGGGAGGTTCAATCTTTCCTCGGAGACTTGAAACAATTAGCCACTGCCGATCTTATCCTTCCTGATCATTGAGCTGAGCTCCGAAGAACTCGGGGTGCCGACGCTCCAGAAGTTCCGAAAGCTGGTCCAAATCCCGCTCAAATATGAGGTCTCCTCCATTCCCCAGCTGATAAAACTTGTTGTACTTCACGTCCATCTATAAGAATATAGGATGAGTAAGTTAGTAGAGTTATCAAGTGTGTCAATTTTTATGTATTTTGCAAGGGTTTTTGAGGAACATGAGTTTTCATGAAAGAATCAAGGTGCTAAGAATGGGAATAAGTTTTTATAAATATTTGCTTCCTTTGGTTTCGAAACTAAGTTTTTTATTCGAACGTCCAGTCTAACTAGGGTCTCCTATGGTCAGGATAGCTTTGATACCAACTTGTCAACACCCGGATTTTTAATCCCAGATGCCTGTTATGCCATACATCGCAATCCCAGGATTACCATTTTTGTAGACATAATGATTTGATACCACAGTACATCATCCATTACAAACCATACATAAGGTCTTACACAAATAAGGATCTCATGATCCAGTTCTTAATACAACTCAAGCAGTGGAATAACATAAAAATAAAGGTAGTGTAGGCGAAGCTCCATCTTCGGGGTCACAGGCAATGCTGACGATGGGAGATGATCCTAGTTGTCGTAACCTTCCTGGGGTCCTTCATCCTGGTACTCCTCTTCATAGTCTGGCCACGGGAATAGCCAGGGACAAAGCCATGAGTACTCTTTAAGTACTCGCAAACCAATACTAACAAGTGAAGGGGGTTTTTGTAATAGGACACTAAGCTCTAGGGTTGTTTTGCAAAAAGCCAGATTTACCTCTACTAAGTTCAGAAGCAAGAAAAGCTAGTTGAAATTTTATAACACCTAAGTGGGAACTTGTATTTCATATCACAACTCTGTTGTGGTCAAGTCAAATTCTCAATTCATGTCACAAGTCATTTGGAAAACATCTGACGGGGAACAAGATGGCCACTAATCGTCCATAATCATGACGCGGATATTCGAATAGTTTGACACTCTGTATAGATTGTACACTTTCACCACAACATTCAATACATCCGTCAGGAACAAATCCTGAATTCACCATACTCAGTATGCGGATGATCAATCCTAACCTTTCAATTACATGCCCTAGTATAGGCACCTCTCCTGTGAGTTTGGCCTCCCAACCATGACCAACTATCATCTTGGGTATTGCACAGGTGGACAATGTTCACAAGGTAGCCTCAGCTCAAACCTTTGTCATGAGGGAACCCATACTAAGGTATATAAGTTTCCAGTCAAGCCCTACCCAATTATCGGGTATTGTGGTTGTACGGTAAAATTTGAATGGTATCGCATCCAGACAACCATCAGTTTTATAAAGGGATAAGGCTCATGCCTCAACATTTTCATCATCAAAATCATCTGGTGTTCGGAAACACATGTCAAAACATCTCAGTAGAATGACTCATCATTCTAAGGTTTTCATAAGTATTCCCATCTAAAGTTGATCAAGTTTTATGCTTAGCACTAGCATCTACAAATGGGAGTGAGTACTAATGAGGGGTGGTAAACTAGTGGAGTTTAACTAAGTAAAATCTCATGCCTTAGGATGACATCAAGATTATCTAGCTTAGGCCAAATTTAATGCTCTTTATGCAACCTTCAATTATATTTCTAGTATCTACAATTTACTCAAGTAAACTCTAAATAATAGCTTTGATAAAGAAATAAAGTAGAAAGCGTGTAAGTAAAACTAGGATTGGTTTATCAAGTGGGTATGATCACATATGCTTAAGGCATATAGTTGGAATGGTAACAAGCAAGTGTTTGCTTGCATAGGTAAAGTATCTTGCAAGTGTTAGCTTGCTCAATCAACTAGTAGTATTAGGCTTGCCTTCTGCAGAGCAGTGGTTGAAGTTCTCCTCGGCTTCTTCTTCGTAGTATCCTTCTTCCTCCTCGTATCCTTGGTCGGTACTAGCGTCTATGAATAAATATGAGGTACACAATCACCAAACAATACTTAACTACTTTCAATCATCACGTAAAGGGGTACTATAGATGATCTAGCATCATCACTAACATTACAAGATTAAAGCATTTGTCTTATTTATTTTATTTTTAGAAAAGTAATTTCTACTCATTGAAAAACTACTTAAGATTTAATATTTTCCAACTCAAACATGGGATCATGTTGACACATGTCATCACCACATATTTCAGTACATGAGAATGTGATTTAAAGTGGTGTCACAATTTAATAAAGTCTAACCTTTTTATTTTAAATAATTAAAGTGACTAGAAATGCCTACATGGCATTCTTTTATTACTTGAACATTATTTCTGTAAGTAAACCCATATGTTTTTTATATATTCTGAAAGGTATGATCAAATGTGATTTTTGAGAGTTGGAATCAACTCAAAAGCTATTATGGTTGAAATTTGAAAAATGTTTGAATGCAGAAAGGCTTTTGACTTGTTATTTTTACCAAGGTTGATCTATAGATTCAAATGATTTGAATCCAACGGGCTTGGATTAAGCATTTCAATATCTTTCTAACAAAATTGGTTTCATTCAATTTGGTTTACTGAATAGAGTTGGGTTGATTTTTGAAATTAGTTACATAACTAAGTTTGAATATAAATAGAAAAAGCTAAATTCAAATGGTTGGGCTGCGCGGGAAGGGTTATTGGGCGGCCCAGTGTCACTCCGCAGCGCAGGGCGCAACTGACAGGGGGGGTCTACTGGTCAGTGGCTCTTTAAACACGAAGAGGTACGGGGCTATGTGGTGCGTTGGATTAGAATGAAGATCGACGGCTGAGGGTCGTCATCGACGATGAACAAGTCACCGGCGAGCTCGAACCCTAGCGGCTCAGTGGGGGTGCATACGGGGCATATCGGGGCTCCAGTGATGACGGCGAGGCAGGAAAATGACGAAGTCAACGACGGTGAACTCAGGGGTGGTCGCGGCAGCTCTAGGGGTGGACGAAATCAATGGCTCCTCTTCTCCTCTCCAGCGGCGAGCTCCGACCAAATTCCGGTGATGCGCTGGTCGCCTTGCTCTGGCTAAGGGGTGGAATGATCAGTGAGGTGAGGGGAGTGAAATGGTGTGCTTCAATCGGCTGGGGGTCGCCTCCTTTTATAGGCCCGACGGTGAGACCAAGAGGGATGGGCAGGCGACGGTGGCGACACGGCTACGGGCAGCTAGAGGCATGGCCGAGGTTGGCGATCGACGGGTGGTCTCCTGGCGATGCTCTATGGTTTAAATTCGCGTGTAGGGGCGATGGCAAATAGTCGGGAACGTGTGGTGCTCTGCGAGGCAGAGGCGGCGAACTCTGCGGCTAGCGGTGGCTACGGGGTACGGGCGGTGAAGCGAGCATGTCTGGTGGTCTCCTGGGACGGTGGGGTGCATGCTGGCGGGCGGCGAGGGCTCGAGGTGGTCGGGTTGTGTCGGAACGGTGTGTGCCCTACGGTGAGCGTCGGCATGATCGACAGCGGCGCGGGCGCGGTGTTCCTGGCGGTTCTGGTCGCTGTCTTCGAGCTAGGGCTGGTCGAGAGGGGGCAGTGAGACATGGGATGCATGCTAGACAAGGTTGGCACAACTAGTTCTTCTCCTAGCTTGTTGTCCACACTGCGGTGACATGGGTGCTCTCGGCCTGTTCACCATTGATTACATTGGCGAGCTTACAATAGTGCTAGGGCTTAGTTAAGGTTGCTAGATGATCTACTAAGGCTAGTGTAACCATAGAGGGAACAAGGTTGGCTCAAAACACTGCTCAAAATAGTGTTTGTGATTTTGTTGATTTGAATCTGCAACCTAATTGATGAAATGGCCGCCTGAACTTAAGTTTTGAATTTTGAAAATATTTTTGGTGGGTGTGCTAGGCATGTGTTGAGGATTCTGTGGATGCTTGGGTTTTGAAAATTGAGCTTGTTTGAGTGGTTTTTGAAATAGTGGGATCTTCCCATATGAAATAGATTCAATTTTAAACTGTCATTTAAGCTAAGCATTTAATTTTTTTTGGATGATCACAAAGTGGGACTTGGTACCTTATTATGAGTACTATCAAGGGGTGCAAAGATCCGTACATGTTTCTGTTAAGTTCTGAAAGTTAGGGATAGCCAAAGTAGGCATGGGAGTTAAATTGGCCGAAGTGACCATTCACTTAATTTGTTTGTTTTGATTTGTTTGTCTTTGGGAAAAGTTTGAGGATTGTTTAGATGATGTTTATTTCACCTAAGAATCATTTTACAAGCAAAGAAACACAGAACCATGGAAATTCAAAAGAATCCAAATTTTAATACACACATGAATGCTTTCATACTTTTAATTGGGAGAGTTTTTGTTAATCCTAATTTTGATGATTAGAGTTTGATGATCCATGTTTAATATTTTTGGGATGTTACACTTTCTGTAGTGGTTGGCTTGTGGACCTCGGACGAATCTCCGGTGTCCATGTCATCCTGTGAGGTATAGTAGTCATCCATGCTATCATATGGATTGGGGGAAGTTTCCGGCTCGCCTTGCGTTGGTTTGGAGGCGTGCTCTTCTTCCTACTCCTTCATCGCTTCCTCAAATTCTCGATGTTCCTGCAACGTTATTGAATCCTGAGGGGAGTCAGGTAAGTCGGCGTTTTCTTTGATTGCATCATGAACTGAATCGTTCATGGCTCTAGCATCGACAGAGTTGGATCTAGCGCTTATGTGGTATATGAAACAGTGTTTCTTATTGTTCATGTTCTTGAGGTAGCGGCACAGATGGGTTTCCGCATCTTCCATCTCAAAGATTTCCTTGATATCAGTGATTGCTTCATAATCGATGTAGGGGTGTTTCATCATCTTATTTATCCTGTTCCTCAAGAGTTCTTTTTCTGATACGGCATCAGTACGGCCGGATCCGTAGCGGATGTATTCTTCATCCTTGTACCCATTCTCAATTGGGAGATCAGACCCTGATTTTTCCTCCGCTGCTTCTTCCACTATAGGAGTGGGCTGGGTGGGTATGATTTTTTTCTGGGATCTTGAACTCTTCCGCCTCTGCGGATAGAGCAGATCTGGATTTTTCTTCCACCATGGTCATCACCTCAAGGGTGGGTTGGGCGGGTTAGCGAAACCGAGGTAGATATCGATATA
This sequence comes from Avena longiglumis, assembly GCA_030063025.1. NCBI lineage: Eukaryota > Viridiplantae > Streptophyta > Magnoliopsida > Poales > Poaceae > Avena > Avena longiglumis. Next base: position 215,841,153 of record CP125978.1, on the reverse strand, counting down.
GCCAATGGGCATGATCGTGTAGGTTGTCACGGGCTTGCTAGCCGGAATCCAAGTCTTGTTGAGAAGGACGAGAGGGACATCACTGGCATAGACCACGCGATCCATAGCGATTGTTTCGCCAGTTCCTGCATGCGCAGATTCGTCCTGGAACGAAGCTCCAAAAGTCACCTTCCCCACAGTGGGCGCCAACTGTCGTCGGATTGTCAACAAGTACGCCATAGGGGGTCCTGAGGGCGTTGAGAAGATGGGGTGTGAGATGTTGGATGTTCCAGGAACGGTGAGAACAAGTTTACCCAGGTTCAGATCCGACTACGGTGATCGGATCCTACTCCTGCTAGCAACCCAGTAATATATCGGTGAGAGCCGAATGTTATAGTGGATTACAAGAGAGGTTCTCCTGTGCGAGTTGTGATTGTGGTTATTTCCCTAAAGGCTCCCATAGGGCTGGTTTATAGTCACCAGGACCTAGGGTTACATTGAGAGACCTATCGGGCTATGTTACAGAGTCGGTAACTAGATATAGCTTGGACTACAAGTAATACTACAAGCCTAAGTCGGTAACTCTTTTAGGCCTTGTCGTAGTCGGAGCTGGATCCTCCTCTTTCTCTGACTGGGCTTCCCGTGAAGCAAATCTCTAACCCATTGGTGGGCCACCCTGGTCAGTGAGTCCTATGGTTATACCCAGAAAGTATATCCCCAACATATGGAATGGCTCCATTTTTTATGGTGAACTGGCCTTTTCAAATGAATTCTCCATTTCTATAAAGCTAACAAGTAAATTATCACAAAATGAGTGGATACTCACAAATATCTATGACCCTTGTCAACCTGAAAGAAAATATGCATTCCTGGATTGGTTCTCCAACATTGGTATGCATGACAACATGGACTGGCTAATTGTGGGGGATTTCAACCTTATGAGAAATACTGATGACAGAAACCAAAGTGGGGCCGGTGTCAATAATATTCTTCAATTTAGTGAAGCAATAAGCAATCTGGGACTTATAGAAATTCTAGTAAAAGGGAGGAAATTCACCTGGAGCAACATGCAAAAGGAGCCTTTATTAGAAAGATTGGACTAGTTCTTCACTTCTAGCTCCTGTACTAGCTCATACCCCTCAAATTTTTCCCATCCTCTAGACAAGCCAACTTCTGACCATGTTCCTTGTATTATTAATGTTGGAACAAACATTCCAAGGGCAAAAGTGTTTAGATTTGAAAATCACTAGATGCAGCACTCTGAATTCAAAACTATTGTCGAAAGTGCTTGGAATATTCTAGAAGGCTACACTGATAGTGCAAAAAAGATTAATGCACAGCTGAAAAACTTGAGAAGATGCCTAAAAATCTAGGAAAAGAATCAACCTTACCTCAAGTCCTTAATTTCTAAGGTGAATGATACCATTGAGCTTCTAGATTTTTGAAGAAATGAGACCTCTTTCAATATCTGAATGGAACTTAAGTGATTTGCTGAAAACTCATGTGATCTCCCTGCTTCAAAATCAGACAACTTACTAGAGGCAAAGAGGGAAAATTAAATAGGTAAAGCTGGGCAATGGAAATACAATTTTTTTCATACCAAAGCAACAATCAACTATAGACACAATTACATTTCCATGCTAAAAATGAGGATGAAACTGAAGTCACTGATCATGATGGAAAAGAAAGTATCCTCTGGAAAACTTTCAACGAAAGAATGGGCCAAACAAACATGCCAGCTATGAAATTCAATCTTAATGATTTATATGGAGAAGGTTTAACAGAAGCTCAAAGGGTTGAGCATGAAAAACGTTTTACTGAAAAAGAAATTGAATATGTAATAAAGGAACTTCCCAATGAGAAATCCCCTAGCCGAGATGGTTTTAATAATGAATTTCTTAAATGTTGTTGGAACATAATTGGAGCTGATATTAAAATTCTTATATGGGATTTTTGTGAGGGAAATTTTTTCCTGCACAGTATAAATGACTGCCTAATCACACTTATTCCCAAAGTGAACCCCCCCACCAACCCAGGAGATTTCAGACCAATTTCTCTGCTAAATAGTGTTCTTAAAGTTTTGCCAAACTATTGGCAAACATATTACAAAGCATCATCTTGTCTCTTGTACATAAGAACTAGTATGGATTCCTTAAACACATATCCATCCAGGACTATTTGGGCTTGGCCTTTGTATATTTTTATCAATATCATCTATCAAAAAAGGATTTGGTTATTCTGAAGCTAGATTTTTAAAAGGCATTTGACAATATTGAACACAGTACTATTCTAGAAACTCTAAAAGCAAGGGGATTTGGAGAAAAATGGATTAAATGGATAGAGATGATTCTTTTGTTTGGTACTTCTGTTGTCCTTCTAAATGTTGTCTCAGGGAAGAAATTATATTGCAAAATAGGGGTTAGACAAGGTGATCCTTTATCACCTGTGCTCTTTGTTTTAGTTGCTGACCTGATGCAGTATATACTCAACACAGTAATGCACAAAGGTCTAATTGAGCCCCCATTAGTTGACCTATTTTCCCTGACTTCCCCGTCATTCAATATGCTGATGACACCTTGGTATTCATGCAAGCCAATGCCAAGCAACTTCTGTGCTTAAAATCTCTTCTTCATACTTTTGATGAATCCACTGGACTCAAAGTAAATTATAGCAAATCCAATATGATACCTATCAATATTGATGAGGATAGATTCACACACTTTACAAATACCATGAGATGTCAAAAAGGAAGCCTACCCTTCACTTATCTTGGCCTTCCCCTAGAAATCACCAAACATTCCTTGGAATTTTTTATGCCAATGGTACAAAGAGTACAAAAAATATTATGTGGAATAGCTAATTTCCTAGATTATGGTGGAAAGTTGCTAATGGCCAAATATGTTCTTGCTTCACTTCCCATTTTAATATGGGATGCCTGGAAATTCCTATAACAATTAAAGACCAGATCATAAAGTACTAAAGACACTTCTTATGGAGAAAGAAAAACAGTGACACTAATGAGTTACAAGCAAAAGGCAAAGCACTAGTATCTTGGGACAATATTTGCAGACCAAAACAACAAGGTGGTTTAGGGGTTATGAATTTGCACACACAAAACAATGCCCTGCTGCTGAAAAATCTACACAAGTTTTACAATAAACATGACATCCCATGGATGAAGCTAATCTGGGACACTTACTACAATAATGGCACACTTCCTGGAAGTCAAGTACAAGGCTCTTTCTGGTGGAAAGCCCACTTAAAACTAGTTGATATCTACAAGGGAATGGCCAAATGCATCATTGGAACAGGTAGCATTGTCTTATTCTGGACTGACTTATGGCAAGATAATTGCATGCAACACCAATTCCCACACTTGCTTTCTTATGCTAAATACACAAATAGTTGAGTTTAAAGGGTTCTACAAATTAAATTCGTGGAGGATCTATTCTATCTACCTCTCTCCCAATAGGATTATGCTGAATTTGAGCAACAGGAGACAATCATTCATAACACAACTTCTAGAAATCTGGACATTCAGGAAGACTCTTGGCAGTATATTTGGGGGAGTAAAGATTTTTCAACCAAAAATAATATAACACCATGATTGGATCTTATCCATCTCCACTCCACTTCTCTTGGATCTGGAATACATCTTGTTAGGAAAAACATAAATTTTTCTGCTATCTTCTACAACATGACAAATCAAATACTAGAAACCTCTTGGATAGAAAAAACTTCAATCTCCCTTCATACCACTGTGCAACACTTGACTGCCAAATAGAGGAGACTTTGATGCATATTTTTTGGGAGTGCCCCTTTGCTGCAGAATGCTGGGACTATGTATGTACAAATCGAACAAAAGGCCTCCCTATCTTCGAAACCTTTTTAGACTTAAAGGATAAACTCAGCCTACCTTTTTATGGATATAATCATCAGTGCAGCTTGGGCAATTTGGATTGTCAGAAATAACAGAGTATTCAAAAATGAAAGAGCAACATTACCTACATGGAAATCTATATACCAAGAATAACTTAGAATGCTCAACTATAGAATAAAGAAGAAGCATGCCAGATCTTTCAAAGTATGGCTGAAAACACAAGTCTAGACTAGCTTTTGTTTTTTTTGAATTGTTTTCTTTGTACTCTACTGGTGTACAAAGATCTATACTAAACATATTTAAATAAAAATTGCAGTGGGTACACACACTTATTATACTTAAAAAATAGAAGATAACAAACTTGTATGCAACCAATCAACAAAGTATTTCACAATTGCCATGAATAATCACTACTCAAACTTAGACATAGATACAATAGATCATGGGAAAATAATAGATTGTATCATACATCATGTTTTTCCAAGATATTACAGTACGAATGATGAGGAGGTGATGTATATTATGATAGAGAGGTGTCTCCCCAAGGGGGAGAGGTGGCGGTTAAGGCACCCGCGGCGAAGGAGGCGGTGGCGGCTTCCCTAGAGGCGGCGGCTGCCTAACGTCTGCCCTAGAGGTGGCGGCTGCCCTTGGGGGCAGCGGCCCCTTGACCCTTCTTCCTAGGAGATGTTGCAGCACTAGAGGGTATACTCTGCCTCCTTGGGGGCTTCCAAGGTGGTGTAATCTCGTGGCTATGGGTGGACGCCTCCAAAAAGAGGGTTTCCCCCAATATATAGTGGTGGAGGCTTCATTGGGATCATCGGATCAAAAACCTTGGATCCTAGGGCTCTTGGGAACCTATAGAACTATTATAGTGACTCCTAGAAAGTCCCAGAAGTCTCCAAATTCATGGCTTGGACGAATTGATCTCATATGGGAAGAGTTTGAGTCAACTACGTCACCAACTTTCGGAATCCTGAAACTGCTTTTGTACCCTTCAGTAATCGGGGATTTTCAAGAGCGTCATGAATCCTTTTTGGATGATGTTGTTGTATTCCTAAGGGAGACATCGGTGGACTTCCAAGTAATCACTGGGATCATTGAGGACTTTGGATCCACGTCCAGCCTCCGTACCGACTTCGCTAAATGTTTGGCCAACTTCATAAGGTGTTCCGAGGAAGACAGGGCAAGGGTAACCCAGGAATTGTAGTGCCCAATCACGCAGTTCCCACTACGATACATGGGGTTGCCACTTTCATTGTGGAGGCCATCGGCTGCACAATTGCAGTCCCTGGTCGATCTGGTGGCTTCCAAGCTGCCATCATGGAAGGCCTCTATGCTCAACAGAGGCGGACAGTTGGAGCTTGTAAGGACAACTCTATCGGCCATTCCGATCTTCGCGATGATGTACCTTGACATCCCTATAAAGACCATCACCGCTATCGAAAAGATCATCCATGGATTCTTGTGGAAAGGGAGAAGAACATTCATGGGGGCCACTGTCTTGTGGCATGGGACATGGTTTGCATGCCCAAAGAGATGGGTGGCTTAGGCATTCCCAACTTGTGGCTTATGAACATTGCACTTAGGACAAGATGGCTGTGGCTGAGATGAGTGGATCCGAACAAGCCTTAGAGCGAGCTTGACATTAGAGTTCCTGACCTGGATAGGAAGCAAGTCGATGCTGCGACGGTCTTGGCGGTGGGCGACAGAGCCACTACCCTCTTTTGGACGGACAAATGGCTTCTATGTGGACGTATATGCGAAGCTGCACCGAATCATTTTGAGGCAGACTCTGTAGACGCTGCACGGACGCGCAAGGTTCGGGAGGGTGTGGATGGGGGATGGCTTCACGACGTCTCCCTAGACCTGGGCGCCGTAGCCATCCGGGAACTCCTCGAAGTGGCAGACCAGCTCGAAGGAATCACCCTCGCAGAGGGCGAGCAAGATGTCCGCAAGTGGAACTGGGACCCGAGTAACTGCTACACGACCAAATCCTGCTACCAGGCCCTGTTTGCTGGTCGAACCTCGATGGTGGGAGCTCTACATATCTGGCACTCGCGTGCCCCTGCCAGTTGTAAAGTAGCGTTGTGTCTTGTAGTGAGGAACAGACGCTGGACAATGGACATGCTTAGTAGACATGGGCTTCAGCACCCAGTGGCATGCCTACTCTGTGGCCAATGTGGAGATACCATTGAACACATCCTGATAGGCTATGCCTGGCCCGTGAAGTGTGGGCTTCATGTCTAGGTTGGTGGGGCAAGAGCCACTAGATGCCGGAGCAGGACACGAGGCATGTAGCTTGGCTCCAGGAGAGGCGTGGGGGAAAAGGCCGTGAGCGAGACTCTGGACCGGGATCTCCCTGCTATGCTGGTCACTTTGGCGACACCAGAATGATGTAGTTTTTGAGGGAGCCACCCCCTCTGCAATTACAGTTATTCGAAAGATCCAGGACAAGGTGGACATTTGGAGGGCCGCGGGGCTCCTCCACGACTGCTTAGGACAGGCGGACAAGTGGAGATGTCGCGAGTAGTTGTATAGGGGTTGTGTGCTGCTGCAAGAGCAGCGTGGAGTTGCGCTCGGGGCGCATGTGCCCCAGCGTGTTGTAATTGGCCTCTTGGCCCTTCTTCTATGAAAATGGTATGTCTCCTAGGACGTATCCTTGAAAAAAAGAATCCTTTTTGGACTATTTTTTACTCTGAATCATACGGCTTAAAATTACCTACAACTTTCATGTTGATTACTTTGCATTTGACGCCATATTAAAGCTCTTCCGAGTCAATCTTTGAAAAGTGTTCAGCATGATAGATTTCAGGAAACTCCAAATATTGCCATATTGAGGGAGTTTCTTCCGTATTTATCATTTTTCTACACAACAATGTGTAAAACAATAACTTGTGTACTTTTGCAACCATTAGTAGGTTAGTCCCAATAAATATAATAAAGTTACAAAATAATAATGATTTTCAAGCAATAAACGATAAAGTTCATGGATGCATTTTATATGCATATCCACCTATTACACATCCATCTAGACCATTGCGGACTTCGCCACCACATCCACCCATCTTCTACACTGCAGCCCAACAATCCTCACTAGGTAAAGGATGACCTCACCATCATCCAATGGATCTAGGGATTTTTATTTTGATGCCCTCGGTTAGTTAGTTCTACTCAGTTGTCCCTAGCCGCCTAACTTTTCCTCACTTTTACCCATCTCCTACTATGAAACTCTCACACGGTCTAAAAATCGCTGTCTGTCAGCCTTGTCATTACATGCTGACAAGTGGGGACGCATTCAGTCAGGTCTCGTAGTGGACCCTCGTCGTTACATGCTGACAAGTGGGACCGCAGTCTGTCGGGTCCCTGATGACTACAAGTGCATAGATCAGATGCAGCTAGTTTCGAAATAAAGATATCGATCCCATATGGAGCAGGAGTCTGAAGTCTAAGAATTCTTGAAATAAATACTAAAAATATAAATGCTAAGAAAAGTTCCAGGTGACAAGATAAAATGCAAGTAATGTGTAAAAAGGTGTTTTTTTGGTTTTTGGTATAAGATAACAATATGTAAAGTAAATAAAACAAAATACAGAAACTAACTATCGCGTATGTAAAATAAATTTGAAACTTTAGTGGAAGAAAGCGTTCTCAGGGATGGCGGATCCACCACTAGTATTATAAAGGGCTAAGGTAAAGATTATCATCATGAACATTCTCAACTATGTATGTGTGGGAGGAACTACGTATTTGGAAAATGAGGCGGCAACCACTACTCAGATCATTCTCATAACCACAATAGACAGCAATCAATATCAATTGAGTTATTGTGCTATTAAGGAACGTAATCCCGTAGGATGTATTCCATGTCATGGATAGTGTTTTGTGAGTTTCCTCCATTCCCAAGTTGATACGTAAGGGGTGCCAACAGTTTATAGTCACTGTAAGTGCTAACATCCATCCTTCTACCAACAAGTAGTTCCCTACATCAAGTACCCACAAGAGGTAAATATTGGAGAGATCAACTTCTCCCAACATCAAGATGCAGACAATCTAACACATGGTCATAGTGATGAATATCATAATAAACTTTATCTTATTCCAATCTCATACTAGGGTTTCTCCATCTCCCCAAGAACTAATGATCTACTCATACATGGAGGCAGACAACATCATAGTAATGGTAATGGAAGCGATCATTGATGAATAGTACTTCTCCCAGAGCAGATGGGATGGATGGAGATGATGGTGGTGATTAAGATGCAGTGGTTGATGAATATGGAGATCGATGCCTTGGCCTCCCAGAGCTGCGTAGGGCGAAGATGGATCCCTAGGCCAAGTCCCTCTCCAGATGCCTTCCGGAGGTGAGGTTTTGGCGATTGTTGGGTGTTCTGTATGTCGTCTCTCTGAACCAGTTGCACGGGGTGAAACTATTTGAGGAGGCGGAGGCGGCGCCAACTATACGGCGGGAACTATACGGCAGCCTTCCGTATAGTTGGTCGTCAACTCTTCTGTCTCCACTTCTCGCTTCTGGTTTTCTTCTGGTATTATTAATATTCCCCAAATAAGTGCTTTACGTAGTTTTTTGCTCCTTTTTTTCTCCAGTACAACTACTCCAAGAATTGTGTCCTTTGGATCCATCATCTGATCTAATCCTAGTGAAAATAAACATAAAAAGTGCATGCAAATGCAGTAAAATACCAAAATCCTACATCTACAATGAAAAAAACAATGTAAAACATTATGCAAATATGCACTCATCAACTTACCCAAGCTTAGACTCTTGATCGTCCCAAGCAAGTTTAGCTTAATGGATGTGATCCTCATATTCATGAAGCTGAGTCGATGAAATAAATGAGGGACTTGCAGCATGTGTTGATCATAGAGGATACATGTAAATAAGTTCATGAATAGTACCTTACTCAAACCATCCGAATAATATTAGCAGGCTTCCACGCCTTAGCAATTAATAGTTCACAAAATATTATCACCTTCCTTCATTTCAGGCTTCAATCTTCTGTTAAATTCCGCAACTGGTTTACCACCTTCTTCCATGAATGACCGATGGGAGGCTTCATGGGACTAATACCCTTATATTCATCCATTGTGTACCCAAAGGCCTTGCGGTGCTCCTTTAGTACCTTCATAAGTTGTTATTCTTCCCATGAAAGTTTAGCACTAATAATAACAGGGAATCGAATTCATTTTCTAATTCTTCTAGAGTTTTATCCTCCATAATTATTTTTTCATAATGTGGATCTTCATTTATTTCTTCATCTTGATTATTTAAGAAGAGAGCTACCATTTATTCAATAGTTTTCTCCTTCTCTTCTTCTTTTATGATTAGAGGTTTGTCTTTAAATTTGGAAAAATGGAATTCTTTTTTCGCTTCCCCAAGCTTAAGGGATACAACCTCCTTTCGGAAGTCAAATGTGGCACCTATATCACTCAAAAATTTCTTTAAAATATAATTGGGCAAAGAGTGTCAATTGGCATATCAACAACTAAAAAATCAATAAGAAATTTTTTATTGTTAATTGTGATAATTGCATCTTCAACTACTCCCATTGGAATTCTAAGATTTTTATTGGCTAACATGATCGTCATATCAGTATTTTCTATTGTAGACGGTGCTATTTCTTCTTTTATTTCTAGATAAAAATCATAAGATATAACATTAATTTTAGTGCCAAGATCACATAAACTGTAATGCGAGGTTTCTTTAAATATGCAGGGAAGAATAGGCTTACCCACATCTTTTACCTTAATTCTACCTTCAACCAATATGGAAGTCTCTTCATCAAGTTCAACTATGTTACAATGTGCATACATATCCATGATTGCTTCCTTGGTTACCTCTTCATCTTTGATTTCATCTAGATGTTTTTCAATTATTGGCACACGTTCCTCTTCTTTATCCTTCTATACTGCTTTGACCTGTTCATAATACAAAATATGCTTTTGTGCAGTGTTAGGAAAAGGTATCTCATTCATTGGCTAGGGAGGCTACAATTGCTTTAAATTCTTTTATCTTTTCAGATTCAGGTGGTAGTTCAAATTTGACCGGACCTACCTTTGGAGCTTCGATGTGTTATGTAAAAGATTTAACAACTTGCAATACAAGATCTGAATCTAAATAAAGCTCTTTATATAATTCATTAACATGGCCTTTTTTTATTATATTCGTGAATACATTCATGATCTATTTCCGTGCCTCCTTCACTTCCTAAACCAAAATTTCCTGAGACTCTATGATCGCGAATTCTATTAAGTAAAGCCCAAGATTTTGTTATAGTTAAATCCATAAAAGCTCCTCTCGCGCAAGAGTCTAGTTCAATTCTATTAGGTTCAATCGAACCTCCATAAAGTATATGCAATAAATACCATTTAGGTAAATCATGATGAGGACATTGTCTAAGAAAATCTTTAAATCTTATATAAACTCTTACTAGTACTTCATTGGGACGGTTCTTCCAAGTCATTATGAGATGCCTGATTCCAAAAGATTTAGATAAGAATTCACAAGCTAAATCATCCCAAGTAGTAGTGGCTTCTTGGGGTAGAGATCTATACCATGATAGAGCTGTACTAGTCAAAGTTTTACTAAAAAGTTTAACCCTTACCTCATCGGCGGTATACCCTGTTAATTCGAACGTGCCACATATATCTTTGAAACATGCAATATGCCCATATGGATTAGGATCTTCTTCATATCCAGTAAATTTCTTCTTGTGTAGAATACCAAGTAGTAGATGATTTATTTTAAACCCCCTTGTCTTCTTATTGGAGTTGTCTCTTTTATAAATATCATAGGGCTTCCCAAAACGGTTGAGTGGGTTAGCACTAGTTATATGCTCAAAATCCATCATGTTGGTGTAAACCTATAACTCAAAACAAAACTTAACAAAACTAAAGTAAATAGGCAAAAAACCTAAAAGACCTACATTGCTTAGCTCCCCAACAACGGCGCCAGAAAATAGCTTGATGACTGCAAGCGCACAGATCGGATGTAGCTAGTTTCGCAATAAAGATATCGATCCCACAGGGAGCAGGAGTCTGAAGTCTAAGAATTCTTAAAGTAAATACTGAAAATAGAAATACTAAGAAAAGTTCTAGGTGACAAGATAAAATGCGAGTAATGTGTAAAAAGGTGTTTTTGGGTTTTTGGTATAAGAGAACAATATGTAAAGTAAATAAAATAGAATACAGCAAATAAGTATCGCATATGTAAAAGAAATTTGAATCTTCGGTGGGAGAAAGCGTTCTCAGGGTTGGCGGATCCACCACAAGCATTATAAAGGGCTAAAGTAAAGATTATCATCATGAACTTTCTCAACTATGTATGTGTGGGAGGAACTCCGTATTTGGACAAAGAGATAGCAACCACTGCTCAGATCATCATCATAACCACAACAGACAGCAATCAACATCAATTGAATTACCGTGCTATTAAGGGACGTAATCCCGCACGACGTATCCCATGGCATGGATAGTATTTTGTGAGTTTCCTCGATTTCCCAAATTGATACGTAAGGGGTGCCAACAGCTTTGTAAGTGTTAACATCCCTCCGTCTACCAACAAGTAGTTCCCTACATAAAGTCCCCGTAAGAGGCAAATATTGGAGAGGTCGACTTCTCCCAACATCAAGATGAAGACAATATAACACATGGTCACAGCGATGAATATCATAATAAACTTTATCTTATTCCAATCTCATACTAGGGTTTTCCCATCTCCCCAAGAACTAATGATCTACTCATACATGGAGGCAGACAGCATGATAGTAACGGTAATGGAAGCGATCATTGATGAATAGTACTTGTATAAATCCACAACTAGTGCAAGAATTACAACAAGATCTAGTTGGGATGGATGGAGATGATGGTGGTGATTAAGATGTAGCGGTTGATGTAGATGGAGATCGATGCCTTGGCCTCCCAGATATGCATAGGGCGAAGATGGATCCCTAGGGCAAGTTCCCCCTTTAGATGTGTTTGAGAGGTGAGGTTTTGGTGATTTCTGGGTGTTCTGTATGTCTCTTTGGACCAGTTGCATGGGGTGAATCTATTTGAGAAGGCGTAGGAGGCGCCAACTATACGGCTGGAACTATATGGCGGCCCGCCGTATAATTGGTCGTCAACTCTTCTGTCTCCACTTCTCGCTTTGGGTTTTCTTCTGGTATTATTAATATTCCCCAAATAAGTGAATTACGTAGTTTTTTGCTCCTTTTCTCTCCAGTATAACTAATCCAACAATTGTGTCCTTTGGATCCATCATCTGATCTGATCCTAGTGAAAATAAACATAAAATGTGCGTTCAAATGCAGTAAAATACCAAAATCCTACATCTACAATGCAAAATAACAATGTAAAACCTGGTGCAAATATGCACTCATTAATCTCATAGTGAATCCTTGTCGTTACATGCTGACAAGTGGGGTCGTGTTAAGTTGGTTCCCGTAGTGGACACATCTCTTCACTTATCCATATTAGTATGGGATCCACATCTTATCCACGTGAGCATCGGACCCATAGCTTATCCACATGAGCCAGCACCGTGCATGAGTCCGTGTTCTTGCCTCCCCTTTCTACTTTTTCTCCGGCGACGACGACCCTTTGTCGAGCTTAACTTCGGTCTCCCGTTCGTTCTGGCCATAGTATAGTGCCGTCTCGTTGACCTGTATGAAGGATGACAATGGCAACCGTGTGTAGTGAAGGTGAGATCTCGCACCAAAATATTCCAATTAGACGAGGCCTCTTGCTGTGGAGAATGCGGTCGGTGAGCCGTTCCGATGATTTAATTGGTTTATTGAGTTAATGTCTTAGCTGCAATCAAATGAATCTATGAGGTGAAAGTCAAAATTTGAGATTTAGCGAGATGGATGTATAAGACATAACAAAATGACACAACTCTTGAACACTTTCAAATTAAAAAAATTATACAACTCTTAATGTAAAAGAGTGTTTATAATTGACACAACTCTTGAACACTTTAAAATTAAAAAAATATACAACTCTTAATGTAAAAGAGTGTTTATAATTGACACAACACTTGAACACTTTCAAATTAAAAACATTATACAACTCTTAATGTGAAAGAGTGTTTATAATTGACACAACTCTTGAACACTTTCAAATTGAAAAAAATATACAACTCTTAATGTAAAAGAGTATTTATAATTGACATAACTTTTGAACACTTTCAAATTGAAAATTTTATACAACTCTTAATGTAAAAGAGTGTTTATAATTGACACAACTCTTGAACACTTTCAAATTGAAAAAATTATACAACTCTTAATGTAAAAGAGTGTTAATAATTTACACAACTCTTGAACACTTTCAAATTGAAAAAAATTATACAATTCTTAATGTAACAGAGTGTTTATAATTGACACAACTTTGAAGACTTTCAAATTAAAAAAATGATACAATTCTTAATGTAAAAGAGTGTTTATAATTGACATAACTCTTGAACACTTTCAAATTGAAAAAATTATACAACTGTTAATGTAAAAGTGTGTTTATAATTGACATAACTCTTGAACACTTCAAATTAAAAAAATTATACAGCTCTTAATGTAAATGAGTGTTTATAATTGACACAACTCTTGAACACTTTAAAATTACAATTTGGACATGATAATGTTGTACTAATAAAATATTGAGAGTTTACCATTTTTAGAGCATGAAAAAGTGATCTCTAAACTAAAATCTTTATGCCTCATGCATATACGAACATTATACACCTTTGAACTCTTTCAAATCACACTTCGGACATAATAATGTTGTGCTAATAAAATCCTGATCATTTATCATTTTCATGGAGTGAAATATAATGCATAAACTTGCGTATATGAAAATTATAAACCTCTGAACATTGTGAAATCGCACTTAATACGTGATAATGATCTGCTAATAAAATTTTGAGAGATTATCATTTTCTCCCTATTTTCATAGAGTGGAATGTAATGCATAAACTTGCATATATGACCATTTATCATTTTCATGGAGTGAAATATAATGCGTAAACTTGCATATACGAAAATTATACACCTTTGAACATTGTCCCTTCAAATTATATTCAAAATCGTTTGTTTGTGGAGTTAAAGTACTGGTGGCAAACTTGTTTTTTGCATGGATAGAGGGGTGCCCCTGACAGATATAGGGGTTATCCTGTCCGCTAGATCACATAGGATCAACGGTTGGTGGGAACAATCTGCGTGACATCCGTCTCGACCAACCAGAGAGTAGCAACCAAGATGAGCACAGGTGTGAAAGGTTGTGACAAAGAGAGAGGGAAAAACTGAGTAAAACTTAAAAACCAAGGGAAAAACTGACAAAGGGATTCAAATAGAAAACATAAAGAGATTTAAAAAATGGAAAATGCTTCTTTTATACAATAAAATGCATCTTGGCATACATCAAACTATTTGCAATTCAAATATACATTAGCTTGACAATTATTACCTCATTCAGACAAACTTTGTTTTGCGGAGGGATATTTTGGGAAGAGGCTTGAGTAGAAAGCCATGAACCTTCATAGATAGTAGGTGATTGGAGAAGTGGTGATTTAGGCTAAAACTTGATTTATATACATTTCTTATGGTGTCAGGTCACATAATAAGACTCCCTGGGTAGATGCCACAATATTTTGATCTTTTTGATTTTGTTGTGCATAAAATGACTCAATTAGCTACCTAAAACCCATTCATTGAATCTCTGTTGACCAGCCACCGGACGGTAAAAGTGAGTATATTGCACACGACAGTGTTAGTACTAGAGGGCAAAACTAAGTACAACCAAACTACTAGTGTTACACTCGAGGGTATAACTGAGCACAACTAAGTGGCCAAGGTTAGACATGAGGGAAAAATGTGATACACGGTATGCGTGTCGCGGTGCCCGGGGCGGTAGCGGACGCGTGCGGCCGTGCACGGCGCAGTAGCATACGGGGTTACACAGTGCACGGTGGTGCAACAAAAGATCTCCTCCCTTCACCTTTATAGAGGCCTCCTCACTCTCACTCATCACGCACTCGCTCACTCACTCACGCAACCATCTCCACTGTCCCATCACCTTCTACAAACCCCTAAGAAAACCCCAACCATGCCAGCGATGGAGAAGAATGGTGTTGTGGCCATTGTCGCCTCCAACTCTGTTGGCGAGGAGGCCCCCATATTTGTAAAGGCCCCCGTTGACGCATTGAAGGCAGCCGCCGTCCCCATCGAGACCCTCGTCCATGCTTCTTCCATAGCCACCGGCGAGGAGGCCCTGGCCTGTCTCGAGTAGCTCCCGCATGGCTGGGACCCCTATGAGGAGGAAGATTACATCAGGCCGGAGAAACCCTATGACACCAGCATCACTGACCCATGGTCGGAGGTAACTAGGGTTTTCTCCCCTTCCTTTGTTCTTTCCCCATTCCCATTGTTGGATGCTAGATCAGGTGTTATTAGGGTTCAACTGTTCGTACTTTCAATCATTGGATGCTAGGTATTTTTATAGTAGCTAATCCTCTTGTGTTAGATCTCGTATTTCGATGAATGCCTCTATTTGTATTTCAATCCTATTTTATTTGTCCTCCGAGTTGCAGTTAAAGGATTCCCTAGTTAGTACTAGCGACGATCTATAGTTGGGATTAGTATTCGATTTCATTAGAGATTTTGGGATTGGGGAATAATTATGCGATCTCAATCGGTTAATTTATGCAATTAATCAATCCCGACAATCGAGGTATCTCAATCATGTCCTTATTAGACTCTACTATTTTTCCAATGGGTGGATAGCAGCAACGTCTGAATCGACGACAAGTCGAAGGACACCTAGATTCATCAGGTGCTGCGGAGGCTGAAGTCCGGCCAGTACGACAACTTATTTGCCTACGACGTATATAGGTGCTCCTTCTGCACCAGGAGGCTACATGCCACCAACTTCAACTCCCTAGTGAAGCATGCCGAGGACGTGAAGACCTACGACCCATCCGTGAACGTCAACGGCTTCAGAGCCAAGAACCAGGCACTCGGTTTTCACCTCCGCAACCTCTAGAAGGTGGCCATCGAGGCGGTTCGCATTCCCCTGATCAAGCCCAAGGCACCCAAGGTCAAGGGATAGGGCATCAAGAAGTGGAGGAACCTCTAGAGGGAGGAGGTGGAGGCCCTCCTGGAAGAGGCCATGAGGGGTCACTGATCTTGTGCTACTGCTATAAAGCAGCTTCTTTTGTTTTGTCTGTGTTAAACTTGTCCGCTGCTATTGCTGAGCAACCTAATTGTCGAACCTTGTTTAAATATTGTACTATATATATCATATACTAGTTGCTTTATCTACATCTGCTCTATTTTCTGAATATATTTATGGTGCTGGTTAGATTTCCTTCTCTAGATTTGCTACCAGATTGGGAGAAAACAAGGGCCAAAAGGAACCATGAATTAAGAGAGAAGCTGCTCTAGATTCGCTACCTTTTTGGAAAAAACAGAACTATTAACGAGATAAAGAGGAAAAGGCGCTCTTAAAAAGGCCAATCATAAAACTAACAAAAAAGAAAACTTCCAATTTAGGCGAAGGGAACATGTAACCACCAAATGCGCCCCACATGGTCCCACACCACATGCCCTATAATGTGTTCCCAACAAGCCAGCCCCACGCAGTCCAACATGGCACTGCCCCACACGTCAGCATAACGCATACCTGACCAACCGGTCCCACTTGTCAGCATGTAACAGCGAGGGTCTACTACGGGACCCGACTGAACGTGGCCCCACTTGTTAGCACATAGCGGCAAGGCCAACGGACAATGATTTTTAGACCATGTGAGAGTTTCGTAGTAGGAGATGGTAAAAAGTGAGGAAAACTTAAGCGGCTAGGGAAAACTGAGTACATCTAATGAACCAGGGGCACGAAAATAGAAATCCCATGGATCTATACCCGCATCTCCACCGAGCTCCTCAATCTTGTCTCCAATGACGATGCCACCGCCGTCGAGCTTTGGGATTTTCTCCAATAGTTGTTCCACGACAACACTGATGCACGTATCAACACGCTCCACACCGAACTTCATACCATCAACCAATGCTATTCTGTGGTCACCATTTTCTGCTAACGGATCAAGTCCATCGGTGATGAACTACGTGAACTTGGCGATCATGTGGAAGACTGCATCCTCATCAACGCACTCCTCGTAAACCTCAGTGACCAATTTGAAAAGTAGCAGGACTTCATCCCCATGCTGAAGCCCTACCCCACCTTCACTGAGGTTCGCTCCATCCTCCAGCTCGAAGCTCGGAATCAAGCTCGCAAGGCACCTCGGCCTCCCAGGTGTTCCACGCCAACACCGCCAAGCCGACCACCCTGTCCCCACCTGTTGCACTACCTGTGCCTCCATATCCTTCCCCTGGATAGTACCCGAGTCCGAACTACCGTGGCAAGAATCCAACATATGGCCCCTGCGACCTCGACCTGCTGTCACCATGTCGCCATCGTCGTCAACCTCACCAACACCATTGGCTCCTTTGATGTGGTAGTCGCAGAATGACCCCTGGAATGGTCTTGTGCAGGCATGGCCCATGCCCTAGTCTTATCCTTCTCTGTACGGTGCCCCTCCTGCATACAAATGCACCTAGAGCTCGGGCCCTCGTCCTGCCATCGGCTTCCCTGGTCTTCTCAGACCAAGGTCGTCGGCCCACATCTACACCTCAATGACTATGCCACCCCTTCACATTGCCCCAGTACCTCTTCCAGGCTACACCACCATGACGACTCCCTATTCCTATGGAAATCTATTATCCCTTCCATATGTGAACATGCATGCGCCCGGGTCCTCCGCTCCACCTCCGCAGCCAACTTGGGATCAGGCCGCTTTCATTGCCTCCATGAACAACTTCACCCTAAACCATGAAGGTACGCATTTGATTTTCGATTCTACTGTATCCTCATATATGTCTTCAAGCATAAATTTTCTGTCAGCTTGTTTTCCCTCTACTTTCTCTTCCATTTCCATTGGTGATGGTTCCACAATTCCTGTTTCTTGCAACGGTCATTCTTACAGCTCATCTTCCTATGCCAATTTTATTTTATGCAATATTCTTGTTGTTCCTTCCTTAATCAAAAATATGATTTCTATTCGCTAATTTACCATTGGCAATCAAGTTATTCTGGCCTTTTACCCTTTTGGTTTATCAATGAAGGATCTGAAAACAGGAGAGGTTCTCGCTCGGTATAATAGCAAGGGTGATCTTTATCCGATTCATGGCTCGCCTACCTCCACCTCTCGTGCCATGTTTGCATTAGTATACTTGTGGCATCGTCGGATTGACCACCCCAATAAAAATACTCTGTCGTCTTTACTTCAAGATTTTTGTATTCCCAGTTCTAGTACCCGTCATGATTCCTCTCTTTTTAATGTCTGTCAATGCGGAAAACATGTTCGATTACCTTTTGGTACATCTTCTACTACTAGCACCTTCCGTTTGAATTACTATACTGTGATCTTGGACCTCTCCAATTCCTAGTGTTTCGGGCTATAAATATTATCTTGTTCTTTTGGATGATTACTCTCACTACATATGGACCTTTCCTCTACGTGACAAATCCAATTTTCAAACTATTTTTCTTAATTTTTGATATTATGTTCTCAGTTCTCACAGACTTTGGTCTGCCCATTCGTTTTATTCAATGTGACAACAGACGCAAATTTGACAACACTCAAAACCATAATTTCTTTCTCTCTCATGGTATTCTTCTTCATCTTTCATGTCCATATACCTCTTCACAAAATGGCAAAGTTGAACTATCCCTCCGTTCCATAAATGAAATTATTTGCATATTACTCATTCAAGCCTCTCTTCCTCCTCGCTTTTGGGCAGACGCCCTTCGCACCGCCACACTTCTTCTTAATATTTGACCTACAAAAACAAGTCCTCTCTATACACCATTTCAATCACACTTTCTCTCTAATCCTGATTATCTTTCTCTTTGAGTTTTTGGTTGTCTCTGTTTCCAAACACCACCTCTACTACCACTCATAAACTAGAACCATGGTCTCTACCCTTCATCCATCTCGGTTTCTCTGATGATCATAAAGAATACTGGTGCTTTGATCCATCTTCAGGTCATGTTATTATTTCTCGCCATGTCACCTTCGATGAAAACATTTTCCCCTCTGCCGCCACCAAAACCACACCCATATATCCACCTTCTCAAGCCAACCCACCATCATCATTACTTCCCATCATGACTACTTCAGCCACCTCTACCGCGGTAGGAATAGCGCCGTCGCGAGCCCGCGGCAGGCCACAACGTCCCAAAACCCTACCGCGCCCCTAAACCCTACTGTGGCACCCAATTCTCCTATCGCATCCACATCTCCTGCCATGGCAGACTTCTCCCCTGCCGCGACCGACCCTTCTCTTGTACCATCTCCCTCTTCAACTAACACTTCTTCTTCCTCCTCCACGCCAACTATTCCACCAAATGTTGTACTCATCCCACCTCCTACCAACGATCATGTCATGTGCACCCGTGGCAAACGCGGATTTCTTCTACCAACAAGACGCCTAAATCTCACAGCCACACCGATATTTTCTCCTATTCCCACTTCCTACAAATGTGCCCTTCTCGATCCTCTTTGTCTTTCAGCTATGCATGATGAATTTGATGCTCTTCAGCAAAATAATACCTGGACTCTCATTCCAAAACCACCAGGTGTTAATGTCATTTTCGGAAAATGTGTTTTTCGTCATAAATTTCATGTTAATGGTACTCTTGATCATTACAAATATCGATGGGTATGTCATGGTTATTCCAAACAACACGATGTTGATTTTGATGAGACCTTCTCCACTGTCATTAAACCTAGTACAATTCGTGTTGTTCTAAGTCTTGCCATTTCTTCTTCCTAGATGATTCGTCAACAAGATGTTACAAATGTGTTTCTTCATGGCACTCTCAGTGAGACAATCTACTGTCAGCAGCCTTCTGGTTTTAAGCATCCATCTTCTCTTGATCTTGTTTTTCTTCTCAACAAATATCTCTATGGTCTCAAACAAGCTCCTCGCGTTTGGTTTCAATGTTCTGGCACATTCATTCAAACCATTGGTTTCATTCCCTCAAAATCTAATTCTTCTCTTTTTATTTTTCGTTCCTCTAATCACATTTCCTATATCTTACTCTATGTTAATGATATAATTCTAACCGCCTCCTCTGATTCTTTCCTCCAACATATTATCTCTTCCCTTAATCTTGAGTTTTCTATGACTGACCTCGGTCCTCTTCATCACTTCCTCGACATTACTGTCTCTTGCACAAACTCTACACTTTTTCTCTCCTAGTGTCAGCATCTTTTAGATTTTATTTCTCGTGCTGGTATGAATGATTATCAACCCTCCCGCACTCGGCTGACATTGGTGCCAAATTATCGGCTGATGGTGATCCTATTCCCGATCCCAATTTCTATTGCAGCATCACTGATGCTCTTCAATATGCCACTCTTACTTGCCCTAACATATCTTATTCCATTCAACAATCATGTCTCTTTATGCATGATCCTCATACTCGCCATCTTTCTCATATCAAATGCATTCTATGTTATCTCAAGGGCACCCTTGATCATGTTCTCCTAATTAACTCTTCTTCTATGAAAACCTTGATAGTTTAATCTGATGCAGACTAGGCAGGTTGTCTAGATACTTGGAGATCTACATCTGGCTATTGTGTTTATCTAGGTGATAATGTTGTTTCTTGGTCTTCTAAAAGGAAAGTTACAGTTTCTAGGTCATTGGTAGAAGCTGAATACCGCTCTGTTGCTCATACCATTGTTGAAGCGGTCTCTCTATGTCAGCTTCTTTTTGAGCTCCATAGGCCAATTAAGTGTGCCACGATTGTCTATTGTGACAATATTTATGCATTCTACATGGTATCCAATCTGGTTCAATAGAGACTCACTAAGCATATCGAGAAAGGGATCCATTTTGTTTGAGAAAATGTGGCACTAGGCGAGGTTCGTGTTCTCCATGTTCCAACAAGTGCGCGGTTTGATGACATCTTCACCAAGGGGATCCCAACTACATCCTTTGTCGACATTCCATCTAGTCTCAACATCGTTGACCCTGATGTTGACACTATGGGGGGTATTAGAGTATATTCGGTTTATATGTTTGAGTTGTATTCTATCTCTGTTATTCTTGCACTCCAAGTCATGTACCCCATATAAACAACACTCCGTGGCAAAGATTAATATAATTATTATTCTCCAAGTATTCAACTATCAGATAGTGCTACTTGATGAGGTTGGATATCATCAATGCCCATATGGACTTGGGTTTTGGAGAAGATGGGGATGATGGAAGTTGCGACACGGTTAACAGGCAAGAAACATGGGGACACGAGGTTTACCCAGGTTTACACCCTCGGAGGGAAAACCCTACTCCTGCTTGTCTACCCTTGATTACGGCAGAACCAAAAGCTTACAGGGGTGCGCATATGCAATCTGGCGTGAGGTGTGTGTATGAGGTGAAGAGATCCTTCTCGTCTTGCCCTCCTGGCCCTTATTTAGGTAGGCCAGGTCCTAGGATAGGTCGAGTCAGTTAACAAATTAGGGTTTGAATGCTTTGATATTCTATCTATTGCTACCCTTGTCCTCCAAGGAGTCGAACTAGTAATGGGCTTGGCCCACCCGAAATCTTCTTGGGCAGTGGCCTTCCCTGGGCTGGACCGGGTATACCAATGTAAGGCACCCATGGGATATATCCATGTCAGTAGCCCCCGAGTGTTCAGTCGAATCGTAGATTCGACCGAAGACTCTATAATCTTTCAGGGGCTTCACATTTGAACCCGTCTTTTAGGAATAAACATATTAGTTCATAGGGATTGTTGAAACGTGATCCTGACTCACCTAACGGATCAGGGCCAGTTAACTATCATATTACAAAACAACACGATCTTGTTCAGATTTGAGTCATCGGACTCGAATCCGGAACAAATGCTGGTATAATCCGACTCAGGCCGTTGAGGTCTTATAGGAGTCGAATCCCAGTGTTTTTCAAGTGATGTACCCAACGCGTCCGTCGGGATTTTCATCGTGCATGTTGACACGGGAGTTTACTGGTAGAGCGCAGTCTGGTGCGTTACCAGGCCATCAGATGATATGTGTAGGGCTTATCTTTGCGTCGTAGACATAGCATCCGAAATGTTATCACCACTTAGATGTTTCGGGTGACCAAGGAGACTGTTTCTCACCTAGCGTTAATTTGGGCAGAGTCGCCAAAAAGATTTTTGTCGTACTTGATCCGAAGGATCTCACTCGAATAGTTCATGGGGTGCGCAACCAGCACACCCTATGGGAGTAGCCCCCGAGTGTTCGTTCGAGTCATAGACTCGAACGGAGACTTTAGTTCTGTCATTTGTGTTTTCTTTAATTATCTATCCAAAGGATGTATTTTTTTGAATGCGTGACCAGCTCTCCCTATGGGAGTAAACCCCCGAGTCCGTAGTGGAGTCGCAGACTCGACGTAGGACTCGAAGATCTTTTCGACTTGATGTTACCATTGTAATTTCTCAGGTGCGTGGCCAACGCTCCTGATAGGAGTAGCCCTGAGTAGTTGGTTGAGTCGTAGACTCGAGTAAGTACTTTATTCTCATTCGAAATCTTCGAGTCGTTGATGGCTTTGCTTTAGTGATGTCATTGCTGATGATTGGTGACTCAACCGTCTGTGGTAGTAGAGACGATGCGACGGGATGATCGTGGGTCCCACCGCTTGACTTGGATTTGACTAGTCACGAGTAATCGTGGCAAAACTTACGGCGTCTCCTCGATTTCCATGCGTAGTGGATGGCGTGTTCGCGACGGTTCAGTTTAGTTCTGACATGTGGACAGTGAGATCTGGGGCAGACCTTAGGGCTTCTGCATCGACGGTTCTGCCTCATCGTCCCCGTCCTTTTATACTGTGAGGGGAAACAGAGGATTTTCACCCATTCGCCATTTGCATTGCTTTTCGCCATTGCCACCATTTCTTGAGCTCTTGCTTTCATCGTGCACTGGACATCTTCCATGTATTTCCTTCCTCCTTTCTCCGTGTGCACCACCACACTTGCCGCTCCTCAATGGGCAAGCCGAAGAGAAGCTCATCCGCCGCGGCGGGCTCGAGCGCCACCGGCGCCACCAATAAAGTTGCTACTCCGAGCCGGACCACCGATGGCAGGTGGCGACGCACGGAGATGTGCGAGTCAAACTTCACAAATTGCATGAGGCCGACTTGATTTCCAAGACCAAGGATGACACCATCCTACCAGGTCAAGAGGTAATCCCTCGCCCACCCGAAGGGTTTTGCGTATGTTCTTCGCATTTGTCATCCGCGGTCTTTCTTTGCCCTCCTATGAATTTCTTCGTGGGCTTATTTTACTCTATGGGATTCAGCTTCACCATCTATATCCCAATTCACTTCTCCACATCGCTTGCTTCATTACCCTCTGTGAGTGTTGGCTTGGTATTGAGCCTCACTTTGGCCTCTTCCGGAGACTCTACTCCATGAAGTGGCAATCTGGCACCGGCGGTGTTTATCCACTAGGAGGGTGCGCGATTTTTATCCGCTCCTCAGTCCCGTTCTTCTATTTTTATCTTTGCGAGTCGATCTAGCAATGGTGGAGTTAATGGTTCTATATCCACGACGTCAAGATGGACGAACAGCATTACGGTCTTGCCCCCTTCAAATCCACCCCGAAGATCATCTAAAAGAGGTCGCGGTCGAATGACATTTTTGAGGGTGAATCCAAAGAGGTGGATAAGCTCTACAAGCGGGTGGAGGCCCTCCAGCTGGTGCCAGGCAAAGAGGTCAACGGTGTCGACATTATTCGCACCTTCCTCATGCATCGGTTGTAGCCTCTCCAAGCGAGGGCGCACCCGATGTTCTTGTATGCTGGCGTCAGTGACCCGACAAGGGTTCTGCCAAAGGAGATGTCTTAGGCTAACCTTGATAGGGCGCTTCAGCCTCGGCTGAAGCACAAGGCCGACGAGGACCTTCCGGGGAAGTCCTTGACTCCTCCATTCAGTGCCAAGAAAGCAGTCCCTCAGGTGAAACCTGCAGTTGCACGTAACGCTTTCGATTGCTTGTTGCTTGTTATTATTATATATCTTGTTTCATCTTTTGTCTTCAATTTGGAGGGTTACAAGGTAGCAGGGATGATGCCCCTCTACCTGAGAAGTATACGGATGTGCCAGACAACGAGGAGGCGGAGTCTGACTCCGAGCACCCCCGACGCAGTCTCCTTCCCGGGAAGCCCCCAAGTCAAGCAAAGGGCAAACTCGAAAGAGGTCCCGGAGTGAAACTTCGGATGGGGTGACGCCACCAACACTGAAGGGTCCCTCCTTCCTAGAGAACCACAGCGGGGATGAGGGTGCAACCTCATACCCTATCGTGGCTGTTCCTATTCGGGCGATGGCCCCGCAGCCGCCAGCCAATAAGAATAATAATAATAATAATAATAATAAGAAGAAGAAGAAGAAGAAGAAGAAGAAGAAGAAGGAGAAGTAGGAGGCTCCTGTCTTCAACCTGTCAGACATACCATCATAAGTTAATCTTGTTATTTTGTTGATGTGCTAAGTATTAGCTTGTTGTTGATTTGGCTCTTTGTAAGTTCTAGTAGCAATCATTCAGAGTAGTCCCTCGATGAGGAGCCTGAATAAATGTTTGCAGAATCGAAGCCTACATCTTTGTTTCCCAAGATGGTGGCCAACTCTGACAATGATCATTCGAACTCCCCGAGGGAAGGGGATCGTGAACTCTTCGCTCGGAAGATTCAAACAAAACCTTCGGAGTCCATAGCTGATTACGTAAGTGCCATTCTTCTTTGCGTGCAGTAGCCCCCGAGCCCTTTATTCATCAAGTTTGTTGTTTTTTTTGCAGCCCTTTGTGCGTGACACAAACTGCCTGATCGAGAAACACCTTTCTCTGGAAGGCAGCCTAAAGCAGCTCCAAGGTGCGTTTTTATTCTTGCTTGATTTCGAGTGTTCCTAGAATATTTTCTTGTGTTCATCCTTGATTGCCCAATGTTGTAGATGAAAACAACGATGCCCTCCGCAAGTTGAACAGACTCGAAAAGAGTCTCGGCAAAGCGGATAAAGAGGCAGACGCTGCAGAGGCCCTCCAGCGTCAGTAGAACGAGGCTAAAGACCATGAGTAGCAGCTCGCGGCCATCGCAGCGACCCGGGATAAAGCCATGGCTGAAAAGCTTATGGCTACTTCCAAGGCTATATCCGGTAAGCCACCATGATCTTCCCTTGAGTCGTAGATGCTGCCGGTGTGATTCCTTGTTCCTCATACAAAAGTTTTTCTGTTTTTATTTTGTAGATGCCTCAGGTGTTACGTTTGATCGTGATTCCTTGGAGCACAGTGATCCTCTGGAGGATGCTATTGCAGCAATTGAAGATCGTTGGACTTCGTCCGTGGAGTCGCTCAACAAGGCCAAAAAGGTGCTTGCCCGCTTCTACAAGGAGATCAACCCCAAGGGCGCTGCACTCAAGGACGTTGATTCCCTCGCAGAGGCTCTGGTGGATGATGCTCCTACGAAGTACAAGCGAACGCAGAAGGGGGTCGATGCTGCGATGGGGCTGTTAATGGCAATGGTGTCTGGAGCCGAGCTAGACCTGCCGCAGGTCATGTCCAGGATGCCGACGGCAGCGGATGGCACTGAGGTAGCGTTTGCCACCTTCGCCTCCCACTGCAAGCATTTTAGGCCTAAGCTGATAGATCTTCTGGCTGACTACCCGCTGGAGCAGCATCGAGCGGCCAAGATTAGACAATCTGGATCCGAAGCTGCTCCGGGTGCTGGCGCTTAAGCCCTTCTGTCTTGTAGCTAGTCTAGCTTTCTTTCTCTTTTGCATGTGTAACGTCTTTTGGATGAACAAGTGCCACTCTGCCACGTAGTGGCCTTATTTCTGTATATAATGCATCTTTTGACTGTTGTCAAATGCTGTGATATTGATGTTTTCTTGTGCACCCTTAGGGTCCTTCAGGTGCAGTTCCAGTGGTTAAACCTTCTCCTGCGCCTGGCACTCGGCTGTCGCTGAGCGAGTCGTTGTAGTTGCTGTTTTTGCGTGATCGCATCCAAAGCTTGGAGAATGACATCCTCAGCATCCTTGGCCACGCGGATGTGTGGAAGTCCAAGGCTGAGCGAGCCATTGCCAGGGAAGAGTTTCTGCTTGGGGAACTTCAGTAAGTAGGAGAGCAACTCCAATGTAAGTAATCTTGACCCTTTGTCTCTTCGAATGTGTCGACCGCTTTACCTTAGCTCACCTATTGTATTGTGCAGTTGTGAATCTTCTTTTGAATGAAGAGAAGGAGCGTGTTGCAATTCGAATGAATTGCCTGACACAACAAGATTTGGAGGCTGGCAGCTTCTTCTGGATGGACCGCGATCGAGCGATCGTCCTTGCGACGGTGCAAGATCATGTTCATCAAGTACTTCGGGTGCTGCGGCGGGAAATCTCGTCTCTTGTAGCGGTATGGGCCACCATATTCCCCTTAAATTCTGCACCTTCTAGCTTTCTAGGCTTGCTTGGAAAGTTTTGAGATGTAGGTCACGTGAATGAGCTGATGCGCCATCAACAAGTGGCATGCGTGAAGGCAGCCCTGTCTCTTGTTTGACTGCATAGCCACAATGTTAATCGGGAGGAGATAGCGGCTGGTCCACCTCCTCCTTTGGATTGTATGGCGTGGGATATGCATCCTCACTATGCAGCGGTGGCGCAATATGCCGAAGAAGTGGTACATGTATTTGAGGAGCAGACGGACGTTCTTCTCTAGCATAGTTGAGCCTTGTAAACGAAAAACGAGATAATGTAAAGCCTATATATGTTCGAGTCGGCTTGTAAGGCCCTTGTAAAGTTGTATGTATTAGAACATACGGCATTGTATGATTATAGAGTATGCATGTCCTTTCGTTAGCCTGGCGTGGTCAACTAATTAGGTTATATGCGTTGTTGTCAATCGATAAAGTCGTATGGCGAGGCGCAACCCTCGAGCGTGTTTTAGAGATAAATAATATAAGGAAGAAAGATTTGGGCCAAGGAACTTAGCTTTTATTCATCGTAAGTGAGGAGGTACATTGTTCGGCTGAATGGCCTGGCTTAATAGCCTTATTGGAAGTAAAAGGTAACTAGGGGTAGAAGCGTAGCAGTCTTGCGATGTTCAGGGGGTTGGTGTATTCGACTCCAGATTCGACGTCCATGAGGCGGTAGGCTCCACCTGGGATGACTTCAGTGACGATGTAGGGTCCTTCCCAGGGTGATTCGAGCTTCTTGTGCCCTTCCTGCTTGAGCCGTAGGACGAGGTCTCCTTCTACGAAGGACCTTGGATGCAGCCGGCAGCTGTGGTAGTTGCTGAGGCTCTGCTGATACACCGCTGAGCGAGCCACGGAGATGTCGCGTGCCTCATCTAGTGTGTTGATGGCGTCTTCGAGTGTGGTCGATGATTCGGCTTCGCTGTAGGAGACGACTCGTGGGGCCTTGTAGGTACCTCAGCAGGTAGCATAGCTTTGGCCCCGTGCACCATGAAGAAGGGCGTGTAGACAGTTGAGCTATTTGCGTTGTGCGTAGGCTCCATAGAACGGAGGGTAGCTCGTCCGCCCAGGCTCCCGCAAGTCTTTCGAGTGGGCGTAGCAGACGCTTATTAATGTCGTTGCCGATGAGGCCGTTGGCTTTTTCAACCTGTCCATTGGTCTGCGGATGCGCCACGGAGGCGTATGACAAGTTGTTTCCAAGGATTTCACAGAAGCCTCAAAACTCCTTTGAGATGAAGTTTGAGCTATTATACGTTATGATGCTATGGGGTAATCCGAACCTGTAGACAATGGCATCGAAACACTTGACGGCGGTGGCGCCTCTTTGGTTAGTAACAGGCATGGCCTCGATCCACTTCGAGAATCTGTCAACTGCTACCAGGAGGAAGACGTGTCCTCCTGGCGAGGACTTTGGCAGTTTGTCGATCATGTCGAGCCCCACTAGGCGAAATGCCATGCCAGTGGTATGGGCCACAGCTCTGATCCGGGCGCGTGTGGCTTGTCTGCGTGACGCTGACATGCGCTGCACCTTTGGACTATCTCCTTGGCATCGTTCATTGCGGTTGGCCAGTAGAAGCCAGCTCGTAGAGCTTTGGCGACCAGAGCACGGCTGCCTGCGGGGTGGCCGTAGATACCCTCATGCATGTCTAGGACGATGCTTTTTCCGTCGCTGATGGTGGCGCATCATTGGAGGACACCCGAAATGTTGCGCTTGTACAGCTCGACATTGATGATGGTGAAGTCCTTTGATCGGCGAGATATGCGCCGGGCGTCTATCGGATCCTTAGGCAGCTTCTTGCTCATCAGGTAGCGGAGGTTAGGTTTGGTCCATGTTTCCTCAACCGCCATGACCTGCATAAGGCTCACCAGTTTGACCTCCATGTCGAGCTTTTGGGGTCCTTCTTGTCCTTCGGGTGGCGTAGCGCCCGAGTGTTCTGCGGCTTCGACTATACCCTTTGGAAATTTTTGCTTGATGGAGGGTACGCAGATTTGTTCGACAGACACACCTGGTGGCAATCGGGGGTAGGTGGAGCCGATGTTGGCGAGCTTGTCGACCTCCTCGTTGCTATCACTACCAACGTGTAGAAGTTCGCAGCTATCGAAGTCCCCTTCGAGTGAGTTGTAGAGCGTACGGTATGCGATCATGTTGGCGCTATGGGCGTCGCACTCGTTCATCGTCTGCTGGACAACGAGGTTGGAGTCGCCGTATATGACAAGGCGTGTGGCGCCACACACCCTGGCCATCCTAATGCCATGTATGAGTGTCTCGTATTCAGCCTCGCTGTTGCATGCGCAGAATTTCATCCTAAGTACATACCTCATCTTGTCCCCTTGAGGGGACGTTAGTATGACGCCGGCTCTTGCTCCAGCCTCGCGCTTGGAGTCGTCGAAGTGCATTTTTCAGGACTGCGACATGTCCGAGGTGTCCGGCAGCTAGAGTTCCATCAAATGGACAAGTAAATCAGGGAGGACCTGAGACTTGATTGCGGTGCGCTTCTCATAGGTGATGTCTCGAGGAGACACCTCGATTCCCCACAAGGCTACTCGCCCCGTGGCTTCGGGGTTGCTCAGGATGTTCGACATCGGGGCATCGCTCCTGGAAGTAGTGTCTCAGCCGATGCGTCGTCATGAATACGCCGTAGGAGAGCTTCTGGTAATGGAGGTACCTCAGCGTTGTCGGGGTCAGTACCTCGCTGAGGTAGTAGATTGGGCATTGGACCCTGTGGGTCTTGCCATCTTTAAGTCGTTCGACCACGAGTGCAGTGCTGACCACTTGATGCGTGGATGCTATGCATAACAGCAAAGGCTCCCTCTCCTTCGGCGTCACCAATACGGGTGATGTGGAGAGCAGAAGTTTGAGGTCCTTGAATGTGTCGTCTGCCTTGGACGTCCACTCGAATTTGTCAGCCTTGCGCAACAGCTGATAAATGGGAGGGCCTTCTCGCCCATGCGACTAATGAACCTACTGAGCGCCACGATTCGCACAGCCAGCTGCTAGACTCCTTTGAGGTTCTTGGGCTTTTCCATGGCTAGTATTGCCCTGATTTTCTTCGGGTTTGCCTCGATGCCACGCTGAGAGATGAAGTACCCAAGTAATTGACCAGACGGGATGCCGAAAGCACACTTGTCTGGGTTCATCTTGAACTTGTAGCGATCAATATTGTCGAATGTCTCTCGGAGGTTGTCGATGAGCGTCCTAGCCTCCTTGGTCTTGATCACTATGTCATCGACATAGACCTGGACGCTGCGACCAATCTGGTCCTGCAGACATGCCTGCATGCATCTCTCGTAAGTGGCGCATGTGTTCTTCCGCCCGAAAGGTATTGTGTTGTAGTAGAACACCCCGGACGGCGTGATGAACGATGTTTTCTCCTGATCTTCGACCTTCAGCCGAATTTGATTTTACCCTGAGTAGGCGTCGAGGAAGGAGAGTTTATTGCATCCTATAGTGGAGTCGATGATTTGATCAATCCGTGGGAGAGGAAAGTGGTCCTTGGGAAAGTGCTTGTTAAGCAATATGAAGTCCACGCACATCCGCAGGATGTCCGTGTCCTTGGGGACCAGCACGGGGTTGGCCAGCCACTCGCTTTCCTCGATTTCCCTGATGAAGTTGGCATCGGGGAGTCTGTTGACTTAGATACTAACGGCTTATCTCTTGGTTTGGACAGTCGATGCATCGACTACTTGACTGGCTTCGCATCTGGAAACACATTGAGTGCATGCTCGGCGAATTCCCTGGGAACTCCTAGCATGTCCGCAGGACACCAGGCGAAAATTTCCCAGCGCTCATGGAGGAATTCGACGAGCGTGCTTTCCTATGAGGGACTCAGGTCATTAGAGATCAACGCCATCTTGGAGGCGTCCGTCGGGTGAATCTGCACCTTCTTTGTGTTGATTGTGGAGTCAATCGACTTAGGTGTGTTCTGCCTGGTGACTGGGGGTTCCCCGTTGTCTTTGACCTCCTTGAGCCTTGTGAGCTCCTCCTGCATGTCGAACGACTAGGAGATTTTTGAGTCTCTCTGTCGTGTGTCCAGGCCAGTGAAAGCTTTCGGGGGCTAATGGCGCCCACCCATAGCATCTATAGTAGTAGTCACCGTTACATTACTCTAGGAATCTCTTGCCACATGCACATGCGACATGATAGGTGGTTGAGTCTCTCGTCGTAATGTCCGACAGTGAAAGCTTCCTGGGACGATAATGCCCTGCTCCTCTTATTAGGTAGAAGGTCCAGTAGTATGACACAGTACTTTTATCTATGCCATGAATGCCCGCCGGATGGCGGTGTGGTGAGGGCCAGTCGACCACTTCGAACTCCAGCCGCGCACACCTGAAGTTTTTAGCTTTGCCGAAGATGACGTCGAGCCATATCTTGCCCAGGGGATATATGCCCTTCACTGGGACGATGTCGTGGAACGTTTTGTATGACGGCTCTAGACTGCAGAGTGTGAGCCGCATCGCTGCGAGTGTCCTAGCGAACATCAGGTTGAATGAAGACGCAGCTCATCTCGAACCCTCCGATCTGGGCCTCGAGCACCAGGGAAGAGTGACCTGGGCGAGGTATCTGGCATGGGTGATCCGAGCGGTCGAACGTGATGTAGGATTCCGTGCCGCTAAGGTACTCAGGTATGGCCGGTGTGGAGGTCACGGCCAGGTTGACTTGGCGGGTGATCTTCTTTTGCACCCTATTGGTTGGGCACCCCTTCTGAATCAACATAGACCCTATCGGTGGCGAGTACCCGTTTACACCATTGTTCTGCGCTGGTGCAGCCGCAGGTTGCGAGGGTCCTCAAGGTGGTAGAGCCCCGTGAGCTATGAATCCTGGAGCCAGTGTGGATCCAGGGTTCACCGCCTGGCGTCGCATCTGGGTGAGGCCCTCGCTGAGTTTCTGGAACTCCCGGCAGTCCTTGAGCATATGGTTGGCCTTCTTCTTACCGTCCTGCTTGTCGATGTAGAAGTGGATGGTACAGGGACCGGATAGCTTGTCATATGCCGAAGGTTTGTCGACGTGGTTGCGACGTTGCCGTGTTTGGGTGGGTCGCCCACCATCGCAGTACCCGATGTTGCGGTTGCCATCATCGCGGCGATCGGTGTAGCCAGTCGCAACCATGTCGACTTCCTCGTGATCATCGTAGGTGCGCGGTCTTATCTTTCTGCGGTGATCGTGCCGGCGGCCGAAGTCGTCTTTGTCATCCAAATGTTTTCGATTGACAGCATCTTCTCCATCTGCCAAACAATTGGCGATATCCATCAAGTGGTCGAGGGTTTTGGGCTTGATGCGCCCGATATCCTCCTTAAACTCACGACGCCTGACGCCGTCCTTGAAGGCATCGATTCCCCTCTCCTAAAAGATGTTCGCGGCAGAGTTCTTGATGATGGACCAGCGTAGTATGTATGAGCGGATGAGACTGGCCTCTTGCTGGTGCCCTTGAAATTGCGGATGAAGTTGTATGCCAGTTCTTCCCATCTTCAGATGGAGCCATAGGGGAGGCTGCTTAGCTAGACCCTGGCTGGGCCTATCATCTGTAGATGGAGGCATTGTAGGGTGGTGTTCTTGTTCCCGATGTGTAG
Source organism: Avena longiglumis (assembly GCA_030063025.1). Classification (NCBI taxonomy): domain Eukaryota; kingdom Viridiplantae; phylum Streptophyta; class Magnoliopsida; order Poales; family Poaceae; genus Avena; species Avena longiglumis. Next base: position 215,809,184 of record CP125978.1, on the reverse strand, counting down.
CTTTACTAACAACAAATGATTGTCGAGCCAGGTTTTTGTCTCCTGTTCGCCATCAAACTTCGGGTTGTCCGAAGGGATCTTGAAGCTCTTCGGCATCCGTGATTGCCGAACGGACCTTCTAAAGCATCGGGCTCCACACATGTCGTAGTGGTGTCATGGCAGATGCCATGGGTAGGCTTAAGTTGGGGGTCTCATGGTTGAAGTGCCCCACGCTAAAAACAAAGGCGTGGCTCACTTAGTGCGCGTACTCTCATCTATCCGCCTCCGTCGCACCTCTCCTTTCCATCTTTCTTCTCTTGTGTTTGTATGTGAACAAGTTGAAATGTTGATTCATTTCCAAACTCAATCGGTGATCACCCCCCGATTCGGGAATTGCAGCGCACTTTCCCGCCATGGTTTCATGGATGGATTGATCATCATCACGGCGAGCGACGGGCGATGATGAGAAAATCGTCCGTCCTTCTCGATCTACCGCCCATCATTTATCGGGGCGAGGACGCGGAGAAAACATCACCCTCGTTGCAGGCTATTTCATTTCGAATCCGTTCGGTAGCCAGAAAACACGCACAGCACTTTGGTGTTAACCGCCCGCTGCTGCTAGAGGTTAGGGGTTCGAGGATTAGGTTAGGGTTAGTTAGGATTAGGTTAGGGGGGAGGTTGGGTCGTTGATGCCTGATGCGAGACCTAGGGAAAGTTTGACCAAGATATAGTGCTAGTGTCAGCACACCAAGATTCAGCACCAGACAAGAAGAAGAAAGGAAGGGACCGGCGCCACACCGGCGCCGGCTGGGGGGGAGCAGAAGATACGGGCCACTGCGCACACCTCCTCTTGAGACGCGCACGCGGATAAGTTCCCGACCGCCACCCCCAAGGAGAGCCCTGGATAAGAAGAAGATCAGATTGACCCGCAGATCAACCAAGATCAGTTCGGAGTTCTCATCCTGTGGTCGTACGGGGCCACCCGGGGGATAAGAAAATAGAGCCGGTTACGGAAGAAGTCGAGGGTACCGCGCCCCGCCGCCCTGGGTAAGAATTCAAGAGCCACTCGAACACGCGGCGCCGATTTAATCAGCGAATTCACGTGTCTGTGTTCGCCACAGCTTCCGGGGCGCCGCAAGTGTTGATGATCATGTTGATGATATGCACATGGCGGTTCTCGAGAGACGCCCCGGCTGCGCCTTACAGAGCAGCTGGAGGATTCATGTGGCGGTGAGCCCATGCTAGACATCTTCAATATGTTCCACCACTATACCATGGTCCGTGATTTACGCTTTTGGGTTCCTCTCACATCGTGGCCTCGTACCTAAAAAGGATCCTACAAGACAAAGGAATACATTCTCGCCTTACTTTTGGCTTTATTAGATCATCATCATTCTTTTTCAACACATTCCATTTGAATTTTTGCGCAGAGATGAACCATCTCCTTATGGAGTCTAGAAAAGAAGAAAACTAGATCAAGGAAGTTCGATGATGCTCTCCATCACATGAGGGAGTTCCTACGATCATCTCAAACAAGCACAAGCAAAGGCCAAGATCAATGATTCGGATATTAGACAAGAGATGTATCGATCCAAAGAAAAGAAGGGGCAATCATCTTCGTGATGTCATGACGTGACTATAGGAAGTTCAGATGTTGGCCTAGTTGTAGTTGCAAACTATAGATGACCTTTGTGTGTGTACATGGACGACAAGTGTACTTATCTTATTAGGTTTATGTATCACCGCTTACTTATTTTGCTTATTATTATTATATATCAATCAATGCTTGGTTTTTTGCTTACTCTTTGTTTTTGCTTACTCTTTGGTTTTTGCTTACTCTTTGGTTATCGGACACAAGTGTGAGTTATTTTGTCTTTTTCGAGAATATGCCGATGATTGAAATGTCGGCACAATATATATGCATCCTGCTAGTTATATATGAGGCATGCTTTGTTATTTTGTATTTTTCGAGAATATGCCGATGATTGAAATGTCGTAGCACAATATATATGTGAATGTGATATGCACAAGTCCGTGAATTGTGCATCCTACTTGGCTCACAAATCCGTCATAAGCAATTCCTGTCCAACGACCTAGCTAGCTAGTTATATATGAGGCATGCGTTATTTTGTCTTTTCGAGAATATGCCGATGATTGAAATGTATATATATGGATATGCACAAGTCCAGAATTGTGCATCCTACTTGGCTCACAACCCCGTCATAAGCAATGTCCAACGACCTAGCTAGCTAGTTATATATGAGGCATGCTTTTCGAGTTATTTTGTCTTTTCGAGAATATGCCGATGATTGAAATGGCACAATATATATGTGAATGTGCTATGACGGATTGTTAGCCTTGTGATATGCACAAGTCCGTGAATTGTGCATCCTACTTGGCTCAACGACCTAGCTAGCTAGTTATATATGAGGCATGCTTTTCGAGTTATTTTGTCTTTTTCGAGAATATGCCGATGATTGAAATGTCGCACAATATATATGTGAATGGGATTGTGAGCCTTGTGATATGCACAAGTTCGTGAATTGTGCATCCTACTTGGCTCACGTCCAACGACCTAGCTAGCTAGTTATATATGAGGCATGCTTTTCGAGTTATTTTTGTCTTTTCGAGAATATGCCGATGATTGAAATGTCGTGGCACAATATATATGTGAATGTGCTATGACGGATTGTTATGATATGCACAAGTCCAGAATTGTGCATCCTACTTTAAGCAATTCGTCGTCCAACGACCTAGCTAGTTATATATGAGGCATGCTTTTCGAGTTATTTTTGTCTTTTCGAGAATATGCCGATGATTGAAATGTCGTGGCACAATATATGTGAGATATGCACAAGTCCGTGAATTGTGCATCCTACTTGGCTCATAAGCAATTCCGTCCAACGACCTAGCTAGTTATATATGAGGCATGCTTTTTGAGTTTGCTCTTTTGATTTAAGAGTACTTTCTATAAGTGTATCTTCATATGCTTAATTATACATGTTTTTCAATCACCGGTTAGTTATTATTGTCAACTTGTAGATGACGGTTCCTGAGTCACGATGATTGGGAAGACTGCCGGAGAAATAGCTACAAAGGGTACAACACTATGGCGGAGGAAGATAGATACACGCGCTATCTAGCGGGAGTTAGGACAAGGAACTGGATGAAGACCTACACCTTCGTGTGATCATGCTTATCTTCTTTGGGTATTTATCCCGCTTGTGTCTAGCTAGCTAACTTGTTCGATCGACACATGTATTCGCATGTCACCAACTACTACTTTGTAACATGATCAAAACAATGTAACTTGGACTATGTATTCATGTATGAGACTTATCTATATGTATTTGTTTCAATCTTGTTTTTCATATCGAGCATTTATATATATAATTGTATATCTTGTATCTGTGTGTATATAATATTGTATATAATCTGCATATAATCATGGAAATTAAAAAAAAACAAAATACATCTGTGGGCACATGTTTTACCTTCGTGGCGACTACCCTAAAGCGCACCATGGATGTTTAGTGGCGAGATAAAAGGTAGCGCCATGCCAAACTTCGTGGGCGCCCATTTTCCTAGTAGTGTAATCGACGCTTGTGGTAACTGGGGAGGGAGTGCATGAAGAACAAGATGAACTATCCACACTTCGGATTTTTTATTGATCGAAGAAGCTTACAAATGCTCCTAGAGCAATTTGAGCATATCCTCTGGGCACTAGTTTATTACTTGGTCCAACCTCCCTCAAAAGCCTAGCTATGCCCCTCCTTATATAGGCGATGGCTAGCTAGGTTACATACCTTTGGGTTCTAGGGTTACTGTTTGGATCTCGGTCCTCACTGTGCGGGCTGGGTCATGGGCTAGCCCTGAGCCCCTTGACCCAGTCCACAAAGCCATACAGCTAACGGTCTTCTCGTACGTAGCCTCCAACTATTTTGGCATCATACCGTGACTTTGTATGTCAGCCCTTGCTTTGGGCATCACCCGGATCCTTTTATGTCACCCGGCGTCGCCCTTCTCTTTTGACCATGCTTTACCCTGGTCCCTCTTGAATCTCCCTCAAAAAGCTGCCATGCATCCTTTCTGACTCGGCCTTCCCTCGTGAGACTCGGCTCGTTGCTTCCTGTAAGGCAAACAAACTTGTCTTATACGGGCCAACATAATTCTTATGTCGGATGCTAATTATCTTCTTACTCGGCCGTTGTTACCCGTCCTAAGATATCCTTTACTCGGCATAAGCCAAGCTGGGCAATGTTTTACCCCTTATGACCCTACCGGGGGTTATTCCCCCGACATTAGTCCCCGAAGCGGGTGAGGCCTAGCAGTTTTTGCTGTTAGGGGTCTCTAGGTTCCTTTAATGTGCTTGGAACTTCTCTTTCTCTCAGCATTTACTGCTTAGGGCGTACTGTTTAGCGTAATATCGATATTTGCCGAGTCTATCTTTCCCCTTGCGAGTCTCATATTTGACTTTCTGGGTCATTTTTGCCTCGTGCCGAGTCACTTTTGATGCTGCCGAGTCATTTTTGGCCTGCCTTACTCACTGATAGCTTGTAATCATGATAGCTTGCCTCAAATTTTGTCCCAAATCCTGACCGCACAGTGACAGCGGCGCAATAACTCCTCGTCATTGTGGCAGTCCCATTGCTCAGCGTCTCATGTCTTGCGCATCATGACGTGGCCCATGATCTTCCGTGTATCGCTTACACGTGGCGCCCGCTGATGCGCTTACTCGGCCGAATACACGACCACATGGTGGCCACACGGCGCAGAAGGATCCCATGCCGGGGTTTTTTACTCTCCTTAAGTAGGGGTCAGGGGAACATAATTGCCTTTGTCTGTTCAGTTTCCCCCTTGCCCTCTTCTTCTTCCTCGCGCCTCCCAATCCTAAACTGCCTCCTTGCGGTTCCTCTCTTCTGTTGCTTCTCTCCTGCAATTCTCTTCCTCCCCTTCCAATTCTACGACGAGTCCCTGCGTCTCCAGGCCTCTTCCAACAGCGGATGATCCCGAACCGAGTGATATCATGGATGCTCGTGATGCTGGTGAGGAGGCAGAGGAGCATGAGGTCGCCGCCGGTGAGCGCAGCGGTTGGGAGGACGCCGAGGTTATGGCGGAGGAACTCGAGTGGCTGCGCTCCACCAGGCGCATCCCGCTCGAAGTCGATTGTCGCCTTCCCTTAGGTGAGATCGTTCCTAAGCCCGAGGCTAATGAGAGGGTGGTTTTGCTCTTGCACTCCGAGCGTGGTTTTGCTCTTCCTGCTAGCAACTTCTTTGTTTCTTTACTCTCCACCTTCCATCATCAAACTCACCATTTTCCTGTCAACGCTATTGGCTCCCTTTCTTTCTTCATCTCTGCCAGCGAGGGATATCTCGGTATTTGGCCCACCGTCCTTCTGCTTGCCCGATCCTGGTGTTTCCGGCACTGAGAAAAGGCCCACTAGGTGCGGTGCCGCTAGTATCACGCCCAAGAAAGACTCGATCTTTCCTCAGGTCACTGGCATAGACTCTTGCAAAAAGTGGCATAGAAACATTTTCTATGTCAGTAACAGCGGGTCCAATGACTACATCCGCCTCCCCCCTTCATGGACGAGGTTCCCAGCAAGGAGCTATGGAATCTTGACCCGCGCGACAAGAATGCCGCGGTGAATGAGGATCATGGGATCCTCGAGACGCTGCTTTCGCTGGATGAGAACTTCCACTTATCTGAGGAGGATCTCATTTGCACTTTTATTGCACGCCGAGTCAGCCCCATCTAGGCCAGAATCCACAAGATGTGCTTCATGAGTGGCCCGCGAGATCCTACCCGGCACTCCACTTTGGAGCTCACCAACGACTCAGTGGCCCGCCAAGTCAGCTCGATTTTCAAGCTGAACTTAGCGGAAAACTGGGCCTGGAGCTGCCCTCCTTTCAGCCAGGATAGGCCTGTCCCCTGGATAACTTTCAGAGTTGCTGAATTGTTGCTGACATAGCTTTCCTTGCATTCACTTGTTGTTCTATTTATTTATTGATTTTATTCTGTTTGTCTTCCGCGGAATCTCGTTCACCAGGTTGATGATAGTACCGTCCCTCCTAGGCCTACTTTGACGATCGCTCTGACTCTAACGATGTTGAGTACGATCTGGAGTGCTTCATGCCAATCCCGCATGCCGTTGGAGCCTCTGCTCCGGGTAAGACCATTACTCTAAATCCCTTGCGAGATTGGTCTGACGATGATGATGGGGACTGTGAAGTTCGTGAGGTACTTTCCTTTTGACCTTAGCTTTCTATTTACTCATGCAGCTGGCTAGGTACACGAGGAACCTCCCCTTGCTATAGGCAGGTATGGCAAGCTCCTCGTTGCCAAATCGACTAAGCGACGCGCGGCCTCCTCCAGTGCTCAACCTTCAAAGAAACACCGACTTGATCCTGCTGCACCTCATGCTGCCACGTCATCCTAGACCCGCAAGACCGCAGGGCACCGGGTCACTCGTCGCATTCCGCGCAACCCAACCGTCTCCGGGTAATTTTAGCTGCCCGTTGCCTTTCATTTTATTTTCCAGTTCTTTTCTTGTTTTCTTATAGGCTTCTTTCTTATTTTCAGCGCGACCATGTCCGCCAGCCAAGCTGCACCCAGCATGGCTTCTTCCCCGTTAAGGCCTGCTTCTCCTCCTCGTATTGACACAGATGTGCAGAGCCCAGTCCGGGTCATTGTCCCCACTACTGAGAGTCATGCGTCTCAGAGTGAGGCTGATCTGGCGGTGCGCCCGTTAGAGGAGACCTGGCCTAGCTCTCTAGTTAGTTTACTCGAACAGAACCTTGACCTTGGCGCCAGTAACATCGGCGTCGAGAAAACCCATGTTGTTAGTTCTCCCACTGCCAGTTTTCCTGCTGACCCAGTCGTTGCCCCTCAGAAAGTTGTTGAGCCTGCTCAGTCGACTCCTATCTTCCTCAACCAGTTCCAGACCTGCTCCTCCTGCCTTTTTGGCCAAAGATCAGATTCGTCCTGCTTCTCAAGGCCAGGCTCGTTCCGCATCTAGCAAGCCATCAGTGACCAAGCAATTGACTTTGGTCCATGCTCCAAGCACCGCTCCGCAGATTCGTCCCACACCATCAACAACGACACCCGCTTCAGCGGGTCAGTTGGGCGAGTCTGCAGCTGCCGGATCTAGTAGCGCTTCTAGAGCTGGTGCCTTGCATACCAGCACTGCTGCTAACCATGTCGGGGTGGGAACTACCCTGAAGAAAGGGCAAGTCCTGACTCAGACGCTCAGCGGGCACGGACTTGGTTCTGTGGAGCGATACACCATTGCCTGGAACGCGGCCGACGAGCAAGAAGTGAGCTCCAGTTCTGGCCAGAAGATGAAGCTGGGCCCCAAGGCTGTCTCAGATATGACTCATCAAGCCATCACCTTGATGGCTAGAGCAGATCAAGTGAATGAGGTATGCAACTTCCTTACTCTTTTGCGTACTAAGTATCTTTATATTATACATGGTCCCTAGTCCCCGAGGTTACTGCCGAGTAAGGAACTTATTCGGCTGTAAGCTCTGAGTTAGGATCCAACCTCTATTTTTTCCTGCCAAGTTTGCATGTCGTATTTTCGATCCCTAGTCCCCGAGGTTACTGCTGAGTAAGGAACTTAGTCAGCCGTAAGCTTGATCGTACACCTTCTGACTATATCTTTTTTGTGTATCTTACGCATAATGAGCGTACTAAGGTGCATCAGGCTCTCCTCTAGGATTATAGAAAGCTTGAGCTTGCTCACCAAGATCTGAAATCTGAGGCTTAGGGCCAAGGTACTTTTCTTACTCGGCTTTGTTTTATTCGGCAGACCCTTCTTGTTTCATCTCCTTGAATTTTTCACGTTGTCTTTCCACAGCTTCTGCCCAATCTACCATTGATGCGCTGCACTCACAAATCAGCGATGCTGAAAGTAAGCTCTTAGAAATTCTGTGACTGCTCCGCATCGGTGTTTATTCTTTTTCCATTTCTATCTTGGCTAAAACGAGATAATTTGCTGTCACCGACGAGTCACATGCCCCGAATAAGCAGAGAAGCACCGGATCGAGCTCCAAAAGGAGCGATATGAGGTGACTCGGCTGAAGCAACAGGTGGCTGATATGGAGCAGAAGCACCCGTCAGAGCCGAAGGGCCTGCGCAAAGAGCTTGCCGAGAAAGCTGACCAGCAAGCCGCTGGTGCTGCAAAGACTGATCAACTGCTCAAGGAGTCCGAGTTACCGGTTCAGTCGGTGCACCAGGACCTGGAAGCTCTTCAGGCCAAGGCTAAGATCTGGCAGAGCAAGCTTGGCGCAATCAACTCATTTCTCGGTAGTGAGTTCTTACTCTTTTTTCTGTACTTCTATCCTTTTTTTGTTTCCCCTCTTACATTTTTTTTGATGTTCCTTCGTGTTTGTAGAGAACTTTCCTAAAGCTGAGATGTTCGCGCTGAGGGCAACGAAGAAGGTTTGAGCCGAATCTAGAGCTCTTGCTGACGACGAGATCACCATCGATGAGCACCTGGTAGCGCTGTCAGAGCGTGCAACCACTCTAAAGTCATGCGGTGTCGACTTTCTTAAGTCGGCAATCCATGCATTTAGGATGCTCTGGCCGGATGAGGATGCGCCCACGCTTATTGAGCCTTTGGCTACCAAGATGCTTCTGACTGAGGACAGGCTAGATCAGTGGCGTGAGTCGGCCGGTCGAGCTGCAGTGGACAAGGCCCTTGCCTTTATGCTTTCATGGTATGAGGACATCAACCTTGATTTTCTTCAGCATATGAGGGCCGAAGGCAAGTGGATACACGAGCCTGAGTTGATCAAGAAGCGCCAAGAGCGAGCATATGCAATGGTGGAGTATGCTCTGGTGCACGCCTGGTGCGATGGGCCCAGCTTCCTCGACCTTGGTGAGACACTTGCCGAGACTATCGACGATGACAGTGTTGATAGCGAGGGCACCGAGTTAGACGGTCCTGAAGACTTGGCTGATGCACCTGACTCGGTCGACGCTCCAGACGATGTTCCCAGCTCCAGCCCCAAGAACGCTCCTCCGAGTCCAGCTGCTTCTTAAGCTGGTTATGTCAAAAACACTTAACTTTTATGAGATCCCCGGTATGCCGGGTGCAGATGTAATATATAGTGCACTTATTTTGTGTATGTGCCTTTCGATAAGGCTTCAACTTTTATTTTGCTCTGAATGCCAATCATCCAGGGGCAAGTCCCCGAGTTTCATTTTGCCATTCCCCTTTTCCTTGATTTTGGCTCTTGTTTACCTTTTTTGGCGTTCGACATTAGAGTCTCAAAGTTCTAAGGATTCAGTTAGCGGACATAAAACTAGACGACTTGACCTAGGGTCATTCGACATATAAACCAATATATCCTGCAATGGGTTATTTAACAACATACATATAGCCGACTCGCGTTTCTCCCTTTACTTATCCAGTTTTCATGTTTGCTCGTCGTTGATCTTTTCCTCTCGCTTGCCATGAAGCCGTGTTTTTGGAAAACAACATAGTCGAAGAGTTGATCTCATACGAGTAAGCATTACTTATTCCGAGATAAGTTTAAGTGTCAACGCCAGCCGACATAGAATTTCCAAGAATAAACCTAAGGGGCAGTTCCCGAGTCAGTTTTTCGAGTCATATCATTTTATTATCAGCACATAGCCGGTATGAGCATCCGACATATGAGAGTTCAAGAGATACATACACTACTTCTCTTAAGTGTAGAAAGAACGGAGCAATGCCACATTCCACGGCCTTTTGGTCTCATCACCTGATCTGTCCGCCTTGTTCTTTTGTGCTTCATGAGCATCTATTAAATAATATGAATCATTGTGCAATGCTTTGCTTACAATGAATGGCCCTTCCCATGGGGGTGATAGTTTATGCATCCCAGCTGTGCGTTGCACTATCCTGAGCACCATATCTCCTTCTCAGAAGACACGTGGTTGGACTTTCCAGCTATGATAGCGTCGGAGACTTTTTTGGTATATGGCGGACATGGACAATGCCAATTCTCTTGCTTCTTTGAGTAAGTAAACTCCATCCTCTCGGGCCTCTTTTACCTCGGAATCCGAGTATTGCCTTACTCTTGGCGAGTCATACTCTATGTCGGCAGGCAAAACTGCTTCTGCCCCATACACAAGAAAGAATGGCGTATAGCCTGTTGATCGATCCGGAGTTGTCCTTAAACTCCATAGTATTGAGGGTAGTTCCTCGATCCAGTAGCCAGGTGATCTATGGAGTGGTTCCATTAGGAGGGGTTTTATTTTGGATAGAACTAAGTCGTTAGGTTGTTCAACTTGTCCATTCGATTTTGGATGAGCGACTGACTCTACGTCAAGTCTTATTCGGTTTTTCCCACAGAAGCGAGCGAAATCTCCTTCGACAAAGTTTGTGCCATTGTCTGTGATCACACTGTGAGGGTGACCATATCTCAGGATTATGTCTTTCAGGAATGTGATAGCTCTTTTTCCATCCAATTTTTTGATGGGCTTCACTTTTATCCATTTGGTGAACTTGTCAACCATTACTAGTATGTGAGTCATACCACCCCTCACTGGTTTTAATGGTCCTACCATATCTAGTCACCATACTGCAAATGGCCAAGTGATTGGTATAGTTTTTAACTCGGATGTTGGCAAGTGTGACTTTGACGCATAACGCTGGCAACCGTTGCATTTTCTTAATAGCTCCTGTGCCTCAGCCAGTGCACTTGGCCAGTAGAATCCATGTTGGAATGCCTTGGCTACCAATGCTCTTGACGATGCATGGTGCCCACATTCTCCTTGGTGAATGTCCAACAATATTTCTTGGCCTTTCTCTGGACTTATGCAACGCTGCAGTACAATCATCACACTCCTCTTGTATAACTCCTTGTTGATTGTCGTGTATGCTTTTGCTCTTCTCTCTGTTTGTCTTGCTAATATCTCATCATCAGGCAATGTTCCATCTCTCAAGTAGTTAAATATTGGTTGCGCCCATGCTGGTATCACCGGTGCCGGGTCTATTTCTCCATCAATTTCCATTGGCTCAGCCGACATATGTTCTGCCAACATAACTTGAGGAGTCCCCGAGTGTGATTCGGCAACCCCTGGGTTGAGCGGAACAATCCCCGAGTTACTCGAACCTGCCCATGAGTTAATGTCCATTGGCACAACGTCTGACTCTTGGTTTACCGGGATGAATATTTACTCGGACTCTGGTGATGGCTTGATCGATGGTTTCCTGAGATGTTTCAATGCTACTCCTGGTGGGATTTCTTGCCAAGATGAGCCTAACTTGGATAGTACATCAGCTGCCTCATTCTCTGCTCTGGGTATGTGATGAAATTCACACCTGTCAAAGTATCCCGAAATCTGTTGCACATGAAAACAATACAGTGACATGTTTGCATCCAATGCATCCCAATGGCCCGACACTTGCTGGATAACCAAGTCTGAGTCGCCAAAACACATGATCCTTTTGATGCCAATTTCCTTGGCCACTTTTATGTCATGGACAAGTGCTTCATACTCGCCTACATTGTTGGATGCAGCGAAGTGGATCTGCAACACATACTTGAGCTGATCCTTCTTTGGTGATGTGAGTACTATCCCGGCACCCAGACCCATCTTTTGTCTTGGATCCGTCAAAGTGCATCTTCCAATAATTCGGGTCTGGCCTTTGGACTGATTTTTTGGTAGTGGGGGTAATTTTTCTTTGATGTAGACAGCACTTTGCTCAAGTAATAAACTGGCCTTTGGACTGATTTTCCCTCTTATTCGCGCTCTGCCACTATCACTGTACTAACAACTCTGTTGGTTGTCGCGACATAGAGAAGCATTGGCTCTTTGGATAATGGTGACGCTAATATTGGTGTTGTTGCCAACATCTTTTTGAGTTCATGGAAAGTGCTATCAGCTTGCTATGTCCATGTGAATTTGTCTGATTTTTTCATCAGTTGATATAATGGTAAGGATTTTTTCGCATAGTCGACTGGCAAACCTACTCAATGAGGTCAGGCATCCTGTAAACTTTTGGACATCGTTGAGAGTTTTTGGCAATTCCATTCTTTCGATGTCCCTGATCTTTGTCGGGTTAGCCTCAATTCCTCATCTAGACACGAGAAATCCGAGTAATTTTCCCGCCGAGACACCGAATGTGCATTTTTCCAGGTTAAGTTTCATCCGGAATCTTCTTAAGTTTGCGAATGTTTTACGCAAGTCCTCAATGAGTATGACTTTGTTTGGTGTTTATCACCACATCATCGACGTATACTTGAACATTTTTTTCCAGTTGATCTTGCAAACATTTTTTCATTCACCTTTGTTATGTTGCACCTGCATTTCTCAACCCGAATGGCATAGTACGATAGCTATAAGCCACATATGGGGTGATAAAAGCTGTCTTTATTTGATCATCCGGATTCAATGGTATCTGGTGGAAACTAGAATATGCATCCACAAATGACAACAGCTCACACCCGGCAGTAGAGTCAATGACTTGATCGATCCGTGGCAGGGGGAATGGATATTTTGGACATGCCTTATTGAGGTTCATGTAGTCAATACACATGCGCCACACCACTGCCACGTTTGGGTCATCCATTTTCTTCTCAACAAAGACTGGATTTGACAACCAATCTGGGTGCAGTACTTCCATGATAAACCCAACAGCCAAGAGCCTGGCTATCTCGGCGGCTATCCTTTCCTCCTATCTTCGGCGAAGAGGCGGAGGGGTTGCTTCACCAGCTTGGCATCTGGCCTTACATGAAGAGAGTGCTCATCCATATCCCTCGGAACTCCTTGCAAGTCTTGTATGGACCATGCAAAGATATCTCGATTATCAGGGAGGAAGCTGGTGAGCTCGCATTCCTATTTGTCAGTCAGCCCAGCACCAATGGTAACTGTGCGCTCTTGGAAGGCCTCATCAACCTGTATCTTTTTTGTTTCCTTGGTAGCTTGGAAAGATACACTGCCATGCGGGTTAGTGAGTGTCGGCAAAGACATTTGTGCTGCCTTGGCCAGTTCTGCCACTTCCATCATTTGATGATTTTCCTGTGCTATGACTAGTGACTCGACCAGAAAAGATCCGGCTAAGGCGCATGCAATAGATCTCTTGTAATCTCCCTCAACTGTGATAACTCCGCACGGACCTGGCAGCTTCATATTTAAGTAAGCAATGTGAGGAGGCCATTAACTTTGCCATAGTCGGCCTGCCGAGTAAGGCATTGTATGAGCTTACTAGGTCAACCACCTCGAACTTTATGGCTTCAGTGCGACAATTTTCTATGTTGCCGAATAAGACGTCAACCCAGATCTTGCCAATTGGCTCACAGGACAGTCTCGGCACAATACCATGGAAAGTTTTCTTAGTCGGCTCCAGCATGTTCATAGTGATGCCTAACTTGATCATGGTATGCTTGTACATGATGTTGATGCTACTGCCATCGTCTATCAGTACCTTGGAGAACTTCACATTGATATCCGGGCCTATGAACGTTGGATCCAAGACAAGAGCATAACCTCCTGGTGTTGGCATGATCTTGGGGTGATTCTTTATGCTCCAAGTTATCTCCTGTTCAGACCAATGCATGTACTTTGGAATTGCCGACATTGTGGCATTCACTTCCATCATCCATCTCTGTTGATCTTCTTGTCATTCGGCTCTGTGACGAATACGACATAGCTCTGGTGATTCTCTTTGTACTTATTTCTGGTTCCATGGCCGACATGAGCGTCATCACCTCTTGGGTTATGCACCTGATGCATAGCCTCCCTTCTTTCTTGGTTATGATATCTCGGCTGCCTGTTATCATATCTATGCCCGGTTCCCACAGCCTGAGCATTTCCTCCTGTGAGCAGTGGTGGGGGAGGTGGTGGTAACTGCTGAGTCGGCGAATCCACTCTGTCTCCCTTCTGAAACCAGGTGTATTGTCTTGTTGTGTGGTTTGCCGGCTTACTCGGACTTGGCGTGTGAAACTTACACAGTTGGTTCAACATCATTTTATAAGTATATTTCTTCCTGTCTTGGTATGGCTTTCTTTGTTCATATGGCTTTTTGCCATCATTCGTTGGTATCCATTGTTGTTGCCCATTTGTCCTTTGACGTAGGCTACTTCCAGCATCTGGATGATCCTGACTCACAGCTGCAACTTGAGTCGAACCATACCTGTAGTCTGGTCTTTTGTCTCTTCTCTTGCTTCTATACTCGTCCCTTTCTTGGCGCCTTTGCGACCCGGCTGCATCGTAGATCTGAGTCTCAGTCATCCCGTCTGCCGACATAAGCAGAGGCTGAGTCGGATCTCCTAACGCGTATGAGTCGGCGATTCTTATTGTTTCTACCCAGCTTGCCGGCATATCTCTTTGTAACATTTTCCACAATACACTTCCATGCCTGCATCCTTGTGCAAACCATGCAATGGCCTGAGACTCTATTACCTCTTCACAAGAATTGCGCATCGTGCACCACCTTGTGAGGAATTCCCTGTCTGTTTCTTTCCACCTTTTCTTGCACATAGCTAGATGATGTGGGCAATTCGGCCTCTTGTACGTGCTTATGAAATTGCTGATGAAATCTTCCTGAAAATCAATCCAGCTGTTGATGCTTCCGGGTGGCAAATTATTCAGCCACACCCTTGCTGGTCCTTCTAGCATCTACGGTACATACCGCACTACCCATCTCAGATTTCCATGTGCGATTTTTACTGCTGTTCCCTAATCTATGAGCCAGTCTTCGGGCTTAGTTCTTCCATCATAGGTCTTTGTCCCTCTGGCCAGCTGAAAGTTTGACACTGGCGGATCTTTCATGATCCTTGGGCCAAAACATGGTGGAACCTGTGGACCTTGCGATTCGATTATTTATGCCATCTTTATTCCGTCGAGCTTTAGCCTTGCATCATCCGGCTGGAAATTTCTGCCTCCGTGTCTTTCTCCCATTGCTTGGTATACATGATCCAGCAATTCATATCCATCATTGACCATTGCCGAGTAACCATCATTGTATCTGTTGGCGTTCGGGTCTGCAGGTTGCTACACAGCTTTTCCCGCGCTTTGTTGTCTCCTTTCGGGCTGGGCTGGCGGAGGATTCGGAGCTGGGTTTCCTCCTCCTGCCGAGTGAGTCCCACGCCTAGGTTGAGGTGCAAAGCTATGCCCCCCGTTGTCATTTCTTTGTGTTGCTTGCCTTTCTCAGTCAGCATTTTACTGGTTCTCATTTCCCTGAACGATATTTCTTCTTGTTCCCTGTGCACGGGCCGTGTTTCCTTGAACCACTGCCGGGTCATAAGCTACCATCTGCTTGCTCCTTCCTGAATCCACACCCTTTTATTTTCTCTGTCTCGGCACCACTCCTGGTGAGGAGGCTGTATGGCCTGCTGATCTCGTCGGGATTGGAGTTGCCGAGTGAACCAGTTGTGACCTTCTAGATACACCCAGATTTGCCCTATAGTACGCTTCATTCAACATTCCTGCTGCTCTCACCAACTCATTGACTCGTTCCTGTTGTTTTCTCTTTGCTTCACCCGTCAGATGGGGTAACTCTACCATTGCTGCCTCTGCGGCTCTCAAATTTGCTGCTGTAGTATTATATGTCGTCCACATGGCTGTTTCATTGTTGTTTTCTGGTGTTATGTTTGACGTTGCGTCTGCCAATTCTTCATTGAGTTTTTTGCCTCTCAACCTCGTTGTATCAAGCCGGGTCTTAGCGCCCTTGACTCGATTTGCTGAGTTGAGATCTCGAATTGTGATATCCACATCTTGCTGTAACTGCGCTAATTCCTTTGCCTTCTCCAAGACTTTTATCCTGGCCTCCTCTAACTCGGCATGCACGCGTGCCGGATCAGCTGCTGGCGCTACTGGCTCTGCTAGCTTCTCTATTGCTTCTTGCAATTCTTTGGCTCTCTTACTCGTAGATATGTTCTCTGGCTTTTCTAGCGACACTTTTGCAGTTCTTGCCTCCCTTGGCGTTTCTTCTGGATTTCCTCCCTCAGCTTCCTCATTTACCAAAGGGACTACTGGAGGTGCTGGGGGATTGGGAGCTATCATCATTACCTCGACGGAGACGAGTTGATGAAGTTTTCCCGCGGCAGGAACCGCAGGTGGATCCGGCGCCAGGACGAGGCGCTCCGGGTATGCGCGCTCCACGCGCACCATGAGGTAAAGCGACCACCCCTTGGGAATGGCTTGGTCTCGAAGCAACATGCGTTGTCACTGACGAAGTTGAGTGCTCCAAACCTGTGGATGAGGCCGTAATAGACGTACTCGCCTGTCTTGGTGATGATGTTGCCCGTCCGGATGAAAACTCCAGCAAGCGCCTGCTTCTGCCCCATGGTGGGCGCCAACTGTCATGGTGGTGTCACGGAAGATGGCATGGGTAGACTTAAGTTGGGGGCCAAATGGATGCTTGTGGTAACCGGGGAGGGAGTGCACGGTCTAGCCGCACACGAAGAACAAGATGAACTCTCCACACTTAGGATTTTTTATTGATCCAAGAAGCTTACAAATGCTCCTAGAGCTGTTTGAGCAAATCCTCTGGGCACTAGTTTCCTACTTGGTCCAACCTCCCTCAAAACCCTAGATATGCCCCTCCTTATATAGGTGATGGCAAGCTAGGTTACATCCCTTTGGGTTCTAGGGTTACTATTTGGATCTCGGTCCTCATTGTTGTGTGGGCCGGGTCATGGGCTAGCCCTGAGCCCCTTGACCCAGTCCAAAAAGCCATACAGCTAACGGTCTTCTCGTATGTAGCCTCCATCTCTTTTTGCGTCATACCGTGACTTTGTACGTCATCCCTTTCTTTGGGCGTCACCCTACTCCTTTTATGTCACCCGGCGCGCCCTTCTATTTTCACCATGCTTTACCATGGTCCCTCCTGAATACCACTCGGAAAGCTGCCACGTGTCCTGTCTGAATCGGCCTTCCCTCGTGAGGCTCGGCTTGTTGCTTCCTGCAAGGCAAACAAACTTGTCTTATACGGGCCGACATAATTCTTATGTCGGTCGCTCATGACCTTCTTACCCGGCCGTTATTACCCGGCCTGAGATATCCTTTACTCGGCATAAGCCATGTTGGGCAATGTTTTACCCCTTATGACCCTACCGGGGGTTATTCCCCTGACAACACATCTCTCTGTCGTCCTCTTCACACTCTATTGAGCACGCGCGCTTAGCGCGTGATTTGTCAATCTTGCGTTGTGTGAGCTCACTACGAGCATCATAGTTGTTGCTACGGTGCCGTGGGCTCCGACGGCGTCGAGGTAGGTCATGCTCTTCTTCCTCGGATGAGGGTGTGCGGCTTCGAGTGAACCTCACCGCGGCCTTTTTCTTCGGCTTCGCGGGAGTTTCGTCATGGATTGCAGCTCCGACGAGTCCAAGGCCTGCGAGCGCAGACTTGTGGATTGCGTTCTTCGGGTCTCCTGCCGGTGCGGGTTGGACGCGAGGTAGGTGGTAGCTGATACGTCGAAAACGTATCTATAATTTTTGATGCTCATGCTTTGTTTAGTATCTACTTTGCTTTGCTTTGTTTACACTTTGAGGTGTTTTTATATCTTTTCTAGAACTAACCTATTAACAAGTTGCCACAGTGCCAGTTGCCTGTTTTCTTCTGTTTTTGGTTCCAGAAAGGTAGAAAATCAATATTCTAGGAATTGGACGGGACAAAAGCCAATGTCAATATTTACCATGGGGGACACGAATCTAGAAGACAAGACGGCGAAGCAAACCAGGGCGGCCAAACCCCCTAGGCGCTACCAGGGGTGTGCCCGCGCGTGGGCAGGGTGTGGCCCCCCCTGGTCACCTCCCGGCCTCGCCTCTTCGCCTATAAGAAGCCCCTGATGCAGACACCCTAAGTATCCGATCAAAACACCATGAAACCTTCTGTAGCCACCTCCACCGTCGTCCCTAGATCGGGGGGATCTGAAGTTCTTCCCAGCACCTTGCCGGAGGGGAAATCATCCCGGAGGTCTTCTCTCAGGTATGAAGCGTGAGTAGTTCCACCTTGGACTATGGGTCCATCTACTAGCTAGATGGTTGTATCTCCTCCTTTGTGCTTTCATGTATAGATCTTGTGAGCTCCGTTCATGATCAAGATCTAATCTATTTGTAATCATGCATGTTGTGTTTGCGGGGATCCGATGGATATTGAGATTACTATGTCAGATTGATTAATGGTTTTGTCTTTATGATACTATCATGTCTGTGTTGTTTCTGATCTTACATGCTCTCCATTGTTAGTAGCTATCTTGGCCGAGTAGTTGCTAGTTACTCCAAGAGGGAGTATTTATGCTCGATAGTGGGTTCATGCCTATAGTTTCCAAGGGAAGTGATAGAAATCTCTTTGGTTGTAGATGTGTTGTTGCCACTAGGGAGAAAACAACGGTCTCTTGTTCATGGAACAAGTGGATTATTTACCTTACACACTTTGCTTAAAGCAGTTGTCTGTTGCTTGCAACTTAATACTGGAGGGGGTTCGGATGATAACCTGAAGGTGGACTTCTAGTCATAGATGCAGTTGGATGGCGGTCTATGTATATTGTTGTATTGCCCAATCGAATCTCATAGGATCTTTTTGTTTGGTATTGCATTGTTATGCCTTGCTCAGTTCCTGTAAATTGCCCTGTTGTAATTTGTTTACCCTTCATGCCATGTTGTTTATCTAAGGAGAGCACCTGTAGTGAACTATGGACCCCGGTCCAATATTTACCATTGATACATCTTCCACTATTACTTGTTTACTTGCTGCAAACCATTACCTTCCACATCATACGTTTAATCCTTTGTTACAGCAACCAGTGAGATTGACAACCTCACTGTTAGTTGGGGCAAAGTCTTGAGTTTGTGTTGTGAAGGAATCCACGTTGCTTGCTACACCTGTGTGACGTTTCCTTCCTCCTAATGGTTTGATAACCTCAGTTTATTACTGAGGGAAGACTTGCTGTTGTGTTGCTTCACACCTTTCTCTTAGGGTTCCCAACAGGCTCCATATCAACTGAGCCATCAACAATTTTCTGGCGTCGTTGCCGGGGAGGCTAAGGATGTTTTCACAAGGGGAGTACTTCACTTCCTTTCTCTTTACTTTGTTTTTAGTTTTCTTAGTTTATTTTTCTTGGTTTTGTTTGCCTCTTTTCAAAAAACCCAAAAAAAAATTAGTCTAGTTTGGTTTGCATGCTTTATTCAAAAACACAAAAAAAATTAGTTCCTGGTCTAGCTGCTGCTGTTTTTGGCTTGCCCACCTTTGCCAAAATGAACTATGCTGAGAACACCAAGTTGTGTGACTTCACTAGCACCAACAACAATGATTTCCTTAGCACACCTATTTCTCCACCTGCTCCTGATGCTACCTTTTATGAAATTAAGCCTGCTTTGTTGAATCTTGTGATGAGAGAGCAATTTTCTGGTGCTAGTTCTGATGATGCTGCTGCCCATCTCAATAACTTTGTTGAAATTTGTGAGATGCAAAAGTATAAGGATGTAGATGGAGATATTGATAAGATCAAGCTATTTCCTTTCTCTTTGAGAGGGAAAGCTAAAGAATGGTTGCTATCTTTGCCTAGAAATAGTATTGATTCTTCGACTAAATGCAAAGATGCTTTTATTGGAAAGTACTATCATCCTGCTAAGATTATATCTATGAGAAGTGACATTATGAAATTTAAGCAACTTGACAATGAACATGTTGCTCAATCTTGGGAAAGAATGAAGTCTTTGGTTAAGAATTGTCCCACTAATGGACTCACTGCTTGGATGATTATCCAGATTTTTTATGTAAGTTTGAACTTCTCCTCAAGAAACCTGTTGGATTAAGCTGCTGGAGATACTTTTATGGGCCTCACTTGGGGTGCTGCAACAAAGCTCCTTGACAATATGATGGTTAACTACTCTGAATGGCACACTGAGAGAGCTCCACATGGTAAGAAAGTAAATTTTGTTGAAGAAACCTCCTCTTTGAGTGATAAGATTGATGTTATTATGGCTATGCTTGTTAATGGGAAAGCTCCTCTAGATCCTAATAGTGTTCCCTTAGCCTATTTGGTTGCTAAAGAAGAGCAATTTGATGTGAACTTTATTAGAAACAACAATTTCAACAACAATGCCTATAGGAATAATTTTGGTAGCAACAACAATTATAGGCCTTATCCTCCTAATAATGGCAATTCCTATGGAAACTCCTACAACAATGCTAGAAGTGCCCCCTTTGAACTTGAAGTCATGCTTAAAGACTTTATTAGTAAACAACCCACTTTCAACAAGACTATGGAGGAAAATCTTTTAACTGTTGAGAAGAATATATCCTCTTTGTCTGAAGCACAGTCTTCCTTGATTAATAAAATGGCCGCTAAACCTGAAACCATGGAAAGTACCTTTGCTGCTACTCATGCCATACAAGTTACTATTGATGAAAATGTTAGGATGTTAGCTCAACTTCATGCTAAGTGGGAAAGGGAAGGTGAAATTGATAGAAACAATAGTGTGTGCACCATCACTAGAATGGATACCACTAAGCCAAAAGAAGTCCCTATTCCTCCTCCTACAATGCCTAAGCCTAATGAGTCTACTACTAGTGATGCTTAGTTTGATTTTGATATAGAAGATTGCAATATTTCTGAAGTGATTTTGTTCTTTCAGAAACTTGCTAGAAGTCCTGATGCTAGTGATATACATGTTGCTTTCACCAAACACATTACAGATGCTCTTGTTAAGATTAAGGAAGAGAAGTTAAAACACAAAGCTTCCATTTCTAGGAAAGTAGAAGATAGTTGGGAACCCATTATTAATATGCAAGTAAATTACTTTGATCTCGAAGCTTCATGTTATCTTGGTTCTAGTGTCTCTGTTATGCCTAGGAAGATTTATGAAATGCTTGATTTGCCACCTTTGGAAGATTGTTATTTGGATGTCCCACTTGATGATAATGCTATGAAGAAACTCAAGGGTAGTATTAATGATGTTTTCATTATGGTTAACAATGCTTATGTCCCTGTTGATTTCTATGTTTTGGATGTTGAATACAATGCTTCTTGTCCTATTACTTTGGGAAGACCTTTTCTTAGAACTGTTGGTGCCATCATTGATTTGAAAGAAGGCACCATTAAATATCAATTTCCATTCAAGAAAGGTATTGAATACTTCCCTGTGAGGAGATAGAAGTTCTTTTTGCTCCTCCTTTGAAAGCAAGGTTTGATGTTAATGCTTCCTCATTTGAAAATAATTGATTTCTTGCTTCTTGTGCCTAACTTAAAGGCGTTAAAGAAAAGTACTTGTTGGAAGATAACCCAAGAGTTTCCTTGAGTCTTGGAAGTTATTAATTCAGTAATGAACTCTCCTTATCCTTTTTGTTTGCTCTTTGTGCCAAGAATGTCCTCTAATGAGAGGGAAGTAAGATTTGGGGAGTTGCTGTCCCGAAACAGATTTCTGTCCTCCACCATAAAAATTCGTGAGGAGTCTCTGTAAATCGGATTGGTATGAAAATTTACGAATAAATCCCCCAGTATGCTAGCTAACTTTCATTAGTTCAACACTTTTTGATTTGAGCAACAGAATATTTTCTAAAAAATCGGTTTCTACTTGCTGGTCTGTTTTGACAGATTTCTGCCATTATTTGCATTTTTTTCTTATTGATTCCTTTTTGAGTTATCTTTTGGGAAATTGAGATTTTTAAAGGATTTTCTACAATAGCTTGTGTTTTTAGTGAAAAGTTTTGCTGTTATAAAGCTAAACCCAAATTTCTATTATCTTTTGAATATACTAATGTTGCTAATGAAGATTGTGTGAAGTTTTGTATGCAGGAAAAATTTCTGGTGTGGAGAGAGAATGATGTAATGAGATGAAGAATGGACAAAAGCTCAAGCTTGGGGATGCCACCCCGGTGTCACCCCACGAAATATCCAAGAGGTACTAGCGTCAAAGCTTGGGGATTCCCAAGGCATCCCCTTCTTCATCAGTAAAAAGCTCAGGTCTTTCTAGACACTTCGTTTTTATTGTTTCATGCAATGTTGTGTTGTTCTTGGAGCGTCTTAGTTTTCGTTTGCTTTTGTTAGTTTGTTTAGTTTGCTTGAATAAAGTAGTTTGTACCCCTGTTATCGCTGTGTTGTCTCAAATAAGTCGATTGGTCTTGGAAAGGAGTAGAAAGTTCTGCCTTGAAAGTGCAAGAGGAGCTTGCATTGACTGTGACCTAGACTTTAGCATGACATTCTAGGTGTTGTTTTGACCTTATGCTTAGTGATTATTTCTGTAGCATGTTTTATTCCAAACAATTGGGATTATTTAGTGTGCCTTGAAAGAACCATGCATTGTTTTAGCATACAAAAGCATAGTATTGTGGTATTCTCCTTTGATGATTTGTTTGGGTTGACTTGGCACATGATCATACCATGTTATGACTATGACAAGTCACCATATCCTCTATGATCATTTAGTCCTTGACTTGTACTATATGCTTTGATTAGTAATGTTTTGTTTCTCTGCATGATTATGGCCATTATTGCTCTCTTAGTTGGTTGCTCCCAGTATTTTGCTAGCCTCCACTTGTATCAGTAAGCTCTACTCATGCTTCAAACTCCCAAGAAACCAAATTATTCTAAAGTGTCCACTATAAATTCGTATGCATGGTGTGTTACACCATTCCAAGTATATTCTTCTTTTCATCTATCTTCCAATTAAAAAGTATTTTGTTATGTGAAAACTTAGTGATTAAAGCCCTCACGAACTTGATGGCACACTTTATATTCTTTGCCCCTAATAAACTTGAACCATTGTGTCATCTCTGTTTTATATGCTTGCACTTATACGTTGGAATTAGTAGAACCATGCTGTCATGGGGAACGTTTTCAAGATTGCACTTGTACTTTGTACACAGTTGATATCATGCTCTTTTGTCTATGGATGTCACCGGTGTGAAATAAAGAGGGAGCTTGTAAGTCCATGGAGTTATGTATTTTGTGTTAAAGAAACGCCTGGGCCGCTAGACTAAGCCATGCCTAATCATGGTGGAAACTTGCAGCATCACCATAATGAGCATTCTGTGAAGCATCCTCAATAAAAATCTATGCACATAGTAAATAAAAATATCGCTAAGATGTTCATTGTCTGCTTGCTTGTCATTTTGGTTATGGGATAGCTCATGTACCATGTTCAAGGGGTACCCTGTTGGCGGTTCTCTATGATACGCATGTACTTACGATGACAAGAACTTACAAGTGATTGAAGTTGAGTAGCATGAGGTGTGGCCCTCGTATTCAAGGGACACGAGATTGCCAACTTATACTTTGTCAAGCATATACTCAATAGTTTGTTCACTTTAACCATAATCACTTCAAGATGCTTATGATAGGGCTAATGAGGGCTGAAAGCTAACCAGTACCATAATTTTTGGAAGCTCTTTTTGAAACTTGAAATCCCTTTTTCCCTTTATGAAGGGCCTTTCTTCCACTATTATGTTGAGTCTCCACCTTCTACCTTTAGGCACCATTAAGAGAGCATAGTTACCATTCTTAGTTCTATGTGCAGTGTCCCAAAACTTATTGATTGATGCATATTGTGATATTACTTGTTCTTCTGCTATTTGTATCTAGTCACTCTTATGAACCTTTAAGGTGTCCTATGCATCTATTTGCTACTCCATGAGGGACAAGCTGAATGCCACTATGCCATGTTTTCTGTATGTGAAACAAACAAACATTTTTCAATGCATATTCATGATCTTTGTTTGTAGCCTTTCATGTTGCATCCATAGTTAATTTGTCTTATTGTTAGAACTCCATCTTTCGTGCACATGTTTAGAGTTCTTTGATCCTAGCTTTCAATGCTTGCAAATTGATTGATCTTGGTTTGATGGTTCATGTCGCCTCAAAAATTATTCTTTTATCACTTACCTACTCGAGGACGAGCATGAGTTAAGCTTGGGGATGCTTGATACGTCGGAAACATATCTATAAGTTTTAATGCTCCCTGCTTGTTTTGTATCTACTTTGCTTTGCTTTGTCTACACTTTGAGCTGTTTTTATATGTTTTATGGAACTAACCTATTAACAAGTTGCCACAGTTCCAGTTGATTGTTTCTTCTATTTTTGGTTCCAGAAAGGCAGAAAATCATTATTCTCGGAATTGGATGGGACAAACGCCAAAGTCAATATTTTACCATGGGCAACACGAAGCCAGAAGATGAGACGGAGAAGTCAATATTTTACCCTGGCTTGGCCCTTCTCCTATAAGAAGCCCCCGATGCAGAAACCGTAGGTACCCGATCAAAACTCCATGAAACCCTCTATAGTCGTCGTCACCATCGTCCCTAGATCAGGGGGATCTGAAGTTCTTCCCAGCACCCTGCCGGAGGGGAGATCATCCCGTAGGCCTTCTTCTTCATCATCCTAGCCTCCGGTATGAAGCATGAGTAGTTCCACCTTGGACTACGGGTCCATGTAGTAGCTAGATTGTTGTATCTCCTCCTTGTGCATTCATGTATAGATCTTGCGAGCTCCATTCATGATAAAGGTCTAATCTATTTGTATTCATGCATGTTGTGTTTGCGGGGATCCAATGGATATTGAGATAACTATATCAGATTAATTAATGGTTTTGTCTATTTGATTCTATCATGTCTGTGTTGTTTGTGATCTTGCATGCTCTTCGTTGTTAGTAGCTATCTTGGCCAAGTAGTTGCTAGTGACTCCAAGAGGGGTTATTTATGCTCGATAGTGGTTTAAAGCCTCTAGTTTCCAAGGGAAGTGATAGAAATATCTTCGGTTGTAGATGTGTTGTTGGCAATAGGGAGAAAACAACGGTCTCTTGTTCATGGAACAAGTGGATTGTTTACCTTACACACTTTGCTTAAAGTAGTTGTCTGTTGCTTGCAACTTAATACTGGAGTGGGATCGGATGATAACCTGAAGGTGGACTTCTAGTCATAGATGCAGTTGGATGGCGGTCTATGTATATTATTGTATTGCCCAATCGAATATCAGAGGATCTTTTTGTCTAGTATTTCATTGTTATGCCTTGCTCAGTTCCTATCAATTGTCTTACTGTAATTTGTTTACCCTTCATGCCATGTTGTTTATCTAAGGAGAGCACCTCTAGTGAACTATGGACCCCGGTCAAATCTTTACCATTGATACATTTTCCACTGTTTACTTGCTGCAAACCATCATCACCTTCCACACCATACAATTAACTCTTTGTTACAGCAACCGGTGAGATAGAAAACCTCATTGATCATTGGGACAAAGTTTTGAGTTTGTGTTGTGTAGGTTTCCACGTTGCTTGCAACACTTGTGTGACGTTTCCTTCCTCCTACTGGTTCGATAACCTCGGTTTCTTACTAAGGGAAGACTTGCTGCTGTGCTGCATCACACCTTGCTCTTGGGGTTTCCCGACGAAGGCACCTACATCAACTAGGCGCATCAACCATCACGACCACACGATCAGCGTCCCCGCTTCCCACAGATGACGCCAATTAACGAGGTTGGATCTCATCAATGCCCATTGTTATGGACTTGGGTTTTGGAGAAGATGGTTAACAGGAAAGCAACACAAGGACACGAGGTTTACCCAGGTTCAGGCCTTCGGAGGGAAAACCCTACTCCTGCTTGTCTGTTCTTGATTACGGCGGAACCGAAAGGTTACAAGGGTACACAGATGTAATCCGGTGTGAGGTGTGCGTATGAGCTAAAGAGATCCTTCTTGTCATGCCCTCCTGGCCCTTATATAGATATGCCAGGTCCCAGGATAGGTCGAGTCGGTTAAAAATTAGGGTTTGAACCCTTTGAAATTATATTTATAGCTAGACTTGTTCTCCAAGGAGTCGAACTTGTAATGGGCTTGGCCCACCCGAAATCTTCTTGGGCAGTGAGTCTTTACGTGGGCCTTCCCTGGGCTAGACCAGTTATACCAATGTAAGGCACCCTTGGGGTATATCCATGTCAATACAAGTGTAGCGTGTACAACAATATGTCAAGCCAAAAAACTCATACACAACCAAGCATAAACTAAAAACCAAAAAATCTATGACACAACATGGAGTAGATAATATGGAATCGAAATAAACATGAGGATACCCTAAGGATATGTAATATGCACACCCACTATCAAACTATACCGTGCAAAATACACATAATATGAGATGTGGTGGAGCTTACTTAATACAACATGGTACTAGCAACTAATGGTTGCTATTCATGAGTTGGGCTGAGGGGACTCGGCGAAGGCACCTATAACACCCTCGCCTGATAAGGCTGAGTTCATGTGTATAGTGCCAATCCCTGGATCGGTTCACTTGCACACACAATACAAAATGATACCAAATATAATTGTGAATCATAAATACAACGAATATGATCCAGAATTTACATTATTTATTCAAGTACACAGCGGAAAACGAATACAAGTTAGATCTCCATCCTTCAAATGTGCCACAGGTGAACAATTGTTGAGTGGAGTCTCGCGACCTATGAACGATCACTCAGATACGATATAACCTGCAACATGAAACGTTGCAGCCATGAATGGTCAATACATTGAATGTATGGAAAGTAGGCTAAAGTGGTTAACAACAGATCTATCAACTACATGCTTATTTGGCCAAGTGGAGTTTAGGCTCATTTGCAAAAAGAAACAGTTTTATCCTAACATTTGTAACAAAGTAGTTTTCCAATACGATAAATAGGACACTCTGGTTCACTCCCAGGTGCTCCTACCCAATTATGTTCACCCAACAAGTTTTAAGTAATTAAGAAATAAGGATGAGTAAGAAATATCATAGCATCAGTATCAGGTCGCTCAAATTGTCCATAACTGGGGACACGGCTAATCGATTAGTTTATACACCCTGCAGGGGTTAGTACACTTTACCCATGTGACTTGGCCAGCCCAGCTCGTACCACCACTCTCATATTGGGTGATGATAGGGAGAAGTCCAAGAAGGAACCGTTCGGGAAGTAGCTCCCCAATCCCGACGCGCACCGGTCCAACCTACACTATCTACATCTCTGGATACGTGGGTTCGAGTTACCACAACCTACTGAGTTCAACCAACCGCCCATTTCATTATTGGCACATGGTTGCACACGAAAGCTTCCAAACAAAGAAACCAATCATTTCTCAGTGTCCTGGGCGGCATTCCCCACCATAAATCCACACTCGATGACCCAATCAATGCCATTCCGCCCAGGTGGTTCATTAAAACATACTGGTTTGTCATTTAGCAAAACATAAGCCTTTCAAAACATATAAATTTTCATGATGTGATTCCCTTCCTCGTCTAAATAGCATAGCTAAGCAATCTACCAATATGATGGCTCATAAACAAGGAATTCTAGGGAATAATATGGGATATAGCTTAGCATATACACATCAATTCCTACAGATGCAATTCAACAAAAACATCTGCAATGCATGGGAAAACAATAGGACATTTATGACCAAGATAGCACCACTTGCCTTTGTTGTAGATGTAGTCGATTAGATAATCCTCACAATCCTTATATATATAATGGTTGCACTCGTCATAACCACAATACTTGCAATCATAGTAGTTGCAATCGCACACGTTGCACTCCTCGCAATCTAGCGTTTGAAGCAAACACAACAAACACCATTCAAAACATTGCAAACATACAACAGTGCAACATTACAAGAAAACAATGATGAACAGATGCACGCATGACGATTTAATGAGTGAGAATAGTTGCATTTGGTGTTATGAACATAGTTAGATTACATGATGCATGTGGAAAGTCATTTAATGCACTAAAGCTTTTATTACTAAAGCTGTATCGATTTAATATGGTGTATACCACTTTAATTGAACTAAATATGTTTATGTCATATTAAATTGTGAACTAGATGCTACTGGATAGATAATGCAATTTAGAGACAGTAGCAATTTGATTCACCTAAAAAGGAGTTATAGATATTTTCTTATGATTAAAACACTATTTCAATGGGTTTAAATATTTCTGTATGAATTTCTATTTTAACAATACCAAATAATTTGTCATGCAATTTCTCTATATAGATATTGTCAATACAAAACCTTAGCACTTTGAATTCACCCTAATCGGAGATATAGATCTTTTTGTATGATTTAAATATTGTTTAATGGTTTTAAATGATTCATATAGTTTCTTTTGTCTAAAAATCAAACTAAAATTATATCTGTAATCTCCACGGAATTGTGATTTCAGGGACATATTATTTGTAATTTTCTAAATAGTATTTATTTTCTTATGAATTTATTACTCTAAATAGGCCATTAAACCATTTAAATCTTCACGGCAAAACCTTACAGTAAAATGCTGGACTAATTTCATATTGATGATCTACTTGGAACCAGCTTTCCATCGGTATATCATTTATATTTTTGTGACAAGCAATTAATTTACTATGAATTTAATGATTTATAAAGCCATTAAAACTAATTAAATTGCTATGGGTTAAATAATCTGCAAATGCTAGATCCAACCTGATATTATTAATTTACATTACAGTAGCTTCAATTTGATATATTGTTCATATTTTTCGGAATTATAGATAATTTCTTATGAATTTATTAACCTAAAATAACATTAAAACTAATTAAATTACTGCAGTAACCACATAGAGTAAAAGTTGGATCTATTCTGATAAGATGATTCTACGTAAAATTATCTTCAATTTGGTACATTATACGCAATTTTTGGACGTGGTATGAATTTCTAATGAATTTTACAAGTTAGATCTATAATATGTAATTTTAAATTCGAACGGAATATTCCAGGGAATATTCCGCTGACTGGACAGGTTGACTTTGCATGCTGACTGGGACTAGATGTTGACCTTACGTTGACGTGAAGTTGATGAGGAAGATGATCGGGATGACGACATGGCACGCACCGGTTTGATTGGATCTCGACCGTCTGGATAGGATCCGGTGGCTAGAAGAAGAGATTAACCCGATTTTGGCTCAGAATAGACAAGAAATAGTTCTGTCTTAGAGAGACAAATCCGTAGGTCAAATTGAAAAACTCAGAACATGAAAGTTGTGGGGAATCATTATTCCTACCTTCTCACCAAAGGAATTTGGATTTGAAGAAACGAGCGCGAGTACATCGTGGATTTACACAGTCAGATCTGAAATATTTCGACGATTCCTACAACTTTCGTTTTTTGACCGAAGGCAAACGACGAAGTCTAGATGGGTTAAAAAGCGAAATAAGATTCGTGCATGTGTAGATTCGGGATTTCGAGGAAAGAAACTCGTACAGCTATGGCTCCACGAGTTTATATGGAGGTTTAGAAATAGGCCTTGGAGTAGGGAACAAGTAGAAACAAACGGAAGTCGATTCAGAGTTATAGATAAAAAGTTCTTGTATATTTCATTTTATTTATATCTTTATGTGTTTGTATTTGTTCCATAACTTTTTCATACTAGCTCCAAATGAGCTCAATTTTGTTTCTAAAATTTTGTAGTATTAATTGGATCTCTTTAGGCTATAATTATCAATAATTTATGCCTGGGCAATAGTGGGTTTCATAAAGTCAATTTAATTTCCTTTAGGAACATCTGGGCGAATCAACTATAGGATTTTAGATACCAGGATTTGGATTCAGTTTGTGAGAACTTTGCATGGATGAAATGCTTATGAATGCTTCATGATTTTCATTTTTAAATCTTGCACACTAATTCTAAAATCCTTAATCAATCCATGCCCTTTTGCCTATATGGCTACTTAGGTCATAACAAAAGAATATAATATTTTGAATTCAAGGTTGAGAGGATTTTCTATTCATAAAGTTTCTTCTCTTTGAGAATTTTCAACATAGTCAAACAATCAATCAAACTTATTTATTTATTTCACATTCCAAAATCAGGAGAATTTTGGGATGTGACAGACTACCACCCTTAAAAGAAATCTCGTCCCGAGATTTGGGAAGGCTAGAAAGAACGAAAGGTTCGGGATCCATTAGGATGCTACCACCCTTAAAATAAAATTGACTAGGTCATTTCTCGAGGATTCACTTAGCTCAAATTGGTTCTCCTTTAGACTTTTATTGACACAACGTCTCTTTCACATTCTAAACTTCATGATTGATAGTTTCCGAGAAAGCACTTCTTAAACTAGCAAAACTCTCATGGTGGTCAATTAGGGGATGTTTACTTCACGGTGCCCATTAATAATAGTTGGAATTCATCCTTACCGTATATTCCTACGCTTAGCAATGAATGCTTTTATAGAGGTGGAACAATCTACCATTCTAAGGTTTAGGCTCAATGCCGGCACTCTGCTAAGGCTGAAAGGCACTCAAGATTCGCAAAGCCAGCAGTACAAGAGTGAATAATAAGAGTAGTAGGAATGGTGATCAATCCATCATGCACCCAAATCATTACCCTATATGAGGATAGGTGAATCACATTTTTTTCTATCACTCGGGCATTCTCACTTGCCTTGAAGAATGTTTCCATGGGCACGAGCTAATGCTCTATGTATACTCCTGTATCCAATCAACAAAGCTACTACTAAAACTAAGCTATCGATACTTCAACTTTCAGGTTGGGTAATCTACTACATAACATCATGTGCAACACTTCATACTTCCACATCTTTTTTTCTATTAGGTGAAGCATTCTCCTTCCTAAATACATTGTGTTGTCAAACCTTCCACTTAACACATCATTATATCTCCAAGGGTTCAAGATATCAAAGGATAGATTCTATAGGAAAGAAACGACTAAAAAAAATAATCCTCCTCATAACTATATGAAGCAATCAATATCACATACAAGCAAACAATCATAAGGAATCAACACACAAGCAAGCAGTTCCATAAAAATAATACAGAGGTCTAAATTTAGTAGTATATAACCACAAAATAGTTTGAAAGCATTGGGAACAATACTAGAGTAAAATAGAGCAACATATAAGCAATAAACAAATCTGTCAAAACGGTACAGCAGACTTCACGAATTTTTCTGACCGACCTAAACTCGTCAGGAATTTTAGCCAATTTTTTTGCATGTACTACAGGTAATTGCGCTCCAGATCCTATTTTTGTAGATTTTTAAGAGTTACCAATAAAATATGAAAAATCACGCGGTACAACAGGTCAGGCAGAAAACTGCAGCAGTAATCCCACGAATTTCAATCAATTCACACCATTAAAATAATTTTGAAACCACACGAAAACTCCACTAACTTTAGAGTTTCAAAAAAACAGATCCTAAACAAGGCATCACATGATATGGTTCAGTACAAACAAGCAAGCAACCTATATTGTCATACCACATAAGTTGGTAAGAACAATATGCTAACACGATAGCGATGATCTCCTAAAGAGATAGAACATGGTGGTCTAGACCTAACTGAACTTGATGAGATGTTTATTTATGTCATACTATTTGTTCTTTAATTGTAGGCCAACTCTCATGTAGTGATTTTCTTTATAGAAAACTACTAATAACATTTTCCAATTCTTGTAGTTTTTATGGTAGATCACTTCTTCTACTAATCAAATGAATGGACATCTACAAGTTTGAACAAGGAGAGGTGTTAGAAAATGATAGACAAGGAATATAAGAACTCTAATAAGTATAAAATATGATAGTTCTCCTAATAGAGGTCTCCTATTGCTAATCCCTTTCTAAGGTCACGATCATACAGTCAACACACAGCTCTGATACCATCTTGTAACACCCTCGCCTGATAAGGCTGAGTTCATGTGTATAGTGCTAATCCCTGGATCGGTTCACTGGCACACACAGTACAAAATGATACCAAATATAACTGTGCATCATAAATACAACGAATATGATCCAGAATTTACATTATTTATTCAAGTACACAGCGGAAAACGAATACAAGGTAGATCTCCATCCTTCAAATGTGCCATAGGTGAACAATTGTTGAGTGGAGTCTCGCGACCTATGAACGATCACTCAGATACGATATAACCTGCAACATGAAACGTTGCAGCCACGAATGGTCAATACATTGAATGTATGGTAAAGTGGTTAACAACAGATCTATCAACTACATGCTTATTTGGCCAAGTGGAGTTTAGGCTCATTTGCATAAAGCAACAGTTTTATCCTAACATTTGTAACAAAGTAGTTTTCCAATACGATAAATAGGACACTCTGGTTCACTCCCAGGTGCTCCTACCCAATTATGTTCACCCAACAAGTTTTAAGTAATTAAGAAATAAGGATGAGTGAGAAATATCATAGCATTAGTATTAGGTCGCTCAAATTGTCCATAACTGGGGACACGGCTAATCGATTAGTTTATACACCCTGCAGGGGTTAGTACACTTTACCCATGTGACTTGGCCAGCCCAGCTCGTACCACCACTCTCATATTGGGTGATGATAGGGAGAAGTCCAAGAAGGAACCGTTCGGGAAGTAGCTCCCCAATCCCGACGCGCACCGGTCCAACCTACACTATCTACATCTCTGGATACGCGGGTTCGAGTTACCACAACCTACTGAGTTTAACCAACCGCCCATTTCATTATTGGCACATGGTTGCACACGAAAGCTTCCAAACAAAGAAACCAATCATTTCTCCGTGTCCTGGGCGGCATTCCCCACCATAAATCCACACTCGATGACCCAATCAATGCCATTCCGCCCAGGTAGTTCATTAAAACATATTGGTTTGTCATTTAGCAAAACATAAGCCTTTCAAAACATATAACTTTTCATGATGTGATTCCCTTCCTCGTCTAAATAGCATAGCTAAGCAATCTACCAATATGATGGCTCATAAACAAGGAATGCTAGGAAATAATATGGGATATAGCTTAGCATATACACATCAATTTATACAGATGCAATTCTAGAAAAATATCTGCAATGCATAGGAAAACAATAGGACATTTATGACCAAGATAGCACCACTTGTTGTTGTTGTAGATGTACTCGATTAGATAATCCTCACAATCCTCATATATATAATGGTTGCACTCGTCATAACCACAATACTTGCAATCATAGTAGTTGCAATCGCACACGTTGCACTCCTCGCAATCTAGCGTTTGAAGCAAACACAACAAACACCATTCAAAACATTGCAAACATACAACAGTGCAACATTACAAGAAAACAATGATGAACAGATGCACGCATGACGATTTAATGAGTCACAATAGTTGCATTTAGTGTTCTGAACATAGTTAGATTACATGATGCATGTGGAAAGTCATTTAATGCACTAAAGCTTTTATTACTAAAGCTGTATCGATTTAATATGGTGTATACCACTTTAATTGAACTAAATATTTTTATGTCGTATTAAATTGCAAACTAGATGCTACTGGATAGATAATGCAATTTAGAGACAGTAGCAATTTGATTCACCTAAAAAAGAGTTATAGATATTTTCTTATGATTAAAACACTATTTCAATGGGTTTAAATATTTCTGTATGAATTTATGTTTTAACAGTACCAAATATTTTTTCATGCAATTTCTTTGTATAGATATTGTCAATACAAAACCTTAGCACTTGGATTCACCCTAATCGGAGTTATAGATCTTTTTGTATGATTTAAATAGTGTTTAATGGTTTTAAATGATTCATATAGTTTCTGTTGTCTAAAAATCAAACTAAAATTATATCTGTAATCTCCACGGAATTGTGATTTCAGGGACATATTATTTGTAATTTTCTGAATAGTATTTATTTTCTGATGAATTTATTACTCTAAATAGGCCATTAAACCATTTAAATCTTCATGGTAAAACCTTACAGTAAAATGCTGGAATAATTTCATATTGATGATCTACATGGAACCAGCTTTCCATCGGTATATAATTTATATTTTTGTGACAAGCAATTAATTTACTATGAATTTAATGATTTATAAAGCCATTAAAACTAATTAAATTGCTACGGGTTAAATAATCGGCAAAGGCTAGATCCAACCAGATATTATTAATTTACATTACAGTAGCTTCAATTTGATATATTGTTCATATTTTTCGGAGTTACAGATAATTTCTTATGAATTTATTAACCTAAAAGACCATTAAAACTAATTAAATTATTGCAGTAACCACGTAGAGTAAAAGTTGGATCTATTCTGATAAGATGATTCTACGTAAAATTATCTTCAATTTGGTATATTATACGCAATTTTTGGACGTGGTATGAATTTCTAATGAATTTTACAAGTTAGATTGTCACATCCCAAATTTTAGATTTGGTTCTGCATATCATTCATGCCATTGTATCATACTCTTCCATGCACAACCAATAATTGAAAAGATTCGGCAAAACACTATTTCCTGAGCCCTACTCTATTTTACTACGAGGCTCCTATGGGAGGTTCTATTAGGACTTGTGTTTTCCACCCTTGTAGCCTAGTGGTTTCACTCATCCCTTGACCCTAGGTTGTTCCCCTCGATTTTATAAAAATTTAGGAACAAGAATCGCCCGATTCAGAGTTCGTATGAAGAAGTTACGGAGGTTTAACTAAAATGCAAAAAGGAAAAAAGAAAAGGATAAAAAAACGGTGCCTGCTGCACCATGACCCAAGACCGAAGTCCCACTAGGACCCCGCGTGGGGCCCATATTCCCACCGCCGCCGCCGATCCACGCGCCCGCACCTCGCTCGACCGCCCGCTGCCGCCTGAACCGCACCGCCGCCGCTGTAAGCCCGCCGCCGCACGCTTCGCCGCCACTGCCGCCGCCACGCGCCCGCTCGCATTCACGCCGCCGCCGCGCCACCCGCCGCCGACCCTCCGCCGACCACCTCTCCTCTCTCACAGATCGCCGACCGCCGACCGCCACCCGTCGAGCCGGAGCGACGCCGGTAAGCCGCCGCCTCCCTCTCGCCAAGATTCTGTGGCCAACGGCCCAGATCGCCGCTGATCAGGTTAACCAGGCGCTGACTAGTCGAACGCCCAGCGCCCAGTCAGCAGTTGACGGGACCACCAATGTATACGCTTGATCGGGTATTTTCTTTAATCGATTTAATTGGCAGATTTTCGTAGAAACTTGTAAATTGCGTAGAAATTAATCCGCTGGGCCAAAAATTGCAAATAAAATATGTATAGATTCAGTAGGATGTGTAGAATCTTGCTGTATCATTGTTTCACACTTTTGCAGCAAGATTTAGTACAGTTTAATCAATTGAGTTAATGGCATTTTTGGAGTAATTAATTCGTAGAAAAAGATCTGTAACTCCAAAAATTGCGTATAATATGTCCCTGGATTCAGTAGAACGAGGGGAATCTCTTTGTGAATTAAAAGGATAGGCTTACAGTAAAAACTTCTGCAGAAACTATCTAGTGGATTTCTACAATATTTTAATTACTCAGGGAGTTTTATAATTCCTTTTTGATTAATTCCAATTGGTACTGTTTCCAAATAGCAATGCCTATGCGGTAGAATTTTCCCAAGATTTTACAAACAGTATACTACCAGTAGTGAATTAATTGGGTTCTAGCTCTAGTTTTGAGTGTTATATTTTGCATAATTGTTTTCCTTGCGCTAAAACTATTTTCCATGCATGCAATCAGTACCTCTACTGATTACTATTATGTGGTGTTGCTGTAGCGTCACCCCACTTTTCATGCATGCATTCATGCATCATCTTTGTTGCATATGTTTGTGGATTGTTTGTTTATGATTGCAATTGTATCGTGTAGATTGTGACGAGTGCAACGCTTGCTCGTGTGTGGATTGTTCCTCCGACCGCTACAACCAAGGCAAGTAGATGCTACTTTTTTCATGATATTGTCCTACTATTTTCTATGCACTGTCGTGTATTTTGTAGACGCATGTGTAGGATGATACTATCGCTATGCTATGTCCTATTATGTGGTAGGGCCTTCCTTGTAGATGAACCATCGTTGGTAGATGTGCTTAGCCATGCTATGATGTACGAGGGCTGGGTTACATCACTGTGACTTGTTTCTAAAAGTATTGGTTTGTGAAAACTAAAACAACTTAATCAATGAATCTCCTGGGTGTGTTGGTATTGATAATTTTTGGTGGTTTCATTATGAAAGGCACCTGTATCGAGAGAAATTGTTTGGCTTCTTTATTTGGTAGCTTACGTGTACAACCATGTGCCAATAATGAAATGGGCGGTTGGTTGGACTTAGTAGGTTGTGGTAACTCGAACCCGCGTATCTAGAGATGTAGAATTTTGGAAGGTTGGACCGGTGCTGCCGGGATTGGGGAGCTACTTCCTCAGTCTCTTCTTGGATTTCTCCCTATCATCACCCAAAATGAGAGTGATGGTACGATGGGCTGGCCAAGTCACATGGGTAAGTGTACTAACCTCGCAGGGTGTATAATCTAATCGATTAGCCGTGTCCCCGGTTATGGACAACTGAGTTGCTTGATATTGATTCCATGACATGTTTCTCGCTCATTCCAATTTCATAATTGTTTTAATATTGTTGGGTTACCTTAATTGGGATCTTTCCAAAGAAAATTAAAAACTGTTTATGAAAGTAGGACAAAGGTATTTGCAAATGCAAGCCAGACACAGCTCCACTTGCCAAATATGCATGTAGATGTTAGTACTATTGTCTCCATTACTAGCTCTACTTGCCATACATTCCATGTATTGACCCTTTGGGGCTGCTACGTTTCATGTTGCAGGATATTCCTATTCTGAGTAATCGATATAGGCCACGGTACTCCACTCGACACTTGTTCACTTGTGGGCAATTTGAAGAATGGAGGATTTACTTTACTTATGTTGCTACCTGAATAATTTGAGCTAGCCCTGAGCTAAGCTTTTATTGTAATAATGGTACTCTGGATCTTCATTATTTATGATACACGGATATTTTTGCTATGTTATTCGTCTTATTCTATTGTGGGCCAATGAACCGATCCAGGGATTGGCATGTCACATAGAAGCCACGGTCTTTTCAGAACCGTGGTGTTACAAGATGGTATCAGAGCCCGTGTGTCGACTCTAGGATCGTGACCTAGGATTGGATTAGGAAGCCATAGATTTATTGAAGCCTATATTAACTCTGTCTTTCATCTTATGCCTTTCACTCTCGTAAATTCTTATCATATGCTATTCTCACACTTTCCTCTTTAAATTAGTAGATGGGAGAAGTCAGGACTGAGTATGCAACCATGGAGTCACCAAGGCCCTTTGCAAGGCAGTTAGCACAGCTCTCGCAGTCATTGGGATTGCCGCTGCCCATGTTCAAAGGAAGAAGGCTATACACCTATGGATATGGTGAGGATGCATGGGAGATCACCACCTTCATATTCAGGGATGCCGCCTTGCCAAACCCCGTGCACCTGATCTACACCAAGACATACTGCAACTAGGGACTTGGAATCAACTTGGCCATACATGAAGCCCTGTCTCGCCAGTGCCATCATGTCCGACACCTGCTGCTAGCAGATTCACCCTACCGTGACTATGGGAGGCGTGATGAAGATGGGCACATCGTGGTTACCCCGGGCGACAGGAACAACATGCCGTCCCATCGGAGGCACATAGAGGACATGGAAAGTGAGAATGAAGCTCTAGCTGAGAAGGTGATGATGATAAAGGAGATTGCAGACTTTGCTAGCAATGGTATGATGGTCCAAGGACAGGAGATTGACACCCTGCATGAAGCTATGGGAGTTCTGGAGAATGTCCTGATAGCTAGATATGCAACCATAACTCATCTTCATGGTACTGTGCAGGAGAATACCCAGAACATACAACAGTTGCAAGAGACCGTCTAGGAAAGGGATCAAACTATTGAGGTCATGACAACCCAGATTGCTGCTCTCCAAGCACAGCTAAATCCACCCTCTGATGATGACAATGGAGATGATGGCAACAATGGGGATGATGATGACAGTGGGAACGATGATGATGATGAGGACGAGGATGATGATGATGGAGACGATGATGGTGGAGGAGATGAAGTTGTTGCAGTTGCAGCTGAAAGTGAAGAAGAAGAGGAGGATCCAGAAGAGGTGGAGTTTGAGATCTCAAGTGATGATTCAGGAGAAGTGTACACTCCGCTGCCATGGTTGAACCATGGACCGAAGCGCCAACGCATGAGTGCAAGGACCTACCGCAACCTCTTCAAGAAGTAGATAGAAGTCCACCAATTAGTCCTCGTTAGGTAAAATCGTTAGATTAGTCTCGATCGATGTGAAACTTAGTCACGGTTAGTTTAATAGTGTTTAGTTGCTTATTTCTGTACCCCAATATCCCAGGAATTATTTGTGCGAATTTTATGAAAGAGTTATGTCAAGTTTGGTTAACATTTGTGTTATTTTCGCTGCAGTTTTCTGCTGATACAGCAGTACTGTACGATTTTTCATATTTTTCTGGTAACTGGGAAAAATCTGAAAAAAATAGGGCTGGTGCGAAACTCTCTGTATTGTACGTGCAAAAATCAGCTAAATTTTCTGACGAGTCTAAGTCAGGTAGAAAAATTCGTGAACGCTGCTGGACTGTTCTGGCAGATTGATGTTTTGTTGCTTTGATGATCAACTGTTTAGTTAACCATTGCCAACTCTTGTAAAATTATTTCAGTAGGTATATACTGCTAGGATAACCCCTGGGATGTTGCTGGATCACTTGTTTGTTGATTTGTTGCTTGCTTGTGATTGTCTGCCATTGCTTGTTGTTGTTTGATCATAATGCATGGGTAGAATCCTATTATCGTAGTTGATTCTCTCTAAACTTACCTGTGCTGAACCGCAGATGCCTCCCCGCCGTCAACCCACTGAGTTGGAGCAGCTCATGGCAGCTCAGGCACAGCTGACCCAAGTTATGACCCAGTTCATGGAAGCTCAGAACAACAACAAAAATGGGAACAACCAGCCTCAGGGAGATGCTCTCACCAGATTTCTAAGGCTAAGGCCAACTAAGTTCTCTACTGCAACGGAGCCAATGTTTGCTCTCGACTGGTTGAGTTCAGTCAACAAGGATCTGGTAACTGTTGGATGCACTGATGCTAAGAAGGTGAGGTTTGCCGCTCACCTACTAGAGGGACCAGCCGCTTCTTGGTGGGACACATTTCAGATCACCCACCTGTTGGACACTGTTACTTGGGCAATGTTTGAGGAAGGTTTCAGGACCAACCACGTATCTTCAGGAGTTCTGAGACTGAAGAGGAAGGAGTTCCGCAACTTTCTCCAAACCAACCGCACTGTGGCTGAGTACATTGAGGAGTTCAACAACCTGTCCCGTTATGCACCTGAGGATGTTGACACTAATGCAAAAAGGAGGGAGAGATTCCTGGATGGCCTCAGTGATGAGCTTTCAGTGCAGCTACTGGTGGTTTATTGCCCCACTTTCCAGGAGCTTATGGACAAGGCCAGGATCTTGGAAGGGAAGCACAAGCAGGTGGAGAACCGCAAGAGAAAGAGTAACAATCACCACTCTGGTTCACATCACAAGTCTCACACTTCATATGATGGATACTCCAAGCATGGAGGAAGTGACCATGGGAGCCATGACTGCCACCACCATGGAGGCGATGGACATCGCCATGACAACCACAGGAGCACCCACCATAGCCACAGGGGAGGACACTCTTACCACTCTGGAGGACACGGTGGACATGACCGCAATCGTGATCGCAGCTTTGTGAAGAAGGATCTGAGTGAGGTGACATGCTTCAAGTGTAAACAGAAGGGACACTATGCTGACAACTGTCCGGAGAGGAAAGGACTGAAGCCAACCAACAACGAGAAGGCCACAGTGAACCACATGAATGTGGAGGAGATTCCAGATGAGCCTGACCTTGTGATTGGTAAGTTCCCAATCAACACTCACCTAGCTTTCATACTTTTCGATACTGGTGCATCTCATTCATTCATATCAAGGGCATTTGTGGATAAGTATAAGTTACCTACTGAGTCTATGAAAGGTTCTATTAGAGTGAGTTCACCTGGAGGAGATATGATAGCTAGCGCGGGATGCCGCGACTTAACTGTGAGGATTGGAACACACAACTTCAGTGCACATCTGGTAGTATTGGAATCATAGGGGTTAGATGTTATTCTGGGCATGGATTGGATGTCTATGCATGAGGGACACATAGACTGTGCACAGCGAGCTGTTTCACTCAAAACCTCGGATGGTAAGAGAATTAGGTTCAAGTCGGCAATGCGACCGGGAAGGTGTAAGATGAATTCTCTTAAGGGGGTTAGCATGGATACTGTGCCAGTGATTAGGGATTACCCTGACGTGTTTCCGGAAGAGCTTCCAGGAATGCCACCTGACAGGGAAGTGGAGTTTCTTATCGACCTGATGCCGGGAACAGGGCCTATAGCAAGGAGACCATATAAGATGGATGTGGATGAGCTTAAGGAATTAAAGAAGCAGTTGGATAAGGGATTCATTCAGCCTAGTTCGTCGTCATGGGGAGCGCCTGTTCTGTTTGTGGAGAAGAAAGACAGCAGCAAGAGATTAGTGGTGGACTATCGCTCGCTGAATGAAGTGACTATCAAGAACAAATACCCCCTGCCGAACATAAATGATTTGTTTGATCAACTGGAAGGAGCAAAGGTGTTTAGCAAGATTGATCTGCGATCGGGCTACTTCCAATTGAAGATCCGGGAGGAGGACGTACCGAAAACCGCCTTCACCACTAGGTATGGGTTATATGAGTATACGGTTATGTCTTTTGGACTAACGAATGCCCCGGCATATTTCATGACCATGATGAACAAGGTATTTATGGAGTACTTGGACAAGTTCGTGGTGGTGTTTATTGATGCCATAATGATATATTCCAAGGATGATGCTGAGCATGAGAAACATCTGCGACTGATGATGGAGAAGCTGAGGGAACACAAGCTATATGCCAAATTCAGCAAGTGTGAATTCTGGCTTAACACTGTTGGGTTTCTTGGACACGTAGTGTCAGGGGAAGGAGTCGCTGTTGATCCAATCAAAGTGACTGCAGTAACTGAGTGGGAAGCACCCAAGAATGCAGGAGAGATACGAAGCTTTTTAGGACTTGCTGGATATTACAGGAGGTTCATTGAAAACTTCTCCAAGATTGCTAAGCCGATGACCGAACTTCTGAAGAAGGAGAGGAAGTTTGAATGGTCAGACGTATGTGAAGCCAGCTTTCAGGAACTGAAGCGTCGACTAGTGACCGCGCCTGTTCTGTGTTTACCAGACCTTCAGAAGGACTTCCAGGTGTACTGTGATGCCTCTCGACAGGGACTTGGGAGTGTGCTGATGCAAGATGGGAGAGTAGTGTCATATGCCTCGCGAAAACTTAAGCACCATGAGCGGAATTACCCCACACATGACTTGGAGTTAGCGTCAGTGGTTCATGCGCTCAAGGAATGGAGGCATTACTTAATGGGAAAACACTGTGATGTGTACACCGACCACAAGAGCCTGAAGTACATATTCACGCAGAAGGAACTAAACATGAGGCAAAGGAGATGGTTGGAGCTTATCAAGGACTATGATATGAATCTGCAATACCACCCAGGAAAGGCCAATGTAGTAGCAGATGCTCTGAGCCGGAAGGTCTACTCCAATGGATTGACAATTGGGGAATTGCCTAAGGATTTGTGCAAGTAGTTCAAGGACCTTAGACTGGAGGTAGTATCAGAAGGATACTTGGCATCAATGGAAGTCCAACCAACGCTACAGGACAGAATCAGGAAGGCTCAAGTGGGAGACAAAGAGATAGGTGAAGTAAAGGAAAAGATGAAGGAGGATCGAGAAAGGGAATTCCGCGAGGATGAGCAAGGAACCTTGTGGTATGGAGATCGTTTGTGCGTCCCCAACGATCCAGAGATAAGGAAGTTAATTCTGCAGGAAGATCATGACTCGCCGTATTCCATACATCCGGGCAATACGAAGATGTTTATGGACCTAAAGGACAGATTCTGGTGGAACAACATGAAAGGAGACATCGCAGAGCATATTGCCCTATGTGATGTATGTAGCCGAGTGAAAGCGGAACACCAGAAGCCAGCAGGACTGCTACAGCCGTTGCCCGTGCCGAAATGGAAGTGGGATAGAGTGGTGATGGATTTTATCATAGGATTGCCCAGGACCAGGTCAGGATATGACTCCATTTGGGTAGTGGTCGACCATTTGACCAAGGTAGCCCACTTTATACCAATAAAGACGACCTATACGAGTGCAAAGTTGGCCAAGATTTACATGGACAGAATTGTGTGCCTACATGGAGTTCCCAAGAGTATCGTATCTGATAGAGGCACCCAGTTTACCTCACACTTCTGGTGCCAGCTGCACGAGTCACTTGGTACTAGATTGGAGTTTAGCATGCTTTCACCCATGGTGATGGATGCAATCGAGAGGGTGAATCAGATTTTGGAAGACATGCTGAGAGCTTGCGCCTTGGTTCATGGTTCTAGTTGGGATGAGAATTTGCCATATGCTGAGTTTTCCTACAACAACAGCTATCAAACCAGCATCAATACGTCACCGTTCGATGTGCTATATGGGAAACGGTGCCGGACACCATTGCTGTGGGATGGAGTAGGAGAACGTCAGTTGTTTGGGCCTGATTTGATCAAGGATGCTGAGGAGAAGGTCGCCTTGATTAGGGATAGGCTGAAGGTAGCACAATCAAGGCAGAAGAGCTATGCTGACGCCAAGCGCAAGGAAGTGGTGTATGAGATAGGCGATAGAGCATACCTC
The DNA here is from genome assembly GCA_030063025.1 of Avena longiglumis. Lineage (NCBI taxonomy): Eukaryota > Viridiplantae > Streptophyta > Magnoliopsida > Poales > Poaceae > Avena > Avena longiglumis. Next base: position 215,766,650 of record CP125978.1, on the reverse strand, counting down.
AGAGTGTCGCCACTTCGTGGAATCAAGAGATTTGGAATTAAGGGTAAGCTGGCACCTCGGTTTATTGGACCGTATCGGGTCTTAGCACGCAAGGGGGAGGTAGCTTATCAGTTGGAGTTGCCAGAGGCTCTATCCGCTGTTCACAATGTGTTCCACGTGTCCCAGCTGAAGAGGTACCATCCGGAGATGGTGGATACACCATTAAGAGACACTGTACCGTTAGAGGAGGTTCAGCTTGAAAATGACTTGACCTATGAGGAGAAGCCGGTCAAGATTCTGGAGACAGCGGAGAGGATTACCCGTACCAAGACAATCATGTTATGCAAGGTGCAGTGGAGCCACCACACCGAAGAGGAAGCCACTTGGGAGCGTGAGGATGACATCCGAGAGGACTACCCACACCTATTTGCTAGCCGCGCCGAATCTCGGGGACGAGATTCATATTAAGGGGGTTAGTCTTGTCACATCCCAAATTTTAGATTTGGTTCTGCATATCATTCATGCCATTGCATCATACTCTTCCATGCACAACCAACGATTGAAAAGATTCGGCAAAACACTATTTCCAGAGCCCTACTCTATTTTACTACGAGGCTCCTACGGGAGGTTCTACTAGGACTTGTGTTTTCCACCCTTGTAGCCTAGTGGTTTCACTCATCCCTTGACCCTAGGTTGTTCCCCTCGATTTTACAAAAAATTAGGAACAAGAATCGCCCGATTCGGATTTCTTATGAAGAAGTTACGGAGGTTTAACAAAAATGCAAAAAGGAAAAAGAAAAGGATCAAAAAAAAACGGCGCCAGCCTGCTGGGCCACGCCGGCCCAGCCGGCCAGCACCGAGTCCGACTAGGACCCCGCGTGGGGCCCCACATAATCGGACCCACCGCGCTGCCGCCTCGATCCACGCGCCCGCACCCCGCCGCCTCGACCCGCCCGCGCCGCTGGAACTGCCACGCGCCGCCGCAGTAAGCCCAGCGCCGCCGCCGCCCGCACTGCCGCCGCCCGCTCGCCGCGCCGCCGCCGCACGCCGCCGGCCGCTGCCAAGACGCCGCCGCCGCCGCCGCCGCCGCTGCCGCCGCGCCGCCGCCGCTGCCAGCGCCGCCCGCTGGCTGACCACCGCTCGCCTCTCCGCGCCGACCCGCCGCCACCACTCTCCTCTCGCCGACCGCTGACAGCCGTTCGAAGGCCGTGAGCGCCGCGCCGTAAGACGCCGCCGCCTCCCTCCGCCAAGACGATCTGTGCTAACGCCCAAATCGCTGACTGATCAGCTCCAGCGCTGACTAGTCGAACGCATCACCGCCCAGTCAAGAAGACATGGGCGACCAATGCATACGCTTGATCGGTATTTTCTTTAATCGATTTAATTGGCAGATTTTCGTAGAAACTTGTAAATTGCGTAGCAATTAATCCGCTGGGCCAAAAATTGCAAATAAAATATGTATAAATTCAGTAGGATGTGTAGAATCTTTCTGTATCATTGTTTCACACTTTTGCAGCAAGATTTAGTACAGTTTAATCAATTGAGTTAATGGATTTTTTGGAGTAATTAATTCATAGAAAAAGATCTGTAACTCCAAAAATTGCGTATAATATGTCCCTAGATTCAGTAGAACGAGGGGAATCTCTTCGTGAATTAAAAGGATTGGCTTACAGTAAAAACTTCTGCAGAAACTGTCTAGTGGCTTTCTGAAGTGTTTTAATTACTCAGGGAGTTTTATAATTCCTTTTTGAGTAATTCCAATTGGTACTGTTTCTAAATAGCAATGCCTATGCGGTAGCATTTTCCCAATATTTTACTAACAATATACTACCGGTAGTGAATTAATTGGATTCTAGCTCTAGTTTTGAGTGTTATATTTTGCATAATAGTTTTTCTTGCGCTAAAACTATTTTCCATGCATGCAATCAGTACCTCTACTGATTACTATTATGTGGTGTTGCTATAGCGTCACCCCACTTGTCATGCATGCATTCATGCATCATCTTTGTTGCATATGTTTGTGGATTGTTTGTTTATGATTGCAATTGTATCGTGTAGATTGTGACGAGTGCAACGCTTGCTCGTGTGTGGATTGTTCTTCCGACCGCTACAACCAAGGCAAGTAGATGCTAATTTGTTCATGATATTGTCCTACTATTTTCTATGCATTGTCTTGTATTTTGTAGACGCATGTGTAGGATGATACTATCGCTATGCTATGTCCTATTATGTGGTAGGGCCTTCCTTGTAGATGAACCATCGTTGGTAGATGTGCTTAGCCATGCTATGATGTACGAGGGCTGGGTTACATCACTGTGACTTGTTTCTAAAAGTATTGGTTTGTGAAAACTAAAACAACTTAATAAATTAATCTCCTGGGTGTGTTGGTATTGATAATTTTTGGTGGTTTCATTGCGGAAAGGCACCCAGGTATCGAGAGAAATTGATTGGCTTCTTTATTTGGTAGCTTACGTGTACAACCATGTGCCAATAATGAAATGGGCGGTTGGTTGGACTTAGTAGGTTGTGGTAACTCGAACCCGCGTATCTAGAGATGTAGAATTTTGGTAGGTTGGACCGGTGCGCGTCGGGATTGGGGAGCTACTTCCCGAACAGTCTCTTCTTGGACTTCTCCCTATCATCACCCAAAATGAGAGTGATGGTACGAGCTGGGCTGGCCAAGTCACATGGGTAAAGTGTACTAACCCCTGCAGGGTGTATAATCTAATCGATTAGCCATGTCCCCGGTTATGGACAAATGAGTTGCTTGATATTGATTTTATGACATGTTTCTCGCTCATTCCAATTTTATAATTGTTTTAATATTGTTGGTTTACCTTAATTGGGATCTTTCCAAAGAAAATCAAAAACTGTTTATGAAAGTAGGACAAAGGTATTTGCGAATGCAAGCCAGACACAGCTCCACTTGCCAAATATGCATGTAGATGTTAGTACTATTGTCTCCATTACTAGCTCTACTTGCCATACATTCCATGTATTGACCCTTCGGGGCTGCTACGTTTCATGTTGCAGGATATTCCGATTCTGAGTAATCGATATAGGCCACGGTACTCCACTCGACACTTGTTCACTTGTGGGCAATTTGAAGAATGGAGGATTTACTTTACTTATGTTGCTACCTGAATAATTTGAGCTAGCCCTGAGCTAAGCTTTTATTGTAATAATGGTACTCTGGATCTTCGTTATTTATGATACACGGATATTTTTGCTATGTTATTCGTCTTATTCTATTGTGGAACAATGAACCGATCCATGTATTGGCATGTCACATAGAAGCCACGGTCTTTTCAGAACCGCGGTGTTACATAGATCTATAATATGTAATTTTAAATTCGAACGGAATATTCCGCTGACTGGACAGGTTGACTTTGCATGCTGACTGGGACTAGATGTTGACCTTACGTTGACGTGACGTTGATGAGGAACATGACCGGGATGACGACATGGCACGCACCGGTTTGATTGGATATCGATCGTCTGGATAGGATCCGGTGGCTAGAAGAAGAGATTAACCCGATTTTGGCTCAGAATAGACAAGAAATAGATCTGTCTTAGAGAGACAAATCCGTAGGTCAAATTGAAAAACTCAGAACATGAAAGTTGTGGGGAATCATTATTCCTACCTTCTCACCAAAGGAATTTGGATTTGAAGAAACGAGCGCGAGTACATCTTGGATTTACACAGTAAGATCTGAAATGTTGCGATACGGAATTCTCCGGCTGTGGTGGATGAAAAGAGGTTAGGTTTGTCGGGATTGAAAGATTTCGACGATTCCTACAACTTTCGTTTTTTGACCGAAGGCAAACGACGAAGTCTAGATGGGTTAAAAAGCGAAATAAGATTTGGGCATGTGTAGATTCGGGATTTCGAGGAAAGAAACTCGTACAGCTGTGGCTCCACGAGTTTATATGGAGGTTTAGGATGGTTTAGAGATAGGCCTTGGAGTAGGGAACAAGTAGAAACAAACGGAAGTCGATTCGGAGTTATAGATAAAAAGTTATAGTAGTTTGAGTAGAGATAGGTTAGAGAAAAACTGATTCGCACGGATTTTAAAGTACTCCACTGATCGATCCTGTACTTGTCCAGCCTGCTGGCTCGGTCCGGTCGGACCGGGTGGGCCGGCCCGTCCCTCATATCTTTTGCATACGAACTCCAAATGATATGATTCTTGTTTCTAAATTTTTCTAAAATTGAATAGATCATTGTAGGATCAAATTTGTAATCTTTTCACTAGTTTGGAAGTAGTGGATTTATAAATCCTTGTATATTTCATTTTATTTATATCTTTATGTGTTTGTATTTATTCCATAACTTTTTCATACTAGCTCCAAATGAGCTCAATTTTGTTTATAAAATTTTGTAATATTAATTGGATCTCTTTAGGATATAATTATCAATAATTTATGCCTCAGCAACAGTTATAAAGTCAATTTAATTTCCTTTAGGAACATCTGGGCGAATCGACTATAGGATTTTAGATACCAGGATTTGGATTCAGTTTGTGAGAACTTTGCATGGATGAAATGCTTATGAATGCTTCATGATTTTCATTTTTAAATCTTGCACACCAATTCTACAATCCTTAATCAATCCATGCCCTTTTGCCTATATGGCTACTTAGGTCATAACAAAAGAATATAATATTTTGAATTCAAGGTTGAGAGGATTTTCTATTCAAAAAGTTTCTTATCTTTGAGAATTTTCAACATAGTCAAACAATCAATCAATATTATTTATTTATTGCACATTCCAAAATCAGGAGAATTTTGGGATGTGACAGCACCTAGGCTTATCCAGGCACCGCACAAACCTTGACAATCAGTTTGTGCATCATATCATTCTGAACTGTTACCACTGGGTTGCACTTATATATAGCATGTGATGCAAGAACACAACAGCCCCATGGACCATAGTCATGCCTAGGTGCCGACATGGTGTAGATGGTCTCACTAGTCAATACATGTCAATTGGTTAATTCAAGAAAAAACTGTGGAGCCGGTCAGCTTTTTGTACACACTCATCCATCTTCGATTGTCAACACTGACTCGGTATGTCAGATGGCTGCCTTATTACATTTATAAGTTAATAATGCACCATCCTGACATGCCAAGTGAAATGGGTTTGGCACATATTGCAGGGAATATGCCCTAGATGAAAATAATAAAAGGTTTATTATTTTCATATCCTAGTAAATTCTTAATAGTTTCATATTGTGCTATAACTATATTCAAGTGGAAAAAATTGATACAGGTGTGATATGAAACATAAGTCCGTAGTATCCTCTATGTACCACCCTGGATAAAACCACTACTAGAAATTCGCTGTGTTTGTTTTATTCATCATCATGACGGAATGCTCATGTCATCACGCCATATTGCATTTGAGTATCCTCATGACTGAATTCATGTTATTTGTACAAAACTATTTTCGAAACCTAGCTTTGGTTTCTAAATACCCTCCGGCCTTATTTCAAATCAAACCCTGGTCGTCCGGATATTTTGTTTTGTCTAAATGATTCACAAAAGTATTTTAAAATAAATATATAAAAGAAAACCCTAAATATTTTTGTGGGGAGGCAGGGAGTTGACTAGGTCCAAAAGCCCAGCCACAGTCTACCTACAACCCACAGGAAAATCTAACCCTAATCTCTAGACCCAAACCTATCCTACCAACGATCCCCATCTCTCTCCCCACACTACCACAGCCACGAGCAAACACACGCACACACTCGCGCGAACGCGCAGCCACACAACACACACGACACAACCCACTCACCCCTACCTGACATGACATGAACATGGTGCACGCACACGACGCTCGCGTGCCACCCTCCCTGCCTATGACCAACGTGCTCCTAACCCGCATGGTACCTTTGATCCAGATTACGGATGTAGTATAGCTCTTTTCCCTAGTAGACCTAAGTTATCGAATCCTCTGGAAGCAGAAAGCGTGGTGAAGTTACTTTAACGGACCTTCGGGAGTTTTAGAATTCTTTTAGTGTTTTATTGGACCAAGAATTTGCGATCTTTTGTTGTTGTCGATGATGGAGAGATATGGCCTGGGGCGTTCGGTTTCACATGTAGCTATGCAAAACAACTAATGGGAATAAAAGATAATAATAAAGTATGCATGTAATCGTTAGAGCAAGATAATTATATGTGGGCAATGCATCCATAACTGCTATCGCCTTCGCAACCGCTTATAGCAATAGCCTATTAGTCTCATCCATAGAAGAAACAGATCTAATGATATGCGCCTTGACATCACTCTTAATCCTAAGTAAATCCCTCACATATAGCCATACAATCCTTTCTGTCACTGGGGTTCCCATCCTGCAGATTATTCATTACTCACACTCCCTATACCTGGATCAATCCTCAGGGTCTTGGGTACCTGACAAGTCCTTAGATTGATGCAAGAGAGGATACAATAATCATCATGTCATACAAACTAATACACGATCCCATCTATGATAAATAACATGCACAAACTACATGGCTAGGCCAAAGCCCTTATCCCAAGGAGAATTACTCACACATAGAGATGAGGTCAACAATCATAAAAATTGTAATGTAAATCATGAGATAGATAGTAATAGTCTTACAATGCCGCCAATTGGGGATGATATCTAGTATTACAATTGGTGGACTATGGCTATGGTGGTGGAGAAGGGTTTTGATATTGGATCTAGATCTATTCCTCCACCGGCTTTTATCTTCTCTCGGTTCTCTACTCTGGCTCTCGTTTCTCATCACGAGAGGTATCTTTATATATGGATGCCTTCACAAAAGTTGTTCTATTTGACCTAGCAGTGTCGGTGGAAACTATACAGCCAGAATTTTATTCCCGTTGTATAGTTGGTCGTTAAATGTATAGTTGGTCGTTGTTCTATTTGACTCTGGCTCATGACTCCTGGTTTCTTTGAGTTGTTGGAACTCTCGTGTCTTTGACTTTAATGTTGTGATTTCCATCATCAAACATCATTTCCTGGGCAGGGAAAAATGGAAAGATAGGATTGCATAACCCTTTGATCATTAGACATTAGTGGCAGGATTTAGAGAGATATTTCATCAAAAGTATGAATAATATCTAGTTTAATTGTGGACGCGAATGGCTATATTTCACAGCCATCAACCTCCCCAAGCTTAAACTTGATCGTCCTCGAGCAATAAAACCAAAATCAAAAAGGAACTTAGCATTTAAACTGAAATAATGAGACGATGATCTTACTCATGATAGGTAGTCTCATGTTTCCTCCACTTTATTAATCTGAAAAACTTAGCATAGATAGAGTAATGGCAAGCATATCATATGGGTTTTAATGAATCCTTATAGAGCAGCAAGCTTATTTTATCATGGATGATTCAAATGAGTAAACTCTATTCCATGTCATGTAATAAACTCATAATCTTGCCTTTGAACAATAAAGTATAATCATGTAAAATTGAGAGTGTGAGAGTTTGTCATGAAAAGCATATACACTAAAGTATCTCAATTGTTCCACATCAATAAGTCAAGACTTTTCAAGCACTACTTTTCTATTCATTGTCCTTCAAGAATTTCAGTTCGTAAGTAACTGAGAGCATGCCAAAAAAATTAATTAGTCCATCGTACTATGATGGACACTCGTGGCATTACCAAGGTTTTTGTTCCTTTTGCATATTGATTACTCATATCAGCTAGAGGAGTGGTTCCATCTTGGACACAGCTACATGAGGATGCCAAGAATCTTACCCATTATAGCATAGTTGCTACAAATGTTTAATCAACTCATAGCTAAAATCTAGGAGTTTCACCCATTAAGATCGTTCGTAGGCTAGCGGAGTTGTTGGCATCAAATGAAGTTTGACACGCCTAAAGCTATATCATTCTTGTGATTCACAAGTCAAACTTTGGCATGCTCACAAAAACCGCTAAGCATTAATTCAATTGAACAAATCCTTTCAAAGAGAGCTATCAAGTCAATTATTTTTCCATGGTGTTGAGTTTCTCTAGGAGTAAGCTTTCAAGACTAAACACTACAACACCCAAGCCTTCAATTGTGAGACTTTTTCTTAATACAATTGTTTAGAAAATTTTTAGTCAAGACTTTGTTAACTACAAGAGCTGTAACAAAACATACTCAACTAAATACCCATGCAAAAAAATTATCGAACATAAAGACTCACTCCACCAATATAATATCTTAACATTTACTACTAACTAGCATGGGTTTCTCAAACTTCAAAAGTGGGAAGTCATAAAGAATACCTCTCATGATTGTTTCCACTTCTCTCTTCCCCTTTTATTTGTTTCTTGGAAACTCGAAGTCGATCACTCTCCTGCAAATAGGCGAGAACCACGAGGAGAATAAAAAAGGAAGAGGAAAACTAAAGATAAATGGAAAAATATTTTTGTTGATTTTTTAAGAGAGGAAGTTAAAGAATAGAAAATTAGCGACAAAGCTCGGCTAGAAAATATCGAGAACAAATAAAATAACTAAAGATAAAGTGTTGGGGAAACCAAGACGAGTGCTTATCAACTCAAACTAAAAGCATTCCTATAAATATTTAAAAACAAACGCCAAATAAAGATAATGGGGAAACTTCCCCTAGCTTAGTCTTTTGCAAGCCCTTCAAATCATTGTGGTGGCGGGAAAAATTTGTGGCTCCAGTTCGCAAATTGAGTTGATAAATTACTATTGGTTTATTGGAGATTCAAGGCGAGATTATGCATCCCCTCCATACTTCCTTCGAGTTCTTGGAAAACTTGATATGTAGCGAACCGGTTTGGTGGCTGCTCCTCTTGTTCAGGAACTTCTGGCTCCCTTTCTTGGTCTTCATCCTCGTCCGGAATCTCCTCCTCGGGTTGGTGTTGTTCAAACTTCACATCATATAGCAACTGTCCTTCCTCGATAGAGAAACGACCATTAGGCAAAGGAGCGGGGTAGAGACGCCCAACTCTAGCAATATGCAAGTAATAACCTCCATCTCTCCTAGTGAGCATTCCACAACATTTTAAAGTACCAAAAGCAACACGTCACTCACTTAGCAATGGTTAAAACTCACCTAGGTCAATGCCCAAGGAAATGGAAAGGACGGTGATGACACCTCCACATGTGATTGGCCCTTGGCTTTGGGAGGATTGATGCTCCAAGTAGCGCACAAGAATTGCGCCCAAGTTAAGTGACAAGTTGTTGAAAGCAGATTTTGCAAGGACCAAGATGTCCTCCTCACTAAGTCTTGTAAACTCATTTCGTGCCTGCAAGGTGTTAGTAATAACATAGAACAAATAGCGAATAGCAGGATGCTGAATATTCTTACCCTTGTAAACTCTAGAGATGAAACTCATTCTATTATAATAATCATCCAGGGAAGGGTTCATGCCAGGCTCAGATGCATGTAAAGCATTACAACATTTTTTGGTAAATTAAAACAATCGCAGCATTCATCAAGTGATAATGTATAATTGTTGTTCATAAGTCAGAAAGAAATCATGTCCTCTCTTTCCCATGCTTTAACGGTGCTTTTTAAAGAACTTAAACATTCAAGAGTTAACCCGCGATAAGTGGGCGCATCTTGGGATATAAAGTTTTGCAGGCCAACTCAATTGCAAAGTAAATTGAAGTCATTAGAAATACCGAGTTGATTCAATATAATGGGGAAATCCCACTTGGTTATCTTCACTTCTCGGTTCTTCATCTTTTTAAAGCGATAACGTTGGAGCTCATTCCTAAACCGTATCCCCATGCGGTCCTGAGCTATAGAGGTAGCCCGAGAAGAACTCGCGGTGGCACGTGCACGCTTTTGTCTCCTTGTGTTCATCTTATAAACTAACAAGAAAGACAAAAATAAAACTTTTTGATCCAATAGTAAACATAACATATTCCTCATCGTAGAACACTAAAGAATCTCCTTACAATAATAATCTAGGCAAGAGAAACATGGGAATTAGTTAAAATAGGTCTCACCCTAGATTGATAGTGACAAAAAATTGGATATGTGTTTGCAAAAAGTAATTGGAGGATCAGATAAGAAACATACCGTAGATAACTTATGTGCAAGGAAATTGAACGAAACTGAGTAGTGATAAAGATCTCTTGATGTGTTGAGAGAGTATGGAGGTAGAAGAGAGAAAAAAGAATTGAAATTTTGGTGTTAGGGGTACCTTCCCGTGGAGTTTTTGTGATCGCACAAACTATATGGACGGAACATATATTCCTGCTGTATAGTTGGTCTGACAGAAAATTTTTAGGGTTTCTTCCTGGCGGCACAAAGTATATGGCTGAACTATACGACCGGGATTTTTATCCCTGTCGTATAGTTGGTCGTTAAACATATTGTACCTGGAAAATAAATTTGATGAAGGCATTGATATCTAAAAGGCCGGAACTATATGGCCATAATTTTTATTCCTACCATATAGTTGGTCGTTAAACCTACTATAGTCGTCAAAATTTACCTGTTTTTTGAGAATTATTTATTAACTTGAAACTTAGTGAAACACCATATTTTGATAGAAAAATGACAGCTTAAATTTTCGACAAAAAAAGCATGTATAAGACAGGTATTTCAGTACCACTGAACTTCTCCTCCTCAACTGGAGTTTTCTAGCACTCTTTATTCATCACGAAACTTAAACTAAAACTTAAAAATTTGCTCAAACTTTTATTTCACATGGGTTTCCTCCCATGAAGCGCTCTTCTATGGTCAATAGATTGACCATGATGTTGCTCACTTAGGCCAAATGAGTGGAACACCTACTCTAAAATAGTTGGGCTTCAAGGTGATGGCCTCCTTCTCATCATGTTTGGATTTTTTCTTCCTGGGAAAATGAACAACAAAAAGACCATGCGAAGGCAATTGAAGCTTCACGTTCCCTTCATGTAGATTAATCAAAGCCTTTATAGTTATTAAGAACGGATGGCCTAATATGATAAGAGTAATGGCATATTCAGGCATGTCAACAATAACAAAATCAATAAGAGCAGGACAACCTTTAATGTATACTAAACATTCTCTTTAATTCCTATAGCTTGTTTATAGGTAGAATCTACTAAATGTAATTTTAACTCAGTGATTTCAAAAGATCCAAGATTTAACTTATCAAAGAGACTTTTTGGAATTATTGAAACACTTGCACCTAAATCACAAAGTGTAGCTATCTCATTAGTCCCAATTTTAATTTTAATGGCATGCTCAAATATATCATCAAGCTTAACAGGTAGTTTTTAAGCAATTTTCTTATATTCATCCTCAAGCTCACATACCTTTATTGCTACCTGATTAATGAAACTTTGGTACATAGCTTCATCATTTCTTGCACTTTCGGGAATCTTGATATTGATCCTTTTCACAAGATCTTCAACCGTGTAAATTGGTGAAGGGGCATTGCTATAGTCAAGTTCTTTAGGATCCTCCCTTTGGATTCTTATCATCTTGAGGTATTCAACCGGATTGGGCTTCTCTTTAGCTGGAAATTTAGATAGAATGAGAGTTTCGCTCTCGGTTATCTTACCTAGTTGTGCCTCAACAATCCTTGTTCTTTCTTGGAGGGCCTGCAAATCATTCCTCAAACTCATAGCTTGGTTAGACAATTTTCCAAGATTATTATCATGGTTCTCCATTATCTTAACAAGGATATTGTTTTGCTCATTTTGCAAGTCCATAAAGGACTTAAGTGTTTCTTGGAGACTGCCATTACTTGATCCAATATTATTATTAGAGTTTCCTACAGGGCTAGAATAATGTTTTTGGAAACTTGGATTATATTTCTTCTTCTAAAAAGGGTTATAATCATTACGAACTATTGTAACACCCTCAGAATCGAACCTATGCAAGTTTGAGCAAAATTCGCCAAACCCGCATAGAAACGATTCAAAGGTGCCCACCAGGCACTTTCATGCGGGTGGAAAACGAAGTAATAACATTACACAACAGTCCTCGATGGGACCCATAGAACAGATATATATAACAGCGACTCCATGAGTCAAGAATACAGATATATTATACAAAGATCCAAATCACCTTGAAAACGACAGAGCGTCCAGCTACGGACAAGATGCAAATGGGGCTAAGAGCCCTGAAGAATAACCAATGGCGTCCATAACCCGCGAGGCCAAGCCGGTAGGGTAACCCCGCTAACGGCGCCGATCTCAAAACCTGCTTAAACAAAAGGTGCCGACAAAGGGCGAAGGAAAATAAGGAGCCAAGATCGAGGCCAAGACACGGCGAGGCTAGAATTCGCGGTCCTCGCCGCCTACATAGGTATGGTGGATCAAGCGGCAGCATGCACTAAACAACCTATAGAGACTCGATACAACTGGCGGTGATCAGAGAGGGGGGAGAGTGACCTATCCGGATCCAACCTAAAGCTAACACCAAACAAACCCATCCTGGTCTTTCCCCCTCGAGACCAAACGAGGAAGTCAACCGAGGAACTCACACCGTTGGCAGTTTTATTTATTCAGTTATCGTTGCAGCATTTACTAGTCGTTTAAATAATCATCCCGATAAAATAAGTGGGTCATTTTAGTTAACCATTCCGTTATAGTTGCAGACTTACTAATCGATACAATTATCATGAGATAACCCAAAACCCAAAGAAGGTTGGTACTTTTATTCAGCCATTCCGCTAGAAGTTGCAAGATTTACTAGTCAGGTACAATTGTCGCAAGCGACAACCAACAAGCAATTGTGGGCAGTATTAATTAGCCATTCCATTATAGTGAAGCTGATTACTAGTCATTATAAGTCAAATTTATAGCAGTAAACTTTAGTTATGCTTGTCTATGATCGAGATATCGGCTCCAAGTCGTCCATATCCGCGACACGGCTTTGAAAGTTTTACCCGCCGGGTGCACCAATAGCAACACACGCCGATCAACCTCGGAAAAACCAAATCAAAACCCAACGAGGCTTTCACGACTGAACAATCACAAGATTTAGAAATATTTCAGGGGGCCACCCCTTAAGTAGATCCCGCAACGAAGCCAGCTGACTTCGAGACGGGCTCAAGGTTTGGGTATACGGCTGTGAACGACTGGGAACCCGAAAGTGTGGCTGGGCTTGTCGACACCGCGGAATCGTGTCCCGATCCTAACAAAGATGCAGTGCTCCTCGCACAATTTAAATACAGAAAGTAGCATGGCATAAGTACAGGATCGTAATAAAACCTCAAACTAGTTTGGCCCCAAGAAATAAGACGAATCAAGCTCGCCTGGGGGTCCCATATACCTCCCGGATGTGGATAGCGCGATAAATCAAGGAATAGGTATCAAGTACTCGGGGTCTTACGGGACACAAGTGGGCGTTCGGAAACCAAATATTTTCTATCACCCACCGATGCCTCTGCTTATTTCAGTTTTAGTTGTTAAACAGAAATTAAAGTGAGCGATAAGTAAAACTAGAATCATCTCCAACATCAACATGCGGCAATACATCAACAACTGTGGCACTTGACGACACGCAAGACTTGAGCAAGCGATCACGACGCAAGTCCAACTATCTACCAAACAACAGGTAATAGGATGTGTCCAAGGCAATATAGGGCTGCAGGGAATATCACAGGTACGGAAACTAAAGCATCGCAACACAGATAGCAATAGATCAACAGGAGGGAATAAAGACTATAAAAGCAAGATAGGTAGAAAGGGGGAGATGCTCTCCTGAAAACATTGTCGAAGGGTTCAACCGAAGATCGGGCTCTCACATCAACTCAACGGCCTTATCCGCGAAGAACCAAAACACTAGAACAAACACCGGATGCAATATTCAATACAACGGCAGAAGATCGGCATGATGAATGCAGGATGGATGACATGGCAAGGGTGCGATGCGATTAGGTCAATATTAAGTGGAACCGGGGTCCCGACAATTAATTAGATGGTTCAAGTTGTTTAGCTACCCCGCAAATTAAATGTTGTTATAACCAGGCAAGATAGATACCGGTTCGCTACACAAGTTTAAATGAGGCCAATCTGAGACTAGATTTGCCCGCATATGGGCCCCATATTTAGTTATTAGGTGAATCGGCATAAGGCCCCCAAACCACAGATATGCATGCGAGTATGACAATTCAATATGCAACAAGTTGTTATTATGTTATAAAATAGGGTTTCGGGAAGGGGTTCACACATTGAGGGGCTCGACGATCTTGGGGTTCCGGGGTTCGGGGTTCGACAGGGTCCAGGGTCCAGGTTTCGACGGGGTCATTCTCGGACTCCGGGGTAGGTCTTGTCGCATCGGGGTCTCGTGGTTCAGGGGGAAGTTCTCGGTGTCCATGAGGTAGACCTTGTCGCGTCCGTGAAGGAGATCGTGTCGGTCCACAGGGTCGAGCTTGCCGTTGCGAGGGTCTTGTCGGGCCCGCGCCATTGCATCGGTCTTGACGTTCAGAATGCAGCACTTGTTGTCCGGGACGGAGTACTTGTTAAACCGGTGGCGTTCTTGGCGGTCATCGGTTTCGCTCGTCTTCGCACCTATGTAGTAGACCTTGTCGGCCCAAGTCGACGACCTTGGGGTTCGCGATAGCGCTTGACATCGGGTCCAAGATGGAGAGCATGTTGTTCCATGATGACGAGCTTCAGGTTCCATTGTAGAAAACCTTTGTCCCGACGTGTCGGTGAAGAACTTGTAGCGCACCGGTTACTGCTTCCGCTGACACGCATCAAGATCTTAGCGTCATTGTGCACACACGCTGGGCTAAACGGTGATCGGGCTGTTGGCAAAGGGGAAGCTTGAGCTGGTCCTGCGGACGTTTCAGCCGCAGGGGGGACAACATCCCGGTACTTGCAAGGACAAGCGAACGAAGCGACGGACGCGCCCCTGAGCGGCATGGAGGCGGCCAGAGGAGGTCCCGGCGAGGACGAGCAGAGGGCCGCGACGACGACGACGACGCCGGGAACGTGTGGCGCCACGGGCACCGGGCAGGGAAGGCGAGGCATTTACGAGGGGAAACACGCGGCACGCGCCTGAGGATGGAGCCGGCGGGGTGGGGAGAGGAGGAGGCCGAGGGAGCTCAGCGGGAGCGTGGCGACGGTTGGGGCGGAGCCGCCGGGGCCACGCCGGAGGGGACGCGAGCGGGATGGGGGCGTGGCCGGGTGAGGTCGGGCGCCGAGCTGGGGCGAAGAGAGAGATGGCGAGGGGAGCACTGCGGCGGGCGCCGGATCTCGCAGACGGAGGCGAGCCGTGGTCGAGGACGGCGTGGCGGGAGGCGAGGGGCCGGGCGCGGGCGCTTATGCGGCAAGCGCGAAGGTGGCGAGGGCGGCGGAGCAGAGCGGCATCATGAAGCGGGCGGCGGGCGCGCAGGCGGTGGACGGCGAGCGAGCGAAGCGGGAGGGAGGCAGCTGGGCGAGGCGGCTGGCGCGGAGAAGCAGGCGCGGAGGTTGCTGGCAGAGGCGGGCGCTGAGCGGGCAAGGCGAGTGGGACGGCGAGCGAAGCGGAGGAGGAGGGGAGAACTGCGAAGGCGTGCTGGGCGGCAGCGGATGGGAGGGAGGCGGCGAGCAGGAGGCGGTGGCACAAGGCTACTGGGAAGGTGCGGGGCAGGAGCGAGATGAGGGAGAGGGCACGCGGGCGTGGGACGCGTGCGGGGTGCGTGGGAGTGCGCGAGGGGGTGGGGCCCAGGGGACAGCTGCTGTGCGGGGCCGGTGGGGACGGGCCCGGGGGAGGTGGATCTGGGGCGGGGTGGTGCGGTGTGGGGCTGTGTGGGTCTGCGGGTGGTAGGGCCTGGGGTGAGAGTGGGGAGGGGTGAGGGGTAGGTGACGTGGCAGCTGCAGATTGGAGAGGGGGAGAAGAGAGATGAGGTGGCAGCATACTACGGGGGGGGGTGAGGTGGAGGGATGGGTTGGGTAGGTTAGCTGGGTGAGTTTAGGAAAAAGGGGTGGGACTGGTTGGACCGATTAGTTTTCTGGGGGTGGTCGTTCGGGTCGGTCGGCCCGTTCGACTGCCCCCACTAAAATAAATATAAATTTTATTTATTTCAACCAAAGCTTTTGCAAACCGACATCGGGCAAAACAAAATATCCCGGCGACCCGGATTTTTGATGTTTGATTAAAGAGGGGGCGTTTTAGAAAACAACACGGGCTTTGCAAACATAGTTTTATGCAAACAATGCATGATGATGACGATGCAATGCACAAATTCAACGCGATTTTCTAGTAGTGGTTTTGCGGGATGCCACAATTCGACACCACTAACAAGGGATCTCGCCCTCGAGATCCGCCTCATTGTACCGGAAGGAAGGTCGGCGATCTGCGTCTTCTCGCTTCGTGTAAATCCTCGCGACACCACTAACAAGAGGTCGTTGTCCGTGATCGTCGAGAGAACACTCCGGAAAACAAAAGGTCGAAGGTAGAGGTATCAACAAATAAAGCCACCTCTAACTTCCGGTGGAAAGGGGGAACCGATGCATTCTCGTCCACTTCAATGTACAAAAGCGAATAGAAAGGGTAGTCGGCATGGGGGCCAATCCATCACGCACCCAAACTATTACTCCGCACAATCAGTGGAAAAGCGTGCAACCATTCTCGGAAACAGACTGAAGATCTCGACAAGCGAGGTTCGGAACAAAGGAGTGATGCATCGCATCGGATCAAAGGAGAGGATGTCGTCATGTAAAACACCGGAAGGAACAAACAAGGAATAAAGAATGGTTCCACGGAAGACGGATTCTCAGCATCTTGAACACGGATGATAGATCACCGTTAGCAAAGAAGGAAGCGAAACCCTAAAGGTACGACGGAAACCCAACCACGAGAATTTCGGACTCAAGAAAGAGAAGAGCGGATTCAAAACACGACAGGTGAGAGGAGAGCAAGAGGGGTAAGGAATAAAATCAGACCTAATCGTAACTATCCAACCGATTTTGCGAATAGTTTTGACACTCTACTTCGGCCGTTAGCTAGGTTATCCTACAGTCGGACTTGTGGGTATCGCAATCAACTGAGCTCGATACCACTCAGAACACCCTCGATCGAACCTATGCAAGCTTGAGCAAAATTCGCCAAACCCGCATAGAAACAATTCAAAGGTTCCCACCAGGCACTTTCATGCGGGTGGAAAACGAAGTAATAACATTACACAACAGTCCTCGATGGGACCCACAGAACAGATATATATATAACAGCGACTCCATGAGTCAAGAATACAGATATATTATACAAAGATCCAAATCACCTTGAAAACGACAGAGCGTCCAGCTACGGACAAGATGCAAATGGGGCTAAGAGCCCTGAAGAATAACCAATGGCGTCCATAACCCTGCCCAGGCCAAGCCGGTAGGGTAACCCTGCTAACGGCGTCGATCTCAAAACCTGCTTAAACAAAAGGGGTGCCGACAAAGGGCGAAGGAAAAAGAAGGAGCGTCAGTACTGAGGCCAGTACACGGCGAGGCTAGAATTCGGCGGTCCTCGCCTACATAGGTATGGTGGACTGAAGCGGCAGCGGCAGCATGCACTAAACAACCTATAGAGACTCGATACAACTGGCGGTGATCAGAGAGGGGTGAGAGTGACCTATCCGGATCCAACCTGAAGCTAACACCAAACAAACCCATCCTGGTCTTTCCCCCTCGAGACCAAACGAGGAAGTCAACCGAGGAACTCACACCGTTGGCAGTTTTATTTATTCAGTTATCGTTGCAGCATTTACTAGTCAGGTTTAAATAATCATCCTGATAAAATAAGCAGTGGGTCGTTTTAGTTAACCATTCCGTTATAGTTGCAGCACTTACTAATCAGATACAATTATCATGAGATAACCCAAAACCCAGCAGTGGTTGGTACTTTTATTCAGCCATTTCGTTGTAGTTGCAAGATTTACTAGTCAGGTACAATTGTCGCAAGCGACAACCAACAAGCAATTGTGGGCAGTATTAATTAGCCATTCCATTATAGTGAAGCTGATTACTAGTCATTATAAGTCAAATTTATAGCAGTAAACTTTAGTTATGCTTGTCTATGATCGAGATACTGTGCTCCAAGTCGTCCATATCCGCGGACACGGCTTTCAGAAAGTTTTACCCGGCCGGGGTGCACCAATAGCAACACACGCTCGATCAACCTCGAAAACCAAACAAAACCCAACGAGGCTTTCACGACGAACAATCACAGATTCAAATATTTCAGGGGCCACCTAAGTAGATCCCAACGGCCACCGACTCGAGACGGGCTCAAGGTTTGGGTAATACGGCCAGAACGATCGGGAACCCGAAAGTGTGGCTGGGCTTGTCGACACCGGAATCGTGTCCCGATCCTAAACAAGATAAAGGTGCTCCTCGCACAATTTAAATACGAAAGTAGCATGGCATAAGTACAGATCGTAATAAAACCTCAAACTAGTTTGTGGCCCCAAGAAATAAGACCGAATCAAGCTCGCTTAGGGGGTCCCATATACCTCCGGATGTGGATAGCGCGATAAATCAAGGAACAGTATCAAGTACTGGGTCTTACGGACACAAGTGGGCTCGAAACCAAATATTTTCTATCACCCACCGATGCCTCGCTTATTTCAGTTTTAGTTGTTAAACAGAAATTAAAGTGAGCGATAAGTAAAACTAGAATCATCTCCAACATCAACATGCGGCAATACATCAACAATCGTGGCACTTGACGACACGCAACAAAGACTTGAGCAAGCGATCACGACGCGCAAGTCCAACTATCTACCAAACAACAGGTAATAGGATGTGTCCAAGGCAATATAGGGCTGCAGGGAATATCACAGGTACGGAAACTAAAGCATCGCAACACAGATAGCAATAGATCAACAGGAGGGAATAAAGACTATAAAAGTAAGATAGGTAGAAAGGGGGAGATGCTCGCCTGAAAACATTGTCGAAGGGTTCAACCGAAGATCGGGGCGAAGCTCACATCAACTCAACGGCCTTATCCGCGAAGAACCAAAACACTAGAACAAACACCGGATGCAATATTCAATACAACGGCAGAAGATCGGCATGATGAATGCAGGATGGATGACATGGCAAGGGTGCGATGCGATTAGGTCAATATTAAGTGGAACCGGGGTCCCGACAATTAATTAGATGGTTCAAGTTGTTTAGCTACCCCGCAAATTAAATGTTGTTATAACCAGGCAAGATAGATACCGGTTCGCTACACAAGTTTAAATGAGGCCAATCTGAGACTAGATTTGCCCGCATATGGGCCCCATATTTAGTTATTAGGTGAATCGGCATAAGGCCCCCAAACCACAGATATGCATGCGAGTATGACAATTCAATATGCAACAAGTTGTTATTATGTTATAAAATAGGGTTTCGGGAAGGGGTTCACACATTGAGGGGCTCGACGATCTTGGGGTTCCGGGGTTCGGGGTTCGACAGGGTCCAGGGTCCAGGTTTCGACGGGGTCATTCTCGGACTCCGGGGTAGGTCTTGTCGCATCGGGGTCTCGGGGTTCAGGGGGAAGTTCTCGGTGTCCGTGAGGTAGACCTTGTCGCGTCCGTGAAGGAGATCGTGTCGGTCCACAGGGTCGAGCTTGCCGTTGCGAGGGTCTTGTCGGGCCCGCGCCATTGCATCGGTCTTGACGTTCAGAATGCAGCACTTGTTGTCCGGGACGGAGTACTTGTTAAACCGGTGGCGTTCTTGGCGGTCATCGGGTTTCGTTCGGTCTTCGCACCCATGTAGTAGACCTTGTCAGTTCCAAGTCGACGACCTTGGGGTTCGGCGGTAGCGCTTGACATCGGGTCCAAGATGGAGAGCATGTTGTTCCGTGATGACGAGCTTCAGGTTCCATTGTAGAAAACCTTTGTCCCGACTTCGTGTCGGTGAAGAACTTGTAGCGGCACCGGTTACTCGTTTCCGTTGACACGCATCGAAGATCTTAGCGTCATTGTGCACACACGCGGGGCTAAAACGGTGACTGGGGCTGTTGGCAAAGGGGAAGCTTGAGCTGGGTCCTGCGCGGACGCGTTTCCAGCCGTAGGGGGACAACATCCTGGGTACTTGCAAGGACAAGCGGGCAACGGGGACGAAGCGACGGACGCGTCCCTGAGCGGCATGGAGGCGGCCAGAGGAGGTCCCGGCGAGGCCGAGCAGAGGGCCGCGACGACGAGGCGACGCACGCGGCCGGGAACGTGTGCAGGGCGTCACGGGGGCACCGGCGGCGAGGAAGGCGAGGCAGACGACGAGGGGAAACACGCGGCAGCGCGCCCGCGAGGATGGAGCTGGCCAGCGGGGCCGAGGTGGAGAGGAGGGCGGCCGAGGGAGCTCCGCGGGAGCGGCGTGGCGGACGGCTGGGGCGGAGCACGGGCCGGGTCGCCGGAGGGGACGCGAGCGGATGGGGCGGGTGCTGGCAGAGGGGCGGGCGGCGCCGGAGCTGGGGCGAAGAGGAGAGCTGCGGCGAGGGGAGCACCGGCGGGCGCGCCGGAGCTCGCAGACGAGGCGAGCCATGTGGTCGAGGACGGCGGCGGGAGGTGCGAGGGCCGGGCGCTGGTGGCTTGCGACGGGCGTGGCGAGGGCGGAGCGAGCGAAGGCGCGGGCAGGCGGCGCGCGGCAGCGGTGGACGGCGAGCGAGCGAGCGAGGCGGGAGGAGGCAGCTGCGGCGAGGCGGGCGCGGAGAAGCAGCGGGCGGAGGTTGCTGGGCAGGCGGGCTGCTGGAGCGCCGGGGCTGGGGCCAGGCGCGACGGGCAGCAGGGACGAGAGCGAGCGGAGGAGGGAGGTGGGAGAACCATGAAGGCGGCAAGCCGGGCAATGGGAGGCGGAGAAGGAGGGCAAAGGCAAGACGCTACTGGGAAGGTGCGGGGCAGGAGCGAGATGAGGGAGAGGGCACGCGTGGGACGCGTGCGGGGTGCGTGGGAGTGCGCGAGGGGGCCCAGGGGACAGCTGCTGTGCGGGGCCGGTGGGGACGGGCCCGGGGGAGGTGGATCTGGGGCGGGGTGGTGTGGTGTGGGGCTGTGTGGGTCTGCGGGTGGTAGGGCCTGGGGTGAGAGTGGGGAGGGGTGAGGGGTAGGTGACGTGGCAGCTGCAGATTGGAGAGGGGGAGAAGAGAGATGAGGTGGCAGCATACTACTGGTGGGGGTGAGGTGGAGGGATGGGTTGGGTAGGTTAGCTGGGTGAGTTTAGGAAAAAGGGGTGGGACTGGTTGGACCGATTAGTTTTCTGGGGGTGGTCGTTCGGGTCGGTCGGCCCGTTCGACTGCCCCCACTAAAATAAATATAAATTTTATTTATTTCAACCAAAGCTTTTGCAAACCGACATCGGGCAAAACAAAATATCCCGGCGACCCGGATTTTTGATGTTTGATTAAAGAGGGGGCGTTTTAGAAAACAACACGGGCTTTGCAAACATAGTTTTATGCAAACAATGCATGATGATGACGATGCAATGCAAAAATTCAACGCGATTTTCTAGTAGTGGTTTTGCGGGATGCCACAACTATGCAGTCTATTTCTTCAACATTTGATTCTGGGACAGCTCTTACCTGGGTTTCCTTACCCTTGACGGCTAATATGAGCTCATCCAGCTTATTAGTGAGTTCTTCATTTTCTTGCAGTGTGACAGAATTCACCTTCTTTGTGTTTGATCTTTCCACATGCCACTGGGCATGGTTGTCTTGCATATTGTCTAGCAGTTGCTTTGCTTCGGCAATTTGTTTGCCCATGAATGTTCCTCTAGCTGCAGTATGAAGTATAGACTTAGACACAGGGTTAAGAGCATTATAAAATAAATGGAGAATTAACCAATCTTCCATCCCATGGCTGGGACAGTTTCCCATGCACTCTTTCATTCTCTCCCATGCAAGCTCTAGTGTCTCACGCTTTTCCTGTCTAAAACTAGTAATATTAGATCTTAGTTGCATAGTCTTTGCAGGTGGGAAATATTTAGTCATAAATAAAGAAGTACACTCCACCCATGATGCAATAGTATTTCTAGGCAAAGATAGAAACCATTCTTTTGCTCTTCCTCTAAGATAGAAAGGAAATAAGCGCAGCTTGACCGCATCGGGGCCAACATCTTTAATGTGCATCATATCACATATATCAGTGAAAGTTTTCAAGTGCATACCTGCGTCCTTAGCAGCAGATCCTCCAAATTGATTATGTTGAACCAAACTTAAATAGTAGGCTTAATTTCATAGTCCTCAGCAGTAATTGCTGGCTGGGTAATAGGAGTACGCAAATAATGATTATTGGGAGTTGTAAACACACCAAGTTTCGTTTCAGCCATATTACCTATGTTTTTTGGGTTTTTTTACACAAAACTTATGATAGTAAAAAACAAGAATTTAAAGACTAATTAATTTTTTTGGTTTTTCAAATAAAGATTGAAAGCAAACTAACAAAATTAAAAACAAGAATTAAAACTAGCAAGGTTCCTAATAACCTTATGATACTTCGGAAACGTATCTATAATTGTTTATGATCCATGCTTGTTTAGTATCTACTTTGCTTTGCTTTGTCTACACTTTGAGGTGTTTTTATATGTTTTCTGGAACTAACCTATTAACAAGTTGCCTTGCATGTTATCTTCTGTTTTTGGTTCCAGAAAGGCAAAAAATCAATATTCTCGGAATTGGATGGGACAAACGCCAAAGTCAATATTTTACCGTGGGCAACACGAAGCCAGAAGATGAGACGGAGAAGGCTCACCAGGGGGACACACCCCTTGGTCGCGTGGGTGGGCCCACCCTGCGCTTGGGAGGTGCAGCCGCCCTGGTGCCCCCCTGGCTCGCCCCTTCGCCTATAAGAAGCCCCCGATGCAGAAACCCTAGGTGCCCGATCAAAACTCCATGAAACATTCTGTAGCTGCCGCCACCATCGTCCCGAGATCGGGGGGATATGAAGTTCTTCCCGGCACCCTGCCGGAGAGGAGATCATCATGCCAGCCTCCGGTATGAAGCGTGAGTAGTTCCACCTTGGGCTACAGGTCCATGTAGTAGCTAGATGGTTGTATCTCCTCCTTGTGCTTTCATGTATAGATCTTGTGAGCTCCGTTCATGATCAAGGTCTAATCTATTTGTATTCATGCATGTTGTGTTTGCGGGGATCCGAAGGATTTTGAGATTACTATATCAGATTGATTAATGGTTTTGTCTATTTGATTCTATCATGGCTGTGTTGTTTGTAATCAAGTAGTTGCTAGTGACTCCAAGAGGGGGTATTTATGCTCGATAGTGGGTTCATGCCTCTAGTTTCCAAGGGAAGTGACAGAAATATCTTCGGTTGTAGATGTGTTGTTGCCACTAGGAAGAAAACAACGGTCACTTGTTCATGGAACAAGTGGATTGTTTACCTCACACACTTTGCTTAAAGTAGTTGTCTGTTGCTTGCAACTTAATACTGGAGGGGGTTCGGATGATAACCTGAAGGTGGACTTCTAGTCGTATATGCAGTTGGATGGCAGTCTATGTATATTGTTGTATTGCCCAATCGAATCTCATAGGATCTTTTTGTCTAGTATTGCATTGTTATGCCTTGCTCAGTTCCTGTCAATTGCCCTGCTGTAATTTGTTTACCCTTCATGCCATGTTTGTTTATCTAAGGAGAGCACCTCTAGTGAACTATGGACCCCGGTCCAATCTTTACCATTAATACATCTTCCACTGTTTACTTGCTGAAAACCATCATCACCTTCCACACCGTACAGTTAATCCTTTCTTATGGAAACCGGTGAGATTCACAACCTCACTCATCATTGGGTCAAAGTATTGAGTTTGTGTTGTGTAGGTTTCCACGTTGCTTGTAACACTTGTGTGACGTTTCCTTCCTCCTACTGGTTCGATAACCTCGGTTTCTTACTGAGGGAAGACTTGCTGATGTGTTGCATTGATGACCCAGAAGTATAGGGGGTGTATCGTAGTACTTTCGATAAATAGGAGTGTCGATCCCAACGAGGAGCAGAAGGTGTTGAACAGTGGTATGGAGCAGGAAATCCTTGTGAATACTTAGCAAACGGATTTTAGTGGTTTTCTGATAAGGCAACAAAACAAAGAGCAAGTAGTAAAGACAACGTACAAACGGATCAAGTGGCCCAATCCTTTCTTAGCGAAGGACAAGCCGGTGGAAATACTTATAAGGACCAAATGTTCTCGCGGACACATGGGAATTCTGTCAAGTGCTTTCGCTTCAAATAGCTGAGTACTCTTCTCTGGTGTTGTAAGTGTTATGTGGGTGAACCTGTGCTACATACTTGTGATTAAACCCCCTGCAAACATCTGTAACTACAGGAAAGTAATTAAGATATAAATCTAACCACAACCTTAAACTCTGAGATCCTATGCTCCCTTGTGCAAAGGTTCCTAACGGGGCTTTAGGTTTCTGTCACTCCGGCAACCCCACAATTAGTAGCCAAATACACATTTCATTCCCCTAGGCCCATAAATGGTGAAGTATCATGTATTCTACGTTCACATGACACCACTAGAAGAATAGCACCACAAATTAAATACTAAACCATTGAATAATAACTCAACACAAATTCACTACTAACAACACGACTTCTCCCATGTCCTCAAGAACACAACGAACTACTCACAAGACATCATATGGATCAAGATCAAAGATAATATGGTAATGGATAACAATCTGAACATAAACAATAATCCAATAGTTCCACTCACAAGCATCAACTACAAAAGTAATCAACACCGAGAAAGTTTCCCCTAAGAACTAAAGCAATATCAAATACAATTGTTACAGCGGGACAGCATGGTGATGATGGTGTATATGATGATGATGATCCCAATGAAGCCTAGCTTGATGATGGTGTTGATGGCGACGGTCTCCCCTCTACGGGAAGGAATTCCCCCGGCAGAAATTTGTATGTCGGAGAGATCTTTCTCTCTCGGTGTTTTCCGCCCCCGGAGGCGGTGTAAATATATATATGGTCGCTCCCTTAGGCTCAGGGTTCCGTAGAGAATATATAGGCGAAGGAGCGGAGTCGGAGGCCTAACAGTTGGGCCACGCCTGCCCTAGGCACGGGGTTAGGTGGGCCCGCGCCTAGGTGGTGTGGGCCCCCTGCGGCCCCTCTTCGCTCCTCCTTCTGGCTTCCTTCATCTTCTGGGAAAATAATATGTTTCCATATTTTTCTGGTATTTTTCTTATCTACGCGAAATTTGCACAAGCCTTCTTTTCCATCGTAATCCGCATCCAGTCCATCCTCCAGGAATCATCCAACATGCATAAACAGATGAAAATCCATGAGTAATAGCTCATAATAAGACATATATCAATGAATAGAGGTAAATTATGATATAGAAAGGTGACGCAAATTGGGCGTATCAACTCCCCCAAGCTTAGACTTTGCTTGTCCCCAAGCGAAAATTGAGCTCAGTAAACATGTTCATAGGTTTATGGAGTGAAGTGTCGATAAAAGAATACGAACAAGAAGCATCACACTTACCATTGCACAACTCAAAGAAGAAAGCAACTCACCATTATATAACATAGCTTGCAACCAAGTACAGCAGTCACAATAGAGATGCATAAAGATAAATCATAATTTGAATTGGCAAACTCTTGTTCTTGGTCAAAGAACAGCTGGCAAGCAGTTTCACAAAAATCTTTTTGTAGAAGTTTCAAAACAAGAGCACTCTTTGCTTAAAAAGGTTTTTCACAAGTGAAGGCTTTCAAAGTAATACTCAATAGAGAAGAGTTTTGTGCAAACAAGGAAGATAAAGAACATGATTGGATAAATCACCATATGGATTCTTGAAACACAACAACTCAAATGCTTGCTGGAGAAAGAGAGGAAGTAGGTTTACTGACACAACTTGGAAGTGGGAGAAAGGTCCCTTTATAGAGGGAAGCAGGGATTACAAGTCATAAAGAGCTTACAAAAGATTATGGTACTTACTATCTTTGAGCCCTCATTGCCCCTATCATAGGTATCTTGAGATGACTAAGGTTAAAGTGCACAAAGTTGGAGTATATGCTTGACGAAATATAAGTTGGCAATCTCATGTCCCTTGAATACGAGGGCCACTCCTCATGCTACTCAACTTTGGTCACAGGTAAGTTCTTGTCATTGTAAGTATTTGCATATCACTGAGAACCGCCAACGGGGTACCCCTTGCACATGGTACAGGAGCTTTCCTATAACCAAAATGACAAGGCAAGCAGACAATGAGCATCTCAGCGATCTTTTTATTTACTATGTGCATAGCTTTTTATTGATGATGCTTCATCGATGGCTCACTATGGTGATGTTGCAAGTTTCCACCATGATTAGGCATGGCTTAGGCAAGCGGCCTAGGCTTTTCTCTAACATAGGATACAAACTCCATGGACTTACAAGTTCCCTCTTTATTTCACACCGTTGACATCCATAGACAAAAGAGAACGATATCAATTGTGTACAGAGTATAAGTGCAATGATGAAAATGTTCTTAGTGACAGCACGGTTCTGCTAATTCCAACGTATAGATGCAAGCATATACATCTTCGATGGTCCAATGGTTCAAGTCTATTAGGGGCAAGAAATAAAGTGTGCCATCAAGTTCGTGAGAGATTTACTAACTAGTTTTCACATAACAAAATACTTTTTAATTCGAAAGGTAGATGAAGCTTGAGAATTTTCTTGGAATAGAAATAGCTACTAGGTAGATATGGTGGACACAAGTGGCAAAACTTTTGGTTCAAAGGGTTTGGAAACATGAGAAGTATGCCTTCTCAAAACATGTTTTTGGCTAGCAAGGCTAGGTAGCAAGCAAGAGAGTTAAAATTAACAAGCAAACATACAAGTAATAAAGCCAAACATGCAATCTTCCTTGAAGACACAAAAGAATCTTAAATAAAGAATACTAAGCTTACGAGCCAACAAGAAATAAAACAAATGATACAAAATACCTGTAAGGTTTTTTCTTTCTCTTTTTATTTCAAACCTCAAAAGTGATTGCTACTGACCAGAACTTGATTTGCCAAAACCAATTTAGATCCACTTGATGCTCCCAAAGTGGTGCCAATACTGATCAACAAGATCGATCATATAATAGAGATTGCAAACTAAAATAAGAAGTGCAAAAAGTAAAAGATGAGACTTCTCATTAATATTCAATAAATTCACTCACACCAAGGGATACATAGATAATCAACTAAAGGAGAGATACTTCCACATGCAAACCAAACTATAAGATAACCTCTCTACCACAGATATGAATCCACTAAAAAGGTAAAAGATAAAAGATAATGGTGGTGATACTGCGGCACTCCCCCAAGCTTGGAACAAGCCAAGGGGATGCCAAACCTGATGACGTATTACTCCTTTGGTGGTGGTGGTGTTCTCTTGATAAGATCTTCAATCAGCTTCCTTAAATCCTCCATATCGAAGATCAGAGTACGAATTAACTCTGAATTATGCTCAATGCAGCCCATGATCAACTCGGACCGAGGATCCCAGTCCTTGTTATTCTTTCTCCATTCTTCCCTAGTAGAGTGCTTCTTCCCTGCGCTATTAGAACAAGGGGTACCAGGAGGAAGTGTGCATGGAGCGAGGATATGACACGGAGTTCTCCCTCCTGTAGACATATGTGTCGTCCTCTTAAGCTTGGTAGGTCGTGCCACCAAACCAATGCTTGCGACGGTAGCGCGGGTGTCCGGATGCTTGTCCTCCTCCATGTCCTCTTCATCCCCAACAATAATCTCCTCCTCCTTGGGATCTTTAGGTTCTTCTTCCTCAGGCTTCTTGCCTTTATCGTTGGCGGAGACCATGATGTTCTAAACTTTGAGAAGATTTCCTGACAGAAACAGATCGAAACGAAAACACAACGAGAACACGATGCAAGAACCTTGGGGGATCCGGGGGTTATATATTACAAAGTTTCAAGGCATAAGGAAGGTACTGACACGGAAACAAGGCAGAGACGGAGTTCGAGGGTGGCACACCCCCTCCAGGCGCGGCCAGGCTGGGCCCGCGCCTGGGGTGGGTTTTTCTACCCCAGACTCTGTTTCCTCTTCAGTTCCGTCTCGTAATCTTCCTTATGTATTAAAAACATCAAAAATATAAAAATATTAGAGTTTCACAAACTTTCTGTTTTCACCACTTTTACCTATTCAAAGACGAACTCTGCAGATTCCTTTTCTCTTTCTCCTGAGAAAATTTCCTTCTTACTAAACCCTTCCACAAACTCAATGACAACATTAGTGTAAGAAAAAAACAATAACCTTTAGGTACACATTTCAACTGAAAACCCATCAAAACAAAGGCTCTGTAAGAGGCAAATGCAAATGATGGCAGAAATCTGTCAAAACAGACCAGCAGGTAAAGATTGATTTTTTATAAGATCTTCTGTTGCTCAAATCAAAAAGTGTAGAACTGATGAAAGTTGGGTAACAACTTGGAGAACAATATCAGAAAAATGCAGCTCCATCCGACGTACTGAGATTCCTCACGAATTTTTACAATTCAGCACAAAAATCTATCCCAGGACAACCACTTTTCACAACTCCTCTACTTCACAAAACTAGTTGAACTTGAAAGAAAAACCAAAACAAAAAGGATAAGGAGAGGTTATTGCCGAGGTAATAACTTCCAAGACTCGACAAAACTTTTGGGTTATCTCCCAATAAGTACTTTTCTTTAATGCCTTTAAGTTAGGCTTGAAACTTTCAAAGATGCTCAAATAGGATATATAAATTTGAAATGAAAGAGAGCATCAAGAAGAAAATAACCAACACACTTGAGTCTAACCCACTTCCTATGCATGGGGGTATCATGAGAAAACGAATTGTTGAAACAAAAATCCACTAGCATAGGAATACAAAACAGATGCAACTTCAAAGCTTTCAACACAAAACGGGGAAACTTAACATTATTGAGATGCATAAAACCATGTTTCCCTCTCTCAAAATAACTTTCAATAGAACTTTGAAAACATTTGACAATATAAATGTCACTGTAAGCAACTTTATCATCACAATAAGCATACTTATAGTCATCAAAAAGAGGCCCAAGGTCATAGACTAGATCAATAGAAGCAAGTTGTTCCATCCTGAAATCTTTATTAGGCGACCTATTTTCACAAGGAGTTTTAGAAAATTTGGAGAAGTTAAACTCATAAGAATCTCCATCAAACTTAGTTAAAACTTTTTCCTTCTTACAATCAATAATATCTCCACAAGTGTTCAAGAAATGTCTACCAAAAATGATAGGGCAAGTTTTGCTAGTCGCTGAATTAAGCACTAGAAAATCAGCAGGATACTTAATCTTACCGCAGAGAACCTCCACATCTCTTACAATGACAATGGGGCAAATGGTCTCCTTATTAGCAAGGTGAATAACCACATCAATGTCCTTAAGCTCATAAGGACCAATCTCATGCATAATTTCCCTGTAAATCTCATAAGGAATAACACTAGAACTAGCACCAATATCACATAAACCATAGTAGCAATGATTACCAATTTTAACAAAAATCACAGGAATACTAGCTTTTCTAGCCTTACTAGGATGAGAGATAATATTAGAAGAATCTTCACAAAAGACAATGTGCTCATCCTCTATATTTCTAGTGACAGTGTCTTTCACAATAGCTACCATAGGTTCTTCACTCAATTGCTCATCAGGCTCCATAGTTTTCATTGTACCTTTATTACTTGCACTAATAATCATAGAATTCTCCTTTACCTTAGCTGGGAAAGACATTTTCTCAACATGAGGTTCAGGCACAATATGATTAGTAGTGCAAACTTCAGTACTTATAACGGGAGAATGATTAACAACATCTTTATACGGAGCATGGTACTTATTCCACTTCTTCTTGGGAATTTCTATGTAAGAGGCAAAGGCCTTCAAATAGTTGGCAATACTTTGGGAATCAAGACCAAACTCATTGCTAATATCACGGAAGTCATCAGTTCCCATAAAATATTTAATGCATTCATAATCATAGTTTATACCAAACTTTCTTCCTTTGTCATTATCCCAAGATTCAGTGTTCTCTTGAATATGGTCTAAGAGATCCCATTTAGCTTCTTCCTTCATATGTGTGAATGATCCAGCAGAAGAAGCATCTAATAAACCTTTATCGTGAAGAGAAAGCCTTGCATAAAAGTTATTGAGAATAATATTGTTAGGGAGTTCATGATTAGGACATTTAAGCATTAGTAACTTCAATCTCCCCCAAGCTTGAGCTGTAATTTCTCCATCAAGAGGCCAAAATTTATATATAAGATTTCTATCCTTATGAATCTCGCTAGGAGGATAAAATTTAGAGTAAAAGAGAGATGCCATCTCCTCCCATTCCATGGATTGTCCATTCTTCAGCAGTTTATACCATTCTTCAGCTCTCCCTTTCAACGATATAGAGAGTAACTTCTTATTCACCTATTTAGTTGTGATACCTACACACTTAAACAACCCACATAATTCATGGATAAAAAGCAAGTGATCACTATGAAGGACAGTTCCATCCCCAAAATAATAAGTATCCATAACACGATTGATAATACTTGTAGGTATCTTAAAAGGATCTATCTCAACAGGTGATGGTTCATGTACTATCCTAGCAGTGGTAGTAGTTTTCCCAAATAGAAAACCAAGTGGGTTATCCATATTGGAAACAAAGTAACATGCAGTAACAAAAGCAATACTCACAGTAAAAGTTTCCCATACCAGTTCCACTCTTCAATAGCGCTTCACTCCCCGGCAACGGTGCTAGAAAATAGTCTTGATGACCCACAAGTATAGGGCTTCTATCGTATTACTTTCAATAAATAGGACTGCCGATCCCAACAAGGAGCATAAGGTACTGAACAGTGGTATGAAGAAGGAAATCCCTGTGAATACTTAGCAAACGGATTTTTAGTGGTTTTTTGATACGGCAACAAAACAAAGAGCAAGTAGTAAAGACAACGAACAAACGGAGCAAGTGGCCCAATACTTTCTTAGCAAAGGACAAGCCGGTGGAAATATTATAAGGACCAAACGTTCTCGAGGACACGTGGGAATTCTGTCAAGTGCTTTCGCTTCAAATAGCTGAGTACTCTTCTTTGGTGTTGTAAGTGTTGTGTGGGTGAACCTGTGCTAATGTACTGACCTTACTTGGACTAATACATACTTGTGATTAAACCCCCTGCAAACATCCGTAACTACAGGAAAGTAATTAAGATATAAATCTAACCACAACCTTAAACTCTGAGATCCTATGCTCCCTTGTGCAAAGGTGTCCTAATGGGGGTTCGTGTCACATCCAAACCCCACAAGTAGTATCCAAATACACAATGCATTCCCCTAGGCCCATAAATGGTGAAGTATCATGTAGTCGACGTTCACATAACACCACTAGAAGAATAGCACCACAACTTACTACTAACAATTGAAGAATAGCACCACAACTTAATACTAAACCATTGAATAATAACTCAACACAAATTCACTACTAACAACATGACTTCTCCCATGTCCTCAAGAACACAACGAACTACTCACAAGACATCATATGGATCAAGATCAAAGATGATATGGTAATGGATAACAATCTGAACATAAACAATAATCCAATGGTTCCACTCACAAGCATCAACTACAATAGTAATCAACACCGGGAAAGTTTCTCGTAAGAACTAAAGCAATATCCATAACAATTGTTACAGCGGGACGGAGTGGTGATGATGGTGCTGGTGGAGATGATGGTGTGGATGATGATGATGATCCCGATGAAGACTAGCTTGATGATGGTGTTGATGGCAACGGTCTCCCCTCTCCATGAAGGAATTCCCCCGACAGAAATCTGTCTGCCGGAGAGATCTTTCTCTCTCGGTGTTTTCCGCCCCCCAGAGGCGGCGGAAATCTATCTGTGGTCACTCCCTTAGGCTTAGGGTTCCATAGGAAAGATATAGGCGAAGGGGCAAAGTCGTAGGCCGGGAAGGTGGGCCACACCTTCCTTAGGCGCAGGGTTAGGTGGGCCCGCGCCTAGGTGGTGTGGGCCCCGTGCGGCCCCTCTTCGCTCCTCCTTATGGCTTCCTTCGTCTTCTAGGAAAATAATATGTTTCCATAATTTTCTGGTATTTTTCTGATCTTCGCGAAATTGCATCAAAACACCTTCTTTTCCATCAGAATCCAGACTCCGGCAGTCCATCCTCCAGGAATCATCCAACATGCATAAACAGATGAAAACCCATAAGTAATACCTCATAATAATACATATATCAATGAATAGAGGTAAATTATGATATAGAAAGGTGATGCAAATTGGGCGTATCATGCATAACACCTTGCTCTTGGGGTTTCCCGACGAAGCGCATCTACATAAACTAGGCACATCAACAAGTTTTCTGACGCCGTTGCCGGGGAGGCTAAGGAAGTCTTCACAAGGGGAATCCTCCTCAACCTTTCTCTTTACTTTGTTTTTAGTTTGCTTAGTTTCTTTTGCTTGGTTTTGTTTGCCTTTTTTATCAAAAACTCCAAAAAAAAATGTTTAGTTTGGTTTGCTTTCTTTATTCGAAAACACAAAAAAATTAGTTCCTACTCTAGCTCACCATGTTGTTCCCCAAGTTCGCCCTGAAGGACCTTTCTATAGGGAGTGGCTCCATAATTAGGAAAGATAATATTGAAAAATTCTTTAATCATGTTAGTAAGCATGAGGATATTGAGGATAAATATATAGCAGAGCTTGATCCTAATTATGAAATTGTTGCAGCTTCTTTAGTTCATATGTTGGAGGCTAGGTTTGTTCGCCTTAACCCCATGATGCAAATTTTGTTCCTAAAACTATAAGAAGAAAAGAATGCTGAAAAGATAGAATTTATTCTTGAAACTTTACTCAAAGAATTCCATGATGTTGCTAAGGAAGCCAAAAAGTTCTTTGAGTGTTTTAATATGCTAGGCTCATGTGTAGATGTTGTGGGTACTTCAGATAAAACTAAGCATAGAGAGGAATTTAATATACCCATACCCTTTAAGCTTGTTGGGATGCATGAGGCCTTTGAAAAGAATTTTGATTGGATTGTTCCTGAAAATCCTTTTGATGAAAGTAGTAAACCAAAGAGAGATGAGAAGGGATCCTCCAAAACTCATTTGTATGAGATACCTCTTATAGTTGAAGATTTTACAAGTATTGATGTTAATGCTTCTTCATTTGAAAATACTTGATTTCTTGCTTCTTGTGCCTAACTTAAAGGCATTAAAGAAAAGTACTTGTTGGGAGATAACCCAAGAGTTTCCTTGAGTCTTGGAAGTTATTACTTCAGTAATGACCTCTCCTTATCCTTTTTGTTTTCTTTTTGTGCCAAGAATGACCTCTAATGAGAGGGAATTAAGATTTGGGGAGTTGCTATCCCAAAACAGATTTCTGTCCTCCACCATAAAACTTCATGAGTCTCTGTAAGTAGGATTGAGTTGAAAATTTACGAATAAATCCCCAGTATGTTAGCTAACTTTCGTTAGTTCAACACTTTTTGATTTGAGCAACAGAAGATTCTCGAAAAAATCGATGTCTACCTGCTGGTCTGTTTTGATAGATTTCTGCCATTATTTGCATTTGCTTCTTATTGATTCCTTTTTGAATTCTCTTTTGGGGAATTGAGCTTTTTGAAGGAGTTTCTACAGTAGCTTGTGTTTTAAGTGAAAAGTTTTTATGTTCCAAACCTAAACCCAAAGGTCTTTTATCTTTTGAATACACTAATGTTGCTAATGAAGATTGTGTGAAGTTTTGGATGAAGGAAAAAAATTCAGGTGTAGAGAGAGAATGATGTAATGAGATGAAGAATGGACAAAAATCTCAAGCTTGGGGATGCCACCCTGTGTCACCCCAAGAAATATCCAAGAGGTACAAGAGTCAAAGCTTGGGGATGCCCAAGGCATCCCCTTCTTCATCAAAAAAAGCTCAGGTCTTTCTAGACACTTCGTTTTTATTGTTTCATGCACTGTTATGTTGTTCTTGGAGCATCTTAGTTTTCGTTTGCTTTGCTTAGTTTGTTTAGTTTGCTTGAATAAAGTAGTTTGGACCCCCGTTCTTGTTGTGTTGTTTCAAATAAGTTGATTGGTGTTGGAAAGGAGTAGAAAGTTCTTGCTTGGAAGTGCAAGAGGAGCTTGCATTGACTGTGACTTAGACTTTAGCATGACATGCTAGGTGTTGTTTTGACCTTATGCTTAGTGATTATTGCTGTAGCATGTTTTTTTCCAAATAATTGGGATTTCTTAGTGTGCCTTGAAAGAATCATGTGTTGTTTTAGCATACAAAAGCATAGTATTGTGGTATTCTCCTTTGATGCTTTGTTTGGGTTGACTTGGCACATGCTCACACCATGTTATGACTATGACAAGTCACCATAGCCTCTATGATCATTTAGTCCTTGACTTTTAGTACCACTCTATGCTTTGATTAGTAATGTTTTGTTGCTCTGCATGATTATGGCCATTATTGATCTCTTAATTGGTTGCTCCCAGTCTTTTGCTAGACTCCACTTGTATGAGTAAGCTTCACGCATGCTTCCAACTCCCAAGAAAACAAGTTATTCCAAAGTGTCCACTATAAATTCCTATGCATGGTGTGTTACACCATTCCAAGTATATTCTTCTTTTCACCTATCTTCCAATTAAAAAGTATTTTTTTATGAGAAAACTTAGTGATTAAAGCCCTCACAAACTTGATGGAACACTTTATATTCTTTGCCCCTAATAAACTTGAACAATTGTGTCATCTCTGTTGTATATGCTTGCACTTATACGTTGGAATTAGCTAAACCATGCTGACATGTGGAACGTTTTCAACATTGCACTTGTACTTTGTACATAGTTGATATCATGCTCTTTTGTCTATGAATGTCATCGGTGTGAAATAAAGAGAGGTCTTGTAAGTCCATGGAGTTTTGTATTTTTTGTTAGAGAAACGCCTGGGCCGCTAGCCTAAGCCATGCCAAATCATGGTGGAAACTTGCAGCATCACCATAATGTGCATTCTGTGAAGCATCCTCAATAAAAAGCTATGCACATAGTAAATAAAAAGATCGCTAAGATTCTCATTGTTTGCTTGCCTTGTCATTTTGGTTATGGGATAGCTCCTGTACCATGTGCAAGGGGTACCAAACTTAAATAGTAGGGCTTAATTTTTGTTGAACCAAACTTAAACAGTAGGGCTTAATTTCATAGTCCTCAGCAGTAATTGCTGGCTGGGTAATAGGAGTACGCAAATAATCATCATTGGGAGTTGCAAACACACCAAGTTTCTTTTTAGCCATATTACCTATGTTTTTGGGTTTTCTTACACAAAACTTATGATAGTAAAAAAAGAATTTAAAAACTAATTAATTTTTTTGGTTTTTCAAATAAAGACTGAAAGCAAACTAACAAAATTAAAAACAAGAATTAAAACTAGCAAGGTTCCTAATAACCTTATGATACGGCGGAAACGTATTTATAATTTTTGATGCTCCATGCTTGTTTAGTATCTACTTTGCTTTGTCTCTACTTTGAGGTGTTTTTATATGTTTTATGGAACTAACCTATTAACAAGTTGCCATAGTGCCAGTTGCTTGTTTTCTTCTGTTTTTGGTTCCAGAAAGGCAGAAAATCGATATTCTCGGAATTGGACGGGACAAACGCCAAAGTCAATATTTTAGCGTGGGCAACACGAAGCCAGAATATGAGATGGAGAAGGCTCACTAGGGGGCCACACCCCATGGCCATGCGGGTGGGCCCACCCCGCGCCTGGGGGGTGCAGCCGCCCTGGTGGCCCCCTGGCTCGCCCTTTCGCCTATAAGAAGCCCCCGAGGCAGAAACTCTAGGTACCCAATCAAAACTGCACGAAACCTTCTGTAGCCGCCGCCACCATCGTCCATAGATCAAGGGGATCTGAAGTTCTTCCCGGCACCCTGTTGGAGGGGAGATCATCCTAGAGGTCTTCTTCCTCATCATGCCAGCCTCCGGTATGAAGCGTGAGTAGTTCCACCTTGGACTACGGGTCCATGTAGTAGCTAGATTGTTGTATCTCTTCCTTGTTCTTTAATGTATAGATCTTGTGAGCTCCGTTCATGATCAAGTTATAATCTATTTTTATTCATGAATGTTGTTTTTGCGAGGATCCGATGAATATTAAGATTACTATATCAAATTGATTAATGGTTTTGTCTATTTGATTCTATCATGTCTGTGTTGTTTGTGATCTTGCATGCTCTCCGTTGTTAGTAGATATCTTGGCCAAGTAGTTTCTAGTGACTCCAAGAGGGGGTATTTATGCTCGATAGTGGGTTCATGCCTTTAATTTCCAAGGGAAGTGACAGAAATCTCTTCAGTTGTAGATGTGTTGTTGCCACTAGGGAGAAAGCAACGGTCTCTTGTTCATGGAACAAGTGGATTGTTTACCTTACACACTTTCCTTAAAGCAGTGGCTGTTGCTTGCAACTTAATACTGGAGGGGGTTCGGATGATAACCTAAAGGTGGAATTCTAGTAATAGATGAAGTTGGATGGCGGTCTATGTATATTGTTGTATTTCCCAATCGAATCTCATAGGATCTTTTTATCTAGTATTGCATTGTTATGCCTTGCTCAGTTCCTGTCAATTGCCCTACTGTAATTTGTTTACCCTTCATGTCATGTTTGTTTATCTAAGGAGAGCACCTCTAGTGAACTATGGACCCCGGTCCAATCTTTACCATTGATACATCTTCCACTGTTTACTTGCTGCAAACTATCATCACCTTCCACACCGTACAGTTAATCCTTTGTTACAGCAACCGGTGAGATTGACAACCTCACTGATCGTTGGGGCAAAGTCTTGAGTTTGTGTTGTGCAGGTTTCCATGTTGCTTGCAACACTTGTGTGACGTTTCCTTCCTCCAACTGGTTCGATAACCTCGGTTTCTTACTAAGGGAAGACTTGTTGTTGTGATGCATCACACCTTGCTCTTGGGGTTCCCCGACGAAGCGCACCTACATCAACTAGGCGCATCACCTTACCAGGGTAGATATTGCTTCACCGGTGTGGTGACCCAGCATACCACTGCATGATTTAGTACACTATAGTCGTTAACATAACACCAATGAAACACCGTTCACTAGTATTACAATCCTCAGAGTGGTATAATAGAAACACAGCAGGTCTAAGACATGACTATAGGTTACAACTCGACTCTTTACAAAAGATCCAGAGAACACTCTAGGTTAAAGAGAGAGAGAAAGAAACTTCTTACAAAGAAGAACCAGAAATAATCAACTCATAACTATCATACTAATAGACTAGTATTTAAACTATTGGGCTTGCATTGCTGCTATTGCAATACTCTATAGAAGTAGGTTCTATGGCTAGAGATTATATTTCTATCTAATCAGAAACTTCGTCTTCACATTAGTTGATGTATATGTTGAATTCCTTTACTTCATTATAGAACTTGAGTTATTGATGATGATTCCCTTGAGCATAAGTTGATGTAGACGCCGTCTGTATTGGCTTCAGAATCTAGCAAAGGTTAAGAAGATACGTTGAGTACAAGAGTACTCAGCAAGTTCACTAAAAATGAGTGCTTGATGCACTATATCTACAGCCACAGACCATAGGTCATAGGCAATGCAGGTTTTCGTAAACATTTCTTCAAATTTTGCTTTTATTCTGAAAATCTATGTCCGCCAGCCTTCACAGGTTTACCAGAACTTTCATGGAGTTCCTTTCCTGTCGGATCCGTAGCTCCTTCCCGGAACAGGGAGTAACAAGTTACAGTTCTTACACTCTGTAGAGGTGCGTTACGTTAGCCATGAGAGATCAAATCCTCGTTGCACAACCGGGCAGCTTATTCCCGTCCACAATTCCATGATATGGCGCCCAGTAGATGATCCAAGCCAATCACTGCCCCCTTCGTGACCCCGCATGTCTCCTTGGCGTATGTCATGCCCACACATTGAATTACGGCAATGGTTTGGACAGATCGTTCAGATGCCAGAACTATCATGGGACGTTGAGGTTTCCCACCCATATGCTACATATCCTCTATGAATTAGCAATTAATGCATGCTACGAGGATAATAGCCACGACCTGTGCATCTGGCTACATGCGAGAGGAAGAAGATACAGCTGACTTCTCTGTGCCATTCCAAACTCATGGTTAACGCGTAATATACGGCGCAAGAATCACTGGCGACATTGGTTGTTAAGTCCTAGATAATATGTTCCTTTACCACTGGAACTTTCAAAGTAGGTTATTACCTCATGGTAAATAACCTATAATCATATTATTATGAAAATAGTGTTTTCTGACCTTTTTGAAATGCAGGTGATGACAACACTGGATTTGCAAAATACTTTACAGAAAATAATCAAAGGACATGAGCAAGTGTGAACTTTCCTTTTGTGATTGCAAGATTATGCACTCGCGGTCTTCGAGATAATAAAAGATCCAATATCTGAAATCAGCATCATTGGTCCGATAGGGACTAATGTTTAAAGAAGCAAGATGTGATTATGCATGAGTAATGTAATGCAATTTGATAAACTCGAATCCCTAGAATAAGCGTTGATCTAGGGTTTGGGAACTGGAAATGGTTTCTTTGGAATGTGTTGTCCTTTTAGATTAAGTTTCACACTTGTGCTTCTTCTTAAGGCTTGTGAGTGTGTGTGAAGTAACCTGTAAGTATAATAAGTATCATACAATAATAAAGCACTCAAGTGTGAAATGGTATCTAAAGACTCCTTATAAGAAGGTTGTTACTTAAATAGATTTATTTTAGAATGCATAAGAATTACTTTTATTGTATCTTAAAATAATAACTTTTGAAGAAAATTTTACTTAACTAAACAGAAGCATTTAAACCTTTAGTTGATATTCTTAGGGTTTCTGACTAACTATAGTTATCAAGGGAGAAAGAGTTACTTCATTTGAATAATGACCACACTAGTAGTTGAAACTTATCTATCTTGGTCATTAGATGGTATTACAACTTGTTCACTTCATAATGTTTCTTCAATGTTAATTAAGAGTGGTATTACTTCTATTTGAGTAGTAGTTTATTAACATTATAAGGGAATAGAATCATTTATCTCCTTATAAATGAGTGGTTGTGATTTATAAACCAGGAAACAATATTATTTAACTACTCATTAATTACTTTTGGATTTTTAGTATGTTAATAAGCTCGTGGTTGAAGTAATGGTAAAAGGTTTTATTTGTTTAAAAATATTATTCTTCAAGATTTTATAATTTTATTAGAATCCATTTTAGAAAGTAATTTACACTTTTAGATGAATGATAATTCATCAAAATTATAATTAAGATCTTTTGGATTATATGAATTTCATACTATCAATATTTAAGACAAATACTATTATTAGCTCTTAGATGTATAATTTTTAGAATTATTAGCAATTTTTTATTTGTCCTAATATGAATTTTCAATTAAGGAAATAAGTTTAAACTCTAGTTATTAGAGTATTAATTTGTTTAATTACCTTAAAATGGAATGTTATAATTTTAACATGTAGATATTATTTTTGTAATCATTTTGGTATATTATAAATATTTTTATGATTTTTGAATATTAAAATATGATTTTTATAAGATTTATACCTTATAAACACTTAAATAATAATAAATATTTAGTTAAGTGACATATTAATATATGTTTATAGTTTTACATTATAGTTCTTATTTTTCTAAGAATTTTGGTATATTTTTTATCATTTACTATTATTAAAATATGATTTTTTTATAGTTTTGTTATTAATAAAATCATTTAAATAATAATTATTTAAATAAGTACCACAATAATATGTGATAACAAATTTAAATTATAGATTTTATTTTTCTAAACATTTGTGTATAACATATATATTTTTTTGATTTATAAAACAAAAGATATTGAATTTCTAAGGTTTAATCATTTTCTAAAATTATTAAAATAGATAACTAAATGATTTTATGTTGTAATGGTGATGTCAGCAAGAGGTGAGGGTTTTTCTCACCGGTGCTGGTTCTAGCCCCAGTCATAGACTGGTGGGTGAAATGCCACACGGGCATGGACCGGTCAACAGACGCAGGCATGGCGTCATCATGACGCTAGCCTGGTCTCCACCACCAGAACAAGGTCGCCAGCGGCGAACCTGTGCACGCCGGTGATCGCGGGAGTGTTCGTTTGAACCGCACGGATACGAGGAATATCTCAGTAGTCAGATCGCCACCTAATGATCACCGGAAGATCACCGGCAACGAGCTTTTGCGGCGGCGCGGTCGAATCACTCGCGGGCAGGATGCTACAATGAGCGGGCGACAAATCGGGAAGGATCAGGGTACTCAGGAGATCACCAGGATGCTAATGGTGTGTTTGGAGGCTTGGGGAGGACCGGATACGGTGAATTGTTGGCGATAGCTGTTGTGGCCGGCGGGATGCCGACCTCGATTCCACGCAAACGACAGTGCCCTGGCTTGCGAGACTTCGTGAGAACGCTGAGCGTGACACGGTGCTTCTCCCAGGCATCACGACGGAGCAGGGCGAGGTCTAGAACAACGACGATACATCGGCCTCTATAGCTAGGGTTCGGAACAAAGGAGGGATCAAGAGAGAGAGCTTTAGATGGAGAGAGAGAGATGGGGATAAGGATGATCGAGAGTGCCTCTGTGGCCTTCTTATTCCTCCCCAGGTGACAGCAGTGAGGATCTTGGCACAGCGATAGCGACGCTGCTGCCGGTGAGCTGCTTTAGCCGTGGTGCATGAGGTAGTCGACGGATATTGGATTGACAAAATGGTACTTGGGTCGGGCTCATGCTGGGTCGTGGCGAAGTGAGCAGAAATTTGTGGGGCTGCACGCGAGCGATAGATAACGCGAAGAGAAAGTGGGTCATGGGCTGGTACTGCTGGTTTTATCTTTTCCTTCTACATTTTCTATTTTCTGTTTTTCTATGTTACAAATTCATTTCAAATTCAATCTTCAAAAAGTATAAACTACTAAGAACTTTTGTGAAATTATTAGAATAATGCAGGGATTCATCATAACTAATTTTCTCTTTATGTATTTTTGTATGTATAAATTTCATAATTGTATGAGAGGTTTTGTATTAAATAGAACAAGTAGAAATTAGGATTTTAGGATTTGTTTATGATCTTATAAAATGATTTTTTTTCCTCTTAATGAGTGTAATGGGAATGGGTTATGATAGCTAAGGATATGCAAAGAATATATCCATATTTATTATTATGTAGCAATCATTATATAAGATGATTTAATTACTAAGGTTCTTAAAATGTTAAATTCTATTTTTCTAAATTCACTAATAGGTGAATCCTAACCACCCTACTTATTTTTTAAATATGCATAGATAATTTCTTAAACTAGTTATTCACTACTTGCTTAAGTGTGGTTAATATATGGGTATAATATTAGGGCATAATGGTTTATAGCAACCATTTATGTGGCACATATGATTTAAATGTTTGGAAGTGGCAAAGATTTGCATAAGTGATTTTCTATAGAACTATGGTAGAATATTTACCAATAATTACTATCTTTAATACTCCATAAGTCTTGGTTTTATCTATATACCTTTCTACAATGATATTAAGTAGGAGCAATTCTACTTGATCTACTCAAGCAACCAAGGATTACCTATTATCCTAAATAGTTTCTTCCTAATTAGTGTGGGTGGCTCCTAGTGATAAATTAACATGTAATGGTTGCTAATGAGCATTACTTATATGATAAAGGTAATTCATTTACCTTTTAGAAATTGTTTAGGTTTTGGAAAAGTGATATAGTTTTGGTTAATAGCTTCTTAGGAATTCCTACTTTCCCTATTTCATAAGTCTTGACTTCTAATTAAGGAATTCCTTTCCTAGATATTCTATTACTTCACATCCATCATCATGTGTTAACATGATGAGCTTTACTTCACAAGAATATTCTTACCAATACTTCCTCCTTCTAAATCGATTTGTATATCTAATGAGCTTGACACTAAAGATCTACTTGATCTCCTCATAGAGATAACTCTCATCTCTAGAATACTTATTATGAATTCAAGTCCACTTGACTGATTACTTTCTTACTTCACAAATTACTTTGTATTCTCACTTATAAATCTCATAAGCTTGTCACTAAAGCCTTTCATAAACTTCTCATATCTCAACTTGATTATATCAAACTACTCTACAAATGATAACCTCCAATCCAACAAGTGGTTACTGTTAACTCTATTCATACTCTTCCTTTATCATCCATCACTAATATTCCTCTAATAGATGTATATATCAAATTCTATTGTCCTCAGGTGCTAACTATTCTTTAAGAGGAATATTAATACTTCAATAACTCAATTGTGCTCTAGCATCAGCTTAGTCATCCTATATTATCTCTACTTATTTCCACTATCTCATATTCCAACTTCACATTATATTAATGGGACTTGTTATGACTATCCTAGGAAAACATATCTATACTGGGGTTTAATCATGTTCTATCCACCAATGTCACTTATACATCATATATTCAATCACCCTTAGTGACTTAAGCGTGATCATTATAATCCTTTGATCATTTATGGTTTAGGTTTCCAGTTGGCTAATCAAGGCTTCATCAATACAACATTACAGTTGTATTATAATTATGTTCTCACTACCTCTATTTGTCTAAGAGATAATATTCATTGACTAAGCGTACTTGATCCAATAGAATTACTCCTTGGTAACTATCTTCAGAATTCATCCTTATAATCCATTAATTACCATTACATATCTTTATTCAAGATAACTCTTCTATCCATTTAGGAGTGAGTTAACTCCATCAATTATCATATTGATTTGATTCTCTTCAAACACTCCCATCCTATATATGATATCTAAAACTAGCATTACCACTCACCTCTTCTTTCTCTAAAGGCTTTAAAGTGCATGCGATGATAAGAACAAGAGTTGATAGATCAAGAATTGATAGGATAAGAATTGATAGATCAATAGTTGACTACTCAACATTTATGAACAACAGATATTAGAATATGGTTCAATAGAGATGATAGGAATAGGTATCGAAAGAAAGATATGTGGTGAACGGTCTTGACTTGATTTCCTTCCTGCTCAATATAACTAAAGAGTTAAGTTTGGTATTACCATGATACTTATGGTAGGAATATATGAGAATAAGATAAGTCAAGATTTATTTATTACATTCTTGTTACTTGAGTTATATTCTTAACTTGGTATTCATGAGTTGTTGTGATGAATACTATGATATGATATCTTAAAGATCAGATATCAAACATTAAGTAATGTGTTGGTGGTTTAGTTTTATTATATTTTATCTACGCTTAGATCAAATTATCTTTACCCAAAATAATATTTTAGAAAAGGTCATATTGAAACTTATCACAGTCAACTTGACGATCTACTTCAATTCCATCAAGTCGAGAGAAGATTCAATCACTTTGACAAGTTTTGTTCAAAAGCGCGAAAATTATTCGGATTTTCTATGCATGAATGCAATGCACACATCTGACTTCAGCTTATTTCTAAGCTCTAATGATGGGATATTACAGCGTACACCCTCCACCATTATCGATGCTGCGCGCCGTGCAGAACTCATGAAGAGTAATGCCGCCGGGCTTGTCCTCATTGATTCGGACTCGGAAGAGGTGGATGGCGGCATGGAGGACGTCGTGCACGACGAAGCCTACGGTAGAGGCATAGTCGATTAGGGTCACTTGTGCCTAAATTTAATCTATGTACAGTAGCTTAATGACCTCTTAGGATAGAATGGCCAAGTTGTAAGCGTGTACAACATTGTTTGAGTCTAGCAAAAATCTTAGACACGAGTCTAGCAGAGGGAAATATGCTCTAGTGTTTAGACATACTGATTGGCCCCATTGTTAGAATAAAAAACCTATTTAAAGGGATCTTTTCCTACTCTTTTCTTCTTGTCAAAGCTCTTTTCTTATACAGCGTTGGTTGAGTCTAAAGAAAATTTTAGACACGAGTCTAGAAAAACCAAGTATGCTCCAGCATTTAGACACACTGGTAGGCCCCTCTACTAGAATAAAAAACTTATTTATGAAGACTCTTTTCTTATCCTTTTTTTCTTGAGAAAGCTTTTTTCCTCTTAGAGCATCAATGCCCCTAACATAGCCGATGCGAGCATCAAACTTCACTGACAAAGACGAGGCGAGGCTGATGGGACAGTACACTGTCTCTGCTCCTAGCACTTGATGGCACAGTCATAATTTTGGAGTGTGCCAGAGGAGGAGACGCGTGTGTCATGTTGTTTAAGATGGGAATACAAGGGAGGTGAGCCTCACCAACTCCATGGCACGGCCATAATTTTGGTCGTTGAACTGTTAAAAATCCATTGTTATTGTTTATGGATAATTAGTTTAAAAATTAATGTACTATCTAACGTCCTGCAATCTGGTCGACACCACACATCACATACCCATTACAAGTACCATATATAAATAAATTTCAATGAAAAATCAAGAAATGACGTTACTATACCACCTTCTCTCTGCTCCTCTTATTACTGTTCAATCCCGCGCTGCACTGAACAACAGTTGATGAGGACTGAAACAAAAAATGATCTAAATGCCAAGTAAAACTAGTTTCAAGCTTACCTTTTGTCCCGAGAATCATATAAATATGAAATTGACAGGGATTTATTGTTTATCCTGCAGTTAACCGAAATATCCTCAAGAACATCCTCAATCACCCCCAGCAACTTCTTCATATTCAAACTCAACTCCATTATTATCATTTCCCTTCCACTCTAGCTTACCAACATTTCCCTCCACATGCGGATCACTATTTTCCTTCACATGCAGCACTTCATCTACGTCATCTTGCTGCTCTTCCTCCAGTTCTGCCTGAAAAGCCTCATCTTGTGCCTCCGTGATGTGAACGGGGACAAGGTTAGCATCTCCGAAATAACGTGGAACTGGGTTTTTGCATAGCCTCTTGATATGGCCTAACCCTTCACACCGTTTGAACTTCCTTTTCCTTGCTCCTAGTATCGAACCTTTTGCGGTGAAGGCTTCGGTCCTTTCCTTCCTAGGCCTCCC
Source organism: Avena longiglumis (assembly GCA_030063025.1). Lineage (NCBI taxonomy): Eukaryota > Viridiplantae > Streptophyta > Magnoliopsida > Poales > Poaceae > Avena > Avena longiglumis. Next base: position 215,721,758 of record CP125978.1, on the reverse strand, counting down.
AAGTGGCCTCCTAAGAACTGGTGGTTCGAGTTTGAACCCTGGATCGACTATCTCCCAATCATTTTCATCAGAAATAGGAGGTACGTTTTCTGCATAAGTTGCAGCAAACTTTTCCATAGAGAAATAGTTATGAACATAGTTATCTATTTTAGCACCTCTACCTCTCAGCTTTAAGATGAAGTGCAGGCTTTAAGATGAAGTGCAGTGCATGGTGGCATGGCAGACCAGTAACCTGCCACTTCCTACATGAACAAGTCTTGTTACCAATGTCTACTGTAAACCTCCGTTTAGTTCCATGATTGTCTTGTGCATAAACCTCAGCCAACGTATTGGAACTTCTGACCATCCTCGTCTTTATTGTTCTCATTGCCCTGGTTCTTGCATTCAGTAATAAAACCACCTTTGGAACTATTTTATGGCCTACAAATTTTCCACACAAATTCTCTGCGTAAATTCCATCTTCACCTTTATACATTGTCTTATTGCATCTAACAAAATAACAATTGCAAGTGGCTTCATGCTCCTAATATTAGCATTGAACCTTTCTGTCAGATTATTTCAAGAAAAATCCACTTTGCTTAACTCACCAAACTTGCTTCTGGCCCATAACTTGCTTCTAGCTCATAACTTGTTAAGATGTTCTTCGAGGTATTATTTCAGCTTCGGCACGGTATACAAGTTCTGCATGTAAGTAGCATGCGTGCTTGAGGTGTACGTGTATGCTAATCGCCACAAGTTGTCTTAGGTATTTCTTTTGAACTTCTTCATGAAGCTAGTAGCGAGGTGCGGGTGCCGCATGCATTTCCTATGCTCAACCCTAGGAAACACAGCATCAACAACATTCTGAAGCCCCTTGCATTCACCAGTGTGTATCACCAAGCCTTCAGGATGACCAATTACTGCACGTAGTCTCTGCATGAACCATGTCCATATTTCAATCGATTCACCCTCAAGAACAGCATAGGCTACGGCAAAAAGACAATTATGCTCGTCCACAGCACAAGCGGTAGCAAGCTGTCCCCTGAACTTCCCTGTTAAAGAAGTTGCCTCTATTGCTAAGTATGGCCTGTAGCCGTCTAGGAACCCCTTCCAGCATGCCTTCAGGCAGACAAAACATCTCCTGAAGCATTTCTTATCTGCCTGCTTATACTTGAGCCCCCTTGAGACCTTTTTTATTCCTTTCACAACCTCGTAATCAATGTCAACAACACTACTAGGTGATTATCTACCTCAGCTTTGAAACTATACAACATGTGAAAACTGTCAGTCCACTTGCCCTGAATGAAGTCTAGAGCCATATCCTTTCCATAAAATACTCTATGGTAAGGAATCAGAACGTTAAACTTTTCTCTAAGCTTAGTTCTGAGTTCAGCAGGTCCAGTGCTACGATCCTGCCTCACCCAGTCAAGTACCTTAGCAGCAATCCACTTGATTGTTGCCGGTCTAATTTCATCACTTATAGAAGTATTAGGGAACTTGTGTTTCTTCGTGTTTACCTTGATCTGCATTCAATGGGAATAAAAATAAATCAGAGGAATCCTCAGTAGAACAAATATGAGAAAGAACGAAACTAAATGTTGCTATTGCAACCTGAAATGGGTGTCCAACCCGCATTGGAGATGCATGCAATCTCCATTTACACACCTTAATTTCTCTACAATGCACCCTAAATATCTTTTGATCGCTCTTTTCAATGATAAATTCGAACCCAACTCTTATTGCATAGGTAGCAACGACATATATACATTCCTCCCCAGTATCAAAGATAGTTACCTCATCAATTTTAGGGTTGTCCCTATCAAAGTGTATCACTGGCCTGTCCTCGTCTTCGTCATTGTATCTGCATCCCATTTCCCCATCCTCACATTCCTCTTCCTCATCAGTCCCATAGTCAGGCTCATAGTTCGAATCAACCAAATATTCCCTACAATCCATCCTATCAGGGTCAGCAACCACATCTAGATATGCTTTATCATCATCATCATCATCTTCGAGCACAAAATCACCCTGACCACCACACATTTCGATGTCTTCATGCTCAACGACAGGCTGGTCGGTCACGCTCGGTATCGAAAATAGAGACTTCTGTGTTTGTGTTCCACACATGTCGGTATCATTCAGGACAGTCTCTTCCCTAGTATCTTTGTTAACGATGTGCACAAAAAATAGCACAATCCTTGTGCCGAGGTGTTTACCCCACATCATGGCCAGAGCCTCCTCAGTTCTAACGTCGCAAAAAGTCTGCGAATTTGTGTTGTAGTACCTGATTACGAATTCATCATGCTTGCCAATAGGAAACTTGCCAAATTGCATGTGCAAGTCACTTAGAGATATGTCCTTTGCGTCTACTATCGGCCGATAATAAAATCCACTGGTAACTGCGATTCTACCATTGGACAAGGTTTCATTCCAACACCCATGCCGAATCTTCAAAATAAATCTGGATGAAGCAGACGTCCTACGGTCACCAACACAGATCCTCTCCATCAACATGGGACTAGAAACGCTAATTGGAAGATGCAGAGATGGAATTGTAGTTCTTACCTTTCAGGGAGGATGAACGGCACGTTCAATGGGCTCCAGAGCACCAAAGCTTTGCACCCCGCGTCCTCTTCCCCTGTTTCATGCTCCTCCATGTTCTCTAGCCTTGAAGGGTCCATCTCCTTGCTCTCTGTCCAGGAAGGACAAATCTTCTTGTTCTCCGGCCATGATGGGCTCAGATCACTATAGATCTTCATTGGGAAACCCCAAGTGGAAGGTATGATGAGCACAGCAGCAAGTTTTCCCTCAGTTATGAAACCAAGGTTATCGAACCAGTAGGATCAAGGAAAAAACTCCAAGGTGTTGCTAACAACTTGGAATCCTGCACAACATAAACTCAAGACTTTGCCCCAACTTATAGTGAGGTTGTGAATCTCACTGGTTTGCTGAAAATAAAGGATAAAACGTATAGTGTAGAAGATAATAGTTGTTGGTAGAAAGTAAAATGTAGCAGTAGATGATGTAACAATGGTAAAGATTGGACTAGGGTCCACAGTTCACTAGAGGTGTTCTCCTTAAGATATATAACATGTTGGGTGAACAAATTATAGCGAGGCAATTGACAGGACTGAGCAAGCATAACAATGCAAATACTAGACATCATGATTCCTATGAGATTTGATTGGGAATTACAACAATATACATAGACCGTCATCCAACTTCATCTATGACTAATAATCCACCTTCAGGTTATCATCCAAACCCCCTCTAGTATTAAGTTGCAAGCAACGGATAATTGCATTAAGCAATGTGTGTAAAGTAAACAATACAATTGTTCCATGAAAAAAAGATTGTTGTTTTCTCCCTAGTAGCAATAGCACATCTACAACCTTAAAGATTCCTGTCACTTCCCCAGATTACTAGAGGCATGAACCTACTATTGAGCATAAATACTCCCTCTTGGAGTCACTAGCATGTACTTGGCCAAGATAGCTACTAGCAACGGAGAGCATGCAAGATCACAAACAACACAGACATGATAGAATCAATAATCAATCTGACATAGTATCTCAATATCCATCGGATCCCCGCAAACACAACATGTATGATTACAAATCGATGATCTTGATCATGAACGGAGCTCACAAGATCTAATCATGATAGTACAAAGGAGGAGAAACAACCATCTAGCTACTGTATGGATGTCACATCCCAAAATTCTCCTAATTTTGGAATGTGAAATAAATAAATAAGTTTGATTGATTGTTTGACTATGTTGAAAATTCTCAAAGATAAGAAACTTTTTGAATAGAAAATCCTCTCAACCTTTGAATTCAAAATATTATATTCTTTTGTTATGACCTAAGTAGCCATATAGGCAAAAGGTCATGGATTGATTATGGATTGAATAATTGGTGTGCAAGATTTCAAAATGAAAATCATGAAGCATTCATAAGCATTTCATTACATCCATGCAAAGTTCTCACAAACTGAATCCAAATCCTGGTATCTAAATCCTATAGTTGATTTGCCCAAATGTTCCTAAAGGAATTAAATTGACTTTATAAAACCCACTATTGTAAGGCATAAATTATTGATAATTATAGCCTAAAGATATCCAATTAATACTACAAAATTTTAGAAACAAAATTGAGCTCATTTGGAGCTAGTATGAAAAAGTTATGGAATAAATACAAACAAATAAAGATATAAATAAAATGGAATATACAAGGATTTATAAATCCACTACTTCCAAACTAGAAAAAGGATTACAAATTTGATCCTATAATGATCTATTCGATTTAAAAAAAATTTAGAAACAAGAATCATGTTATTTAGAGTTCGTATGCAAAAGATATGAGGGAAACAAGTAAATAGAAAAAGAAAAATAAAAAAAGAATTTTTTTTTCTAACGGGCTGGCCCACCCGGACCGACCGAGCCAGCCACGTACAAGGATCGATCTTATTGCTTTAAAATGCGTGTGAATCAGTTTTTAACAAACCTATCTCTACTCAAACTGCTATAACTTTTTATCTACAACTCCGAATCTACTTCCGTTTGTTTATACTTGTTCCCTACTCCAATACCTATCTCTAAAACATCCTAAATCTATATATAAACTAGTGGAGCCATAGTTGTACGAGTTTCTCTCCTCGAAATCCCGAATCTACACATGCCCGAATCTTATTTCGCTTTTTAACCATCTAGACTTCGTCGTGTGCCTTCGGTCAAAAAACGAAAGTTGTAGGAATCGTCGAAATCTTTCAATCTCGACAAACCTCACCTCTTTTCATCCACCACAGCCGGAGAATTTCATATCGCAATATTTCAGATCTTACGGTGTAAATCCAAGATGTACTCGCGCTCGTTTCTTCAAATCCAAATTCCTTTGGTGAGAAGGTAGGAATAATGATTCCCCACAACTTTCATGTTCTAAGTTTTTCAATTTGACCTACGTATTTATCTCTCTAACACAGATCTGTTTCTTGTCTATTCTGAGCCAAAATCGGGTCAATCTCTTCTTCTAGCCACCGGATCCTATCCAGACGGTCGAGATCCAATCAAACCGGTGTGTGTCATGTCGTCAACCCGGTCAGATTTCTCATCAATGTCACGTCAACGTCAGATCAACATCTAGTCCCAGCCAGCATGCAAAGTCAACCTGTCCAGTCAGCAGAATATTCCCTGGATAATTCCGTTCGAATTTAAAATTGCATATTATAGATCTAACTTGTAAAATTCATTAGAAATTCATACCACGTCCAAAAATTGCGTATAATATATCAAATTGAAGATAATTTTACTTAGAATCATCTTATCAGAATAGATCCAAATTTTACTGTACGTGGTTACTGCAGTAAGTTAATTAGTTTTAATGGTTTTTTAGGTTAATAAATTCATAAGAAATTATCTGTAACTCCGAAAAATATGAACAATATATCAAATTGAAGCTACTGTAATTTAGATTAATAATATCTGGATTGATCTAGCCTTTGCCGATTATTTAACCTGTAGAAATTTAATTAGTTTTAATGGATTTATAAATCATTAAATTTGTAGTAAATTAATTGCTTGTCACAAAAATATAAATGATAGACCGATGGAAAGCTGGTTCCATGTAGATCATCAATGTGCAATTTGTTCAGCATTTTACTATAAGGTTTTGCCGTGAAGATTTAAATGGTTTAATGCCTTATTTAGAATAATAAATTCAAAAGAAAATAAATACTATTTAGAAAATTACAAATAATATGTCCCAGAAATCACAATTCCGTGGAGATTACAGATATAATTTTAGTTTGATTTTTAGACAACAGAAACTGTATGAATCATTTAAAACCCATTAAACACTATTTAAATCATGCAAAAAGATCTATAAATCCGATTAGGGTGAATCCAAGTGCTAAGGTTTTGTATTGACAATATCTATAGAGATAAATTGCATCACAAATTATTTGGTACTATTAAAACAGAAATTCATACAGAAATATTTACACCCATTGAAATAGTGTTTTAATCATAGGAAAATATCTATAACTCCTTTTTAGGTGATTCAAATTGCCATTGTCTCTAAATTGCATTACCTCTATCTAGTATCATCTAGTTCACAATTTAATACGACATAAACATATTTAGTTCAATTAAAGTGGTATACACCATATTAAATCGATACAACTTTAGTAATAAAAGCTTTAGTGCATTAAATGACTTTCCACATGCATCATGTAATCTAACTATGTTCAGAACTAAAGTAACAACCATTGTGACTTATTAAATTGTCATGCATGCATTTGTTGTATTTGTTTGATCTCTTTGTGCTATTGTTTATGTTGTATGCAATTGTTTGATCGATAGATTGCGAGGAGTGCAACGTGTGTGATTGCAACTACTATGATTGCAAGTATTGTGGATATGACGAGAGCAACCATTATATCTATGAGAATTGTGAGGATTAATTAATCGACTGCATCTACAACAAAGGCAAGTGGTGTTATCTTGGTCATAAATGCCCTACTGTTTTCCTATGCATTGTAGATGTTTTTGTAGAATTGCATATGTAGGAATTGATGTGTATATGCTATGTTATGTCCCATATTATTCCCTAGCATTCCTTGTTTATGAGCCACTGTTGGTAGATGTGCTTAGCCATGCTATGATGAATGAGCGCTGGGTTACATCACTGAAGTTGTTTCTAAATGTGTTAGTTTGCGAAAACTAAAACAACTTAATCAATGAATCTCCTGGGTGTGATGAGATTGATAATTTTTTGTGGTATCATTGCGGAAAGGCATCTAGGACACTGAGAAATGAATGGTTTCTTTGTTTGGAAGCTTTCGTGTGCAACCATGTGCCAATAATGAAATGGGCGGTTGGTTGAACTCAGTAGGTTGTGGTAACTCGAACCCGCGTATCCAGAGATGTAGATAGTGTAGGTTGGACCGGTGCACGTCGGGATTGGGGAGCTACTTCCCGAATGGTTCCTTCTTGGACTTCTCCCTATCATCACCCAATATGAGAGTGGTGGTACTATCTGGGCTTGCCAAGTCACATGGGTAAAGTGTACTAACCCCTGCAGGGTGTATAAACTAAGTGCTTAGTCGTGTCCCCGATTATGGACAATTTGAGCGACCTGATACTGATGCTATGATATTTCTCACTCATCCTTATTTCTTAATTACTTAAAACTTGTTGGGTGAACATAATTGGGTAGGAGCACCTGGGAGTGAACCAGAGTGTCCTATTTATCGTATTGGAAAACTACTTTGTTACAAATGTTAGGATAAAACTGTTGCTTTATGCAAATGAGCCTGAACTCCACTTGGCCAAATAAGCATGTAGTTGATAGATCTGTTGTTAACCACTTTAGCCTACTTGCCATACATTCAACGTATTGACCATTCGTGGCTGCAACGTTTCATTTTGCATGTTATATCATATCTGAGTGATCGTTCATAGGTCGCGAGACTCCACTCAACAATTGTTTACATGTGGCACATTTGTAGGATGGAGATCTACCTTGTATTCGTTTTCTGCTGTGTATTTGAATAAATAATATAAATTCTGGATCATATTCGTTGTATTTATGATGCACAGTTATATTTGGTACCATTTTGTACTGTGTGCCAAAGAACGATCCGAGGATTGGCACTATACACATGAACTCAGCCTTATCAGGCGAGGGTGTTACAAGATGGTATCAGAGTTGTGCGTTGACTGTAGGATCGTGACCTTAGAAATGGATTAGTAATAGAATACCTCTATTAGGAGAACTATCATATTTTATACTTATTTGAGTTCTTTTATTCCTTGTCTATCTTTTCTATAACCTCTTGTTGTTCAAAATTTGTAGTTGTCCATTCTTATGATACCTATATGAGAGTTAGCATATAAGTAAAACAATAAATAAGATGACATAAATAAACATCTCACCAAGTTGGTTAGGTCTAGACCACCATGTTCTATCTCTTTAGGAGATCATCGCTATCATGTTAGCATATTGTTCTTACCAACTTATGTGGTATGACAATATAGGTTTATTGCTTTTTGTTTGTACTAAACCATATTGTGTGATTCCTTGTTTAGGATCTGTTATTTTGAAACTCTAAAGTTTCTGGAGTTTTCGTGTGGTTTTAAAATTAGTTTAATAGTGTGAATTGATTGAAATTCGTGGGATTACTTCTTTAGTTTCTATCAGGCTGTTGTACGGCATTTTTCATATTTTATTTGAAACTCATAAAAATATAAAAAATAGGATATGGAGCGTAATTACCTGTAGTACATGCACAAAAATTGGCTAAAATTCCTGACGAGTTTAGGTCGGTCAGAAAAATTCGTGAAGTCTGCTGTACCATTTTGACAGATTTTGTTTATTGCTTATAGGTTGCTCTATTTTACTCTAGTATTGTTCCCAATGCTTTCAAACTATTTTGTGGTTATATACTACTAAGTTTAGACCTATGTATTATTGTTATGCAAGTACTTGTTTGTGTGTTGATTTCTTATGATTGTTTCCTTGTTTGTGACATTGATTGCTTCATATAGTTATGGGTAGGATTATTTTCTTAGTCGTTTCTGTCCTATAGAATCTATCCTTCCCTATCTTGAACCCTTGGATATATAATGATGTGTTAAGTGGAAGGTTTGACAACACAATGAATTTAGGAAGGATAATGCTATATATAATGGAAAAAATGTGGGAGTATGAAGTGTTGCAATGATGTTATGTAGTAGATTACGCAACCTGAAAGTTGAAGTATCGATAGTTTAATTTTAGTAGTAGCTTTGTTGATTGAATACATGGGAGCATACATAGAGAATTAGTTCGTGCCCATGGAAACATTCTTCAAGGCATGTGAGAATGCCCGAGTGATATAAAAACGTGATTCACCTATCCTCATACAGGGTAATGATTTGGGTGCAGGATGGATTGATCACCATTCCTACTACTCTTATTATTCGCTCTTGTACTATTGGCTTTGCGAATCTTTAGTGCCCTTTTCAAACTTAGCAGAGAGTCGACGTTGAGCCTAAACCCTAGAATGGTATATTGTTACACACTTCTAAAAGCATCCATTGCTAAGCATAGGAATGTACCCAACCGTGAATTATGGGCATCATGAAGTAAACATTCCCTATTTGCCCACCATGAGAGTTTTGCTAGTTTAAGAAGTGCTTTCTCGAAAACTATCAATCATGATGTTTAGAATGTGCTAGAGACATTGTGCCAATAAAATTATAAAGGAGAACCAATCTGAACTAAGTGAATTCTCGAGAAATGACCTAGTCAATTTTATTTTAAGGGTGGTAGCATCCTAATGGATCCCGAACCTTTCTTTCTTTCTAGCCTTCCCAAATCTCGGGATGAGATTTCTTTTAAGGGTGGTACTCTGTCACATCACAAAATTCTCCTAATTTTGGAATGTGAAATAAATAAATAAGTTTGATTGATTGTTTGACTATGTTCAAAATTCTCAAAGAGAAGAAACTTTTTGAATAGAAAATCCTCTCAACCTTGAATTCAAAATCTTATATTCTTTTGTTATGACCTAAGTAGCCATATAGGCAAAAGGGCATGGATTGATTATGGATTGAAGAATTGGTGTGCAAGATTTCAAAATGAAAATCATGAAGCATTCATAAGCATTTCATTACATCCATGCAAAGTTCTCACAAACTGAATCCAAATCCTGGTATCTAAATCCTATAGTTGATTTGCCCAAATGTTCCTAAAGGAATTAAATTGACTTTATAAAACCCACTATTGTAAGGCATAAATTATTGATAATTATAGCCTAAAGAGATCCAATTAATACTACAAAATTTTAGAAACAAAATTGAGCTCAGTTGGAGCTAGTATGAAAAAGTTATGGAATAAATACAAACAAATAAAGATATAAATAAAATGGAATATACAAGAATTTATAAATCTATTACTTCCAACCTAGTAAAAAGATTACAAATTTGATCCTATAATGATCTATTCGATTTTAGAAAAATTTAGAAACAAGAATCATGTCATTTGGAGTTCGTATGCAAAAGATATGAGGGAAACAAGTAAATAGAAAAAGAAAAAGAAAAAGGAAAAAAAAGAAAAAAAATTAACGGGCCGGCCCACCCGGACTGACCGAGCCAGCCACGTACCAGGATCGATCTAGTTGCTTTAAAATGCATGCGAATCAGTTTTTAACAAACCTATCTCTACTCAAACTGCTATAACTTTTATCTACAACTCCGAATCGACTTCCGTTTGTTTCTACTTGTTCCCTACTCCAATACCTATCTCTACAACATCCTAAATCTCCATATAAACTCGTGGAGCCACAGCTGTACGAGTTTCTCTCCTCGAAATCCCGAATCTACACATGCCCGAATCTTAATTTGCTTTTTAACCCATCTAGACTTTGTTGTGTGCCTTCGGTTAAAAAACGAAAGTTGTAGGAATCGTCGAAATCTTTCAATCCCGACAAACCTCACCTCTTTTCATCCATCATAGCTGGAGAATTTCGTATCGCGATATTTCAGATCTTACGGTGTAAATCCAAGATGTACTCGCGCTCGTTTCTTCAAATCCAAATTCCGTTGGTGAGAAGGTAGGAATAATGATTCCCCACAACTTTTGTGTTCTAAGTTTTTCAATTTGACCTACGGATTTGTCTCTCTAACACAGATCTGTTTCTTGTCTATTATGAGCCAAAATCGGGTCAATCTCTTCTTCTAGCCACCGGATCCTATCCAGACGGTCGAGATCCAATCAAACCGGTGCGTGCCATGTCGTCAACCCGGTCAGCTTCCTCATCAATGCCACGTCAACGTCAGGTCAACATCTAGTCCCAGTCAGCATGCAAAGTCAACCTGTCCAGTCAGCGGAATATTCCCTGGAATATTCCGTTCGAATTTAAAATTGCATATTATAGATCTAACTTGTAAAATTCATTAGAAATTCATAAACGTCCAAAAATTGCGTATAATATATCAAATTGAAGATAATTTTACGTAGAATCATCTTATCAGAATAGATCCAAATTTTACTGTACGTGGTTACTGCAGTAATTTAATTAGTTTTAATGGTCTTTTAGGTTAATAAATTCATAAGAAATTATCTGTAACTCCGAAAAATATGAACAATATATCAAATTGAAGCTACTGTAATGTAGATTAATAATATCTGGATTGATCTAGCCTTTGCCAATTATTTAACCCATAGCAATTTAATTAGTTTTAATGGCTTGATAAATCATTAAATTCATTGTAAATTAATTGCTTGTCACAAAAATATAAATGATATACTGATGGAAAGATGGTTCCATGTAGATCATCAATATGCAATTAGTTCAGCATTTTACTGTAAGGTTTTGCCGTGAAGATTTAAATGGTTTAATGGCTTATTTAGAGTAATAAATTCATAAGAAAATAAATACTATTCAGAAAATTACAAATAATATGTCCCTGAAATCACAATTCCGTGGAGATTACAGATATAATTTTAGTTTGATTTTTAGACAACAGAAACTGTATGAATCATTTAAAACCCATTAAACACTATTTAAATCATACAAAAAGATCTATAACTCCGATTAGGGTGAATCCAAGTGCTAAGGTTTTGTATTGACAATATCTCCGATTAGGGTGAATCCTACTGTTTTCCTATGCATTGTAGATGTTTTTGTAGAATTGCCTATGTAGGAATTGATGTGTATATGCTATGCTATGTCCCATATTATTCCCTAGCATTCCTTGTTTCTGAGCCACCGTTGGTTGATGTGTTTAGCCACGCTATGATGAACGAGGGATGTGTTACATCACTGAAGTTGTTTCTAAATGTGTTGGTTTGCGAAAACTAAAACAACTTAATCAATGAATCTCCTGGGTGTGATGGGATTGATAATTTTTGGTGGTATCATTGCGGAAAGGCACCCAGGACACTGAGAAATGATTGGTTTATTTGTTTGGAAGCTTTCGTGTGCAACCATGTGCCAATAATGAAATGGGCGGTTGGTTGAACTCAGTAGGTTGTGGTAACTCGAACCCGCGTATCCAGAGATGTAGATAGTGTAGGTTGGACCGGTGCACGTTGGGATTGGGGAGCTACTTTAACGGTTCCTTCTTGGACTTGTCCCTATCATCACCCAATATGAGAGTGGTGAACGAGTTGGGCTGGCCAAGTCACATGGGTAAAGTGTACTAACCCCTAGGGTGTATAAACTAAGTGCTTAGCCGTGTCCCGGTTATGGACAATTTGAGCGACACGATCTTGATGCTATGATATTTCTCACTCATCCTTATTGCGTAATTACTTAAAACTTGTTGGGTGAACATAATTGGGTAGGAGCACAGGAGTGAACCAGTGTCCTATTTATCGTATTGGAAAACTACTTTGTTACAAATGTTAGGATAAAATTGTTGCTTTATGCAAATGAGCCTGAACTCCACTTGGCCAAATAAGCATGTAGTTGATAGATCTGTTGTTAACCACTTTAGCCTACTTGCCATACATTCAACGTATTGACCATTCGTGGCTGCAACGTTTCATGTTGCATGTTATATCATATCTGAGTGATCGTTCATAGGTCGCGAGACTCCACTCAACAATTGTTTACATGTGGCACATTTGTAGGATGGAGATCTACCTTGTATTCGTTTTCTGCTGTGTATTTGAATAAATAATATAAATTCTGGATCATATTCGTTGTATTTATGATGCACAGTTATATTTGGTACCATTTTGTACTGTGTGTGCCAGCGAACCGATCCAGGGATTGGCACAATACACATGACCTCAGCCTTATCAGGCGAGGGTGTTACAATGGACCCATAGTCTAATGGTGAACTACTCACGCATCATACCGGAGGCTGGGATGGTGATGAAGAAGGCCTTGAAGGGAATATGCCCGAGAGGCAATAATAAAGTGGTTATTATCGTATTCCTTATTTATGATAAATGTTTATTTTGCATACTATAATTGTATTAATACGGAAACGTTAATACATGTGTATTTAATAAACAAAAAGGGAGTTCCTAGTTATGCCTCTCTTATAAACTAGCTCGTTGATTAACAAGATTATCAAAGGTTTCCTGATCATGGACATTGGATGTTGTTAATAATGAGGTCACAACATTATTGGAATGTTGTGATGGACAATCATCCGAAGTATAGCATTATGATCAAAGTCATTGAGTTTATATTGCTATAACAACTTACGAACTGATCCAAATCCTTAGACCATGAGATCATGTCAATCACTAACACCGGAAGAGTTTCTTTATAACATCAAACGTCACACCGTAACTGGGTGATTATAAAGATGGGTTCAGAACTACTAAAGTGTTATGTTGAGGCCCATGGATCGAGAATGGAATTTGTTCATCCCGATGACGGATAGATATGCTCTGGGCCCTCTCGGTGATATCACATTGATTAGCTTGCAAGCAAGTGATTTGATCACTAGAATGTTATATCACGGGAATGAGAAAAGAGTGCATGTCAATAACAAAATCAAACTAGGTATGGACATACCGATGATAGAATCTCGGACATGTAATATATCGTGAAACAAAGGGATTAAGATACTAGCGTAAAAGGTTCCGACGATCACAAGAAAGTCAACGTTGAATGTGTGGGAGTCAGTATGGGTCTCCAGATCCCACTTCTTATTATTGATCGGAGAAGGGTTTCTATCATGTCCGCATTATTCACGAACCGTAGGGTGGCACACTTAAGAGACACTGACATCCAATTGGAGCAAAAGTTTCATGCCGGAAAGAATAACAAGCGCAGGAATTTATTTCACTAGATACCGAAACGGGATTTCGGGTGAAATTGCAGAAAGAGTTTTTGCATGTGAAATGAAATACTAGAAAGGGGTTATATGAGAATGTTTTCTATTAAAGTAATTGACAAAATTTTGAATAAATAAAAGGAGTTTTATTTAATGAGAGTTTGCATTAAATTTGGTGGAAATTTAATGGGAATTTAAGTGGGTTTTTTAGTGGAGGGAATTGAAAGGCATTTGAGTGAGTGGAGTGTCCACCCACATGAATGTGGAAGAGGTGGGGGCAGCCCCCATGGCTGGGCTCCATGCCCCTTGGGTTCCCCCCTCTCCCCTATAAAATGCCCCCCTCTCATCCTCTCAAAGCACACGTCCTCGTGAAGGATCTCTCTCCCCCTCTAGTATTTATCCCCCATGGTCTCGGACTAGCGAGATACATGTTCCCGGTCGCTATTTGGCAAGAAAGAGTTGTGCTTCCACTGCATCGCTGGAGCGAGGAGGCGGAGGTTGCTCGGTGTCTTGTTCGTGTGTGCGAGCACGGATGCGCTGCTGTTTTGCGGCGCTAGGACTTCCTCTCGATCTTCAGATCGACAAGAGATCGTCTATATCAACCACGAGTTTGGACTCGTTAAGCTTTGTCGGTCTTCAAGGGTATGTTCTCTACGAATGTATATCCACCCGTTGCTTGTATCTAGTAGACAGATCTTGTACATAGTTGTTCCCATCGTAGGAAATTTTTTGTTTTCGATGTTGCGAACCCTACAGTGGTATCAGAGTCGGATCTATGTGTAGATGCTTTGCACGGGTATTACACATATGATTATGTGGGCGATGATGATCATTTTATTGCTTATTATTTGTACTTTGGATATTGGTGGCATAGTGGGATGAAGCGGCCAGACAAACTTTACATGTCCTCGCACATGAGACCTATTCCACGCTTAACATGCAACTAGTTTCGCATAAGTGGCTAGCGGGTGTATGTCTCTCCTACTATAGTCAATATCTAATTTGCAACGAGTTGTCAACAATTTGGTTAACCACGTTGTGGTTCATGTTCGTAGGTAAGAACGGTTCTATATTCGAAAGCCCTAAGCCACGTAAAACTTGCAATGGATAAATTAGAGGCGTCTAGTTTAGATTGTTGCTAGGCTAGTGTCATGATATGGTGATGTTGTAAGTAGAAGTATAAGTCAATACTCTTACAACACACATAACGTGTCAGTTCCATAGACCTTGTCTACACATAGAGGTATGATAGTGATCATACCATGATGCACATGATGGAGATCAAGTGCAAGAACCATATTATTTAACTTATTAACATGTGATGTTTGATTGCATCTTATATTTCTTGTTTGGAGTTTTATTAGAATAATAAGATGATCCCTAATTTAGATATCAAGATAAAAATGTGTTCTTCCTTAAGTATGCACCCACAATGTTTCGTCGCTTCAAGACATCACGTGATGATCGGGTGTACTTGAATCCACGAGCATATCTCGGGTGTAAGACAGTTTTACACACGCGAATACTAAGGTTCTTACTTGGCGAGCCTAGAATGTATAGACATGGCCTCGGAACACGGACCAAAAGTTTAAGCATGAGTCATATGTTTTGATATGATGACCATATGGATGCTCGCCTTTGAAGCTACACCGACTCACGTGATGATCGGACTTGGTGTAGTGGATTTGGTTCATGTAATCACCAAAAAGGAACGAGGGATGTCGTTTTTGAGTGGGAGTTCATTTCTAATTTGGATTAGTAGAACTCAATTTATCATAAATCAAAGTAAATTTGCATAATTTGTTGTAGTCATTGGCATTCGTTCACCACCTTATGATTAGTTGTAATTGAGATAACAGAACTATAGAATTCTGGATATTTACTTTACGAACTGGTATCATATTGTATTGAGTGTCAATATAAAGTTTAAAGTCCTATTTCAAACTTTCAGCAAACTCAGTTTACTTCGTGAAATTTAATAATTGGTATTAAATCGAGAGTAACAATTCCAGTGTTAGTATCTTAAGTATCATGTTTGCCTCCATGATTCTTGATTGTTTTAATATCAAGTTTATCTAGGAGCTAAAAGAATTGTTTCAGAAACCATCATGTGTGGCAGATATAACGATATCTGAAACAATGTTTTGGTTGCAATATGATAGAGTATAATATATGTTCTCATATTATATGAGAATTTGCAAAGGTTGGAGATGCTAGACATCCTAATCATCCAAAAGGGTTTTGGAAAGTAATGTTATACTCACGATTCGCCTTTATAAGCTACAGTAGCTTGATCATGAAAGTCGTCATGATAAGGATGAATATAAGACATATGTAAAGTGTTTAATACACTAAAAGATTACTAAAGAATGGATTTTGAAAGAACGCCGATCATTTGATGATGGTGATCTACTTCAAAGTGCAAGTCCAAAGGTATTATTATTTGAATATACACGATTTGGACTATGCGTCATTTATATGGCACCATTGTTGATGTTTATAGATTCTTTTAAAAGGAAAAGGAAATTCTGAAAGAAAATCTATAAAATATATTTGGCAGAAAAGAAAAGATTGGAAATGTCCAATTTAGGTATATAGATGATATACATGTTATGGTTGTATTCTTTGCTTGTTAAACAATGTGATTCTTTGGTATTGGATACCGAATTGGTTGGTATGAAATTTCATACGGAACGACGCAATTCATGAACCACAATGGCCTAAGTAACTAGCAAGAGAATAGTGATGATGTTCATCGAAAACAAACAAACCGTTGTTTGTATTTCCCGTTGATATCAAAGCTTGACTTTAAGATTTGTTTTAATAATTGTTATTTAAATCAGGTGTTATGAGAACAAAGGTTGTTCAAATAATTACCGTATTCCATACAAGATGGATGATTTACAAATCTAGTTGGAGAAATCACATCCATAAAAAAACTAATGCTAAAATGTCAAAAGACAAATGATTGAAAGATCACTTACGAAGTGACATCGCCATTTAAATTATATTGGAAAGAAAACATGAAGAATCTCCATATTCATGGATTTTTAGAGTCTTTGATTTGATCAAGTGATGCTTGTGATACTTTCCTCGGGATAATTGAAACTTCGTTCAAAGGCCAAAGAAGAATGAACGAATAAATTATTGGAATTTATACATATCAATGTATGTAGTCCATTATGTGTAGTCGTAAGCGATGGACTTCAACTTCATATGCTTTCTCTGGAAATTTGAGTGAATATTCACTTAATAAGAAAGAAGTATGAAATATTTGAAAAACGTTTCAAAGACTTTCAAGATGAAGTGGAAAATCATTGTAACAAGAAAATAAATGATTTATGATTTTATCATAAAGGGATTTATTTGAGTTACAATTGTAACAAGAAAAATAAATGAAAAGAGATTTATCATAAAGGGATTTATTTGAGTTACAAGTTTAGCAAAACACCTAGATTTACATCTCCCGAAACACCATAGGAGTATGGAGTGTTTGAGATTTGTAATGAAACCTTGTGTGATATGATTGGATCAAAGGTGTTATTTATAAAACTGCCATTATGTTTTAAAGAGATTAAAGCTTTAGAGACTATCGCTTTTACACTAAAAAGAGCTCCATATTGATCCGTTAAAATGACACCATATGAGTTATGGTTTGGGGTAAAACCCAAGTTGTCATTTCTTAAATTTTAGTATGCTAAACTTAAGTAAGATGTTTACAACAAAAGTCGGATGAGCATGTATTTGTAGGTTATTTCGAATAACAATTGGGTATTCCTCCATACACTAGTGGAAACGAGGTCTTTTGTTGATCCCAAAAAGGGGCTCTAACACCGGTTCTTCTACGAACCGGTGTTAAAGGGGGGGGCGTACCAGTGTGGCCCCTGTGGCAAAAAAGGAGCCCCCCCTTTAACACCGGTTCGTGCCACGAACCGGTGTTAAAGGTCCCACTGATGGCTCACAAGATTTCTTTAACACCGGTTCGTGGCATGAACCGGTGTTAAAGGGGGGCTATATAAGACACCACCCCAGCCCACACACACCCAACTCTTCCATTCTTTCACATTTTGGATCCTAGCAAGAGGGTGAAGAGTGCTAGTTGTTTTTTCATATGCACTAGAGGTGTTCGGTGAAATGCCCGAGAGCTCAAAATAAGCTTTCTTGTTGCTCTTTCCGTCTCTACGAGGTCGGAAACTATAGTTTCATGTGTCATTGATGTACTATATATATAAATGGTCATCTCCCTATTATTTTTGATATATACTACATATTAATGCAGATGAATCGGCAATGGATGTACGGTGACCGCCGCTTCCGAGCGCATTAGGCCTCCAAAATTTCATCGTTGTGGCTAATGCAAACCATGGTCACAATGGTTTTATGTGTTGTCCGTGTGTTCACCGTCGTAACAAGAAAGACTACTCAAATACCGTAACCATTCACGCCCACCGCTTCGATCCGGTTTCATGCCCAGCTATAATTGTTGGACCAAGCGGAGAAAAAGGGGTTGTGATGAAGACAACGAAGAAGAAGAGGATGATGAAAACTATCATAATATGTATCCCGAATATGATGATAATGCAACAGAGGTAGATAATGAAGATCAAGAGGGAGCAGATGGGCCCACCGATGACGATCTTGGTCGGGCCATTATGATGCAAAGGAAGAATGTGAAACTGAAAAGGAGAAGGAGAAGCTGGAGCAGATGTTAAAGGATCACAAAACATTGTTGTATCCAACTTATAAGATGGCCACAAAAGCTAGGTGCCACACTGGATTTGCTGCAATGGAAGGCAGAGAATGGTGTGACCGACACAAGATTTTCAAAGTTGTTGGTAAAATGAAGAATCTTCTTCCAAGAAATAATGAGTTGCCTGACGACATACCAAGCAAAGAAGGTTGTATGCCCTCTAGGATTAGACGTGCGTAAGATACATGCGCATTAATGACCGCATCCTCTACCATGTGAGAAGTACGAGAATTTGGATGCATGCCCGGTATGCACCGCATCGCAGATAAGATCGTAC
Source organism: Avena longiglumis (assembly GCA_030063025.1). Classification (NCBI taxonomy): domain Eukaryota; kingdom Viridiplantae; phylum Streptophyta; class Magnoliopsida; order Poales; family Poaceae; genus Avena; species Avena longiglumis. The sequence goes on along the minus strand of CP125978.1, from coordinate 215,702,972 downwards.
GAGACGATCTCGGCGATGTTGAGGGCGAGGCCCCTAGGAAGAAGGTTCCCGCTAAGGTTATGTGCTATGCTCCTATAATACCACGGTTAAAACGCGTCTCTTCGTAAATAAAGAGCATGCCAAGTTGTTGCGATGGCACATGGAAGACCGTAAGAAAGACGCGATGTTGAGACACCCGCCGATGGGTCACAGTGGAGAAAAGTCGAGCGAGAGTACCCGGACTTCACGTGACGCAAGGAACTTAAGGTTTGGTCTAAGTACAGATCCATTTAATCCTTTTGGTGAGCAGCATCACAAAGACCTGGCCCGTGACCCTATGTATCTATAACCTTCCTCCTTGGTTGTGTATGAAGAGGACGTTCATTATGATGCCGTGCTCATCCAAGGCCCGAGGCAACCCGTCAACACGACATTGATGTGTACCTAAGGCCATTAGTTGAAGAACTTTTACAGTGGGCCAAACCAGGTGTACGTATGTGGGATGAGTACAAAGGGGATCCATTTGACCTACGAGCATTGATTTTCGTGAACCATCAATGATTGGCTCGCTCTTAGTAACATTTCAGGCATAAACAAGGGATACAATGCATGCACACTATTTATATGATAATCGAAAGTGTATATTTGGATAAATGTAAGAAGGTTGTGTACCTAGGGTATCGCCGATTTCTTCCAACTGCATCCAGAAGAAAGAAAGGCAAGCATTTCAAACGTCTGGCGTAACCGGAGGAAGCCTGTCCTCCGTACCGGTGAGGAGGTATTTGGTATGGTCAAGGACCTAGAAGTAATATTTGGAAAAGGTCCTGGCAGTCTATCTGTTCCGAATGACAATGCCGGACACGCGCCCATGTGGAAGAAGCAATCTATATTTTGGGACCTACCCTATTGGAAAGTCTTAGAGGTCTGCTCTTCAATCGACGTGATGTGTAACACCCTCAGAATCGGCCCTATGCAAGTTTCAGCGCTTCCCGCCAAACCCGCATAGAAACGATTCAAAGGTGCCCACCAGGCACTTGCGTGCGGGTGGAAAACGAAGTAATATCATTACACAATAGTCCTCGATGGAACCCACAAAACATATATATACAACAGCGACTCAATGAGTCAAGAATACAGATATACAATACAAAGATCCAAATCACCTGGAAAACGATATAGCGTCCGAGTACGGACAAGATGCAAATGGAGCTAAGAGCCCTGAAGAATATCCAATGGCGTCCATAACCCTGCCCAGGTCAAGCCAGAAGGGTAACCCTGCTAACGACGTCGATCTCAAAACCTACTTAAACAAAAAGGGGTGCCGACAAAGGGCAAAGGAAAAAGAGAGCCAAGATCGAGGCCAAGACACGGCGAGGCTAGAATTCGCGGTCCTCGCCTACATAGGTATGGTGGATCAAGCGGCAAAAGCATGCACTAAACAACCTATAGATACTCAATATAACTGTCGGCTATCGGAGAGGGATAAGAAATACCTATTCGGAACCAACCTGATACTACCACCAAACATACCCATCATGGTATTTCCCCCACGAGACAAAACGAGGAAGTCAACCGAGGAACTCAATCGTGGCAATTTTATTTATTCGTTATCGCTCCAGCAATTACTAGTCGTATAGATAGTCGCCGATATAATAAGCAAGGGCACTTTTAGTTAACCATTCCGCTAGAAGTTGCAACACTTAGTAGTCAGATACAATTAGCATGAGATATCCCAAAACCCAGCAGTTGTTGGCACTTTTATTTAGCCATTCCGTTGTAGTGGAGCTGATTACTAGTCATATCAGATACAAGTCAAATTATAACAGTAAACTTTAGTTATAGTTGTCTATGATCGAGAACTGTGCTCCAAGTCGTCCATAACCACGGACACGGCTTCGAAAAGATTTAACCGCAGGGTGCACCAAAGTTCCCACACGCACCTACACCCTTGTTGTCGATCGTAGGTACAAGATCACAAAACATACACCCAACGGTATGTCGACGGGGTTTCGACACGACGCTTCGCACCCAAAGCAAGCACGGGTGCCACCCCACTAAGCTACCAGATAAGTCGGCCGGTCTCGAGACGGGCCTGTGGTTTGCGCTAATGGTCAGAACGACGGAACCCGAAGTGTGACTGGCTTGTCGATACCGCGAAAACACTCCGCTTACCTAAATGACAGGCGCCCACGCAATCAAATAAAGCAAAAGCATGGCATAAGCACAGATAGTAATAAAGCCCCAAACTACTTTGTGCCCCCAGTACAATACTTTGAAATCAGGTACTAATCGATGGGGGTGCCCACACACCCCACCTGTGGCTAGCGCTCTCGATCTCGGAACAGGTATCAAGAACTGGGTCCCACGACACCAAAGGAGCGGTTAAAAACCAAATATTGTCTATTACCCACCGGTGCCTCTGCATTTACCTACTTTCAATTTTAGTTAATAAACCATAATTAAATCCATGATCATCTCCAACATAAAGCATATGGCAGGCTTCCAACAGCTGAGGTACTGGACAACACGCAACAGCACTTGAGCAAGCGACTTAACGCAAGTCCAACTATCTACCAAACAATGGTAATAGGATGTGTCCAGGCAATATAAGGCTGCAAGGGATATCACGTAATGAAACTAGAACATCGCAACACAGATAGCAATAGATCAACAGGGGGGAATAAATACTATAAAAGTAAGATAGGTAGAAAGGGGGAGAATGCTCGCCTGAAAACATTGCCGAAGGTTCATCTGAAGATCGGATCGACACTCGCATCAACTCATCGGCCTAATCCGTGAAGAAGCAAAGCACTAGAAGAAACACCGGATGCACTATTTAATACTATGGCAAAAGATCGGGCATGATGCATGTATGATGTATGACATGGCAAGGATGCGATGATAATAGACAATATGAAGCGGAACCGGAGTCCCGACAATTAGTTAGATGGTTCATGTTGTTTGGATACCCCGCAATTTAAATGTTGTCTTAGCAAGGCAAAATTATATCATCGGTTCGCTACACAAATTTAAATGGGGCTAATATTAGACTAGATTCGCCCGCTTATGGTCTCCATATTTAATTATTAGATAAGTCGACAAAATACCCCCACACCCACAATATGTATGCGAGATGAATAATTTAGCGATAGGAATATTATAAAAATATGGGGCTCGGAAAAAGGATCACACATGGGGGCTTGGCGATCTTAGGGTTCACCGAGGGTTCGGTCTTCGGGTACGCGGGGTTCTGGGAACAGGGTCTTGACGTTCCGTGAAGGTGACCTTGGGGCATCGCGGTTACGTTGTTGGTGCACATGGGGGCTTGGCGATCTTAGGGTTCACCGAGGGTTCGGTCTTCGGGTACTCGGGGTTCTGGGAACAGGGTCTTGACGTTCCGTGAAGGTGACCTTGGGGCATCGCGGTTACGTTGTTGGTGCTGAATTTCGTTGGTGACGATCTTGTATGACGGCGACACACTATGGCTCCGGGGATCCTTGGCGGAACAAAACCAACAATGCCAAGAACTTGGTTTCCGGATCTTCCGATTAGTGCTTGGACTTGTCGTGGAGGCACTTGAACGGTGACCGCGGAAGATGATCATGAGACGACAACAAGCGGTTATGGATTAAACAGCAACATGTCACAAAAACAGTAGCACATGGCCGAAACATGACCAACATCGAGACAACATGGATGCAGGCATACCAAAGAGATAATGTGGCAAGGGTGTTTAGAATCAGTGGGCCAAAGACAACGGCCACGGTGACGCGCACATACAGAACAGAGGGCGGCCGGAGCTACAGGGACCCACGGCGAGCAAGGCTCGGGAACGGGCTCGAGCGTCCGAAGACGCTGGCGACAGGAGGTGGCTCTCGGAGGAGGGCGGCACCATGGCGACAGGGAGCCGCGGGGAGAGGAGCCGGGCGGCCAGAATAGAGGACGGCATGGCGCAGCTCGACGGGAGAGGCGTTGAAGCGGGCCGACGAGCCCTGCCCGGGCGAGGAGGAGAGCAGCCCCGGGAGGCGAAGGATGGATGCCGCAATGGAGGTGGCCTGCTGCGCCAACGCGAGGCAACTAGAGGGAAGCAAGGAGGTGGCGCGGATTCTGCGAGGGATTCCTGGCGTGGGACGCAAGGAGGGCACGGCTCGCTGGTGTCTCGCGACCTTGGCGCTAGCGACGGTTGCAGGGGCTCGCGTCGAGGAGGAGGCGCTTGGAGGCCGGGCAGAGGGGCCTCGCACGGGATGCGACCGGCGGGGGCGGGCGACATTGTTTGGGAGGAAACGGAGGTAGGGGAAAGCGTGAGGGAGGGCGCTGGCGCCTGGGGTTCCTGAGAGGCGGCGGCGGGGCGAGTAGCAGAGAGAGGCGAGGTTGGGGATCGCGTGGTGGTTGGTGAGCGACGAGGCAGAATCGGGTGGATGGGGTCACGTCCAGGAAGCGAGGCTGCGGGGTGGGGTCCTCGGGAAGGAAAAACGGGGAGGAGGGTGGTTCACGCGGGATGGACGCGGATTAGCGCGAGTGTGTCCAGTGTGGTGTCAACGGGTTGGGTCGGTGTGTTTGGGTGCAGTGCTGTGCCAGCGTGAGAGTGTATCCTATGGCGGCGGGTTAGGTAGGGGTCGGTCTAGGGTTAGGGTTTTCCAGGGATTAGGGTTAGGGTTTGGTAGACGGGTGGTAGGCCGGCTGCTGGCTGGGCCTTTTGGGCCTGGCCGGCGGCTGCCTCCCCGATAAAACTAGTTTAATATTATTTTCTTTCTTTCAAAACAAAACATTTGTAAAAAGTTTTAGACAAATAAAAGATCCGAACGGATCTACGGTTTCGATTTGAACAAAGAGGAGAAATCTCTAGAAAACAAAATAGGCTTTAGAAAAATAGTTTTCGGCAAATTGTATGCATGCAAATATGAAGATGCTTAAATGCAATGTGGCATGATGACATGATCATGCGATCAAGAAGATGCACAAAACAAAAACACAGCGATTTTCTAGTAGCGGTTTTACCGGGTGCTACACCGACACCACTAACAATGGATCTCACCCTCGAGATCCGCCTCATCCACCACTAACAAGAAGGTCGACGGCCGAAATCTTCTCGCTTCATGTTTATCCTCGCGACACCACTATCAAGGGTTCTTTCTCCATCTTGAGATCGGCGACACCACCAACAAGGGTCGTTGATCATGTTCGTCGAGAGAACACTCCAGATAAACAACGGACGAAGTTAAAGGTAAGTCCACCTCTAACTTTCATGGAAGGAGTAAGAATTGCATCGATCCACCATTCAATATACAAAAGCGAATGATAAGAGTAGTGGTATGGTCGCGACTCCATCCCGCACTCAAAGCATTACTCTGTACACGAACAAAAGGATTATGCAACCAACCCTCGGAATTCAGACTGAAGATCTTGACAAACAAGGTTCGTCAACAAAGGAGGGATGGAGGTTCTCATCAGATCTGATGTAGATGACTTCGTCGTATCGGAAAACACCGAAGGATAGAAAGAAAAAAATAGTGAATTTTCGGTCCACTGAAAGGTACAACAGATGAAAGATTCATCAGATAGCATGAAGGTCGGATGTTGAAGCACCGTTACAAGAGGATGGAAGCGAAACCCTGAAGGTATGACGAAAACCCACCCACGAAATCCTAGACTTGGGAAGAAGATACGAGAGAAGATTCAAAACACGCCGAGGTAAGAGGAGAATAGCAGAGGGTAAGGAGTAAAAGGCACCTAATCAGATCTATCCAACCGATTTTCCAAAAATAGTTTTGACACTCTACATCGACCATTAGCTAGGTTATCCAACAGTTGGACCAATGGGGTATCAGAATCGCTGAGCTCGATACCACTCAGAACACCCTCATAATCGGCCCTATGCAAGTTTCAGGCTTTCGCCAAACCCGCATAGAAACGATTCAAAGGTGCCCACCAGCACTTGCGTGGTAGAAAACGGCAATATCATTACACAATAGTCCTCGATGGAACCCACAAAACATATATATACAACATCGACTCAAAGAGTCAAGAATACAGATATACAATACAAAGATCCAAATCACCTGGAAAACGATATAGCGTCCGAGTACGGACAAGATGCAAATTGAGCTAAGAGCCCTGAAGAATATCCAATGGCGTCCATAACCCTGCCAAAGCCGCCGAAGGGTAACCCTGCTAACGACGCCGATCTCAAAACCTGCTTAAACAAAAAGGGTGCCGACAAAGGGCAAAGGAAAAGAGCGGTCTGATCGAGGCCAAGACGGCGAGGCTAGAATTCGGCGGTCCTCGCCTACATAGGTATGGTGGACTGAAGCGGCAGCACAGCATGCACTAAACAACCTATAGAGACTCAATATAACTGTCGGCTATCGGAGAGGGATAAGAAAGACCTATTCGGAACCAACCTGATACTACCACCAAACATACCCATCCTGGTATTTCCCCCACGAGACAAAACGAGGAAGTCAACCGAGGAACTCAATCAGTTGGCAATTTTATTTATTCGGTTATCGTTCCAGCAATTACTAGTCAGGTATAGATAGTCGTCCTGATATAATAAGCAGTGGGCACTTTTAGTTAACCATTCCGTTGTAGTTGCAACACTTAGTAGTCAGATACAATTAGCATGAGATATCCCAAAACCCAGCAGTTGTTGGCACTTTTATTTAGCCATTCCGTTGTAGTGGAGCTGATTACTAGTCATATCAGATACAAGTCAAATTATAACAGTAAACTTTAGTTATAGTTGTCTATGATCGAGAACTGTGCTCCAAGTCGTCCATAACCACGGACACGGCTTCTCGAAAAGATTTAACCCTGCAGGGGTGCACCAAAGTTCCCACACGCACCTACACCCTTGTTGTCGATCGTAGGTACAAGATCACAAAACATACACCCAACGGTATGTCGACGGGTTTCGGACACGGCTTCCTAGACCCAAAAGCACGGGGCACCCCACTAAGCTACCAGAACGAAGTCGCCGGTCTCCAGACGGGCCTGTGGTTTGCGCCAATGGTGTAAACGACGGGAACCCGAAAGTGTGACTGGCTTGTCGATACCGCGAAAACACTCCGCTTACCTAACAGCGCCCACGCCAAAATCGTAAATAAAGCAAAGAAGCATGGCATAAGTACAGGATAGTAATAAAGCCCCAAACTACTTTGTGGCCCCAAGACAATACTTTGAAATCAGGTACTAATCGATGGGGTGCCCACACACCCACCCGTGGTTAGCGCTCGATCTCGGAACAGTATCAAGAACTCGGGTCCCACGGGACCAAAGTGAGCGTTAAAAACCAAATATTGTCTATTACCCACCGTGCCTCTGCATTTACCTACTTTCAATTTTAGTTAATAAACCATAATTAAATCCATGATCATCTCCAACATAAAGCATATGGCAGGCTTCCAACAGCTGAGGTACTGGACGACACGCAACAGCACTTGAGCAAGCGACTACGACACGCAAGTCCAACTATCTACCAAACAACAGGTAATAGGATGTGTCCAGGGCAATATAAGGCTGCAAGGGATATCACGGGTACGAAAACTAGAACATCGCAACACAGATAGCAATAGATCAACAGGGGGGAATAAATACTATAAAAGTAAGATAGGTAGAAAGGGGGAGAATGCTCGCCTGAAAACATTGCCGAAGGTTCATCTGAAGATCGGATCGACACTCGCATCAACTCATCGGCCTAATCCGTGAAGAAGCAAAGCACTAGAAGAAACACCGGATGCACTATTTAATACTATGGCAAAATATCGGGCATGATGCATGTATGATTTATGACATGGAAAGGATGCGATGATAATAGACAATATGAAGCGGAACCGGAGTCCCGACAATTAGTTAGATGGTTCATGTTGTTTGGATACCCCGCAATTTAAATGTTGTCTTAGCAAGGCAAAATTATATCATCGGTTCGCTACACAAATTTAAATGGGGCTAATATTAGACTAGATTCGCCCGCTTATGGTCTCCATATTTAATTATTAGATAAGTCGACAAAATACCCCCACACCCACAATATGGATGCGAGATGAATAATTTAGCGATAGGAATATTATAAAAATATGGGGCTCGGAAAAAGGATCACACATGGGGGCTTGGCGATCTTAGGGTTCACCGAGGGTTCGGTCTTCGGGTACGCGGGGTTCTGGGAACAGGGTCTTGACGTTCCGTGAAGGTGACCTTGGGGCATCGCGGTTACGTTGTTGGTGCACATGGGGGCTTGGCGATCTTAGGGTTCACCAAAGGTTCGGTCTTCGGCACGCGGGTTCGGGAATGTGGTCTTGACGTTCCGTGAAGGTGACCTTGGGGCATCGCGGTTACGTTGTTGGTGCTGAATTTCGTTGGTTACGATCTTGTATGACGGCGACACACTATGGCTCCAGGGATCCTTGGCGGAACAAAACCAACAATGCCAAGAACTTGGTTTCCGGATCTTCCGATTAGTGCTTGGACTTGTCGTGGAGGCACTTGAACGGTGACCGCGGAAGATGATCATGAGACGACAACAAGCGGTTATGGATTAAACAGCAACATGTCACAAAAACAGTAGCACATGGCCGAAACATGACCAACATCGAGACAACATGGATGCAGGCATACCAAAGAGATAATGTGGCAAGGGTGTTTGCAACTGCGTGGGCCAGCACAACGGCCACGGTGACGCGCACATACAGAACAAAGGGCGGCCGGAGCTACAGGGACCCACGACGCGCAAGGCTCGGGAACGGGCTCGAGCGTCCGAAGACGCTGGCGACAGGAGGTGGCTCTCGGAGGAGGGCGGCACCATGGCGACAGGGAGCCGCGGGGAGAGGAGCCGGGCGGCCAGAATAGAGGACGGTGGCCGGCGGCGGCGCAGGCTCGACGGAGAGGCGTTGATGAAGCGGGCCGACGAGCTCCTGGCCCGGCGAGGAGGAGGGAGAGGCAGCTCCTGGGAGGCAGAAGGATGGATGCCGCAATGGAGGTGGCCCGGTTGCGGCCAACGCGAGGCAACTAGAGGGGAAGCAAGGAGGTGGCGCGGATTCTGCGAGGGGATTCCTGGCGGTGGACGGCAAGGGAGGGGCACGGCGGCTCGCTGGTGGCTCGCGACCTTGGCGCTAGCGACGGTTGTAGGGGCTCGCGTCGAGGAGGAGGCGCTTGGAGGCCGGGCAGAGGGGCCTCGCACGGGATGCGACCGGCGGGGGCGGGCGACGTTGTTTGGGAGGAAACGGAGGTAGGGGAAAGCGTGAGGGAGGGCGCTGGCGCCTGGGGTTCCTGAGAGGCGGCGGCGGGGCGAGTAGCAGAGAGAGGCGAGGTTGGGGATCGCGGGGTGGTTGGTGAGCGACGAGGCAGAATCGGGTGGATGGGGTCACGTCCAGGAAGCGAGGCTGCGGGGTGGGGTCCTCGGGAAGGAAAAACGGGGAGGAGGGCGGTTCACGCGGGATGGACGCGGGATTAGCGCGAGGGTGTGTCCAGGTGTGGGTGTCAACGGGTTGGGTCGGTCGGTGTGTTTGGCTGGGTGCAGCGCGCGCGTGGAGAGTGTATCCAATGGCGGCGGGTTAGGTAGGGGTCGGTCTAGGGTTAGCGTTTGTCAGGGATTAGGGTTAGGGTTTGGTAGACGGGTGGTAGGCCGGCTGCTGGCTGGGCCTTTTGGGCCTGGTCGGCAGCTGCCTCCCCAATAAAACTAGTTTAATATTATTTTCTTTCTTTCAAAACAAAACATTTGTAAAAAGTTTTAGACAAATAAAAGATCCGAACGGATCTACGGTTTCGATTTGAACAAAGAGGAGAAATCTCTAGAAAACAAAATAGGCTTTAGAAAAATAGTTTTCGGCAAATTGTATGCATGCAAATATGAAGATGCTTAAATGCAATGTGGCATGATGACATGATCATGCGATCAAGAAGATGCACAAAACAAAAACACAGCGATTTTCTAGTAGCGGTTTTACCCGGGGTGCTACAATTCGACACCACTAACAATGGATCTCACCCTCGAGATCCGCCTCATCCACCACTAACAAGAAGGTCGACGGCCGAAATCTTCTCGCTTCATGTTGATCCTCGCGACACCACTATCAAGGGTTCTTTCTCCATCTTGAGATCGGCGACACCACCAACAAGGGTCGTTGATCATGTTCGTCGAGAGAACACTCCGGATAAACAACGGACGAAGTTAAAGGTAAGTCCATCTCTAACTTTCATGGAAGGATACAAAAGCGAATGATAAGAGTAGTGGTATGGTCGCGACTCCATCCCGCAATCAAAGCATTACTCTGTACACGAACAAAAGGATTATGCAACCAACCCTCGGAATTCAGACTGAAGATCTTGACAAACAAGGTTCGTCAACAAAGGAGGGATGGAGGTTCTCATCAGATCTGATGTAGATGACTTCGTCGTATCGGAAAACACCGAAGGATAGAAAGAAAAAAATAGTGAATTTTCGGTCCACTGAAAGGTACAACAGATGAAAGATTCATCAGATAGCATGAAGGTCGGATGTTGAAGCACCGTTACAAGAGGATGGAAGCGAAACCCTGAAGGTATGACGAAAACCCACCCACGAGAAATCCTAGACTTGGGAAGAAGATACGAGAGAAGATTCAAAACACGCCGAGGTAAGAGGAGAATAGCAGAGGGGTAAGGAGTAAAAGCAGACCTAATCAGATCTATCCAACCGATTTTCCAAAAATAGTTTTGACACTCTACATCGACCATTAGCTAGGTTATCCAACAGGCTGGACCAATGGGGTATCGTAACTGCTGAGCTCTGATACCACTCTGTAACACCCTCATAATCGGCCCTATGCAAGTTTCAGCACTTCCCGCCAAACCCGCATAGAAACGATTCAAAGGTGCCCACCAGGCACTTGCGTGCGGGTAGAAAACGAAGTAATATCATTACACAATAGTCCTCGATGGAACCCACAAAACATATATATACAACAGCGACTCAATGAGTCAAGAATACAGATATACAATACAAAGATCCAAATCACCTGGAAAACGATACAGCGTCCGAGTACGGACAAGATGCAAATTGAGCTAAGAGCCCTGAAGAATAACCAATGGCGTCCATAACCCTGCCCAGGCCAAGCCGGAAGGGTAACCCTGCTAACGACGTCGATCTCAAAACCTGCTTAAACAAAAAGGGGTGCCGACAAAGGGCAAAGGAAAAAGAGAGCGGTCAGTACTGAGGCCAGTACACGGCGAGACTAGAATTCGGCGGTCCTCGCCTACATAGGTATGGTGGATCAAGCGCAGCATGCACTAAACAACCTATAGAGACTCAATATAACTGTCGGCTATCGGAGAGGGATAAGAAAGACCTATTCGGAACCAACCTGATACTACCATCAAACATACCCATCCTGGTATTTCCCCCACGAGACAAAACGAGGAAGTCAACCGAGGAACTCAATCAGTTGGCAATTTTATTTATTCGGTTATCGTTCCAGCAATTACTAGTCAGGTATAGATAGTCGTCCTGATATAATAAGCAGTGGGCACTTTTAGTTAACCATTCCGTTGTAGTTGCAACACTTAGTAGTCAGATACAATTATCATGAGATATCCCAAAACCCAGTAGTTGTTGGCACTTTTATTTAGCCATTCCGTTGTAGTGGAGCTGATTACTAGTCATATCAGATACAAGTCAAATTATAATAGTAAACTTTAGTTATAGTTGTCTATGATCGAGAACTGTGCTCCAAGTCGTCCATAACCGCGGACACGGCTTCTCGAAAAGATTTAACCCTGCAGGGGTGCACCAAAGTTCCCACACGCACCTACACCCTTGTTGTCGATCGTAGGTACAAGATCACAAAACATACACCCAACGGTATGTCGACGGGTTTCGGACACGACGCTTCCGCACCCAAAGCAAGCACGGGGCCACCCACTAAGCTACCCGTAACGAAGTCGACGGTCTCGAGACGGGCCTGTGGTTTGCGTCAATGGTCAGAAACGACGGGAACCCGAAGTGTGATCGGGCTTGTCGATACCGCGAAAACACTCCGCTTACCTAAACAGTACAGGCGCTCCACGCGCAATCGTAAATAAAGCAGTAAAGCATGGCATAAGTACATGATAGTAATAAAGCCCCAAACTACTTTGTGGCCCCCAGTACAATACTTTGAAATCAGGTACTAATCGATGGGGGTGCCCACACCCCACCTGTGGTTAGCGCGCTCGATCTCGGAACAGGTATCAAGAACTCGGGGTCCTACGGGACACCAGTGAGCGGTTAAAAACCAAATATTGTCTATTACCCACCGGTGCCTCTGTATTTACCTACTTTCAATTTTAGTTAATAAACCATAATTAAATCCATGATCATCTCCAACATAAAGCATATGGCAGGCTTCCAACAGCTGAGGTACTGGACGACACGTAACAGCACTTGAGCAAGCGACTACGACACGCAAGTCCAACTATCTACCAAACAACAGGTAATAGGATGTGTCCAGGGCAATATAAGGCTGCAAGGGATATCACGGGTACGAAAACTAGAACATCGCAACACAGATAGCAATAGATCAACAGGGGGGAATAAATACTATAAAAGTAAGATAGGTAGAAAGGGGGAGAATGCTCGCCTGAAGACATTGCCGAAGGTTCATCTGAAGATCGGGTCGACACTCGCATAAACTCGTCGGCCTAATCCGTGAAGAAGCAAAGCACTAGAAGAAACACCGGATGCACTATTTAATACTATGGCAAAAGATCGGGCATGATGCATGTATGATGTATGACATGGCAAGGATGCGATGATAATAGACAATATGAAGCGGAACCGGAGTCCCGACAATTAGTTAGATGGTTCATGTTGTTTGGATACCCAGCAATTTAAATGTTGTCCTAGCAAGGCAAAATTATATCATCGGTTCGCTACACAAATTTAAATGGGGCTAATATTAGACTAGATTCTCCCGCTTATGGTCTCCATATTTAATTATCAGATAAGTCGACAAAATACCCCCACACCCACAATATGTATGCGAGATGAATAATTTAGCGATAGGAATATTATAAAAATATGGGGCTCAGAAAAAGGATCACACATGGGGGCTTGGCGATCTTAGGGTTCACCGAGGGTTCGGTCTTCGGGTACTCGGGGTTCTGGGAACAGGGTCTTGACGTTCCGTGAAGGTGACCTTGGGGCATCGCGGTTACGTTGTTGGTGCACATGGGGGCTTGGCGATCTTAGGGTTCACCGAGGGTTCGGTCTTCGGGTACTCGGGGTTCTGGGAACAGGGTCTTGACGTTCCGTGAAGGTGACCTTGGGGCATCGCGGTTACGTTGTTGGTGCCGAATTTCGTTGGTGACGATCTTGTATGACGGCGACACACTATGGCTCCGGGGATCCTTGGCGGAACAAAACCAACAATGCCAAGAACTTGGTTTCCGGATCTTCCGATTAGTGCTTGGACTTGTCGTGGAGGCACTTGAACGGTGACCGCGGAAGATGATCATGAGACGACAACAAGCGGTTATGGATTAAACAGCAACATGTCACAAAAACAGTAGCACACGGCCGAAACATGACCAACATCGAGACAACATGGATGCAGGCATACCAAAGAGATAATGTGGCAAGGGTGTTTGCAACTGCGTGGGCCAGCACAACGGCCACGGTGACGCGCACATACAGAACAAAGGGCGGCCGGAGCTACAGGGACCCACGGCGCGCAAGGCTCGGGAACGGGCTCGAGCGTCCGAAGACGCTGGCGACAGGAGGTGTCTCTCAGAGGAGGGAGGCACCATGGCGACAGGGAGCCGCGGGGAGAGGAGCCGGGCGGCCAGAATAGAGGACGGTGGCCGGCGGCGGCGCAGGCTCGACGGAGAGGCGTTGGTGAAGCGGCCGACGAGCTCCTGGCCCGGCGAGGAGGAGGGAGAGGCAGCTCCTAGGAGGCAGAATGATGGATGCCGCAATGGAGGTGGCCTGGTTGCGGCCAACGCGAGGCAACTAGAGGGGAAGCAAGGAGGTGGCGCGGATTCTGCGAGGGGATTCCTGGCGGTGGACGGCAAGGGAGAGGCACGGCGGCTCGCTGGTGGCTCGCGACCTTGGCGCTAGCGAAGGTTGCAAGGGCTCGCGTCGGGGAGGAGGCGCTTGGAGGCCGGGCAGAGGGGCCTCGCACGGGATGCGACCGGCGGGGGCGGGCGACGTTGTTTGGGAGGAAACAGAGGTAGGGGAAAGCGTGAGGGAGGGCGCTGGCGCCTGGGGTTCCTGAGAGGCGGCGGCGGGGCGAGTAGCAGAGAGAGGCGAGGTTGGGGATCGAGGGGTGGTTGGTGAGCGACGAGGCAGAATTGGGTGGATGGGGTCACGTCCAGGAAGCGAGGTTGCGGGGTGGGGTCCTCGGGAAGGAAAAACGGGGAGGAGGTCGGTTCACGCGGGATGGACGCGGGATTAGCACGAGGGTGTGTCCAGGTGTGGGTGTCAACGGGTTGGGTCGGTCGGTGTGTTTGGCTGGGTGCAGCGCGCGCGTGGAGAGTGTATCCTATGGCGGCGGGTTAGGTAGGGGTCGGTCTAGGGTTAGGGTTTTCCAGGGATTAGGGTTAGGGTTTGGTAGACGGGTGGTAGGCCGGGCTTTGGGCCTTTGGGCTGGCTGCCTCCCCGATAAAACTAGTTTAATATTATTTTCTTTCTTTCAAAACAAAACATTTGTAAAAAGTTTTAGACAAATAAAAGATCCGAACGGATCTACGGTTTCGATTTGAACAAAGAGGAGAAATCTCTAGAAAACAAAATAGGCTTTAGAAAAATAGTTTTCGGCAAATTGTATGCATGCAAATATGAAGATGCTTAAATGCAATGTGGCATGATGACATGATCATGCGATCAAGAAGATGCACAAAACAAAAACACAGCGATTTTCTAGTAGCGGTTTTACCCGGGGTGCTACATGATGCACGTGATGAAGAATGTTTGCGTGAACCTGCTAGGCTTTCTAGGAGTGTATGGGAAGACAAAAGATACACCGGAAGCACGACAGGACCAACAACGTCTGAAGGCATCTGAAGAGCCTATGCATCCTGAGAACGAGAAGGGTAAACGATGCCACTTAACTCCTGCCAGCTACGCTCTTACCAAAGCAGAGAAGGAAATATTTTTTGAATTTCTGAGCAGTATCAAGGTCCCGTCTGGCTTCTCGTCTAATATAAAGGGAATAATAAATATGGCAGAGAAAAAATTCCAAAACCTGAAGTCTCATGACTGCCACGTGATTATGACACAATTGCTTCCGATTGCATTGAGGGGGCTTCTACCTGAAAATGTTCGAGTACCCATTGTGAAGCTATGTGCATTCCTCAATGCATTATCTAAGAAGGTAATCGATCCAGAAAGCCTACCAGGGTTACAAACAGATGTGGCCCAATGTCTTGTCAGCTTTGAGTTGGTGTTCCCACCATCCTTCTTCAATATTATGACGCATCTCCTGGTTCACCTAGTAGAAGAGATTACCATTCTCGGTCCTGTATTTCTACACAATATGTTCCCCTTTGAGAGGTACATGGGAGTCTTAAAGAAATATGTTCATAACCGTGCTAGGCCAGAAGGAAGCATCTCCAAGGGCTATGTAACAGAGGAGGTCATTGAGTTCTGTGTTGATTTTATTCCTGACCTTAAGGCGATTGGTGTTCCAGAATCACGACATGAGGGAGATCGTGGAAAATGCACCCTAGTATGTAAAGCAATGATATGTAGGTACGGCATTCTCTCAATCAAGCACACTACACGGTTTTACAAAGATCTATCTTGGTTTCCCCGTATATCAATGAACACAAGAATTTAATACGCCTCAAACACCCGGGGCAGTCTGATGAATGGATTATAAGTGAACACATGGCGAGTTTTGGCGGCTGCAAAGACTTCTCACGAATAACACCACTATTGGGGATCAATGTACTTGTTGGCTGTGACACCGTCTTCGACTGTATGTACTTTCCAAGGGTACGAGATAAATGGGAATACATTTTACACGATAGGCCAAGATAAAAAGAGCACCAACCAAAACAGTGGTGTCCGCTTCGATGCAGCAGAAGACAATGGGCAAAAGACCACGTATTATGGGTTCATAGAGGAGATATGGGAACTTCACTATGGACCTAATTTTAAGGTACCCTTGTTTCGATGCAAATGGGTCAAGCTAACAGGAGGAGGGGTTGAGGTAGACAAGAAGTACGGAATGACAACGGTGGATCTGATGTGGCTCAGGTTTTCTATGTGAAGGACATGTCCTCCAGACCAAAAAAAGAAAAAATATGCAAATGAATACATCATATGATGAGCCAAAGCATCACATAGTTATTTCAGGGAAAAGAAACATCGTGGGAATCGAGGACAAGACAGACATGTCAGAAGATTATAATAAGTTTGATGAAATTCCGCCCTTCACAGTGAAAACTGACCCAAGCATTCCGTTAAGTAAAGAAGATGCTCCATGGTTACATCTGAAGAGATCATAAGGAAGGACATATGCCAAGAAGTTCATGCTCATATTATGTAACTCTAGTTCATGTTTTTAATATTAATACATGTCTTGAGTGTTAGTCATGTTTTGTGGATGGACCGGGACTATGATAAGAAGTTGTCCCGATTCGTACTTACCATTAAGCTCATATTATGTACACGCCGCACGACATAATGTCGACACTCACCCCTATTATTAGTGTTGACTCGTGTTTTGTCCCGGTTGGTGTCTCCAACCGGGACTAAAGGTTCATCTTTAGTCCCGGTTGGTGACACCATCCAGGACAAGGTACACACCGCACGACATAATGTCGACACTCACCCCTATTATTAGTGTTGACTCGTGTTTTGTCCCGGTTGGTGTCTCCAACCGGGACTAAAGGTTCATCTTTAGTCCCGGTTGGTGACACCATCCGGGACAAGGTACACGCCGCATGACATAATGTCGACACTCACCCCTATTATTAGTGTTGACTCGTGTTTTGTCCCGGTTGGTGTCTCCAACTGGGACTAAAGGTTCATCTTTAGTCCCGGTTGGTGTATCCAACCGGGACTAAAGGTTCATCCCGCCATTTTTTTCCCGCCATTTTTCTTCCCGCCAGATCTTCTTCCCGCCATTTTTCTTCCCGCCAGTTCTTCCCTCCAGTTCTTCCCGCTAGTTCACTATATATATATATGTAGGGGGTTGGCCTCCATTGTCATTGCACATCTCTAGACTCATATCTGCAACCTCATCACTCTTTCCCATGGCTTCCACCGTAGCACTAACCCCCAGGGAGGCGGAGGCGCTTTGCGCCTCGAACTACCCCTGCCCAACTCAGTGTCCCCGTCGGTGGATCTTTGGCGTCGAGGCGTGCCGGTTCCTCCTGTCCCTCTAGGTGTGGCATGCCGAATGGCCATCACGAACCACTACTACTTGAGATCACGCCGAGCGGAGGAATCCCAGATGGCATCCCGACTATTTCCCTACTTGGGAAGCCTTCTTCGTGGATCGGCATGAGGACGCCGCCAGGCACGAGGAGGACGACCCACCTCCTCCTAACTTCAACGAGGCCGGCCGTCGGCTATGGTGGCGCGGTTGGACTCTCCAGAGCGTCATGGCCTATGACACTGCCGCCGACTCTAACCCCCGTATGCGCTACCCTCAAGTCCAGCCGACGCGCTACCCTCAAGTCCAGCCCACGCGTACTCTCCAGAGGTTCAATTACGGCGACCCTGACGACGACAGCGATGACGGCGGCGACGAATACGACGACTACAGTGGCGAGTATTACAGGTGTAGGCAGGAGCATGACTGAATCACTCCAACATTCCAAAACAAGTTCGGCCGATTGTTACTTAATCTGGCCATGTATCTTAATTTTCAGTTCTTTTATGTATCTTAATTTTCAGTTCCAGTTCGGCTGATTGTTACTTAATCTAGCCATGTATCTTAATTTTCAGTTCTTTTATGTATCTTAATTTTCAGTTCCAGTTCGGCTTTATGTAACTGTTTCAAAATGACCTATCTCATTCGAGGTTTCTTGGCTTACGGGTCAAATGACCAATGTTATGGCTAGAATCAAGGCATAGTTTGTGATAATATGGTCATATTGTGCATACATGTGCATCATGGCATGGCAAACAATGTTGCAAGAGGAAGTTTTCCTTTTTATCGCACCAAAAAGGCATTTTCCATTTTCCGAGCATAAAAAACGGACGGTTTTGTGAAGCAACCACCAAATGGCTAATTCAAAAAACCACCAACACATTTTACAAAAATACTAGACCACCTTATATGCACAATGTACCAACAGGGGGATCTGAAACTTTTCCGTCCACCTCTGGTGAAAAAGACAAATTCCTACCGAATCGGCAGGAAGTGGGTCACATATGAACTACAAGTACATGATACGATGCTCATGATTTTTTACAAAAATCATTTTTAGGTTCACAATATGCTATTTTATCAAAAAACAATGCAAGTTAAGCGAGGCTTGGTGAGATTCAAGTGTATACAAAAGATGCGACATTTAAATATACAATCAATTCAAAAATGTTAATACAAAAGATGCGGCATTAAAATATGATTTGATCTAATAAAAATCATTTTTTAGATGCTTAATATTTCTTATGTTCAAAGTTTCAGGACTTAACAATTTATTTTTGTTTGAATTGAATAATCAAAATTTATATGTAAGTGTTTTAATTATATAAAATGATTTACATGAATGGATAGATATTATTTTTCTGAAAATTATGATATATTATTCATATTTTTCTGAGTTGAAATGAAAAAGATATGAATTTTCTAAATTCATATCATATTTTTTGAATTAAAAAAGCCCCTTTAATGCATGAAATAAATGCCCCCCCCTTTACCACTGCCGACCGATTCCAGATGGCTATGCTATTGTCGGGGTGGATGAGGTTGTGAAGGAATATGAGGAAGCACAGCTTGACCATGCTACAAGAGAAGGGGAAACTCAACTCAAATTTGCAGTGAAAACAACCATTCTTTGGAAGAAGGAACACATTGTGCTTCCAAATTGGAGGTCACTGGCACCCCCATTGCCTCCGCAGCTGCTGAGCCCGAGCCACTTCAGCTATCTCTCTGGCAGCCATCTCCGCGGCAGCCATCTCTGCCGTCACCATCTCTGCTGCAGCCATCTCCGCCCGTCACCATCTCTCGCTGCATCCATCTCCGCCCGTCAGCCATCTCCGATGCTTCAGCCATCTCCTCAAAGATAAGCGGAAGAGCACTACCACGAGGAGCATCGAGCATCGCCACAATGAATCGCAGGAAACCGACGCCAAAGAGTTCAAAAACTACGCCCCGCAGCCTTCCGCCAAGCCATTGCCGGTTTTACCGTGGAATCGCAGCGACGAGGAGACCAATAGGATCTCGGAAGAACAGGTCAAGAAATTCTTTGCACCTAGAGCCGAGCCAAAGGAGAAAATAGATCCGGCGGTGGTGGAGAATTTTACAATAATCTTTTGAAACCTGAAACCCCACTTGTGCCGGACTACGAGTGCGATTTTGAAGGCGGATGCAAGGCGTAGGGAGACTGAAAGTAGCGATCGTGAGGCACCCTAAAACAGTTCCCATGCTCGAAGAGCAGGAAAACCAATCATGTGCCCCGCTCCAAATGTTCGACACACGAGACGCTCCTCCCATAAATGATTACGAGGCAGAGCTACAAAGAAAGGCCAATGAGATGGGGATGACTTACATTGCATACTTGAAAGTCATGGGAGACAACTTGCCCAAATGCTATGCCAACCCCATACAGCCATGGAAGTATGGGAAGAATCTCGTCAAGAAAGAGGAGCTCAAGACTCTACCAACAAAGATGCGAAAATTGCACAAGTGGTACCTTCATTTCTGCAAGACGAGAAAGGTAGAATGGATCACGGCGCATATAAGAGATGATATTTTCTTCTGCGGAGATGACGCGATTGACTTCAACATTCAAGACTTGCATTTTCTATTCAATCAGAAGGAACTCGACAAAGCTGCCATCAGCCTTTATTGTGTGTAAGTACTATTTCTATAATTTATATCTCATCTCATTCACTTTATTAATTGCATGTATATATATATGCTCACCATATATGTATATACTATTATGCAGGAAAAAGGTTATGGAATGCAGGAAAGGAGGCCCTTTTGGCATTGGGTTTGTTGACCCAAATAGAGTTCATGAAGAAGTGGTAGAAACCAAACCCGGGCAAACAGAAGATTACTTGCTAACGTCTTTACTGAGACAACAAACCAAAAGGGAAATACTATTGCCTTACAACTTCTCGTGAGTACCCTCTCTCTTGTACACATTCTATTTCAGCTTACTCGATGTTAAGTGTAACTGATGATGAGTTATGCGTGCGTAGGTTCCACTTTATTCTGCTAGTCATTCAACCCGACTCAGGAAAAGTCCTTGTCATGGACTCGTTACGAAAAGAAAAAGAGATATGTGCAAACTTTAGAGAGATGCTCCAGAGGTTATTTCAATCATATTATCGCACTAGATCGGCAACTTTCGTGACAATAAGTAATTAATTACTCCTTTATCCATTTTCTTTGTCGGACAGGGTTTGGAAAAGGTTCACGGGCAGGGCCATGGGTGAATGGTCAGAAGAACTAGCAAGCTTCTAATTCCATTATATCATGCTTTATTGATTATTATTTTGATTGAACTCTCTATTCTCGTAAAGTGCGCGCATCAGGGACACGGCAATAACTTATGTGGGTACTATGCTTGCGAATTCATTCGCAACACGATATGTGCATTTGACAAGCCGCACTAGAACAACTTAGAGTAAGTAAACAAAGTCCACAACATTATTTTATTACCATCAATTGTGTTGAGTTTTATTCTTATATATATATATATATATATATATATATATATATATATATATATATATTGACGGCCCATTCTTCATATATATTCAGATCGAACGGATGCGGGACCAACTCCTACCATTTGAACGCATACGAGCCATTCAAGAGGAATTGGTGGGGTTCATACTTGATGAGGTCGTCACGCCTGGCGGAGAACTCTTTAGATATCCACCAAAATGAACGATGACGATGTATGTGCCGATGACGATGTTTGTGTATAATAGTAGTTCCTTAATTATTCATGTACTCGTATGTACCGATGACGATTTATGTGTATACCGCTCGATCGATTCCTCGCTCCCCTCCCACGTAAATACGCCCGAACGGGCAGAGAGTTCGCGGCGAGATTTAGGCGTTTCCCTGCTGCGAGAACTCTGCCGCAGAAAACGGTTCAAATCTGCCACGAAGAACCTTTAACACCGGTTGCAGATACAACCGGTGTTAAAGAGAACTGAGGCTCACGGCAGCCCACGGCGCACCTTTAACACCGGTTCATATAAGAACTGTTAAGAAGGCCCCTCTAACACCGAACCCTCAACAGCGGTTGGGGAATCGCTGTTAGAGGTCCCTCCCAACCGGAGTTAAAGGGGGGGCCTGCACTAGTGATAGCACCAAGGACAAAAGGGTTTGTCGCTTGAAACGTGAAGTTTCTTTAAAAAGAAGTTTTTCATAAAAGGTTAAGTGGGAGGACAATAGAACTTTAATAAGGTTAACGAACCTTAGCTATATGTGCTAAGTTGCGTAGCGCCGGAAAATGTTCCGGAGGCAGCCAGAATGCTCATGGATCATGTGCCTCAAAGGTTGCGGTCACGGAGGTCTAAAGTTCCTATTGAACCAAGAAGGTCGGATAAACAATCAAATGATTGAGATTTGAGAGTAAATCATTATTGTTTGACAATTATGAACCGACTACAAAGAAGCGATGATGGGCCATGACTTTGTCAAATGGCTTGAAGCCATAAAATCTGTGATAGTTCCATACACGAGAAATCAAGTTTTGAACTTGGAAGACCCTCCGGAAAGGTGTAAAAACCTATCGGTCGTATTTGGATCTATAAAGAAACAGACATGGATGTTTCACATCTATGAAATAGTCGACATGTCATAAAGTATTTTATGGCAATGTTCAAGGAGTTGACTATGACAAGATTTGATCTTTCATAGCGATATTTAGTCTAGACGGATTAAAGTAGCAACCACTACATATAATTTGGTATATGATAGATGAATAAACAGAACAACGTTCTTCTAATAGAATGGTTACCTAGGACGTGTACATGACACAGCCCAAAGGGTTTTGTTAATTCAAAGGATGCTAAAAGGGCATGCAAACTTCAATGGTTGAAGTAAGCATCGCGGAGTTGGAATCTTCACCATGATGAAAAGGAGTTTTCATCAGGAGACGATGAAGATGCTTGCATTTGCAAGAAATTAAGTGGGAGCACTAAGACACATTTCTAATACATTATATGGATGACACCTTATTGATTAGAAAAGATGTATCTTTTATTGACAAAGGTTAAAATTTTCATTTTGATGAAAGACTTAGGCAAAACCCGAATATTTAGCATGAATGTCTATAGTGGATAGACTGTGACGCTAATATGGTTGTGCCAAACGTACATATATGAGATATTGAAGGAGTTCAATATAGAAAAGACAAGAAACAGTTCTTGTCGCATGGAAAAGAATTGAATCAAGATTCAAGTGTATCGACACTTGATAAGTGAAATAAGATTCAAGTGCTTTGACACTTGATGAGTGAAATCACAAGGATGTTTTGATCAATCATACCATGATATGTACACATCCAGATATCTCCTATGTTCTAAGTGTTATGAGCATATACCAGAATGAATCATAAAATGATCATTGGACGATAGTGAGGATATTCTTATGATCTTTTGGAAGAACTAAGAATATATTTGTGTAGAGGTGACAAACAATTACAAATAGTTCATTGTAAAGCGTTACATTGATACTAGTGTTGTCACAAGATATAAATTAATTTTATCTCAATTTAAACTATGGGTGGCACAATATAATGGAAAGGAGATTCCATGATGGATTTGGATGAATTCCAAAAGTTAAGACATTATGACGGATACTACAACAAAAATCTAAGTATATGACTGCTATAGTAGCAAAAAAGGAGGGAATTTGTGTCAAGTAGTTTGTTATTGTCACATCCCAAAATTTTCCAAATTTTGAAATGTGAAAATAAATAAACAGAATAAATAATTGTTGAAATTTAGGGTGAAAAGAAACTTTTTGATTCCAAATGGAAACATCAAAACCCATCTAGAACAAACTTTGATTAAAATGGAATCCAACAAATCTCAATCAAGTGAAATACATTCATCAATGAAAGTATCTTGAAATTTAAACACTTGGAAAAGCTAAACAAAAACTCTAAAACCCTAATGGAAGAAAATCTTCTTCAAAATACCAAGACTATGGATTTAATTCATATAATAATTTATCAAAAAACATTTATAAAAGATCAAAAATGATAAATAAAATATTATAAAACCATAGAAATTGGTTTCACTCAATTTGGAACCATGGATAAAAACTTATGAATTTAATAAGTTGAAAGGAAATAATTTCCAAAGCTAATAAAGCTCCTATCTAAAATCCATACCAAATGGTGAGAAAATAATCGTAAAGAGATTTAAAAGGATAAACAAATATTAAATAAAAAATATACAAATTGGAATCACCAAATTTGGATCTATAAATAAAAAGATATGGATTTTATAAGACAAATAAATAAATAAATAAATAAATAAGGAATATTTAAAAGCCAAATTAAAACTTGTCCGAATCCATAAGCAAATGAGATAAAGTTAATCCAAATTCAAATCAAAGAAAGGGATAAAGAATAAGCAAATAAAAGTATATGGGATCCTATTCCAATTAAATTTAATAAAGACAAAATCCCTAATAGAAATGATTAATTAAATCATGGGAAAATAATGGATGGAATTTGCCCAAGTGGAATAAAAGTTATTTAATTAACTTAAATGAAATAAAAGAAACATTTAAATAAAATTATATGGAATTAAAACCATATTTGATTTTATTTGAATAAAGACAATTGCTCAATTTAAATGATTAATAAATCATATTAAAATATTTCAAATAATTCAAAATGAATTATTCAACACCCATTTGAATAAATAAAACTTAGTGAAAAAGGTTTGGTGAAAAATTAGAATTCAAATTTTTTTTCCATACAATCCCCCAGGAAGAGGGATCGGGTTCCATTATCATCAGACAACGGAACAACAGACCACACATAGTACTAACCCACCTAGGGGGTCAAAAACAGGAAAAGTAAGAGGTTCAACTTTACACACTAAACAAACCAGATAGAAACAAAGAAGGAGGATGGAGACGCAAGAACACCGCCCTCAGGCTAGTTTTGGAACCGTCCAAAGCAAAACACCACCAGGGAACTAAGATATTGAAATCCAACATCGTCTTCACTCAGCCAGTCCTTTTTCATCTTCCAGTTTTCCTTCTTTTCTCCCTCCCTCTTTCCATCTCCGGAGCATCATGACCACGATCTTCAGGAATTGCAGGCAGTCCCAGGAAAGGAACAGGGGCCACATCCATAGCAGCCGCATCATCCAAAGCATTCTGTTGAAGAGTATCTGCTCCAGTTTGCAGCACCGCCCGGTCGTTCTCCCCATGCAACCCTGCCCAATAACGAATAAACACACAAGCATATATGACCAAATCAACAGGCGAGTTAATAAGTTTTTTTTCAAAGCAAGCTCTATTCCTAAGCTTCCAAATAGCCCAACATATTGCCGCCACCACCGTAATCTGCACATTCCTACTAACCCCCACATACTGAGAAGCCCACCAAAAATATTGGGAAAAAGATCCAGGCCTATTCGTGGCACCAACAGCTCTGGCAACCACCCCCCAAACATATTTAACAGCCACACACGAAAAGAACAAGTGCCCAATGTTCTCATCCTTCCTACAAAACCTACAAGTAAAATCACCAACCCAATTCTTTCTTCTCATGTTGTCTTTGGTGAGAATAGCATTGTGCCAGATAAGCCACAGTCAAATATTAATCTTCAAGGGAATTTTGGCTTTCCACAGGTGCTTAAAACTTCTATCAATCCCAACATTTGACAGGCGTGTATACATTGACTTAACAGAAAACTTGCCAGATTTACTCCACATCCAAACCGGTCTGTCGTTTTCCTGATTCAAACCCGCCTCAGACAGAAACTTTCTCAACTGCTCCTGATGATTCAACCCATCAGCATCCAGCCATCTCCTAAAAGAAAGTCTCCACCCTTTTTTCGCCATGTCTGCCACCGTAATCCTTTGATTTTGACAAATATCAAATAGATCCGGGAACTTATCTTTCAGAGGCAAGTCCAAACAACAAGCATCATTCCAGAAATTAGTCAATTCCCCATTACCAAATCTCATTCTCCTACCAGCCAAATAAAGATCCCTAATCTTAATCAAGTCATGCCAACATGGAGAATCACTCTGTCTGTGTTTCACATTACTGATTCCACCTTTCTTCAGATATTTTTTCCTTACAAAAACTTGCCAGGGCCCCTCCTCAGCTTCGAGGCGCCACCACCACTTACACAACAAGCAAATGTTAAAAAGCCTAATGTTTTTTATCCCCAGTCCACCTTTTTTCCTGGGCCTACACACATACTTCCATTTAACCAGATGATATTTCTTCTTCCCCACTTTCCCATACCAAAAAAAGGGTCTAGTCTGTTTCTCAATTACTTCTACATTTGACTTATGTAGGAGAAACATAGTCATAGGGTAAACAGCCACACTGGATACACAAGCAGTGATTTTAACATGTCTCCCACCCAGGGACAAAGCCCCCCCATCCAGCCATCTAACTTTTTCTTCAACCTCTCACCAATAAAGCTCATTTCAGCCACTGAACATCCCCTACTACAAACCGGCAAACCCAAATATTTAAAAGGCCAACTGCCTTTCTGACAATTAAACATCTCAGCATAACTGGACAGTTTCTCCTCATCCTCTAACACCATCATCACCTCACTCTTCTCAAAGTTAATCTTGAGACCAGACATGGATTCAAACAAATATAACAGCAATTTCAGGTTTCTAGCCCCCTCAGGATCATCCTTAATAAACAAAATGGTATCATCAGCATATTGGAAAATGGCAATCCCTTTATCAAACATGTTATCAACCAAACCTGTAAACAACCCACCAGCCTGAGCATTAAGCACCATCTTAGCCAAACATTCCCCTGCCAGACTGAACAGAAAAGGAGAAAAGGGGTCCCCTTGCCTAACCCCTTTAAAGCTGCCAAAGTAAGGACCAGTTTCCCCATTGACCTTAACACTGAGAGTACCCTGAGTCACAGCACATTTTAACCAAATCAACCAATCATCACTAAAACCTTTCTGCGTACAACAGTAGAACAAAAAGTCCCAGTTAACCTTGTCATAAGCTTTCTCAAAGTCAATTTTTAAAACCACACCCTGCTGCTTCTGACTTTTCGATTCTTTCAAAATCTCATGCAATAAAGTGACCCCATCTGCAATAAACCTCCCTTTAATAAAAGCAGTCTCACAAGTATTAATAAGTTTCCCCATCACAGGCTCAGTTCTAACTGTCAGAGTTTTTGTAAAAATCTTGAACAACACCTGGAGCAGACAAATAGGTCTATACTTCTGAATCCTATCAGCATCATCACCTTTCGGCAACAGAGTAATCACACCATAGTTAATGCTCCTCAAATCAATCTTATGAGAAAAAAAATCATCAAACGCAGCCATAACATCTGCTTTTATAACTGCCCAACAGTGTTGACAGAATTCAATAGGCAACCCATCAGGACCAGCAGCTTTATTTTTCTCCATCTGATCAATAACCCCTTTGACCTCTTTCTCAGTAAAAGGTATCCCCATTTTCTCCATGTCTTCATCATTAAGTTTCTCCCAGTCCTGCCAATTGTCATCAGCAAGCCTAATAGAAAACCCACCAGCAGGCCCAAACAAAGATTTGTAGTAACAGGTAGCATGTTTCAGGAGAGCATAGGTCCCCTGAATCACATTCTCCCCATCCTTCATTGAAAAAATCATCTTCTTTCTCCTTACCCCATTAGCAATCCTATGAAAATATTCAGTATTATTACCCCCTCTAAGCAACCAATTGTCCCTCGACCTTTGCTGCCAAAAACTCTCCACAGTTTCATACACCTCCAGCAGTTCTTTATGAATAACAGCTTTTCTTTTAAGTTGTTCAGCAGTAAGTAAAATCAGTTCCTCAATTTTTTCAAGCTCCTGCAACTCCTCCACCAACCTTTTCTTCCTTTTTTATCCTCCCCCCTTAAATGAACACCCCATCCTTTCAAATCATTTCTGACATTTTTAAGCTTTTTCTGCAACCTATCAAGACTGTTCTGGCCATTCACCCTTTTTTTCCAAACTTTTTCCACCCTGGTCAAAAAGTCATCACATTGTAACCAGCTTTTCTCAAATCTGAATTCTCATCCCCCTGTTTCCTGCCCTTCCATAGTATCCAGAATCAAAGGACTATGGTCAGAAACCTCTCTAGACAACTTGTGTACGATAGTAAGAGGAAACAACTTCTCCCATTCTTTACAGACTAAGATTCTATCCAATTTCTCCAAAGTTGGATTTTTCTGGTTGTTGGACCAAGTAAACTGCCCTCCAGACATGATGATCTCTCTTAACCCATGAGCATTGATAATCGAATTAAACATGTGCCCCCATTTGTTCAAAACCTGACCCTTATTTTTTTCAGAAACACACCTGATCACATTAAAATCGCCACCTACCAACAACGGAATAGTTTGATCCTGACAAACCTCAGCTAGCTCACCCAGAAACTCCTCTTTATTCTCTTCTTGCGCGGACCCATACACAATAACAAAGTGCCACCGAATCTGTTTCAAAACATCAAACACCTTCATCTTAACATGAAATTTACCCACAGACACACCCATCTGAGTCAATTTGGAGGAACGTAGGCCCCCCAAAATGCCTCCAGACCTTCCCACAGAAGGCAACCAACTCCAGGAAAATTGATTCATAGGATCAATCCTCCTAAAAAAAGCCTGAGAATAGTCCTTCTTAATAGTTTCCTGTAACCCAATAAAATCCACCCTCTCCTGTCTCAACAGACTATTCAGATAAGCCCCTGCGCCTTTCTTCCCCACACCCCTAATATTCAAAATAGCACCTATCATAATACACATTGTCTCTCTCTTGTTCCAGTCACAATACCACTCATAGGGTGATAATTGTGAACCTTCACAGCAGCAGCCTTTAACTTTCTCTCCCTCATAACAGAACCAGTTCTCAACTTTTTCTTTTGCTTCCTAGAAACCACAGGAGTAAAATCTTCCCCATCATCACTAGCATCCTTCCAATCTAGAAACAAAACCTTCTCATTCATATCAGGATCACATTCATTCACTACCTGCCTCCTATCCTGTAAACTATGTCTAGCAATCTCCAATTCTTTTAAGGAATTAATATGTTCCAAATATATAGAAGAAGCATCTATCCCCATTTCCAAAGCTCTATGCATAATGATATCATCATCTAGAACAGCAAAAGAGTTATGCAAAGTTAGGTTTGTACCTGAAAGATCCCTAGGATTTTGCTGAGTCAAATGCCCTTCAGCCATGTTTCTAGCACCTCCTTGATCATCCACCCTTGAGCTCCTTCTAACACCCTGTTCTTCCACATCAGCCACTTGTTCAGATTGAGACTCCACACTTTCCTGAGTAGAACCATCTGGTTGATACAAATCAACAACCACAACTTCCTGATCTTGATTGACAACTTCCATGTCCTGAGCATCCTCCACCCCAGACCCCCCAATAGTTCCCTTCTTTCCACTATCAGATGAGGAACCAAAAGAGGTATCAGTAGAAACACTATCATTCTTTGCCTGTGCACCTCACCCTGCTCTTCCTCCTCATCCAGCAAATGACCATAGTGTTTCATAAGTTCATAGTGCTTGTCACTACTCTTATCTTTTAACAAACCCCTGATAAAATCATCAAACCTCTGGGGACCAGCGGCAATCTCAGTACTGCCCTCATTAACCACAACAGAAGATACATTCTGTTCCACATCCATGGAAGCACTGCCCAGCCCACTCCCATCAGCCATTTTTTCCTGAGTATCATCTTGCATCCCCACAATAGTTGTTCTGGTTTGAATACTTGTTCCCCCACCACCACCAGAACCACCTTCAACATTTTCTCTAATCACAACCCCCCTTGAACGACCATCACCCCCAGATCTAGCCCAGATGTTAGCCATTTTAGTCCCAAAATAGACCCCCCCAGAATCTTCCTGCTCCACCACAACCTGTTTTCCTTTGTCCAACCCAGCTTCACCAGCACCATTTCCACCATGTTGACGACCCCCAGCACCTCCATCACCACCTGAACCAGGAACATTTCTTTGCCCACCACCATTATCAGGTCTCCTCTGTTCAGCTTCACCCTCATTCTCCTTATCCACCCCATCATCACCACCCTGCCCATCAATCCCCATAGCAGAAGGCATATTGGATACAGCATCTGGAGCAAAGATCTCCCTGGTGTATTTAAATTCATATATCCCACCCTGCATCTCCCCCCCTTCTGGTATTGGGAACCAAAGAAACATCCAAACAGGCAATTTTAACTCTCACATAGGCCAAGTTCCTTAAGCTATTCCTGTCTAGGGCCACAGGTTTACCCACCAAAGAGGCAACATAGAAGACAGTTGATTTCTCCCTGTACTTCATAGGAATGCCAACAATTCTAAACCAGGCTTCTTCCAGCCAGTCAACAGGTTGCAAATCCCCATTCCACTTAGACAACTGAATCACAGCATCAGGAATATTTTTCATGAAGACCTTCCCAAAATGGAAGTCATCAATAGATCTAGAAGAGGGGAACCTCATCAGAAATTCCACATCATTAATAGACCTGGCATTAAACCTCCAACCAGATCCCAGAGCATCTGCCCACATTTGAAACTCCTTCTCCAGATCCTTGCCAGTGACATCACCCCTAACCACACTTATATGAGCATAATGCAACTGTTCCATAGACTGAACATTCGACTCCACCACAGGAATAGAGTGAAAGCCCTGCTCAAAGTTAGTACTGCCAAAGAAAAGAGGAACATACTCCCATGGTTTTCTCTCTTGACAGACCAAAATGCTATGATCTTTCCCACAATTATCACACACAACCTCTTCTTCAATCACATCAAGCAACTGCACATCCCCAGAACCTCTAGCCACAGCACCATCCCTTGGCCTACTCACTACTGGTGATGGTACAGAGGACCCCACCAGAGTAGTAGCCACAGCCTCAGACTGAGTAACTGACAAAATTGGCGACAAATTCACAGGACGAGTCCCCCCAACAAGCACATTAACAGACGTAGATGCCGAGGTGTTCAAGCCAGACGCAGATCGAGTTACAGGCACAGAAGTATTCATCACAACCCAAGGCACATTAACTTGTTCAACAGTTCGTGCAAAAACCGGCTCCCCCCTTCTAGGATTCGAATCAGAGTTACCTGATCTGCCTGGAAACGACGACGCAGTAGCATCAGACCCTGAACCTTGTTGCATCTCCGGGCGATGGCTCCACCGGCCCCGATTGCGAGCCTGCTCCGCTTCGCGACGACGAGCCTCCGACAAGGCCCGCTCCCGCGCCAAAGCTTCCCTGCGTTGATCCTCCATCCTGGCCTCAATCTCCGCCTGCCTCAATTCATCCCTTTGCCACGCATCACGACGCCGAGCATCCTGCTCCTCGCGGCGCCGCTCCTGCTCGCGGATCCAACCACTCTCCCTATGATCCCCCTCCAAACCTCTGCGATCGATAGGAAAACGGCCTTGTCCGTACCCAGGACCGAATCTGCTCGCATAGGGACCAGATTGGCCTGGGGGACGAGAAGGGGAACCACGACCACCGCGGAAGCGCCGATCCATACCAGACTCCGCAGCCACCACCTGAGCAAACGATCTACAATATCCCGAAACAACACCACTCCACTTCACCGGAGAAGCAATCCGCGGCGACGATGGTTGAAGAACAAGAGGCTCCCGGACGAACACCACACCACACACACCGCGAGATCTGGAAATGGCGAGAGGGGAAACGGCTCCCGATCTAGGGTTTGAGGAAACACGAAATGGAGGCGAAACTGACCGTGGATCGTGCTCCGTCGTATTAGTACCCGCCTCCCTGTCGTGTCCCTCCAGCAAGCCCCACCGCTGCCCTCCCACAACCGAGTCGTATCACACACGCACGACGCGTGAGGGCGACGCACCGGCGACACCACGAGGAACTGCCCCCACCACCATCGACGGACCCACGAGAACGTGCCAACTTTCATGTACCAGGCGCGCCCCGCACGAAATTCCCACCATCGAACACCAGCGCGCCAGAATCCGCCCCGAATCATCCTGTAGCGACACCTGTCCCGAGCCCTCTCTCGAGATCAGGCCCCGTTGGCAGGGACCGATCAGAACCCCAGCCACCTCACGGGTTATGGCCCTCCAGCTCCCGATCAACCCACGACGATCATCGGAGACCGCCGCCGTGGTGGGAAGGGGAGGAGAGGAGGAGGAGAGTGCCATCCAGAGCGAAAGTCAAATAAGAGACTGAAAATATGATTAAATCTTATTTGAATAAAATCAAATGCCTAATTTAAATAAAGAGTAAACCATAAAAGAACAAAAGAATTATTCCTAAAATGATATTTAAAATACATGGTTAAACAACATTAAAACCTACTAAAAGTTTGGTAAAGGTCTGAATTCAAATAGTGTTTGAATTATTTGAACAAAATTCAAAACAGAAAATGAAAACAGAAAAAGGAAAAATAAAACAGAGAAGAAAAAATAAGAAAGAAACAGCCTAGCCCAGCTAAGCCCAGCAGGCCCAGCAACCAGCCCACTCCCTCCACTCCACGCGAAACGTTTCCGTACTCACTAACGCACCCTCACCGTCCCTAACGATCGGACCCTACCCTTCCTCTCTCTCTCTCTAATGCTGACGAAGTGACCCCACCCGTCAGTCGTCATCTTCACCTCGCGCGACGACCACGCCGGCCGTTTCTGCCGTTGAATGGCATGATCAATACGCGTTAATGCTGCTGATGAGGTTTCGACTCGTCAATGCCCATTGTTATGGACTTGGGTTTTGGAGAATATGGGGATGCTGGAGATCGTGGAACGGTTAACAGACAAGCAACCAGGGGACACGAGATTTACCCAGGTTCAGGCCCCCGGAGGGAAAACCCTACTCCTGCTTGTCTGCTCTTGATTACGGCGGAACCGAAGGTTACAGGGTGCGCAGATTCGATCTGGCGTGGTGGTGCGTATGCGAAAGTATGAGTCGGGAGATCTAGGTCGTGCCCTCCTGGACTTTATATAGAATTAGGCAGGTCCCGGGCATAGTCCTAGTCGATTACAGGTTCTAGGGTTTTACCCCTTTGAATTTCCTATCTACTCTAGTCTTGCTCTCCAAGGATCCGAAGACGTTATGGGCCAGGGCCACCCGAAAGTCTTCATGGGCCGGCGTACTTCCGCCGTGGGCCTTCCTTGGGCTGGACTAGGTATGTTGAGGTCACGCACCCATAGGGTACAACCATGTCAGTAGCCCCCGAGTGATCAGACGAATCGTAGATTCGGCTGAGGAATCTTTAATCCTTCGGGTGCAACTATGTATTAACAGTATGAGTGTAGGCATCGTTGATGCGTGTGCCTGACTTACCCGATGGATCAGGGTCAGTTAACCGTCTTAGGACGAAACAACACGATCTTCCTCAGTTTCGAGTCCCTCAACTCGAAACTGGAAAATGTGATGGCGTAATTCGACTCAGGCCGCGGAGGACTTATAAAAGTAGAATTCCAGTGAATTTAATTTTTGTACCCAACGCGTCCGTGGGGATTTTTCGTCGCACCTGTTGGCACGGATTCATACTAGCAGAGCGTAGTCGGGTGCGTTGCCAGGCCACCAGATTATATCTGTAGGTCTTATCTTTGCGTCGCGGACGCAGCATCCGAACATTTGTCACCGCGGAGGTGTTTCGGGTGGCCAAGGAGATCGTTGCTCACTCAGCGCTTTGTTGGGGCAGAGTTGCCAAAAAGTTTTTGCATGCTGATCCGAAATATCGCAGTCGAAGATTTCATAGGGTGCGCGACCAGCGCTCCCTGTGAGAGTAGCCCCCGAGTGTCTATTCGAGTCGTAGACTCGGGCGGAGTCTTTAGTTCAAACATTGCTCAGTTGTTAAGTCCGTAGGACACAAAAAAAATTGGATGCTTAAATCCATCCTACCTATGGGAGTAGCCCCCGAGTCCATAGTGGATTCGTAGACTCGACGTGGGACTCGAAGATATATTTAGTCTTTACTTGTCTTTCGGGTGCGCGACCAGCGCTCCAAATAGGAGTAGCCCCCGAGTATTTAGTCGAATCGAAGATTCGAGTGAGTACTCTTAGCTGTGGAGCCGAAGAATTTTAGTTGGTGCTAGTATAGCTTTTGATGACATCATTGCTAACGATCAATGACCTCAAGCGTCTGCTACGCCAGAGATGACTTGACTTGACGAAACGTGGGTCCCACTTGCTGACCGTGAATTGACCGGTCATGCGCGGCGTGGAGATAATTACGGCGTCTCCTCGATTTCCGCGCGTAGTGGATGGCGTGGTAACGACGGTTCGTTGTGACGCTGACACGTGTACGGTCAGATCTGCCGTTGGCGTTAGGTCTTCTGGATGGACGGCTGCCGTGCGTCGTCTTCGCTGTTATAATCATTAGGGAAAGCCGCAGTTTGTTTTCACCGCATCACTTCTAGTTTTCACTGCCTCCTTGTGCTCTAGCGATTCTTGCTATGCACTGGGATTTCCTTCCACATTTCCATCTTCCTTTCTGCGCTTTCACCACCAGCGCCGCCATAGCGCAATGGGGAAACCAAATAAATCGTCATCTGCAGTTGGGACCAGCGCCGCCCGAGGAAAGAAAGGCACCACCGCTACCCGTGTCACCGATGGTAGCTGGCGGCGATCAGAGACGCGGGAGAGCGATCTCTGCAAGCTTCGCGAGCGGGGCCTGATCCCGCAAGATAGGGAGGCCGTCAAACTCCCCGGCAATGAGGTAATCCCCCGTCCCCCATCTAGGTATCGGGTTATGTTTCTCGCCTTCGTTATGCGTGGGTTTTCTTTTCCAGTCCATGACTTCCTCCGTGGATTACTCTTTTTCTATGGCATTCATCTTCACCATCTGTCGCCCAACTCTCTTCTCCACATTGCTTGCTTCATCACTTTTTGCGAGTGCTAGCTTGGCATTGAGCCGCATTTTGGCCTCTTCCGGAAACTTTATTCCGTGAAGAGGCAGTCTGGTTCGGATGGCGTTTATCCCATTGGGGGTTGCATCATCTCCCTTAGTCCCAATCTTCTCTTCTTTTCCTTTTCCATGTCTGAATCTGTCCAGTACTGGCGGAGGCGATGGTTTTACATCCGCGACTTCGTAGTGCCTGGGAAAGATTTTGATCTTGTTCCTTTTGACCCCTCCCAAATGATTGAGCCGAAAAGATCTTGTAAAAATAAAATTTTGGACGGCGAGGTGGCGGAGATAGAGGCCCTTTACCGTCGGGTGGAGGATATCCAGCTGATTCCGGAGAAGGAGGTGAACGGCGTGGACATCATCCGAACGTTTCTTGAGCGTCGGGTGCAGCCTCTCCAAGCGAGGGCGCACCCGATGTTTCTTTATTCTGGGCGTCGTGATCCGACGAGGGTTTCGGCTGAGAAAATCTCCGAGGAGGATCTTGACAAGACCCTTCGCGCGCTGCTGAAGTTCAAGGCCGGAGAAAAAATCCCGGGGAAGTCGCTAACTCCTTCGTTTTCTTCGACGTTGGCCATACCGCAGGTGTAGATTCGTGCGCGTAGCTTTTTTCTGTTGACTGCATTTTTATTTCCTTTGTTTGCTAACAAAGTGCCTTCTGGATTTGCAAAGCTTCAAAGTGCCGGGCATGGTGCCGCTAGTGCCCGAAAAGTATCTGAATGCTCCGGATAATGAAGTGGTGGAGTCCGTGTCCGAACTGCCTTCGGCGCGATCTCCGGCGGAGGATGCCGACGAGTCGAGTGAGGACCATACGCGCAAACGATATCGGAGCTCCAGCGAGTCTTCGGATGCCTCGACTCCTCCGACTCCCAGAAACCCTCTGGGCCTTGAGCGTCATAGTGACGGTCATGGAGGCTCTTCCTCTCCCATTCCTGCCATTCATGTGCGAGCTGTCGCGCCGCACCCGCCAGTGAAGCGGAAGAAGGAAGAAAAAAAGGAGGAGAAGAAGGAAGATAAGAAAGAGGAGAAGAGAGCCCGAAGGACTCCTCCTGTCTTCGACCTGAGCTCGTTGGGCTCGTAAGTTTCTCGTTATATTACTGTCCCTTTTTTTACTTGACGTTGCACTTGTGCTGATTGCTTCATATGCAGGTATTCCTCCCACGACTCCTCCAGCGATGGTGCGCGGGAGATGATGGGGGAGTCGAAGATTGCGTCTCCTCCTCCTCAAACGGTGGCGACGTCGGGTGGCGCGGCTCCGGATCCTCCGTTGCAGGAGGTGCAGGTGGTTGCGCCTCAGAATTTTGCCAGCGAGCCTTCGGAGTCGCCATCGGAGCATGTAAGTACTTCTTCTTCGTACCATGGGGGAGCCCCCAAGTGTCTTCATGTGCGAATTTTGCTTTTACTCCTTTATGTTGGGCGTAGCCCCCACGTCCTTTTTCTTACTGCTATTTTCTTTTTCTGCAGCCTTTTGTGCAGGAGGCCAAGCGGCTGGTGCAGGAGCGTCTGGTGCTGGAGGCTAACCTTCGGCAGCTTCAAGGTACCTATTTGCCTTTTGGTGCTTTTTTCGTTTATTCCGGTCCTGCTTTCTAACGTTTGGTTGTTTTGAATGCAGAGGAGCATAATACTTGTCTCCGTGAGGTCGACGCTCTCAAGAAGAGCCTTGGTTAATCGGAGCAGAAGGCCGAAGCCACCGTTGGCGCGAAGGAACGCCTCGAGCTAGAGATGACTAAAGCAGCCGAAGCGAAGGAGCGTCTGCAGCAGGAGGCCGCAGATCGTGAGGAGCAGCTGGCCACTGTTGCGGCTGCTCGTGAAAGAGAGGTGGCGGCGAAGCTCATGGCTGCTGCCAAGGCTATTTCGGGTGAGTGCTGGATTTGTGCTTGTTTCTTCATGCTTCGTGTCTTCTTCTGTGCTGCCTTTCTTCATGTCTTCTTTCTTATTTTTTGTCTCAGATGCCGCAGGCATCGAGTTTGACCGCGGTGCTCTAGAGCACGGGAGTGCTCTAGATGATGCTACTGTGGCGGTCGAAGATCGCTGCAGCACCGTCGTCAGCTCCCTTGCCAAGGCGAAGGAGGTCCTTGGCCGCTTCTACAAGGAGCTTGTTCCTAAGGGCGTGGCCCTTGATGATGTGGATGCCCTGGCGGAGGCGTTATCAGCCGAAGCTCCTGCGGCGTATAAGCGCAAGCAGAAGGGCATCGGCGCGTCCGTCGGGCTGGCGATGGCCTTGGCGGCTGGAGCGGAGCTGGATCTGCTGCATCACCTCCGGATGCCGGCATCGCAGATGGATCCGAGGTAGCCTTTGCTTCCTACTCTGCTCGCTGCAAGCGATATGGGCCCAAGCTCATTGATTTGTTGTCTGAGTATGCACTGCGGCAGCAGGGCGGGGCCAAAGCTAGGCAGTCTGGCTCCGAGGCGACTCAGGGTGCCGCGTCTTAGGTGTTGTGGACGTAGGATAGTTTGTAGGCTGTCCTTGTTGTAAATATTTTGTAGAACACAGTCCTTGTGCCACGTTGTGGCCTTATATCTTTGATGAATTCTTCTGAGTTGTGCTCTACCATTGTCTGAAATGTTTGTGTCCCTTCTTTTTCTGCTGCTCTAGGTTCCTTAGGGTGCTGACCCTGTTGACACCTCGTTCGCAATGCCGCTGCGGCCATCTTTGGATGATTCTTCGCAACTCGCCTTTCTTCGGGATCGTGTGCGTAGTCTTGAGAGGGAGTTGCTTGGGTTGCGCGGTCACGCCGATGTGTGGAAGTCCAAGGCGGATCGTGGTGCAGCCAGAGAGGAGTATTTGATGGCGGAACTGGTTCGGCTGTCCGAACATCTTCAATGTAGGTTTTTATTTGGTTCGAGTTGTAGCTCAGTTCTTCGGATGAGATTGCTGACCTTGCTCTTACTTTGTGCAATTGTCGCAGGTGCGAACCTTGCTCCGAGGGAAGAGAAGGAGCGTGTCGTTGTTCGTGTCAATTGTTTGACTCAACAGGACATGGAGGCCGGTGGCTTCTTCTGGATGGATCGTGACCGTGCCATGGCTCTGGCGACGGTGCAGGATCGTGTGCACCAAGTTTCGCGGCTGCTTCGCCAAGTGCAGACGTCGCTTTCCTCGGTGTTGCACGTCATGTTTCCTTTGGATGCCGTACCGACGAGCCTTGCGGGTCTTCTGTCGAAGTTTAGAAGCGTGAGCAATGTCAAGGAGTTGGTGCGGGAACAAATCATTGCCGGAGTCAAGGCTGCGTTGTCTCTTGTGAGGCTGCATCGGCCTGATGTAGATTTGGCTATTGTGGCAGCTGGGCCACCTCTTCGGCCGGATGGTGGTGAGTGGGACATGCGGCCACATTACGTAGCTGTATGGCAGTATGCCGAACAGGTCGTAGATTTATTTGAGCAGCGTGCTCAGGTTATTCTTCAACATAGGTAGTACGTGTAAAAAGAGATAAATGTAAAATTTGTATATTTCGACCGGGCGTGTTGTGCCCTTTGTAAAGGTTTGTTTGTTGTAAGCACGCAGTGCTTTGTTTGAGTACGTGTCCTTTTAAATGCACTCGACGTTGTCACTACTCGGTGTACGCATGATCCTCGATCGTTAAATCGTGAGGTGGGGGGAGCCCCCGAGTGCGTTTGTAGCATGAAGTAAAGTTGCAAAATAGCGAACTGAAGTTTGAGGCGAGACACTTAGCTTTATTTATATCGTAATGGAGGAAGTACATTGTTCGGCTGAATAGCCTTGGCTGAAAGCCTTATTGAAAGTAAAGGGGGTAGGTTGCTAGGGGTAGAATCATCGCAGGTGCGAGATGTTCCATGGGTTGGAGTATGCCACTCCAGACTCCACGTGCTTGAGGCGGTAGGCGCCACCTGGGATGACTTCGGTGATGACATAGGGTCCTTCCCATGGTGACTCTAATTTCGACGGTCGCTCTTGCTTGAGTCGCAAGACGAGGTCTCCTTCGACGAAGGACCTTGGGCGCAGCCGGTGGCTGTGGTAGTTGCAGAGACTCTGCTGGTACACCGCTGATCGAGCTGCTGCTATGTCTCTTGCTTCGTCGAGTGTGTCGACGGCGTCTTCGAGTGCAGCCGTGGATTCGGCTTCACCGTGGCGACCGGGCCTGGTGGCGATTGCCGTGCAGTAGCATGGCTTCAGCTCCGTGCACCATGAAGAACGGTATGTGGCCTGTGGAGCTGTTTGGCGTGGTTCGTAAGCTCCATAGGACGAATGGTAGCTCTTTCGTCCAGGCTCCTGCTTTTCGTTCGAGTGGACTCATGAGGCGCTTCTTGATGCCAACGCCGATTAGGCTGTTGGCCTTTTCCACTTGCCCGTTCGTTTGCGGGTGTGCCACTGAGGCGTACGTGATGTTGATCCCGAGGCCTTCGCAGAAGTCCTGGAACTCCTTGGAGATAAAGTTCGACCCATTGTCGGTGATGATGCTGTGTGGTACGCCGAATCTATAGATAATGGACTCGAAGAACTTGATGGCAGTTTTTCCTTTCTGGTTGGTAACCAGCATGGCCTCGATCCACTTGGTGAACTTGTCGACTGCGACCAGGAGGTAAATGTGTCCCCCTTTCGAGGACTTTGGCAGTTTGCCGATCATGTCGAGGCCCCATTGAGCAAAAGCCCAAGCTATAGGTATGGGTCTGAGCTCTGACACGGGTGTGTGCGGTTTGTCGGCGAACCGCTGGCATCCATTGCATCTTCGGACGATGTCCTTTGCGTCGCTCATGGCCGTTGGCCAGTAGAATCCGGCCCGCAGAGCTTTAGCGACTAGGGAGCGGCTGCCTGCGTGATGGCCGTAGATGCCCTCGTGGATGTCTTGGAGGATGGCCTTCCCGTCGCCGATGGTGACGCACCTTTGCAGTACACCCGTAATACTACGCTTGTACAGCTCGCCATTGATGGTGGTGAAGGCTTTCGACCGACGAGATATGCGCCGGGCATCTGTCGGGTTGTCAGGCAGTTCTCCGTTTATCAAGAACTGTCGGTATGGTCGCGTCCAAGTTTCTTCGATTGCCATGACCTGCATTAGGTTGATCATGGCTACTTCTGTGTCTAGTTTTTCGGGTCCTTCATGTCCTTCAGGCAGCGTAGCCCCCGAGTGTTCTGCTTCTTCGGGTGATCCTTTGGGGAATTTCTGCTTGATGGATGGCACACAGATCTGTTCGAGGAACACACCTCGTGGAACCTTCGCGCAGGTGGAGCCGATGTTGGCGAGTCTGTCGGCTTCCTCGTTGCTTTCTCTTCCGACGTGCCGAAGCTCGCAGTCGTCAAATTCTCCTTCGAGTGTGTTGTAGAGCATGCGGTACGCGATCATGTTTTCGGCGTGTGCATCACACTCATTCATCGTCTGCTGGACGACGAGGTTGGAGTCACCGTAGATGACCAGGCGCGCTGCGCTGCATATCTTTGCCATCCTCATGCCGTGGATGAGGGCTTCGTATTCGGCCTCGTTATTAGAGGCTCGGAATTTCATCCGAAGGACGTACTTCATCGTGTCACCTTGCGGGGAGGTCAGTATGACTCCTGCCCCTGCTCCAGCTTCTCGCTTGGAGCCTTCGAAGTGCATCGTCCATGACTGCGACATATCTGGGGTGTCTGGCAGCTGCAGCTCCATCCAATGTACCAGGAAGTCCGGAAGGACTTGAGATTTGATTGCGAGTCGCTTCTCGTAGACGATGTCCAAGGGTGACAGCTCGATGCCCCACAGGGCCACGCATCATGTGGCCTCTGGATTATTCAGGATGCTGTTCAGGGGTGCCTCGTTGATGACCATCACCTGGTTCTCCTGGAAGTAATGGCTCAGCCGTCGAGCCGTCATGAACACGCCGTAGGAGAGCTTCTGGTAGTGAGGGTACCTCTGCTTTGTTGGTGTCAGTACCTCTTTGAGGTAGTAAATTGGGCGCTGGACCCCGTGGGTCTTGCCTTCTTCGGGTCTCTCGACCACGAGTACGGTGCTGACCACTTGCTGTGTGGCTGCTATGTACAGCAGCAGAGGCTCACGCTCCTTTAGCGTGACCAAGACGGGCGAGGTGGAGAGGAGCCGCTTGAGGCTTTCGAATGCATCGTTGGCTTCTGGTGTCCACTCGAACTTGTCTGCCTTGCGCAGCAGTTGGTAGAATGGCAAGGCCTTCTCGCCCATGCGGCTGATGAATCTGCTTAGCGCCGCTATTCGCCCTGCGAGCTGCTGGACGCCTTTGAGGTTTTTCGTCTTCTCCATTGCCATGATGGCTCTGATTTTCTTTGGGTTCGCCTCGATCCCTCGGTGAGAGATGAAGTACCCAAGCAGTTGACCCGATGGGACGCCGAAGGCGCACTTTTCCGGGTTGAGCTTGATCCTGTAGCGATCAAGGTTATCGAACGTCACGCGGAGATCGTCGATAAGTGTTCTTCCTTCTTTGGTTTGTATCACTATGTCGTCAACATAGACTTGAACGTTGCGACCAATCTGGTCCTTGAGGCAGTCCTGCATGCATCAATGGTACGTAGCACCTGCGTTCTTTAGCCCGAAGGGCATTGTGTTGTAGCAGAATACTCCGAACGGTGTGATAAACGCCGTTTTCTCCTGATCTTCGACCTTGAGTCGAATCTGGTTATAGCCTGAGTAGGCGTCGAGGAAGGAGAGTTTTTCACAACCTGCAGTCGAATCGATGATCTGATCGATCCGAGGAAGAGGGAAGTGGTCCTTTGGGCAATGCTTGTTTTGTGACGTGAAATCCACGCACATCCGCAGGATGTCCGTGTCCTTCTTTGGGACCATGACTGTGTTTGCCAGCCACTCGCTTTCCTTGATTTCCCTGATGAAGTCTGCAGCGTAATCTGTTGATTTCCTTCGATGGCTTCGTGGTTCGACGGTCTCCGGATGGACTGCTTGACCGGCTTGGTGTCCGGAAGACGTTGAGTGCGTTCGGAATTCACAGGAACTCCTGGCATGTCCGCAGGACACCAGGCGAAGATTTCCCAGTGCTCACGTTGG
This sequence comes from Avena longiglumis, assembly GCA_030063025.1. NCBI lineage: Eukaryota > Viridiplantae > Streptophyta > Magnoliopsida > Poales > Poaceae > Avena > Avena longiglumis. The sequence goes on along the minus strand of CP125978.1, from coordinate 215,661,821 downwards.
AATTCGACGAGCGCGCCTTCCTATGCGGGGCTGAGGTCGTTGGCGATCAGCGTCGGTCGGATGGACCTACAGCTTCTTTGTGTTGATGGTGGAGTCGAAAGACATGTCAGGTGCGTTTTGCCTTGTGACTGGGGGTGCCCCGTTGTCCGTCACCTCGCGGAGCCTTACGAGTTCGTCTTGCATGCCGAAAGACTGGGAGATTTTTTTGAAATCCCTGTCGCATTGGTCCGATCGGGTGAAGCTCCCGTGGACTGTAATGACGCCCCTTGGTCCTGGCATCTTGGGTAGTAGGTATGCATAGTGTGGGACAGCCAGGAACCTTGCGAATGCTACACACCCCAGGATGGCGTGGTATTGCGACGGCCAGTCCACCACTTCAAATTCGAGTCGCTCCTGCCGGAAGTTATCCGGCTTCCCGAAGATGACGTCGAGCCCTATTTTTCCCAGGGGAATATCCCCTTCCCTGGAACGATGTCGTGGAACGTTGTGTCTAACTGTTTCAGGCTGCATTGCGGGATCCGCATTGCCGCTAGAGTGCTTGCGAACATTAGGTTGATGTCGCTGCCGCCGTCCATAAAGACGCGACTCATCTCGAAGCCTCCGACCTGCGCCTCCAGCACCAGGGCAGCATGACCTGGGCGAGGGATCTGGCAAGGGTGATCCGCGCGAGTGAATGTGATGCAGGACTCCAATCCACTGAGGTACTCAGGGATTGCAGGCGGAGTTGCCACGGCCAAGTTGATTTGTCGGGTGATTTTCTTCTGCACCCTATTCGTGGGGCGTACCTTCTAGATCATGTTTAGTGCTCCTTTCGGTGGGGGGTACCCGTTCCCAGCGTTGTTCTATGCTGGTGCGACTGGTTGGTTTGGGCCTCCAATAGGCGGCGGTGGAGGAGCTCCGAGCGCTATTTCGCCTGGCGCAGGTGGGTTTCCGAACGCAGGTATTAGGGCCTGTTGCCTCATCTGCACCATGCTTTCGCTGAGTTTTTGGAACTCATGGCAGTCCTTGAGCATATGGATAGCTTTCTTTTTGTCATCCTGCTTGTCGATGTAGAAGTGGATGGTGCATGGACCCGAAATTTTGTCGTATGCTGAGGGTCCATTGTCGCGGTCGCGGCGTTGCCACGACTGTGTCGGGCGTCCGTTGTCGCGGAAGTTTCCGCCGTGGTATCCTCCGCTGTTGCGGCGGTCGGCGTAGCCGGCCACGACCATGTCGGGTCCTTCGCGGTCCTCGTAGACGCGCGATCTCCTCTTGCTGCGGCGTTCCCGTCTTCGGCCGTAGTCGTCCTCTTCATCCGATTGTGCTCGGTGAATGCAATATTCGCCGTCCGCCCACCTGTTGGCGATGTCCATGAGGTGGTCGAGTGTCTTGGGCTTGACGCGCCCAAGTTCCTCCTTGAAATCTTGGCGTTTGACGCCGTCCCTGAAGGCGTCGATGGCCCTCTCTTCGGAGATGTGTGCTGCAGATTTCTTGGTGGTAGACCAGCATAGTATGTACGAGTGAATAAATTCACCCGTTCTCTGAGTGCAGGCTCGCAACTCTTCGATTGAGGCGGGCCTCTTGCTGGTGCCCTTGAAATTTCGGATGAAGCTGTAAGCTAGCTCCTCCCAACTTCGGATGGATCCTGATGATAGGCTGCTGAGCCAGACCCGCGCCGCGCCTGTCAGCTGCAGCTGGAGGCATTGCATGGCGGTTTCTTTGTTGCCGCCGTGAAGCTTGACGGATGACAGATGGTCACTGAGCCAGGATTTTGGATCTTGCGTGCCGTTGAACTTCGGAGTATCCGAAGGAAGCTTGAAATTGCGTGGCATCTGCGTTCGCCGAACAGATCTGCTGAAGCATCGAGCTCCGCAGAGTTCTCCTTCGTCTTCGTCCATCTCGGATTCAGACGAGCATGCACGTTTGGCTCGTGCTTTGTCGATTTTGCGCTGTGTAAGCGCGTCTCTGGCGTCGTAGTCGCGTTTATGGCGATGCGAGCTCTTCTTCCTTCGAGGAAGGTCGTGTTCCTCTTCCTCTTCGGATGAAGGGGTGGGGCTCCGGTCGCGCCTGGCCGGAGCTTTCTTCTTCGGCTCCGCAGGAGCGTCTTCGTGGAGCGCAGCTCCGACGAGTCCGAGTCCGGTGAGTGCGGACTTATGCATGGCTCTTTTCGGGTCCCCCTCCGGAGGTGGGTGGGCCGCGAGATACGCAGTGGCTGCCATGATCGCAGCTTGCGGTGTCTTCGGGATGATGTTGCCGTCGGCATCCATATCCATGAACGATGTGTGGAGAGTTCGGGTCACATCACGGCGTTCCCTGGGATCCATGTTCTCCACCCGAGAGCGGTGCTTGTTTCCCTGGTTTCCGTTTGTGCTAGAGCCGGGTGCCATGGCGGAGAGCGCAGCTCGTCGCGCGCTGGACTCAGAGGCTGCTTGCTTGCGTTTGTCGAGCGTCTCCTGCATCTTGACTTGCTTCTTGTGCTCCTCGATGAGGAGGTAGTGGTATGCCATCAGTAGCTCACGTGGGGAGTCTACAGGCAGGACTATGTCGCCTGCTACGGCACGACGTGCCTGGACCCATCCTTCTTTGCTAAGTTGGATGAGGTGGCCGTTGTTTTCCCCGTTGGGTGGGGGACCGCTTCTTCCCGCCCGCTCGCGTTTCATCTGCGGGATGGGGTTCGTGTTGGGCGGCGGGTTAGGCGTTTTGCTCTGGATACCGCGCGCATTGGTAGCGCTCGTAGATTGGTCCGCTGCTACCGCAGCTTTCGGACCCGGAACCGTAGGTCCCTTCATCCGAAGGTGGATCGCACAGATCAGAGTTGCAGCTGTTGCTGTCGTAGAACTCATCTGTCGATGGTGATGTGCGCAGCACAGGGTGTGGAGCCCATGAGGCGGGCCTGATTGACGGCACGGGCACCCGCCCAGGAAGGCGGAGGGTGCCAGTTTGTCCCACCTGGAAGCAGAAGCTCCCGAACAAGATTTCGAGTCCGTCGCCTATGGGCTCGAAATCCTTCATGGTGGCCGGCGAGTCGGTGGTGAAGTCGAAAGCGCCGAAGAGGAGATGATTCTCCGTCGCCGCAGAGATGTAGATCGATCGGGTCGGGACTGTCACGATCGCACAATCAGCAGCCCCGATCCCCACGGTCGGCGCCAATTGACGAGGTTTCGACTCGTCAATGCCCATTGTTATGGACTTGGGTTTTGGAGAAGATGGGGATGCTGGAGATCGTGGAACGGTTAACAGACAAGCAACCAGGGGACACGATATTTACCCAGGTTCAGGCCCCCGGAGGGAAAACCCTACTCCTGCTTGTCTGCTCTTGATTACGGCGGAACCGAAGGTTATAGGGTGCGCAGATTCAATCTGGCATGGTGGTGCGTATGCGAAAGTATGAGTCGAGAGATCTAGGTTGTGCCCTCCTGGCCTTTATATAGAATTAGGCAGGTCCCGAGCATTGTCCTAGTCGATTACAGGTTCTAGGGTTTTACCCCTTTGAATTTCCTATCTACTCTAGTCTTGCTATTCGAGGATCCGAAGGCGTTATGGGCCAGGGCCACCCGAAAGTCTTCATCGGCCGGCGTACTTCCGCCGTGGGCCTTCCTTGGGCTGGACTAGGTATGCTGAGGTCACGCACCCGTAGGGTACAACCATGTCAGCCGCAGTGATTCTGCCCCCCGACCATGCTATCATAATCCCCTCTTCCCCCTCTCTCTTTCCCCTCAAACTTCGCTGCCAGGGAGCCCCCGGGCTGCCTCGAATTTAACTCGCACCGCCACGGACTCCGACGAAGCCAGAACAATTCGCAAGTACACCGCCACCCTTTGCCCTCGACCACATGATCTTGTTCGCAGTATCTCCTGACCGCCAAAGGTCGCACTTCGCCATGCCCCCTTTGTCGGCAACCTCAACGACAACACGCGCTGTCGTCTGCCTCCACTCCGGCGACACCCCCGGGTAGCTTCTGACCGCCCCCTTCTCTCTATTGGTTACTCGCGTGTTCACCTGTCTTGCGCGCATCTAACGGCACCGTTCGTTTGACTAGGCGTGACCTGTAACCTCGCCAACGATGACGAGCAGCCGTGCCCGACGACCGAAGCTTCTCCGGCGAGCAATAGACAACGATTCCGTGTGCCCCTTCACCTACGACGAGTACGTCCAGCTTCCCCACGTCAAGGAGAGTCTGGTGAGCTTCTTCCCTCCTTCTCTTGCTTCCTGCATCGCCGGCGACGCCTCTGCCCGAGCGCTCTGCCGCCAGCCACCGCCGCAGCGCCACCAGTTCTTGGTCAGTGCGATGAGGACAGTCAGATCCCAATCCAATGGTTAGGATAGATGACTTATCGAACCGTTTTTGATTGATCTGCGCCGCACGATCCTATTTAGATCCAACGCACCACGTTAGCGTATCCGCGCGAACCGGTACCGACGAATAGAAAACAGCCGCGTGGCACTGTTTTGTTTTAATTAGACAGAAACATATCTATTAGATGTTTAAACTTGCAAAATTCATAACTTTTGATCCACACGTCCAAATTTTGCAAATTTTATATCAATGGAATCAGAAAAAAAATACGTTACAACCATGTACTTTGTTTAGTAATTTGATTCTGCAAACTTAGTTGTTTTTGCAGAAACTTGTGTAGGCATAATTTGAACATAAAAATTATTCTAGAAATATTTTTAAGGTAAAATCTTTGGTAAATGGTTTGTTTTGAACCTACTGACCATAGAAACCAACTTATGGATTTAAAATTGTACTTTGTGAAGCTAAATAATAAATCTTTGAATTAAAGCATTTCTAGTTAAATAAAAATATTGATTATGGTATAAAAATGCTTTTTGAGTAAAACCTTTCGAAAATGATTTGAATTAAACTCTCTGACCCTAAACACCAAGTGTTAGGATTTAAAAATATATTTGGTGAACCCTAGAAAAATTATTACTTTGTTTAAAGGGATTTCTAACAAATAAAATATTGCTTTGGTATAAAAATGGTTTATAAGTAAAGCCTTTTGCAAATGGTTTTAATAATAAACACTAACATTTGTGTTTAAAAATATATTTGTCAAACACTAGAAAGTATTGCTTTGATTTAAATCATTTCTAACAAAACAAAAATGATTTAAAGTGGCCATTTTCACTAACTTAATATCAAATGGTTTTGCCACTATTATAAATGACCAATAGGTGTTTTAAAATGTTTATAAACTATTATAAACCACTTTGCCAAATAAAACAATCTTTGGCATGCTTGCATGCATTGCTTTGTTTTTATTTTTCTATGTGGTGAATTGCTTGAATGGTAGATTGAATTTGTGCCTTGATTGAATTGTAGTGAAATTTGAAGAGTGTGACTATTGCAAGATCAAGGAGTGAACTTATATTCTATACCAAAAAGGCAAGTGGTGCTTCATACTTTTGTCCCATTATTTTCACTATGCATTAGTGATATTTCTAAGTACGACTTGCATGGAATTTTCTATGTATAAACTATGCCATGGGAAATCCTAGTAGATGAAACCTTGGTAGAATTTTCCTAAGTTAAGGTTCCTACTACTATCATTGCTTAGCTTAGCTAGTAGAAAACAAGGCTGGATTGTATTCATGATATGGAATATTTCTAAGTCAAGGACTTGTGTTTTGTTTAATAAAACAACTATGTGAATGAATCTGGGTGGAAAGGGACTTGCATGGATGGATTTTTGTTGAGTGGTTACGAGGGCCCATTTTTCAATGGTTTACCCTATGTATCTCACTTGTTGATTGCCACCCAGGAACAAAGAGATTTGAGATGTCAAATGTTGAGAAGCTTCAAGTGCAGCCACTTGGCATTATGGGCTCCGCCTGGATCATATAGGTTGCAATAACTTATCCAAATGGACAGTTGGTGGTAGGGGATGATAGGTTTGGAACGCATCCATTCTGGTCTAAGGGAAGGCTTCTAAAAGATCTTTTCTCGATGCATGTCGAGTCTTGTGGGGAAACTGCACCACCTCTCGAGAGAGTAAAATCAAAGTACTTAGCCGTGTCCCTGGAAATGGAAAATTTGAGCATCAAGACATGGAAGCTATCAAGAATATCCTCATCCCAATTTCTAAGTTAAAAACTTGTGGTTGAACAAGGGTTAAAGGATCTTCAATCAATGATTGGTAGATACCTTGGGTGATTTTGACAAATAAAAACTTAGTGTTTTCAAATGATAAGGGAAATCTATTTTGATTAAAGCAAGCCTAAGCTCCACTTAGCCAAATGCATATATATGATAGTTACCACTATACTACCATAGTATCACTTGCCAATACAATTCAAATATATTGACCCTTGTGGTTGTAACTTATTATGTTGCAGGTTTGTTTGATGTTAGTGAAGTGTGTTGATTAGGATTACAAGTCTACAACCAAAATGATTGCATGTGGCACTTTGAAGATGAAGGACTCCATGCTATATAGTTATTTTTTCTTCTTTGTAATGAGATAGCCAAATGAGCTATGTAAGATGTAATGAATTATTTTATTCCTGGTTATAAAGTTGTATTATGACCTTTGTTTCTTGATATTACATCTTAACTGTGGATGCTAGATATTGATCCAGGGACTAGCATTGTAATCACAGGGACATCTACCTTTATAAAGGTGGAGTCTTACAGATGGTATTAGAGCACTGTGTTCCCTGTAGGATTGTAACCCTAGGATTGGATAAACCCCTTCGAAAAATAGGAGTTATATTTGTTCAAAACTTATTTACATACAATCGTGTAAACTCTTTCCTCAACCTTTTGGTTTTGATTCTACATCTCTTCTATTTCAACTTGATGGACAAGGACCTCAACCATGAGCAAATACTTCAACATGAGCAAAGGACTTCCAACTCAGAAGATTTCAACTTCACCATCACCAATGACTTCAACCTTAATTTCATCAAGGACTTCAAATTGGACATCACTAAGGACTACAAGTGAGACAAGAAATATTACTCAAGACTTGAAGACTAAGGAAACACAACTTAGAGGGAATCATCATCACCTTTGAAGTTTTGTGACCAAGATGCAAGAATTTTCTCAGGCAACCATGACCTTGTCCATGAAGAAAACAACTAAGAATAATGGAATGATCTCAAGAAAACCATATAGATGGACCACCATGCTAAAGTTTAGATCAAACACACAAACTTATGTGGTGTAGCAAAAATATTTGTTGCCTAAAAATGTGCTTGAACCTTGTTGTTTGAGTAGAATGTTTGTTTGTGATTGCTTGCACATTGCTTGTGTGTGATTAGAATTCTTCCTTAGAAATATTTTGCCTATTCTAATCCGAATCCAACCCAAACAGATGACTTCTCCAAGAAACTCTAACATCAAGAATGGTGACAACAACAACAACCAAGAGATGCACATGAGAGAACAACTACTAGCAAACCAAACCCAGTTGAATCAGATGACAATTCAGTTTTTAGCCAACAACAATGATTTAGACCCAACCTTGCAAAAGTTTTTGGAAATCCAATCCCAGTTGTTACAAGGGATGACCACTCAAATGATCAACATGAAAGACAACCTTTCCCAAGGAGTTTGTGACAACAATGATGTCAAGGATGGTATTATAGAAGCAACTCAAGCTTGCAAAATTTGTGGAGACATGGATCACACTTCCAAAGAGCATGAAGATCAATGCCCTAATTGTGAACGGAAACATCCAACTAAATAATGCCCCACATCTCATGTGACTTGTTTCCTATGTGAAGGAAATAATCATGTCCCTATCCAATGCCCCATCTATTCTATAGTTCAACAAAGGAAACAAGGTGGAATGCATCAAAAGTTTGGAAACCCCAAGAGGAAACAACTTCTATCAAGAAAGATGAAGGCAAAGGCAAACCTCAGATCGCACCTCCATACATTAGGAGTCACCTTGATGGACAAAAGAGGAAACATATGTATTATCCAAGGAATCGATTAAGGAACAGAGGAGACTTTCCCACCTTTGAGGTGAGATCTGAAGAGCATGAACTAGAGGAACTCCTAGCTTTGGAGAAACCCAAGAAAAAGAAGAAGAAGAAGAAGAAGTATAAGGAAATTACCCAAGTGTGGTGCAACAACTGCAAAGATCTAGGCCATTATATACCAACTTGTCCATAGAAGATACGTGAAGAACTCAACCTTGTCACATGTTATAAGTGTGGTGACCAAGGATATTATGCAAGCAATTGTCCAGAAAAGATGAAGTACAAGACAAGCAATCCTATGAGGGATCTCAGCCTTGTCACATGTTTCAAGTGTGGAAACAAAGGACACTATGCAGATGTCTGCCTAGAAAAGTTTCATCAAGATCCCAAGTAAGCCAAGATGTAATCTAGTGGAAAACCTTTTAAGGGTGGTAGTACCCTATTTGCCTTGAAGCCAACTTGTAACCTCTAGCCTTCCCAAATCTCGGGACGAGAATTCTTTTAAGGGTAGTAGCCTGCCACATCCCAAAATTTTCCAAATTTTGAAATGTGAAAAATAAATAAACAGAATAAATAATTGTTGAAATTTAGGGTGAAAAGAAACTTTTTGATTCCAAATGGAAACATCAAAACCCATCTTGAACAAACTTTGATTAAAATGGAATCCAACAAATTTCAATCAAGTGAAATACATTCATCAATGAAAGTATCTTGAAATTTAAACACTTGGAAAATCTAAACAAAAACTCTAAAACCCTAATGGAAGAAAATCTTATTCAAAATCCCAAAGACTATGGATTTAATCCATATAATAATTTATCACCAAACATTTATAAAAGATCAAAAATGATAAATAAAATATTATAAAACCATAGAAATTGGTTTCACTCAATTTGGAACAATGGATAAAAACTTATGAATTTAATAAGTTGAAAGGGAATAATTTCCAAAGCTAATAAAGCTCCTATCTAAAATCCATACCAAATGGTGAGAAAATAAGCCTAAAGACATTTAAAAGGATAAACAAATATTAAATAAAAATTATACAAATTGGAATCACCAAATTTGGATCTATAAATAAAAAGATATGGATTTTATAAGACAAATAAAGAAATAAATAAGGAATATTTAAAATCCAAATTAAAACTTGGCCTAATCCATAAGCAAATGAGATAAAGTTAAGCCAAATTCAAATGAAAGAAAGGGATAAAGAATAAGCATATAAAACTAATTAAATTTAATAAAGACAAAATCCCTAATAGAAATGATTAATTAAATCATGGGAAAATAATGAATGGAATTTTCCCAAGTGGAATAAAAGTTATTTAATTAACTTAAATGAAATAAAAGAAACATTTAAATAAAATTATATGGAATTAATGATTTTATTTGGATAAAGACAATTGATTAATTTAAATGATTAAGAAATCATATTAAAATATTTCAAATAATTCAAAATGAATTATTCAACACCCTTTTGAATAAATAAAACTTACTGAAAAAGGTTTGGTGAAAAATTAGAATTCAAATAAGAGACTGAAAATATGATTAAATCTTATTTGAATAAAATCAAATGCCTAATTTAAATAAAGAGTAAACCATAAAAGAACAAAAGAATTATTCCTAAAATGATATTTAAAATACATGGTTAAACAACATTAAAACCTACTGAAAGTTTGGTAAAGGTCTAAATTCAAATAGTGTTTGAATTATTTGAACAAAATTCAAAACAGAAAATGAAACAGAAAAAGGAAAAATAAAACAGAGAAGAAAAAATAGGAAAGAAACAATGACCCAGCTTAAGCCCAGAAGCCCAAAGAACCACTCCCTCCTCTCCACGCGAAACGTTTTCGTACTCACTAACGCACCCTCACCGTCCCTGACGATCAGACCCCACCAATCCTCTCTCTCTAATGCTGACGAAGTGACCCCACCCGTCAGTCGTCATCTTCACCTCGCGCGATGACCACACCGGTCGTTTCTGCCGTTGAATGGCATGATCAATACGCGTTAATACCGCAGTGATTCTGCCCCCCGACCATGCTATCATAATCCCCTCTTTCCCCTCTCTCTTTCCCCTCAAACTTCGCTGCCAGGGAGCCCCCGGGCTGCCTCGAATTTAACTCGCACCGCCACGGACTCCGACGAGCTTCGCAAACAATTCCGGCAAGTACCTGCCACCCCTTTGCCCCTCGACCACACGATCTTGTTCGCAAGTATCTCCTGCACCTGCCAGTGCCTCGCACTCGCCCGCGCGCGCTCCCCTTTGTTGGCAACCTCAACGACAACACGCGCTGTCGTCTGCCTCCACTCCGGCGACACCCCCGGGTAGCTTCTGACCGCCCCCTTCTCTCCGTTGGTTACTCGCGTGTTCACCTGTCTTGCGCGCATCTAACGGCACTGTTTGTTTGACTAGGCGTGACATGTAACCTCGCCAACGATGACGAGCAGCCATGCCCGACGACCGAAGCTTCTCCGGCGAGCAATAGACAAAAATTTCGTGTGCCCCTTCACCTACGACGAGTACGTCCAGCATCCCCACGTCAAGGCGAGTCTGGTGAGATTCTTCCCTCCTTCTCTTGCTTCCTGCATCACCGGCGACGCCTCTGCCCGAGAGCTCTGCCGCCAGCCACCGCCGCAGCGCCACCAGTTCTTGGTCAGTGCGATGAGGACCGTCATATCCCGATCCAGCGGTTAGGATAGATGACTTGTCGAAACGTTTTTGATTGATCTTCATCGCACGATCCTATTTAGATCCAACGCACCACGTTAGCTGATCCGCGCGAACCGGTACCAACGAATAGAATACAGCTGCGTGGCACTGTTTTGTTTTAATTAGACAAAAACATATCTATTAGATGTTTAAACTTGCAAAATTCATAACTTTTGATCCACACGTCCAAATTTTGCAAATTTTATATCGATGGAATCAGAAAAAAATGCGTTACAACCATGTACTTTTTTTAGTAATTTGATTCTGCAAACTTCGTTGTTTTTGCAGAAACTTGTGTAGGCATAATTTGAACATAAAAAATATTCTAGAAATATTTTTAAGGTAAAATCTTTGGTAAATGGTTTGTTTTGAACCTACTGACCATAGAAACCAACTTATGGATTTAAAATTGTATTTTGTGAAGCTAAAGAATAAATCTTTGAATTAAAGCATTTCTAGTTAAATAAAAATATTGATTATGGTATAAAAATGCTTTTAGAGTAAAACCTTTCGAAAATGATTTGAATTAAACTCTCTGACCCTAAACACCAAGTGTTAGGATTTAAAAATATATTTGGTGAACCCTAGAAAAATTATTACTTTATTTAAAGGGATTTCTAACAAATAAAATATTGCTTTGGTATAAAAATGGTTTATAATTAAAGCCTTTTGCAAATGGTTTTAATAATAAACACTTGACCATAAAACACTAACATTTGTGTTTAAAAATATATTTGTCAAACACTAGAAAGTATTGCTTTGATTTAAATCATTTCTAACAAAACAAAAATGATTTAAAGTGGCCATTTTCACTAACTTAATATCAAATGGTTTTGCCACTATTATAAATGACCAATAGGTGTTTTAAAATGTTTATAAACTATTAGAAACCACTTTTCCAAATAAAACAATCTTTGGCATGCTTGCATGCATTGCTTTGTTTTTATTTTTCTATGTGGTGAATTGCTTGAATGGTAGATTGAATTTGTGCCTTGATTGAATTGTAGTGAAATTTGAAGAGTGTGACTATTGCAAGATCAAGGAGTGAACTTATATTCTATACCAAAAAGGCAAGTGGTGCTTCATACTTTTGTCCCATTATTTTCACTATGCATTAGTGATATTTCTAAGTAGGACTTGCATGGAATTTTCTATGTATAAACTATGCCATGGGAAATCCTAGTAGATGAAACCTTAGTAGAATTTTACTAAGTTAAGGTTCCTACTACTATCATTCCTTAGCTTAGCTAGTAGAAAACAAGGGTGGATTGTATTCATGATATGGAATATTTCTAAGTCAAGGACTTGTGTTTTGTTTAATAAAACAACTATGTGAATGAATCACCTGGGTGGAAAGGGACTTGCATGGATGGATTTTTGTTGAGTGGTTACGAGGGCCCATTTTTCAATGGTTTACCCTATGTATCTCACTTGTTGAATGCCACCCAGGAACAAAGAGTTTTGAGATGTCAAATGTTGAGAAGCTTCAAGTGCAGCCACTTGGCATTATGGGCTCTGCCTGGATCATATAGGTTGCAATAACTTATCCAAATGGACAGTTGGTGGTAGGGGATGATAGGTTTGGAACACATCCATTTTGGTCTAAGGGAAGGCTTCTGAAAGATCTTGTCTCGATGCATGTCGAGTCTTGTGGGGAAAGTGCACCACCTCTTGAGAGAGTAAAATCTAAGTACTTAGCCGTGTCCCCGGAAATGGACAATTTGAGCATCAAGACATGGAAGCTATCAAGAATCTCCTCATCCCAATTTCTAAGTTAAAAATGTGTGGTTGAACAAGGGTTAAAGGATCTTCAATCAATGATTGGTAGATACCTTGGGTGATTTTGAAAAATAAAAACTTAGTGTTTTAAAATGATAAGGGAAATCTATTTTGAGCAAAGCAAGCCTAAGATCCACTTAGCCATATGCATATAGATGATAGTTACCACTATACTACCATAGTATCACTTGCCAATACAATTAAAATGTATTGACCCTTGTGGCTGTAACTTATTATGTTGTAGGTTTGTTTGATGTTAGTGAAGTGTGTTGATTAGGATTACAAGTCTACAACCAACATGATTGCTTGTGGCACTTTGAAGATGAAGGACTCCATGCTATATAGTTATTTTTGCTGCTTTGTAATGAGATAGCCAAATGAGCTATGTAAGATGTAATGAATTATTTTATTCCTAGTTATAAAATTGTATTATGACCTTTGTTTCTTGATATTACATCTTAACTGTGGATGCTAGGTACTGATCCAGGGACTAGCATTGCAATCACAAGGACATTTACCTTTATAAAGGTGCGGTCTTACAGTTATCAAACTAAGGTGTGGTTCGCAACGAGCTAACACTAAGGTGTGGTTCGCAATGGTCTAACACTAAAGATATATTGTATGACAATAGTATCGACATGATTTAACCCCGAGGAACTAAAGGTCTCACCAAAATACCAAATTTATACAATGCCATCTCATTGGATAATGAGTGATGCGTGGAGACGCAAAGACATGTAAATACACACGGACATGAAGCGTCAGATCCGTAGATTATGTTAACCACTTGCAATTGCGTATATGGAACACCAGAAAGCCATATGTGTTCAATACACAAAGTTTCTAAACTAGATTATTGTCTCTAGTGCAAGTGGGAGACTGAAGAGAATATGCCCGAGAGGCAATAATAAAGTGGTTATTATCGTATTCCTTATTTATGATAAATGTTTATTTTGCATGCTATAATTGTATTAATATAGAAACGTTAATACATGTGTGTTTAATAAACAAAAGTGAAGTTCCTAGTTATGCCTCTCTTATAAACTAGCTCGTTGATTAACAAGATGATCAAAGGTTTCCTGATCATGGACATTGGATGTTGTTAATAACGAGGTCACAACATTATTGGAATGGTGTGATGGACAATCATCTGAAGTATATCATTATGATCAAAGTCATTGAGTTTATATTGCTATAACAACTTACGAAGTGATCCTAATCCTTAGACCATGAGATCATGTCAATCACTAACACCGGAAGAGTTTCTTGATAACATCAAACGTCACACCGTAACTGGGTGATTATAAAGATGGGTTCAGAACTACTAAAGTGTTATGTTGAGTCCCATGGATCGAGAATGGAATTTGTTCATCCCGATGACGGATAGATATGCTTTGGGCCCTCTCGGTGATATCACATTGATTAGCTTGCAAGCAAGTGATTTGATCACTAGAATGATATATCACGGGAATAAGAAAAGAGTGCATGTCAATAATGAAATCAAACTATGTATGGAGATACTAATGATAGAATCTCGGACATGTAATATATTGTGAAACAAAGGGATTAAGATACTAGCGTAAAAGGTTCCGACGATCACAAGAAAGTCATCGTTGAATATGTGGGAGTCAGTATGGGTCTCCAGATCCCGCTTCTGATTATTGATCGGAGAAGGGTCTCTATCATGTCCGCATTATTCGTGAACCGTAGGGTGTCACACTTAAGAGACACCGACATCCAATTGGAGCAAAAGTTTCATGCCGGAAAGAATAACAAGCACAGGAATTTATTTCACTAGATACCAAAATGGGTTTTCGGGTGAAATTGCAGAAAGTGTTTTTGCATGTGAAATGAAATACTACCAAGGGGTTATATGAGAATGTTTGTCATTAAAGTAATTGACAAAATTCTGAATAAATAAAAGGAGTTTTATTTAATGAGAGTTTGCATTAAATTTGGTGGAAATTTAATGGGAATTTGAGAGGTTTTTTGAGTGGAGGGAATTGAAAGGCATTTGAGTGAGTGGAGTGTCCACCCACATGAATGTGGAAGAGGTGGGGGCAGCCCCCATGGCTGGGCTCCATGCCCCTTGGGTGCCCCCCTCTCCCCTAGAAAAGGCCCCCCTCTCATCCTCTCAAAGCACACCTCCTCGTGAAGGATCTCTCTCCTCCTCTAGTATTTATCCCCCATGGTCTCGGACTAGCGAGATACATGTTCCCGGTGGCTATTTGGCAAGAAAGAGTTGTGCTTCCGTTGCATCGCTAGATCGGGGAGGCGGAGGTTGCTCGGTGTCTTGTATGTGTGTGCGAGCACGGATGCGTTGCTGTTTTGCGGCGCTAGGACTTCCTCTCGATCTTGAGATCGGCAAGAGATCGTCTACATCAACCACGAGTTTGGACTCGTTAAGCTTTGTCGGTCTTCAAGGGTATGTTCTCTATGGATGTATATCTGCCCGTTGCTTGTATCTAGTAGATAGATCTTGGTACATAGTTGTTCCCATCGTAGGAAATTTTTTGTTTTCTATGCTGCGAACCCTACAGGCCTCCGGGATGATCTCTCCCCTTCGGCAGGGTGCCGGGAAGAGCTTCATATCCCCCCTGATCTAGGGACGATGGTGGCGGCAGCTACAGACTGTTTCGTGGAGATTTGATCAGGTGCTTAGGGTTTCTGCATCGGGGGCTTTTATAGGCGAAGAGGCGAGACAGGAGGGCAGCCAGGGGGCCCACACCCTGCCCTAGCGCGTCCTAGGGTGGGCCCGCGCCTGGGGGTGCGGCCACCCTGTGGTGCCCCTTCGACTTCCCTTCAGTCTCTATGTTCGATCCGGTAAAATATTGACTTTGGCTTTTGTCCTATCCAATTCCGAGAATATTTCCTTACTAGCTTTTCTGAAACCAAAAACAGCAGAAAGCAGGCAACTGGTACTATGGCATCTTGTTAATAGGCTAGTCCCAGAAAATGTATAAAAATACCTCAAAGTGTAGACAAAGCATAGTAAAGCTGATACTAAACAAGCATGGAACATCAAAAATTATAGATACGTTTATGACGTATCAAGCATCCCCAAGCTTAACTCATGCTCGTCCTCGAGCAGGTAAGGGATAAAAAGAATAATTTTTGAGGTGACATGCACCATCATAATCTTGATCAAACCATTTGCAAAGCACTGAAAGCTGGGATGAAAGTACTCTAAACATGAGCATGAAAGATGAAGATCTAACGATAAGACATAGCAACTATGTTCCAACATGAAAGGATATAAACAAAGATCATGAATAACAATGCATTGAAAGACATTTGTTTGTTTCACATATAGAAAACATAGCATAGTGGCATTCATCTTATCCCTCATGGAGTAGCAAAACATAAATGCATAGGACACCTTCAAAGTTCATAAGGGTGACTAGATACAAATAGTTCAAGAACAAGCAATATCAACATTATGAATCAATCAATAAGTTTTGGGACAATGCACATAGAACTAAGAATGACAACTATGCTCTCCTAGTTGGTGCATAAAGATAGAAGGTGGAGACTCAATATAAAAGTAGGAAGAAAGGCCCTTCACAGGGAAGCAGGGATTTCAAGTTTCATAAAGAGCTTCCAAAAATTATGGTACTTATTAGCTTTCAGCTCTCATTTCCCCTATCATAAGAATCTTGAAGTGATTAAGGTTAAAGTGAACAAAGTATGGAGTATACGCTTGACAAATCATAAGTTGTCAATCTCATGTCCCTTGAGTACGAGGGTCGTTCCTCATGCTACTCAACTTTAGTCACAAGAAAGTTCTTGTCATTGTAAGTATATGTGTATCATAGAGAACCACCAACGAGTACCCCTTGCCCCATGACACAGGAGCTATCCCATATCAAAATGACAAGGCAACAGACAGTGAGCATCTCGGCAATCCTTTTATTTACCATGAGCATGGTGCATATTTTTTTATTTTTCTCTCTCTCTCTTTTTCTATATTTTTTTCTGAGAATGCTTCATGGATTTCTCACTATGGTGATGCTGCAAGTTTCCACCATGATTAGGCATGGCTTAGGCTAGCGGCCCAGGCGTTTCTCTAAGACACATACATAACTCCATGAACTTACAGTCTCCCCTTTTATTTCACACCACCGACATCCATAAACAAAAGAGCATGATATCAACTGGGTAATATGTACAGGTGTTGAAAGCGTTCCCCGTGACAGCATGATTCTACTAATACCCAACTTATAAGTGCAAGCATATACAACATAGATGACACAATGGTTCAAGTTTATTAGGGGCAAGAAAAATAAAGTGTGCCATTAAGTTTGTGAGAGCTTTAATCACTAATTTTCACATAACAAGTTTAATTTGGAAGATAGATAAAACAAGAATATACTTGGAATGGTGTAACACACCATGCATAGGAATTTATAGTGGACTCTTTGGAATAACTTGGTTTCTTGGGAGTTGGATGCATGAGTAGAGCTTACTCAATACAAGTGGAGGCTAGCAAAGCACTAGTAGCGACCAACTAAGAGAGCAATAATGGCCATAATCATCCAGAGCAACAAAACATTATCAATCAAAGCATAAAGTGGTACCACAAGTCAAAAATTAAATGATAATAGAGGCTAAGGTGACTGCTTCATAGTCATAACATGGTATGAGCATGTGCCAAGTCAACCCAAACAAAGCATCAAAGGAGAATACCACAATATTATGCTTTTTTATGTTAAAACAACACATGATTCTTTCAAGGCACATTAAGCAATCTCAATTGTTTGGAACAAGTCATGATACAGAAATAATCACTAAGCATAGGGTCAAAACAACATCTAGCATGACATGATAAAGTCTAAGTCACTGTCAAAGCAAGCTCCCTTTTGTACCACTTAAGCATGAAGCTTTCTACTCTTTTCCAACACCAATCAACTTATATGAAACAACACAGTGAAAACGGGGGTCAAACTACTTTATTCAAGAAAACTAACCAAACTAAAACCAAAAACCAAAACTAATACGCTCCAAGAACAACACAACAGCGCATGAAACAATAAAAACAAAGTGTCTAGAAAGAGATCTGAGATTTTTATTGATGAAGAAGAGGATGCCCAAGCTTTGACGCTTGTACCTCTAGAATATTTATTGGCATGACACGGGGTGGCATCCCCAAGCTTGAGATTTTGTCCATTCTTCATCTCATCACATCATTCTTCCCCTACACTTGAAACTTTCCTTCATGCAAAACTTCACACAATCTTCATTAGCAACATTAGTGCATTCAAGATAATAAACCTTTGGGTTTAGTTTAAACATAGAAAAACTTTCATTAAAAACACAAGCTACTGTAGCAATTCCTTCAAAAAGCTCAAGTGATCAAGAAGAACTCAAAAAGAAACCAATAAAGAGGCAAATGCAAATAATGGCAGAAATCTATCAAAATAGACTAGCAGGTAAAAACCGATTTTTTGAAGACCTTTTGTTGCTCAAATCGAAAAGTGTTGAACTAACGAAAGTTTTATAACAATCTGGGGCATTTACTCAGGAAACTACAAATCAATCCAACATGCAGAGATTTTTCACGAATTTTTACAGTGAAGCACAAAAATCTATTTTGGGACAACAACTTCCCCAAATCTTACTTCTCTCTCATTAGAGGTTTTTTTTGGCACACAAAATAAACAAAAAGGATAATTAGAGGTTATTACAGAAGTACTTTTCTTTAACGCCTTTAAGTTAGGCATAAGAAACAAGAATCGAGTATTTTCAAATGAAGAAGCATTAACACCAAATTTTGCTTTCAAGGGAGGAGCAAAAGGTAACTTCTCTCTCCTTATAGGGAAGTGTTCTATACCTTTCTTGAATGGAAATTGATATTTAATGGTGCCTTCTTTCATATCAATGATGGCACCAACAGTTCTAAGAAAAGGTCTTCGCAAAGTAACAGGATAAGAAGCATTGCATTCAACATCCAAAACATAGAAATCAACAGGTACATAGGCATTTTTAACCATAATAAGAACATCATTAATACTCCCCATGAGTTTCTTCTTAGCATTATCATCAAGTGGAACATCTAAATAGCAATCTTCCAAAGGTGGCAAATCAAGCATTTCATAAATTTTTCTAGGCCTAATAGAGACACTACAACCAAGGTCACATAAATCTTTGAGATCAAATTCATTTACTTGCATATTAATGATGGGTTCCCAACTATATTCTACTTTCCTAGGAATAGAAGCTTTGTGTTTCAATTTTTCTTCCTTAATTTTAATGAGAGCATCTGTAATGTGTTTTGTAAAAGCCATATTCATAGCACTAGCATTAAGACTTCTAGCAAGCTTTTGTAGGAACATAATCACGTCAGAAATATTGCAACCATCAAGATCAAATTCAAACTTAGCATCACAGGTAGTACACTTATTGTTTCCCATAGTTCGAAAAATTTCAACATACTTATTGGGTTTAGGCATTGTTGTAGAAGGATTAGGGACTTCTTGTGGTTTACTAGCATCAACATTGGTGGTAGTAATAGTACAAATACTATTGTTTCTAGTAATTTCATCTTCTCTTTCCCACTTAGCATGCAATTTAGCTAACAGTCTAACATTTTCATGAATAGTAACTTGTATGGCATGAGTAGCAGCAAAGGTATTTTCCAAGGTTTTAGGTTTAGCGGCCATTTTATTAATCAAGGAGGATTGTGCTTCAGACAAATATGAAATATTTTTCTCAACATTCAAAAGCTTTTCCTCCATAGTCTTGTTGAAACTAGTTTGTGAAAGAATCCCCTTGTGAAGCTGTCCTTAAACTCCCCGGCAACGGCGCCATAAAATTCTTGATGGGCTCACATCACTGTAGAGCTTCGTTGGGAAACCCTAAGAGGAAGGTATGATGAGCACAGTAGCAAGTTTTCCCTCAGTTATGAAATCAAGGTTATCGAACCAGTAGGAGCAAGGAAACAACTCCAAGGTATTGGAATCCTGCACAACACAAACTCAAGACTTTGCCCCAACTTACAGTGAGGTTGTCAATCTCACTAGTTTGCTGAAAACAAAGGATTAAACGTATAGTGTGGAAGATAATAGTTGCTGGTAGAAAGTAAAATGTAATAGTAGATGATGTAACAATGGTAAAGATTGGATCGGGGTCCACATTTCACTAGAGGTGTTCTCCTTAAGATAGATAACATGCTGGGTGAACAAATTACAGCGGGGCAATTGACAGGACTGAGCAAGCATAACAATGCAAACACTAGATGTAACATCCCAAAAATATTAATCATGGATCATCACATACTAATCAGCAAAGTTAGGGTTTACAAAAACTTTCCTATCTAAAAATATGAGAGCATTCATATGTATGTGTATTTAAAATTAGGATTCTTTTGAATTGCCATGGTTCTATGTTTCTTTGCTTGTAAAATAATTCTTAGGTGAAATAAACATCATCTAAATCATTCCCAAACTTTTCTCAAAGACAAACAACTCAAAATGAACAAATGAAGTGAATGGTCACTTTGGCCAAATTAACTCTCATGCCTACTTTGGCTATTCCAAGAACTCAAAACTTAACAGAAACATTTGTGGATATTTGCACCCCTTGTTAGTACTCATAATAAGGTACCAAGGCCCAATTTGTGATCTTCCAAAAAAATTCAAATGCTAAGTTTAAAATTGAACCTATCTCATATGGGAAGATCCCACTATTTCAAAAACCACTCAAACAAGCTCAATTTTCAAAACCCAAGCAACCACAGAGTCTCCAGCACATGCATAGCACACCCACCAAAAATCTTTTCAAAATTCAAAAAGAAGTTTCTTGCGGCCATTTCATCAAACACTTGGCAGGCAAATTTAAACCAAATCAAATTCACTACTTTTAATAGTGTTTTCGCCTAACTTGTTCCCTCTCTAGCTCACAGCAACCATCTAGTAGATCATCTAGCTTAGTTGGAAATCTTTAGCCTCACTGTAATTTGGCCATTGTCATCAATGTTGAACAAGCCGAGCCACCTCGCCGGCCAACTTGATCACCGCCGCAGCAGACCGCCTCCCCCTCTCTCGCCAAGTCTAGGAGATAGACGGCACTTCACTGCCACCCACTGTCCCCTCCCCGAGCCAAGGCAAGTCGTGGACCACCGAGCACGCCCCGCGCCCAGTGCCACTGCGACATGCCGAGCACGCCCCAGAGCGCCACACCCGGCACGCGCGCACACGCCGCCCCTCGACCATAGCTGGTGCCCACCGCTTCGCCATGACCCCAGGAACACGCCAGACATCCCCGTTAGCCACCCAATGCCTCACAGCCACCGCTCACCGTCGAAGAAGCCGCCTTTGCCACTCAGAGCGCCAGCCTCGCCCGACCGTTTACCACCGCCCCTAAGCCCGCATTTAAGTTCTAGAGCATCGCTAGGACACCGCGTGTCGATCGCCACCCTCAGCCATGCCGCTAGCAGCCCGTAGCCATGTCGCCACCGTCGCCTGCCCATCCCTCTCGATCTCGCCGTCGAGCCTATAAAAGGAGGCCTCCCCCAGCCGTTTAAAGCACACCATTCCACTCCTCTCACCTCACTGATCATTCCACCCTCCACCGGAGCACGAGGAGCAACAGCTCGCCGGAATTGCACCGGAGCAGGCCGCCTCTTGAGGAGAAGGGCGCCGCTGATTGCGACCACCCCAGAGCTGCCTCGACCGTCCCTGAGCTCGCCGTCGACCATTCGTTCATTTGCTCGCCTCGCCGTCATTGTTGGAGCCCTGGTATGCCACCTATGCACCCCACTGAGCCGCTAGGGTTCGAGCTCGCCAGTGACAGGTTCGTCGTCGACGACTTTCCCCAGCCGTCGATCTCCCTTCTAATCCAACGACCCACATAGCCCCGTACCGCTTCGCGCGTTATGAGCCGCTGACTGGTAGACCCCCATGTCAGCTGAGCCCCGCACTGCGGAGTGACACTGGGCCGTCCCATTAACCTCTCCCGCGCGACCCAACCGTTTGAATTTAGATTTTTCCATTTTAATTCAAACACAGTTCTATACATAGATTGAAAAAGCAACCCAGCTTGATCCAATGAACCAAATAGCATGAAACCAATTTTTTTAGAAAGCACTAAAATTCTTAATCCAAGCCCGTTGGATTCAAATCATTTGGATCTGTAGATCAACCTTGGTAAAATTAACAAGTCATAAGCTTTTCTGCATTCAATTTTTTTTTCAAAATTCAACCATAAGAGCTTTTGAGTTGATTCCAACTCTCAAAAATCACATTTGATCATACCTTGAAGAATATATAAAAACATATGGGTTTACTTATAGAAATAATGTTCAAGTAACAAAAGAATGCCACATAGGCATTTCTAGTCACTTTATTTATTTAAAATAAAAAGGTTAAACCTTATTAAATTGTGACACCACTTTAAATCATATTCCCATGTACTGGAATATGTGGTGATGACATATGTCAACATGATCCCATGTTTGAGTTAGAGAATATTAAAACTTAAGTAGTTTTTCAATGAGTAGAAATTACTTTTCTCACATTAAAATAAATAAGACAAATGATTTAATCTTGTCATGATAGGTGATGATGCTAGATCATCTATAGTACACCTTTGTGTGATGATTGAAAATAGTTAAGTATTGTTTGGTGATTGTGTACCTCGTATTTATTTATAGACGCTAGTACCGACCAAGGATACGAGGAGGAAGGAGGATCCTACGAGGAAGAAGCCGAGGAGAACTTCAACCACTGCTCTGCACAAGGCAAGCTAACACTTGCATCCTAGCCAGTTTATACTACTATTTTAGCAAGACTTACTACACAAATTGACCTACGCAAGCTATTAACCTAGCAAGCTTATACCACTTGATAAACCATCCTAGTTTTACTTGCAAGCTTTATACTTTATTTCTTTATCAAAGCTTTCTCTTAGAGTTTAATAGTCAATTGTAGATGCCAGAAAGATATTTGAAGGTTGCATAAAGAGCATTAAATTTGGCCTAAGTAGATAATCTTGATGTCATCCCAAGGCATGAGATTGAACTTAGTAGAGCCCCACTTGTTTACCACTCCTCATTAGTACTTACCACCACTTGTAGATGCTAGTGCTAAGCATAAAACTTGATCAACTTTAGATGGGAATACTTGGTTAAACTGGTTATGAAAACCTTAGAATGATGAGTCATTCTACTGAAATGTTTTCACATGTGTTCTCGAACACCATATGATTTTGATGATGAAAATGTGGAGGCATGAGCCTTAGCCCTTTATAAAACTGATGGTTGTCTGGATGTGATACCATTCCAATTTTACCGTACAACCACAATACCCGAAAATTGGGTAGGGCTTGACTGGAAATTTATATACCTTAGTATGGGTTCCCTCGCGGCCAAGGTCTGAGCTGAGGCTACCTTGTGAAGATTGTCCACCTGTGTAGTACCCAAGATGACAGTTGGTCATGGTTGGGAGGCCAAACTCACAGGAGAGGTGCCTATACTAGGGCGTGTAATGGAAAGGTTAGGATTGATTATCCGCATACTGAGTATGGTGAATTTAGGATTTGTTCCTGATGGATGTATTGAATGTTGTGGTGAAACTGTACAATCTGTGCAGAGTGTCAAACTATTCGAATAGCCGCGTCCGCGGTTATGGACAGTTGGAGTGGCCATACTGTTCCCCATCAGATGTTTTCAGAATGACTTGTGAAATGAATTGAGACTTTGACTTGACCACAACAGGGTTGTGATATTAAATTCAAGTTCCCACTTAGGTGTTATAAAACTTCAACTAGCTTTATTTGCTTCTGAACATAGTAGAGGTAAATATGGTTATTTGCAAAACAACCCTAGAGCCTAGTGTCATAACTACAAAAAACCCTTAACTTGTTAGTATTAGTTTGCGAGTACTTAAAGAGTACTCATGGCTTTGTCCCTGGCTATTCCCGTGGCCGGACTATGAAGAGGAGTATCAGGATGATGGACCGCAGGAAGGTTACGATAACTAGGATCATCTCCCATCGTCAGCATTGCTTGTGACCCTGAAGATGGAGCTTCGCCTACGCTATCGTTACTATTACGTTATTCCGCTGCTTGAGTTGTATTAAGAACTGGATCATGAGATCCTTATTTGTGTAAGACCTTATGTATGGTTTATAATGGATGATGTACTGTGATATCCAATCTGTTATGTCTCGCCAAAATGGTATTCCTGGGATTGCGATGTATGGCATAACAGGCATCTGGGATTAAAAATCCGGGTGTTGACAAGTTGGTACCAGAGCCATCCTGACCATAGGAGACCCTAGTTAGACTGGATGTTGAATCAAAAACTTAGTTTCAAAACCAAAGGAAGTGAGTATTTACAAAACTTATTCTCATTCTTATCACTTGGATTCTTTCATGAAAATTCATGTTCCTCAAAAACTCTTGCAAAATACATAAAATTTGACACACTTGATCACTCTACTAACGTACTCATCCTATATTCTTATAGATGGACGTGAAGTACATCAAGTTTTATTAGTTGGGGAATGGAGGAGACCTCATTTTTGAGCGTGACTTGGACCAGCTGTCAGAGATGCTGGAGCGTCCGCACACTGAGTTCTTCGGAGCTCAGCTCAATGATCAGGAAGGAGAAGATCTGCAGTGGCTAGTTGTTGCAAGTCTCCGAGGAAAGATTGAACCTCCCACTGTAGAGGGAATTCAGTTCACCTTAAGAGGGAACAACTAGCTCGATGTACTAGCCAGGGCAATGCAGGTAGCTCTTGCCCGTCTGTATGGGCAGAGTATCAATCAGATCAAGGGTACCCTCTTTGAGTTCTATCCAAGGCGTGATGCTATGGGACAGCCACTGGAGTCCCCATATCACCACGAGCTGAAGATCCAATTGGACCACCTCAGCTTCATGATGTACGACCGTCAGAAGGAGCTGGACAATGCTCGTTCCTATGCCAACCACAAGTACGACATCGCCAAGAAGAAGGATCATACCCTAGCCATACTAGTGAAGGATCGCAAGTCTCGTCGATGTTAGCTCGACAAGAAGGAGCACATCATTGCCGTCTTCGCCACCGGATCATGGATTTGGAGGAGACCATCCACGAGAGAGACATGCAGTTGGAGGAAAGGGAGAATGCCAGAGAAGATCTTCGTGGAGACCCCTACTCCTATCTCAGCGATGATGATTACTTTCTAGAGGATCAGGCCATGGACTTTTTCACAGATGAGGAGGATTTCGCCTTCATCGATGACGATGATGAGGATGAGGATGATGAGTACACCGACTCCGAGGAGTAGTAGCACTTGAGCACTAGTGGTAGTAAGTTGTATTCGGTCCCAGTGTATCGTAGTTTCCAGAATGGTTCTTAAAACCATCTGCTTTCCCTTGTTGTGGTGTGTGTTGTATCGTGTGTTATGAATGAATGAAAAACAAGTTACTAGAAAATCTGAGTCAAACTCTAAAAACTTTTCAAAGTCCGTGAACCTTAGAAATTTCCCTCTTTTCTTATGATCTACCTCAATCTCCAGATGCCTCGCGGAGGAAGGGGATCATCCCCAGACCCAATGTTGCACATCCTGCAAATGTTGGTTTCTGACCGCGAAGCTGAACGAGCAGAACGTCAATCCAACTTAGCCACCCTTCAGCAGATAGCTCAGCTGGCCCACAACAATCAAGGCCAAGGAAATCAGGACAACCATGGATCTAAGCTCAAGAATTTCCAGAACACCAACCCACCTGTGTTCACTAAGTCAGAAGAGCCCCTGGATGCAGATGATTGTCCGCAAACCATGGAAAACAACCTGGAAGTCGCTGGAGTGGAAGCTAACGAGAAAGTTCTGTTCGCCACCCACTATCTAGCCGGAGATGCAAGAGCATGGTGGAACAGCGTTCGTGCAATGACCGGAGGACAGATGATGACCTGGGAGGAATTCAAGGTCAAGTTCAGCAGAACCCATGTGCCACCGGGTTTGATCAAGAGGATGAGAGATGAATTCAAAGAACTGAAGCAAGGAAGGATGACCGTAGTGGAATACCGTGACAAATTCTTGTCATTAGCTAGGTATGCCCCGGATGAGATCGACACTGAAGCCAAGAAGAAAGAAAGATTCTTGAATGGTATGCACGATGAGATGCAGACGGTGTTGGTCAATATCCCCTTTGCTGATATTGAAGCCCTCGTCGACTCTGCCATTCAGATGGAAGGAAAGATCAACCAAGCCAATGAGAACCGCAAGCGCCGCATGATGCATCAGCCAGGAACCCATCATACACCAAAGTATGACCCAACCCATCTCCAGGATTTGCCCCGAGAACCAACAGACCCTCGATGAACCGTCCGACCTATCCCAACCGTGGAAACCCAAGGCCCAGAGGAAACCACAACAACGCCAGCAACTCTGGCAGTTTCAACCATGCACCACCCAAGTTCAACAACAACAATGATACCGCCAACACCAACACTGCCCCGAGGACTGGAAGCAATGATGTGCCTGTTGCAACAAAGGACAAGTCGCAAGTGACTTGGTATGACTGTGGAAATAAGGGTCACTACTCCAATGAGTGCCCCAAGAAGAATGCCACAGCCCCCAATGCAAATGCCCCAGCAGCAGCGTCGTGTTCAGCCCGGAAGAAGGTTTGCCCCAGGGAACTCGCTCAACCGCAATGGCCGTCTTTTTCTCATGCATGCTGAAGAAGCCCAGGAAGCGCAAGATGTCGTGATGGGTATGTTTTCTGTTAATTCAGTACTTGCTAGAGTGTTGTTTGATTCTGGTGCATCGCACTCATTTGTCACCGAAGAATTTGCATGCACTAGTAAGATTCAACCAACCAAACTGAAGCATGTTATGATTATTCAAATCCCCGCTTCAACCACCAAAGCTAGGCAAATTTGCAAAGTCGTCCCTATCCGAATCCATGGCATATATTTTTATGCTAATTTGATAGTACTCAGAACTAAAGGTTTGGAAGTAGTACTAGGAATGGATTGGATGTCCAAACATAAAGGATTAATTGACTGTGCCAAGAAAGCCATAACCATGACCAGTACAGCCGGAATATCAGTCGAGCATGTATCTGAAACCTTACCTCGTCAATTCAAGTGCAACAAGAGTATAGCCCAACCTACCATTGACCAAGTCCGGATAGTCTATGAATACCCCAATGTATTTCCAGATGTTTTGCCCGGTATGCCCCTAGATCGGGATATCGAGTTTATCATTGAATTAATCCCTGGAACATGACCCATAGCCTAGAGACCATATAGTATGAACCCGTCTGAACTAGCAGAACTAAAGAAGCAACTGGATGCCATGCTGGAAATTGGATTGATTCAATCAAGTGCGTCACCATGGAGATCACCTGTCTTGTTTGTGGACAAGAAGGATGGAGGTAACCGTTTGTGTACGGATTACCAGAAGTTGAATGATGTCACTATCAAAAACAAATACCCGTTGCCCAAGATAGAAGATTTGTTTGATCAGTTGACTAGTGCCAAAGTGTTTTCTAAGATTGACCTTAGAACTGGCTATCATCAACTCAAGAGTCGTGCAGAGGATATTCCCAAGACTGCCTTTACCACCAGATATGGATTATACGAGTATATTGTCATGTCTTTTGTATTAACTAATGCCCCCGCTTATTTCATGAATCTCATGAATAAGATTTTTATGGACTTCCTGGATAAGTTTGTCGTTGTTTTCATCAATGACATTCTGATTTATTCCAAATCAGAAGAAGAACATGAGCTACACCTAAGGACCATTCTTGGAACCCTTAGAGAGAATCAGTTGTATGCCAAGTTTAGCAAATGTGAATTCTGGTTCCGGGAGGTAGGATTCCTCGGACATATCGTATCAGCCGGAGGAAATGTCGTTGACCCTGTAAAGGTGAAAGATGTCGAAGATTGGCAAGCCCCAACCACTCAAACCCAAGTTCGTGCATTTCTCGGATTGGCTGGATACTACCACAAATTCGTAGAAGGATTCTCGAGTATCGCTAGACCCATGACCCAATTGCTGAAGAAGGACAAGAAGTTTGAATGGACGGACAAATGTGAAGCGAGTTTTCAAGAACTCAAGAGAAGATTGATTTCAGCCCCAATCTTAATCATGCCGGATATCACGAAGCCCTTTGACATGTATTGTGATGCATCCAAGTTCGGTCTCGGATGTGTCCTAATGCAAGAAGGAAAAGTTATATCCTATCTATCCCGACAACTGAAACAGCATGAACAGAATTACCCAACCCATGACCTCGAGCTCATAGCCGTAGTTCTAGCCCTAAAGACATGGAGGCATTACCTGATGGGAAACCGTTGTGAGATTTATTCGGATCACAAGAGCCTGAAGTATATATTCACTCAGAAGGAGTTGAATATGAGACAGAGAAGATGGATTGAGCTAATCAAGGATTACGACCTGGACATTCATTATCACCCCAGTAAAGCCAGCATGGTAGCAGATGCCCTTAGCAGATTGTCGTGCCGCTTGAACTCCATGATTTTGAAGGAGCAACCAAGTCTGCACAAAGAGATGGAGGATTTCCGAATGGAATTAGTGAGTGAAGGATTTTTGGCTAGCATAGAACTTCAACCCACTTTGATCAGCCAGATCAAAGAGGCGCAGAAAGGGAATGCTAGTATCGACGGAATCAAGCTTCGTATCGGTACAGGCAAAGTACCCGGATTTACCGAAGACAAAGAAGGAGTTCTGTGGTACAAAGGAGGTCTTTGTGTACCAGTAGATTCAGAGTTAAAAGAAGTTATTCTGAAGGAAGCTCATGATACTCTTTATTCTATCCACCCCGGAGGAACGAAGATGTATCAGGATTTGAAGGGACAATTTTGGTGGCATAAGATGACGAGAGAAATCGGAAGCTATATTGCCAAGTGTGATATATGTCAGAGAGTCAAGGCGGGACATCAAATACCCGTAGGATTGTTGCAACCATTGCAGATTCCGGAATGGAAATGGGTTTCCATTGGAATGGACTTTATCACCGGATTGCCTACTTCTAGTAGGGGAAATGACTCTATCTCGGTCATAGTGGACAAATTGTCCAAAGTCGCCCATTTCTTACCAGTCAAGACCACATATCAGAGTTCGAAGCTAGCAGAGTTATACATCGCTAGAATCGTCAGTTTGCACAGAGTCCCAAAAAACATCATATCGGATCGAGGAACTCAGTTTACCTCGAGATTCTGGAAGAAATTCCAAGAAGGTTTAGGAACCCGACTAGATTTCAGCACAGCTTATCACCCTCAGACCGACGGACAAACGGAGCGAGTAAATGAAATACTCGAAAACATGTTGAGAGCATGTGTGTTAGAGTATGGATCTAAATGGGAAGACTGTCTGTCGTTCGCAGAATTTTCATACAACAACAGTTATCAAGCTAGTTTGCAAATGGCCCCATTTGAATTCATGTATGGGAGGAAGTGTCGTACCCCTTTGAACTGGTCGGAAGTAGGAGAGAGTCAGATTTTCAGACCCAACATACTACGAGAAGCAGAAGAGAAAGTTCACAAGATTCGTGAGCACCTCAAGACCGCCCAGTCAAGATAGAAGAGTTACGTCGGCAAGAGACGTCGAGACCTTTCCTTCAACATCGGAGAGTTCGTGTATCTGAAAGTGTTACCATTGAAGGGAATGCAGCGTTTCCAAGGGAAAGTTAGCCCCCAGATATATCGGCCCCTTCAAGATTCTGAACCGTCGAGGAGAAGTGTCATATCAATTGGAACTGCCAGAAGAGATGTCAGCCCTGCACAATGTGTTCGATATCTCATTCCTTCGCAAGTGCCTCGAAGTTCCGGAGAAGACTGAAGTGTTCAAGAACATTGATCACCGGACCATAGAGATCAACAATGACCTGACCTATCCCGAAGTACCCGTCTGTATTTTGGAAGAAGCTTTCAGAACTACCAGAACCCGAAGCATCAAGTTTCTCAAGATTCAGTGGAGCAACCACACAAAAGAAGAAGCTACTTGGGAGCGCGAAGATCACATCAGGACAGAATTCCCAGATCTCTTCAAATCCTAGGTAATCTTTTTCGTCCTTTTTCAAATCTCGGGACAAGATTTTGTTTAAGGGGGGAAGGTTTGTAACATCCCAAAAATATTAATCATGGATCATCACATACTAATCAGCAAAGTTAGGGTTAACAAAAACTTTCCTATCTAAAAATATGAGAGCAGTCATATGTATGAGTATTTAAAATTAGGATTCTTTTGAATTGCCATGGTTCTGTGTTTCTTTGCTTGTAAAATGATTCTTAGGTGAAATAAACATCATATAAATCATTCCCAAACTTTTCCCAAAGACAAAAACTCAAAATGAACAAATGAAGTGAATGGTCACTTTGGCCAAATTAACTCTCATGCCTACTTTGGCTATTCCAAGCACTCAAAACTTAACGAAAACATTTGTGGATATTTGCACCCCTTGTTAGTACTCATAATTAGGTACCAAGGACCACTTTGTGATCTTCCAAAAACAATCAAATGCTAAGTTTAAATGAAAGTTTAAAATTGAATCTATCTCATATGGGAAGATCCCACTATTTCAAAAACCACTCAAACAAGCTCAATTTTCAAAACCCAAGCAACCACAGAGTCTCCAGCACATGCATAGCACACCCACCAAAAATCTTTTCAAATTTCAAAAAGAAGTTTCTTGCGGCCATTTCATCAAACACTTGGCAGGCAAATTTAAACCAAATCAAATTCACTGTTTTAATAGTGTTTTGGCCTAACTTGTTCCCTCTCTAGCTCACAGCAACCATCTAGTAGATCATCTAGCTTAGTTGGAAACCTTTAGCCTCACTGTAAATTGGCCATTGTCATCAATGTTGAACAAGCCGAGCCACCTCGCCGGCCAACTTGGTCGTCGCCGCAGCAAACCGCCTCCCCCTCTCTCGCCATGTCTGGGAGATAGCCGGCACATCACCGCCACCCACTGTCCCCTCCCCAAGCCAAGGCAAGCCGTGGACCACCGAGCACGCCCCGCGCCTAGTGCCACTGCGACATGCCGAGCACGCCCTAGAGCGCCACACTCGGCACGCGCGCACACGCCGCCCCTCGACTTCAGCCCGTGCCCACCGCTTTGCCATGACCCAAGGAACACGCCAGACATCCCCGTTCGCCGCCCAATGCCTCACAGCCACCGCTCGCTGTCGAAGACACCGCCTCTGCCGCTCAGAGCTCCAGCCTCGCCCGACCGTTTACCACCGCCCCTAAGCCCGCATTTAAGCTCTAGAGCATCGCCAGGAGACCACGCGTTGATCGCCACCCTCAGCCATGCCGCTAGCATCCCGTAGCCATGTCGCCACCGTCGCCTACCCATCCCTCTCGGTCTCGCCGTCGAGCCTATAAAAGGATGCCACCCCCAGCCGTTTGAAGCACACCATTCCACTCCCCTCACCTCACTGATCGTTCCACCCTCTAGCTGGAGCATGAGGAGCAGCAGCTCGCCGGAATAGCACCGGAGCAGGCCTCCTCTCGGGAAGGGCGCCGCTGATTGCGACCACCCCCGGAGCTGTCTCGACCGTCCCTGAGCTCGCCGTCGACCACTCGTTCGTTTTCCCGCCTCGCTATCGTCGTTGGATCCCTGGTATGCCTCCTATGCACCCCCACTGAGCCGCTAGGGTTTGAGCTCGCCGGTGACAGGTTCGTCGTCGACGATGATCCCCAGCCGTCGATCTCCCTTCTAATCCAATGACCCACATAGCCCCGTACCGCTTCGCGCGTTATGATCCGCAGACTGGTAGACCCCCCTGTCAACTGAGCTCCGCACTGCGGAGTGACACTGGGCTGGCCCATTAACCTCTCCCGCGCGACCCAGCCATTTGAATTTAGATTTTTCCATTTTAATTCAAACACAGTTCTGTACATAGATTCAAAAAGCAACCCAGCTCGATCCAATGAACCAAATAGCATGAAACCAATTTTGTTAGAAAGGTACTGAAATGCTTAACCCAAGCCCGTTGGATTCAAATCATTTGGATCTATAGATCAACCTTGGTAAAAATAACAAGTCAGAAGCTTTTATGCATTCAAACATTTTTCAAAATTCAACCATAAGAGCTTTTGAGTTGATTCCAACTCTCAAAAATCACATTTGATCATACCTTGCAGAATATATAAAACCATATGGGTTTACTTACAGAAATAATGTTCAAATAACAAAAGAATGCCACATAGGCATTTCTAGTCACTTTATTTATTTAAAATAAAAAAGTTAAACCTTATTAAATTGTGATACCACTTTAAATCACATTCCCATGAACTGAAATATGTGGTGATGACATGTGTCAACATGATCCCATGTTTGAGTTAGAGAATATTAAAACTTAAGTAGTTTTTCAATGAGTAGAAATTACTTTTCTCACATTAAAATAAATTAGACAAATGCTTTAATCTTGTAATGATAGGTGATGATGCTAGATCATCTATAGTACACCTTTGTGTGATGATTGAAAATAGTTAAGTATTTTTTGGTGATTGTGTACCTCGTATTTATTTATAGACGCTAGTACCGACCAAGGATACAAGGAGGAAGGAGGATACTACGAGGAAGAAGCTGAGGAGAACTTCAACCACTGCTCTGCACAAGGCAAGCTAACACTTGCATCCTAGCTAGTTTATACCACTATCTTAGCAAGCCTTACTACACAAATTGACCTACGCAAGCTTATACCACTTGATAAACCATCCTAGTTTTACTTGCAAGCTTTATACTTTATTTGTTTATCAAAGCTTTCTCTTAGAGTTTACATAGTCAATTGTAGATGCCAGAAAGATATTGAAGGTTGCATAAAGAGCATTAAATTTGGCCTAAGTAGATAATCTTGATGTCATCCCAAGGCATGAGATTGAACTTAGCAAATCCCCACTTGTTTACCACTCCTCATTAGTACTTACCACCACTTATAGATGCTAGTGCTAAGCATAAAACTTGATCAACTTTAGATGGGAATACTTGGTGAAACTGGTTATGAAAACCTTAGAATGATGAGTCATTCTACTGAAATGTTTTGACATGTGTTCTGGAACACCATATGATTTTGATGATGAAAATGTGGAGGCATGAGCCTTAGCCCTTTATAAAACTGATGGTTGTCTGGATGCGATACCATTCCAATTTTATCGTACAACCACAATACTCGAAAATTGGGTAGGGCTTGACTGGAAATTTATATACCTTAGTATGGGTTCCCTCGCGGCCAAGGTCTGAGCTGAGGCTACCTTGTGAAGATTGTCCACCTGTGTAGTACCCAAGATGACAGTTGGTCATGGTTGAGAGGCCAAACTCACAGGAGAGGTGCCTATACTAGGGCGTGTAATGGAAAGGTTAGGATTGATTATCCGCATACTGAGTATGGTGAATTTAGGATTTGTTCCTGATGGATGTATCGAATGTTGTGGTGAAACTGTACAATCTCTGCAGAGTGTTAAACTATTCGAATAGCCGCGTCCGCGGTTATGGACAGTTAGAGTGGCCATATTGTTCCCCCGTTAGATGTTTTCAAAATGACTTGTGAAATGAATTGAGACTTTGACTTGACCACAACAGGGTTGTGATATTAAATTCAAGTTCCCACTTAGGTGATATAAAACTTCAACTAGCTTTCTTTGGTTCTGAACTTAGTAGAGGTAAATCTGGTTTTTTGCAAAACAACCCTAGATCCTAGTGTCCTAACTACAAAAAAACCCTTAACTTGTTAGTATTAGTTTGCGAGTACTTAAAGAGTACTCATGGCTTTGTCCCTGGCTATTCTCGTGGCCAGACTATGAAGAGGAGTATCAGGATGATGCACCGCGGGAAGGTTACGACAACTAGGATCATCTCCAATCGTCAGTATTGCCTGTGACCCTGAAGATGGAGCTTCGCCTATGCTATCGTTACTATTACGTTATTCCGCTGCTGGAGTTGTATTAAGAACTGGATCATGAGATCCTTATTTATGTAAGACCTTGTGTATGGTTTTTAATGGATGATATACTGTGATATCCAAATCTGTTATGTCGTGCAAAAATAGTAATCCTGGGATAGCGATGTATTGCATAACAGGCATCTGGGATTAAAAATCCGGGTGTTGACACTAGACATCATGATTCCTATGAGATTTGATTGAGCATTACAACAATATACATAGATCGCCATCCAACTGCATCTATGACTAATAATCCACCTTCGGGTTATCATCCAAACCACATCCAATATTAAGTTGCAAGCAATGGATAATTTCATTAAGCAATGTGTGTAAAGTAAACAATACAATTGTTCCATGAGTAAAATATTGTTGTTTTATCCCTAGTAGCAACAACACATCTACAACCTTAGAGATTCAAGTCACTTCCCCAGATTAATAGAGGCATGAACCTACTATCGAGCATAAATACTCCCTCTTGGAGTCACTAGCATCTACTTGGCCAAGATAGCTACTAGCAACGGAGAGCATGCAAGATCACAAACAACACAGACATGATAGAATCAATAATAAATCTAACATAGTATCTCAATATCCATTGGATCCCCGCGAACACAACATGTATGATTATAAATAGATGATCTTGATCATGAACGGATCTCACAAGATCTAAACATGATAGCACAAAGAAGGATAAACAACCATCTAGCTACTGTATGGACCTATAGTCCAAGGGTGAACTACTCACGCATCATACCGAGGCTAGCATGGTGATGAAGAAGGCCTCCGGGATGGTCTCTCCCCTCCGTCAGGGTGCCGGGAAGAGCTTTAGATCCCCCCGATCTAGGGACGATGGTGGTGGCGGCTCTGACTGTTACAGCTGTTAAATGGAGATTTGATCGGTGCTTATGGTTTCGCATGGGGATTTATAAGAGGCGGGGGAGGGCAGCCAGGGGGCCCACACCCGGACCTGGAGTGGCCTAGGGTGGGCCCGCGTCTAGGGGGTGTGGCCGCCCTGTGGCACCCCTTTGGCTGCCCTTCGGTCTCTGTGTTCGATCGGTAAAATATTGACTTTGTCTTTTGTCCCGTCCAATTCCGAGAATATTTCCTTACTAGCTTTTCTGAAACCAAAAATAGCAGAAAATAGGCAACTGGCGCTGCAGCATCTTGTTAATAGGTTAGTCCCAGAAATTGAATAAAAATACCTAAAAGTGTAGACAAAGCATAGCAAAGATGATAGTAAACAAGCATGGAACATGAAAAATTATAGATACATTTACGACGTATCAGGCCATGCAGGATCCATTTCCGTGCGGGATCTAGATCAAAGCCACCGTCGTTGCACGAGAACCTAGCGACCACCTAATGGTTTTGGTTCCCATACGCGCCTGGGCAGGGACAGAGGCAAGGAGACAGGGAAAGGGGCAAGGCAGGGTGGGCAGGGCAGGTAGGGGATGTTGGTAGGACGATAGTCTAGGGGGAGGATGAGAGTGTTGCCGGACGGGACGGATTGGCGGCGTGCAAGGACCGAGCAGTGGAGCGGAGCGGGGCTGCGAGGGAGCGACAAAATATGGAAAATCATAGAATAATGGGGAGCACTAATCCTCGAACCTAGGATGCGCGTCGTTGATGGTCGAGGTTGAGAGGCTCACCAGTCAGTAAAATTCCATGTCCTCTTCCCCTGTTTCTGATGGTGTTGCTACAATTCTACGATCGTAGTGGCACATGCAAAATTTCTGGACACAACTAAGGACACACTCGTAAATATACTTAAAGTGGAACCCTGACCTGGTACATTGCCCGATCCGGTTGCTAGCCATGACCTGTATTTTTAATATCTTAGCACTCTTATGCTGAGAAGGGAAATAAAGATTCAGCAGTTAGTCGAACTAGTTTTGAATAAATAAGATTCACTCTTAGGAAGCTTAGCTATGGTCCCTCCTAAGAAGAAGCCGCCGCCCCAGCGGCCGCCGCGGCCTCAGCCGAAGATTGTCTATTTGGTCCCTCTGAGGCATGCCATGCGGCTGTACTACAAGGCTGGTCTTCCATTTCCATCCGAGACGGTTGATTTCATAGAATGTGTTGCATCTGCGGCGTCGGCGGTGGCAACGGCAAAGGCCATGGCGGTGTCAAGAAGGGCCAACCGACCATCGTGGAGAATGCGCGTGGGGGCATTTTCTTGTGCTCAATGCACGAGAAAGAAGGAACATTCCAAAGCTTTCCTGCGAGCTTGCACTGAGGAAACAAACCCCCAAACAGGGCAACGCCAAGGTCATAAAACTCTCGCCTCCATGCCTCGGCGCGGGCGACCTTACCATGGGGCAATCTGGGCGCACGCCGTTAGCGGCAAAGATGATCCATCCTACGCACCGTCGGCGGTCACACCGCGGCGGCGTGCATCCATCTACACTCAGATTGTTGGAGTGTTCGAACGCTGGAGCCGACGACGGAAAACAGCTCAGTGCCGGAATTTAGGTTCAGATTCACACGGACCTACGATTCCTGCCACAAGAAGTCGGAGTTCATGTTCGAAGAAATTGTTACGGCGGCGCGACTATTCGTACTGAACTAGGACGGGTCAAGCACATCAACTAGTGCATGAACATTGCATATCTCTTGAATTTTGGTGGGAATAAAAAAGATCAGTTGCGGTTGAACGATTCCTGAACTTACGTTCTCTCGAGGCAATTGGCTAGCCAACTTTTATGGTGGAGATCTGCAGTTTCTTCAGTGTAGAACAATTAAGTTCAGACTAACTCTGTAGAATGCCTTTTGTAGAGGCAATAGCCCCCTTCTGCGCAGCTATCTCATACCGTAGTATGGAATAGTTCGGAAGTAACCAAATACTATCAAGATGTATCTATCTATTTATTTAATTACTTTCGGCGGTTGAATTCAGTTTACTGTCATATTTATCCGAGGCAGACCAGATTCAGACAAGATTTTATGAACCGATCTTGCATGATTTATTCATGAAAGTTCCATATAGAATCACGCACCAGCTCGAACAAATTTATGTAAAAATTGTTCGAAGCATACAAACCAGCAGCATTGCATGCCTTTCGGATCACTCACCAGCAGCATTTTTCCGGCAATGGTGACATTGGTCATTGCTAGCCCACCCTCTTTTCAGGAGGCTAACCATGGTTATTCATACAAATTCATTAGCCACACAACTACAAATCATTAGCCACACATACTACAAATTCAGTAGCCACACAAACTATAAATCATTAGCCACACATACTATAGTAGTTCAAACTATTACATATGGTGTACTACGTGCTTGACTCTCAAGTCAGCAATCTTTTAGATTCACTAAACCTCTGTCTTCACTCGAGGGAAATCAGAACCACCAGCCTGTCCACGCCCGGTCCCCCCACCGAAACCGTGCGCTTCGTCGCGGAACAGTGGTGGTCCTGTGCCATCGATCCTTCCAGGCCAACACTGCAGGCGATGAGGACGCTTTCTGGCTTTCTCGTCGGGGTCCTGAATGTCATGTACCGGATCCAGAACCTCCTGTAGGTGGATGATCACCGGGTGCTTCCAACAAAGCTGTCGTCTTGCCCTTCTTGGAATCTCCACCTCGTACATCTTAGGAATGGTGTCTGGATCTTTCAGCCACGCCTTTACCTCGATGATCCATCTGTCGCTCGGTGGCACAATCTCCACCAGCTCGCCGCCAAGGCTACTGACGACCTGCTTGAGGGCCACCGGTTCCCAAGCATCCAAAGAGAGACCGTCAAATCCGAGTTTAGAGAAGAAACGAAGCCGCCCCAAGTGATCGTCCCACCCACAGGCGCGATTCTAACGGATGAAGTGCATTTTCTCCCCACGGCACTCGAAAGAACGGGAAGAATCCAGAACACGCTCGCTGTCTGAGATGTGGGCTAACCGGATGAAGAAATCGAATGATGGCACGCACACCTCAATATTGACCACGCAGGCCCGCAACCCCCTCCTCCCCCTCCCCCGCCCCCGTATGCAACCGACAGATCCCGGGAAACACCGGCTCCTCTTCCATCCTCACAACCCGTCGTCGCCTTGGCCATTGCCCCTTCCCAACTCATTATCCGCATGCGCCTGTATTTGTTTAGCTGCTCCAGGCTCATCTGGAGAACCTGTGAGTGCCGATCAAGTTGTCCAGGCTGATGGGGCATGGGATCCATCCTTTTGTTTTTTCCGGTGCTTACCAATCCGGGCCTTGTGAGATTTGTATGGGTCCAGTATCCAAGCATTTAATACTCATTTCCCTTGTGTGTGTTGCGTCTCCAATGCAACTTGCTGGTATCGTAAAAACAAACGTTCTATTTAAAGTGGTACTCCCTCCATTTCAAAATATAAGATATTTTAGTTTTGTGAAGCAAATGTATCTAGACTATTTTTAGTATATAGGTTCACTCATCTTTTAAAACATCTTATATTTTAAAACGGGGGGAGTGCAATCTTGCTAATCTTTCAGCATGGGACTAAAATCCAGACTAAAACCACGGGTGTTGGCCATCGATCGAGATTTACATCCAAACAGCAATTTGGGCCGAAGAACCACTACCATCATGGGCCGTGACGTGCTGGGCCAAGACCTGGAATCAGGATACATTACACGAAACGAACACCACCGTAAAAGTGACCAGCCACGACCACGGTTACAGATGACGGAGGAGCGCGGTGAATCGTTTTTATAACCAATGGCATCGGGTATATTATGTAATTGTGTGGAAGGTAAAATGGTTTAAAAAAAAGTTGGATCGAAAGAAACATTTCGTACTTTATTATTACTAGGAAAAATACCCGTGCGTTGCACCCGAGGAGAAAAGGCTACTAAGCGAAAGGGAGTATTTTTATTAAAACTTTATATACCCTTGATAATTTGACTACTTGAAATTAGTTTTTGTTAAGGGGCAAAGCGATTTTCTCATAAAAAATCATCTAAAACTTTTAGTACAATAGAAGATAGAAAATTCGCCGAGCATCTAGAATCAGTTAAATAAGTCAATCTTTTTTAATGTGAATATTTTTATTAGACCTAAATCAGGCTACTCTCTTATATTTAGAGATGCACGTAGGGCAAACAACTTTCCACATGCTTACAAATTCAATTGCCTTCTTATCCAAATGAATGAAAAAGGAAAATTTAGTTTATCATACCTCCATAACAAAACAAAAGAATTAAGTGAACATAAGCTAGAAACGTGAATTCACTTTCTCCTTGAGCAGTGCAAGAAACCCATAAAATACGCTCTCGGTCGATCGCCCTACACAAATGATAGGGAAAGAATGGCATGGTTCATCTGATATGCATCGCTGAATGCAGCGATTTCACTGAGAAGGAAATAGCTGATTCTCTCTTTCAGATTGGTCCATTAAAGGCACCTGCTCCAGATGGATTTCTGGCCAGGTTTTTTCAGAGGAATTGGGATACGTTGAAGGAGAATATTGTTGTTGTCATTCAAGAATTCTTCAAAACTAGTCTTATGCCAGAAGGAGCTAACACCACTTCCATTGTGTTCATTCCTATGGTATCCAATCCAACCAAGCTTTCCGAATACCGTCCAATTAGTTTGTGTAACGTTGTTTACAAAGTTGTGTCGAAATGTTTGGGTAATCGGTTATGACCTCTGCTAGATGATCTTATTTCACCTTCACAAAGTGTCTTCGTTCCTGGAAGGATGATAACTGACAATGCACTTCTAGCCTTTGATTGCATACGACATATCAAACAAGAAAAAGATCCTACAAAGAGTTTTTGTGCATATAAGCTTGATTTTTCTAAGGCATATGGCCGGGTTGATTGGTCTTTCTTGAGGCAAGTGATGCAAAAGTTGGGTTTCTCTCACCGTTTCGTTGATTGGATAATGTCATGTGTAATGTCGGTGAGGTATTCTGTAAAATTTAATGGAACCCTCTTGGATTCATTTGCACCGTCGCGTGGGCTACGGCAATGTGACCCTTTATCTTCATTCTTATTCCTTTTT
The DNA here is from genome assembly GCA_030063025.1 of Avena longiglumis. NCBI lineage: Eukaryota > Viridiplantae > Streptophyta > Magnoliopsida > Poales > Poaceae > Avena > Avena longiglumis. The sequence continues at coordinate 215,622,542 of CP125978.1, read as the reverse complement.
GTTGCTGATGGTTTGTCCGCTCTCCTAAATAAAGGAAGTGCTGAGAATGTGATATCACCCATTAAAGTGTGTCGGAGAGCTCCTGGCATCTCACATCTGCTCTTCGCTGATGATACACTATTGTTCTCCAAGGAAAATACTGACCAAGTGGAGGCAGTAAAAAAAGCTCTGGATATATATGCATCTTCTACTGGCCAACTTAACCCAGCTAAATGTTCGGTGCTTTTTGGTGACTCATGTGCGGCAGAGGCACAAGAGGGTATTCGACTAGCTCTCCAAGTCACAACTCAAGCCTTTGATGAGAAGTACTTGGGCCTCCCTACTCTAGAAGGTCGTATGTCGAGAGGTAAACTTCATAACCTCCAGGCGCAGCTAGCCAAGAGGCTCGTGATGTGGGGCGATGGTAATTTAGCGCAGGCCGGAATGGAGGTCCTCATTAAGGCTTGTAACACCCTCAGAATCGGACCTATGCAAGTTTTAGCGAAACCCGCCAAACCCTCATAGAAACGATTCAAAGGTGCCCACCAGGCACTTTCGTGCGGGTGGAAAACGAAGTAATAACATTACACAACAGTCCTCGATGGGACTCACAGAACAGATATATATACAGCTGCGACTCAATGAGTCAAGAATACAAATATACGGTACAAAGATCCAAATCACCTCGAAAACGATGGAGCGTCCGACTACGGACAAGATGCAAATGGGGCTAAGAGCCCTGAAGAATAACCAATGGCGTCCATAACCTGCCCGTGCCAAGCCGGAAGGGTAACCCGCTAACGGCGTCGATCTCAAAACCTGCTTAAACAAAAGGGTGCCGACAAGGGCAAAGGAAAAAGAGGAGCGTCGATCGAGGCCAAGACATCGCGAGGCTAGAATTCGGTCCTCGCCTACATAGGTATGGTGGATCAAGCGCAGCGGCAAGATGCACTAAACAACCTATAGAGACTCGATACAATGGCGGTTATCGAGAGGGATAAGAAGGACCTATTCAAACCAACCGATACTATCATCGACAAACCCATCTGGCGTTTCCCCTCGAGACCAAACGAGGAAGTCAACCGAGGAACTCACACGGTTGGCGTTTTACTTATTCGATTATCGTTGCAGCAATTACTAGTCGTGTTTAGTTAATCATCCCGATAAAATAAGCGAGTGGCACTTTTAGTTAACCATTCGCTAGAAGTTGCAACAAATACTAATCGAATCTGAGATAGCATGAGATAAACCCAAAACCCAGCAGTTGTTGGTACTTTTATTCAGCCATTCCGTTGTAGTTGCAAGATTTACTAGTCAGGTACAATGGTCGCAAGCGACAATTCAAACAAGCAATTGTGGGCAGTATTATTAGCCATTCCATTATAGTGAAGCTGATTACTAGTCATTATAAAGTCAAATTTATAGCAATAAACTTTAGTTATGCTTGTCTATGGTCGAGATACTGTGCTCCAAGTCGTCCATATCCGCGGACACGGCTTTCAGAAAGTTTTACCCGGCCGGGGTGCACCAATAGCAACACACGCTCGATCAACCTCGGAAAAACCAAATCAAAACCCAACGAGGCTTTCACGACTGAACAATCACAGGATTCAGAAATATTTTAGGGGGCCACCCCATTGAGTAGACCCGCAACGAAGTAAGCAAGCTTCGAGATGGACTCAAGGTTTGTGGGGCCGGCTGTAAACGACTGGGAACCCGAAAGTGTGGCTGGGCTTGTCGATACCGCGAAAACGGGTCACAATTCCTAAACAGTACAGTGTGCTCCTCGCACAATCGTAAATACAGAAGTAGCATGGCATAAGTACAGGATAGTAAATAAAACCTCAAACTAGTTTGTGGCCCCAAGAAATAAGACCGAATCAAGCTCTGGCTTAGGGGGGTCCCATATACCTCTCGGATGTGGATAGCGCGATAAATCAAGGAACAGGTATCAAGTACTCGAGGTCCTACGGGACACAAGTGGGCGTTCGGAAACCAAATGTTATCTATCACCCACCGATGCCTCTGCTTACTTCAATTTTAGTTGTTTAAACAGGAATAAAAGTGAACGATAAGTAAAACTATGATCATCTCCAACATCAACATGCGGCAATTCATCAACAACTGTGGCACTTGACGACACGCAACGGCACTTGAGCAAGCGACTACGACGCGCAAGTCCAACTATCTACCAAACAACAGGTAATAGGATGTGTCCCAGGCAATATAGGGCTGCACGGTATATCACAGGTACGGAAACTAAAGCATCGCAACACAGATAGCAATAGATCAATAGGAAGGAGTAAAACACTATAAAAGTAAGATGGGTAGAAAGGGGGAGATGCTCGCCTGAAAACATTGTCGAAGGTTCAACCGAAGATCGGGGCGAAGCTCACATCAACTCATCGGCCTTATCCGCGAAGAAGCAAAACGCTAGAATAAACACCGGATGCACTATTCAATACAACGGCAGAAGATCGGCATGATGCATTCATGATGAATGACATGGCAGGGGTGCGATGCGATTAGGTCATATTAAGCGGAACCGGGGTCCCGACAATTAAGTAAATGGTTCAAGTTATTCGACTACCCCACAAATTAAATGTTGTCTTAGCAAGGCAGAAGATAGCACCGGGTTCGCTACACAAATTTAAATGAGGCCAATATGAGGCTAGATTTGCCCGCATATGGGCCCCATATTTAATTATTAGGTGATTCGGCATAAGGCCCCCAACCCACACAATGTATGCATGCAAGAATGGCAATTAAATATGCAACAAGTTTATTATATTATAAAATAGGGTTTCAGGAAGGGGTTCACACATTAGGGGTCTCGATGATCTTGGGGTTCCGAGGTTCGGGGTTCGGGGTCGGGGTTCGACGGGGTCGTTCTCGGATAACTATGGTAGAACTTGGCGTTCCGGGAGGAAGCAGGACTTGGGTCGGTGTCGGGGCGCGTCGGATTCTTCCGGGTCGACGCCGTTCTTGTTGTCGCGAAGGTCTAGTCGGGTCCTCGTGTCGGGTTGGTCTTGGCGTTCGGGGTGAAGCACTCGGCGTTCCTTGTCTTGCCGAAGGCCTTGTTGCGCTACGGCGAAGAACTTAGCGTCAACGGGGTCCGAGAAGGAGATCTTGACGCGGCACCGGGTACGGGATCGGCCTTCGGGTTCGGGTGTCTCGGCGTCCGAGGGTAGGTCTTGGCGTGCCGATGAAGAACTTGGCATCCGTGTAGGCGTTCTCGAGGTCGATGGCGAACTTGTCCGGTACCGGGGTTTCGTCTTCGGGATTCGACGAGATCTGTCTTCGGATCCAGGGTTCGGGGTTCGACGCAGAGAAGGAGAGCTTGATGAGGTTGCTTTGAACGCATAAGAGATCTTGTGGAAGTTGCAGATCGCCTCGATGCATAAATATCGGATCGGTTTTGGAGATCATGGACTTGAACCACACGGTCATGCCACGGAGAACTTGGATGCCCGACGGTGTTGCGGGGCATCAACAAACACCAGAATACATGATCACGGCACCAGGCAGAGCTAGTACGACGCTGTACTCCGGAAGCTTGACACGTGCGCAGGGTCGTCGGGCCAGGAGAAAAGGAAGGCATGCAGGGGTCATCTGTAGCGGCGGCCTTGGCTGGACTACAGCAGCCTTGGCTTCACGGCGGCGCCATGGAGAGGCAAGCAGCGAGGCCGACGCAAGGAGGGATCGACGGCGGCAACGCCTGAGACGGAGGAGCGCGCTTGCAGAGCCCGCCGGCGGGGCGGAGGCAGCAGAGGTGGGCGCCGGCGAGACGGGCGCCTGGGAGACGCGAGGAGGAGGGGCGGTGCAGGGGAGAGGAGGCGGCGGGCCGGGGCCGGAGAGGGAGCAGAATGGGCAGCGGCGAGGTGCAGCAGCGGCGGTGGAGCCTGGGGCGGGAGGCGCGCAACACGCTGGGCGGCGCTGGCGAGGGACGGCGACCTAGGCGAGCTCGGGCGGCGGACGATGGGCGGCCGGAGGAGGCTCGCAGACGGGCAGAGGGCGCCGAGGTCCATCGGGAGGCGGCTGGCTCGGCAGAGGGTCGCGAGAGGCGGAGGAGGAGCTCTGGGCGCGAGGCCGAGGGAGCGGACGGAGACAGCCGAAGCTTCAGGCAGCGGGAGGAAGCGAGCGGCGAGCTGCAGAGGGGTGGGGCGAGAACGGCGGGGCGGCGAGGTTGGTGAGGGGCGGCGAAGCGAGGCGAGAGCGGCGAGGCAGCAACCGGTGGGGAGGTAGGCGCAAGCAAGGTGGGGAAGAAGGCGTGGGAGGAGGGGTGGATGGGGACGACGGGTCCAGGGTGGGGCAGGACGGATCCCGAGGCGGTTGTCAGGGAGGGGTCGGTAGCGTGTGGTGTGTGTGCTGTGTGTACGTGTGTTGTGTGGGGGTGGGTTGGTTGTGAGGAGAGAAGGAGGGTTGAGGTGGCTGTGTAGGATAGGGTGAGGGAGAGAGGAAAAGTGAGGTGGCAGCAGCCTATTGGGTGGGGTGAGGTGGAGAGGGGGCTGGGTAGAATAGGTTGGGTAGCTGTAGGATTTAGAGGGGCTGGTTTGGGGTGGACCGATTTGAAAAAGGGTGGTCGTTCGGGGCGATCGGCCCGTTCGACTGCCCCACTCAAAAATAAATAAATATTTTATTTTGATTCTAAATGCACCATTTGCAAACCGATAGCAGGCAAACAAAATATTCCGGAGACCCGGGGTTTGATATTTGATTAAAGATGGGGCGTTTTAGAAAACAAAACGGGCTTTGCGAAAATAATTTTAGACAAATAACATGTGATGATGACGATGCAATGCACAAATTCAACGCGATTTTCTAGTAGTGGTTTTGCGGGATGCCACAAGGCTGTGGCTCAAGCCTTGCCAATCTATTTAATGGGTGTTTTTAAGCTTCCATTCTCGGTATGTGATGATTTAACAAAGATGGTGAGGAATTTCTATTGGGGATCCAAGGACGGAAAAAGGAAAACGCATTGGCGTTTATGGGAGAAAATTCAGAGACCAAAGAATCAAGGAGGTTTTCAGGATTTCCGTCTGTTTAATCAGGCTCTACTTGCTAGGCAGGCTTGGAGATTAATCACAAAGCCAAATAGTCTCTGCGTAAGAGTTTTGAAGGCCAAGTACTACCCCAATAGGAAGCTAGAGGATACAGTTTTCACGGGTAATGCATCTTCCACCTGGCAGGCTATTTCATATGGTCTGGAACTATTAAAAAAAAAGGCTTAATATGGCGTATTGGGAATGGCCAGAAGACTAGGATATGGCGTGATCATTGGATACCTAGGCCATTTTCCTTTCAGCCAATTTCACAGAAGAATAGATGTCGCCTACGTTTTGTTTATGAGTTGCTTGATCAAAATCGTGCTTGGAGAACTGATCTGTTATATCAGTACTTTGTTCCAGCTGATGTGGTGGAGATCTTAAAAATAAAACCATCTTTGAGGGTAATAGACGATTAGCTGGCCTGGGCTCCATCCAAACATGGGCTTTTCACGGTTGGCAGTGCTCACGTGCTAGCAATGGATGAGACATGGAGTGATACCACCGTCTCAACCAGCTCAGTTCCTGACGGTTCAAGGAAAATTTGGGATCTTGTTTGGAAGTCGACGGTACCACCGAAAGTGCAGCACTTCACGTGGCGTCTAACAACTGACTCTCTGCCCACATGGAAAAATAAGCATATACGGAATATGGAATATTCAGATTTATGTCATGTTTGCCGTTAGGAGCCGGAGGATAATTTCTACCCTTTCCTAAGGTGTGATATGGCCAGTCAAATGTGGGACTATATGGCACAAATTTGGAACCTACCGCCACCAGACTCCATCGTCAATACAGGCTCTGAATGGTTGCTAAAATTTCTAAGCAATTTGCCACATGCAATGGTAAGCAAAGTTTTGATGACCTTATGTTGGTACATTCGTAATGAAGTTGTTCATGACAAAATCCCTCCACCGTTGAAAGTTTCTAGGCAGTTTCTTGTGAGCTATCTCGATTCACTCTTCCAAATCAAGCATCACTCCTTTGAGAATATAGTCAAGGGCAAGTTTAGTATGGATCCCGATGAGCAGCAAGTGCATACATTACATCAGCCTGTTGCCTTAACTGGTTGGATGCCTCTACCTGAGGGTTGGGTAAAGCTTAACACCGATGGGTCTTTTGATACTGATGGTGGTGCTGGGGCTGGCATTGTACTCCGAGATCATAATGGTGATATAATCATATCTTCTTGTCGCCAGTTGTTCTCTGCCGTGATGTGTTGGGAGCAGAATTAGGCGCTTTACTTGAAGGTATATCTTTTGGCCTTACATTGGTGCAACCAGCCTCTTCTTATTGAAGTGGATTGTTTGGAGATGGTTAAAGCCTTAACAAATGGAGAGATGGATCGATCGGTTTTTTCAACAACAGTTGAAGAGATCAAAATCTTGATGAAGGTTCGTCGGTCTTGTATTACTCATATTAGACGAAGTCGAAATAATAGTAGTCATTTTATTGCAAACTTCGCTAGAACAAATGCTCGTACAGCTGTTTGGCTGTCTTATGACCATCTGTCGAGCTGATTGTAATCCCTGATGTTTTTGAGTAATACAAGTTCTCTTATCGCAAAAAAAAAGAATGGCATGGTTTAAAAATAGTTACAACGGTTGTCAGAGAACTTACCCAAGGACCTGCAACACAATAGCCGTTGTCGGCCAAGTCGAGCTTGAGAGCGATCACAATACCGTGTTACTGGCGGAACGCGGTTAAATACACCACCAGAACTTTTTTCAATCAAAACGTGCAGTCATTGTTTTTTATTTTTTTGGAACCATTTTGTCTATGTACCAAGTCTTCCTTTCTTTAAGAAAATATAGGAAGGCTTTGGATCGTTGATCTTAACTCAACACGAGAGAGAACGCGCCAAGTTCTTGGTATAATTTGTGGTGTCAAAATAGCAAAGACCATATAATTCTCGTCGCTGCCCTGATTTTGAAGGCCATGCAGAACTCGGTATTCTACACGAACGCAGCATGCAATCCTGACCGTCTTCTTCCTTCCACGGGAGCCGGTGAGCTTCGTTTGCAAACAAAGTCTGCATTTCCAGTCTAGCAGTCCTGCCCATTTACGAGTTAAACGGGTGAGGTTGCGTAAACCTCGTACATGGTCGCGGCCCAATAAGATAAGCCCAGCAGCGCTGATCAATCGGGTAGAGAAAAACAGAACGGTACCTGCGGTGTGGCATTTCTCCTGGCTGTCGCACCCAGTCCGTAAGTACGTGTAGGCGATCACATGCAGAGCTGTGCGTTTGACGGGACCCGATCATCAGGTCATGCTTATGCCCGGCCTTGTGCCACTAAGACAAGTACAATAGATCCTAGTCAGCAGGCTGTAAGCTATTTTATATTGATAAAATCTTAGCTGGAGGGAAGAGAAAAGATGAGAGAGAAAAGAACAGGCTGTTGTTCTATCGCCCGGCTACAGCACAGGAAGCGAGGCAATGCAGCCCGCATGCAGCCAGCTACGGGCGATATAGCTGGACTTCTCCACACGAGTGAGTCATGCATGCAAGGATGGGATGGCAGTCTCATACAAATATTAAATTATTAAATATTCAGTCAAAACAGCATAGTAACAAGCCTATTATTTTTATTCGGATGATGTGGCATTGTATGTAGCCGGCAATTGCTCTTGCTCTAACAGGGCAAGCGATGCCACGGGAAGAAAAAGAGGGCGCGCCCCTGCTCCTATCCGTCTGCAACTCTGCAGCCCGTCTTCTCTATCTTTTTTTAGGGAACCCGTCTTCTCCATCTTCTGTAGGCGCAAGACGTAGATATGACTGTGCATCCTTCCGATCCCGTGCCACGGCAGGTAAGCTGCTACAGTCCCAGACGCACGCGTAGGACCGGATCTAAAATTTCGAAGGCCCAGGGCGAACTCCACCAATGGGCCCAATTTAGCAAGAAAAGTCAGTTCCATATGTGAATGAATAAAGTTATTCCCTTCGTCCCAAAATAGATGTCTTAAATTTGTTAAAATTTGGATGAATCTAAACACTAATTAGTATATAAATTCATCTGAAAAATCTAAGACATCTATTGTGGGACAGAGGGAGTACTAAACATCCATAAACACCAAAAATTTCATTAGCATCAAATATCTTACAAATTTTCATGCCTTTGTTCTAAACCATCATGGAAGCAACATCGAAAAAAAAAAGAGAAATAGCAAACTAGGTACCATGTCGCTAAAGAAAATAAGCTGTAAATCTTTTTTGTAACACGGACCAATGAACTTACTAGGAACCTGATTAAAAGTTTTAGATTGGGAACACGATTTCGTCAAAAAGGATTGGGAACACGAAAACGTAGACTCGCAGTTTCATCTGAGGATCACTTATTGTCCGTTGATATCTCTCCTCAATTTCTTAACCTAGGTTGTAGCAGCAGCTGATCCCATCTCGTACCTCCATCTCCGTTTAGCGACGCTTGGTGCGTGATGCCGTGATTAGGGCGAGACGAGGCGACACGAATCAGTGGCGAGAACGAACTCTTCAAGTGCCGATCAAGTGACTCACAGGGACCCGTGCGTGATTCAGTCGACGGGACTCTCCGTGCCTAGCTTTGAGCCTTTGACTGTTTGCCGTAATATTGTACCTGGTTGTGCGTAGCTTTGACTGCTTGCCGTAAATAGACGGGCCTCTTTCTTTCTACTATGTCCTATGTGTACATCTATACGATACGGGCCCTAGTTTGGCTGGCCCCGGGCCGGTTGCTCCTCTTGCCCTGGGCTAGAGCCGGCAGCTGCGCACGCGGCCTCGGGGCAGCTGCGCAGGCAGGAGGCAAGACCAACCCAGACTGGGAAGCGTCGCTTGGGAAACGGCGACCGCCGCGCCGTGGCAGCGCTCCACGAGACGGATAGGGATACTCCATTGCACCGTCGAATATGGCAGGGTTTGCAGTGGGCTAGTATGATACGGAGAGAGGGGTCGTAGAGTCGCAGACTCACAGTGCCATGATGTGGTTGCGACACTGTGAGGGCGAAGTCGAATTTCTTTTCAAAACGAATCAGGAAAAAATATTAAAAGAATTAAGAACGGCATGGGTATACAGTGCAGCTCACTACAATCATGCGAAGGTGCAGAGTTTGCTCTGAACATTGAGTAAGTCAGCGTCTCAAAACTGAAATTTGATTATTCAGCCCGATCCTTCTCACCAAAGCAGGTCATGGCACAACAACAAATAGCTGCCGTGGACTGATTTTTTTTTTGACCCAACCGCTCGCACCCCGTTCTTCACGAGAGAACACTTTCAAGTCTAAATAACTAAAAATAGATCCGGTCTGAGCAAAATCCCATCTTCCAAAAAAGAAAATCCTCGATCCTCAATAGCGAAGCACAGTCAGCGCCAAACACAAGCTCCCGTAACACGCTCTAAGAGCATCTTCACTCGGCTAACCGATCCGGACGCCGAAACTTCGTCCACTCGCGTATCCAGAAACCTATTTTCGTTTGGATTTGGGTCAACTTTGGTCCAGTCTATCAGGTCAACGCCGGACAAAGTGAATTCAGCGAGTGGACCCTCCCAGTCAGCATATATTCGCTCATATTCGTCCAAAGTTCGTCATATGCCCAAAGTTCGTCCATATTCGCCAAAGTTCGTTCATATCGCCATATTCGTCCAAAGTTCGTCCATATCGCCATATTCGCCCAAAGTTTGCCCAAAATTCGGCCATATACGCCCAAAGTTCGTCTGTATCGCCCATATTTGCCCAAAATTCTCCCAATGTTCGTCCATATCTCCCATATTCGCCCAAAGTTCGTTCATATCGCCATATTCGCCCAAAGTTCATCCATATATACCATATTCGCCCAAAGTTCGCTCAAAATTTGGCCATATTCGTCCAAAGCTCGTCCGTATCGCCCATATTCGCCCAAAGTTCGTCCAAAAATTGGCCATATTCGCCCAAGCAAAGTTCGTCCATATCGCCCAAAGTTCGTCCAAAGTTAAATTTTATTAAATTTTAGTCAAACGCAGGAACTCGTCTGGAAAAGTCGGCGTTCTCAGGCCGAAAATGGGTTTCGTCCGAATTTTAACATGGGTTCGCCCAACAAGTGGAGATGCTTTAAGACAATTGGAGACCAGACGCCACTGCCTCTTTCCCTGCAGTTAGAGTGACGGCGCGCGCACAGGTATGGGACAACAGGTCGGTAAGGCCTGTGACAACAGGTCGGTAAGGCTTGACGGCAAGCGGGAGCAAGCCAAGAGCACACACACGCAGCCTCTGACATGATTTGCTCGAAGCAACCATCGTCGTTCAGTTATTCGTTGTATCTCTGTCCCAGAGTCCTAGGTATCCAATTAAATCTTAAATCTTTTTGTTTATTCTGAAGGCGAGGCTTGCTAATTCAGAGCAATTTGGAAAGTATATAAATTGGTTAATCTCGCTTTAAGTTAGCGAGGTGGGACTATTCGATAAACGAAAGCAGAGCTCTTATTGAAAATTTAGGAGGTCAACCATGCCATTTGTGGGTAATTTTCTATTTAGTAGGAGGATAAATTTATATATATAAGTGTTGGATCGTAAGAAACATTTCGTTTTTTATTATTATATATAAATATAAATTTAAGTTAGCAAGATGGGACTATTCGATAAACAAAAGCATGGCAATTTAGTTTGCTTGTTGTCGATTTAGTTTAGCTCATAACGGTACTACAACACATACCAGCAACACCCTCGTTTTTCATGCATGTGTATGAGCCCAAGCACAGCCACGTGCGTCCTCTAATTTCTCTTACATCTATACTATTAAAAAGATTGAGACCGTTCGTCACTCCTGGAATGCCGGTAAAAGACGGTTTTACCCCTGGTACTTCAGGGATATTGCAAGCACTGCCACCGCCAAGTCCGTGTGTCTGCGCAGGATGGAGCCCGGAGCGCCGAGGACCAGACGGCGGCGCCGCCGCCTCTGAAGGGAGGTCCCTGGACGGTGGAGGAGGAGGAGGAGGTGCTGGCGTGGTTCATGGAGCGGGAGGGTTACCTGACCAGATCAACCAGGTGATCCCGCCCCTGCAGTTCCCTGCCCCCGACCAGCCCGTCTCCCTCCAGGAGCAGCCACACCACACACTGGTTCGTCGACCTTAGCAACACCTCGCGTGCCGCCAGTCCTCCCCGACCACATGTAGTTCCTCGCCAGCCGGTTCCACTCCGACATGCGGCCATAGTCTCCCATCTCCATCTGAGCTGCTGCTCAAAGGCAATGGGCGCCATGAACATGACGAAGTACCTATGATCTGGAGCCGTCGCTGCCATGGTCCCCAGATCCGTTGACCAGCATGAGCATCGATATAGTCCCACACCGCCACCTCTCCCCTCCATCTCTTTGATTTCTTGCTGGTTTTCATGGATGTGGATGTTGCTTATTGATTTCTTGTTGTTTCAATTTCGTGGATCGAGAAGGGGATTCAGAATGGTGGGGAAGGACACCGGGGGGTGTTCATAGATGGGATCATGGTATGAGTAAATATTTCCTGACATACAATTTCTTGTTTGCCCAGCTCGCGTCGATGTCAGTACAGAAACAGAGAGACGGACCATGGGAGATGGGGAAAAGTTTCGAGTGTGCACCCCCCTCCCCACATGCGGGCCACATTACTGATTTGTATTTCAGTATACCATAAAAATGACATGTGCATCATAGAGGCATGGCAGCGGTGACACACACATTGAGCCATGGTTCAGATTCAGCGATCTTTGTTATCTTGTTGAGCGCATTCAACAGTTCAGCTAACCTCGGCAAGCGACAAGCCAGACAAGACAAATGCTATCGTGGATAAGCAGCTACTGAACAGGATGTGCTACTACCTGCTGCTCTGAATCTGATTGATGACTATGGACAGGGGTGGAGCCAGGATTTACATATAGGAGGGCCGAAGAAAATTGTCCAAAGCGATTTTTTTTGTTCTAATGACACGCAGGTATACATATAATAGTACCAATCGTTAATTTATAATTAATCGTATGAATTATTATTCAATAGAACCAGAAGTACCAATTAACATGTAATTGATTGTAATACAGAATACGACTTACCTTCACTCTTGCAGACTTTCTAGATAGGAGACTCGATAAGATATACCTTAATTTATAATTTACGTCTAAATATGAGACAACGACGTGATCCATCTGATGGCAACACGCGTGCCGTCGCGACAAAGGGCCCAAGCGGCAGGCTTTGACAATGCCTTGTGACGAGCCGCAGCCACAGGCAATGAAACGAGAGGCGTTGATCATCGATTTATCGTCAATTAAATATTTTTATGGAAGATGATGAGTATAGCCGTATAAAGACGGGTATCGATCTACATTATTTTTAGTTTCAAACTATAAGAGCATTGCATTTTTTTAAGTATTGATATATTTATGTAAATTAATTTTTTCGTAACCGTAGCAACGCACGAGCATTTAGCTAGTCTTCTTAATTCATCTTAATTTAGCTTACTGTAGATACAGCCAGCGTCCAACAATACTTGTGGCATATGACGACACACATCAGCACTTGAGCAAGCAACTAAGACGCGCAAGTCCAACTATCTACCAAACAACAGGTAATGGGGTGTGTCCAAGGCAATATAGGGCTGCACGGTATATCTCGGGTTCGGAAACTAAAGCATCGCAACACAGATAGCAATAGATCAACAGGAGGGGAAGTAAATACTATAAAAGTAAGATAGGTAGAAAGGGGGAGATGCTCGCCTGAAAACATTGTCGAAGGGTTCAACCGAAGATCGGGCGAAGCTCACATCAACTCAACGGCCTTATCCGCGAAGAACCAACACACTAGAAGAAACACCGGATGCAATATTCAATACAACGGCAGAAGATCGGCATGATGCATGCATGATGTATGGCATGGCAAGGTGCGATGCAATTAGGTCATGTTAAGTGGAACCGGGGTCCCGACAATTAATATATGGTTCAAGTTGTTCATCTACCCCGCAAATTAAATGTTATATAGCAAGACAATAGATGGCAACGGTTCGCTACACATGTTTAAATGAGGCCGATATGAGACTAGATTTGCCCGCATATGGGCCCCACATTTAATTATTAGGTGAATCGGCATAAGGCCCCCAAACCACAGATATGCATGCGAGATGACAATTTAATAGGCAACAAGTTGTTATTATATTATAAAAATAGGGTTCTCGGATAAGAGGTTCACACATTAGGGTTCGGCAGATCTTGGGGTTCCGAGGGTTCGGGGTCGGTCTCAGGGTCCAGGGTTCGACGGGGTCGTTCTCGGACTCCGGGGTAGGTCTTGTCGCATCGGGGTCTCGGTCATGTCGACGGTCGTGGCGTTCAGGGGGAAGTTCTCGGTGTCCGTGAGGTAGACCTTGGCGTTCACGAGGGAGTACTTGGTTCGGCGTCGGGGCGCATTGGGTCCGACCTGGTCGGGGCGTTCTTGTCGCATGCAGATCTTGTCGGGTTCGCGCTTCGGATTCCCTGAGGCGGCCTTGCCGTTCCGTGTGGCGTTCTCGAGGTCGATGGCGAACTTGTCCGGTACCGGGGTTCCGGAGATCTTGGCGCGGCACCGGGTACGGAAACGGCCTTCGGGTTCGTGTGGGGATCTTGGCATTTGAGGGTTCCACTGAATCCGTGGCGCGTCCGTGATGCAGCTCTTGTGGGTCCCTGTTGGAGGCCTTCGGGGACGGTCTTGGTACAGCACACACAAGCACCAACGCCTTACGGAGCACCTCGCAGGGCTGGGCGGGCGATGAACACCGCAGGGCGGCGGGCCACGCTACCGGAGGCGGTGCCGTGACTTGGGCGAAGCTTGGCGGACGCCGAGGAGGCCGGGCGGTAAGCGGGCGCATGAGCGGGCGGCTCATGAGCTTGAGCGGGGAGCCATGGAGGCGGGCGCCGCTCGGGGCGAGGATGGCGAAGCTCGGCGGGCCGCGGCGAGGGAGCCAGCAGTCGCGCCGTCGGGAGGACGCCGAGGGCAGGCTACTCAGCGAGATGGGCGGTGGCTTGAGGCGGGTCGCCGGGCCTTGATCTGGCAGGCTTCGGCGGAGGCGGGCGAGCGAGCTCGGGAGCTCCGCGAGGTGGAGACTGGGGCGAAGCCAGGGGCTCGACGCCCGCCGGGAGGCGAAGCAGTGAGTCTTGTGACGGGCAGGGTCGGGGTTGGCGGAGGTACTGAGCGACGGAGGCGGAGGAGAGAGGTCGCCATCAGCTGATGGAGGCGGGCCAAGGCAGCCCGCGGAGGGAGGCCCGGCTGCGGGCGGCGCAGCGACGGAGGCAGCGTTGCGAGCTCCGGCGTGGGGAGGACGGGGCGGCGGTGGCGTCGAGGAGGCGGGCGGGAGGCGCGGAAGGAGAGGGAGGCCGGTGGCGCGCTCGGGGGACGGCGAGGAGGACGTCGGCGGCGAGGAAGGCGATCTGGCAGCGGGCAGCGAGAGGGCTCGGCCGCCCGGCGTCGCCTGAGGAGAAGAACGGAGGGGACGTGGGGAGGAGAGAGGAGGAGGAGAGAGGGAGGGCGGGGTCGGTGGTTGGTGGGTCCGGGGTGGGCCACGCGGGGTGCGGGGACAGGCAGGTGTGGGACCAGAGGGGAGCGGGTTGGCGGGGCGATCCACGCGGTTGCGTCTTCTTGCAGTGGATGGGCGAGGGGCCAGGGATGCAGAGTGAGGGTTGGGAGTAGGCGGGTGAGGAAGGAGTGGTGGCGGGGTGGGTTCTTCATGGGGTGGGACCGGCCCAGGGAGGTGGCGTGGTGGAGAGAGGAAGGGTGGCTGAGGTGGCAGCAGCCGAGTGGCTGGAGGGAGGGGAGGAGGTGAGGTGGCGGATGGGGATAGGTGGGGGTGAGGTGGAGGTAGGGTGGGTAGAGTTAGGATAGGTAGTTTTAGGATTTAACTGGGGTGGCCGGTTGGCTGCCCCGAAAAATAATATAAATGTTTTAACATTTAAAAACGGGTCTTTTGCAAACCGATGCTAGACAAAATAAAACAATCCGTACAAGCCCGGGTTTTGGTTTTGAATTAAAGACGGGGCGTTTTAGAAAACAAATTAGGTTTTTCTGCAAATAGTTTATGCAAGCAAATGCAAGATGATGACGATGCTCAAATGCAATGTGGCATAATGACATGAGCATGCGGTCATGATGATGCAAAGCACAAAAACAACGCGATTTTCTAGTAGTGGTTTTTCGGGATGCCACACAAACCATCTAGGGTTCCAAGAACCCAAGAGTAAAAAGCTTCTCAACTTTCACTCACCAAATCCTCCGAGGAGAACTCAAACCGATGCACCAAATGTAATGGCAAGAACACAGGAAGTGCTCAAGTCCTTCTCTCCCAAATTCCACAAAAGCTAAAAAAGCTAGTGGGAGAATAAGAGAGGAAGAACACATGAGGAAATCCACAAAAGAAACCCCAAGATCTAGATCCCAATATGTTCCCCTCACATAGAGGAGAGATGGATTGGTGGAGTTGTAGATCTAGATCTCCCCTTTCAAATCCCCCAAAAAGATTCAAGAAATATGAAAGGGATTGAGAGTATTTGCAAGCTCTTGAAGGTCAAAACAATGGAGGAGAGAGAGAATGCAAGTCACCGGCCTAAGGAGGAAGAAGGGGTCTATTTATACCCCTTCCCAACGAAATATGACCGTTTGGGACCTTCCAGGCCGGATAATCCGCCCCTCCCCCGGATATTCCGGGTTCCCCGGACCAAAAAAATGGCTAAGGACTTGGCGCGCGACCTCGATAGGCGGATTTTTGGGGCGGATAATCCGCCCCCATGGCCGGATAATCCGCCCCCCTGAAAACTGGTAGGAACAGCAAAACTGAAACCATCATAACTTTTTCATTCGGACTCCGATTTTGATGATCTTGGGCTCGTTTCGAAGATAGTAACGATCTCTACAAGATCATGCAGGGAACCATCATAGTCCAGCAATGGAGGATAGAACCAAATGATGAAAGGTTTAACCTATCTATAAAAGACAAACCGGTAAAACCTCCAATATCGAAAACACAATAGAGAATGCATAGGAAATCCGTTTTCGATGGACTTAAGCTTGTCATAGAGATTGACACAATATCTAAATCCTCTCATGGATAAGAACCAAATAAGAACCAATAAATATGATGCCAAGTATGCAAAGGTTTGAGCTCTCATCGAGGGATATGATCAAGTTACTCACTTGAGAGCCCCTCTTGATAGTACGGTTATCTATCCTATAAACCGGTCTCTCCAACTAACACCACGAGACCAGTTAGAAAGAAACCCTATCAAAATCAAACCTTTGCCTTGTATATTCCACACCTTAGGATGGAGCACCTTTCTTGATTGCACTAGCTTGGTGAAGATGCTCCCCCATACTCCACTATGGAAGAGCCTCTCTTTTAGGCATACCTTCACATATCCATGATCACCATAAGGATGGCACGATACACTTGAGATCATCTTAAGAAACCTTGATCAACACTTGATCTTCTTGACTTTATTCTTATTCCAACCTTAAATCCACCATATGGTTCAAGCATTGTCTATGGACAAATCCTACAAGTAAAACTCAATGCAAACATAAGTCCATAAAACATTGTCATTAATTACCAAAACCACACATGGGGGCACAGATGTTCTTTCAGTTACTTTTAACATCCAGAACACATACTTCGAGATGACTCGAGGATGGTTCTCGAAAGTTTCCAACGTTAATGCCAAATGTTCCACATGAATCTTTTCTAGCATGGAGAAGGTAAGGATGTCATCGATGGGCTCGATAACAAGCTTATCTATACATTCCAAGAAGATGGATGCACATGTTGTATCAACAAAGCATATACATTGGTCAGGCTAGAGGACATGAAGATGTACTTAAGTGAGACATCACAAGTAGATACACCATCAAGATAGTCCTTGGAACTAAGTTTAATTTGACAATAACCCAAATCAAATCAAAGGTGGGGGAGGATAACATATCCAGAACGAAGATACTATCTTTCTTCAACATGAACAAAACTAAACATCCCTTTAAGAAGGAACAAAGTCGAATAGAACTTTTGTCTTGCAACTCTCCAAGTTGTTGTTTAAACTCAACCAACTAGTTCAGGGGTATCCAGTACAGATCCTTGGAGAAAGGAGCAGTTCATGGAACTTGCTTGCTCAAGAACTTGACAACACGGTCATGTGGCAACATGGCGATACTTATAGAATGACATCCAAAACATCACGACCCACCGATATGTCACGTGTTCAAGGGGGAACCTGCTTGGTAAGGCAAGAAGACACAATCTCAGAGTTTCGGCACAAAAGTAACTCTTCGACAGAAGAGAGTGCACCAGATAGTGGACTTGGTAGCACAATCATTCTTTGCTTAATGATAGGTAAAACCAATCACGCTAAGAATGACACAAATGTCCTTAGAGTTCAAAACAATAATAATTGCTAAGAATTCTAGAATTATCACTTTATTACGCACATGCATCACTCATGAGCGCGAAAGCTCAAGGAAGGGTTGGTAAATATGTGTAAGAGTATCACTTCATTAAGGGGTCATAGAACTCAACACGACCTCTTAGTATAAAAGAGTGTGATACTTTAAGGTAGAACAGATGAAAGACACTCAATGCCTCTTAATCTGCGGATTACAACGCTTTGACCTAGTCCTAGATATGACGAGGTACTGGAGTTTGTTTCTCCTGACATCCCGAAATGGTTTGTCACGACGGTCCACATGAGTATCTTGCATTGGAAGACACCAATGCAGGTTTACTACTTGGTTACCAACTGGTAAACAATGGTCGGAAGACAACAATGGGAAAGGAACATGCTCAGGATAAAATCCCGAGATGTGAATGCATAGATTATCAATCTTCCAAAAACCAATGCAAAGAAGGGAAATATGTGGCAGAGTCACGAGTATAGATGCAAGACTCTTGAGGAGTACTCTTGTCATGATCTATTTGGTTCCATTAAAGAACATCTGCCATGGCATGTGGTAGGGGAAGTCCTTCATTGTCACAATTCAATCACGACCAAGACCACATGCTTGAAGAATAGAATTATAGTACTAGCCATCCTGAGGTAATGTGTGAACATTAACGATATGGGTCAAATTTTTGGATCTTGGGTTAAAGATCAACTTCATGTACAGGATTTAGAACACCAGAATCCACCACAATCGGGAATCTTAGGTTCAAGTCCAAGGGATAAAACCCAAAGAAAGGAGTAACTACTACTTGAGTGACATAGCGTACACTACAAGATAGTAATCATGATGTATCTTCCAAAAGAAGAAACGACTTCTAAAGTACCCAACAGACAAAAAGGAGGCATACGAGGCGAAAGGAATCCTCGAAGCCTAGAATAGAATATTGTGGTTCATTATATTGTAGGATCGATAAAACAGAGATATCATGATGGAAAGGAATCTCTCATGTGAACAAGAGCAAAGGGGAACAAGGAATTCACAACACACAACCCTAGAGAACGCAACACTAGGTCAACTAGCTGAGAAACGACATGCCAAAAAGGCACCTAAGTTTTGAAAAACTAGAAGAGATAACAAAACTTTTCAAAATTCAACACCAAATAAGATAACCTAGAGTTAGAGCGAACCTGGATAAGAAGTAAAATAAGCATACTAGAGTTTTCGCAAATCTTTTAGCTTTAAAATAGTTTTCACAATCACTAGACTCAACATTGACCAATAGCAAGGTTTTCCTACGGTTGGTACTGCTCTGATACCAAAACCTATGACACCCCCGGGATCAGGGCTAAAAAAATCCCAGACCTCTGTCTGACATAAGCTTAACCTTGAGGTCGAGGATATCCAGTGAAGAATTGATAACATGGCAGTGACCCTACGACACAAAATTTATTACAGCAAGCTCATAACTGAGCAGAGAACCAAATTATTTCAAGCAGAGGTCACTGACCACAAACATCAAACAACAGAAGGAAAATTATGCTAGTAAGTATAGCAAACTTAACAAATGGACAAAGAGGCCTGAAGCATAACGATGACGTCCCAGCCCATAGATTCCAGGCTGCCGGCCGGGAACCCCAAGCTACTCGTCGGTGTCGATGTAGTACCAAACTGATCTTCAGGGGAACACTTACTCTGCCAAAAGTATCAACAAGGCAAGGGTGAGTACAGGTTGTACTCCACAAGACTTATGGATGGTGGAGTTGTTTTGCATAAAGCCATCTTCGTTTATAAAACAAGAGGTAGGAGAAGCTCGTCTAGTCGGAGTATTTTAAAAGGGGATAAGAGAGTGACATCTCTAAAATATTGATCTTCATCTTTTGATATCCACCAAGTCATCATCATCTACCAACTAGGATCACCCCTCGTACCCATGAGGAAGCATCCTTAAACACACATTGATCTACCAAGTTATACGATTAGGTTCATGTTCTCTATGATATCACATCCGTTCCCAAGTCGTCCATAACTCTAGACACGGCTTTCCGAAAGATTATTACCCTGCAGGGGTGTAGAACTTTACCCACACGTACTAACCTTCTCTTAATGCCAAAATCATTATACCTTTTCCTTGGAAGGCCGACAGAGGGTGGTTAGACACGACCTTTACCTTTCTTTCGCCGATACCATGAGTCACGCAATAAGTATGGTTCCGTCGTAACGGGTCAAATCCCGAAGCCGATACTTAAATATGTGAGGCGAGGTTGGTTTACCAGGGGCTCCATCAACCCCAAGCAACCCGGTCCATGCTTCCCTACCTGTTATGAATGCACCTCCTACACCTCCTCTTTATAAAACGTTTTCAATGCGTATGTCGAATGGAACGCCCGAACTATGTGACTCATGGAATCTACTAGGCAAGTTAGTCAATCAGGGGGTCCCCATAAACCGCGTTTGGTTGTACGCTCGTCTTGGTTCAAGTGGCAAGAACTCGGGTCCTAGTGGTGGCGAGCATGGGACTAGAAAAACCACATCCCACCGTGGCCTCCCATACAAGCCTGAGCATGTTTAACTCATATCACCTCTGATATCACATCATCACGTTCTCCTGTCATACTAGATTATCTGCATCTGATACATCATCTGGATGAACCAGCACTAACAACTATGCATGGCTAAGCGGGACATAGAGAATAGCTCTAGCAGTGCACACAAGACAAACCTAGATATGCTAGGAGAAGTGGATCAGGTAATATAAGCTCAAAGGGATTAATGCAATAGATAGGATACTCTATCTATCGAATAAAGACCACAGTAGAATCATATGCATCATGGTAGGAATTGAAATACTTTCGAAATCATAGGATTGTATCATGGTGGGGGTTTTCTTGCCTTTGCCTATTGATAACCAGAAAGCAGAGCTTCGGACATCTGGTACCAGACTTGGTTACAGTTGGTCAAGTATTTGTCTTCGAGCTTCGACGGTCTTGATCTCGGTATTCAATCTTGATCTCGATCTCTATATCGTATTCTAGCGAAGAAGAACCAAATACCGAAAAGAAAGGGAAACAATCAACACATGGCATCGATTCAATGCTCAAGCAATGATGATGATATGACAAGTTAAATTGCATTGAAATGTAACCCTAAAGCATGCTCGACAGTTTAATCAAGGTTCCAAGGGGTATAAACCCTAACTCAGGGAAACTCCGGAATCACCTGTGAGGGTTACTATGTTCTTTTAATTAAACTTGTCTTGAATGTTGTTGAAAAATGCATGACTATATCTTAATTAGATAGATCTCATTTTTCTGACATTTTGGTATATTATTTGTATTTTTCTGACTTTTAAATCATTAGATATTGAATTGAAAATATTAAAACAATTTTTGAAATTATTAAACCATATTAAATAGGTTTACTGCGTCATTATGATGTCAACACAGGGTCAGGGTTGTTTTCCACCAAGGCAGAGGCTATCCACGGTGGCTGACAGAGGGGACCTACGCCACCTCAGCTGCCACGCGGGCGGGTGGGTCCAGAGGCCGGTTGATCGGGCTGACTGCACATTGCTGATGTCAGCATGACGTCATGCCGGAGGTGGCTCTCAAGCTGGCGACAGGGGCGGCGAGAGACAAAGAGTGAGGCTACGTGCACGGGCGTGTTCGATTCGGGGCAGCGAGATGAACCTATCTACGGCGGAGGCGCCCTGTATTGGTCACTAGAGCTTCGGATTCGATGGTGCCCGACGGCGACGAGCGGCGGCGCAAGATGCGAGGGTGCTTAGGGCCATGCCACGAAGCAAGGAAGGGATGGGGAGGCACAGGAGCTCACCGTGAAGGTAGTGGAGGGGTTGAATAGTCCAGAGAGGGTCGACAGCGACGTCAATGGCAGCGACGGAGCTCGTACAGAGGCGAGGAAGACAGGGGTCACGGGCTCGATTCCTAACGCCCAGCATCGATTCACCGGGGCTTGACGGCTTGGCACTTCGGGGTCAAGAACGGCGAGGCTCGCCGGCTAGGGTTTCGGATCAAATGGGGAACGAGAGAGAGAGGGCCCCAGAGAGGAAGGGAGAAGATAAGGGAGAGGCAGGGCATCATGGGCGTTCTTATCCTCAGCTACAGGGGCGGCGGGGCACATCTTGGCGCAAAAACCATCGACGGCCGGCGAGCGGGCACGCAGCTGCTTGCTCGGCCGTGAGCGAGGAGGAAGAAGGGAGAGACACGCTCAAGGGGTACTGGGATGGTGGGCTGCGGCTAGGCCGCGGGGCATTGCTGGCTTCTTCACGCGCGGAAGAAAGAGAGAAGAGATACGGGTCGACCTGGGCTGGCTACTGGCTCTAGTTTTTCTATCAGAAACATTTTGCTATTTGTTTTTATCATTTTCTCTTTTGTAAACTCCTTTGTAATTTTGTTTTTGACCATTTAGCAATACTAGAGGCTTTTGTAAATATGTAAAATATTGTGGGGCCTTTTTATACAATTTGGGCTCCACACTTCTGTACTTCTCAAAATATTCCAAACCTTTTGAATTGATTTTCAAATAGAGGGGGGGGGGAGATTAGGGTTTGCCTTTTATTTTCTTGGTTGCATTTTTAGAGGATGATGATCATGATGCACAAACAAACCCTAATACAAGGTTAACTAAAACTGGGTTGTTACAGCTCGCCTACAGCGTATTCATGACGACGCGTCGACTATGCCACTACTTTCAAGAGCATTAGATCGTGGTCGTCAACGACGCACCACTGCCGAACATCCTGAAAAACCCCGAGGCTACAGGGCGAGTAGCCTTGTGGGGCATCGAGATGTCCTCTTGGGACACCAGCAATGAGCAGCACACCTCCATCAAGTCTTAGGTGCTCCCTGACTTCTTCGTCCACTATATGGAGCTCCAGTTACCGGACACTCCGGACATGTCCCAGTCCTAGACAATGCACTTTGACGGCTCCAAACGCGAAGCTAGAGTAGGAGCCAGAGTGATAGTGACGTCCTGTAACATCTCAAAAATAATAATGAGGATATCAATTTCTAATCAACCAAATTTAGGGTTAACAAAATCTTTTAATATTAAATACTATATTAATGCTTGTGTGTTTATGAATGTTGGTGAATGCTTGAAATGCCATGTTGTTTTTTTTGTAAATGATGAGGTTTGGTTTAAAGATAAAAACCATATCATCTAGGTCAAATAAAACCCAAAACAAAGCAAAAGAAAATCAATGTATAAAGCATATGACCTAATGGTCATTTTTGCAAAAGTGAAAACTTAGCTCAATTTGAGCATCTCTAGCAAATGATTTCAAACATAAACGATTCCATTTGTTTTCTCACCTTGCTAGACCTAGTGACAATGAACACAAGTGACCTTTCAAAACTTACAGAAACAAATTCAAATGCATTCGAGAGACATTTAAAAATTAAATCTATCATAGGCATCAAGATAGCCATTTTAGGGAAACCTTCACCACTTAGCAAACCCTTGCACCCAGAGACTACCAAGCTTATGAACAACACACCCACTTAGAAAATTTGAAGGTTTAGTTCATGCGGCCATTTAATCAAACACTTAGGGAGAACAGTACAGCTTTACCAACTCTACACTATTTGGAGCAATGTAGTGATCATCCTTGTACTCGACACAGCCTCCACTACTTGCCCTTACTCACCCCAGTACCAACCCATGCAGTTGTGCCTCTCTCATTTGTCGTTTTGACTAATGCCGGCCGTACCCGAGATCACCCATTTCACCCCGACGTGGACACACGGCTACACGCCGCGCCGCCCTCGCCCATGATGTCTAGGAGGTAGCCGTGACCTCCGCCTGTGTACGCCTTGACCAACAACATCCCGTGAAGACACCAGCGCAGCCGCGCCCATTTATTTCTCGACCATGCCGATCGCTGCGCCAGAGCACCGAGCCGCCTCATGCAACCACGTCGCGCCTTGCTCTCCCCTTGCATCAATGCGATCGTCGTGACGCCAGTAATGCCCTAGACATGCCCGTTTGACCCCGCGCGCTCCATGAACACCATACGCCATGACGAACGCCGGTGGTAGAGAAGTAGAGCATGGACGCCCTTGACCGATGGAGACAGCGCCTCGCCATGCCACTATGCGCATGAAGACCGCCATGAAGCCCTGCGTCGACCTGCACACAAAACGATGCCGATAGCTTCCTGTAACGACGTCGTCGACAAGCCCGAACCATGCTGCCCTGATCCTCTAGCGGGGGTATAAATAGACCCCTCCCACTGCCTCAAAACGCACACCATTCCACTCTCCTCTCACGCAGCAACCTCTCTGAACCGTCCCCGGAGCAAGAAGAGCACGACACCGTCGGAATTTCACCTGAGCCCGCTGCTGCTGACATGGATATACCCCATGGGTACACAATATTGGTATACCTGTTTCAGTCCAAGGAGGGCCCACGTCAAGACATGCGGCCCATGAAGACTTCAGGTGGCCCAAGCCCATGACGTTTTCGACTCCTTTGTAGGGTTTCGTAACATGGAAAACAAAAAATTTCTACCGCATACAAAAAAACAAGCCAAGATCTATCTACTATATTGTAGCAACGAGTCGATGGAATAACTCACCCTCGAAGATTCCAAAGTGTTTAACGATAGCGGATTCTCGTGGGTGATGTAGTCGTACTCTTGTCGATCTCAAGATCGCGTAGACGATCCTTCCGCAAGGCCATGCTCCCAGCGGCGCTCACACGATCTGCGTTCGGTACTCGACGAAGACCTTCCTCTCCCTTGTTATAGCAGGCAGCGGAGGTTGTAGCAGTCTCCTCGTGATTCCGGCAGCACAACGGCGTGGTACCGGAAGTAGAGGGAAGATCTCGCAGGGCTTCGCCTTAAGCCGGAGCGAGTATGGTGGAGTATGAGAGATCTCCTCGGCGATCTAGGTTTTAGACACACCAAGGAGGAGGTGCTAGAGACGGCGGCTAGGGTTTGGGGCACCCCAAGTCGGCGGCTAGGGCAACCCTAGGAGGCGGCGGCAACTTCAGGAGGTGGTGGCGCCAAGCTAGGGTTTGGAGGAGAGGTACTTGTGTGTCCTAGGAGGGAGCCCTGCCCCTCCTTATATAGGTGGAGGGGCCGGCCGGCCAAGGGGAGGGAGTGGAGTCCCTCCCCAACTCGGCTTGGGTGGTGCGCCGGCTTGGGGTGGAGGGACTCCCTCCCCAACTCGGTTTCCCCTTCCTCCTCTTTTCCTCTTTCCAAATTTAGCCGTTTGACTTTTCAATTTAGCTATTTGACTTTTCAAACTAGGATTTGAATTAATCCTTTATTTGGAACAGCGATGACACTTAGTACATGATGCAATCATACCAACTTGATACAACACATCCATGTACCCTTCCCCTCCGGAGTGCCGGACATTCCGGAACATTCTAGAACATTCCCGATGAAAACACCGGAAACATTCCCCAACTCCGAAACGGGACTTTCCTTATATGAATCTTATTCTCCGGACCATTCCGGATCTCCTCGTGATATCCCGGATCCCATCCGGGACTCCGAACAACATTCGGTCTCTTTCTCATCATTCCATAACTACTCAAAACAACGTCGAATCCTTAAGTGTGTCTCCCTACGGTTCGTGAATTATGCGGACATGATCTAGACACTTCTCGAACAATAACCAATAGAGGAATCTGGAAATTCATATGGATCCCACATATTTATACGATTACTTTGCGATCGAATGAACCACTTACATACGATATCAATTTCCCTTTGTCTCACGATATGTTACTTATCCGAGGTTATGATCGTCGGTATCTCTGCATACCTAGTTCAACCTCGTTACCGATAAGTACTCTTTTCTAGTTCCCGTGATATGTGATCCCTTGTGATCTAGTCACATGCTTGCAAGCTAATTGGATGACATTTCACCGAGAGGGCCCAGAGTATATCTATCCGTCATATGGATGGACAAATCCCACTCTTGATCCATGTGTTTCAACCAACACTTTCCGAACACTCAATGCCACCTTTATAGCCACCCAGTTACGGTGTGGTGTTTGATGTCATCAAAGCATCCATCCGGTAAAGGTGATATGCATGATCTCATGGTCAAAGGAATTAGATTACTATGTATCAGAAAGCATATAGCACTTGAACTATTAAAATGACTTGATCTTTATGCTACGCTTTTCTATAGGAGTATGTCCATCATATCATTCTCCTAACGATATGATCTTGTTGTTAATAACATCTCAATGTTCATGATAGGGAAACCACAATCATCTATTAACCAACAAGCTGGTATTATATAGAGGCTTTACCAGGGACTTCAAATTAAGTTTACAAATCACACAAGTATTAATGTTTCCTTATTAATACTATTATAGCATGAATGTAAACATTTATCATATACACAAAGATATAATAATAACCACATTTATTATTGCCTCTAGGGCATATCTCCAACATCCTTGGAGGACAAGTCTAGATTAGATAGAATTTCAAAGGGTAAAACCATAATTTGTAACCGAATCGACCTAAGCCCGGGACCTGCCTATCTATATAAAGGCCAGGAGGGTACGGCGAGAAGGATCTCTTCCACCATCACATACACACCTCCACGCCAGATTGCATCTGCGCACCCCTGTAACTTTCGGTTCCGCCATAATCAAGAGCAGACAAGTAGGAGTAGGGTTTTCCCTCCGGGGTCCTAAACCTAGGTAAATCTCATGTCCCGCGTTGCTTGTCTATTAACCGTTCTGCGACTTCCAGCATCCCCATCTTATCCAAAATCCAAGTCCATAATAATGGGCATTGAAGAAATCAACTCTCGTCAATTGGTGCCGTCTGTGGGAATCGGGAGCGCTGATCGTGCGGTCGTGATGGTTCCATCCGGAGCGATCTACAACTCATCAGCGACAGAGAGTCACCTCCTCTTCATGTTGGGGATGTGCTATATGGGTATCCTTATAGCATGTCTCTTATCCGGCTAACCCGGGTGACCCATTGTCGGTAGCATGGCCTATGGCCTGCTGGGCGGCCCAGTTAGGTGGATCCAGAAGGGAGGCCCATGCCGAATAAATGAAGGCTACGGTGGAGTCACCAACGTACCCAGAGCCTTGGAGTGCAAGATACACAAGACTAGAAATAGATGGTGTAGGACTCTGTAACCCGTCCGACTAGGACTTTTTCCTGTAACCCTAGGACCTGGCGACTATATAAGTCGGGCCTATGGGAGCCTTTAGGGCACAATATCAGACAATCTCAGACGATCATAGACAACTTCACACAACCTCGCACAACGAACCTATCTCTGTAACTCGGCGTATTGCCATTATAGTGTTTTATAGCAGGAGTAGGATTTCGCCACCATCGTGGGATCTGAACCTGTGTAAGCTGTGTTACCTCGTACCCGTCAACCGTCCGCCTTACCCCACGTCTCTAAACATGCACTTTGAGGAACCCTCCATGGCGTACTCGTCGGCAATACCACGATAGTTGGCGCCCACCGTGGGGCAAGAGGTGCTTCAGGCTCTTCAGCGGGCGAGGACCAAGATCTTTGCGGGAATCGGCAAAACCATAGCCATCGGTCGCGTTCTCTTCTCCGGCAACGTTCCGATCGTCCCTCCTGACGAGTTCTGGATCTCGGCTAAGACGAACCCTATGCGGTGTTCGATCGTTCCTATCGGAGACATCCACCTCTTCATCTGCGAAACCGACTCGGGCACTAGTTCCCTGGGAGTCGGAGGAGCATCAAGGCCCGCACGGACCGCCTACGGGTAGGATACGTTCGTGGAAGGATCGATGTCGGATCTCTCTTTGGAGTTTGCTGGCAAAGATCGGAAAAATTCAAGGCCCGCACGGACCGCCTACGGGTAGGATACATTCGCGGAAGGATCAATGTCGGATCTCTCCTCGGAGTTTGCCGGCAAAGATCGAAAAAATTCAAGGCCCACCCAAACCGCCCCTGTGTAGGATATAAAGGTGGAAGATCACTGCAAATCCACCGTCTTCGTCCGTGCGTCGGGACAACAAAGATCCAAGTTCGTCGGAGTGGTTACCATCTTCGATATGGTGCGTTGCGTTTAGAGAGAGGGCAAAAACCCCCGCGATTACCTGTCCAGGTGGCTCCGTATACGAGCCGATCTGGCCCACTACCCCGGTGATAACGCTTTGTATCACTTCGTGGAAGGACTGGACCGTGGCACGCTTCTCCGACATTCTTTAAGACGACAGCAGGCAACAGGACGCCTTACCCTCGAAGAGATGGTGAGCACCGTCAACAACTACGCGGAGGCCGAAGCGGCAGCTCAGACAACTCTTGCGCTCATTGACGGAGCCCCTCCAATTCAGCCATCGCCACCATCGCCTCCGGCCGCCATCATCATAGTAGAATCACCACCTCCAGTCATCGTCGAGGCCATTGCACCTCCACCGCCCGTCATCGAGGAAGTACTAGCACCCTCCGACTCTGTCATTGACGCACTTTATGTTGATTTCAGTGCAGATTCAGAGGAGATAGACTTCATCCCAGAAGAGCTAGACTCCGCTATGCAGGAGATGGAGGAGGAGTACTCGCGCGACGAGCAAGCCAACAACGCCGTCCGGTCCCGAGAGGTGTTCGTCACCATTGGGACGGCGATGGATGAAGATCAACTCGGACGAGCTCCGCCTACAGTGCTAGAAAAGGGGAAGGGGCCACTTATTGCTGTTGACGATGATCACGCAAAAGTCATGCCTCCTCCGCCTAACCCAGTATAACAGCCGCAGGAACTCGGCACCGGCCCGAGAAACAACAACACCGCAAACTTGCCGCCTCCAGCATCTACGTCGGCAGCAGCCCATGTTACTTCAGCTGATAGAGTGATGTACGACAATCTCCTTGTCGAGCCGCTAACCGTTGCTCATATCCGGAACATGACCCAGCTTGACGAGAAGCGCCAGCAGCTGCTGGAGGAGGCGCAACCCATCATGGAGAAAGGCGCTAAACTATATCGAGATCTGGTCAACGCGCAGAAATCCATGGAGAAAGCTAGAGCAATGGAGGCCGAGTACAAGACTTTGCTACAGCAGCAGAAGGCTAAGAAAGCTCCGGCTCGCGTCATCAACGATCCTGGTGTACGGCGAAACCTAGGATGGGCTCCCTCAAAGCCAGCACAGGCCAAGCCATACATTGATAGTGAAGGCAAGCAGGTGATGCCCACCCCACTCCTTAATCTCGCCGTAGCCAAGACCCTTCTGGAGCAGGATAGATCACCTGAGGCAGTGGAACAGGTCTATGACCTAGTGGCCAAGGCGGTGAAGCAGCAGGAAAAGGCTACCTCTCATAGGCTTGAGTCTAACCCAGCACTCTGCCAATCTAGCCAGCACAAGCCGCCAAGGGTCCGATCTCCTCTTGATGTGGGGTCCCAGACGGGTTCATCAAAACGAAGACGGAGGGATGCGTGCAACCAGAAGGATGCCATCCCCATATCCTCTGACCACGGAGAAAAGGCCCGACCTCGTCGCCCATCGCCACCACCCCGATCTCCCTGACATCGTGAAGATTACAAGACTCACCATCGTACGGATACGCCCCCACCAAAGCAATGCGGCATCGTCATCCGCGACAACACGGAGCAGACCCGTCATGACGGAGAGCGCAACCTAGGACACAAGAGCAGGTCGCGCCATGACCCTCCGCGTCCGACAAGCAACCGTGATAGACGTGAGGCGTCGCAGGAGGGTAACAGCAAGAAGGCTAACCCACCGCCACCTCCGCCTCCGTCACCTCCAAGCAGTCACCATGGCGGAAGAGGCCCGCGTCGTTCACGCAGCCCATCCCCTGTTGACAAAAAGAAGAACCTGGAGCCGTACGATGCACGTACGCGGATCGACAAGATCCACGAGGCCCGGGAAGGACCAAACCTGGGACCATGTTTCTTTGGACCTGCAATACGGTCCGCAACTTACCCAAAGGTTTTCAGATTGACAAGACCATCAAAACCTATGACGGCACCGCCAAGCCAGCCACATGGTTGCAGTACTACGACAACACGGTGGAGATTGCCGGAGGCAACCCCAACGTCGCCGTCAAGTACCTCCCGTTAATGTTGGCGGGCACAGCCCGTCAATGGATCGACGACCTGCCGGAGAAATCTATCTACAACTGGCTGGACATGCAAGAAGCGTTCATCAAGAACTTTGAAGGTACATACAAGCGTCCCTGCACTGTGGGCCATCTAAAGAGGTGCGTGCAAGAGAAATACGAGACATCTCGCGCCTACCTCTCCTGCTGGCTGGATATGAAGAATTCCTACGTAGGAGTGCACGCTCAGACTGCCATGGACGCCTTCATCGATGGGCTGGAAAGGGGCACGCTGCTCCGGCATAAGCTGAAGTGCTTGTAGGACAATCACCAGCTTGACTTTAACCAGATGATTCAGTTGCCTAGTGAGTTCGCAGCTGCCGATGACGACGCTCGCGGCTCCTTGCCGGAAACAGCCGTTCCAACTCAAGCTCGGAGGAACAACAGTACAAAGCGGAAAACCGCTCTAGAAGAAAAGCAATCTACCAACATGGTCGCTATGACTTTTGCGGGATGAGGAGAAGGCGGACAACATGGCCGAGGAAGGGGAACACGGTGGGAGCTAGCCGTGGGCAGCAACGAGGAAGTGAAACCACCTCGGCGCCGCTCCGTGTTCCCCAAACCTACAAGGAGTACCGCGATATGCCGTGCCTCATACACCTCGACGCCAATGGCAAGGCCACCCATACCAATCGACACTGCAAGTTCGTCAACGACCTCAAGGAAGACCCGGAGTCCGGCTACAAGCAAAGTCGGAAGAACAGACTGCGAGGAAAGGGCAAAGGGAAGAAGAAAGAGTAGGAGTTCAAGGATTCAAGTGACATGGACGAAGACGTTGACCCCAAGCACGCCGCCAAGAGAGACGAAAAGGGCAAGAACCCCTTCGCAAAGAAGGCTCCAGTCTACCACACTTTCCTTGGCACCCCCACCGCCGACAACAGAAGACCTCTCTGAGGATCCTGATGGCCACTCTCCCTCGACTCCCCCAGTACCTGCGCTGGTCAGAAGTTCCAATAACTTGGGACAGTACATACCACCCAGACCTTGTGCCCACGGAGAACCAGTACGCCATGGTCATCAACCCATTGATTGACTGCGTGGAGTTCACCAAGTGCATGGTGGATAGTGGAAGAAGCATCAACATCATGTACCTGGATACACTGCAGAAGATGAACTTGATGGAGGCAAACCTAAGGCGGACCAACACCATTTTCCACGGCGTAGTTCCTGGTCGGGAGGCTCGGTTCCTTGGGTGAATTACACTTCAGGTTGCCTTTGGCGATGTTAATAATTACCGCCAAGAGTGCATGACCTTCGAGAGTCCCCTTCAAGCGCGTGTACCATGTCATATTCGGCCGTGACATATTCCACACGTTCATGGCCAAGCCATGCTTCGTCTACAACAAACTCAAGATACCCAGACCAAACGGTGTTATCACCGTATCCAGAAGCTTTACCAAATCAAGGGACTGCGAGATCAATGAAGTAGCCGTTGCAGAAGCTTTCCTCTACAGCGAAGAATTACAAGAGATCCAGAGCAAGGTCAATGACTCAGAGATGCCCGCGTCGAAGAAGCAGATCTCCGACTCCGCTCCTGCGTTAAAGGCCGCCATCGAAACCAAGCCGGTGGAACTTGTGGTAGGCGATGCCTCCAAGACCGTCGCCATTGGGACGAACCTGGATCCCAAATAGGAAAGCGCGCTCATGGAGTTCCTCCGTGAGAATAGGGACATCTTTGCCTGGCAACCTGCCGACATGAAAGGTGTACCTAGGGAACTTGCCGAGCACAGCTTAAACATTGATCCAAAATGCAAACCAGTGAAACAACCTCTACGACGCTTTGGAGATGAGAAGAGACGCCATTGGCAAAGAGATAGCTAGGTTACTTAAGGCTATATTTATCCGAGAAGTCCTTCACACCCAATGGGTGGCCAATCATGTACTTGTCCCCAAAAAGGGAACCAATGAATTAAGAATGTTCGTTGATTACACCGGCTTGAACAAAGCATGTCCCAAAGATCCGTTTGCTTTGCCTCGCATTAACCAAGTCATTGACTCGACGGCTGGCTCGGAACTTTTGTGTTTTCTTGATGCATACTCAGGATACCACCAGATCAAAATGAGGAAGTCGGACCAATTGGACACTTCGTTCACTACCCCATACGACACATTTTGCTATGTCACGATGCCCTTTGGGCTGAAAAACACAGGTGCTACCTACCAGCAGACAAGGCAACGTTGCCTTCACGACCAAATTGGTCGGAACTTTCACGCCTATGTGGACGATATCGCGGTGATGTCTAAAAAGTCAAACGACTTAATCTCCGACTTAAAAGAAACCTTTGATAATCTCCGGAAATACAACATGATGCTCAACCCTAAGAAGTGCGTCTTCGGGGTTCCAGACGGCAAATTGTTGGGCTTCATCGTTTCCCAACGTGGAATCGAGGTCAAGCCGGACAAAATCAAGGCCATATTAAACAAAAACCGTCCGACATGTCTAAAGGACATTCAACGACTAACAGGTTGTGTTGCAGGAGTTAGTCGGTTCGTCAGCCGACTTGGAGAGAAGGCTCTGCCGCTATACAATTTGCTAAAGAAGGCAGACAATTTCACGTGGACGGACGAAGCAGATGCAGCATTGAAGCAGCTCAAGGAGATTCTTTCCTCAGCGCCCATCCTTTCAGCACCCGAGCCTGGAGAGCCCCTGTTAATCTACATGGCGGCAACCAACCGGGTAATCAGCATCGTCGTCATGGTAGAGCGGAAGGAACCAGGCTATGAGCACGGAGTTCAACGACCAGTTTCCTACGTGAGCGAGGTCTTGACGGAGTCCAAGCAGCGTTACCCGCACTACCAAAAGATAGCTTATGGAGTATTCCTTGCTTCTCGGAAGCTGAGGCATTACTTTCAAGAGCACCCAATCACAGTGGTGAGCAAGACTCCACTATCCGACATTATCAATAGTATGGACGCTACAGGAAGGGTCGCGAAGTGGGGCATTGAACTTGCCGCCTTCGAGATCACCAACAAGAGACGCTACGCTATCAAGTCACAAGCCTTGGCGGATTTTGTTGCAGATTGGACGGAGATGCCAGACGCTACTCCGTTGCCAGAACCAGAGTACTGGGTGATGCACTTCGACGGATCAAAGCTTCTCAACGGATCGGGGGCTGGTGTATTTCTACAGTCACCGACAGGAGACAAGCTACACTACGTTCTGCAGATCCACTTCGAGGCTACAAACAACATGGTGGAGTATGAAGCACTCATTCATGGACTACGTGTAGCCAAGGATATTGGCATCAAGCGCATAGTTTGCTATGGAGATTCTGACTTGGTTGCCCAGCAGGTGGCTGGCACCTGGAACGCGCGGAACCCTATGATGGCGGCATATCGAGACGAAGTGGACAAGATAGCCAAAAGCTTCTTGGGCTACGAAGTCAAATATGTACCTAGGGAACAAAACGAGGAGGCTGATCTGCTCTCTAAGCTTGGATCAGGGTGCAAGCCAATCCACAGAGTTTTCCTAGAGCACTCAAGACACCATCTATGAAGGGAGCCGACATCGACAACCCGGATAGAGCCGACTCTTTCGTCAACATGGTGACTAAGGTCCCTCCGGCTTGGACAAAACCGTTCATGGAGTATCTCGAACACGGAACTTTGCCCGATGACGAAGTCGAAAGACGGCAAATAGTACGGTGAGCAAAGGGTTATACCATAATTAATGGGCAACTCTATAAAAGGATCACTACTGGTGTATACCTAAAGTGTGTTTCTCAGCTAGAAGGTATGGAAATCCTGCGCGAAATCCATCTCGGAGATTGCGGGCATCACGCCGCTCCTCGGTCGTTGGTTGCGAAAGCCTTTCGGCAAGGATTCTACTGGTTGACCGTGAAGGCGGACGCCGACAAGCTGGTTGAGACATGCATGGGATGCCAGTATTATGCCCGACAACCACATGTTCCTGCTGAAGAATTGCGAACAATACCAATAACTTGGCCGTTTGCAGTCTGGGGGCTAGACATGGTGGGACCGTTACATACGGCACCTTGTGGATTTACGCATCTGCTTGTAGCAGTTGATAAATTCACCAAATGGATAGAAGCTAAACCCATTAGAAATCTTGATGGGGCAACTGCCCTCAGGTTTGTCCGGGATTTAGTGGTGAGATTTGGTCTCCCACATAGCATTATCACCGACAATGGAAGTAACTTGTCACTCGGAGAAGTGGAGGCTTATTGCTGGGAGAAAGGCATCCGAATTGACCTTGCATCTGTGGCACACCCACAATCCAATGGTCAGGTTGAGGGAGCCAATGGATTAATTCTGCAGGGAATCAAGCCACGTCTTGAGGCGACGCTACATAGAGCAGCTGGAGCTTGGGCGGAAGAATTGCCATCTGTGATGTGGAGTTTACAAACTACACCCAACAGATCCACCGGATACACCCCTTACTTCATGGTATATGGAGCAGAAGCCATCTTGCCTTCCAACATCCTCCATGATGCACCAAGAGTTGCCGCCTACGACGAGGATGACGATGAAGAATCCAGACGCCTAGATGTGGACCTTCTCGAGGAGGAGCGCGTTTTGGCATGCCAAAGATCTGCCATCTACCGTGAAGCTACGTAGCTACCATAGTCATCGCGTTAGGCATCGCTCGCTTAAAGAGGGATTTGGTGCTCGACGTAAGCGGAAGTCACACAAATTATCCCCGCCATGGGAAGGACCGTTCATCATAAGCAAGGCGCTGCTCAATGGGTCTTACTACCTTATTGACAAAAGTGAACTAAAAGATAGACCCAACGAGGATCATAAGAGTAAGTGATGTGACCTGGATGATGACTACCCGGATCTTGATCGGCCATGGAACATAGCACAGCTACGTCCTTTTTACACTTAGCATTTTTTATCTAATTGTGTACCTCTTATATGACCAATGAAATAAAGCTCTTTGGTTCACTCATATTTCTGAGTCTTTTACCTCCTTTAGTGTTCATTTTTGGATCATGTAAAACCTTTATGCACAAGTCTTGCGTTTGCACTTGTGAAAATTCCGCCTACGGGCGTTAGCTTAAGTTTTCTGGTCTACACGTTCTTTGTCGTTTTTATGTGGATTCTGGAGTAGTACCTTTCGGCACTTGTTGTCGGCGATTTTGTGCTTGGGTTATTGACGGTGCCATTGGGCATCATCACCTAAGCGCATGGTTCCGACAACGAGTCTTCCGACTCACGAAAAGTCAAGCATAAGAACCAAAGTAATGGATAAGCCATCACTTGCTTAAAAAATATATACATGCTGGAAATTAGTTCTTAAGTAGCAGGACATAACAACCATTGTTTTCCGCCTTAAGTTACATTACCAAGTTTTTTCGCACATACACCAAAGATGAAACAAATATTACATAGTGTTTTTCATTCCTTGGGCGCAGGAGACTTGGAAGCAGCATCGTCACCAGCCGGAGAATCACCCTCAACGTCGGCGCTATGATGAAACTCGGAGGAATCTTGGTTGACGTTGTCGATGATGTTCATGGGCACGAAGACGTCGATGTCCTCCAACTCGGCAACTCTGGTGTCATAACCCGCGAGTGATGACAAGATGGCTTCGTGATCAATCTCTTTGCCGTCATCGTCAACTTCGGGGATACCAGAGGTCACTGTGTCGATGTCGGCACCTTCGTAGTGTGCCTTCACAATTGACAGGGCCATCCTTGCGCCAGCCCATGCACATGAAGATTTCCGACAGACACGCCGAGGCTCGGCGAGAATCTCCGTACTTCGTCACGGAGTCCGAGGCCTTGATGTATATCTCGAGGGACTTGGCAATCTCTTTGGCTTGGGTGATGGCAGTGTTGATAAAGTTGCCAGCAAGAACCATGCATTCCTTGTCCGAAGGAGGCGAGCGGGTTAAACCCATAGGAGCTACAAATTCCGACAAAGAGCGCATGAGTTTAATAAATTCAAAGTATCCAGACTACAGAAATACAAGGCGGAGGAAACTTACTGAAGATGTTGGCCTTAGCCTGCCAGAGGGTGTCCGCCAGGGATTCTTTCTCTTGTTGGAGGATCTTAAACGCCTCATTTGTGGCATTGGTTTTTCTCATCAGCATCTTGCTTCTGCTCTTTTAAGATCGCAAGATCCTCCTTCAAGCGATTGATTTCCGCGGAGGCGGAGTCCTGCAGTGCCTTCATGGAATCTTCATGCATTTTCAGCATTTCCTTCCTCTCCTCCTTAAGGATCTTGTTCTCGCTGTCCAAATGCTGGATGTGCTTGGACTGCTGGACAATGTCCTTGGCCTTGGCGACATGTTCTGCAAGTCGGAGAAAACAAATTACAGGAGTACTCGGAGAATATGGGCACAAAACAAGATGGAATGCGCAAAAAGCAGACTCATTTTTTGATGATGTTCCGTCAAGATGGCAGTTTAACCTTTTTGGCTTCAAGATCTGCGCATCTTCTGGTACTTGAATTAGTTCCGAGCATTATCGTTCCGTGGAAAAAAGAAAAAAGGTAAACCGTTGTTTAGTCTGCTTGGAGCATCTAGTCGGAAATTTTCCACCTAGGCGCTCGGGGGCTACAACGAGAGTTTTTTACTTAGCAATATGCTTATCTTTTCTTCAAGCATCTAGTCGGAGCTAATTCAGTTCTCGATTAGAAGCTTGGGGGCTACAGTATAAAGTTTTTAACTCGGAAAATGCTTAGCTTTTGTTTGAGCATCTCGTCGGAACTAATTCAGTTACAACTAGAGGCTTGGGGGCTACAGTATTGAAAATTATAAACACTGCGTATGCTACTCTTAAAGCATCTAGTCAGAATAGATTGTTCCATCTAAATGCTTGGGGGCTACAGTGAGAGTTTTTTCTAACTTAGTCACTCTTAGAGCATATAGATGAAAAACCTATGGTTTTCCGTCTACATCCTCGGGGGCTACAGTGGGATACTCATATGAAATACAAAAGGCAAAGTAAAAATTACAAGATGCTATTTCCTTGCAAGAAGTCCGCTTGTCGGAGGAGCTCCTTAAGACCACACGTCGGAGATGACGGTACTCCTCCAGGAACCAGAGTTGTGTTACTCGGCGTGAGCACCGGGTAAACTACCTTTGGAAACTCAAAGGGTTTCTGGGGAGCAAGGGCACCTACTTCGGCAGAGGTACCATCTTCCACCACCGCCTTGCCGCCACCGATGGCATCCTTTGCCGGAGCTTCAGCCATTTGTTGAGCAGTACTCTCCTGCGTTGCCTGCTCGCGGACAACAGCGAGCTCGGTAGAGGCGCCAGAATCCACTTCCATGACGGATGGCCCTGGTGCCTCCTTAGCTTGTGAGCTTGTTGGGGCGGACGAGGGCTTGACGGCAGGAGTAGTAGGGGCGATGGCGGGGGAGGCATCGTGATGCAGCATATCCTTGATATTTTGAGAAGCCCCCAAAGTTTTGGAGGTCTTCTTGAGGCTGGTCGTGGATTTCTTTCTGAAACGTGCAAATACATAAGTACAGGAACAAGACAGGCAGATAGACAATTTTGGAGAATGAGAAGCTTACACTAGGGGGGTGCTTTGGCAAAAATCCCGGTGGCTTTTCTCTTTTCCGCCTCCTGGGCGGCGGTAGTCTTTTTGGAGGCTCCACCCTCCGTCTTCTTCTTCTTGCCTCCGTCGGCAGCGTCAGAGGTGGAGCTCTTCCTCTTTCGCGCCAACGAGACTTCATCGTCGGACACGACCGTGACTTCCTTCATCTTTGGATCATATATTTGAGGAGCCATGCTCATCTCATCTATGTCGCTAAGCTGTTAAGTAAGAAATCACCGTGTTAGATAAGATGATATTTGCAAGTCGGAAGAACTGGAGTATATGTCGTACACGGAAAATAAAACCTACCTTTGGGCACTTGTCGTCTACGAACATGTCGTAGGTGATGGTGAATCCACGCTTCTTATCCTTCACCTTGACGATTTATTTCAGGCGGAGCTTGACGGAGTCGCTCGAGAAGTTATCCATGGAGATCCGGTGGTTATCCCTTCGATCACTGGCATACTCGTGCATATACATCGCGTGGTGCTGCAGAGGTTGGATTCGCCTGATGAACCAGCACATGGCTAGGTCCAAGCCGGATAAACCTGTCTCTACGAACCATTCGATCCTCCTTATAGTGCGGGGAGCATCGAGGTCGGAAGGAATGGAGGCTTGGGATCTCCATGTGGAAACTTCAGCGGCGGCTCCATCCGCGAAGTCCGGGTACGTCACTTCTCGGCCCGCCAGAGGAATGTCGGGGCCGTAGAAGTACGTCCGCTGCCAATTTTTGCAGGACTCGAGGCCGACAATGTCAGGGAACCGCCGGCCAGGTTGAATCTTGAAGCTTATGGTGCCGCAGTTCCTAAGCTCCTCCTTACTATGTCCGGCTTCACGTTTGACAGTGAAGAAATACACGAGCAAGTCTAAGCTAGGCCTTATCCCTAGATCACCCTCGCAAAGTGCCGCGAAGTTGCTAAGCACTAGGATGCTATTGGGGGAGAGGTTATGGAGCTGGACCTTGTAGTGGTTTAAGACGGAGAGGAAGAAGTGGGAGATGGGCAGAGAAACGCCGCGTACCAGCTGAGCCTTAAGGTACACCTTTTCTCCGACTTGGGGAGAAGGTGTCACCTACTTGGCCGTGGCCACAAAGAGCCCCTCCGTCGCGGGGAGGTGGCCTTCGGCGAGCATCTCTTGGATGTCGCGGTCGGTGATGTCCGAGCCGCGCCAATCGCCCTTATGCGAGTCTAGCTCTTCCTCTTGTGGCTCTAGCGCCGCCAGATTTTGGTCGCCGCCGGTGGACTCGATCACCGCCGATGCGGGGATGACCAAGCCCTCTGGGGGCACGATGACAGAGCTCACCGGCTTCGCCGCGGCTTCGCTCGACGCCGCCATGGATGGGTATGTGCTGCTGCTCGCCATGGAATGAAGGATGGATGCGATTGGTGCAGATGGAAGCTAGGGTTTTATCGAGGTTTCTCGCGGAGAGCTCGAGGAGGCGCACGGCTGGAGGAAGACGATGATGCGAGGAGAATGAGGTAAAAAGTGGAAAATGCCCCACGGTTACTATTTATTATCCTCAGCGTCAAGATTCGTGCAGCTTAATCGGACGGTTGCCACGTAGACGACGTGTTCGCGAACGTGCGCGGAAATTTTGCCACGTCTCCAACCGTCGCCGCCAACATGATTGCGTTCTCTGCATGTGTGAGTTACGAGGAGTCGCTGACCTAAGACTATGTTGTCCTAGCTGACATGGGTAGATGAGCAGTCACATCGAAGATTCCGGCATAGACGGATTTAATCCGACTACGGAAGAGTACAATAGAAGATTCAGCATTTCTCCGGCTTACAAGTCGAAGACAGAGAAAACCTTGCAGGGTTCTTTGGGAGGACTACAAGATGTTGCTTGACGATTTGCCGACATCCATCTAGACGGAGCATTCCACATGAAGAGGCAAGATGGCGCAAGATCTCGGAGTTCTCCGGGGGCTACTGTTGGGGATATGCTATATGGGTATCCTTATAGCATGTCTCTTATCCGGCTAACCCGGGTGGCCCATAGTCGGTAGCATGGCCTATGGCCTGCTAGGTGGCCCAGTTAGGTGGATCCAGAAGGGAGGCCCATGCCGGATAAAGGAAGGCTACGGTGGAGTCACCAACGTACCCAGAGCCTTGGAGTGCAAGATACACAAGACTAGTAATAGATGGTGTAGGACTCTGTAACCTGTCCGGCTAGGACTTTTTCATGTAACCCTAGGACTGGCGACTATATAAGTCGGGCCTATGGGAGCCTGTAGGGCACAATCTCATACAATCTCAGACGATCATAGACAACTTCACACAACCTAGCACAACGAACCTATCTTTGTAACTCGGCGTATTGCCATTATAGTGATTTATAGCAGGAGTAGGATTCCGCCACCGTCGTGGGATCTGAACCTGGGTAAGCTGTGTTACCTCGTACCCATCAACCGTCCGCCTTACCCCACGTCTCTAAACACGCACTGTGAGGACCCCTCCATGGCGTACTCGTCGGCAATACCACGACACTTCGGCGCCTTTGACTTCATCGCCCACTCGGTGTCCACCCTGAGGGATTTCGAGTCTGTCGGCGACGGGCTCGAGATGCTGTTCGGGAGCTTCTACTTCTAGGTGGGGCAGACCGGCACCCTCCGCCTCCTAGAGCGGGTGCCACCACCATCCATTAGGCCCGCTTCTTGGGTCCCACCTATCGGCGTGTTACACGCGTCAACGCTGATCTGTGCGGCCCTCCCTCAGATGATAGCAGCAACTGCAACTCAGATCTGTGCGGCCCTCCCTCAGATAAAGAAACCTATGGTTCCGGATCCGAAAGCTGCGGCAGCAGTGATCCAATCCGCGGGCGCTACCTATGCGCCGTCATCATCAACAACGTGACGGACCTGCCTCAAGGTTCAAGTGCGTAGCAAACACCCAACCCCCCTCTCAACCCGCAAGCTGAGAACGGAGGAAACGGGGAGATCTGCCTAACATGCCCAACAAAGGTGATGCTCACGCCTATAACAAGATCAACCTAAATGAGGAAGGCTGGCGCCAAGAACGCAAAGCCGTGGCAGGTACCATAATCCTACATGTGAATGCTTCACGGGATCTACTGATGGCCTACCACCTCCTCCTCATTGACGAGCATAACCGATAGGTGGAGCTGATGGAGGAGCTTGTCAAGCGTAAGAAGGCAGCTTCAGAATCCAGCACGCAGCGAGCTGCGCACTTCGCCGTTGGCGGCTCCAGTTCGTACGGCAACAACACCAACAAGCACCGCCCCCGCATAGAGCACATGGACCCCGCTGCGCGACGCGAGGTCACCAGGGCCCTCAACATGTCCTTCATGATGATGGACGCACATGACAACGTCATGCCGAAAAGACCGCAGGTTGCGATCATGGCAGCCACCACGTATCTCGTGTCCCAGCCGCCTCCGGCAGGCGACCCAAAGAGGGCCATGCACAAGTCTGCTCCAAAACGAAGCTCCTGCGGAGCCAACAAAAAAAGCTACGGCCAGGTTCACCCTCAGCCCTACACCCTCATCCGAGGAGGACGAGCATGATCTAGCCCGACGTCGGAAGAGCCCACGGGGCCGTAGAAGAGACTACGACGCTCGCAACGAGCTCACCCAATTCAAGATTGAAAAAGCACGTGCTAAACGCGCATGTTCAACTAAATCCGACGAGGAAGACGACATAGAGATGTGAGGAGCCAGATGCTTCAACAAATCCGTCCGGCGATCGAGTATGCCAAAAAATTTCAAGATCCCTTCGGACAATCCGAAGTTCGACGGTATGGAGGAACCAAAGGCCTGGCTCAGCGACCACCTTTCATCCGTCAAGATGCATGACAGAAACAGGAACACCGCCTTACAATGCCTTCAGCTGCAGCTAATAGGTGTAGCTAGGATCTGGCTCGTCCGAAGCTGGGAGGAGATGGCATACAGCTTCATCCGCAAATTCAACGGCACCAGCAAAAGGCCAGCCTCGATCGAGGAGATGCGGGCCTGCACCAAATACACCGGCGAGTCCATCCACTCGTACATACTCCACTGTTCCAATATAAAAAATTCCACCGCACATATCTCCGTAGAAAGGACAATCGATGCTTTTAAGGATGGTGTCAAGCGTCCAGATTTCAAGGAAGAACTTGGGCGCGTCAAGCCCAAGACGCTCGACCACCTCATGGATATCGCCAACCGATGGGCAGATGTTGAGGATTCCATCAACCGAACGCATTCAGATGACAAAGACGACTACGGCCGCAGACATGAACGTCGTAGCAAGAGAAGATCGCACGTCTACGATGATTACGACGGAGTTGACATGGTCGCGGCTGGATACGCCGAGTGATCTCTACACACTTCTATTCTTGTAGACAGTTGTTGGGCCTCCAAGTGCAGAGGTTTGTAGAACAGTAGCAAGTTTCCCTTACGTGGATCACCCAAGGTTTATCGAACTCAGGGAGGAAGTGGTAAAAGGTATTCCCTCTCAAGAAACATTGCAATCAAGATACAAGAAGTCTCTTGTGTCCCCAACACACCCAATACATTTGTCAGGTGTATAGGTGCACTAGTTTGGCGAAGAGATAGTGAAATACAAGTGGTAATGGTGCCAGAAAAGAGCTTGACGGTGAGGTAAAGACTAAAGTCAACAATAAGGAAGCAAGCAAACATGCAACAGATCTAGTAGCAAATGGTGTTACAATGTTTAGAAACAAGGCCTAGGAATCATACTTTCACTAGTGAACACTCTCTCATATAAATATCTTCTCTTAATGATACTACTCTTAACTACTCTCCGGTTGGACACTCTAATCATCGGTAGGCCTATAACATCACTCCTCAAAGTCCGCCTTCCCCAATCTAGATAACCCCACACTGTCACCTTGAGAAGTAGATGGTTCCAACAAACACCACAATTTCATAGAGACATCCAACTCCAAATATAACTCATAACAAATAATCAATCTAGCCAAAGTGCCACACATGGTATGCACGCTGTCACTTTCACACACGTGGGGAAAAGCATAGATCTATCAAAGCACAAAGAGTATTTATGTAGACTCAAACCTAAGTGCCACCATGGCGTGCACGCTGTCACTTTCACACACATGGGGAGAGCAGAGATCTAATGAAGCACTTGAGTAGCAAGGTAGATCTACTTGATTACAAAGCTCATGAGCACAAAATCATGCATAGAGAGAGAGATGAACACATAGCTACCGATAGAGCCCTTATCCCTGAGGAAGAACTACTGCCTCCTAATCATGGGAATGAGCAATGGTGATGAAGATGGTGGTGGAGATCGATGGAGATGGCTCCGGGGGCACTTCCCCGTCCCGGCAGGATGCCGGCACAGAGACTTTTTGTCCCTCGAATCTCCCCTTTGGTGGCGGCGGCTCTATGGAGGTTTTCGTGAATTTCTTCTAGATTCTCTAGGGTTTTTTGGTCGGAAGCTTCTTATAGGCGCAGGAATCAAGGTCGGTGGGGGTCCAGGGGGCCCACACCCCCTCCAGTCACCTCCAGGGCTTTCCCGCGCCTAGGGGGTTTTGGCCACCCTGTGGCCCCCCTCCGGCTCTGCTTCGTGGTTCCGTGTTGCTCCGGGAAAAATAATAACTTTGGCTTTTTGTCCCATACAATTCTGAGAATATTGATTTTCTGCCTTTCTGGAACCAAAAACAGAAGAAAACATGCAACTGGCACTCATTCAACTTGTTAATAGGTTAGTTCCAGAAAAGATATAAAAACACCTCATAGTATAGAGAAATCAAAGCAAAGTATATACAAAACAAGCATGGAGCATCAAAAATTATAGATACGTTTCCGACGTATCACCGAGCGTCACAATGACGGCAAACGCAACAGCGGAAACAACTACTGCGATGGAGGGATACCCACACAGACTTGGCAACGTCGCATCCATGACGACGATCATTCGGTGTACGGCAAGTTGTCTGGTCCTTGCACCATCCACTTCTACATCGACAAATAGGATGGTAAGAAAAAGGCCAGCCACATGCTCAAGGACTGCCGTGAGTTCCAGAAGCTCAGTGAGGGTCTCACCCAAATG
The DNA here is from genome assembly GCA_030063025.1 of Avena longiglumis. Lineage (NCBI taxonomy): Eukaryota > Viridiplantae > Streptophyta > Magnoliopsida > Poales > Poaceae > Avena > Avena longiglumis. Next base: position 215,579,515 of record CP125978.1, on the reverse strand, counting down.
TGGCGCCAGATCGTGAACCCTGGATTTGGGCCCACACCCGTACCAGGTGACATCGCCCACGGAAGTCCTCCACCACCACCTGTCGGACCGTCGCAGCCGGTGATAGCAGCACCACCAAATAACGGTGCGGGAGGATACTCGCCACCAAAATGGTCCTTGATGATCCAAAAGGGGCACCCAACTAACAGGGTGCAGAAGAAAATCACCCACCAAGTCATCCTGGCCATGACCTCTCCACCAGCCATACCTGAGTACCTAAGTGGCTCGGATTCCTACATCATGTTTGATCATTCGGATCACCCATGTTAGATCCCTCGCCTAGGTCACGCTGCTTTGATGCTCGAGGCGTAGATCGGGGGGTTCGATATGAGCCGCGTCTTCATGGACGGTGGCAACAGCATCAATCTGATGTTCGCCAGCACACTCGCAGCAATGCGGATCCTACTGTGCAGCCTGGAACAATCGGAGACGACGTTCCATGGCATAGTACGAGGAAAGGGCATATACCCTATGGGTAAGATATGGTTCGACGTCATCTTCGGCCATCCCAAAAACTTCGGGCGTGAGCGACTAGAGTTCGAAGTGGTGGACTGGCCATCACAATACCACGCCATCCTCGGGCGCGTGGCATTCGCACGATTCCTGGTAGTACCGCACTACGCGTACCAGCTACTGAAGATGGTAGGACCTAGTGGCGTCATCACCGTCCTGGGAAGCTTCACCCGATCCGACCACTGCGAGAGAGACTTCAACAGAATCTCCTAGTCGTTTGGCATGTAGAAGGAGCTCACAAGGCTTAGAGAGGTGACAGACAACGGGGCACCCCCAGTTACTAGGCAAAATGCACCTGACATGTCATTCGACTCCACGGTCAACACAAAGAAGGTGCAGGTCCACCCGATGGACGACTCCAAGACAGAGTTGATCGCCAATGACCTCAGTCCCGCATAGGAAAGCGCGCTCGTCGATTTCCTCCTTGAGCGCTAGGAAATTATCGCCCGGTGTCCTGCGTATATGCCAGGAGTTCCCAAGGAATTCGCCGAGCATGCACTCAATATGTTTCCTGACGCGAATCCAGTCAAGAAGTCGATCTAAAAACTATCCGAACCAAGAGCTGAAGCCATTGGAATCGAAGTCAACAGACTACTCGATGCCAACTTCATCCGGGAAATCAAGGAGAGCGAGTGGCTAGCTAACACCGTGCTGGTCCCAAAAAAGGACAAGGACATCCTACAGATGTGCGTGGACTTCACATCGCTCAACAAGTACTGTCCCAAGGACCACTTCCCTTTGTCGTGGATCAATCAAATCATCAATTCGACTGCAGGATGCGAGAAACTCTACTTCCTCGACGCCTACTCAGGCTATAATCAGATTCGGCTAAAGGTCGAAGATCAGGAGAAAATGGCGTTCATTACGCTGTTCGGTGTGTTCTGCTACAACGCCATGCCCTTCGGGCTGAAGAATGTAGGTGACACGTACAAGAGGTGCATGCAGGCGTGCCTAAAAAACCAGATCGGTCGCAACATCCAAGTCTATGTCGACGACATAGTAATCAAGACTAGAGAGGCCAAGACGATGATGACGATCTCTGCGAGACGTTTGATAACCTTGATCACTAAAAGATCAAGCTAAACCCAGAAAAGTGCACCCTCAGCGTCCCGTCTGGCCAGCTACTCGGCTACTTATCTCCCAGTGGGGGATTGATGCAAATCCGAAGAAAATCAGGGCCATACTAGCCATGGAAAAGTCGAAAAACCTCAAAGGTGTCCAGCAGCTAGCTGGGTGGATCGCGGCACTGAGCAGAATCATCAGCCGCATGGGCGACAAGGCCCTACCCTTTTACCAGCTGGTGCGCAAGGTGGACAAGCTTGAGTGGATACCCGAAGCAGAAGACGCATTCGAGGACCTCAAGCGGCTGCTCTCCACCTCACATGTCCTGGTCACGCTAAAGGAACAAGAGCCTTTGCTGCTATACATCGCAGCTACGCACCAGGTGGTAAGCACTGAACTCATGGTCGAGAAACCCAAAGATTGCAAGACCCACGGGGTCCAGCGCCCAATCTACTACCTTAGCGAGTTACTGACTCCAACAAAACATAGGTACCCTCACTACCAGAGGCTCGCCTACGGCATATTCATGACGGCTCATCGGCTGAGCCACTACTTCCAGGAGCATCATATCATGGTCATCAATGACGCCCCACTGTCTAACATCCTGAACAACCCCGAAGCCACGGGACGCATATCCTTGTGGGGCATCGAACTGTCTCCTATGGATATAATCTACGAGCTGCGCACCGCCATCAAAGTCTCAGGTCCTCCTTGACTTCCTCGTCCACTGGATGGAGCTCCAGCTACCGGATACTCCAGACATGTCGCAATCATGGACAATGCACTTCGACAGCTCCAAGCGTGAGGATGGAGCAGGGTCCTGCGTCATACTGACGTCCCCTTAGGGCAACAATATGAAGTACGTCATTCAGATGAAATTTTGGGCCTATAATAACAAGGTCGAATAGAAGCCCTCATCCACGACATGAGGATGGCCAAGATCTGTGGTGCAACGCGCCTCGTCATCTACGGTGACTCGAACCTTGTCGTCAAGCAGACAATGAACGAGTGCGACGCTCACAGCGCCAACATGATCGCGTACCGCGCGCTCTACAACTCACTCGAAGGAGAATTCAACGGCTGCGAGCTTTGACACGTCGGCAGAGAAAGCAACGAAGAAGCTGACAGGCTCGCCAACATAGGCTCCACCTGCGCACAGGAGCCACCAGGCATGTTCCTCGAACAAATCTGCGTACCCTCTATCAAGAGGAAATTCCCAAAAGGTTCAGCCAAAGAAGAACACTCGGGGGCTGCGCCACCGGAAGGACAGGACGGACCCGAAAAGCTCGACACCGGGGCCGATCTGGGTAGCCTAATGTAGGTCATGGCGGTTGAAGAAACATGGGCCGATCATACCTTGATACCTAATAAACAACCAGCTTCGACGACAGCGGATGCGGCACCTATCTACGCGGTCAAAAGCCTTCACCATAATCAACGGCGAGCTGTACAAGCGCAACATTTCGGGTGTGCTCCAATGGTGCGTCACCATTGGTGACAACAAAAGCATCCTCCAGGATATCCATGAGGGTATCTGCGGCCACCACGCAGGCAGTCGCGCACTAGTCACCAAAGCACTACGAGCTGGGTTCTACTAGTCAACCTCCATGAACGACGCCAAGGACATCGTCTAGAGGTGCAACGCCTGTCAGAGGTACGCGGACAAGCCACATGTGCCAGGATCCGAGCTGAGGCCCATACCGATGGCCTAGACCTCCGCCCAATGGGGCCTCGACATGATCGGCAAACTGCCAAAGTCCTCGCTAGGAGGCCACATCTTCCTCCGAGTCGTAGTTGACAAATTCACAAAGTGGATCGATGCCATTCCCGTCACCAACCAAAGCGACAAAACTGCCATTAAATTCTTCGAATCCATTGTCTACAGGTTTGGCGTGCCTGATAGCATCATAACGGACAACGGCTCGAACTTCATCTTGAAGGAATTTCAAGCCTTCTGTGGGAACCTCGGCATTAGCATATCCTATGCCTCAGTGGTGCACCCACAGACCAATGGATATGTCGATGGCATCAAAAAGCACCTGTTGTGCCCACTCGAAAGGCTTGCAGGAGCCTAGGCAGACGAGCTACCCTTCATTCTCTAGAGCTTGCGTACAACGCCAAACAGCTCAACCGGCTACACGCACTTCTTCATGGTGCACCTGACGTGTCATTTGACTCCACGGTCAACACAAAGAAGGTGCAGGTCCACCCGATGGACGACTCCAAGACAGCGTTGATCTCCAATGACCTCAGTCCCGCATAGGAAAGCGCGCTCGTCGATTTCCTCCGTGAGCGCTAGGAAATTATCGCCCGGTGTCCTGCGGATATGCCAGGAGTTCCCAAGAAATTCGCCGATAATGCACTCAATGTGTTTCCTGACGCGAATCCAGTCAAGAAGTCGATCTAACAACTATTCGAACCAAGAGCTGAAGCCGTTGGAATCGAAGTCAATAGACTACTCGATGCCAACTTCATCCGGGAAATCAAGGAGAGCGAGTGGCTAGCTAACACCGTGCTGGTCCCCAAAAAGGACACGGACATCCTACGGATGTGCGTGGACTTCACATCGCTCAACAAGTACTGTCCCAAGGACCACTTCCCTTTGTCGTGGATCGATTGTCGGGGGGTTAACCTCGGGTAGGTCAGAGACGGGGAAAAACAGAGGTACTGCCCCCGTCAAGTTGCCGAGCTACGGCCTAGGTCGGCCGAATCGTTGATATGTCGGCCGATGAATGGAGGCAAGAAGCACGTATATGGTATCAAGTGGTTATCTGGCGAGTTAATGAGAAACTCGGCGGATTACCGGATGATCTTCATGCGGTAAGGAACAGGCGAATAACATGAGGTAAGGCCGGGTTAAACGAAGCTTGCAGGAGAAGGAGAAGCTTAGGGTCAAACCATAGTGCAGGCTAAAGGAATCTGAACAGGCCAAGCGCAAGAGACAAGGAGGCGCAGGACGAGGGGCGAAGGAGGTCACGGAGGTGACAAAGGTCAAGCCCCGAGGCACGCAAGGGGGCTACGGAGCTTTGCTGGCCATTAGAAGGGAGACAGGAAAGGAGGCCGAATACTACTTTGGGACAAGCATATTCCTCGAATATGCTTGCCCGTCAACCTAAGGGCACCCAAGGCACCCCTTTATAAGGGGAAGTGGACCACGAGGGGAGAGGGTCTTTGAGCAACGTTAGGTCAGAGATTCACATAGTTCCCCAGTAAACAGCTCTAGGAGCACTTGTAACACATCGAGAGAGGAATAAAGTTCATCACTTTGGCAGCTTGAGTGTAAAGACAGTTGCATCTTCCCTCCCCAGATCCCACTAGCATCCATTGGCCCCATACTTTAGCCTACCCATGGCATCTGCCGTGCCACCACCACGACAGTTGGCGCCGGGGTAGCGATCTTCTCGGCAGAGGTCGGTGCGACCATAGGAGCTGCCGGAGTAGATGGAAGCTCAATTGTAACGGCTTACAGCATCAGCAAGGCCAATGGAGTTGTCATCCGGACGGAAACTTCATCAACACCGGCGCGTTGTTTCGTGTGGTCTGTAGATTTGGTCTGTGACTATGTCGAGACAATGCAGAGCTTCAGGAAAACTCCCAGCGCAACGGGATCTTCATCGGCTGGCGAGCACCGGGGTCTACATCGGCGTCGACGTCTCCGACGCTTATCCTCACCAGTTGTTGTTGCGGGGAACCACCACGAAAGCCGTGTCCCGTCAGAGAGCGTCCGGACAGCGGCGTCGAGGTGATGGTCGCAGCAGGGCGCCAGCCAGGAGCAGCAGCGGGTCAAGCGGGAGCCGCGCAGTGCACAGGGTCCGCCAAAGCAGATTACATCAAACGGCGAGGTAATTCCGCCGTGGCAAACCCGGCCGAACTACGACACCACCCCAAAGGCACCAAGAGTGAGAGGACCACCTCCGGAGAGACCAGAGAACATTCTTCAAGCAACTATAGATAACTTAACTACACGTAGCGCCGATACTTGATCCGCAAATGCTCAGCAGAGTTAGAGGAAACCAGCAGAAGTGCTGGTAGAGGCCCAAAAAGTATCGGCCCTGCGGGAGTCCTTGAACAGGACCCTGAGAGAATATGCAAAAGCTAATAAGCTTGATATCGCACCCGAACGGGTGGACGAACTGAGATTAAGAGGAAAGAACCTCATGAGTGATATTAACAAAGAGCATGAAGCTCACAGAGCCGAATCAGGCGATTTGGGTTTTAGGTATAGTACCGGAAAAACCTAAGAGGCGAATGCCGCAAGATTGGAACCAGAGGTTAACGGGGAAGCTCGGCAGAAGCAACAAGAAAGAGTGAATGAGCTGGTGCGCATCGCGAACCAGCAAAATGAGGAAATGCTCAGAGCTAACCCGGCAAGACCAGGGGCTTCACGAATGGTTCATTCGGCAGGGCACACTGCTTTATCTCGGCAAGATCATCTTCACCGAAACAACGCTAGAAAAGAGCAGTAACCTCGGGGAAGAGGAACAAACAAATTGTCCCATACGACCCAGCAATAGCTGGAAAGGCAAATGAGAACAGGCAATGCAGCCGAGGTAATAGTGGAGAGAAACCACGGCCGTGTGGAAAGGGGCGGCCGAGGTAATGGGGAACACGGCAGGAAAGAACCTGCAAGAGACAATCACGAAAACCAAACCCCGGCCGAAATAAGGAGAGAAGTGCCGCTCAACCCTCAACCAAGACCTGAGCCTCGGCAAGAAAGAGAAGTGAGGCCAGCTCGCTACAATCAGGTGAATGAAAGGTATAATGATGGATATTCCGAGCTAGAATACGTAAACCTGTGGAGGAGACAATCACTATGGGATGCGGATAGAATCTGTCAGAGACTTGCCGCCAAGTGATGCAAGGGTAAAGTTAGATCGGTTATATCGGTCCGAAATTGGAAGAGCAAGGTCCACCGGGTCCGGCGTGTTTTGGACCACGGATCATGGGCGAACCACCGGTACCAAATTTTCAGTTGGCAAGAGGCACAAAAACGTACAATGGAAGTACCAAGCCGCAAGACTGGTTAATTGATTATGCTACCGCAGTGAAAATAGCAGGTGGCAACTTGAGATGGGCGGTGAGGTATGTCCCGCAGATGTTGGAAGGACCAGCCAGAGTATGGTTGAATAATCAACCAGCAGGCAGTATCAACTGCTGGTTAGATTTTGAAGAGATGTTTGTCAGCAACTTTACCAGCACATACAAGAGACCGAATAGACCACAAAGAATTAGCCATGTGCAAGCGAGGCGAATGAACAGATAGAGAGTTCTTAACTCGGTGGTGTAACCTAAGAAATTCATGTGAAGGAGTCATTGAATCGCAAGCGATCGCTTGGTTCGCGCAAGGCTGCCGTTATGGCAGTGTGCTGTGGCAACGCCTGCAGAGAGATATGCCGACCACATTGGCAGAAACTATCAGCATAGCGGACTCCTATGCTTTGGGTGATCCAACCCAACCAGAGTTAATGTCGGAGATCATCGTGGCAGCAAGACCAATACACGAGAGAATTGGCCGGATCATCTAGGCGTGATTTTAGAGGAAGAAGAAGAGAGGAGAGGCCGGATTATAGATATAATTCGGCCCAGGTGGCAGCTGTGGCCCAAGAACAGCCGAGTCACGGAGTAACTCAAAGGCAGAAAAATGGACCTCAACAGTGGACCGCAAGAAATGACGGAAAAAGGCAATGGACACCAGAGCAAAAGAAGCAATGGCAAGAGAAGCCGAAGTATACATTTGAATCCATGTTGGACCAGCCGTGTAAATTTCACACATCAAACCCATCTAGACCAGCCAATCACACAACCCGCAATGTGCTTGGATGAAAATGCGATGGGTAACCCGGCAGAGTTCAAGCTCCCCATCAGATGCAACAACAACATCAGCCGCAGTTAACCGGAGCAAATACGCAACAACTGATGCTGCCGCCCCCTCCTCCGAGGTATGATAACTCGGATCGGAGGGATGCGGTGCATCAAGTAATGAACCAGAGGCGGGCGGAAGGATAAATCCGCAAATGCCGGACCAATGATTACAGAGAACATCACAGCCTTCTGCGTGTTCACAACAGAACAGCAGGACAAACAGAGTGTGCAGTGCCGACATATGGAAGTAAATGCAGTTGTACCAGCAGTGCCAAGATACCAGCCATGGTCAGACCAGGAGATAACTTGGAGTATAAAAGATCACCCGAATAATGCCGAATCCAGATCATACGCACTTGTGTTGGATCCGACATTTGTGGGACCAAGCATCAATGTGAAATTCTCAAAAGTACTCATTGATAATGGAAGCGATATCAATATCATGTACAAAGATACCATGCACAAGCTCGGTATATCACAGAACATCTTGCAATCCACGAGGACAATTTTCCATGGGATAGTGCAGGCTTTCATGTGAGCCCATTGGTAAAGTCCGAGTGGACGTCCTATTCGGTACAAGAGATAACCGCAGAAAGTAAAACTTGGAATTTGAGGTGGTTGATGGAAAGTTATCATGCTCTACTCGGACTGACCCGATGGCCAAATTCATGAGCGATTGTCATATAGGTTATCTAAAGATGAAATTACCCGGACCACAAGGGGTGATAACAGTTGCAGGAGATTACAAGAAGTCAATGGAGTGTGCCTCGGCCGGGTCAAATTTGGCCGAATCATTGGTCATAGCGAGAGAAAAGAAAAGGATTCAAGAGGTAGCAGCCCTCGCACAGTCAGCACAATTAAGCATGCCGGCATTGGCCAACCCTCATGGCAGCGTTTCTTTCCAACCAACCAAGGAGACGAAGAAAATTCAGATTGATGAGCAATTCCCAGAGCGCACTGTCACTATCGGTGCAGGTCTCGACGCCAAATAGGAAGGCGAGCTCACCAACTTCCTCCGTGAGAATCGGGACATATTTGCATGGTCCCTCAAGATCTGCAAGGTGTCGAGGAGTTGGTGAGCACTCTTTAAACGTCGAGGCCGAGCACGGCCGGTGAAGCAACCGCTTCGCCGAAGACAGGAGAAAAGTGATAGGAGATGAGATAGCTCGGCTTCTCGCCGCCGGGTTTATCATGGAGGTGCTTTATCCGGATTGGTTATCAAATCCGGTGCTAGTAGAAAAGAAGAAAGATGACCCTAATGTAGCCATTGTGTGGCGAATGTGTATCGACTACACTAACCTAAACAAGGCGTGTCCGAAAGATCCTTTTCCATTGCCTAGAATAGACCAAGTCATTGACTCGACCGCTGGCTGTGAGTTGTTATCATTTGTAGACGCGTATTCTGGTTTCCACCAGATACCGTTAAATCCGGCCGATCAAATAAAGACTGCATTTATTACCCCGTACGGGGCTTATTGTTATCGCACGATGCCATTCGGCCTGAGAAATGCGGGAGCAACGTATCAAAGGTGCATGCAAAAATGTTTACATGATCAGATAGGGAAAAATGTACAAGTATATGTGGATGATGTAGTCATCAAAACTAAGGAAAGCAGAACCTTGCTAGAAGATATACGGCAAACTTTCGCGAACCTGAGAAGGTTCCGAATGAAACTCAACCCGGAGAAATGCACATTTGGCGTGCCGGCGGGAAAACTACTCGGGTTCCTTGTGTCCAGCCGAGGTATCGAGGCTAACCCGACGAAGATACGAGCAATAGAAAAAATGGAATTGCCGAGGTGTTTGAATGATGTACAAAAATTCACGGGTTGCCTCGCCTCGCTTAGTCGATTTGTATGTCGGCTAGGAGAAAAGGCATTGCCACTCTATCCGATGAGAAAGTCGGACAAATTCGCTGGACTCCAGCCGACATTATGCTCCACGAGTTGAAAAAGATGCTAGTTACGGCACCCATTTTAGCTTCTCCGTTATCGAAAGAACCTATGCTACTTTATATAGCGGCTACAAATCGAGTAGTTAATCTTGTGGTTGTAGTAGAACGGCTTGAAGAGGGTAAGTCGGTCAGAGGCCAAGATATTATTTAAGCGAAGTATTATCCACTTCAAAGCAAAATTATCCACATTATCGAAGATGGCCTATGGAGTATATATGTCGGCAAAAAGCTTAAGCATTACTTTGAAGAGCATCCAATCGTAGTAATATGTGAGGCACCCATAGACATATTAAACAACAAGGACGCAAGTGGCGAATAGCAAAATGGGCAATCGAGTTATCACCGTATGCTCCACAATTTGATAGGAGAGATGCGATCAAATCTCAGTCGCCGACTTTCTCGTAGATTGGGCCGAGGTGCAATATGAGCCACCCTTGCGATCCAAATTATCGGACAATGCACTTTGATGGTTCCAAACTAAGGAACGGTTTGGCGCAGGAATAGTGACCTCACCTAAAAGATCAATTGAAGTATGTCTGCAAATACATTTTGCCGCCCAACAATGTAGCAGAATATGAAGCACTAGTCCATGGATTAAAAGTCGCAAAAGAAATGGGAATACGCAGAATCCTATGCTACGGTGACTGGATCTGGTAGACAGCAGTGTCGCACTTGGGATGCATTAGATGCTAACATGGCTTTATCTGATTCCATGTGTAAGATCGTGGATATTTTGAAGGATGTGAATTCCACCACATACCACGAGCGAAAATGACGCCGACACATTGTCAAAATTAGGATCAACTCGGCAATCGATTCCGCGGTATAGCCCTTGAGCACCTCAGGAAACCGTCAATAAACCCATCACCAGAATCCGAATCAATCTTTATCCCAGAAGGTTCTGCAGAGAATCATACACCAATGGAGATAGATCCGCAGCAAAATTCGGAACCCCTAAAGAGGGGGACAGCCGAAGTAATAGCGATCATGGAAAGGGCCGAGGTATGTACGTCGGCAGAGAGCATGGAGATAGACAGTGAAATCACTGCAGAAAGAGCAACGCCGACATGGGCGCAACCCATATTTTCGTACCTAAGAGACGCAGATGTTTGAGTAATGAAGTATTAGCCGTGACAAACCGTCGAAGAGCAAAGGCCTATACAATCATAAACAATGAGTTATATAAGAGAAGCGTGAATTTAACATATTGCGTGCGTGAGTCCATGAAGGTCAAGAGATCCTTCTAGATATACACCAAGGAGAATGTGGGCACCATGCCTCGTCTCGCGCTTTAGTAGCCAAGGCATTCAGGCATGGATTTTACTGGCCAACGGCGTTAAGAGAGGCAGAAGAGTTAGTCAAGAAATGCAATGGGTGTCAGAGATATGCAACCAGAATACATATGCCGTCGGCCGAGTTAAAAACAATACCCATTACTTGGCCATTTTCGGTGTGGGGTTTAGACATGGTAGGACCTTTTAAGCCGGCAAGAGGAGGAATGACCCACATCTTGGTCATGGTCGACAAGTTCACAAAATGGATTGAGGTAAAACCAATCAAAAAGTGTGATGGGCATACAGCAGTGAAATTCCTCAAGGATATCATCTTGAGATACGGATACCCACAAAGATTATTACGGATAATGGCACGAACTTTGCGTAGGAGCTTTCGCTAGATTTTGCCAAGAGAAACACATAAGACTAGATGTTGCCTCGTGGCTCACCCAAAGATCCAATGGGCAAGTCGAAAGATCTAATGGGCTGGTTTTATCAGAATAAAACCACGGCTAGTCGAACCATTGCAAAGGTCGGCAGGATGTTGGATTGAGGAATTGCCGCAGATTATGGAGCCTCGGGACTACTCCGAACAGATCAACAGGTTACACACCATTCTTTTTTGGTATATGGGCGAGGCTTCCAATCGACATAATACATGACTCGCCAAGAGTTACTCAATATACATCTTCGGAGGTGAATGAAGTAGCTCGGCAAGATGTCAGACCTGTTGGAAGAAGCCAGAATTGACATTATCACGATCAGCCATTTATCAATGTAACTTACGGCGGTATCCTGGCAGGAAAGTGAATCCAAGAGTATTCAAAGAAGGAGATTTGGTACTCCGGCTGGTGCAACGCATGGCCGGCATGCACAAATTGTCACCCCCATGGGAAGGACCATTTATCGTGAGCAAAGCATTGCACAACGATGCATACTATCTGATTGACGCCCAATCACCTGGAGAAGGCAAGGCAAACAAAGTCGGAAGAAACGAAACGCATACGGAATGTGGCTTTACTTCGGCCATTTTACTCGTAGGATTATGTCTCAAGGTCACCAATGATGTACTTGCACCTCGACACCCAGAGCGGTGACTCGGGGACTGCCGAATGTTATATTTATTTCATATCGTGTACGTAAACCTCGGCGCCCTGAGCAGTTACTCGGGGACTGCCATATGTGATGTTATCTCATGTTTGATGTTTAAACCTCGGCACCCAGAGCAGTTACTCGGGGACTGCCATATGTGATGTTATTTCATATTTGATTTTTGGACCTCGGCACCCAGAGCAGTTGCTCGGGGACTGCCATATGTGATGTTATCTCATGTTTGATGCTTAAACTTCGGCACCCAGAGCAGTTACTCGGGGACTGCCATATGCAATGATTATTAAGTGTTATATGTTTAGACTTTGGCATCCAGGGCAATAGCTCGGGGACTGCCGTATCTTATACTTATCTCTTTCGCGTTACACACTTGAACATTGGCGATCAGAGCAGTAACTCGGAGAGTGCAACATGTTATTTTCTTTTCGTGTTACGAATATGCATCTTGGTGCCCAAAGCATTGACTCAGGAATTATCATAGGGTTGTCAAATTCATGAACACATAAACTTTAGCACTTAAACCAACAACTCGGAAATTATGAGCCAACAAGGCAAGAATTCGGACGAGCATTCACTTAACTAAGAGTCTCAAAGGCGCATAGCAAAAGAACCTCGAATCATACGAGTTGATAAATTTTTTCGTTTACATTGAACACCCGGCATACCAGGGATCACGAATAACTTAGGCATCGCTCGTTGGAGGAGGAACCACTTGATCAAAAGGGGCACTCAAGTAGGAGGAACTGGTCGAGGTTGCCTGCTTCCCGCCGACCAGGAGTGACTTCGGCGGTATCACGGGTTCAGAGCCGCCAAGACGCTGTAGAATGCCCGGTGCCTTTGGAGGAAGATCGCATCACCATTGCTATCCGAGCTTGAGCTAGAGCTATTGGATGTGGCGAATCATCTTCACCTTCCCGTGCTCGGAATCATCACCCAAAGCACCTTCACCGCGGCCTCTTCATCCGAGTCTGGGAGAAAACTCGGCCCTTCATTCCAAGTGTGCACATCGGCATACTCGACGAGCTGGAAAGCCCGAGCTTGCCGAAGAGCAACAAAGGTGGGATCTTCAACCCACCGGGAGCCAGTGCGCAGATTCATCAGAATGTCAAGGGAGATATCTTCATACCATGACATGATTACAGTAAGGGCCATGTCGGCACCAAAGACGCCAAAGCAGATTCCTCCAAAGACTCAATCGCCTCTCCGGATGCCTTCAGCCTGGCCACCAATAACTTGACCTCGTCGATATCAGGAGACCCTGAGGAATTCGGCCAGAGTGCATGATAAGCTTTGATAGCAGCCTCCACCAAGTCCCGACCCATGATTTTCATCGGACCAACTGCAGCACCAACAGCAACCAAGAAATCCTCCATCGAGTATTCAAAGTCAACAGTATTAGCTTCACCTCGACGAACGCGAGCCGCAAGAACAGCTCTAGTACTCACGGGTTTGGACTCGGGGAAGTGACCTACGCAAAACATGGACATGTCAAAGGATAGTAGCGGCGACAAAGAAAAAATACAGTTCGGCCAGGCCAAATAACTTACGATGGATATAGCCCATCATTATTTGAAGATCCTTAGCCCAAATAGCTTTACTCTTCTCGAAACGAGCAATTTCCTCGCTCAAACCGCGAGTTTTAAGCTCGGCAGCTTTGAGGAGTTCTTTGCTCTTCCGCATCCGTAGTCACCGCTCTTTCCAAAGAGAATTCTTGATCAACCTTTTCTAGCTCGGATTTAGAGAGCTTGAGTGAATTCACCTCGGATCTCAAAGCGGGTTATCTCATCATCCTTCTCTTGTAGTTATGCCGAATGAACCGCTTTGTTCTAAAAACGAAGCATCACGCCGTGCATGGGCACGCAATCTTGTTGCGACGCTGCAAAGCCTTGCAACTCGGCTTTACCACAACCCAACGCAATAAGGAAACTCGATAGATACTAAAGAGGAAGGAGAAAGGGGAAAGAAACTAACCTTCAAGGACTTGACCTTCTTTTCAAGGCGGATATTGAGATTATTGATATTACCTATTCAGCAAGAAGTAAGCGAGCTCCGTGGACAAGTATATAAGAAAGTTGGGAATAAGGAAAAGAAACTATCAACTTACGACTTTCTTCGCGACGGCGAACTTTCTCATACTTCTTCCAACTTGCGGTGCAAGAAGAGCAACCTCTGGAACTCGGCGTCCGTCGATCATGGGCAACCTAAGAAATGGAGCACAATGATAAAACAAAAGTTAGAACTACAACACATCCGAATCAAGCAAAACTTAATTCAGATCTAGGTGGCTGGATATTCAAAGCTATACCAGATCCGAATTGAGTAAGACTTAATTCAGATCTAGGTGGCTGGATATTCAAAGCTATAACAGATCCGAATCAAGCTAAGCTTACTTCGGCTCTAGGTGGCTGGATATTCAAAGCTATACCAGATCCGAATCAAGTAAAACTTAATTCCGATCTAGGTGGCTGGATATTCAAAGCTATAACAGATCCGAATCAAGCAAAGCTTAATTCGGCTCTAGGTGGCTGGATATTCAAAGCTATAACAGATCCGAATCAAGTAAAACTTAATTCAGATCTAGGTGGCTGGATATTCAAAGCTATAACAGATCCGAATCAAGCAAAGCTTAATTCGGCTCTAGGTGGCTGGGGATTCAAAGCTATAACAGATCCGAATCAAGCTAAGCTTACTTCGGCTCTAGGTGACTGGATATTCAAAGCTATACCAGCTCCGAATCAAGTAAGACTTAATTCAGATCTAGGTGGCTGGAGATTCAAAACTAGGACAGATCCGAATCAAGCTAAGCTTAGTTCGGCTCTAGGTGGCTGGATATTCAAAGCTAAACTAGATCAGAATCAAGCAAGACTTAATTCAGATCTAGGTGGCTGGAGATTCAAAACTAGGCCAGATCCGAGTCAAGAAGGACTCAACTTGGCTCTATGAGAAGGGAAATTCAAAGCTACGTCAAAGCTAAACAAACTATGAACTAGGTGGCCGAACTAATGGAACCTTAGAAATAAAAATACGTCAAACTTCCAAGCATACAACAAGTTATTTACTTGCATGTTTCGGGACTAGAGTATGATAACATGTGGAAAATAATTTAAGACCGGAGATAAAACAATTACGCATTCATCTTGTTCAGATCAACGATAAACCGGGCGGCTTGGTAAAACGGCCACTGATGTCAGAAAGCTGGAAGGGTTGATTGACTGGATTGCCCTCAAACTGATCAGCGGCATTCCGCTTATCGAATTCAACCAGCGCCCGAGGTCGTTACCGCTAGCTGTCCGGTTAAAACTTTACCGGCAAAGGTCCAACCGCGACAACAGGACTCTTATGAAGAGCAAGCGATCGCCGGGCCGAGGTAACAGCCTTGGCGGTCTGACTCCTTTGGCGCAGGCTCTCGCAATACTTGGTTGAGAGGTGCCGGGCAAGACTTTTCCGAGAAGAGGTCTTGACGGGCGATAACACGCTCCTTAGAAGAAGCACCGGCAGGACGTTGCGTCTCCGAGGTAGGAACGGAATCCTTAGGATCAGTAGAGGTTAAGCTCGCAGAGGGCGCCGGGGTAGCGATCTTCTCGGCAGAGGTCGGTGCGACCATAGGAGCTGCCGGAGTAGATGGAAGCTCAATTGTAACGCTGGGGCCCATAGAGGGGGCAGCTGGCTCAACGAAAACATCGGAGGGCCGGATCGGATCCGGATCAATGGGAGAAACCTCAGGGGCATCACGGCGAACAGGCGAATTATCAGGAGCAGGGGGAGAAGCAGGACGAATAGGACTAGGAACTCTCGTGTCATCAACAGGAGGAGGAGATGGCGGCCGAGTCGGACGGCTAGTCATACTAGGACCGCCGGGTTTAACAGACAGAGGAGCATCAAAAAAATACGAAGAAGATTCGTTAGAATGAGAGATGAAAAAGAGAAACAAGAAATATAGGCGAGGAACTTACCCAAGAACCCGGGCATAGTCTTGCTGGGAGGATTCGAGCAGATTTCTTTTTCGCTTCTTAGGAACCGTGATCCGAGACCTGGCGGAGCCCCGCGTTTCCCGAGATAACGGGAGGCCGAGAAGCAATAGGTTCGTCATGAACTGGCCGGGCCGGATTAGCTGGGAAAGAGCCGGAAATGCATAAGAAATAGGCATGGCGGCAACTACCTCAAGAATTTGGACCTCGTCCGAATCACCTTCCTCCTCCTACCGAGGTTTTGCCGCGAGCTCGAGCGGGAGCAGGATCTGACTTAGGGACGAACTCCTCAGAGTCCGGCTCGCCTGGATCCGGGGTACTCCTATCTGCGGGCTGGAGCCGCAACTCCGGCATCCTCGTTTTCTCGAACCTCTGCATGACAAAGAGAAAATCATGAAAACCAGACTATAAAAGCGAGGAAAAACAGTGATGAGGATTGGGCTTACCTCGGGAGGAGGATTGTCGCGGGTGAACGGTTTCAACCCCGTGTCCAGTCATCGTGCATCTCCGTCTTGAAAATAGCTCGACGCGCTTACATGAGGTAGTTGTCCAACTCCACGGTCGAGACTCGGTTAGGGTCCAGGGACCGCTCATGTAGCTTGTGGGTCCTTTGTTGGAAGGGGCAGATCCGCTACTAATAAAAGTGGCCATCAAGTCCTCTCCGCATAACCCGCTCGAATCAACTCCTTCACCGAATCTCAAGGCCTCGGCTAGGGCATGAGTCTTCTTGGATTATATAGCCAATTCACTTTGGAAGGGGCCAATTGAGAACGGTGGAGCCGAATCTTGTCTTCCCCTCTGTTCTTGACGTAGAAGAATGACTTGTGCCATTTCTGCACGACTCAATCCGGTGACACGAGGGAACACGGATTCCGAGGTGTAATAGACGCCGCCCACATTGGGTGAGCAGCTTCGAAGGATGCAGAGATTTGTCGGAACAACGTTGGAGCGGATCTGGAAGAACTCGACCAGACATGTCTTGATGGCCACAGGCAAGTAACCCTCGGCCGAGATAAAAGCGGAAAGAGAAGCTATGGCGTCGCGGAAGATGATGCGGTGAAGGCCAAGTAATCGAGAAATTCTCTAGCAAAATCGCTAAGAGGAAGACCAAGCCGCGGCGGTGGGACATGAAGACCACATACTCACCCTCTCGAGAACTGGAGAGGATTCGCCGGTAAACGACAGAAACCTCGAGAATCCGAGTTCGGATGAGCCATTCAATCTCGCCACAGATCGAAGAGCCCCGCCACGATCCACGCCGCGAGCCGGCCATCGTCCTCAACTAGAGCACCGCTAAATGAACTAGACATAGTTCCGCCGGAGAGATCGCCGGAGGAAAACTAGCGGAGGAGGGCTTAGAGCTACAGGCCCGTCGAACTTTGCAAGAAAACAATGGCGAAAGAGGAGAAACCGTACCGAGTAATGGAAATTATGCGGATCGATCTAGAGCAAGGACAGGGCAAGATGGCCAGAAAGGACTCACCGGCGGCGGGGACACCGCCGTAGAGCGCGGGCGGAAAAGGCCGAACGACGCCGTGGAATCCTCGCCGGCGGAAGCTCTGGATGGCGAGCGGCGGCGGAGCGGCGAGAGAGCACACAGACGAAGGGAGGAAGGAGAGCGGACGCGAGCGATAAGGGGAAAGGTGAACCCAACGGGCGCGTTTCCCCACTTTATAGGCAAGCAATGAACAGGGGAGTGGGATCGTGGGTGTGGCAGTTACCCGTGTGGATCGTGGGGTAACACGAACGCACGACGGTGAATGGAGCCACACCAACGGCCACATACAAAGAAAAGTTGTTACGATCCCAAGAGGAGCGGAACACGAGGCGTCGTAACGGCGGCGCAGCAGGCACAGGGTTCACTGTGGCTTGTCAGTAAATGCAGTAAAAGGACCTAAAAACTAGGAGAGCAATGATGGGGTAACACGTAGGACTTAGCGTATGGAGGAAGGAGCGAGAGAACCTCGGACAAGGCCGTAGCACGGAAACAAGACTAAAAGAAGGTGTTGAAGCTGATATAACCCGGCCAAAGTAATTGACAGGGCCACACCAGCTTCGGGGACTAATGTCGGGGGGTTAACCTCGGGTAGGTCAGAGACGGGGAAAAACAGAGGTACTGCCCCCGTCAAGTTGCCGAGCTACGACCTAGGTCGGAATCGTTGATATGTCGGCCGATGAATGGAGGCAAGAAGCACGATAGGTATCAAGTGGTTATCCGGCGAGTTAATGAGAAACTCGGCGGATTACCCGGATGATCTTCATGCGTAAGGAACGCGAATAACATGAGGTAAGGCCGGTTAAACGAAGCTTGCAGGAGAAGGAGAAGCTAGGGTCAAACCATAGCTGTGCTAAAAGGAATCTGAACAGGCCAAGCGCAAGAGACAAGGAGGCGCAGGGACAGGGGCGTAGGAGGTCACGAGGTGACGGGCTTGGCCCGAGGCACGCAGAAGGGGGCCGCTGGAGCTTTGCCGTCATTAGAAGGGAGACAGGGAAAGGAGGCCGCCGAATTACTACTTTGGGACAAGCATATTCCTCGAATATGCTTGCCCCGTCAGCCCTAAGGGCACCCAAGGCACCCCTTTATAAGGGGAAGTCTGGACCCTGAGGGGGGGAGAGGGTCTTTTGAGCAACGTTAGGCTGGGGAGATTCACATAGTTCCCCTGTAAACAGCTCTAGGAGCACTTGTAACACATCGAGAGAGGAATAAAGTTCATCACTTTGGCAGCTTGAGTGTAAAGACAGTTGCATCTTCCCTCCCCAGATCCCACTAGCATCCATTGGCCCCATACTTTAGCCTACCCATGGCATCTGCCGTGCCACCACCACGACATCGATCAAATCATCAATTCGACTTCAGGATGCGAGAAACTCTCCTTCCTCGATGCCTACTCAGGCTATAATCAGATTCGGCTAAAGGTCGAAGATCAGGAGAAAATGGCGTTCATTACGCTGTTCGGTGTGTTCTGCTACAACGCCATGCCCTTCGGGCTGAAGAATGTAGGTGACACGTACCAGAGGTGCATGCAGGCGTGCCTAAAAAACCAGATCGGTCGTAACATCCAAGTCTATGTCGACGACATAGTAATCAAGACTAGAGAGGCCAAGACGATGATGACGATCTCCGCGAGACGTTTGATAACCTTGATCACTAAAAGATCAAGCTAAACCCAGAAAAGTGCACCCTCAGCGTGCCATCTGGCCAGCTACTCGGCTACTTATCTCCCAGTGGGGGATTGAGGCAAATCCGAAGAAAATCAGGGCCATACTAGCCATGGAAAAGCCGAAAAACCTCAAAGGTGTCCAGCAGCTAGCTGGGTGGATCGCGGCACTGAGCATATTCATCAGCCGCATGGGCGACAAGGCCCTACCCTTTTACCAGCTGGTGCGCAAGGTGGACAAGTTCGAGTGGACACCCGAAGTAGACGACGCATTCGAGGACCTCAAGCGGCTTCTCTCCACCTCGCATGTCCTGGTCACGCCAAAGGAATGGGAGCCTTTGCTGCTATACATCGTAGCTACGCACCAGGTGGTAAGCACTGAACTCATGGTCGAGCAACCCAAAGATTGCAAGACCCACAGGGTCCAGCGCCCAATCTACTACCTTAGCGAGGTACTAACTCCAACAAAACAGAGGTACCCTCACTACCAGAGGCTCGCCTACGGCATATTCATGACGGCTCGTCGGCTGTGCCACTACTTCCAGGAGCATCATATCATTGTCATCAATGACGCCCAACTGTCTAACATCCTGAACAACCCCGAAGCCACGAGACGCATAGCCTTGTGGGGCATCGAACTGTCTCATATGGATATAATCTACGAGCGGCGCACCGCCATCAAAGTCTCAGGCCCTCCTTGACTTCCTCGTCCACTGGATGGAGCTCCAGCTACCGAATACTCCAGACATGTCGCAATCATGGACAATGCACTTCGACAGCTCCAAGCGTGAGGATGGAGCAGGGGCCAGCGTCATACTGACGTCCCCTTAGGGCAACAATATGAAGTACGTCATTCAGATGAAATTTCGGGCCTATAACAACAAGGTCGAATAGAATCCCTCATCCACGACATGAGGATGGCCAAGATCTGTGGTGCAACGCGCCTCGTCATCTACGGTGACTCGAACCTTGTCGTCAAGCAGACAATGAACGAGTGCGACGCTCACAGCGCCAACATGATTGCGTACCGCGCGCTCTACAACTCACTCGAAGGAGAATTCAACGGCTGCGAGCTTTGACACGTCGGAAGAGAAAGCAACGAAGAAGCTGACAGACTCGCCAACATAGGCTCCACCTGCGCACAGCAGCCACCAGGCATGTTCCTCGAACAAATCTGCGTACCCTCTATCAAGAGGAAATTCCCAAAAGGTTCAGCCAAAGAAGAAGAACACTCGGGGGCTGCGCCACCGGAAGGACAGGACGGACCCGAAAAGCTCGACACCGAGGCCGATCTGGTTAGCCTAATGTAGGTCATGGCGGTTGAAGAAACATGGACGCAGTCATACCTTCGGTACCTAATAAACAACCAGCTGCCTGACGACCCGACAGATGCCCGGCGCATATCTCGCCGGTCAAAAGCCTTTACCATAATCAATGGCGAGTTGTACAAGCGCAACATTTCGGGTGTGCTCCAATGGTGCCTCACCATTGGTGACAACAAAAGCATCGTCCAGGATATCCATGAGGGTATCTGCGGCCACCACGCAGGCAGTCGCGCACTAGTCGCCAAAGCACTACGAGCTGGGTTCTACTAGTCAACCTCCTTGAACGACGCCAAGGACATCGTCTAGAGGTGCAACTCCTGTCAGAGGTACGCGGACAAGCCACATGCGCCAGGATCCGAGCTAAGGCCCATACCGCTGGCCTGGCCCTCCGCCCAATGGGGCCTCAACATGATCGGCAAACTGCCAAAGTCCTCGCCAGGAGGCCACATCTTCCTCCGAGTCGTAGTTGACAAATTCACAAAGTGGATCGATGCCATTCCCGTCACCAACCAAAGCGACAAACTGCCATTAAATTCTTCGAATCCATTGTCTACAGGTTTGGCGTGCCTGATAGCATCATAACGGACAACGGCTCGAACTTCATCTCGAAGGAATTTCAAGCCTTCTGTGGGAACCTCGGCATCAGCATATCCTATGCCTCAGTGGTGTACCCACAGACCAATGGATATGTCGATGGCATCAAAAAGCACTTGTTGTGCCCACTCGAAAGGCTTGCAGGAGCCTAGGCAGACGAGCTACCCTTCATTCTCTAGAGCTTGCGTACAACGCCAAACAGCTCAACCGCCTACACGCACTTCTTCATGGTGCACCTGACATGTCATTCGACTCCACGGTCAACACAAAGAAGGTGCAGGTCCACCCGATGGACGACTCCAAGACAGCGTTGATCGCCAATGACCTCAGTCCCGCATAGGAAAGCGCGCTCGTCGATTTCCTCCGTGAGCGCTAGGAAATTATCGCCCGGTGTCCTGCCGATATGCCAGGAGTTCCCAAGGAATTCGCCGAGAATGCACTCAATGTGTTTCCTGACGCGAATCCAGTCAAGAAGTCGATCTAACAAATATTCGAACCAAGAGCTGAAGCCGTTGGAATCGAAGTCAATAGACTACTCGATGCCAACTTCATCCGAGAAATCAAGGAGAGCGAGTGGCTAGCTAACACCGTGCTGGTCCCCAAAAAGGACACGGACATCCTACGGATGTGCGTGGACTTCACATCGCTCAACAAGTACTGTCCCAAGGACCACTTCCCTTTGTCGTGGACCGATCAAATCATCAATTCGACTTCAGGATGCGAGAAACTCTCCTTCCTCGACGCCTACTCAGGCTATAATCAGATTCGGCTAAAGGTCGAAGATCAGGAGAAAATGGCGTTCATTACGCTGTTCGGTGTGTTCTGCTACAACGCCATGCCCTTCGGGCTGAAGAATGTAGGTGACACGTACCAGAGGTGCATGCAGGCGTGCCTAAAAAACCAGATCGGTCGCAACATCCAAGTCTATGTCGACGACATAGTAATCAAGACTAGAGAGGCCAAGACGATGATGACGATCTCTGCGAGACGTTTGATAACCTTGATCACTAAAAGATCAAGCTAAACCCAGAAAAGTGCACCCTCAGCGTCCCATCTGGCCAGCTACTCGGCTACTTATCTCCCAGTGGGGGATTGAGGCAAATCCGAAGTAAATCAGGGCCATACTAGCCATGGAAAAGCCGAAAAACCTCAAAGGTGTCCAGCAGCTAGCTGGGTGGATCGCGGCACTGAGCAGATTCATCAGCCGCATGGGCGACAAGGCCCTACCCTTTTACCAGCTGGTGCGCAAGGTGGACAAGTTCGAGTGGACACCCGAAGCAGACGACGCATTCGAGGACCTCAAGAGGCTGCTCTCCACCTCGCATGTCCTGGTCACGCCAAAGGAACGGGAGCTTTTGCTGCTATACATCGTAGCTACGCACCAGGTGGTAAGCACTGAACTCATGGTCGAGCAACCCAAAGATTGCAAGACCCACGGGGTCCAGCGCCCAATATACTACCTTAGCGAGGTACTGACTCCAACAAAACAGAGGTACCCTCACTACCAGAGGCTCGCCTACGGCATATTCATGACGGCTCGTCGGCTGAGCCACTACTTCCAGGAGCATCATATCATTGTCATCAATGACGCCCCACTGTCTAACATCCTGAACAACCCCGAAGCCACGGGACGCATAGCCTTGTGGGGCATCGAACTGTCTCCTATGGATATAATCTACGAGCGGCGCACCGCCATGACCCTCATTTCTAATCCATTGTCTACAGGTTTGGCGTGCCTGATAGCATCATAACGGACAACGGCTCGAACTTCATATCGAAGGAATTTCAAGCCTTCTGTGGGAACCTCGGCATCAGCATATCCTATGCCTCAGTGGTGCACCCACAGACCAATGGATATGTCGATGGCATCAGAAAGCACCACAGCCCACTGAAAGGCTTGCAGGAGCCTAGGCAGATGAACTACCCTTCATTCTCTAGAGCTTGCGTACAACGCCAAACAGCACAACTGGCTACACGCACTTCTTCATGGTGCACGGAGCCGAAGCCATGCTGCCTATCGAGGTACGCCACAAGGCCCCACGGGTCGTCGCCTACAGCGAAGCCGAATCATCGGCCGCACTCAAAGACGTCATTGACACACTCGACGAGGCACACGACATCGTCGCGGATCGCTCAATGGTCTATCAGCAGAGCCTCCGGAAATACCGCAGCCGTCGGCTGCGCCCAAGGTCCTTCGTCAAAGGAGACCTTGTCTTGCGACTCAAGCAAGAACGGCCCAAAAAGCTTGAGTCACCCTGGGAAGGACCCTACATCGTTACTGAAGTCATCCCAGGTGGATCCTATTGCCTCATGGACATCGCATTAGTAGTCGAATACTCCAAACCCTGGAACGTCGCACAACTGCGACGCTTCTACCCCTAGTTACCCTTTGCTTTCAATAAGGCTACTCAGCCAAGTCTACTTAGCCGAACAATGTAACTCCTCGTTAGCTATGAATTAAAGCTAAGTTTCTTGGCCCAATTATCTTTTTTCTTTACGTTATTTCTCGCTAAACACACTCGGGGGCTACGCCTCACCCGATGACTCCGTCGACTGAAAACAACGCATACAACCCGAGTAGCTGACCACGTCAGGCTAACGAAAGGGACATGCAAATTACAAAACACCACGTGCAAATATACACATAACACTTTACAAAGGGCATTACGAGCCCACTCAAATAAAAACAAATTTTACATTAAGTTTTTTTCTTTACAGGATCTACCTATTTTGGAGCATTACATTCGCCTGCTGCTCGAACAGATCTACAATCTCCTTAGCATGCCGTGCCACAGCCGCATAATGTGGGTGCATGTCCCATAGACTGCCATATGGTCGAAGGGGTGGCCTAGATGCCACCTCAGCGAGATTGACATCACGGTGATGGTGAAAAGGTAGCCTTCACCCTAGCAATCAGCTGATGTCGCACCAACTCTTTGACATGGACCATGTTCCGAAATTACGCACGAAGGCCCCAAAAAGTGGAAGGCGCAGCATCCAAGGGGAATATTTCGGACCAAATGGTCGCCAGAGAAGACCTCGCCTGCCTAAGCACCCGAAGAACCTGGTGCACTCGATCTTGCACCGTCGCAAGGACGATGGACCGATCACGGTCCATCCAGAAGAAACCACCAGCCACCAGGTCCTATTGCGTCAAGCAGTTCATCCGAATCGTGACGCGCTCCTTCTCTTCCCTCGGAACGATATTGACATCTGCACCAAGCACGGAATGAGATGGCATACAAATAGGGTGCACCCGAAAAAACATCAGTTCACAGAGACTTACATTGAAGCTGCTCACCCATCTACCGCAACTCCCCAAGCAAGAACTCCTCCCTGGCCGTGGCTCACTCAGCCTTGGACTTCCACACATCCACGTGGCCTCGAATGCTAAGGATGTCCTTCTCCAAGCTGCGGACACGATCGCGATGAAAATCCAACTGCGACCCATCATCCAAAGATTGTCGTGACTCAGGAGCAGCCAGAGTGACAACGGGAACCTCACCCGAAGGACCCTAAAGGCAAATAAGCAAGCATGAACATCACAAGCATTTTGGACAACATGCTCAAAAGACAAACTCATATACATAAATATGGCCCCTCCGTGGCATAATAGGACTTGTTCATCAACAAGATGTTACAAAAGGAAGCAAAAGAAGAAACTACACTATCTACATTACAAAGGCCTAAGCAGCGGCATCCGGGGTGGCCTTGGAGCTAGACTGCCTTCTCTTGACCTCCTGCTGCTGCTTCACCGCGTAATCAGCCAGGAGATCGATGAGCTTAGGCTCATAACGGTTATAGCGAGAAGCAAAGAGGGCGAAAGCTACCTCAGAGACATATGCAGCCGTCGGCATCCGGGACGTGATTTCGGCAAGTCCAGCTCCAAACGCCATCGCCATGGCCAACCCCATGGAAGCACCAAGGCCCTTCTGCTTGCGCTTGTACTCCACCGAGGCCTCCTCCGACAGAGCATCTACAACGGCGTCAATGTCATCAAGGACAATGCCCATGGTAACGACCTCCTTGTAGAAGCAAGCGAGCACTTTCCTGGCCTTCTCCAAGAGCCAGCGGAGGTGGCACAGCGATCTTCGATCGCAACGGCAGCATCAGCCAAAGCATCTCCATGCTCTAACACACCATGATCAAACGTGATGCCTAAAGCATCTGAAATAAAGCAGAAAAAACACTCAAATGAGGAAGGATAAAGTGCACTCGAAAAACCAGAAGACCCAAATGATACAAGCATAACTCACAAGAAATAGCCTTGACCGCAGCCATAATATTATCAGCCATTTCATTCTCCCGGGCGGCTGCTGTGGCTACGAGTTGCTGCTCGCGATCTGTATCCTCCTTCTGCAGGCGCTCGAGGCTCTTTTCGAGAGCGTTCATCCTTTGGAGCGCATCATTGTTATCATCTGCAACATGAAGAAACACCTGATCAATACAAGAAAATCCTTGGAGCAGATGAACAAAAACAGGGTGAAAAGTCATGTACCTTGAAGCTGCTGCAGGTCAGCCTCCAGCGCCAGGTGTTGCCAAATAAGGAGGTTGGCGCCGTGCACAAAGGGCTACGGAGGAAACGAAAACACAAGTCAGTAAATAAAGGGCTCGGGGGCTCCCCCTCAAACCAAAAACAATCAACAAAGTCAAAACAAAAAGTGCACGGGGGATCCCCCCATGGAGTATTCAAGATAACACTTACGTGTTTAGGTGTGGAATCTGAAGGTTTGCGAGCTGCCTTCTGAGTCACGACTGCCCGAGCTTCTCGCTTAGAGGAGTTCGGGCCATCATCCTGAGAGTTGGCCACCACCTAGGGAATAGAAGCCGTCGGCATCGACTCTGCCATAACTTCTTGAGTGTCTCCGTCAAGCGACTCCTCCGAAGAGTTGCTACAAGCAAAAGGCAGATTAGCAACACATTGCGACTACAAAGACAAACAATAGGAAAATGACCCAGACGAAGTAACTTACAACTCGATGTCCGATAAGTTGAATACTGGAGCCTTCTCCTTCTTCTTCATGGTCATGCTATGGAGCCATCGAGAAGGCACCGCAGGATAAGGTGCAGACAACGCACCATCATCCTCACCATGCCGCTCAAGGAACAATGGACCCCTTGAAGTTGGAGGGGTAGATGCATCCGAAGACTCAACCCGGGTGCGCTTTCGGGTCAGCCCTTTGCTCGGCAGGAGGGCGTCCGCTGTAGGATATTACGTCGGAGGAAGTTCGGACTCGGAATCAACAACTTCGTTGTCCGGCACAACCGGAAACTTCTTAGGCAGAGGGGCCATCATCCCGGCTACCTTGAGATCATAAAAACCAAAGACGTAAGAGAACATGATTAGTGATACTAACAAGAAGCAAATAACACTCAAAAAAAGCGCAATGCGCAGGACTCAAGTTTCCACCTGAGGAACTGCATTTGCAGCACTGAATGGGGAGGTAAAGGATTTCCCTAGGAGGTCCTCATCGGCCTTGTTGTTTAGCAGAGGCCGAAGGGATCTATCAAGATCACCCTTGGATAGATCCTCGGATGAGACCCTCGTCAGGTCGCTGCGGCCAACATAGAGAAACAACGGATGCGCCCTCGCTTGGAGCGGCTACACCCGACGGTTGAGGAAAGTGCGGATGATGTCCACACCATTGACCTCTTTCCCAACGACCATCTGGAGCACCTCCACGCGACGGCAGAGCTCCTCCACCTCCGCCATTTCACCCTCCAAGACGTGGTTCTTGCACGACCTCTTCAGGACGATTTTCGGCGTGGAGTCGAAAGGAGAAAGACCATATTCTTATCCATCCAAATTGGCATCGCAGATGTAAAACCACTTCTTCTGCCAATACTGGACGGACTCACACATGGAAAAAGAGAAGAAGAGGATAGAAGATCGTATGGAGATGATGCAGCCACCGAGCGGATATACTCCACCGGTGCCGGACTGCCTCTTCACGGAATAGAGCTTCCGAAAGAGACCGAAGAACGGATGGATACCGAGCCAACAGTCGCAAAGAGTGATGAAGCAGGAGATGTGGAGGAGAGAATTGGGAGACAGATGATGTAACTGAATCCTGTAAAAGAAGAGGAGTCCTCGAAGAAAATCATGAACAGGAAGAGAGAGACCACGGATGACAAAGGCATAAAACATCACCTGAAACCCTTCGAGTAGGCGCGGTATTACCTCGTCACTGGGGAGGATTGCGTCGTCCTTGTTTTGGGGAATCAATCCAGAATCACGTAGCTTGCGCAGGTCCCCCTCGCGTATCTCTCTGCGCTTCCACCCACCGTCAGTGGCGGCCGTCGTAGTGACCTTCTTGCCGTCAGCGATGGCGCTCGAACCAGCTCCGACAGTGGTCTTCTTTGGTTTTCCCATCTCGTAGCGGTGACGGTTGCGCTATGTGCGAAAGAAGGAAGAGGGAAAAGTGCAAAGAATGTGTAGAACGCAGCAAAGGGCACCGAAGCTCGTGAAAATGGAGGCAATGGAAGATGAGCAAATGATGAAGGGTAAAAGATATTCACTATTTACCTATGGAATACAAGGAAGAAGAAGATGCACATGAGCCGTTGATTCAGAAGCCCTAGCGCGCACAACATATCTAACCATACACGTGTCAACGCTACACCAAACCGTTGCCAGAACGCCGTCCACTATGCGTAGAAATCGAGGAGACGCCGTAATTTTCACCACGTCTACGCATGACTAGTCAACTTCAAGTCAGGCGGTGGGACCCACGATCGTCTCTTCGCATCATCTCTGCTGCCGCAGACGTTTGAGATCACTAATTGTCAGCACTGACATCATCAAGGCAAAGCCAGCAACGGCTAGAAGTTTTTGGCTGATCAATCAAGTACTTACTCGAATCTATGATTCGAGAAACTACTCGGGGGCTACTCCTATCAGGAGCACTGTCCGCGCACCTGAGAAAAGACTAAGGTAACTGTATCTCGCAACTATCTTCGAGTCCTACGTCGAGTCTGCGACTCCACTACGGACTCGGGGACTACTCCCATAGGGAGGATCAGTTGAGCATCTGAAAAAATGGTGTCCTTCGTACCTAAGCTGAAAACAACTGAACTAAAGTCTCTTCTCGAGTCTACGACTCGAACATACGCTCGGGGTCTACTCCCATAGGGAGCGCTATCCGCGCAACTTATGAATTCTTTAACTCAATCCTTCGGATAAAAAATGACAAAATATTTTTGGCAACTTTGCCAAAATCAACGATAAGTGAGAAGCAAACTCCTTGGACACCCGAAACACCTCCGCGGTGATAAAATTTCGGATGATGTGTCTACGACGCAAAGATAAGTCCTACAGATATCATCTGATGGCCAGTAACGATCCGACTACGCCTCAAGAAATCCCGTGTCAACAGGCACGATGAAAATCCCGACGGACGCGTTGGGTATATCACTTGAAAATCACTAGGATTCGAATCCTGTAAGTCCACAACGACTTGAGTAGAATCACACCAGCAATCGTTCTGAATTCAAGTCCGGGACTCGAGTTTGATGAAGATTGTGTTGTTTTTTCCTATGATAGTTAACTGGCCCTGATCCGTCGGGAGAGCCACGCACACGCATCAACAATCCCTATGAACTAAAACATTTACCTTTAAAATAATAGGCTCAACTGCACCCGAAATATTGAAGAGACCTCAGCTGAATCTATGATTCGACTAAACACTCGGGGGCTACTGACATGGATATACCCCATGGGTACACAACATTGGTATACCTGGTCCAGTCCAAGGAAGGCCCACATCAAGACACGCGGCCCATGTAGACTTCGGGTGGCCCAAGCCCATGACGTTTTCGACTCCTTGGAGGACAAGTCTAGATTAGATAGAAATTTCAAAGGGTACAAACCCTAATTTGTAACCGACTCGACCTAAGCCCGGGACCTGCCTCTATATATAAAGGCCAGGAGGGTATGACGAGAAGGATCTCTTCCACCATCGCATACACACCTCCACACCAGATTGCATCTGCGCACCCCTGTAACTTTAGGTTCTGCCGTAATCAAAAGCAGACAAGCAGGAGTAGGGCTTTCCCTCCGGGGGCCTGAACCTAGGTAAATAACGTGTCCCACGTTGCTTTTTTGTTAACCGTTCCGTGATTTCCATCATCCCCATCTTCTACAAAACCCAAGTCCATAACAATAGGCATTGACGAAATCAACCCTCGTTAGCTGTAGTGATGGAAGGAAGCCATTGCTAGGAGCCGCCCAAGGAGCCGCCGCGACCAACCGCCATCATCGACAAGCTCGTTCGCCCACCTCGGTGGACCTAGATAGAGCCCTAGTAAGCCCCCGACGACCCCCGCCATAGATCTAGGGTTAGAATCTCGCGCGTGCCGTGCGATGGAGACAAAAACAAGGAGCCATCGATCGTACTCTAATCGTGCGGTCCAGATTAAAGAATACCACTTCGTGTTAGATTAGTCGCTGACGCGTGGGACCAACCCCGGTACCGCCATTGCACAGGCCAAGACTAGTTGGGACGTCCTGTTCGCATTGCCGCGCGTAGCCCACAAATTCAAACTTAGATTTTCCTTTTATTTCAAAATCCTATAGTGTAGGTGAATTTTAAATAAAATTCAAGAAGATTCATTGAACCAAATTAAATGAATCTAATTTTGTTAGAAAGTAGATGAAAATCTCTAAACGCTGCCGTTGGACTCAAACAGTTTGAATTTGTAGATCATCCCTAGTAAAAACAACAAGGCAGAGACTTTTAGAACTTCAAACATTTTTCTAAAATCAACCATAAAGGCTTTTGAGTTGATTACAACTCTCAAAAATCACATTGATCATTATCTAGCTGAACATGTAAAAATATATAATATTACTGTCAATATGATCCCATATTTTAATTAGAGAATATTAAATCTTAAGTAACTTTTCAATGAGTCCCACATGATCAATATTAAATCCCACATGATCAACTAAAAAGAAGATACATAAAACCTTGTCAATATTTCTTGTAATAATTGAGATGATGCTAGATCATCTAGTGTGGATCTTTATGTGCTAAATAGAAGTAGTTAAGTATTGTTTGGTGATTGTGTACCTTGTATTTATTTATAGATGCTAGTATCAACCCGGGATACGAGGAGGAAGAATTCTACCAAGAAGAAGAAGATAACTACGACCACTATACCAAGCAAGGCAAGCTACACTATGCAAGATAGAACTATGCATACTATTATGATACCACCTTGATTATACCACTCCCAAGTTTTACCTGCAAGCTTTATCTTTTCATCCTTTTTGCAAAGTTGCTCAAATAGTTATTTAATTGGTGATTAGTGAAAAAATAGGACAGATGCCATCAGGAGCATAGAATTAGGTGTAGTTAGTTAGACTTGATTAGTACCCCTCAAATAGTGACACCCTCATTGATAGATGCTAGTGCTAAACTAATCTTGATCACTATAGTGGTAACACTTGGATAAAATGATTATGAAAACCTTGGAATGATGAGTCATTCTATTGAAATGTTTTGACATATTTTATGGAACACAATGAGTTGAAGATGATATGAATGAAGTATGTGACCTGACTTTAATAAAAACTGATGGTTGGGTTCGCATGCGATACCATTCCAATTTTACCGTACAACCACAATACCTGAGTTGGGTAGGGATTAACTGGAAGTTTATGTGTCTTTGTATGGGTTCCCGCATGGAATGAGGTTGAGCTGAGGCTGCCTTGTGAATATGAATGCCAACCTATGCAGTTCCCGGGATGGCAGATGGCCATGGCTGGGAGGCCAAACTCATAGGGGAGGTGCCTATACTAGGGTGTGTAATTGAAAGGTTAGGATTGATTATCCGCATACCAAGTATGATGATTCAGGGTTGTCCCTGACGGATGTATAGAATGTGGTGCTGAAAGTGTACCACCTCTGCAGAGTGTCAAACTATTCGAATAGCCGTGTCCGCGGTCATGGATAGTTGGATGGTCATACTGTTTCGTTGTCAGATGTTTTCAAAATGAATTGTTACTTGAAATATGACTTTTACTTGACCACATAGGGTTGTGGACATGAAACTAGGTTCCCTCTTGAGTAATCTAGAAAACTATAGTTAGGTCTTTACTACTAAGTACCTATTAAATAAAATTGGCTTATTGCAAACAAACCTAGAGCTTATGATTCCTACTAGAATGGTATTACTGCTTTATTGATAGTTTGAGAGTACTTAAAAGTACTCATGGCTTTGTCCCTGGCTATTCCCATGGCTAGACTTTGAAGGGGAGGACGAACAGTAGGATGCCTACGATAACTAGGATCATCTCCCATGCTCAGCATTGCCTGTGGCAATGAAGACGGAGCCTCTACTACGCTATTATTCCGCTGCTTTGATGTATTCATATTTGATCCCGAGATCAACTATTTGTAAGACTATTATGGTTTGTAATGGATGATGTACTATGCTACCAATTCTGTTATTTCTTGCAAAAATGGTAATCCTGGGATTGCGATGTACGACATAATAGGCATTTGTGATTAAAATCTGGGTGTTGACATGTCCCCTCAAGGGGATACGATGAAATACGTCCTTCGGATGAAGTTCCGCGCATCCAACAATGAAGCCGACTATGAGGCACTTGAACATCGCATGGAGATGACCAAAGTGTGCGGCACCACGCTCATTGTCATCTACAGTGACTCCAACCTCTTCGTCTAGCAGAGGGTGAATGAGTGAAACTCCTATAGCACCAATATGATCGCATATCGTGCGCTCTACAACTCACTCGAAGGAGACTTAGACGGCTGCGAACTCTGGAACGTTGGTAAGGAAAGAAATGAAGAGACCGATAAGCTTGCTAATATCGGCTCCACCTGCGCCCCAGTGCCACCAGGTGTGTTCCTCGAGCAAATATGTGTTCCCTCTATCAAGCGAAAATTATTGAAGGACACAACCGAACCCGCTGGGCACTCGGGGGATGCTCCGCCGATAAAGCCGAAGGACCCGAAGAACTCGACATGGAGGTCGAACTGGTGAGCCTCATGCAGATCCTCGTAGTCGAACAAACATGGACTCAGCCTTATGTCCGATACTTGGTGAGAAAGCAACTGTCTGAGGCCCCAACGGAAGCCTGGCAGGTCGCCCGTAGGTCGCCCGTAGTGAACTGTATGAGCGCAGCATTTCTGGTGTGCTCCATCGATGCATCACTAACAGTGACGAGAAGAGCATCCTCCTCGACATACATGAAGGTATTTGTGGTCACCACGCAGGAAGTTGCGCCCTCGTTGCCAAGGCTGTGTGAGCTGGCTTCTACTTGCCAACATCGATGAGGGATGCTAGAGACATCGTACAGAGGTGCAACGCTTGCCAAATGTTTGTAGATAAGCCGCACGCGCTAGGCTTAGATCCGCAGGCCATACAATTGGCTTGGCTCTTTGCTCGGCAGGGATTCGACATGATAAGCAAGATTCCAAAGTCCTCGCAAGGAGGGCATGTCTTCCTCTTGGTGGAAGTCGACAAATTCAGAAAGTGGATTGAGGCCATGCCTGTCACTAAATAAACCGGTGCCTCCGCTGTCAAGTTCATTGAATCCATTTTCTACAGGTTCGGAGTGCCTCACAGCATCATAACCGACAACACCTCGAACTTCACCTCGAAGGAGTTCCGAGACTTCTACGAAGATCTCGGTATCAACCTCACATATGCCTCCGTGTCGCATTCGCAGACCAACGCTCAGGTCGAAAAGGCCAACGGTCTCGTCGACAACGGCATCAAAAAGCCGTTGCTATGCCCACTCGAAAGGCTGGTGGGAGCCTGGGCGGACGAGTTACCCATGCCTCGAGACCATGTCTTTGAGCATCGCCAGGAGACACCGCACCGTCCCCTAACCCTGCCCATGCCATTAGCCGCCTGTAACATCGCCCCCGACGAGCTCACCGTGCGCCCCGACGGTCCCCTCGCTCGACTATAAATAGAGGCCACCCCCGCACGATTTCTTCACACCATCTCACTCCCCTCTCCTCACTGATCGTGCCACACCGTTCTCAGAGCAAGGCAAGCACCACCCCGCCGGAATTTCACCGGAGCCCGCCGCCTCTGGAGAAGAAGGGAGCCAGTGATTGGAGCCGCCCCAGGAGAATCCGACGGTACCAGGAGATTCGCCGACGACGACTTCGTCGTTCGCCCGCCTCGTTGACCCTCGCGAGTACCCGGTGAGCCCCCAACAACCCTCACTGGCCGCGCTAGGTTTCGTTCTCACCGGCGTTGTCTCGCGTCGACGATGACTCCCAGCCGTTAGATTAGAACTAGATCGAACGATCCACGTCGCCCCATACCGCTTCGCCCAGCCCCGTGTCACTGACGAGTGGGGACACCCACTTAAGCAGCCCGCGGGAGAACCGCGCTTAGCAGCCGCCCAAAGAACTTTTCCCATAAGCCCAGTTATTCAAATTAAACCTTTTCCATTTCAACTCAAACACACTTCTGTACCCAACTTCAAAAATCAACCCAGATCGATTCAGTGCACCAAATTGAATGAAACCAATTTTGTTGGAAAGGTCTGTGAATGCTGAATCCAAGCCTGTTGGATTCAAGTCATTTGGATCTATAGATCATCCATGGTAAAAATAACAAGGCAGAAGCTTTTCTGCATTCAAACATTTTTCAAATTTAAACCATAATAGCTTTTGAGTTGATTCCAACTCTCAAAAATCACATTTAACCATACCTTTCAGAATATATAAAAATATATAGGTTTACTTGCAGAAATAATGTTCAAGTAATAAAAGAATGCTACATAGGCATTTATAGCCACTTTAATTAATTAAAATAAAAGGGTAAAACCTTATTAAATTGTGACACCACTTTAAATCACATTCCCATGGACTACAATATGTGGTGATGACATGTGTCAACATGATCCAATGTTGGGTTTGGAGAATATTAAATCTTAAGTAGTTTTTCAATGAGTAGAAATTACTTTTCTAAAAATAAAAGGGATTTAAATCAAGCCCTAACCTTGTAATGTTAGGGATGATGCTAGATCATCCATAGGACCCTTATGTGTGATGATTGCAAGTAGTTAAGTATTGTTTGGTGATTGTGTACCTCGTATTTATTCATAGACGCTAGTATCGACCAAGGATACGAGAAGGCAGGAGGATACTAAGAAGAAGCCGAGGAGAACTTCAACCATCTGCTCGCACAAGGCAAGCCTAATACTACTAGTGAATGTGCAACCTTATACTGATATTGTGCAAGATGAGACTATACCTATGCAAGCCCATACTTGTTACTATGCCTACTATATGCCTTAAGCATATGTGATCATACCCAGTTGATAAACCAATCCTAGTTTTATGAGCAAGCTTCTTACTCTATTTCTTTATCAAAGCTTACTTAGAGTTTACTTAAGTGACTATTAGATATTGGAAAGATGCTGAAGGTTGCATAAAGAGCATAAAATTTGGCCTAAGTTAGAAACCTTGACATCAGCATGAGACATGAGGTTATACTTAGTTGAAACTCCACTAGTTACCACCCCTCACTAGTACTACCCCCACCTGTAGATGCTAGTGCTAAGCATAAAACTTGATCAACTTTTAGATGGGAATACTTGGTGGAAAAATGGTTATGAAAACCTTGGAATGATGGATCATTCTATTGAAATGTTTTGGACATGTGTTTCCAAACAGTTGAGAAGTTTGGTGATAAAAATGTTGAGCCATGAGCCTTAGCCCTTTATAAAACTGATGGTTGTCTGGATGCGATACCATTCCAATTTTATCATAAAACCACAATACCCGAATATTGGGTAGGGCTTGACTGAAACTTATATTCCTTAGTATTAGTTCCCTCACGGCCAAGGTCTGAGCTAAGGCTACCTTTTGAAGATTGTCCACCTATGCAGTACCCAAGAAGACAGTTGGTCATGGTTGGGAGGCCAAACTCACAGGAGAGGTGCTTATACTAGGGCGTGTAATTGAAAGGTTAGGATTGATTATCCGCATACTGAGTATGGTGAATTCAGGATTTGTTCCTGACAGATGTATCGAATGTTGTGGTGAAAGTGTACAATCTGCAGAGTGTCAAACTATTCGAATAGCCGTCTGCGGTTATGGACAGATTGGAGTGGCCATACTGTTCCTGCCGACTTTTCAAAATGACTGTGAAATGAACTAAGACTTTAACTTGACCACAACAGTTGTGATATGAAATACAAGTTCCCAGTTAGGAGTTATAAAATTGTGACTAGCTTTAGAACTTAGTAGAGATAAATCTGGCTTTTGCAAAACAACCCTAGAGCCTAGTGTCCTATTATCCAAAAAAACCCTGTTCCTATTAGTATTAGTTTGCGAGTACTTAAAGAGTACTCATGGCTTTGTCCCTGGCTATTCCCATGGCCAGACTATGAAGAGGAGTACCTAGAGGATGGAACCCAGGAAGGTTACGACAACTAGGATCATCTCCCATCGTCAGCATTGCCTGTGACCCCGAAGATGGAGCTTCGCCTACGCTACCGTTATTATTAGTATTCCGATGCTTGATGTTGTATTAAGAACTGGATCATGAGATCCCTATTTGTGTAAGAACTTATGTATCGTTTGTAATGGATGATGTACTATGGTATCCAATTCTGTTATGTCTCGCAAAAATGGTAATCCTGGGATTGCGATGTATGCCATAACATGCATCTAGGATTGAAAAATCCGGGTGTTGACACCTCTGGAGCCCGCGCACAATGCTAAACAACTCAACTGACTACACGCCTTTCTTCATGGTGCATGGAGCCGAAGCCATGCTACCCTCCGAGGTACGCTACAAGGCCCCATGGGTCGTCGCCTATAGCGAAGCCGAATCATCGGCCACACTCGAAGATGCCGACACGCTGGAGCTTGCGACATTTCCGCGTCCCATTCGGCGGTGTACCAGCAAAGTCGCCGCAACTACCACAACCGTACCGCCTACACGAGGTTGAGTCTGGATTCGAATACTCCAACCCCTGGAACGTCACACAGCTACGACACTTCTACCCTTAGTTATCTTGTACTTTTAATAAGGATATTCAGCCGAACACTGTACCTCCTACATTACGATGAATAAAAGCTAAGTCTCTTGGCCCAAATTTCTCTCTCTTGCATACATATACATCGTTAAATATGCTCGGAGGCTGCGCCTCACCTTACAACTTCGTCGATTAACAACAACGCATAAACCCTGAGTAGCTGACTATGTCAGGCTAACGAAAAGGACATGTAAAACTTACAGTCAGCAATGCACTACATGCAAAAATTTACAACTTTACAAGGGCACCAAAGCCCACTCGATACTATACAGACTTTACATTGTCATATTTACTATTCTCAGGACTCAACTATGTTGGAGCAGGACGTTCTTCCGCTCCTCGAAGACATCTACTATTTCCTCAGCATACTGCGCTACTGCAGCAAAATGCGGACGCATGTCCCACGCCTTACCATACGGAGGAGCAGACGACCCAGCTGCTATTTCAGCAAGGTCCACATCACGACGATGCAGTTGAATGAGTGCTAGAGCCGCTTTCAAACCCACCACCATCTAATGACGCACAAGCTCCTTCACGGCATCCACATCGCGAAATTTTCCGAGCAAAACCAAGAAGCTAGAGGGAGCAACATCCAAAGGAAACATCGTGACCCAGATAGCTGCGAGTGACGATCTTGCGCGCTTCAGCACCTGAAGCACTTGGTGGACACAGTCTTGAATCCGTCGCGACAATAGTCGCCCGGTCGCGATCCATCCATAAGAAGCCGCTGGCCTCCAACTCTTGTTGCGTCAAGCAATTCAGCTGAATCGCAACACACTCCTTCTCTTTCTTCGGAAGAAGATTCACAACTACATGCTAAAGCAGCAAATAAGACGACATGAAGGTTAGGAGTATCTGAAAAGAAAAATGGCTCATGGTGACTTACACTGGAGTTGCTCGCCGATCCGCCGAAACTCCTCAAGGAGAAATTCCTCTCCCGCAACGGCTCATTCTGTCTTGGACTTCCAAACGTCCACGTGGCCATGGATCATGGGAACATCCTTCTCCAGGCTTCGTATGCGTTCGTGTAGCAGAGGAAACTACGACGTCAAGGCAGGAGGTGTGAGCATCGGTTCAGCATTCGAAGGACCCTAAGGGTGCACAAGTAGCAGAGTATAAAAACCAAGGCAATTGACAACAGTCAAAAGAGACACTTATATTTACATAAATCAACCACTATACGTGGTAGAGTCAAACTTGTCTAGCATGAAGCATTACATGCGCACTCGCAAAGAAAAATCAAAATACTACTAAACTATGACGCAAAATACCTAGGCAGCCGCATCCGAAGTAGCTTCGGACTCCGAGACTCTAGCCTTGGTTGCCCGCTGCTTCTCTAGTGCATATGTGGCCAGAAGGTCAATCAGCTTCGGGCCAAAATGTTTGCAGTGGGAGGAAAATGGAGCAAACTCTACCTCGGTGCCATCTGCTGCCGTCGGCATCCTGGAGGTGATCTACGGAAGATCTAGTTGCACGCCAGATGCCACTACCATCGCCAGCCCCATGGCGGCACCCACACCCTTCTACGTCCTCTTGTAGCTCATAGGAGCATCACCCACCAAGGCCTACGCCAGGGAGTCGACATCATCAAGGGCGATGCCCTTCGGGTTGATCTTCCTGTAGAAGAGGGCGAGGACCTCCTTGTCCTTGCCTAGCATCTCCACTGTCGTTGCAACGGCATCCGCCACGGGATCCCCATGCTACAAAGCGTTGCGATCAAACGCAATGCCAGCAGCATCTATAAGAGACGATAAAAATTCGGATGATACAAAGGAACCACACCAGAAGAAAAGCAGGAGGGGAATGTAGGGTGACTCACCGGACAACACTTTCGCAACAACCATAAGCTTCTCCGTCGTGGCTTTCTCCCGGGACTCCGTGGCAGCTGCACGCTGCTGCTTACGATCCTAGGCCTCCTGCTGGTGGCGCTGAAGGGCCTCCACAGCATCCTTCACCTTGGTATCTTCTTGGCTGTGACTCTTTTCGAGTGCATTCAGCTTGTGGAGTCCCTCATTGTTTTCACCTACAACATTCAACAAGGTAAATGTCAGAAAAACTGGCATTCAACAATATTCATGGTCGAATAGAAGAAATAGACGCTTCTCGGAGTTGCTGGAGGTCGCCCTTCAAGGCAAGGTATTGCTGGCCAAGGCTATTGAAGTCGCAGATGAAGGGCTGCAAATAGGAAACAGGCAAAAACCACATGAACAAAAGGGCTCGAGGGATTGCCCATGAGAAAGGATAAACAACTTACGTGGTCACCCGAAGACTCCGAGGGTCTGCGGTTTCTTCCGAGCAATGACCGCATGAGTCCTTGGCCTCAAGGAACTCGAAAGTTTGTCGTTGGAGTAGGCCACCATCTTTGGGGAATCTACAGCAACCTTCGACTCCCCATGCATGTCGTCGAGTTCCTAATTCAAGGTTTCATCTGAGGAGTTCCTCCTTGAAGCAAAAAAAATATTTCAGCCTAACCAACAAAACAGTAAGCTAATACTTAGCACACTGCATATGCAAAGGCAACATAAAACTTACGACGGAATGTCGGAGAGGTCGCAAACTGGCGCCTCCTTCTTCTTGTTGGCTGGCGGCTGTGGGGCCATGGCCTGAACGGGCATAGAAGGAATGGGGGAAGTGGCACCCTCATCTCCAGTGTGTCAAAAAAGAAAGGCGGGCCCCTTGGCATCGGTGGCGGCGCTCCATCCAAATTTTCGCTCTGAAACCTCTTGCGAGAGATCTCTTCGCTATGCTCGGGGGCTTCCGCAGTTGGTGACCGCGCAGGGGGAAGCGTTGGTTCAGAATCCGTGTCCCCACCATCTGGCCCAGCTTCGAACTTCTTAGGAAGAGGTGGCATCATTCCCACCACATTAAACTCCTTCAAATTGAGAAAGATGAAAACAAGAGTCAAAGAATATCAAATACAGGCACTCGAAAATGCATTACATGCAACCACAAGATTCACCCGAGGGCCTTCCTTTTGGCATGAAAGGGGGAAGTCAGAGACTTCCTCGGTAGCTCCTCCTCAGCCTTATGCTACAGTAGAGGTCGAAGCGCCCGGTCGAGGTCATTCGAGGACTTATCCTATGCCAACACTCTTGTCGGATCGCCGGCGCCGGAGTACAATAACATCGGATGCACCTCGCTTGAAGTGGTTGCACCCCTATGCTTAAGGAAATTGCGGATGATATCGACGCCACTAACCTCCTTTCCGCGCACCAGCTGAAGTGCCTCCACCCGCTGGTACAACTTATCTACCTCCATGGCTTCACCCTCCATGACATCATTCGACCATGAGCGCTTTCGGGTGACCACCTTGCTAGAGTCAAAAGGGGCTAGCCTATAATGCTGACCGTCGAGCTTGATGTCGCGGATGTAAAACCATTTGTTCTGCCATTGCTAGACGGACTCACAGAGATACAAGGAGAAAAATTGGATGGTGGGGCAGATAGAAATCCCGCACCCACCTAGTGGATAGACACCACCGGTACCAGATTGCCTCTTCAGAGAATAGAGTCTCTTGAAGAGGCCGAAGTGTGGCTCAATACCGAGTCAACACTCAAAAAGCGTGATAAAACACGCAATGTGCAGAAGAGAATTGGGCAACAACTGGTGGAGTTGCAGCCCATAATGAAAGAGAAGCCCATGAAGAAATTGGTGGGCAGGCAGAGAAAGGCCATGAATGACAAATGCAGAAACCATAACCTGCAAACCTTCGGGTGGGTCCAGAGTTATCTCCTCCCGAGGAAGCAGGGTGTCGTTCTTGTTATGCGAGATGAGACCAGCTCGTGCAGGCGGCGCATGTCCGCATCCCTCATCGCGGATCGCCACCACCCACCATCGGTGACCGACTGCGGCGGGCCTTCTTGGCGCGGGGCGCTGTCCCTCGTAGTAGGAGGTATTTTTCGCCTTTCCCATCTTGGCGACATGACACACAATGCGATGAGCACAGAGGAACGATGAGGGAAATATGCGAATAACGTCCACTGCGCGGCGTGAGCAAGCTCTAGAAATGGTGAAGGAAGCAAGAAGAAAGCAAATGGCAGGAAAAAATATTACTCTAGTTTCCCACGGTATGAAAGGACGACGAAGACGAAACATAGCCGTTGATTCATAAGCCCTAATGCGTTCCCCCATCGCACCGTACACGTGTCGCGAGTCACCCGAACCGTCACGACCACTCCACCCACTACGCACGTGAATCGAGGAGGCATCATAATTATCGAAAAAATTACATGTGAATAGTCAAATCTAGGTCAGAAAGTGGGACCCACGGTCGTCCTGTCATGTCGTTACTGCTGCCCAGACGTTTGAGCTCACCAGGCATCAACAATGATGTCATCACAGAAAAAGCTAGCAACGGCTAGAAACTTTCGACTAAACAAAGTACATACTCGAGTCTACGACTCAACCAACTACTCGGGGGCTACTCCTATCAGGGGCGCTGGCCGCGCACCTGAGAAATTAACATGGTGGAAATACTTCTTCAAAGAAATCTTCGAATCCTTCGTCGAGTCTGCGACTCCACTACGTACTCAGGGTCTGCTCCCATAGGGAGAGCTGATCGCGCATTCAAAAAAGCACTGGCGTTGATGGAATCCGCAGAATTAAAGTCTCCGCACGAGTCTACGACTCGAATAGACACTTGGGGGCTACTCCTGGTCGTGCACCCTATGAATTATGCGGATGACGTGTGAAAAAAAACAAATTTATTTGGAAACTTTCCCGAATTAAAGCTGAGAGAGATATCGTCTCCTTGGTCACCCAAAACACCTCTGCGGTGATAAAATTTTGGATGTTGTGTCTACAACGCAAAGATAAGTCTAACAGATATCATCTTATGGCCTGGTATCGCACCTGATCACGCTCTGCCAGTAACATGCCGTGTCAGAAGGCACGACCAAAATTCCAATGGACGCGTTGGGTACTCAACTTAAATACTAGGATTCGACTCCTGTAAGACGTCAACGGTCTGAGTCGAATTACGCCAGCATTCGAGTCAATGGACTCGAGTGTGAAGTAGATCATTTTGTTTTGTCCAAAGACAGTTAACTAACCTTGATCCATTGGGAGAGTCAAGCACACATATCAACAATCCCTATGAACTGACATATTCACTCGAAAACAGGTTTGGATGAGAAGCACCCGAAAGACTATAGAGTCTCTAGTCGAATCTACGATTCGATTGAACACTCAGGGGCTAATGACATGGATATGCCCTACGGGTACCTCACATTGGTATACCCAGTCCAGCCCAGTGAAGACCCAGGTGAAGACTTGCTTCCCAAGGAGACTTCGGATGACCCAAGCACGGTGGAAGTTCGACTCCTTGGAGAACACGGCCTAGCTGTAGATTGAATTCTAAGGGTGAAACCCTAACTTGTAACCGACTCGACCTACCCCGAGACCTGGCCTCCCCATATAAAGGCTAGCAGGGCACCGCGAGGAGGATCTCTCCAACTCATACACACACTTCACGCTAGATTGCATCTGCGCACCCCCTGTAACTTTCGGTTCCACCGTCAATCAAGAACATACAAGCAGGAGTAGGGTTTTCCCTCCAGGGACCTAAATCTGGGTAAACCTCATGTCCCCTTGCTGCGTGTCTATTAATTGTCTCGTGATCTCCAGCATCCCCATCTTCTCCAAACCCAAGTCCATAACAATGGGCATTGACAAGTCGAACCCTCGTCAATTACTCACATGGATATGCCCTATGGGTACCTCCCATTGGTATACCCGGTCCAACCCAGTGAAGGCCCACATGAGGACTTGCTGCCCAAGGAGACCCCGGATGGTCCAAGCCCGGTAGAAGTTCGACTCCTTGGAGAAGAAGGCCTAGTTGTAGATAGAATTTTGAAGGGTGGAACTCTAACTTGTAACCGACTCGACCTACCCCGAGACCTGGTCTCCCCATATGAAGTCCAGGAGGGCAC
The DNA here is from genome assembly GCA_030063025.1 of Avena longiglumis. Classification (NCBI taxonomy): domain Eukaryota; kingdom Viridiplantae; phylum Streptophyta; class Magnoliopsida; order Poales; family Poaceae; genus Avena; species Avena longiglumis. Next base: position 215,537,689 of record CP125978.1, on the reverse strand, counting down.
GACGAGGAGGATCTCTCCGACTCATTCACACACACCTCATGCCAGATTGCATCTGCGCACCTCCCTATAACTTTCGGTTTTGTAGTCAATCAAGAATAGACAATCAGGAGTAGGGATTTCCTTCCGGGGGCCTAAACCTGGGTAAACCTCATGCCCCCTTGTTGCGTCTCTGTTAACCATCTTGCGATCTCCAGCATCCCCATCTTCTCCAAACACAAGTCCATAACAATGGGAATTGATGAGCCAAATTCTCGTCAAGTGGCGCCGTCTGTGGGAACCCAGGACGCTGATCATGCGATCGTGATGGTCCCATCTGCTGCAATCTACGATTCCTCGACAACGGAGAATCACCTCCTCTTCGGTGCCCACGACTTCACTGCCCACTCCCTGACCACTTGCAAAGATCAGCACCCTACTCCTCCCGGAGCGAGTGCCACCTCTGTCGATCAGGCCCGCCTCATGGGTGCCACCAATCAGTGCCTTGCGCACAACGCTATAACAAGCGATTCGACAAATGACAGCAACTTTGACCTCTGTGACCCTCCTACGGAGGAAGGAACCTACGGTTCCGGATCCGAAAGTTGTGGGAGTAACGATCTCCTCCCGTGCTACATGTGCGCAACCTTCCACAATGGCAACATAGACGACGGCGCCGATCCACCACCAAATCCCCCTCCCAACCCATAGGCTGAGAATGGCGGAAACATACCACCCCCACCCAACACCAACGAGAATGGGGCACCCGAAAACACTGAGGGTATAAACCGCTTTTGCAATGAGATCAAGCTTAACAACGAGGAGTGGGAGAGGGTGCGTTACCCTGTGAGAGGCACTCACTAATCGACGCCCCTCGCGATATGCTGATGGGCTACAACTGGCTCCTCATCGAGGAGCACAATCGACATATAAAAAAAACAATCTCAATCAGCGCATGCGAGCGGATGATGAGTCAAGTGCGAGGCGAGCAGCGCTCTATGCTGGTGGCCCTACCTCAAAGGGCTACGACAGCCGCAAGTATCTCTCCCGGATAGAGTGCATGGATCCCACTACACGACGCGAGGCCACCAAGGCACTCGACATGTACTTCATGACGACAAACTCGCAGGGAAACATCATGTCCAAAACGCCACAGGCCGCGGTCATGGCGGCCACAACCTACCTAGTATCCAACTCACCACCGGTGGGAGACCCAAGGAACGCAATCCACAAATCTGAGCTTGCAAGTCTCGGACTTTGATACATCCAAAATGTATCTACTTTCCCAAAATATTTTACTATTGTTTCTCCTCTAAACTTGTGTGATTCGGATACAAGTAACACATACTGACGCTGTTTTCAGTAGAATTACCATGGTGTCTAGTTTTGTGCAGAAAATCAACTATCAAGAAAAATCCCGGAAAATATGCCAAAAATCCTATTTCACCAGAAGACTCATAGAGCCAGAATACGAGACTGAGTGGGGCACTAAGGGGCCCACACCCCCTGTCGCGAGGGCCAGGCTTGGCCGCGCCTGTAGGGGTTGTGGCCGCCTCAGCTACCCCCTCGGCCTCCCTCTTAGCCTATACGTTGCCTTCTGACCTAAAAACTCAAGAGGGTTTGACGTTTTTCCAGAAGGAGTTCCGCTGCGCTGCCACCACCAGAAACCGTGGTTCAGAACAAGAAAATCCGTTATGGCACCCTGCCGGGACGGGGAATTTGGAGAGGATCATCGCCATCATCATCCCCAACGCCTCTCCATCAACCATCCATGTTTCCCTCATCTATAAGTGAGTAATCCTCCGCTATAGGATATGAGGATGGTAGCAATTAGATGAGTTCTATCATGTAATCGAATAAGATTGTTAGGTCATGGTGCCTTGTATCTCTATTAGTGCTATTTGACTTTGTTGCAACTTGTTGTAATTAATGCTTGTCACTAGGGCCCAAGTGCCATGATCTCAGATCTGAACTTATTATTGATTCATGATGATAGTATTGTTTGTGATCTTATTTGCAAGTTTTGTACACATATCATTGTCCGGATCCAAAGTCCCCAAAGTGACAGAAATTGGGACAGCCGGAGGGTATGGCTGTGATGTGAGGATCACATGTGTTCACGGAGTGTTAATGCTTTGCTTTGGTGCTCTATTAAAAGGAGTACCTTAATTGCCAGTAGATTCCCTTGAGGCCCCGCGGCATTGGGCTGGAAGGACAAAAGATGTTGTGCAAGTTCTCATCGCGAGCACGTATGACTATATATGGAGAAAATGCCTATGATTGTTTAGTACTTGGATGCTTTACCTTGTTTATCTGCAAATGCCCTAGATCTTGAAGTTACATGTTTAGACTTGTCCATATAACGCCCGTCCATCCATCCCTATGGCTACCGCACTCATATCCTACTGTTTCCTACTACTGTTACTATTGCTCTTGTTCTATCAAGGTCGCTTTGCTATATTGCTACTACAAAATTGTTGCTCTTGATAAAAATATCGTGAGCAAGATTATTTCAGTGCAATTGAATTGACAACTCAGTTGTTAAGGCTTGCAAGTATTCTTTGGCTACCCTTGTGTTGAATCAATAAATTGGGTAATACTACCTCAAGACCGCTATGATCCCTATACTTGTGGGTCATCAAGACTATTTTCTGGCGCCGTTGCAGATGAGCATAGCTTTATTTGTAAGTTCACTTGGATCTATTATTGTTCACTGCTACTCCTTTCATCATGGGGAAGTCTCGTGATGGAAAGTTTCCTATTTTACCATTCACTACAATAAGAGGTACAGTCCTAAACACCTCAACTGCTCTTGATTCACCGTCTGTTATAAGTAAGCTTGTTACACCACCACCACATACACATGCTACACACACTGCTACTACTGCTAAATCTGAAATTGCTTTTGATACTCATGATGTTACTTCTACTATGCTTGATGCAAGTGGTTCATTAGGTCCTTTCCTAGATGTTACTATTGCTAGAAATATTTTGAGAAACACTGAAACTCCTAGTGAAGACACAATTAGACCTATTAGCTCACCTGAGTCTAGAAAGATATATTATATTAGTGATGGTTACACTGAAATGACTGATGAATTTATTGAAGAGTACCAAAACACACATGGTGCTAGTGCTATTAGAAGTCTCCTTGAGAGACGTACCATTATTCCTAAATTGTCTTCTGATCCTAAGTTTGCCACTTCTCCCATAGATATTAAAGATGAAGATTATGATTTCTCTCTTGATTTATCCTATATAGACATTGTTGAGAAAGATCCTTTTTGTGGGACTGAAAATGAAATTGTTGTAGCACATATGGATGAGCTTTCCACTATGAGTGCCTTATTCTCTGATGTTTTTAAGTTTGTTACAAATATCTTCCCCTTTTCACCAAAAGGAGAAGCTAAAGCTTAGTTTAATAGATTACGTCCTGGATCCATTGATAGCCCTGATTGCTTGGTTGCTTCTTTCTTTCAGAAATATTTTCCTCCCAGTGCTAGACATGCTGCTTTGCAGAAACTTTTTGATTTTAATTAGGGAGAAGAAGAGAAATTTCCTGAGTCATGGACATGGTTATGTGCCTTGATTCATGCACACCCTGGATGTCCATTGCCTAAAAATGAGCTTCTTGATATTTATTTTAATGGACTAACTGATGATTCTAGGACATACCTAGATAGTTTTGTTGATTGTGTTTTCAGGAAAAGAACTCCTACATATATTGAAGAATTAATGGATAAAATAAGCAAGAATTATGATGATTAGAATTCAACTGAGCTAAATACACCTGAGCCTACTACTCCTGAAAAAATTGTGCCTGAACCGTTCCAACACCAACACCAAAGAAGAGGGGAGTCATTGCATTAAATGATGAAGTGATGAAAGAAGCTAAGAAATGTCTTAAGGAGAAAGGTATTAGAGCTGAAGATGTGAAGAATCTACCTCCTATAGAAGAATTATGTAAGACAATTCCCCACTCATCTACTATTGAGGTACACTCTCTCCAACACTTTGATGAAGGTGATATTCCCAATGGTAAACCTCCTGATCAATGCTTAGAGGAACTTGACATTTTTATTGTTAAACAAGGTAATTTTAATAAACAAGTTTTGAATAATTTATTGGAAAACTCTAGAGCTATTAATGAGTTCAAAGATAATGTGGAAAGAACTGCTAATGATGTAAAAATGCTTTGTAAACACTTCCAAATGGTTCAAATAAAATTGATCAACTTTCTAAGGTACAAAAAGATATGCTAGTTAATGCCTCAGGAGATAAACATGCTTATGTAATTAGAACTAGGAGTGGTATAGCCACTCAAGATCCTTTATATCCTGAAGGACACCCTAAAAGAATTGAGAAGGATTCTCAACAAGGTGAAAGTAGTGGTAGTCGTCATAAGATAAAGAAAAAGAAACAAAAAATAGTTGAGGAACCACCTGAACCTGCTGTAGACCCTAATAGTACATATGTCTCTGATGCTAAAACTGAGAGTGGTAATGATAAAAATGATGATCCTGGTAAGGAGGAAATTGAGGAAGAACCTGAGAAGCACACTAAGAACACTAGGTACACTAAGGAAGATTTTATAGCTAAAAAACATGGGTGCAGAAAATGATGCATTTTCCCAATAAGAAACACAAGTCAAAGGAGGAACAACACTACAACAAGTTTTGTGAGTGGATGAAACCTTCATTTTTGCAAATTCCTTTGACTAATTCTATTAAGTGGCCTCGTTATTCAAAGTATATGAGGAAATTTCTACTTTTCTTACTAATTATTCCTTCAATGGTAAGGTTCAAAAGAAACTTGGTGATCCAGGTATACTAACTATTCCTTGCTCTATTAAAAATAATTATGTTAGAACTGTTTTATGTGATTTGGGAGATGGCGTTAGTGTTATGCCTTTTTCTCTCTACAAGAGACTCTAGCTAGAAAAGTTGATACCAACTGATATATATTTGAAAATGGCTGATAAGTCAACTACTATTCCTGTTGGTATATGTGAGGATGTTCCTGTTCAAGTGGTTCATAATTGCTTGGTTTTAACTGATTTTGTTGTGCTTGATATGCCTAAAGATGATAATATGTCTATTATTCTTGGGAGACCTTTTCTTAATAGTGCAGGTGCTGTCATCAATTGTAATCAAGGAAAAGTAACTTTTAATATTAATGACAAAGAGCATACTGTCTATTCCCCCAAGAAGATTGATAAGAGTTATTGCCTGAATTCCATTGAAAATATTGAGACCATCAAAGTTGGAGAAATATATTGTCCCATTCCACAAGAAAGTTTTGAAATTATTATGATTGGGAATATTTCTATCAAGTTTGAGGTAACATAATCACTTTGTGGAATGCAAAGTTTTGTTTCATATAAGATTGTTTTGGTAACAAGACCTGATCAACCTTGTTAACAAAGGGATTTTAATGAACAAAACAATGCTTTCACAGTGGTTACACTTGCTCACTTTTATTTTTTTCTCCTTCCTAGTCTTTTCTCTTCATCTTGTTAGCTTTAGTTTTTGCTAAGTTGTTTGCTTGTTAGAGTGTCTTAGAACTGTAGGGGTTCGTAGCATGGAAAACAAAAATTTTCTATCGCATACAAACAAACAAGCCAAGATCTATCTACTAGATTGTAGCAACGAGTCGATGGAGGAACTCACCCTCGAAGATTCCAAAGTGGTTAACGAGAGCGGATTCTCGTGGGTGATGTAGTCGTACTCTTCCCGATCTCAAGATCGTGTAGACGATCCTTCCAGCGCCACGTTCCCAGCGCTCATGATCGGTCACACGTTCGGTACTCGACGAAGACCTTCCTCCCTTGTTCCAAAGAAAGCGGAGGTTGTAGCACTCTCCTCGCGATTCCGGCAAAGACAACCGTGGTACCTAAGTAGAGGGAGATCATGAGGCTTCGCCTTAAGCCGGTCGAGTATGGTGGAGCTTATGAGAGAGAGGATTAGTGGCCTAGTAATTAGACACACCAATTAGAGGGCTCTAAACCAATTAGAAGGCTCTAAACTGTTGGCTAAAGCAATTAGAAGCTCTAAACCAAAACAGCTCTAAACCGGAGATCTAGAGAAAGTAAAGCGTCTATGGAGGAGCCCTGCCCTCCTTTTATGGGAGGGGTGTTCCTTGGCCAGGAGGGAGGAGTCCTCCCAACTCGGCCTAGGCTGGCGGCCTGGAGGAGTCCTACTCCTCCTCCGGGTTGGTTCAACTCCTCTTGCTTGTTTCCCACAGTTTCTTGTTTTGGCGTTTGACTTTCAAACTGGACATTTGACTTTTCTGTTTAGGATTCAATTTAATCCTTTATTTGGGACAGCAATAACACTTAGTACATGATGCAATCATTCAATGATCAATGACACATTCATGTACCCTTCCCCGGTCTTGGGACAATCCGAACCTTCTAGAACATTCCCGATGAAAACACCGAATCATTCCCGAACTCCAAACAGGACTTTCCTTATATGAATCTTATTCTCCGGACCATTCCGGATCACCTCGTGATATCCCGGATCCCATCCGAGACTCAACAACATTCGGTCTCTTTCTCATAATACCATAACTACTCAAACAACGTCGAATCCTTAAGTGTGTCTCCCTACGGTTCGTGAATTATGCGACATGATCGAGACACTTCTCAACAATAACCAATAGAGGAATCTGGAAATTCATATGGCTCCACATATTTCAACGATTACTTGCGATCGAATGAACCACTTACATACGATACCAATTTCCCTTTGTCTCACGATATGTTACTTACCCAAGGTTATGATCGTCGGTATCTCTGCATACCTAGTTCAACCTTATTACTGATAAGTACTCTTTTCTCGTTCCCGTGATATGTGATCCCTTGTGACCAAGTCACATGCTTGCAAGCTAATTGGATGACATTCCACCGAGAGGGCCCAGTATATCTATCCGTCATGTGGATGGACAAATCCCACTCTTGATCCATGTGTCTCAACCAATACCTTCCGAACACTCAATGCCACTTTTATAACCACCCGCCACGGTGTGGTGTTTGATGTCATCAAAGCATCCATCCGAAAGGTGATATGCATGATCTCATGGTCGAAGGAATTAGGTTACTATGTATCAGAAAGCATATAGCAATTAAACTAATGAAATGACTTGATCTTTATGCTACGCTTATCTATAGGAGTATGTCCACCATATCATTCTCCTAATGATATGATCTTGTTGTTGATAACATCTCAATGTTCATGATAGAAACCACAATCATTAATCAACCAACAAGCTAGTGAAGTATAGAGGCTATACTAGGGACTTCAAATTAAGTTTACAAAACACACAAGTATCAATGTTTCCTTGTTAATACTATTATAGCATGAATGTAAACATTTATCATAAACACAAAGATATAATAATAACTATATTTATTATTGCCTCTAGGGCATATCTCCAACAGTCTCCCACTTGCACTAGAGTCATCTAATCTAGATTACATGGTAATATACCGAACACCCATGGCAGTTTGGTGTTGGTCATGTTTTGCCCTCGGGAGAGGTTTAGTCAACGGATCCGCCACATTCAGATCTGTGTGTACTTTGCAAATCTTTATATCCCCATCCTGGATATGTTCTCGAATAGCGTGAAAACGTAGCTTGATATGCTTCAGCTTCTTGTGTGACCTTGGTTCTTGCGCATTGGCTATGGCACCCATGTTATCACAGTAGATAGACATTGGGTCCAGCGCACTTGGAACCACCCAGCTTTCGTAATGAACTCTTTCATCCATATCGCTTCTTGTGAAGCCTCGGCGACCATGTATTCCGATTCAGTTGAAGATCTCGCCACAACGCTTTGCTTTGCACTCCTCCAGCTAATCGCTGCACCATTCAAAATAAATACGATCCGGATTGTGATTTAGAATCATCCGGATCGGTGTTCCAACTAGCATCGGTGTAACCATTAACAACGAAATGTTCATCACCTCCATAAGAAAGAACCATATCCTTAGTTCTTCTCAAGTACTTAAGGATGTTTTTGATCATTGTCAATGATCCACTCGGATCACTTTGATATCTGCTAGTTAAACTAACAGATATGCAATGTCGGGTCTAGTACATAGCATGGCATACATTAGAGATCCTATGGCTGAGGCATAGGAGTCTTACTCATCCTTTCTCTATCTTCTGCGATGTCGGACTTTGAGTTTTACTCAAGGTCGTATTGAGCAACATGGGCAAGAACCCTTTCTTGCTTTCCTCCATTCCAAATCTCTTTAGAACTTTGTCCAAATATGTACTGTGACAATGATATTTGGCGTTCGATCTATCTCTATAAATCTTTATGCCTAATATGTAAGTGCTTCGCCAAGATCCTTCATTGAAAAACTATTATTCAAATATTCCTTGACACTATTAAGAAGGTCTACATCATTCCCAATCAACAATATGTCATCCACATACAGTATTAAGAATGCTCTCTGAGCTCCCACTCACTTTCTTGTAAATACAAGCTTCTCCATAAGTTTGTATAAAACCAAAACTTTGATTACCTTATCAAAGCGTTGATTCCAACCGGATGCTTGCTTCAATCCATAGATGGACCGTTGAAGTTTGCATACCTTGTTAGCACCTTTAGGATCGACAAAACCTTTGGGTTGCATCATATACAACTCTTCATCAATGTCTCCATTGAGGAATGCTGTTTTGACATCCATCTGCCATATCTCATAATCATAATATGCAGCGATTGCTAACATAATCCTCACAGACTTCAACGCCATCTTGGTGAGAAAGTCTCATCGTAGTCAACTCCTTGAATTTGTCGAAACCCTTTGCGACAAGTCGAGCTTTATAGACGAACATTACCATCAAGATCTGCTTTCTTCTTGAAAATCCATTTGTTCTCGACAGCCTTCCGCCATCCGGTAAGTCCACCAAAGTCCATACTTGGTTTTCGTACATGGATCCAATCTCGGATTTCATGGCTTCTTGCCATTTATTGGAATCTGGGCTCATCATCGCTTCCTCATATGTCTCGGGTCATCGGTGTTGTCCACCACCATGACATTCATAACGGAATCATACCAATGCAGGTGGTACGAGTTCTCGTTGATCTCCGAGGCTCTGAGCAACTTCAACCGAAGTTTCATGATCATCATCATTAGCTTCCTCCTTATTGGTGCAGCACCACAGAACTTCTTCCGTGCTGCGCTACTGCAATTTCGAGAGAAGGTTCAACAACCTCGTCGAGTTCTACTTTCCTTCCAGTCACTTCTTTCGAGAGAAATTCCTTCTCTAGAAAGGATCCATTCTTAACAACGAATGTTTTGCCTTCGATCTATGATAGAAGGTATACCCAATAGTTTCCTTCGGTATCCTATGAAGACGCATTTTTCCGCTTTGGGTTCAAGCTTGTCCTCAGTAACTTCTTTACATAGGCTTCCGATCCCCAAACTTTAAGGAGCGACAATTTAGGTTTCTTCCCAAACCATAATTCATACGGTGTCGTTTCAGCGGATTTAGACGGTGCCCTATTTAAAGTGAATGCGGTTGTTTCTAATGCATAACCCCAAAATGATAGCGGTAAATGTAAGTGACATCATAGAACGAACCATATCTAAGAGAGTTCGACACGACGTTCGGACACACCATTTACTGTGGTGTTCCCGGCGGTGTCAATTGAAAGTATTCCGACTTCTTTAAATGCTCGCCAAACTCGTAACTTAGATATTCACCTCCATCGTAACGTAGAAATTTAATCTTCTTGTTACGTTGATTCTCTACCTCACTTTGAAACTCCTTAAACTTCTCGAAAGTTTCGGACTTATGTTTCATGAAATAGATATACCCATATCTACTCAAGTCATCCGTGAAGGTAAGAACATAACTTGATAACCACATGCGATGCTACACTCATTGGACCACACACATCGGTATGTATGATTTCCAATAAGTCCGTAGCTCGCTCCATCATACCGTAAAATGGAGTCTTAGTCATTTTTCCCATCGACATGCTTCGCATCTTTCAAGTGATTCAAAATCAAGTGATTCAAGAAGTCCATCGGAATGGAGTTTCTTCATCGTTTCACTCGATGTGACCAAGACGACAAGCCACATATAGGTCAATTATCGCTGATTTCAAACGTTTAGCCTCAATGTTGTTGATGTGTATTTCCACTATCGAGATTCAATAAGAATAGACCATCTATCAAAGGTGCATGTGCGTAAAACATATTACTCATATAAATCGAACAACCATTATTCTCGACTTAAACAAGTAACCGTCTTGCAATAAACAAGATCCCGAGATAATGTTCATGCTCAACGCAGCACTAAATAACAATTATTTAAGTATAAAACTAATCCCGATGGTAGATGAAGGGTAGCGTCGACCGCGATCACATCAACCTTTGATCCGTTTCCCACGCATCGTCACCTCGTTCTTCGCTAGCTTCCGTTTATTCTGCAGACCGTTTGAGTTACAAATATGAGCAACCGAACCAAGATCAAATACCGCACTACTACGGTACTAGTGAGATACACATCAATAACATGTATATCGATATACCTTTCTTCTTGATGTTGCCGTTCTTCGATCCGCCAAGTACTTTGGGCAATTCCGCTCAAAGGACCTTCTCCCTTGCAAGAAAAGCACTCGGTTTCAGGCTTAGGTCCAGCCTTGGTCTTCGTCGGCGTGGTAGCTTTCTTACCACCCTTCTTGAAGTGTCCTTTGCTTAGACTTGCCTTTCTTGAATTTGGTGGTCTTATTGACCAACAACACTTGGTGCTCTTTCTTGATCTCCACTTCTGCAGATTTCAACATGGCAAAGAGTTCTGGCAACGTCTTGTTCATGTTCTGCATGTTGTAGTTCATCACAAAGTTCTTGTAACTTGGTGGTAGTGATTGTAGGACACGGTAAATCCCCAAAGCATTAGGAATCACTATACCCAAGCTTTGAAGTTTATTTGCGTGCCCAGACATCTTAAGCACATGCTCACTGACGGAGCTGCCTTCTTCCATCTTGCAGTTAAAGAACTTTTCAGAAGCCTCATAGCTTTCAATTGCCGCATGAGTCTCAAAAATCAATTTGAGATCCTCGACAATATCATGTGGGTCTGACTCTTCAAACCTTTTCTGAAGCTCCGATTCTAAACCATACAAGATAGCACACTGAACTATGGAGTACTGATTCTTCCGAGCGAGGTAAACATTCTTTACTTCATCGGAAGCAGTGGCTGCAGGTGGGTCACCCAGCGGTGCATCCAGCACATAGGTCAAATTACCACCGTGAGGACAATCCTCAAATTGCGGAACCAATCCAAGTTGCTTCCATTGTTTTCAACTTTTCTTTCTCTAGGAACGCATTAAAATTGATGGTAGGGGCTGCCATTGATCTACAACATATTTGCAATAGTTTAGACTAAGTTTATGACAAATTGAGTTCAAATTAATTAATGAAATTAAACTAGGTGAACTCCCACTCAAAACAATATCCCTCACATTGTTTTAGTGATCACATGAACCAAATCCACTACATCAACACCGATCATCACGAGAGTTGATATAGTTTCAATGGCGAACAATCATCATGTTCATCATATCTACTATACGATTCATGCTTTACCTTTCGGTAATCCGTGTTCCGAGACCATGTCTGTACATGCTAGGCTCACAAGATCAAACCTTAGTTTCGCATGAGCAAATCTGGCTTGCTCACGTTGTATACACTGCGAATCTAGAACACCCGATCATCACGAGGTGCTTCGAAACAACAAGCTTTAGCAACGGTGCTAACTAAGGGTGAACACTTTATGATTTGAAATTGATGTGCATGAGGGATCATCTTATAATGCTACCGTCGTCTACTAAGCAATACAAGATGCATAAAGGATTAACATCACATGCAATTCAATATATATGTGATATGATATGGCCTTTCTTCTTCGTGCCTTGATCTCCATCTTCAAGCACGAACATGATCTCCATCATCACCGCATTGCATCAAGGTCAATGGCGCTTCTCCATGGTTGTCGCCCACCGCTTCAACTATTACAACTACTTTGAATAGACACGCGGTCTTAACATAAATTAAAGACAACCATATGGCTCCGCTTGTTGTCGACTTACAATAAGGAACATTGCATACATCGAATATAATCACAATCATGGCCATATCACATCATCGACACCCTGCAAAACAAAGTTAGACGCTTCTACTTTCTTTGCATATTTTACGTGGTTTGGGGCTTTCAATAAGTGTCGTTCTAACTTACGAACAAGAACCACAACATTGATACTAGCATTGTTGATCACCCGTTGTAAATTGGATCTTAACTATGCTAGGAGAAACATGCACCAAAGCCACTTATGCAATACAAGTTACATGTCAAGCGTGGAGCAAGTCTCATGAACGATGTCATGTAAGGTTAGCCCGGCCGCTTCATCCCAACATACCGCAAGATGCAAAGTACACAAAAAGCAATCTACAATAAAGCATCAACGCCCACAATGACCATTGTGTTCTACTCGTCAACAGATCTACATATAGACACGGCTCGATACCCTTTGTAGGGTTCGTAGCATGGAAAACAAAAATTTTCTATCGCATACAAACAAACAAGCCAAGATCTATCTACTAGATTGTAGCAACGAGTCGATGGAGGAACTCACCCTCGAAGATTCCAAAGTGGTTAACGAGGCGGATTCTCGTGGGTGATGTAGTCGATTTCCCGATCTCAAGATCGTAGACGATCCTTCCAGCGCCACGTTCCTAGCGCCTCATGATCGGTCACACGTTCGGTACTCGACGAAGACCTTCCTCTCCTTGTTCCAAAGAAAGCGGAGGTTGTAGCACTCTCCTCGCGATTCCAAGACAACGGCGTGGTACCGAAGTAGAGGGAGATCTGAGGCTTCGCCTTAAGCCGGTGCAGTATGGTGGAGCTTATGAGAGAGGATTAGTGGCCTAGTAATTAGACACACCAATTAGAGGGCTCTAAACCAATTAGAAGGCTCTAAACTGTTGGCTAAAGCAATTAGAAGCTCTAAACCAAAAGCTCTAAACCGGAGATCTAGAGTAGAAAGTAAAGCGTCTATGGAGGAGCCCTGCCCTCCTTTTATGGGAGGGGTGTTGGCCCAGGAGGAGGGAGTCCTCCCCAACTCGGCCTAGGGCTGGCGCGCCTGGAGGAGTCCTCCTCCTCCGGGTTAGTTCCAACTCCTCTTGCTTGTTTCCCACAGTTTCTTGTTTTGGCGTTTGACTTTCAAACTGGACATTTGACTTTTCTGTTTTAGGATTCAATTTAATCCTTTATTTGGGACAGCAATAACACTTAGTACATGATGCAATCATTCAATGATCAATGACACATTCATGTACCCTTCCCCGGAGTGGGACAATCCGAACCTTCTAGAACATTCCCGATGAAAACACGGAATCATTCCCGAACTCAAACGGGACTTTCCTTATATGAATCTTATTCTCCGGACCATTCCGGATCACCTCGTGATATCCCGGATCCCATCCGAGACTCGAACAACATTCGGTCTCTTTCTCATAATACCATAACTACTCAAACAACGTGAATCCTTAAGTGTGTCTCCCTACGGTTCGTGAATTATGCGACATGATCGAGACACTTCTCCGAACAATAACCAATAGAGGAATCTGGAAATTCATATGGCTCCCACATATTTCAACGATTACTTGCGATCGAATGAACCACTTACATACGATACCAATTTCCCTTTGTCTCACGATATGTTACTTACCCAAGGTTATGATCGTCGGTATCTCGCATACCTAGTTCAACCTTATTCTTGATAAGTACTCTTTTCTCGTTCCCGTGATATGTGATCCCTTGTGACCAAGTCACATGCTTGCAAGCTAATTGGATGACATTCCACCGAGAGGGCCAGTATATCTATCCGTCATGTGGATGGACAAATCCCACTCTTGATCCATGTGTCTCAACCAATACCTTCCGAACACTCAATGCCACTTTTATAACCACCCGATTCACGGTGTGGTGTTTGATGTCATCAAAGCATCCATCCAGTAAAGGTGATATGCATGATCTCATGGTCGAAGGAATTAGGTTACTATGTATCGTAAAGCATATAGCAATTGAACTAATGAAATGACTTGATCTTTATGCTACGCTTATCTATAGGAGTATGTCCACCATATCATTCTCCTAATGATATGATCTTGTTGTTGATAACATCTCAATGTTCATGATAGGGAAACCACAATCATTAATCAACCAACAAGCTAGTGAAGTATAGAGGCTATACTAGGGACTTCAAATTAAGTTTACAAAACACACAAGTATCAATGTTTCCTTGTTAATACTATTATAGCATGAATGTAAACATTTATCATAAACACAAAGATATAATAATAACTATATTTATTATTGCCTCTAGGGCATATCTCCAACAAGAACTTCTATAGTTTTGGTTTTGGTTTGCTTTTTTGCTTCTTCTAAAAAATCTGTTTCTGTGAGAAAATCAATTTTCATAGCCTGGAAATTGGCCAAAAATAAATTTCCCAAAAAATTCCAGAAAATTCATATTAAAATTTTCCTCGAAAAAAGGGCAGAGGAACACCTGGAGTGGCCCAGCGGACTCACTAGGCCAGCACACTCCCTGGTGGCGCGGCCAGCCCTAGGTGGCGACTGGCCTAGGTGTGGCCCACCTGTGGCCCTCTAAGATGCCTCCTTCCAGCCACTTCTCTCTCTCTCTCTCTCTCTCTCTCTCTCTCGAAAAACACCGAAAAACTTTCTCAAGCTCGAGTTCCTGCTGTTCTTGCTCCTGATTTTCAATCTCCTTGCTCAGCCCATCTTTGCTGCTGATTTTTGGAGGGATTGCTCCTTGGTATGTGCCTCCTCCGCTTATCCAATTAGATTTTTGATTGGTAGGTTGTATCTTGAGTATTTTGCTGCTATAGGTGTCAGGTTGTGTGAGCTTGCATGCTTGTTCTATGCTTAGAGATTTCATTTTGATGCATGTTTAGACCTCTAGCAAGTTCCTATAGTAGTTCCTCATCATTTATCAACTTGGAAATTACTTGGTTTGATGTTTATCTAAAAATTTCAGAAAAGAAGATGAGTGCATACCAACAACATCAGCGTGATTTGATGGTACCTGAGCCAATGAAACTCCATTGTGAGGAAGAAGTATTACCTTCCATATATCCATGCCTTGAATTTATGAGAGCCGCGGCAATCTTGCAGGATTTCCAAACTATGATTACTAATGCAGAGTTGGAACACTTTGTTGAAGAGGAATCATATCAATATGTTAAGCTAACCATGGTTGTGGTGCAAGACTTCAGGTTTATTTGGTCATCGCCTAACCCCATGGTCCATTATAAAATCTACAATATAGTCGACACGCCTTTTGCTGATTTTGTGTAGCTATTAGAGTGTCGCATTGGGGATCTTGTGAGAAGATCGGGAGAGGCCTAAGCCACTTATGGATTTATATGCTGAAATTTGCCAAGGTTCAATTCTCAAAGGAAAGTGGTAAAATTGAACATTCGTTCTCATCCATTAGATATTTTGCCTATTTCATTACCAAGTGTGTTCTTGCTAGAAAGACTGCTAGAAAGTTATCTTCATTTGATCTAGATTTTATCTTAGCTGCTTTGAATAGGGATATATCTTATATCACTGGTGCTTTGATAGCTAATCTTATCACTAACCACAAGAAGGGTGTAATTTGTGGAGGTCTCATTGCCTCTAGGTTGCTAGCTTTCCATGGTTTAGAGGCTCACCATTCAGATTATCGGTTCCCATAGAGAGAGACTTGATCTCAATTCCATGGTTCAGCATAATTTTGTTTATTCTTGGGCTACTGTGACAGATTTACCGTATGAGATATCCTTTGTCAAGTGTGGTTGGAGAGGGGGTAGGACTAAGAATGTAGTCTATTTTCCTGCACCTGCTTTGTTTAATTTTGATAACCGGCAAGGATGGTCGCACATATGTAGCGGAGCTCTCCTAGCAAGAGGAGAATGTTGGAGAGGATGCCGAAGATGACTCGGTTCATCCCTCCAACATGGGGGAGTCTTCATACCAGCAGCCCTCCTATGATTGGAGCGCATCTTCTTCTTCATCGCGAGGGCCTAATTTAGATCATTCCTATGATGACCCACCAGCTTGGGGTTACTACCCGCGTTATTGAGCCCCACTTAGGCCAAAAGCCTACGCTTGGGGGGAGGTATACCGACATCACACTCATCTATATATCATGTTTCTTCGGTTCTTTGTATATCCATGTTTCGCTTTCTTTTTGGTTTTTGTTTCTGCTTTCCCAAAACACAAAAAGTCCAAAAATATTTTTGTTGTTTCTCTTCATTTGTTTCTTTGCTTTTTATCTTTTGTTTTCCTTAAATAAAAATACAAAAAGATTTTGCTTTGTGTGCTTGCTTTAAAAATCGAAAACACCAAAAATATTTGTTCTTCTTCTTTGGTTTTGTAAAGTTCTTTGCAGGGTTCAACGATCCTCAGTGGAGTTTGGTTTCATGTTATTATTCAAGCCACACAAGTGAAGGGCAATAATGAAGATTAAGACAACTTGAGGTGTCGTAAGAGGCTGGTAACGAACTCTATGTGTTTTCATTTTTGTAAATATACTCATCATTGTGGGCATGCTTAGTCTGTTCATGTAAGGTGAATGTTATTTATGGATGCTTAGTAGTTCTTGCTCTCTTATGATTAGCTCCATCTTTCTAATAGTTTGTAGCATGTCATATGAATGTTTGCTTGCATTGTTCTATTCATAACTTGATTTTATATTGTGGTATCCTCCTCTGAATGTTTCATTTGAATCGATTTGGCACATGCTCACGCATGCATATGACTGAAAAATAGTTAGTAAGCCTCGATGATTTATTTTGCATCAGAGTTCTTGTATCACTTTCATTCCATAATTAGTCATGTTTTGTTGCAAGCACGATTATAACAGTTATTTCTCTCTCGTTTGTCGCTCCCTCTCTATTGGTAGCCTTCACTTGCACTGAGTATGATCTCTACTCGTGTTTTCAACTCCCCAAAACCAATATTAACAAAAGTGTCCACCATACCTACCTACTAGCATCATTTGTTATTCCGTGCATATTTATTATGCCTTGTTTTCTTCCAAACAAAATTTCTGCTTGTTTTGAGAAAGTTAGTTAGTAAAGCTCTCACGAACTTGATGGCACACTTTATTTATTGCACTTAATAAACCTGAACCATTGTGACTGTCCATGAAATTTATATGCTTGCAAATTATAGGCTAGGAGTTAACAGAATCGTGTTGTCATGGGGAACGCTTTCAACACCTGTAAATATATACCCAGTTTATATCATGCTCTTTTTTTGCGAATGTCGTCGGTATGAAATAAAAGGGAAGCTTGTAAGTCCATGGACTTATGTATATGTGTTATAGAAACGCCTGGGCCGCTAGCCTAAGCCATGCCTAATCATGGTGGAATCTTGCAGCATAACCATAGTGAGCAATCTATGAAGCATTATTTTTATAAAAAAAGAGAGATTTATATTGAGAAAATGAAAAAATGAGACATATTGAAAAGAGGAAAGAGAGAAAAAAGTGCCATTTTCCCATGTCAAATAAGAAGATTGCTGAGATGCTCATTGTCTGCGTTCCTTATCATTTTGATTATGGGATAGCTCCTGTATCATGTGAAAGGGGTACCCCATTGGCGGTTCTCTATGATATGCATGCATTTACTATGACTAGAACTTACAAGTAACTAAAGTTGAGTAGCATGAGGAGCGGCCCTCGTACTCAAGGGACATGAGATTTCCAGTTTATGATCTGTCAAGCATATAACTCATATTGGACCTCACTTTCACCTTAACCATTTAAAGATGCCTATGATAGGGGCAATGAGAGCTCAAAGCTAATGAGTACCATACTTTCAGTATTTGGAAGCCTTTCAAACTTTTCAAAACCTTTTCACTTCCTTGTTGAGTCACCACTTATGCTATGGGCACCTTCTTGAGAGCATAGTTGTCATTCTTAGTGTAATGTTCTTATCTCAAAACTTGGTTAATTATGTCATGATTATGCTTGTATCTTTGATATCTTTACTTCTAGTATTCACTTGAACTTCAAAGGTGCCTTGGCATTTATGTTGTGCTCTACAAACAAAGGCAAGCGAGATACCACCCTATCATACCTTCTTATGAGCATTCCAGTTGCTTATGTTTATGTTTCATCCTACTTATTATTATTGAGTTGGAATATCTTAATAGCTTGCAATGATTATTAAGTAGACTTAGTTGAATACTTCTTATTATGAATTGTCTAAGTATCTACTCATGTGCAGAGAATATATACATCATATGAAGAAAATGTGTTCGTGAAAGCTCTTTTATCGCACTCAGTTTTCAACTGAATTGCTCGAGGACAAGCAATAAGCTAAGCTTGGGGGGAGTTGATATGTCCAAAACGTATCTACTTTCATGATTCGGATACAGCTAAGCTTGGGGGGAATTTCTATTGTTTATCCTCTAAACTTGCGTGATTCGGATACAACTAACACGGAATCACGCTGTTTTCAGCAGAATTACCTTGATGTCTAGTTTTTGTGCAGAAAATCAACTATCAGGAAATATCCCGATAAATATGCCAAAAATCCTATTTCACCAGAAGACTCACGGAGCTAGAATACGAGATGGAGTGGGGCACTAAGGAGCCCACACCCCCTGTCGCGCGGGGCAGGCCTGGTCACGCCTGGAGGGGGTGTGGCCGCCTCAGGCACCCGCTTGGCCTCCCTATTCACCTATAAGGTGCCTTCTGACCTAAAAAACAGGGGGGTTCAACGTTTTTCCAAAAGGAGTTCCGTTGCGCCGCCACCACCAGAAAGCGTGATTCGGAACCAAAAACTCCGTTCTGGCACCCTGCTGGGACGGGGAATTTGGAGAGGATGATCACCAACGCCTCTCCATCAACCATCCATGTTTCCCTGATCTATGAGTGAGTAATCCCCCGCTGTAGGCTATAGGGATGGTAGGTATTGGATGAGTTCTATCATGTAATCGAATAAGATTATTAGGGCATGGTGCCTAGTATCTCTATTAGTGCTATTTGACTTTGTTGCAACTTGTTGTGCTTAATGCTTGTCACTAGGGCCTGAGTGCATGATCTCAGATCTAAACTTATTATTGATTCATGATGATAGTATTTTTTGTGATCTTATCTGCAGTTGTGTACACATATCATTGTCCGGATCCAAAGGACCGGTGATGTAAATTGGGACAGCGGATGGGATGGGTGATGTCGAGGATCACATGTGTTCACGGTATGTTAATGCTTTGCTCGGTGCTCTATTAAAAGGAGCACCTTAATTGTGATAGATTCCCTTGAGGCCCCGCTGCAACGGGCTGGTAGGACAAAAGATGTTGTGCAAGTTCTCATTGCGAGCACGTCTGATTATATATGGAGCACATGCCTATGATTGTTTAGTACTTAGATGCTTTACCTTGTTTATCTGCAAATGCCCTAGATCTTGAAGTTACATGTTTAGACTTGTCCATGCAACGCCCGTCCATCCATCCCTATGCCTACCACACTCATATCCTATTGTTTGCTACTATTGCTCTTATTCTACTGCTGGTAACTTTGATATTACCACTACAAAACTATTGCTACTGATAAACTTCTATGAGCAAGATTATTTCCAGGTGCAGCTGAATTGACAACTCAGTTGTTAAGTCTTGCAAGTATTCTTTGGCTCCTCTTATGTCGAATCAATAAATTGGGTAATACTATCCTCGAAGACTATTGTGATCCCCTATACTTGTGGGTCATTGTGACACCCCCGGGATCAGGGCTAAACAAATCCCAGACCTTCGTCTGACATAATCTTGACCTCGAGCTCGAGGATATCCAGCTAAGAATCGGTAACACAGCATGTAACACCCTCAGAATCGGACCTATGCAAGTTTGAGAAAAATTCACCAAACCCGCATAGAAACGATTCAAAGGTGCCCACCAGGCACTTTCGTGCGGGTGGAAAACGAAGTAATAACATTACACAACAGTCCTCGATGGGACCCACAGAACAGATATATATAACAGCGACTCCAAGAGTCAAGAATACGGATATAATATACAAAGATCCAAATCACCTTGAAAACGATGGGGCGTCCGACTACGGACAAGATGCAAATGGGGCTAAGAGCCCTGAAGAATAACCAATGGCGTCCATAACCCTGCCCAGGCCAAGCCGGAAGGGTAACCCTGCTAACGACGTCGATCTCAAAACCTGCTTAAACAAAAGGGGTGCCTGCAAAGGGCAAAGGAAAAGAGGAGCGTCGATCGAGGCCAAGACACGGCGAGGCTAGAATCGGTCCTCGCCTACATAGGTATGGTGGACTGAAGCGGCAGCATGCACTAAACAACCTATAGAGACTCGATACAACTGGCGGTTATCAGAGAGGGGTAAGATTGACCTATCCGGATCCAACCTGAAGCTAACACCAAAACAACCCATCCTGGTGTTTCCCCCTCGAGACCAAACGAGGAAGTCAACCAAGGAACTCACACAGTTGGCGGTTTATTTATTCGATTATCGTTAGCAATTACTAGTCAGGTTTAGATAATCATCACGATAAAGTAAGCAAGGGCACTTTTAGTTGACCATTCCGTTATAGTGGCAGCACTTACTAGTCAGATACATTTAACATGAGATAACCCATAAACCCAGCAGTTGTTGGTACTTTTATTCAGCCATTCCGTTGTAGTTGCCATACTTACTAGTCAGGTATGATAAACAAGCAATTGTGGGAAGTATTAATTAGCCATTCCATTATAGTGAAGCTGATTACTAGTCATTATAAGTCAAATTTATAGCAGTAAACTTTAGTTATGCTTGTCTATGATCGAGATACTGTGCTCCAAGTCGTCCATATCCGCGGACACGGCTTCGAAAGTTTTACCCGGGGTGCACCAATAGCAACACACACTCGATCAACCTCGGAAAACCAAATCAAAACCCAACGAGGCTTTCACGATTGAACAATCACAGGATTCAGAAATATTTGGGGCCACCTTTGTAGATCCCGCAACGGTGACTCGAGACGGCTCAAGGTTTGGGTATCTGTTTGTGAGCATCGGGAACCCAAAGTGTGTGTGGCTGGGCTTCGACACAGCGGAATCGTGTCGATCCTAACAGATGCAGTGTGCTCGCACAATTTAAATACTGAAGTAGCATGGCATAAGTACAGGATCGTAAATAAAACCTCAAACTAGTTTGTGTCCCCAAGAAATAAGATGAATCAAGCTCGCTTAGGGGTCCCATACCTCCGGATGTGGATAGCGCGATAAATCAAGGAACAATTATCAAGTACTGGGTCTTCACGGGACACAAGTGGGCGTTCGAAACCAAATATTTTCTATCACCCACCGATGCCTCTGCTTATTTCAATTTTAGTTGTTAAACAGAATTTAAAGTGACGATAAGTAAAACTAGAATCATCTCCAACATCAACATGCGGCAATACATCAAGAATCGTGGCATATGACGACACATCAGACTTGAGCAAGCAACTACGGCGCAAGTCCAACTATCTACCAAACAACGGTAATAGGGTGTGTCCGAGGCAATATAGGGCTGCACGGTAGATCATGGTACGAAACTAAAGCATCGCAACACGGATAGCAATAGATCAACAGGAGGGAAATACTATAAAAGTAAGATAGGTAGAAAGGGAGATGCTCTTTGAAAACATTGTCGAAGGTTCATCCAAGATCAGATGGTGACTCACATCAACTCAACGGTATTATCCGCGAAGAAGCAAAACACTAGAAGAAACACCGGGTGCAATATTTAATACACGGCAGAAGATCGGCATGATGCATGTATGATGCATGGCATGGCAAGGTGCGGTGCAATTAG
Organism: Avena longiglumis; assembly: GCA_030063025.1. Taxonomy (NCBI): domain Eukaryota; kingdom Viridiplantae; phylum Streptophyta; class Magnoliopsida; order Poales; family Poaceae; genus Avena; species Avena longiglumis. The sequence goes on along the minus strand of CP125978.1, from coordinate 215,515,821 downwards.
GTCAAGATTAAGCGGAACCGGGGTCCCGACAATTAATATATGGTTCAAGTTATTTAGAAACCCCGCAATTTATATGTGGTTTTAGCAATGCAACAGATGGAACCGGTTCGCTACACATGTTTAAATGAGGCCAATATAAGGCTAGATTTGCCCGCATATGGGCCCCATATTTAATTATTAGGTGATTCGGCATAAGGCCCCCAATCCACATGATTATGCATGCATGCATGAACAATTTATATGCAACAGTTATATAGGTGACATTTATAAATTAGGGTTCTCGGATAAGGGGTTCACACATTGAGGGGTCTCGACGATCTTGGGGTTCCGGGGTTCGGGGTCGGTCTCGGGGTCCAGGGTCCGACGGTTCGGCCCGGTGGGATCGTTCCCGAATTTACCGGGCAGATCTTGTCGCGTCGGGGTCTCGGGTCGGGTCGGTATTGGCGTTCCTTTCGGTATGGGTTTTGGCGTCCGGGGGTAGTACTTGGCGTCCGAGGTTTTCGGTTCATGTTGTCGGTCATTGCGTCTCTCGCGGGGACCTTGGTGTTCCGGGAGGAAGTACTTGTCGTATCCGCATCGGCGACCTTGGCGCATGCAGGTTCTCCGGATCCGGGCACGGTCTTAGCGTACCGTCTTCGGTGGCGATGGCGAACTTGTCGTTTCCCAGGGGTTTCTCCGAGACCGTGTTGCGTCCGCGTGGTAGATCTTGGGGGTACCGGTGCCGCTCTTCGGGTTCCGTGAAGACGAGCTTGTCGACCCTGGGTTCGGGTAGGCGATCTTCTTGTCCATGTAGAGAACTTGGGGTCTCTCGCGGCTCCGATCGTCGTGTCGGTGTCGACCTTGTCTTGGAGGGAGGTACCCACAACGCATCAAGGCTGCCACAACATCTCACACCAACGAATACAGAGGCCCGGCACGCGGACGAGGTCGGAAGAACATGGGCGGTTGCGGCTGGCGGCCGACACGCAGCGGGCGGGAAGGAGGCGGGCGGAGCAGCGCGCCGGGCGTTCTTGGCGAGCGAAGGCGCGGGCGTTGGGCGACGGGCCGAGGAAAAGCGGGCAGCGCCGGGAGGCGGAAGGGGTGGCGGAGACGATCATGAGAGAGGTTGCCGGCGGGGAGGCGGCCGAAGAGCGGCGTCAGCGGAAAGCGGCGCGCGTGTGGCGGCGCCGAGGCGGCGCGGCAGAGCCGGCGAGGGGCGTGAGACCACGCGTGGAAGGCGGCGGTCGGGCGAACGGCGTCGACGGGCGAACGGAGGCGCGGAAGGCGAAGGCGTCGGCGGACGCCGGAGAAGCGTCTTGGCGACGCAGCGCGAGCTCTGAGTGGAGGAGGCCGTCTGGCCCAGGCGCTGAGAGGCGGGGACAAAGCGGTGTGGCGGAGCCAAGGGGAGAAGGGCGACGCTCAAGGCGCCTTGGCGAGGCGGTGGCCAGCGAGAAGGGCCTTGCGGCTGGGAGGAGCGCCGGCGGAAATCTTGGCGAGGTTGGAAGAAGGAAGGAGGAGGGAGGATGGATGCCGGCGGGAGAGGGAAGGGGCCGGAGGCGGGGGCGCAGAGCCTGGGGAGGAAGAAGGAGCAGGCGGGGGCGGGGGATGAGGACGGAGAGGGGTAGGGCCAGGCGGTTCTGGGATCGCATCGGGAGGTGCCGGGGAGCTGGTGGGCCCAGGCGGGGGGACGGTCCACGGAACAGGAGAGTGGGGGAGCAGGGGGAGGGGCAGAGCGGTCTGGGAAGGTGGGGCCAGGCGGACCAGGGCGGAAGAGAGGAGGGACCGGGAGCGGGCTGGATCCAGGGGGCAGCTGGCGTGCGTCGCGTGGGGTGCTGTTGGGGGCGGGGCCCGCGTGCAGGAGGAAGAGTGGGGAGTGGCTGTGAGAGAGGGAGAGAGAAAGGAGAGGGAGGGAAGTGATGTGGCAGATTATGATTGGGTAGAGGGGAGAGAGGGTGAGGTGGCGGATGGGGATAGGCTGAGGTGATGTGGCCAAAGGGTGGGGGTAGACTAGTTGGTTACTCTAGGATTTAGGAGCGGGACAGGTTGGGCCGTTAAAAAAAATCTGGGGGTGGTCGTTCGGGTCGATCTGGCCCGTTCGGCTGCCCCCACTAAAATAATTAAATCCTTTTATTTAATTTAATTGGGCCATTTGCAACCCGATAGCAACAAAACAAAATACTCCGGAGCCCCGGGGTTTGGCGTTTGATTAAAGATGGGGCGTTTTAGAAAACAAAACGGGCTTTGCGAAAATAGTTTTGGCAACCAATGCATGATGATGACGATGCAATGCACAAATTCAACGCGATTTTCTAGTAGTGGTTTTGCGGGATGCCACAATTCGACACCACTAACAAGGGATCTCGCCCTCGAGATCCGCCTCATGGTACCGGAAGGAAGGGTCGGCGATCCTCGTCTTCTCACTTCGTGTAGATCCTCGCGACACCACTAACGAGGGTTCCTTCTTCGACTGGGAATCGGCGACACCACCAACAAAGGTCGTCGTTCCTGATCGTCGAGAGATCACTCCGGAGAAACAAAGGACGAAGCTAGAGGCATCAAACGATAAGGCCACCCCTTACTTCCATTAGAAGAGGGAAAAGTTGCATTGATCCACCAGTTCGATGTACAGAGCGAACAGTAAGAGTCGGGTAGGGTGATCAGTCCATCCCGGACCCAACTATCAACTCTATACATGGGTAGGAGAATCAGGCAACTCAACTCTCGAGATTTAGACTGAAGATCTTCATAGGTGGTATCCGGAACAAAGGAATGCTGCCAGCAGAAATCGTATGAAAGACACACTGATTAGGTTTCACGATGGTTCCATTGGCATGAACAACACGTGCTCACGGTCGACTCCAACTTCACCAAAGCTCGTCCTTCTCGTATGTTTTTCAACGACACTGATATCCAGCAAGGAACACATATGGATAAAGAGCTCAAGAACAAAAGATCGGATGAAGGATACAACAGACAAGTTGCAGGTTGATGATCGTAGCACCTCCGTTACAAAAGGGAGAAAGCGAAGCCCTGAAGGTACGACGGAAACCCAACCACGAGAATTCCTGGACTCGAAGAGAGAGAAGAGAGCAGATTCAAAACACGAGGTAAGAGGGAACAGCAGAGGGTAAGGAGTAAAATCAGACCTAGCCGAACTATCCAACCGATTTTGCAAAATAGTTTTGACACTCTACTTGCCGTTAACTAGGTTATCCTACAGTGGACTTGTGGGTATCGCAACCCGAGCTCGATACCACTCTGTAACACCCTCAGAATCGGACCTATGCAAGTTTGAGCAAAATTCACCAAACCCGCATAGAAACGATTCAAAGGTGCCCACCAGGCACTTTCGTGCGGGTGGAAAACGAAGTAATAACATTACACAACAGTCCTCGATGGGACCCACAGAACAGATATATATAACAGCGACTCCAAGAGTCAAGAATATGGATATAATATACAAATATCCAAATAACCTTGAAAACGATGGGGCGTCCGACTACGGACAAGATGCAAATGGGGCTAAGAGCCCTGAAGAATAACCAATGGCGTCCATAACCCTGCCCAGGCCAAGCCGGAAGGGTAACCCTGCTAACGACGTCGATCTCAAAACCTGCTTAAACAAAAAAGGTGCCGAAAGGGCAAAGGAAAAAGAGGAGCCAAGATCGAGGCCAGTACACGGCGAGGCTAGAATTCGGCGGTCCTCGCCTACATAGGTATGGTGGACTGAAGCGGCAGCGGCAGCATGCACTAAACAACCTATAGAGACTCGATACAACTGGCGGTTATCAGAGAGGGGTAAGATTGACCTATCCGGATCCAACCTGAAGCTAACACCAAAACAACCCATCCTGGTGTTTCCCCCTCGAGACCAAACGAGGAAGTCAACCGAGGAACTCACACAGTTGGCAGTTTTATTTATTCAGTTATCGTTGCAGCAATTACTAGTCAGGTTTAGATAATCATCCTGATAAAGTAAACAGTGGGCACTTTTAGTTGACCATTCCGTTATAGTGGCAGCACTTACTAGTCAGATACATTTAACATGAGATAACCCATAAACCCAGCAGTTGTTGGTACTTTTATTCAGCCATTCCGTTGTAGTTGCCATACTTACTAGTCAGGTATGATAAACAAGAAATTGTGGGCAGTATTAATTAGCCATTCCATTATAGTGAAGCTGATTACTAGTCATTATAAGTCAAATTTATAGCAGTAAACTTTAGTTATGCTTGTCTATGATCGAGATACTGTGCTCCAAGTCGTCCATATCCGCGGACACGGCTTTCAGAAAGTTTTACCCGCCGGTGCACCAATAGCAACACACCTTTGGATCAACCTCGGAAAAACCAAATCAAAACCCAACGAGGCTTTCACGACTGAACAATCACAGATTCAGAAATATTTGGGGCCACCTTAAGTAGATCCCGGAACGGTGACTCGAGACGGGCTCAAGGTTTGGGTATCTGGTGGAACGACGGGAACCAAAGTGTGGCTGGGCTTGTCGACACCGCGGAATCGTGTCCCGATCCTAACAGCAAAGGTGTGCTCCTCGCACAATTTAAATACGAAAGTAGCATGGCATAAGTACAGGATCGTAAATAAAACCTCAAACTAGTTTGTGGCCCCAAGAAATAAGACTGAATCAAGCTCACAGCTCGGGGTCCCATATACCTCCCGGATGTGGATAGCGCGATAAATCAAGGAACAGGTATCAAGTACTCGGGGTCTTACGGGACACAAGTGGGCGTTCGGAAACCAAATATTTTCTATCACCCACCGATGCCTCTGCTTATTTCAATTTTAGTTGTTAAACAGAATTTAAAGTGACGATAAGTAAAACTAGAATCATCTCCAACATCAACATGCGGCAATACATCAGCAACTGTGGCATATGACGACACACATCAGCACTTGAGCAAGCAACTACGACGCGCAAGTCCAACTATCTACCAAACAACAGGTAATAGGGTGTGTCCGAGGCAATATAGGGCTGCACGGTAGATCACGGGTACGGAAACTAAAGCATCGCAACACAGATAGCAATAGATCAACAGGAGGGAAGTAAATACTATAAAAGTAAGATAGGTAGAAAGGGGGAGATGCTCGCCTGAAAACATTGTCGAAGGGTTCATCCGAAGATCGGGGCGAAGCTCACATCAACTCAACGGCCTTATCCGCGAAGAAGCAAAACACCGGATGCAATATTTAATACACGGCAGAAGATCGGCATGATGCATGTATGATGCATGGCATGGCAAGGTGCGGTGCAATTAGGTCAAGATTAAGCGGAACCGGGGTCCCGACAATTAATATATGGTTCAAGTTATTTAGAAACCACGCAATTTATATGTGGTTTTAGCAATGCAACAGATGGAACCGGTTCGCTACACATGTTTAAATGAGGCCAATATAAGGCTAGATTTGCCCGCATATGGGCCCCATATTTAATTATTAGGTGATTCGGCATAAGGCCCCCAATCCACATGATTATGCATGCATGCATGAACAATTTATATGCAACAGTTATATAGGTGACATTTATAAATTAGGGTTCTCGGATAAGGGGTTCACACATTGAGGGGTCTCGACGATCTTGGGGTTCCGGGGTCGGTCTCGGGGTCCAGTCCGGTTCGCCCGTGGGATCGTTCAATTTACCGGCAGATCTTGTCGCGTCGGGTCTCGGGTCGGGTCGGTATTGGCGTTCCTTTCGGTATGGGTTTTGGCGTCCGGGGGTAGTACTTGGCGTCCGAGGTTTTCGGTTCATGTTGTCGGTCATTGCGTCTCTCGCGGGGACCTTGGTGTTCCGGGAGGAAGTGCTTGTCGTATCCGCATCGGCGACCTTGGCGTCTTGGTTCGGTCCGGATCCGCACGGTCTTAGCGTCGCCTTCTTGGTGGCGATGGCGAACTTGTCGTTCCTGTGGGTTTCTCGAGACCGTGTTGCGTCCGCGTGGTAGATCTTGGGGGTACCGGTGCCGCTCTTCGGGTTCCGTGAAGACGAGCTTGTCGACCCTGGGTTCGGGTAGGCGATCTTCTTGTCCATGTAGAGAACTTGGGGTCTCTCGCGGCTCCGATCGTCGTGTCGGTGTCGACCTTGTCTTGGAGGCGGTACCCACAACGCATCAAGGCTGCCACAACATCTCACACCAACGAATCAGAGGCCGCACGCGGACGAGGTCGGAAGCGCGGGCCGGCTGGCTCGGCCGACGCAGCGCGGGCGGGAAGGAGGCGGGGCGAGGCGAGCGCCGGGCGTTCTGGCGAGGAGCGCGCGGCGCCGGGCGTTGGGGCAGGCCTGGCCGAAGAGGCGGCAGCCGGAGAGGCGGCGGAAGTGGCGGAGACGACGCGAGCAGAGGTTGCCGGGCGGGACGCGAGCGAGGGCGCGGAAGAGCGGCGCGAATGGCGAGTCGCGGGCGCAGCGTCGGCGCCGCCTCGGAGGCGGGCGCGGCGTAAAGCGCAGCGGGAGGGGCGTCTGGACCGCGTGGAAGGCGGCGGTCGGGCGAACGGCGGCGACGGGCGAACGGAGGCGCGGAAGGCGAGCGGCGCGACGCCGAGCGAAGGCGGGCGACGCCAGGCGCGGGCTCGGAGTGGAGGAGGCCGGTCTGGGCGCGGCGCTGAGAGGCGGGGACAAGGCGGTGGCGGGCCAGGAGCAAGGGGAGAAGCGGCTGCTCGGCGGGAGGCCGAGCGCGAGGCGACGGTGGCGACAGAGGGGACGCGCGGCCTCAGGGTGCGGCGAAGAGCGGCGCCGGGCGAGAGGCTTGATGGCGAGGTTGGAAGAAGGAAGGAGGAGGAGGATGGATGCCGGGAGAGGGAAGGGGCGAGGGGGCGCAGAGCCAGGGAGGAAGAAGGAGCAAAGGGGCGGGGATGAGGACGGAGAGGTAGGGCCAGTGGTTCTGGGATCGGCACTTGGGGAGGTGCTGGGGAGCTGAGCGGTGGGCCCAGGCGGGGGGACGGTCCACGGAACAGGGAGAGTGGGGGGCAGGGGCACGCGGGGGGCTGGGGGAGAGCGGGTCTGGGGAAGGTGGGGCCCAGGGGCGGACCGGAAGAGGGAGTGGGACCGGGGAGCGGGGGCTGGATCCCGAGGGGGCAGCGTCGTCATGAGGCTGTTAGGCGGGGCGTGGCAGGAGGAAGAGTGGAGTGGGTGTGAGAGGGGGAAAGAAAGGAGAGGGAGGGAAGTGATGTGGCAGATTATGATTGGGTAGAGGGGAGAGAGGGTGAGGTGGCGGATGGGGATAGGCTGAGGTGATGTGGCCAAAGGGTGGGGGTAGACTAGTTGGTTACTCTAGGATTTAGGAGCGGGACAGGTTGGGCCGTTAAAAAAAATCTGGGGTGGTCGTCGTCGATCTGCCTGTTTCTGCCCCACTAAAATAAATAAATCCTTTTATTTAATTTAATTGGGCCATTTGCAACCCGATAGCAACAAAACAAAATACTCCGGAGCCCCGGGGTTTGGCGTTTGATTAAAGATGGGGCGTTTTAGAAAACAAAACGGGCTTTGCGAAAATAGTTTTGGCAACCAATGCATGATGATGACGATGCAATGCACAAATTCAACGCGATTTTCTAGTAGTGGTTTTGCGGGATGCCACACAGCAGTGTCCCTACGATACCAAAATTTATTACAGCAAGCTCATAACTGAGCGAAGATTCAAATTATTACAAGAAGAGGTCACTGACCATGAACATCAAACAAATTATGCTATTAAGTATAGAAGACTTAACAAATGGCCTAAGAGGCCTGAGAGGCCTAAAGCATAACGATGACGTCCCAGCCCATAGATTCCAGGCTGCCGGCTGGGAACCCCAAGCTACTCGTCAGTGTCGATGTAGTACCAAACTGATCTTTAGGGAACACTTACTCTGCCAAAAGTATCAACAAAGAAAGGGTGAGTATAGGGTGTACTCCGCAAGACTTATGGTTGGTGGATTTGTTTTGCATGAATCCATCTTTTTTTATAAAACAAGAGGGAGAAGAAGAATCTCATCTAATCAGAGTATTTTAAAAGGGGATAAGAGAGCGACATCTCCGAAATATTGATCATCATCTTTTGATATCCACCAAATCATCATATGAACCCTATCTAGGATCACCCCCTCGTACCCATGAGGAAGCATCCTTAAGCACACGTTGATCTGCCAAGTTTTACGATTAGGTTATAGTTCTCTATGATCTTAGAATCTGGTCACCAAGCGTTCCTAACTGTGAACGCAGATTTTCGAAAAGATTTAACCTTGTAGGGGTGTACAACTTTACCCACACGTACTAACCTTCTCTTAATGCCACATGATTATCCCTCTTCCTTGGAAGGCCGGCAGAGGGTGGTTAGAAACGACCTTTACCTTGCTTTCGCCGAGACCATGAGTCATGTAATAAGGATGGTTCCGCCGTAACTGGTTAAATCACGAAGCCGGTCCTTAAAGATGTGAGGCGAGGTTGGTTTACCAGGGGCGCTATCAACCCCAAGCAACCCGGTCTACGCTTCCCTACCTGTTATGAATGCACCTTCACCCGACAAATCTTTCAAAAGTTTTTCTATGCATATGTCGAATGGAACGCCTGAACTATGTGACTCATGGAATCTACTATGCAAGTTAGTTGCTCGTGAGGTTTTCCAGGCCCCGTGTGGTTGTACGCTCGTCTCGGTTCCAAAGGCAAGAACTCGGTTCCTAGTGGTGGCGAGCATGGGACTACAAAAACCACATCCCACCATGGCCTCCCATACAAGCCTTAGCATGTTTAATATCATATCACTCACCTCATCTCATCATGTTCTCCTGTCATACTAGATTCTCTGCATCTCATATACCATCTGGATGAACCAGCACTAACAGCTATGCATGGCTAAGCAGGACATAGATAATAGCTCTAGCAGTGCACACAAGCCAAACCTAGTTATGCTAGGAGAAGTGGATCAGGTAATATAATCTCAAAGGGAGTAATGCAACAGATAGGATACTCTATCTATCGATAAAAGACCATTGTAGAATCGTATGCATCACGGCAAGAATTGAAATGCTTTCGAAATCGTAGGATTATATCATGGTGGGGCTATGCTTGACTTTGCCAATTGATAACCAATGAGAATATCTTCAGAAGCCTTGTACTTGACTTCATTACAGTTGGTCAAGTATTGTTCGTGAGGTCTCATTGTTCGTCGATCTTCGATGGTCTTGATCTCAGCCTTCAATCTTGATCTCGATACCGTATTCTACCGGTAAGAACCAAATAGCGGAAAGAGAGGGAAACAATCAACACATGGCATCGATGCAATGCTCAAGAAATTATGATGACATGACAAGTTGAATTGTATTGAAATGAAACACTAAAGCATGCTTGACCATTTAATCAGGGTTCCGAGGGGTGAAAACCCTAACTCGGGATAACTCTGGAATCACCTATGAGGGTTACTATGTTCTTCTAATTAAACTTGTCATTTAAGTTGCTTAACAATGCATGATTATAGCTTAGAGAGGTAGTTCTCATTTTTCTGAACATTTTGATATATTACACATGTTTTTCTGACTTATAAATAATTAGTTAATGAATTTATAAGATTTATATCAATTTCTGGATTTATTAAACCATTTTAAAAAGGTTTACTGCGTCACTATGACGTCAGCTAGTGGGTCAGGGTTATTCTACACCGTGTCTGGGTCTAGCCACTGTGGCTGCCAGATGGGGCTTGGGCCACGTCGGTTGCCACCATGGCGGTCAGCAGTCAACGACCCCACAGTCCACGTCAGCCTGACGTCGCAATGACATCATCACGACGGCCACCGTCGGATGGTCACCGGCAACGGCGCTGTGAGGCATGCGGGGCAATTGGGATAGGCGTATTCGAAGAGGCGCAGGGAGGCAAGCAAGATAGTGGCGGCGCCACCCTTTTTGCGTCATCGGAGCTTCACCGACAACCATGTCCAGCGGTGGCGCACAACGAGCTTCTACGTGAGAGTGACAAAGAGCGAGACAAAGAGGAAGGAGGGGTCTAGAAGAACCGCGTGCTCACCCTGGGACGAACGGTGAGGTCGGCGAGGAGAGGGGTGGACGGAAGCGATGGAACGGACGGCGGCGGCGGCGGTCGTCGGGCTTAAGGAAGACGGGTCTGATTCCGGCATTGCAGACCATCCCGACAAGCATGCTTCAGAGAGGAGGTCGAGGACGAGGTGGCGGAGCCGATGGCACCCTCAATCGAGCGCGGGGAGGTCGGGAGAGAGCTCTAGCTTGAGGCAATGGCGGGCCAGGGTTTCAGATCTATGCGAACGGGGGCAAGGGAAAGCTCCAGAGAGAGGGAGTGACCAGGGGAGGGAGAGAGAGGCGTGCAGCTTCTACTTATCCTCTCCTCCAAGCGGCGGTGGGAATCGCGGCGCACCAGGAGACGATCGACGGCGAGCGGTGCGACATGTAGCTTCTAGCTGTTTTCGAGGAAGACGACGGAGCGGCCGATGAAGCGGTATGGGCCATCTTTGGCTGGGCTTTGGGCGGATCTTGGCTCTGCTCGCTGCACCGGAGAGAGGGAAGGGAGGAGGAAGATGGGATGCGTCCTAGAGTGGTCTGGATCCAGTGTTTTTTCTTAGCAGAACATTTTTCTATTTCCTGTTTTGATTTTCTGTTTGTATTTTCAATTTGTAAACTGTTTTGAACTATTTCAGAAATACAAGAAGGTTTAAAGATTATTTGAAACACATAGGGGCCCTCCATAATATTTGGGCTCCACATATTTTGTATTTTTAAAAATGTCAAAACCATTTGAATTGATTTCAAATAGAGGGAGAGAGGGAAACTAGGGTTTAGGGTTTTGTCGTATTTTTCTTCAATGCATTTTTAAGGAATGATGCTCATGATGCACAACCAAAACCTAATATAATATTTACTAAAAACTCGGGTGTTAAAGTCATCAGACTTGTCAGAGATGCGCTCCATGACAAAGCAGCCGTGGAGACAAAGAGAAAGGGCACGGTAAAATTCACTCGAAGCCGCACACCCTCATCCGAGGAGGAAGGGCATGACCTGCCGTGGCGCCGCCGCAGCCCACAGCGCAGGAGAAGCAACTACAACGCTCATAGAGAGCTCGCGTAACACAAGATCGACAAGACAAGTACACGGAACTATGCGGCGCCAGGCACTTCATCAGGGCAGTACGACAATCCGGGATGCCCAATAACTTCAAACTCCCTTCGGCTAACCTGAAATTCGACGGCGCGCATGAGCCAAAGATCTGGCTCAACGACCACCTGTCGTCATTCAAGCTCCATGGCGGGAGTAAAACCATAGCCATGCAATGCCTTCAGCTGCAGCTGACGGTTGCAGCAAAAGCCTGGCTCAACAGCCTCCTGATACGTTGGAAATGTATCTATAATTTTTGATGCTCCATGCTTGTTTAGTATCTACTTTGCTTTACTTGTCTACACTTTGAGGTGATTTTTACATGTTTTCTGGTACTAACCTACTAACAAGTTGCAACAGTGCTAGATGCCTGTTTTCTGCTATTTTGGTTTCAAAAAAGTTAGTAAAGAAATATTGTCGGAATTGGACGGGACAAACATCAAAGTCAATTACTTTCCGTGGGGAACAAGAAGTCCAGAGGGGAGCCTGAGGGGCTAGCCAGGGGGCAGACCCACCCTAGGCGCGAGTGGGCCCAGCCCCACGCCTGGCTAGGGTTTGGCCAACCTAGAAGCCTCCTCGTCCTCCCCCTTCGCCTATAATAAGCCCCTGATGCAGAAACCCTAAGCACCCGATCAAATTTCCACAAAACCATCTATCGCCGCCGCCACCATCGTCCCTAGATCGAGGGATCTGAAGTTCTTCCCGGCACCCTGCTGGAGGGGAGATCATCCCAGAGGCCTTTTCTCCGGTATGATGCGTGAGTAGTTCCCCCTTGTACTATGGGTCCATGTAGTAGATAGATGGTTGTATCTCCTCCTGTGTGCTTTCATGTATAGATCTTGTGAGCTCCGTTCATGATCAAGATCTAATCTATTTGTAATCATGCATATTGTGTTTGCGGGGATCCGATAGATATTGAGATTATTATGTTGGTTTGATTAATGGTTTTTCTTCATGATTCTATAATGTCTATGTTGTTTGTGATCTTGCATGCTCTCCGTTGTTAGTAGCTATCTTGGCCAAGTAGTTGCTAGTGACTCCAAGAGGGGGTATTTATGCTCGATAGTGGGTTCATGCCTCTAGTTTCCAAGGGAAGTGACAGAAATATCTTTGGTTGTAGATGTGTTGTTGCCACTAGGGAGAAAACAACGGTGTCTTGTTCATGGAACATGTGGACTGTTTACCTTACACACTTTTCTTAAAGCAGTTGTTTGTTGCTTGCAACTTAATACTGGAGGGGGTTCGGATGATAACCTAAAGGTGGACTTCTAGTCATAGATGCAGTTGGATGGAGGTCTATGTATCTTGTTGTATTGCCCAATCGTATCTCATAGGATCTTCGACTAGTAATTGTATTGTTATGCCTTGCTCGGTTCTGTCAATTGCCTATGTAATTTGTTTACCCTTCATGCCATGTTATTTATCTAAGGAGAGCACCTCTAGTGAACTATGGACCCCGATACAATCTTCACCATTGATACACCTTCCACTATTACTTGCTTACTTGCTGCAAACCATTACCTTCCACACCATACGTTTAATCATTGGTTACAGCAAACCAGTGAGCTTGACAACCTCACGTTTATTTGGGGCAAGAATTGAGTTTGTGTTGTGCAGGTCTCCGCGTTGCTTGCAACACCTGTGTGACGTTTCCTTCCTCCTACTGGTTCGATAACCTCGGTTTCATAATGAGGGAAATCTTGTTGTTGTGCTTCTTCACACCTTGCTATTGGGGTTCCCAACGAAGCGCTCCTACATCAACTCAGCGCTGCATCAAGCTTTTCTGGCGCCGTTGCCGGGGAGTCCAAGGACGTCTTCACTATGGGAGTTCTTCACTTCCTTTCTCTTTACTTTGTTTTTAGTTTTCTTTGTTTCTTTTGCTTGGTTTTGTTTGCCTCTTTTCAAAAAACCCAAAAAAATTAGTCTTGTTTGGTTTGCTTGCTTTATTCAAAAACACAAAAAATTAGTTCCTACTCTTGTTGGTGGTCAATTATTTCCTTGCTTGGTCATGCTTTCTATCAATGGATGGTTTCTTTGAAACTAGTTCTTATGGGAAAGGTGGGTTCACGGAAAAACAAAAGTATTATTATAAGGAACACTGTTTGTCACAAAAAGGGAAACACTTATGGGAACAAATTGATAGGTTGAATACTATTGCTAGAGACGTGTGCTCTACTTATAATGTTACCTAATGCTTTGATAAAGCTTGTTGCTGCAGGAGGTATAAACACCTAGCCTATCAATGTGAGTATAATGATGATGTTACCATATCTTCTTATGTCAAAGGAAATTATGACTTTTATGATGTGGAAGAGATTGAAGAATTTATTTCCCTCAAGGGTGCATTTGAACTTGCCAGTTTTCTTGAGAATACTGATGATGCACCTTATAAACATGAGATCTATGAGATACTTAAATTTTTCTTTGATAATTACAAGAAGCAAATGGATATATTCTTGAATATTTTAATAGGTGCTTTCCACATTTGGAAGAGACTAATGCCTTGCAGGAGCCTTTGGAAGAAGAAATTGTTGAAACTGCAAGCTCATTAGATGAAAAACAGGAGGAGAGTGATGAACAAAAGGAGGAAGAATGGATTATATACCCATCCCTACCTTCTAATGAGAGTAACTCTTTATCCCTCACATTATTTGATTGTCCTCCATGCTTACCAAAGAAGGATGAATGTTATGTTCATGTGGATCCTTTTGAAATATCTACTTTGGGTAAAACCTGTGAATGTTTTAATCCCACTATTTTTGAGCTTGATAGAAATTATGTGTTTGTAGCTGATGAAAAGCCTTCTTTATGTGATAGTTATATTGTTGAGTTTATTCATGAGGCTACTGAAAATTATTATGACAGAGGAAAGTATGGTTGTAGAAGTTTTCATGGTACTAAAACACCTCTCTTTGTGCTGAAAGTTTTGAAGTTACTCTTGTTTTCTCTTCCTATGCCTGTCACTTTGTTCTTTGTGAATTTATTTCCATACAAGATTCCTACGCATAGGAAGTGGGTTAGACTTAAATGTGTTTTGAATTTTCTTCTTGATGCTCTGTTTGACTTCAATTCATAATTCTTATGTGAGCATCTGCTTCTTGCTTCTTGTGCCTAACTTAAGGCGTTAAAGAAAAGTACTTGTTGGGAGATAACCCAAGAGTTTTCTTGAGTTTTGGAAGTTATTACTTCAGTAATGACCTCTCCTTATCCTTTTTGTTTTCTTTTTGTTCCAAGAGTGAACTCTAATGAGAGGCAAGTAAGATTTGGGGAGTTGCTGTCCCGAAATAGATTTCTGTCCTCCACCAAAAAAATTCGTGAGGAGGCTCTGTAACTCAGATCGAGTTCAAAATTTATTAATAAATCCACTAGTATGTTAGCTAACTTTCATTAGTTTAACACTTTTTGATTTCAGCAACAGAAGATGTTGGAAAAAAAACAGTTTCTACTTGCTGGTCTGTTTTGACAGATTTCTGCCATTATTTGCATTTGCTTCTTATTCATTCCTTTTTGAGTTCTATTTAGGTGAATTGAGCTTTTTTAAGGAGTTACTGTAGTAGCTTGTGTTTGTAGTTAAAAGCCTTGATGTTCCAAATCTTTGCTAGAGGTATAATATCTTTTGAATATACTAATGTTGCTAATGAAGATTGTGTGAAGTTTTGTATGAAGGAAAAATTCCAGGTGTAAAGAGAGAATGATGCAATGAGATGAAGAATGGACAAAAGCTCAATCTTGGGGATTCCACCATGGGTGTCAACCCAAGAAATATCCAAGAGGTACAAGCCTCAAAGCTTGGGATGCCCAAGGCATCCTTCTTCATCAATAAAAAGCTAAGGTCCATCTAGACACTTCATTTTTATTTTTACATGCACAATTGTGTTATTCTTGGAGCGTATTAGTTTTCGTTTGCTTTTCTTAGGTTGTTTATTTTGCTCGAATAAAGTAGTTTGGACCCCCGTTATCGCTGTGTTGTTTTGCAAATAAGTTGCTTGGTGTTGGAAAGGAGTAGTAAGTTCTTGCTTAAAGTGCAAGAGAGTGCATTGTGAATTAGACTTTAGCATGACATACTAGGTGTTGTTTTGACCTTATTGTTAGTGATTATTTAAGGGAATATGCCCGATAGGCAATAATAAAGTGGTTATTATCGTATTACTTATTTATGATTAATGTTTATGTTGCCTGCTATAATTGTATTAATACAGAAACTTTAATACATGTGTGTTTAATAAACAAAAAGGAAGTTCCTAGTCATGCCTCTCTTATAAACTAGCTCGTTGATTAACAAGATGATCAAAGTTTCCTGATCATGGACATTGGATGTTGTTAATAACGAGGTCACAACATTAGTTTAATGGTGTGACAAACATTCATCCGAAGTATAGCATTACGATCAAAGTCATTGAGTTTATATTGCTATAACAACTTACAAAGTGATTCTAATCCTTAGACCATGAGATCATGTCAATCACTAACACCGGAAGAGTTTCTTGATAACATCAAACGTCACACCGTAACTGGGTGATTATAAAGATGGGTTCAGAACTACTAAAGTGTTATGTTGAGGCCCATGGATCAAGAATGGAATTTGTTCATCCCGATGATGGATAGATATGCTCTGGGCCCTCTCGGTGATATCACATTGATTAGCTTGCAAGCAAGTGATGTGATCACTAGAATGTTATATCACGGGAACGAGAAAATAGTGCATGTTAGTAACAAGATCAAACTAGGTATGGAGATACCGATGATCGAATATCTGACATGTAATATATAGCGAAACAAAAGGATTAACATACTAGCATAAAAGGTTCTCGCGATCACAAGAAAGTCATCGCTAAATGTGTAGGAGTAAGTATGGTTCTCCAGATCCTGCTTCTGATTATTGATCTGAGAGGGGTCTCGATCATGTCCGCATTATTCGCGAACCGTAGGGTGGCACACTTAAGAGACACCGATATCCATTTAGAGCAAAAGTTTCATGCCGGAAAGAATAACAAGCGCACGAATTTATTTCACTAGATACCGAAACGGGTTTTCGGGTGATATTGCAGAAAGTGTTTTTGCATGTGAAATGAAATACTAGCAAGGGGTTATATGAGAATTTTTGTCATTAAAGTAATTGACAAAATTCTGAATACATAACAGGAGTTTTATTTAATGAGAGTTTGCATTAAATTTGGTGGAAATTTAATGGGAATTTGAGTGGGTTTTTGAGTGGAGGGAATTGAAAGGCATTTGAGTGAGTGTAGTGTCCACCCACATGAATGTGGAAGAAGTGGGGGAAGCCCCCATGGATAGGATCCATGCCCCTTGGGTTCCCCCATATCCCCTATAAAAGGCCCTCCTCTCATCCTCTCAAAGCACACCTCCTCGTGAAGGATCTCTCTCCCCCTTTAGAATTTATCCCCCATGATCTCGGACTAGCGAGATACATGTTCTCGGTGGCTATTCGGCAAGAAAGAGTTGTTCTTCCGCTGCATCACTGGAGCGAGGAGGCGGAGGTTGCTCAGTGCCTCGTATGTGTGTGCGAGCACGGATGCGCTGCTATTTTGCGGCGCTAGGACTTCCTCTCGATCTTGAGATCGGCAAGAGATCGTCTACACCAACCACAAGTTTGGACTCGTTAAACTTTGTCGGTCTTCGAGGGTATGTTCTCTACGGATGTATATCTACCCGTTGCTTGTATCTAGTAGATAGATCTTGGTCCATAGTTGTTCCCATCATAGGAAATTTTTTGTTTTCTATGCTGTGTAACCTACAATGGTATCAGAGCCGGATCTATGCGTAGATGCTTTGCATGGGTAGTACACATATGAGTATGTGGGCGATGATGATCATTTTATTGATTCTTTGTTTTACTTTGGATATTGGTGGCATAGTGGGATGAAGCGGCCCGGATAAACTTTACATGTCCTCGCACATGAGACCTGTTCCACGCTTGACATGCAACTAGTTTTGCATAAGTGTCTAGTGGGTGTCTGTCTCTCCTAGTATAGTCAATACCTAATTTGAAACAAGTTGTCAACAATTTGGTTATCCTTGTTGTGGTTCATGTTCGTATGTAAGAACGGTTCTATCTTCAAAATCCCTAAGCCACGTAAAACTTGCAATGGATAAATTAGAGGCGTCTAGTTTAGATTGTTGCTGGGCTAGTTTCATGATATGGTGATGTTATAAGTAGAAGTATAAGTCGATACTCTTACAACACACATAACATGTAAGTTCCATAGACCTTGGCCTTACACATAGAGGTATGATAGTGATCATACCACGGTGCACATGATGGAGCTCATATGCGGGAACCATATCATTTCACTTACAAACATGTGATGTTTGTTGCATCTTATATTGCCTGTTTGGCATTTTATTAGCATAATAAGATGATCCCTCATTCAGATATCAAGATAAAATGTGTTCTCCCTTAAGTATGCACCGATTATGTTTCCTCGCTCCAAGACATCACGTGATGATCGGGTGTTCTTGGATCCACGATCATATTTCGGGTGTAAGACAGTTACACACGCGAATACTAAGGTTCTTACTTGACGAGCCTAGCATGTACATACATGGCCTCGGAACACGGACTGAAAGGTTAATCATGAGTCATATGGAAGATATGATGCCCATTTGATGCTCTCCTTTGGAGCTACACCGACTAACACGATGATCAGACTTGGTGTAGTGGATTTGGTTCATGTAATCACCAAACAGACACAAAGGATGTCATTTTTGAGTGGGAGTTCATTTCTAATTTGGACTACTAGAACTCAATTTATCATAAATTAAATCAAAGTGAATTTGCAGAATTTGTTGTAGTCATTGGCATTCGTTCACCACTTTATGCTTAGTTGTAATTCAGATAATAGAACAATAGAATTCTGGATATTTACTTTACGAACTGGTATCATATTGTTTTGAGTGTCAATCTAAAGTTTAAAGTCCTATTGCAAAATTTTATAAAACTCTGTTTACTCCATGAAATTTGATAATTAGTATTAAATGAGACTAACAATTCCAGTGTTAGTATCTTAAGTATCATGTTTGCCTCCATGATTCTTGATTTAAATATCAAGATTATCTAGGAGCTGACAGAATTGTTTCAGAAACCATCATGTGGAGATATAACGTATCTCAAACAATGTTTTGCAATATGATAGAGTATAATATATGTTCTCATATTAGATGAGAATTTGCAAAGGTTGGAGATGCTAGACATCCTAATCATCGAAAAGGGTTTTGGAAAGTAATGTTATACTCACGATTCTCCTTTATAAGCTAAAATAGCTTGATCATGAAAGTCGTCATGATAAGGATGAATATATGACGTATGTAAAGTGTTTACTACACTAAAGCATTACTAAGAATGGATTTTTAAAGAACGCCGATCATTTGATGATGGCGATCTACTTCAAAGTGCGAGTCCAAAGGTATTATTATTTGAATATACACGCTTTGGACTATGTGTCATGTATATGGCACCACTGTTGATGTTGATAGATTCTTTTAAAAGTAAAATGAAATGCTGAAAGAGAATCTATAAAATATATTTGGCAGAAAAGAAAAGATTGGAAATATCCAATTTAGGTATATGGATGATATACATGTTATGGTTCTATTCTTTGCTTGTTAAACAATGTGGTTCTTGGGTATTGGATACCGAATTGTTTGGTATGAAATTTCATACAGAACAACGCAATTCATGAACCACAATGGCCTAAGTAACTAGCAAGAGAATATGTGATGATGTTCATCGAAAAAAACCGTTCTTTGTATTTCTCGTTGACATCAAAGCTTTCCTTGAAGATTTGTTTTAATAATAGTTATTTAAATCAGGTATTATGAGAACAAAGATTGTTCACACAATTACCGTATTCCATATAAGATGGATGATTTACAAATCTAGTTGGAGAAATCACATCCATAATGCTAATGCTAAAATTTCACAAGACAAATGATTGGAAGATCACTTACGAAGTGACATCACCGTTTAAATTATATTGGAAAGAAAACATGAAGAACTCCATTTTCATGGATTTTTGGAGTCTTTGATTTGATCAAATGACGCTTATGAGACTTTCCTCGGGATAATTAAAACTTCGTTCAAAGGCCAAAGAAGAACGATCGACTAAATTATTGGAATTTATACATATCGATGTATGTAGTCCATTATGTGTAGTCGTAAGCGATGTATTTGAACTTCATATGCTCTCGCCAGAAATTTGAGTGAATATTCACTTAATGAGAAAGAAGTATGAAATACGTGTAAACGTTTAAAAGACTTTCAAGATGAAGTGGAAAATCATTGTTACAAGAAAATAAATGATTTATGATTTTATCATAAAGGCATTTATTTGTGTTACAAGTGTAACAAAAAAATAAATGAATTATGATTTATCATAAAGGGATTTATTTGAGTTGCAAGTTTAGCAAAACACCTAGATTTACATCTCCCGAAACACCATAGGAGTATGGAGTGTTTGGGATTTGTAATGAAACCTTGTTTGACATGGTTGTATCAAAGGTGTTATTTATAAAAATGCTATTATGTTTTAAAAGATTAAAGCTTTAGAGACTATCGCTTTTCCACTGAAAAGATCTCCATCTTGATCCGTTGAAATGACACCCGGTTTGGGGTAAAACCCCTCATAAAATTTTGGTATGCTCAGCATAAGTAAGATGTTTACAACCATAGGTTATTTCAAATAACCATTGGGTATTCCTCCATAACACCAAGGACAAAAGGGTTTGTCGCTTGAAATGTGAAGTTTCTTGAAAAAGAGGTTTTTCTAAAAGGTTAAGTGGGAGGACAATAGAACTTTAATAAGGTTAAAGAACCTAAGTTATATGTGTTGAGTTGCATAGCGCCGGAAAAGTCTCGGAAGCATCCAGAATGCTCATGGCTCACGTGCCTCAAAGGTTGCGGTCACGGAGGTCTAAGTTCCTACTGAACCAAGTAGGTCCAATAAACAATCAAATGTTGAGATTTGAGAGTAAATCATTATTGTTTGACAATTATGAACCGACTACATGCAAAGAAGCGATGATAGGCCCTGACTCTATCAAATGGCTTGAAGCCATAAATTCCATGATAGTTTCGTACACAAGAAATGAAGTTTTGAACTTGGAAGACCCTCCGGAAAGGTGTAAAATCCTATCGGTCATATTTGGTTCTATAAAGAAACAGACATGGATGTTTCACATCTATGAAATAGTCGACTTGTCGTAAAGTATTTTATGACAATGTTCAAGGAGTTGACTATGACAAGATTTGATCTTTCATAGCGATATTTAGTCTAGACGTATTAAAGTAGCAACCACTACATATAATTTGGTATATGGTAGATGAATAAACATAACAAAATTCTTCTAATAGAATGGTTACCTAGGACGTGTACATGACACGGTCCAAAGGGTTTTGTTAAATTCAGAGGATGCTAAAAGGGCATGCAAACTTCAATGGTTGAAGTAAGCATCGTGGACTTGGAATTTCACCGTGATGAAACTGTTAAAGAAGTTTAATTTCATCAGGAGACGATGAAGATGCTTGCATTTGCAAGAAATTAAGTGGGAGCGCTGAGACATATTTCTAATACATTATGTGGAAGACATCTTGTTGATTAGAAATGATGTATATTTTATTTACAAAGGTTAAGAATTTCATTTTCGATGAAAGACTTAGGCAAAAACTGAATATTTAGCATGAATGTCTACAGTGGATAGACTGTGACGCTAATATGGTTGTGCCAAACATACATATATGAGATATTGAATGAGTTCAATATAGAAACGACAAGAAACGATTCTTGTCGCATGGAAAGGAATTGAATCAAGATTCAAGTGTATTGACACTTGATAAGCGAAACAAGATTCAAGTGCTTTGACACTTGATGAGTGAAATCAGAAGGATGTTTTGATCAATAATACCATGATATGTACACATCCAGATATGTCCTATGCTCTAAATGTTATGAGCAGATACCAGAATGAATCATAAAATTATCATTGGACGATAGTGAGGATATTATTATGATCTTTTGGAAGAACTAAGAATATATTTGTGTAGAGGTGACAAACAATTACAAGTAGTTCATTGTAAAGCGTTACATTGATACTAGTTTTGTCACAAGATACAAATTAAGTTTATCTGAATTTAAACTATGGGTGGGACAATGTAATGGAAAGGAGATTCCATGATGGATTTGGATGAATTCCAAAGTTAAGACATTGTGACGAATACTACAACAAAGGCTAAGTATGACCTATAGTAGCAAGACAAGGAGGAATTTGTGTCAAGTAGTTTGTTATCAAACTAAGGTGTGTTTCGCAACGGGCTAACACTAAAGATATATTGTACGATAATATTATCGCACCCAAAGGAACTAAAGGTCTCACCAAAAGACCAAATTTCTACAATGCCATCTCATTGGAGAATGAGTGATGCGTGGAGACACAAAGACATGCAAATACACACGGACCTAAAAGGGTCAGATCTGTAGATTATGTTAACCACTTGCAATTGCATATATGGAACACCAGAAAGCCATACGTGTTCAATGTGCAAAGTTTTCAAACTATATTATTGTCTCTAGTGCAAGTGGGAGACTGAAGGGAATATGCCCGCGAGGCAATAATAAAGTGGTTATTATCGTATTCCTTATTTATGATAAATGTTTATTTTGCATGCTATAATTGTATTTATATGGAAACATTAATACATGTGTGTTTAATAAACAAAAAGGAAGTTCCTAGTTATGCCTCTCTTATAAACTAGCTCGTTGATTAACAAGATGATCAAAGTTTCCTGATCATGGACATTGGATGTTGTTAATAACGAGGTCACAACGTTAGTGTAATGGTATGATGAACATTCATCAGAAGTATAACATTACGATCAAAGTCATTGAGTTTATATTGCTATAGCAAACTTACGAAGTGATTCTAATCCTTAGACCATGAGATCATGTCAATCACTAACACCGGAAGAGTTTCTTGATAACATCAAACGTCACACCGCAACTGCGTGATTATAAAAATGGGTTAAGAACAACTAAAGTGTTATGTTGAGGCCCATGGATCGAGAATGGAATTTTTTCATCCCCATGACGAATAGATATGCTCTGGGCCCTCTCGGTGATATCACATTAATTAGCTTGCAAGCAAGTGATTTGATCACTAGAATGTTATATCACGGGAACAAGAAAAGAGTGCATGTCCATAAAGAGATCAAACTAGTTATGGAGATTCCGGTGATCGAATCTCGGACATGTAATATATCGCGAAACAAAAGGATTAAGATACTAGCGTAAAAGGTTCTCGCGATCACAAGAAAGTCATCGCTGAATGTGTGGGAGTCAATATGGATCTCCAGATCCTGCTTATGATTATTGATCCGAGAGGGGTCTAGATCATGTCCGCATTATTCGCGAACCGTAGGGTGGCACACTTAAGAGACACCGACATCCATTTGGAGCAAAAGTTTCATGCCGAAAAGAATAACAAGCGCATGAATTTATTTCACTAGATAACGAAACGGGTTTTCGGGTGAAATTGCAGAAAGTGTTTTTGCATGTGAAATGAAATACTAGCAAGGGGTTCTATGAGAATGTTTGTCATTAAAGTAATTGACAAAATTCTGAATAAATAAAAGGAGTTTTATTTAATGAGAGTTTACATTAAATTTGGTGGAAATTTAATGGGAATTTGAGTGGGTTTTTGAGTAAAGGGAATTGAAAGGCATTTGAGTGAGTGGAGTGTTCACCCACATGAATGTGGAAGAGGTGGGGGCAGCCCCATGGATGGGCTCCATGCCCCTTGGGTGCCCCCTCTCCCCTATAAAAGGCCCCCCTCTCATCCTCTCAAAGCACACCTCCTCGTGAAGGATCTCTCTCCCCTATAGAATTTATCCCCCATGATCTCGGACTAGCGAGATACATGTTCCCGGTGGCTATTCGGCAAGAAAGATTTGTGCTTCCGCTGCATTGTTGGAGCGAGGAGTCAGAGGTTGCTCGGTGCCTTGTACGTGTGTGCAAGCATGGATGCGCTGCTGTTTTGGGACGCTAGGACTTCCTCTCGATCTTGAGATCGGCAAGAGATCGTCTACATCAACCACAAGTTTGGACTCGTTAAACTTTGTAGGTCTTCAAGGGTGTAGCATCCCAGTTGTCTAACACCTGTAATGCTACTTGTTCTAGTAATAAAAGGGCCACTTCCTACATATAATTGTTGCATCATCATCATATCATGCTCATGTCATCATGCCACCTTGCATTTGAGCATCATATAAAACCCTTCTTGTTTGGTTCTTATCTCATGTGCATTATTAATTATAGTTGCCTCTTGATATTGTATTTGGTTCTTGATATATTGTTAAATGCCCAAGTTGATTTGGGGGCATATCTCTTATTAACTCCACCACCTTTTCTTTTCACCACCTTATAATTCCACCATCCAACTAAATATGAGCTTGGCATTTATGGGTTTACTTCTAGCTCATGTGGGTTGGGATGGATCCATTTCTTTTCCACATGTTCTCATCTTGGCATCATTTTGTTTTCACATTATTAATACATGAGAGCCACATGGCCACCTTTGCATGCCTTGTGAGTGGGACCCTTTCTCCCTAGCTTCCATATGTGTGTTGTTGGGGTTATCATCATGTGGGGATATTTTGTGGGCTTATTAAATATCTAGTGGCACATACACACTAGCAAGTCCCAAATATATCCAATGTGATCATATCCTCATACTCCACTTAGATTCTTTCTATTTTCTTTTGCTTGGGGCCTTATTCCACACTTTGGAATGCATAAGAAAATGCCATGTAATTAATCATGTTTTCACAAAGATAAATATGGTGTGAATTAACTATGCATGGCCCATGCAAGTATCCCTTAGCTTGACATTTGTTTTTATTTGCATTTTACATGGATCATCTCTCTCTACCCCTTAGGCTTGGTCTTGTTGGACCATTGCCAAAACCTCATCACCTCTTTCCCCTTGCTCTAGTCTTGGATCTTGATGGGGTTTTGTTTGGTGCATGGGTGGATCTTGTCCAAAGGACCCCTAGCATCTATCCTTCCCCCTCTCAACAACCTAAAACCCTAAGCCACCCCCATACCCCATCCTAGCTAAACTAAACCACACCTATTCTAATCAAAACCCAAAGTACCCCCCCTCCTTCTCTCCTCTCTAGCCGAGCCACCCCTCTAAAACTAACCTAGCATGGCCCACATGTTCACCATGTCCCCCTATCTACCCCACCCCACACAACCGAGGACACCCCCAAACCTAACCCTAGCCCGAGCAGGCCCCCTCTCCCTCTTTTTCTCTCCCTGGCCAAGGGGCCCCTCCAAACCTGCCTGCCTCCCTGACCTTGCCTACCCCACCTGGCAGCCTCCCTCTCTCCCTCCCCTGCCCTGCCGTGCACGTGAGGTGCAAAAGGTGGCCGGGCCGGTCTACCCCTCCCCCACGCAAGCCCCCACCTGCCCCTCTCCTTCTTATCCTCTCCCTCACACCGCTAGCCTTCCCCAGATCTCCCCTGATGCCCTGCCTCGCCTCCCCTCTTCTCTCTCTCTCTTCCACCCAGTTCGACGCCTGCAACACTGCTCGGCTCGAACACAAGATACCAGAGGCGGGCGAGGTGTGCGGGTGTCGAGGAAGCTCTGAGGTCGCCCTGCCTGCACTCCAGCAGCGAGGAGGCGCCAAGACCGCCGAGACCGACGCCGACGCAAACCCTAGCTGCTCGACGTCTTCCCGTCGTTGATCTCTCGCGCCCGACCGATCCGAGCCCACCATCGAGCCCGCGGTGAGCCTCTCTCCCCGACAAGGTCCCTCGCCATCGCTTCGGCGCCGCTGCGGCGATTCGTCGAGCGCCGGTGCAGGCGTGGTCGACGACGTCGTCTCGCTTCAGCAGACCCTATCTAGCACGCTACCTCCTCCCGACAACCAACCTGACCAGTGGTTGCCGCTCACAGCGCCCGAATCGCTGGTTCAACCCCCATCGCCATCACCCGCTGGCCAGTATATTCAGAGAGAAGAGAAACAAGTCGCGTTGTCCACTTTCGCATACCCTCTTTTGTTTTGCCAACCCGCGGTCCAGCCCAGGCCCACTGGCAGCGTCGGTGGATGTTTTCTAAAAAGGCTCCCAGGTTTTCTGTGTATCAACCCGCAGTCCCCCTCGCTGCCAGCCACTGGCGTGTGGGGCCGCGAGTTCCTGGCCCCACCTGTAAGCGCCTGTGGTTATATTAGACTGAGTATAAAAGTTTTTCCTGAGTCTGTTTAAATTCAAATCTTTTCCTAATTATTTCAAATTCAAATATAAATCTGATTTTAAATAACTTTTCAATTATAAATCCAAATAATGCAAATGATATATGTTTTTGAATCAGAAAAATGTGAGGATTTCAAATATGCCATTCAAATTGCCTTTTGCACATTTTAAATTCCAAGATGAATCAAATTACAACAAATGCCACTAGAACTTAAATAATTAATAACTTTTGATTTATAATTCCAAATTTAACAAATGATATGTCTAAAATGATCACTCGACGAGACCTTTCTGTTTATGCTATCCTTGACTTCAATTGCAGCATGCATCATATAAAAATATAGTGTACAGCAACTATTATGGCAACAAATGTGATCCAAAACCCCACTAAAATGATATTCTTGTCTTCCACACCTCACCCATGCCATGCTACCTTCTTGCCATGCAACTTGTGCATCATTCATCATGGCATGATTGTTTGCTTGACGATTTTATCCCTATGCTTGTGCACTTTATTTATGTGGCCCTTGCTTGTTTGGTTCTTTTTCAATAGACCGAGAAGGGATATATCCAGAGAACCAGAGCACTACCCAGATCCGCTCTCGCTAACTGAGTTGCCGTGCAAGCACTACCACATGCTTGCATACACAAGACTATTGCCTCTATCTTATTCTTGCATCATTGAGTCGCGATTGCATTAAATTGAATCCCAAGTATGCATCGCCTTTACTTTAAACCCCACCAAGCTTGTTCCTCCATCCCATGAGCCATTACTACAGGAGTTGTTTGAGCCATGCGAGTCGAGAACAAAGATGTGTAGGGTATGTGAGAGTCTGTTGGATAACGAGGTACCTAAACAACTTAACCTGAGTAGAAATGGGATAACTAATGAAAGTGGCACCGGTGAGCAACATCTGCTATTTGGTTCCATTTTCCTGCTCACTTGTGTCCCGTAAGACCCCGAGTACTTGATTCGTGTTTCTTGATTTTATCGCGCTATCCACATCCGGGAGGTATATGGGACCCCCCTGAGCCAGAGCTTGATTCATTCTTATTTCTTGTGGCCACAAACTAGTTTGAGGTTTTATTTACTATCCTGTACTTATGCCATGCTACTACTGTATTTACAATTGTGCGACGATAGCACCTCTTGTTTAGGATCGGGACACGATTCCGGTGTCGACAAGCCCAGTTTTGGGTTCCCGATCGTTCACAGGTCCACCCAAACCTTGAGTCCGTCTCGAGCTTGCTTACTTCTATGGTCTACTCAATGGGTGGCCTCAAATATTTCAATCTTGTGATTGCTTTGTCGTGAAGGCCTCGTTGGGTTTTGATTTGGTTTTTCCGAGGTTGATCGAGCGTGTGTTGCTATTGGTGCACCCGGCGGGTAAAACTTTCAAAGCCGTGTCCGGTTATGGACGACTTGGAGCACAGTTTCTCGATCATAGACAAGCATAACTAAAGTACCGCTTTAATCGACTAAGTAATTTGACTAGTAAATAGTGCAATACTCATGGAATGGTTAATAAAATTGCCAACGGATGGGGTTCGTCCGCTTCCTCGTTGGTAAGCGGGAGGAGGATGGATCTGTGGAGATTACTATTATAATCATTGTCATTAATTCACGGACATCCGCTCTATCTTTGGTTAGGCGGATGGTTAGCGTTATCTCAGAACTGCTAGGGTTTATCTTTCGCTGCAATTGCGTCACCCTGTGTTGTGTCCCTTTAGAGGCATTAAGACTTGTTGAGTACCCTTAGGGTCTCACACGATAAATTATTGGTTCAGATGAATGTACCGCAGGACGGATCTTGGGTGGAAGAGGCGATGATGTGGGCAACGATCGTTCGTGTAGAGATTCCGAACGGGATCCGTGAGATCTGTGGTTGGGATGTGCTTATTTCTATGGCATCTTATGCCGATTTGCTTCTTATCCGTACTCATTTTGTTTGCCGCCCGCATGATACTCGATGTGTGCTATATGAGGAAGTATCCTAAAATATTAGATCTATCTAGGTCATTTGAATCTTGCCGTATGCTATATTTTCCTTTCTTTCTAGATGGTATGGCTCGATGTACTCTTGTATGGTGGCTTGCATACATACTCATTTGTGTATGTATTTGATCCTTCGCCGCCGACACGCCGCCTGAGGTCCCGATGAATTGGAAGTGGTTGGGACGGCGAAAAGGTCTACCGTGAGTGGCTTTGGGGCCCCACCGTACTATTTCAACCACTATCGCTCATCCGGGCTTGTAGCTAGGAGCGTAATTCACCGAGGTAGTTACAATTGGTATCGAGCCATCCCGACCTTCGTGGTCTCACCAAACGGTCGTTGTCGATCTAGCAAATATTTTGGTAGTTATGTATACTAGGGAAAAACAAAACGCGAGAGTAGGATCTGCTTCCACTTTTCTTCTTACCCACCCACCCACCCTTTTCTCGTAAGGAAGTGCAACGCTTTCAATCCTCTTCTCAAAATTCAAACTAGGATTCACGTGTTCGGTTCGTAGTACCATAGGTTGTGTGTGTGTGTGTGTAATCCCTTGTCTACCTGCATCCAAGTTGTTATCTTATCCGCCTTTGGTTATCAATCATGGTACAATCCATACCGATAGGCTTTTGTAAACCGATTTAACTGTCTTACTCTTTGTATCCGACGCTATCTTGTTTGGGGTGTTCGCTCGTAGTTACCAATCTTTAGGTTCAACGTGAGAAGAAGGGGTTAGGATATGTGTTCCACTTGTTCATGTGCGGAGTAATGATTTGAGTGCGGGATGGAGTCGCCATACCACTACTTTTATCATTCGCTTTTGTATATTGAATCGGTAGAGTCACTAATCTTGATTCGTTAAGTAATTTTATGATCTATTGGTATTTTAATGCCGAAATTTGTGGAAAATTTTTCTTTGATATATTTAGTACCACACTCCTTTTCATTAATGCGATATGCTTAATATCTTTTAGGTGCTTTGAACTTTGTTGATATTTTAATATCATCTCAAGAATTGTATCCTTTAATCTTGGTTAATTCCATCTTGGTACTATTTTGGATTATTATCATCTTCCATTATAGTAATGACTTGAGTTTTATATCAATGACAGGATGGCTCACACGCTCGATGAGGACATACCACGAGTGGGCTCCTGTCAAACATCGCTAATGCTCGCAGCAATGCAGAACCAGCCGCTTTGAGGAGAGTGTTCGGAGGAACGAGTTTGCTCCACTCCTCCACCTCCCAAGCGAGGAGACATCAAGAGCTTCTGAAATTCAACCTCGCCGGTTTATGTTTCGACCGACCTCCGGACGCGGATGATTGGCTGCGTGAGATGTCTAGGTTGCTCGAGACGCTGATGTTCCGGAGGAGTGGGTCAAGTGTGCTACTCACCTTCAAGGGAGATGCAGCTCTGGTGGGAAAATTACTTGAAGGCAAGCCGACTGGTTTCAGCCAAATTGGGAGAGGTTCACTGGCGTTGAAAGAGCGAAGTCCGAGATTGTAATGGAAAGGATGAAGGAGGCTTTTCAACCTGAAGCAAGGAAATGATAACGCCAACACCTATATCAGAACTTCATGAATCTCTCGTTATGGTGGCGATGAGGTATCGATGACAAGAAGAAGCGAAGAGGTTCGTGCAAGGGCTCAATGCGTCGATCAAGTATGCAATCACACATGCAAGGCCGAACTTTCCTGAACTACAGCACAGCTTTGCAAGAGGAGGCAAGGTGCAAGTGTTTGAGGAGTCCAAGAAACACAACAGGATGCATCAAGCTCTGCAGTTATGGCAGCTCCTTCTAAGCGGCGTGTCTGGGTTCCTAACACCCCACCGTCGCTCCCGGCTCCACCAAGACCTGCAAGTTTCGCGTCAAGGCCACCAAACTTCACCACTGCGGCTCCCAGGGGCTACAACAACCACTACCCGGGAGCGCCTGGCGGAGTCCCTGGCTACGTTGCTCCACGTCCACCTGGTGCCTGCTTCACGTGTGGAGATCCTGGACATGCCCACTGGAACTGTCCGATGAAGAACAAAGCTCTCCCTCCACCCCCGCCAAGATCTGCAGCAAGCTCTCCTTCGGTTCGTGCACCACCACCTCGGGCTCTCAACATCAACACCAAGCTCGGGTCTACGGTTGCTCGTGCCAACTGTGTCAACGCCGCTCAAGCTGAGCATGCACCTGGAGTTGTGATGGGTATGCTTTCCGTTAACTCAGTCCCTGCACGAGTTCTCTTTGATTCTGGTGCATCGCATTCTTTTGTGTCTCACAAGTTTGCAAATGAGAATGAGTTAGTCATGGTTCCTCTCCTTAAGCGGTTGATGGTCCTTTCTCCTGGAGCAAACATGAGGGCTGTTCATATCAGCCATGGCAATCAAATTGAGATTGGTGGCTCTTCGTTCTCGGCTTCCTTAATTGTTCTGGGCAATTCTGACATTGATGTCATCTTGGGCATGGATTGGTTAACGGAAAATGCAGTTGTGATTGATTGTGCTGAACGCTCAGTTTCTCTGAAGATTCCTGAAGGCCATATAGTCTTTTCTCCAAGTCTGACGCCTGCTGTACAACTTTTCTCTTTGGCAGCTCTGAATGATGATGCTATGGAAGCTATTCAGAGTGTACCAGTGGTCTGTGAGTTCCCAGATGTCTTTCCTGAAGAGTTGCCGGGTATGCCTCCGGATCGTGAGGTTGAGTTTGTGATTGAGCTTGAACCGGGTACGCATAGAGGATACGTTCTATCATAGACCCAAGCGACTCGCCGCCTAGTCGTCGAGCTCACCCCCTGTACTCTCTCCATAATACAATCTAGCAGGAGTAGGTCTTTACCCTCTGGGGGCCGAACCTGGGTAAAACCTTGTGTCTCCGCCCTCATCTCGCACCGCAGATGGCTGGCTGCCCTTGCCCCATGTTCTACTATCATGCGACAGATCTCGCCGTGGTCATTCTAACAAGTATGCATCAGGCGTGTCCCTCGTATTCAAGGGACTTGAGATTGCCAACTTATACTTCGTCAAGCATATACTCCATATTTGCCACTTTAACCTTAACCACTTCAAGATGCTTATGATAGGGGCAATGAGGGCTGAAAGCTAACAATTACAATAATTTTTGGAAGCTCTTTTTGAAACTTGTAATCCCTGCTTCCTTTACAAAAAAGGCCTTTCTTCCACCATTATTGAGTCTCCACCTTCTACCTTTAGGCACCATTAAGAGAGCATAGTTGTCATTCTGTGTGCAGTGTTCCAAAGTTTATTAATTGATGCATATTGTGATATTACATGTTCTTGTGCTACTTGTTTCTAGTCACCCTTGTGAACTGTAACCCCACCTTTATAAAGGTAAAGGTCCCTGATTGCAATTCTAGTCCTTGGATCAAATGCTAGCATCCACAGTTTAATATGAAGTACATGTAAACAAAGGTCATTATTACATCATCATTCCGAGATAACATAGTCTTTTACAACTCCATAGCCATAGGCTAGTACAAGAGTTTAACTTAATAATATAAATAAAAGTCTTCATCTTCATGTGCCACAGCAGTAAGCATGTTGAGTGTAGAATCATAACCCTAAACCTCATCAGAGTAACCTTCAACATCACAAGTTACAGCCACAGTGGGTCAATACATTGGAATAGTATTGGCAAGTGATATCTTAGTAGAATAATAGTATCTAGCTTCTACATGAATTTGGCTAAGTGTAGCTTAGGCTTTCTTTGCTCAAAATATGTTTTACCTATCAGTTGAAAACACTAACTTTTTGATAGGCAAAAACTCCCAAGGAATCACCAATATACATTGGTGAACCTTTACCCTTGTTCAACCACAAGTTTTTAACTTGGAATTTGGGATGAGGAGATTCTTGATAGCTTCCATGTCTTGATTCTCAAATTGTCCATTGCCGGGGACACGACTAAGTACTTAGATTCTTCCTTCTACAAAGGTGGTGCACTTCCCCACAAGACTCGTCATGCATCGAGACAGGACCTTTCAGAAGCCTTCCCTTAGACCAAAATGGACGCGTTCCAAACCTATCACACCTACCATCAACTGTCCATTTGGCTAAGTTATTGCAACTTATATGATCCAGGCAGAGCCCATAATGCCAAGTGGGTGCACTATAAGCTTCTTAACATATGGCATCTGAAATCACTTTGTTCCTGGGTGGCATTCCACAAGTGAGATACACAGGATATACCATTGAACAATGGTCCCTGGTAACCACTCAAAAAAATCCAACCAAGCAATTACCATTCCACCCAGGTGTTTCATTCACTTAGTTGTTTTATTAAGCAAAAACATAAGTCAAAGACTCAACAATATTTTTCCATAGAAGGTATATAATCCACCCTTGGTTGCTACTAGCTAGTCTAAGCATGGCAATATCAAGTATCTTAACTTAGAGATAATTCAAACAATTCTACAACTACTAGGATTTCCCAAGCATAGCATATAGATACTTAGCAAAAATTATCATTCAAGCCCTATACAAAATATCTCTAATGCATAGTCAAAGTATTGGGAAAAAATATGAAGCACCACTTTCCTTGGTAGTTGGGGGAGTAACAACAATCTTCACAGTCACAATCACCACTAGCACCAAAATCTACACATAAAATGATAGCACCAAATTCATATTTCAATCAATGAAGCAAAAATATATGAATGCATGAAAATGCCATGTGATGATTTTTATAAACTAAACAAGACAAGTAAAACAGTACTGAACAATAAACTAAACATTTATACACCAATTAAACTTAATTTTGCCTTTAAAACATTTTCCAAATAATTTTTATACCCAAATTAAGCCTACAAATGTCTCTGCATAATTTTCTAATTTAAAAGAAGGAAATCACAAAACCAAGCCTACATATGTGTAGGATTTATTTTTATGATTCCAATGGTATATTATTTGTATTTTTTGGATAAACATAACAAAAGTTATTGAATTTACAAGTTTAATCTTTTAATAGAATCAAATCTGAATTTTAAATCGAAAATCCTGACACGCGGCATCTCGATTAAGCATATACCGGTTCGTAAGGATCACACTCATGCGAGCTGCTAGATCTAAGTGAGATCCTGTGGTACAGATCTGTCCATACCCCTTCGCGCTAACTTCTAATCCTAACCCCTCGATCTAGATCTAACGATCCATGAAGCTCTGACCATCGAGTGGCGGCGCAAATGGCCAGAGTGGCGGTTGAGCGTCTGGCGATGGCGTTCTGGTGAGGCCAGAGAGCAAGGGAGGGGGCTTTGGGGCTTACTAAGGTCACAGAGACGAGGTGAAGCTCGATGTGGTCGTTGACGAGGGTGGGGTGCACGAACACGGACGGAATCGCTCGCCGGAGTGAAGCCTGTCGTCTGGTGCCCACGGTCATCGTCGAAGACGATGCTCTGGTGCGAAATAAAGCAAACGGAGAACGTCAGGAGATGCGCAAGGTGATAGCGGACAAGATTTCAAGAACCAGAGAGCCAGGCGCGCACGAAGCTTACCACAATCAGTCGCCGGAGTTTGTCGGGACAGCGGCTGTCACATCCCAAAATTTTCCAAATTTTGTAATGTGAAAACTAAATAAACAAAATAAATAATTGTTTAAATTTAGGGTGAAAAGAAACTTTTTGTTTCTAAATGGAAACTTAAAATTCCATCTTGAACAGACTTGAGTAATGTTTGAATCCAACTAAATTCAAATCAAGAGGAATGCATTCTTCATAAACGCATCTGGAAATTTAAACACTTGGAAAATAAACCCAAACCCTAAAACCCTAATGGAAGAAAAACATTTCCAAGCTATCTCTAAGACCATGGTTTCGATCCATATAAAAAATTTCTCAACAAACATTTACAAATGATCAAGAATGACAAATAGAAATATTATAAAACCATAGAAATTGGTTTCACTTAAATTGGAGCCATAGAAAAAATTTTATGAATTTAATAAGATAAGGAAATTGAATTTCCAAAGCTAATAAAGCACCTATCTAAAAATCCATACCAAATGGTGAGTAAATAATCCTCAAGAGAATTAAAAGGATAAACAAATACTAAATAAAAATATACAAATTGGAAACCCCAAATTTGGATCTATAAATAAAAAGATATGGATTTTATAAGATAAAGAAAGGAATATTAAATGAGGAATATTAAGGACCAAATTAAATCTTAACCTAATACATAAGAAAATGGAATAAATATAATCCAAATCCAAATAAAATAATGGATAAAGAATTTTCAAATTAAATAAAATGGTATTAACC
The DNA here is from genome assembly GCA_030063025.1 of Avena longiglumis. Classification (NCBI taxonomy): domain Eukaryota; kingdom Viridiplantae; phylum Streptophyta; class Magnoliopsida; order Poales; family Poaceae; genus Avena; species Avena longiglumis. The sequence continues at coordinate 215,482,222 of CP125978.1, read as the reverse complement.
AAATTCTATTCCATTGGATTAAGACAAATTATCTAATAAGAGTGATTAAATAAATCATGGGAAAATAGTATTCGGAATTTACCCAAGTGATTAAAAATCATTTAATTAACTTAAATGGAATCAAGGAAATCAGCTAAATAAAAATTCTGGAATTAAAACCATAAATGATTTCATTGGAATAAAAACAAATACCCAATTTAAATGATTAGTAAATCATATTAAAAATATTCCAAATAATTCAAAGTGAATTATTTGACACCCTAATAAATAAAACCTACTAAAAAGGTTTTGTGAAAAATTGAAACTTAAATTAGGGTTGACAATTTATTTGATCTTATTTAAATTTAAAACAAGGACCTACTTTAAATAATCAATATGCCCTAAAAAGAATAAAAGAATTATTCTAAATTTGACTTCAGAATGTGATAATAAATAATGTTTGATTATACACAATGTTTGGTTGAAGTTTGAATTCAAATTGTTGTTTTAAATGACTAAACAAAATCAAAACATAATAATAAAAATATAAAAAGAAAAGTTGTTGTATAAAAAAAATGAACGGACTCAGCCATTAAAGCCCAACTAGCCAAAGAGCCTCCTCTCTCCCACGAGAAAACGTTTCACTGAAACTTGAACTGCCAATCCGACTAACGCCCACTCTCTTTCTCTCTCTCTCTCAAGCGCACCCACCCGCCTTCTTCCTCACCCACGCTGATGACCACGCCACAAATTTCCATCGCCTCCAGAGCACACGATCTTGCTCGCCAGCATCTCCTGCACCTTCCAGTCTCTTCCCCTCCCTCGCGTGTTCCCCCTAGCATCGACAACGACAACACCAGAACACCACCGCCTCCTGCTCCAACTCCGGCGAGCCCTACGGGTAGTTTCTGACCACACCCCTTCCTCTTTTTGAAGCTCGCACCTTTGTCTCTTCTTTGCACGTCTAACACCACCCTCTTCTGGTTTTTCTGTCATCTATAGCCTTGCCCCCGACGATGAACATAGCCGCCAGACGCCGACTACAACTACGACGAGGAATCACCAACAACTCTGCGCGCCCCTTCAACTACCACGACCACCTCGAGCTTCAACATGATGAGGCGAACCCAGTGATCCTATTCTCCCCCTTCCGCGCTTCCTATTCCATCGGCAACGTCATCGCTAGGCCGATCCACCGCCAGTCGCCGCCGCCAGCGCCACCAACTCTTGGCAAAGTACTAGGAGCCGTCCGATCTGGATCCGAGTGACGCGATAGATTGACTTATCGAAAGGGTCAGTTTGGTTCTGTACCGTGCAATGCTCATTAGATCTAACGGCTGTCCTCTGTCGATCCAAGCGAAACGGTATGGACCAATCAGAACCTTCCACGTGGCTGAGTTTTGTTTTAAAAACATAAAAGGTTCTATTAGAGGTTAGAGTTTGTAAAATTCATAACTTTCAAACCACACGTCCAAATTTTACAAATTTTATATAAATGGAATCAGCAAGACAAGTACTTTCCAACCATACACTTTGTTTAGTAAATTGCTTCAGGTAGAATGGTTGTTTTTGCAGAAACTTGTGTAGGCATACTTTGAATATAAAATTCATTCTAAAATTATTTTTGTGATAAAAACTTTGGCAAATGGATTGTTTTGAACCTACTGACCATAGAAACCAACTTGTAGATTCAAAACCATATTTTGTGAAGCAAGATAATAAATCTTTGAATTAAAGAATTTCTAGTCAAATAAAAATGTTGTTTATATGTTAAAAATACTTTTTGGAGAAAAATCTTTGGGAAATGATTTGGATTAAACTCTCTGACCCCAAACACCAAGTTTTAGAGTTAAAAAGTTATTTGGTGAACCCTATAAAGATTATTACTTTGCTAAAGGCATTTTCAACCACATAAATATTGATTTGGTTTAAAAATGATTTATAAGTAAAATCTTTTGCAAATGATTTTGCCACTTATATAAAATGACCAATAGGTGTTTTAGAATGTTTATAACCTATTAGAAACCACTTTTCCAAATAAAACAATATTTAGCATGCTTGCATGCATTGCTTTGGTTTTATTATTTTATGTGATGATTGCTTGAATGGTAGATTGAAATGGTGCCTTGCTTGATTGAATTGTAGTGACATTTGAAGAGTGTGAATATTGCAAGATCAAGGAGTGAACTTATATTCTCTACCAAAAAGGCAAGTGATGCTCCATACTTTTGTCCCATTATTTTCACTATGCATTAGTGATATGTCTAAGTAGGACTTGCATGGAATTTTTGCTAAGTATAAACTATGCCATGGGAAATCCTTGTAGATGGAACCTTAGTACAAAATTTCCTAAGTTAAGATTCCTACTACTATCATGCTTAGATTAGCTAGTAGAAAAGAAGGGTGGAATATATTCATACTATGGAATATTTCTAATTCAATGACTTGTGTTTTGTTTAATAAAACAACTAAGTGAATGAATCACCTGGGTGGAATGGAAGGAATGGTTTGTGTTGAGTGGTTACAAAAGGCCCATTTCTATGGTTTACCTTGTGTATCTCACTTGTGGATGGCCACCCAGGAACAAAGAGATTTGAGATGTCAAATGTTGAGAAGCTTCAAGTGCAGCCACATGGCATTATGGGCTCTTCCTGGATCATATAGGTTGCAATAACTTAGCAAAATGGACAGTTGGTGGTAGGGGATGATAGGTTGGAACGCTTCCATTATGGTCTAAGGTAAGGCTTCTGAAACATCCTGTCTTGGTGAAAATCAAGTCTTGTGGGGAAAGTGCACATCTTCTGCAGATGGAAGAATCTAAGTACTTAGCCATGTCCCTGGCAAAGGACAATTTGAGCATCAAGACATGGAAGCTATCAAGAATCTCCTCATCCCAATTTCTAAGTAAAATCTTGTGATTGAACAAGGGTTAAAGGATCACCAATTTCTATTGGCAGATGCCTTGGGTGATTTTTGACAAACAAAAACTTAGTGTTCTTCAAAAGATAAGGAAAATCTATTTTGAGCAAAGAAAGCCTAAGCTCCACTTAGGCAAATGCATATAGATGATAGACTCCACTATACTACCATAGTATCACTTGCCAATACAATTCAAATGTATTGACCCTTGTGGCTGTAACTTATTATGTTGCAGGTTTCTTTGATGTTAGTAAAGTGTGTTGATTAGGATTACAAGTCTAAAACCAACATGTTTGTCTGTGGCACTTTGAAGATAAAGGACTCCATGCTAAAGTTATTTTTGCTGCATTGTAATGAGATAGCGAAATGAGCTATGTAAGATGTAATAAATTATTTTATTCCTAGTTATAAAGTTGTATTATGACCTTTGTTTCTTGATATTACATCTTAACTATGGATGCTAGCTATTGATCCAGGGACTAGCATTGTAAACACAGGGATCTCTACCTTATTAAAGGTTGGGACCTCTACAGATGGTATCAGAGCAATGTGTTGCCTGTAGGATTGTAACCCTAGGATTGGACAAAACCCCTTAGAAAAATAGGAGTTGTATTTGTTCCAAAACTTATTTACAAACAATCTTGTAAACTCTTTCCTCGACTTTTTGGATTTGATTCTACATCTCTTCTATTTCAAACTTGATGGAAAAAGTCGCAACCATGAGCAAAGACTACAACATGAGCAAAGGACTTCACCAACTCAAATGACTTCAACTTCAACATCATCAAAGACTTCAACTTTATTTTCACCAAGGACTTCAACTTTGGATATCACTAAGGACTACAAGTGAGACAAGAAATATTTCTCAAGACTTGAAGACTAAGGAAACACAACTTAGGAGGAATCATCATCACCTTTGAAGTTTTGTGACCAAGATGCAAGAATTTTCCCAAGGAAACCATGATCTCATTCAAGAAGAATCAACTAAGAAGGATGAAAGTGAACGATATAGTTGGACCACCATATTTAGTTTAAATCAAACACACCAACTTATGTGGTGTAGCAAAAATATTTTGTTGCCTAAAAATGTGCTTGAAACTTGTTGTTTGAGTGGAATGTTTGTTTGTGATTGCTTGCACATTGATTATATGAATTGTGATGTGTGTGATTAGAATTATTTCCTTAGAAATCTTTTGCCTATTCTAATCCCAATCCAAACCAAAGAGATGACTACCCCAAGAAACTCCAACATCAAAAATGGTGACAACAACAACCAAGAGATCAACATGAGAGAACTCATAACAACCCAAACCCAGTTGAACCAAGTGACAATTCAGGTTTTAGCTAACTACAATGAGTTAAACCCAACCATGCAAAGGTTTTTGGAAACCCAAACCCAATTGTTGCAAAGGGTGACAAACCAACTGATCAACATGGGAGACAACCCTTCCCAAAGAATTTGTGACAAGGATGTCAAGGATGGTATTCTAGAAGGAACCCAAGCTTGCAATGTTTGTGGAGACAAGGATCACACTACCAAAGAGCATGAAAATCAATGCCCCAATTGTGAAGATAAACATCCAACTAATCAATGCCCCACATCTCAAGCTACTTGTTTTCTATGTGAAGGAAATAATCATGTCCCTATCCAATGCACTATCTATTCCATAGTTCAACAAAGGAAACAAGATGGAGTGCATCAACAGTTTGTAAAATCTCATGAAGGAACAAGTTCTGCCAAGAAGGATGAAAGCAAAGTCAAAAATATGCATCATAAGGCCAAATCCAAAGTGACCACAAAGTGTTGCTACTCTTGTGGAGAAGAAGGTCATATCTCTAGTAACTGCCCCAAGAAGAGAGAAATATTTCCCACCTTTGTGGTGAAGTATGAAGAGCATGAACTAGAAGAACTCCTAGCTTTGGAGAGACCCAAAAAGAATAAGAAGGACATATGCCAGTTGCAATGTTACAATTGCAAAGAAATGGGACACTATGCCAGTGATTGCCCAGAAAAGAAGAAGAACCAAGGAATTAAACAAGAGGAATTGAAACCAAAGAAGAAGAAGGATAATAGCCAAGTGATGTGTTTCAAATGCAAAGAGCTAGGCCATTATGCAGACAAGTGTCCAGAGAAGCTTCATCAAAATCCCAAGAAGCCAAGATGTAATCTAGTTGGAAAATTTTAAGGGTGGTAGTACCCTAGTTGCTTTGAGCCAACTTGTAACCCCTATCTTTCCCAAATCTGGGGACGATATTTATTTTAAAGGTAATTGTCACATCCCAAAATTTTCCAAATTTTGTAATGTGAAAAATAAATAATTGTTGAAATTTAGGGTGAAAAGAAACTTTTTGTTTCTAAATGGAAACTTAAAATTCCATCTTGAACAGACTTGAGTAATGTTTGAATCCAACTAAATTCAAATCAAGAGGAATGCATTCTTCATAAATGCATTTGGAAATTTAAACACTTGGAAAATAAACCCAAACCCTAAAACCCTAATGGAAGAAAAACATTTCCAAGCTATCTCTAAGACCATGGTTTCGATCCATATAAAAAATTTCTCAACAAACATTTACAAATGATCAAGAATGACAAATAGAAATATTATAAAACCATAGAAATCGGTTTCACTTAAATTGGAGCCATAGATAAAATCTTATGAATTTAATAAGATAAGGAAATTGAATTTCCAAAGCTAATAAAGCACCTATCTAAAAATCCATACCAAATGGTGAGTAAATAATCCTAAAGAGAATTAAAAGGAAAAAAAATACTAAATAAAAATATACAAATTGGAAACCCCAAATTTGGATCTATAAATAAAAATATATGGATTTTATAAGATAAAGAAAGGAATATTAAATGAGGAATATTAAGGACCAAATTAAATCTTGACCTAATCCATAAGCAAATGGAATAAATATAATCCAAATCCAAATAAAATAATGGATAAAGAATTTTCAAATTAAATAAAATGTCATTAACCAAATTCTATTCCATTGGATTAAGACAAATTCTATAATAAGAGTGATTAAATAAATCATGGGAAAATAGTATTCGGAATTTACCCAAGTGATTAAAAATCATTTAATTAACTTAAATGGAATCAAGGAAATCACCTAAATAAAAATTATGGAATTAAAACCATAAATGATTTCATTATAATAAAAACAAATACCCAATTTAAATGATTAATAAATCATAATAAAAATATTCCAAAAAATTCAAAGTGAATTATTTGACACCCTAATAAATAAATAAAACCTACTGAAAAGGTTTTGTGAAAAATTGAAACTTAAATAAGGGTTGAAAATTTATTTGATCTTATTTAAATTTAAAACAAGGACCTACTTTAAATAATCAATATGCCTTAAAAGAATAAAAGAATTATTCTAAATTTGACTTCAGAATGTGATAATAAATAGTGTTTGATTATACACAAAGTTTGGTTGAAGTTTGAATTTAAATTATTGTTTTAAATGACTAAACAAAATCAAAACAGAATAATAAAAATAGAAAAAGAAAAGTTGCTGTATAAAAAAATGAATCGGAACCCAGCCTAGCCAGCAGGCCCAACTAGCCTAGCAGCCCACTCCCTCTCTCCCACGAGAAAACGTTTCACACCAGAAACTTGAACCGCGTAGTCGCTGACTAACTCGCCCCACTCTTCCTCTCTCTCTCTCGCTGTCAAGCAGACCCCACCCCCTAGTCTTCTTCCTCACCCACGCGACGACCAGGCCTCGCCGGCCGTTTCTGCCTCGCGGTAACTCGTTTCAATTCGCGTAAATGGCTCGCTTAAATCTCGCCGCGACCATGCGTACCTAATCGCCACGCTCCCCTCTTCCTTCCCCCCCAATCATCGCCCCATCGGAGCCCCTAGGCTGTCCCAATTCATCCTCACATCACCACTGCTCCAACGAGCCTCCCCGACAAATACCGGCCACCACCGCCAGCCCCACTGCCTCCAGAGAACATGAGATTGCTCTCCAGCATCTCCTGCACCTTCCAGTGTCTTCCCCTCGCTCGCGCGTGCCCCTAGCGTCGACAACAACAACACCAGAACACCACCGCCTCTTGCTCCAACTCCGGCGAGCCCTACGGGTAGTTTCTGACCATGCCCCTTCCTCTATTTGATGCTCACAGCTTTTTCATGTCTAACACCACCCTCCTCTGGTTTTTCTGTCATCTATAGCCTCGCCCCCGATGATGAACAGAGCCACCAGATGTCGACTACAACTACGACGAGGAATCGCCAACAGCTCTGTGCGCCCCTTCAACTAACACGACCATCTCGAGCTTCAGCATGACGAGGCGAACCCAGTGAGCCTATTCTCCCCCTTCCGTGCTTCCTATTCCGTTGGCAACATCATCGCCAGGCCGCTCACGCCGATACGCCGCCACCACTCTTGGCAAAGCACTAGGATCCGCTGATCTGGATCCGGTGATGCGATAGATTGACTTATCGAAAGGGTAAGTTTGGTTTTGTACCGCACGATGCACATTAGATCTAATGGCTGTCCTCTGTCGATCCAAGAGAAATGGTATGGACCAATTAGAACCTTCCACGTACGAAGTTTTGTATTAAAAACAGAAAAGGTTCTATTAGAGGTTAGAGTTTGTAAAATTCATAACTTTCAAACCACACGTCCAAATTTTACAAATTTTATATCAATGGAATTATCAAGACAATTACTTTCCAACCATACTCTTTGTTTAGTAAATTGCTTCTGGTAAAATGGTTGTTTTTGCAGAAACTTGTGTAGACATATTTTGAATATAAAATTCATTCTAAAATTATTTTTGTGATAAAACCTTTGGCAAATGGAATGTTTTGAACCTACTGACCATATAAACCAACTTCTAGATTCAAAAACATATTTTTTGAAGCAAGAGAATAAATGTTTGAATCAAAGCATTTCTAGTCAAATAAAAATGTTGTTTATATGTTAAAAATACTTTTAGGAGAAAAATCTTTGGGAAATGATTTGGATTAAACTCTCTAACCCCAAAAACCAAGTTTTAGAGTTAAAAATGTATTTGGTGAACCCTATAAAGATTATTACTTTGCTAAAGGCATTTTCAACCACATAAAATATTGATTTGGTTTAAAAATGATTTATAAGTAAAATATTTTGCAAATGATTTTTCCACTTATATAAAGTGACCAATAGGTGTTTTATAATGTTTATAACCTATTAGAAACCACTTTTCCAAATAAAACAATATTTAGCATGCTTGCATGCATTGCTTTGGTTTTATTATTTTATGTGATGATTGCTTGAATGGTAGATTGGAATGGTGCCTTGCTTGATTGAATTGTAGTGACATTTGAAGAGTGTGAATTTTTCAAGATCAAGTAGTGAACTTATATTCTCTACCAAAAAGGCAAGTGACGCTCCATACTTTTGTCCCATTATTTTCACTATGCATTAGTGATATTTCTAAGTAGGACTTGCATGGAATTTTTGCTAAGTATAAACTATGCTATGGGAAATCCTAGTAGATGGAACCTTAGTAGAAATTTCCTAAGTTAAGATTCCTACTACTATCATGCTTAGATTAGCTAGTAGAAAAGAAGGGTGGAATATATTCATACTATGGAATATTTCTAATTCAATGACTTGTGTTTTGTTTAATAAAACAACTAAGTGAATGAATCACCTGGGTGGAATGGAAGGAATGGTTTGTGTTGAGTAGTTACACAAGGCCCATTTCTATGGTTTACCTTGTGTATCTCACTTGTGGATGGCCACCCAGGAACAAAGAGATTTGAGATGTCAAATGTTGAGAAGCTTCAAGTGCAGCCACATGGCATTATGGGCTCTGCCTGGATCAAATAGGTTGCAATAACTTAGCCAAATGGACAGTTGGTGGTAGGGTATGATAGGTTGGAACACGTCCATTCTGGTCTAAGGGAAGGCTTCTGGAAGATCATGTCTTGGTGAAAATCCAGTCTTGTGGGGAAAGTGCACAACCTCTGCAGATGGAAGAATCTAAGTACTTAGCCATTTCCCTGGCAAAGGACAATTTGAGCATCAAGACATGGAAGCTATCAAGAATCTCCTCATCCCAATTTCTAAGTAAAATCTTGTGATTGAAGAAGGGTTAAAGGATCACCAATTTCTATTGGGAGATGCCTTGGGTGATTTTTGACAAATAAAAACTTAGTGTTTTTCCAAAGATAAGGAAAATCTTTTTTGAGCAAAGCAATCCTAAGCTCCACTTAGCCAAATGCATATAGATGATAGACTCCACTATACTACCATAGTATCACTTGCCAATACAATTCAAATGTATTGACCCTTGTGGCTGTAACTTATTATGTTGTAGGTTTGTTTGATGTTAGTAAAGTGTGTTGATTAGGATTACAAGTCTACAACCAACATGTTTGCCTGTGGCACTTTGAAAATGAAGGACTCCATGATAAAGATATTTCTTTGCATTGTAATGAGATAGCCAAATGAGCTATGTAAGATGTAATGAATTATTTTATTCCTGGTTATAAAGATGTATTATGACCTTTGTTTCTTGATATTACATCTTAACTGTGGATGCTAGCTATTAATCCAGGGACTAGCATTGTAAACACAGGGATCTCTACCTTATTAAAGGTTGGGACCTCTACAGCGGCGGTGTGGAGAGAAAGGCGAGCAGCCTAGCGGCGTTCAGAGGGAATTGAATGGGGGAAAATGGAGCGGGGGCTGTGGTGTTTAAGTAGCCGGAGATGGGAGAGGAGTTACTTTGTGAATTAACGGCAATAACGCACGCAATCAATGGCAGTGAAGCGGGGGAGGAAACGGCAGAGGGCTCGGTCGTGGCGGGGTTTGGGGACGACGATGACGGGGCAGGTGGGTCCGGCGCATTAGTGGGAGGGGGGTGTGCGCGTGGGTGAGAATCATAGGGAGAGGGGAACCCCGGGTGGGCTGGTTGTTGGGCTGGTTCTGTTGCTGGACCGAAAGGCTCGCGTAGGCCCTTTTTCTTTTCTTTATTCCTTTTCTATTTCTGTTTTGATTTTCTGAAATCCTTTTCAAATGCTTTTCAAAATGAGTTTGAATTCAATTTTCTTTTGGATTTTTGCAGTGCAAAATTTGTACTCACATGAGTGTAAAACCTTACTGTTTAGTCCAAGGAACTTTGACATAAATGAAAATAAAAATAAATCCATTCCTTAATATGATTATAGATAATACGCATAAAGTGGTTTTATATTTGAATTTTGTTTTGAGAATTTTTGTGCAAGCTTTGCATTCATATTTGAAATATTTATAATCATTACCAAGTATTCTCCTTCTTTGAGAGTAGAATAGAACCATTCCCTTTTCTAGCATAAAATAATAGGCATATAAATGGTTTCTTATTTTGTAATCTTGTTTGAAAATAACTAAATGCTTATGAATGCATGCATGATATGCAAACCTTTCAAATTATGATTCTTGGGATGTTACATGAACTTTGCAGGTGTCCTATGCATCTATTTGCTACTCTATGAGGGACAAGCTGATTACCACTATGTTATGTTTTCTGTATGTGAAACAAAAAAAACGTTTTTCAATGCATGTTATTCATGATCTTTGTTTGTAGCTTGTCATGTTGCATGCATAGTTGCTATGTCCTATTGTTAGAACTCCATATTTCATGCACATGTTTAGAGTTCTTTGATCCTATCTTCCAATGCTTGCAAATGGTTGGATCTATTGTGAGGGTGCATGTCACCTCAAAAATTATTCTTTTTATCACTTAACTACTCGAGGACGAGCAGGAGTTAAGCTTGGGGATGCTGATACGATGGAAACGTATCTATAATTTTTGATGCTCCATGCTTGTTTAGTATCTACTTTGCTTTACTTGTCTAGACTTTGAGGTGCTTTACATGTTTTCTGGTACTAACCTATTAACAAGTTGCAACAGTGCCAGGTGCCTGTTTTTTGCTGTTTTTTATTTCAGAAAAGTTAGTAAAGAAATATTCTCGGAATTGGACGGTACAAACGTCAAAGTCAGTTACTTTCCGTGGGGAACAAGAAGTCTAGAGGGGAGCCAGAGAGGCCAGCCAGGGGGGGCAGACCCACCCTAGGCGCGGGTGGGCCCAACCCCGCGCCTGGCTAGGGTTTGGCCACCCTGGCCGCCTCCTCGTCCTCCCCCTTCGCCTATTAGAAGCCCCCGATGCAGAAACCCTAAGAACCCAATCAAATTTCCACGAAACCGTCAGAGCTGCCACTATCGTCCCTAGATTGGGGATCAAGTTCTTCCCAAGACTGTCGAAGGGGAGATCATCCCGGAGGCCTTCTCTCCAGTATGATGCGTGAGTAGTTCCACCTTGGACTATGGGTCCATGTAGTATCTAGATGGTTGTATCTCCTCCTTTGTGATTTCATTTATAGATCTTGTGAGCTCCGTTCATGATCAAGATCTAATCTATTTGTAATCATGCATGTTGTGTTTGCGGGGATCCGATGGATATTGAGATTATTATGTTGGTTTGATTAATGGTTTTGTCTTCATGATTCTATAATGTCTATGTTGTTTGTGATCTTGCATGCTCTCCGTTTTTAGTAGCTATCTTGGACAAGTAGTTGCTAGTGACTCCAAGAGGGGGTATTTATGCTCAATAGTGGGTTCATGCCTCTAGTTTCCAAGGGAAGTGACAGAAATCTCTTCAGTTGTAGATGTGTTGTTGCCACTAGGGAGAAATCTCTTGGTCATGAAACATGTCGACTATTTACCTTACACAATTTGCTTAAAGCAGTTGTTTGTTGCTTGCAACTTAATACTGGAGGGGGTTCGGATGATAACCTGAAGGTGGACTTCTAGTCATAGATGCAGTTGGACGGAGGTCTATGTATCTTGTTGTATTGCCCAATCGAATCTCATAGGATCTTTCTGACTAGTAATTGCATTGCTATGCCTTGCTTAGTTCCTGTCAATTGCCCTACTGTAATTTGTTTACCTTTCATGCGAAGTTGTTTATCTAAGGAGAGCACCTCTAGTGAAGATTGGACCCCGGTCCAATCTTTACCATTGATACACCTTCCACTGTTACTTGCTTACTTGCTGCAAACCATTACCTTCCGCACCATACGTTTAATCCTAGGTTACAACAAACCGGTGAGCTTGACAACCTCACTGATTCGTTGGGGCAAAGCCTTGAGTTTGTGTTGTGCAGTTCTCCGCTGTTTGCAACAGCTCGTGATGCTTCCTTCCTCCTAATGGTTTGATAACCTGGTTTCATCGACGGAAAACTTGTCAGCTGTACTTCACACCTTGCTCTTGGGGTTCCCAATGAAGCGCTCCTACATCAACTCAGCTTTGCATCACCTCCCTTCCGGATCCATCCACAGTTGGGAAGAGCTAGCATACTGCTTCATCGGCAACTTCAAAGGTACCAGCAATAGACAAGCTTCAATTGAGGAGCTACTCTCCTGCTGCCAGCGGTCCAACGAGTCGTACATACTACGCTGGTCCATCATCAAAAACTCCCCCGCGAACATCTCGAAGGAAAGGGCAATCAACGCCTTCAATGACGGTGTAAGGCACCGCGAATTCAAAGAAGAGTTCGGGCGCGTCAAGCCCAAAACCATCGATCACTTCATGGATATCGCCAACTGCTGGGCCGATCAATGGCAAAGATGCCATGAACCGAACACGTTCGGATGATGAAGTTGACTTCGACCGTAGGCGTGATCGCCACGGAAAAAGAAGAACGCGCATCTACAACGACCACAAAGAGGTCTATATTTTCACGGCTGGCTACGCTGATCATCGTGACAACGGCAACCGCAATAGTGGGTATCGCGGTCGCAGCTACCGCGATGGCGGAAGACCCATGCAAACATGACAGCGCCGCAATCGTGATGATGAGCCATCCGCATTCATAAAGCTGTTGGGTCCCTGCACCATCCACTTTTACATCGACAAGAAGGACGGCAAGAGGATGGCTAGCCACATGCTCAAGGATTGCCGGGAGTTCCAGAAACTCCACGAGGGCTTCGCCCAGATGCGTCGCCAAGTGGTGAACCCAGGATTCGCCCCCGTCCCAGGAGCTATCGCACATGGAGCTCCACCTCCACCACCCGTAGCACCTACGTAGCTTGCGGCTGCGCCGACGCAGAATAATAGGGAAGATGCATACCCGCCACTGCTAGTAGCCCTAATGATACAAAAGGGGAGCCCAACCAACAGGGTGCAGAAGAAGATCATCGGTAGGTTAACTTGGCCGTCATCTATCTGCTAGCCAAAGCTGAGTACCTCAATGGCCTGGAGTCATGCATCACATTTGATCGCTCGAACCACCTGCGCCAGATACCTTGCCAAGGTCATTCTTCCTAGTACTCGAGGCCCAGATTGCAAGATTTGAGATGAGCCGCGTCTTCATGGATGGAAGCAGCGGCATCAACCTGATGTTCACCCAGTACACTCACAGCTATGTAGATCCCGCTATGCAGCCTAGAGGCGTCGGACATGACATTCCACAGCATCGTCCCAGGGAAGGGAATATACCCTTGGGAAAAATATGGCTCGATGTCATCTTCTGCACTTCGCACACCTGCGCCTCGGCCTCCTCTCCGCCTCCTACTCATCCTTCACCACCACGCCACGCCACCACCCGGCCTTCCTCTTCCTTCCTGGCTGGTCTTCCGCCTATGGCCCGTATCTCGATCACACCACCATGACCGCAACCCGATCATGGCCTCCTTTAGCCATACGTCCTTTGCAGGCCTTCGGTGCCGGATGCAGCCCCTGCATCCTCCTGTCTGGTGTGGCCCTAGTTCATCGCCACCTGCTACCTTCGCGACCTCAAGCCCATGTCGCCGCGGGCCTTGCCGAGCACCACATCTCCCTTACACCAACGTTGCCTAGGCTGCCTATGTGTGACCTCGCAGACGTCCTTATTAGTGTTTCTACGAGCTCCTTACGAATTGGTCCATCTCTGCTTTGTATGCCTATTTGTGAAGCCATAAGTGACAACCACCTGTGAAGATGGTGGCCAAGTGATGTTGGTGACCATGTGAAGATGGTGTGGTGCTGTCCAACAAGACGTGCCAGGCATAAGGCCACCCGAAGACCGCATCAGTGCAATTTTCATGTTCGACATGACCATCAAAGTCGGTTCCCCAAGCGCGCCAACACGGAATCTATACTTGGAACGCCAAGATCTTCTTCACGGAATCGAAGGCCATGTTACCATCGAGACCCTGAAGCCCCGATCCCATCGAGACCGCCCCCCTCCAAGCGACAAGATCGCCAAACCGCCATGTGTGACCCCTTTCCCGAGGCCAATATTTTTAAAATATATAATATATACATATTGCATATAAAATTTTCATGTCGCATACATATTGTGTGGTTTTGGGGATTTTAGCCGATTCACATAATAATTAAATATGGAGGCCATACGCGGGTTTTTATAGTCTTATATTGGCTCCATTTAAATTTGTGTTGCGAACCGCCATGTTTTGCCTTGTTAAGACAACATTTAAATTGTGGGGTATCTAAACAACACGAACAATTTAATTAACTATAGGGACCCGGTTCCGCTTAATATTGCCTAATTGCATCGCACCTTTTCCATGTCATGCATCATACATGCATCATGCTCAATCTTTTGCCGTAGTATTAAATAGTGCATCCGGTGTTTCTTCTATTGCTTAGCTTCTTCATGGATTAGGTCGATGAGTTGATGCGAGCCTCGACCCGATCTTTGGATGAATTTTTAAGAGTTTTCCGTGCAAGCATTCTCCCCTTGTACCTATTTTACATTTTGAGTCCATACTTCCTCCGTTGATCGATTGCTATCTGTATGCGATACTTCATTGCATCGCTTATATCCCTTGCAACCTCTATATTTCCATGCACACCTCCTATTACCTATTGTTTGGTAGATAGTCGCCTTATAGTCGTAGTTTCTTGCATAGGTGTTTCTTCGCACCATCGATGTTGCACGCTTGTTGGTGGAATGCCTCATGCTTAATGTTGAGAGGATCATGGCTTAAATTACAACTTAATATTAAAATGTTGGAAATAGTTATAACTAATGCAGATGCACAGTGAGAAATAGATGCTATTTGGTTTTAACCGCTGGTGTCACAAGTCCAAGAGGGACCCGAGTACTTCATACATGTTCCTTGACTATCGCACTATCCGCATGTGGGACCATGAATCCCCTTAGTCCTATCTTGATTCATATTTAATTTCTTGGGGCCACAAGTAGTTTGGGGCGTTATTACTATCCTGTACTTATGCCATATTTTACAGCTTTATTTACTACTATTTCTCATGGCGAGCGTTTACTACTGTACTATTTTCGTGGTATCGACAAGCCCAGTCACACTTTCGGTTTCCCAGTCATTTACAATTGTTGCCACAAACCTCTGTGTGTGTCTTGGAACCGTCCAAATTCGTCGCGGGTAGCTTAGTGGGGTGGCCCCCTAAAATCATTTATGAATCTTGTGAATGCTTTATCGTGATTCCTAGTTGGGTTTTCATTTGGTTTTTACGAGGTTGATCGTTCGTCTGTTGCTATTTGTGCCCCCTGTAGGGTAAATCTTTCTGAAAACCGTGTCCATGGTTATTAACAATTTGGAGCACAGCATCTCGATCATAGACAACTATAACTAAAGAAGTGCTATAAATTTGAATTTAACATGTCTAGTAATTAGATTCACTATAACGAAATGAGTAATTAGAAGTGCCAACAACTATTGGAATTGGGATGCCTCATTCTATATGTATCTGACTAGTAAGTATTGCAACTACAACGGAATGGTTAACTAAAACTTCCCACTGCTTATGATATCAGGATGACTCATGCTATCTATGTTTGACTAGTACGTGCTTCAACTATAATGGAATGTTTAATAAAACTGCCAACTGTGTGAGTTTCCTCGGTACAACTTCCTCGTTTGGTATCAAGGGGGAAACACCAGGATGGGTATGTTTGGTGTTAGTATCAGGTTGGATCCGAATAGGAATTTCTTATCCTCTCTCGATAGTCACAATCATATCAAGTCTCTATAGATTGTATAGCTGTGCTACCACTTTAGTCCACCATACCTATGTAGGAGAGAGGTGTCAAATTATATGTCTCGCCGTGTACTGGCCTCAGAACTAACTGCTCTCTTTTTCCTTTGCCCTTTGTTGGTACCCCTTTTGTTTTAGAAGGTTTGAGGTCGATGTCGTTATTAGGGTTACCCGTCTGACTTGTCCTAGGCAGGGTTATGGACGCCATTGGTTATTCTTCAGGGCTCTTAGCCCAATTTTCATCTTATCCGTACTTGAATGTGTATCGCTTTCAAGGTGATTTGGATCTTTGTATTGTATATCTATATTTTTGACTCATTTAGTCTTGTTGTATGTAACACCCCTATTTCCACTTATAGTAACTAGGGTTTGTATGTGCATAGCATGACCATCATATTCTACAAATGAAAGTAAGAAAAAGTTTTGCTGTTTTCAAAATACACAAAACAGATTTGTATTTGAAAATACAAAGACAAAAGTGAGAAAACAAAAAGAAAAACATTTCAGAAATAAAACAGAGCCAGGTAACCCTAATGGGTCGGCCCAGCTCCCTTTCCTCTTCTCTACGCCGCTCGCTCGCAGCAGCCGCAGCCCACCCCAGCACATCACAGCCCGCATCAGCCCAATACAGCTTCGCCCTCCTCCCATGTCATCTTGCTCGACCACGGCGAGCAGCTCATTGTCGATGCCCGCACCGTCGATCTCCACTGCCTGCATCCCGTTGTCCACCGCCGCGTGGAGATGGATAAGGTCGTCTCGGGCACGCCTCTCGCCTCATCCACTTCTCCTCTCCCAATGACCTCCTCTCTTGCTCCTCTCCTTTGGCGAAACCCTAGTCGCCCGTGCTACCGCTAGAGGCCGTCTTGAGCCTCGCTGTTGCTCCCACGAGCTCACGCCGTGGTGGATCAACCTCGCCAACGGAATCGACGGGCGTCGCAATCGACCTCCAAAGACCACTTCTCCGAGCCCGATGACCACCACCGCCGCCATCGCCACCGCTCGACATCGCGCCGCGACCCTCATAGACCTACGGTGAGCCCACGATGCTTTGGCGCCTTCGATCGCTCCCTCTTGCTCTATGCCATCGCCAACTCTCTTCTCTCGCACCGCCATCGCCGCCGCCACATGTTCGTGACTTTAGGTAGCGGCGCCTGCTTTTAGGTAGCCGGCTGCCACTGAGTCGAACGCGTTGCTTGCGCGCCTAGGTTGTTTCTCAGCCGGCCACCACCGCCGTTTGCGTGTTCTCCGGTGATCTTGCGTGGCTTGCTGAGGTGGCCGAGGTCCCACCTGTCATCCTCTATGGCTAGCATCTGCTATGGTGAGAAAAGGTTAGAATTAGGGTTGAGATGACGTCAGCCTTGCGCAGTAATTGTTTTTAAGTGGTTTAATAATTCCAAAAAAATTTTAAATCTTGTAAATTCAATAACTAATTAATTATAAGTCAGAAAAATACAAATAATATATCAAAATGTTCAGAAATATGAGATCTATCTAATTACACTATAATCATGCATTGATAATCAACTTACATGAGAAGTTTAATTAGATAAGAAAACCAACCCCTCTCATATGCATTCGGGGTTTCCTCGAGTTAGGGTTTGCACCCCTGGGAACCCTGATTAAATGGTAGAGCATCTTTATGGTTTCAATATCAATACGATTCAAATTGTCATATCATCATCCTTGTCTAAGCGTTGCATCGATGCCATGTGTTGATTGTTTCCCCTTTCTTTCCGGTGTTTGGTTCTTCTCCGATAGAATACGATATCGGAATCGAGATCGAGTCCAACACTGAAGATCGAGATTAACACCATCGAAGGTCATCGACGAACAATGCCAACAAGAAGAACCCTGTAGAGCTATATCCTTGTTATTGAGGAACAAGTCAAGCTGATGAATCTGAAGATCTATATTGGGTATCAATAGGCAAAGGCAAGTGAAACCCCACACATGATATGATCCTATGCTTTCAAGGATTTTAAATTCTTGACATGTGCATACGATACCAAAGTCTTTTATCCATAGATAGAATTATCCTATCTGAATGCATGTTCCCTTTGAACCTATAATCCCTGATCCACTGCTCCTAGCATAACTAGGGTTTGGCTTTGTGAGCGCTGATACAGCTACTTTATCTGTTGTGCTTAGCCATGCTTAGTTGTTCAGCTGATTCACCTAGTTGATGTATCCGAGCTTTGAATGAACCTAATTGGACAGGAGAACGTGGTATGATACGTGATGTGAAGTAAACATGCTAAGGCTTGTATGGGAGGCCATGCGGGTTGTTGTTTTTGCAGTCCCATACTTGCCACCCTTAGGAGCTTGGGTTCTTGCCCCTTGAACCAAGATGAGCATACAGCCACCCGGCTTTGGCACTACAAGGAATCTTCCGATACATGACCTCCATTTTGTCATCGAATCGTCATTGTTCACAATATATGACGATCTTATGACGAAAACATATCGTCAAAATCGAAAGGCCAAGATTGCATACAATGACGGTTTTTGTGAAATCGTTATAACCGTCTATGACGATATATGATCGGCATAACCGTTATGACGATCCAATATCATCACAGGGTATCTAGCCAGGCCAGGTCAGATCCTACGTGGCCGATCCGACGTGGCAGAACTCTAACGAAATGCGATCGTCCTAATGCAAATTTAGCCCAGTCCGGTTTGGTCGTTTATATGGGCCAAGCCCATTAATTCGGCCTTTTTATTTTGTGCACCGTAGCCTTCTAGGATCCATTTGTTTGGGCTTTAGCTTTTTAGATCCATTCATTTTTCAAATTTTAGCCTTTTTTAATATGTCAGATTCAGCCCGTTTATTATTTTCTGATCAATTCTTTCATCTAAATGGGAAAAGCCCAATACCATTTCGTCTCCTTTTCTTTGGGCCTATGGCTTTCCTACGGTCTGGCCACTAAATTTGGATCCAAATCTAGTAACAAAAACAAGATTTACAGACAACCAATTGTATACAGGTCACATTCCACACAAAAGTAAATACGAGATCAAATATTTCACAGATATATACTGTCACATACATATAGGTCACACAACATATAACTGGGCAAGTTGTAAAAATAAAATAATAAGGTTTGTAATGTGCTGATACATGACCCAACATATAATCAGGACAACAGGTAGTAAAAAATGAACTAGCCTAACCAGAATTTTGACACAACATATAATCTACTTAACCAAAAGGTTTTGTTCCTCTAGTGTGGTCTTGTTCCTTGGCAATGATGGGCTGATACAAAACATCTACACATTCAAAGAAAATATACAATTTGATTAATAGTTCAAAGAAAACAAACAATTTGATTAATAGGAGAAATAATAAGGTCCACTATTTTTTAGATAAAAACATTATGAAATCCCACTAGTTCAAAACTACTTTTTTATAGTTCAAAACTAACTGTTTTTAACAAATCAAGCTTCTAACAAACTAATTAATAAATAATGAATATCTACAATCATCAAGTATAGCTTCTGTTAACTGTTCACTCAATAAGCACTACAAGAGAAATGAATATATACACACAAAGATATCACATAACTAAGCAATAAAGTGATGCATGCATACTTTATTAGAGAGAACAGGTTGTAATACAGTGTTGCATGCATACATATAATCCAACATTGTTTACTAGAAGACATATTCACTTCACATTTAGCAAGGCAATTATCAGGAAGGAAATCATCAGGAACCATGTTGCATTTAGCAATCTAGTAACATCAAGAAAGCTTAAGAAAAGTTCAGTCATTCCTTGCATCACTGTAGAATTACACCGAAATAGTAAATGAGGTTGACATAAGTCATATGATATTTGAGCACACTACTATCAATGATCACAACAGGTTCAAATATATTTTTCAAGCTTGAGAGTAAAATATAACTAGTCCAATATTTTTTTCAATAAGCATCTGCAAGCATCAATTATATATTTCAAGCATGTTAATACTGTGCAAATAGAGGAGATGCCCATGGATACACAGAGACAACCAGCTAATGTGAGGCACACATCTCATACAGGGAATTAAATTGAGTACAAATCAGTATGTTCTCCTATAACAAAAATATGAACATACAAGAACCCTAGGACTCCTTGGAAACTTACAGCGGGTGGATCCAATCATAAATTGGTGAAGTTATAGTTATAGGCCAGCACAACATACTACAGATCCTCGCCCATGTAGATAACCTAACTATACATCTTGTTCAATCCTAAGATAGCATGTCTAGCTAGGCCAAACTCTTAGTGTTTACTCTATTTCTGATATATAGCCATGCAAGCAACAAGTCTAGCTATGCTATAACAAAGAAGCAAAATATAAGTAGGGTTATCTTGGCAGAACA
This sequence comes from Avena longiglumis, assembly GCA_030063025.1. NCBI lineage: Eukaryota > Viridiplantae > Streptophyta > Magnoliopsida > Poales > Poaceae > Avena > Avena longiglumis. Next base: position 215,461,943 of record CP125978.1, on the reverse strand, counting down.
GTGTCCTGTAAGCACAATCACACGAGTCATGTTATACCAAAGAAGTAAAATAGAAGTAGGGCTATCTGCATGTACTTGAGGGCCAGCTGCAGGAGGTTGGGATCGATTGGTGGGTATGTCCCACCCTTGCCACCGCCCTGGAGGCGAAGCACTGTGAAGCATGGACTCTTCCGGATGTTGTAGTTGGCGAGCTGCACTCATCCTCCAAACTGCTTCCCAAGAAGATAAGGCATCACCGTATGCGCACACCCGCAGCTACGTAACATGCCACCATATGATTAGCCATTAACGAAGCTGCGTGCCTATGGCAGGCAAATTAATTGAAGAAACCACAGGAGCTTGATAGATCATCATGCTCCATCCACATGATAACTTGATAGATCCTCGACCAGGAAATAAATATCATCAACCAACCCAACAGTTCATCATTTAATTTTTAATAATCTGCAGGACATAAAGGTAAATACAAGAGGTTGATCTTTAATTTCACCAAGGCACTATGCATCAGTTCAAAAATATTATACATGCACTTGATATCCATTTCTTTAGATGTACAAATTTTAAAGGAGGAAAATACATGTATCAATTAGCAGACAGCTAGGCACGCAACAACTAGTGAAATATTTACAAAGATTTTTATATCAAGTAGTAGCTAGTAAGTTGCAAAAGTTACACATGACTTCAGTGAATAGTACTGACTATAGGCATCTAAATTAAGTAGAAAACAAAAGATATGTACCAGCACTATCTATCGATGCACAATTAAGTAGAAAGCAAACATGCGACATCTAAATTGAGACGCTCATGTACATACACACCCACATGAGATGTGGGAGGAGCAGCAGGAGGAGGGAGGCCTCACCAGGGTTCTCAAGAAGCAGTTTGGGAGGACGCCGCCGAGCCGCATCCATATGGGAGTTGTGGTGGCAGGTCGGTCCAGCGAGCACGTGAGGGATCTTGGGGCGGAGTGCTTCGCGACGGGCCGGGCAGTGCAAGAAGCATGTTGAGGCGACGAGCAGCAGCAGGAGATGGGTTTCCTTGTGGCGCTCGTGGAGGGAGGAGCAGCAGGGCACCGACGAGAAGGGGTAGGACGACAAGGGAGATGGGGCTCGAGGGTGAGAGATATTGGGCGGCGGGAAGGGAGGGACAACCCCCTCTATCTGCTAACAAAACACTTAGTCTGATATAGCTCTGAACCTACTCAGGGTGCAGATAGCAAAATATAAAAGACCAACAGTCTTTGTAACATGTAAAAGGAGCTAAATGTATATGAATGGAATGCAAGCTTCGTAACTATAGTCTACAAGTGAAATAGACAATTTTAATTGATCACGTGGTTTATATATATCATACAGAATCACAAACACAATTACAGGTCAAGAAAAAGGAACCAAAGGCCTTTATATTTGTCTACTGCCTTCCTCAACTGCTGTCATCTTCTCTCCACCAGCGGAAATCACCTCCACCACTAGCAAAAATCCAGAGACTAATCTAATACTATTCGAGATTGCATGAAAACAGAGCTTGAAGGAACAAAGATTGCAACAAGGTGATCAATGCATGTAGATGGATCAATGGAGTTACCTGCGAATGGATCTCGATGGCGAACTCGGTGTAATAGCGCACGGATGTTGCAGCAGACGACAGTGGCACTTTGCTTGTGGAGGTATCCGACTGAGAAGGGCCATGGGCCGGATCAGAGTTGTCGGCACAACCTTGGTCCCTCGAGTGTGTCGCCCTGGGAGGGAGCACCGCCGGTGGGTCCTTCTATGCTTGCACTGGGCGCCTTGGGAGGGAGAGGAAGGGCCGAGCCCTCCATGCCGCCACCGCCTGTAGACGAGAGATCCTCTAGGGTTACGGGTGGACGATCATGTACTGGAGAAATCTTCGATGCAGGACGAGAGACCCTCTAGGGTTGCGGGATAAGGAGATCAGAGATGCGGGGAAGGGTTAGGGCAGTTCGCCGCAGACGCAGGAAGGGAGGGATCTGGAGCGGCGGGGAAGGGAGGGATCGGTGAGAGGAGATGAGGTGGGGGAGACGAGTAGCGGCGGCGCGTGTGGGTCTGCGGGATGGGGTGGCCGGGTGGGTGGGTAGGGTTTGCTATTGCGGCGCGCGTGGGTCTGCCTGATGCGGTGGCCGGGTGGGTTGGGTTTGGTCTCCCGCGATCGTGAAAGCAGTGAGTTCTGGAGCGCTAGATCAAGCTATTGCATGGCTAAGATTAGTTTCAGTTGGTGATCCATGGGTAGGATCCTCCCAACATTTTGATTGGTTGGTACATAAAACACCTTTTTGCACTTGAATAATGGAAAATCACTTCCTTTGCAACAACCAATTTTATAGGTAGAATCGCGTTATAGTTTGCGATAATGTGTCCATATTATGCACACATGTACATCTTGTGATGGCGAACAATGTTGCACAAGAAAATTTTCCTTTTCGTCGTATGGATAAAACATTTTCCATTTTTCGAGCGCAAAAAACGGGGCATTTTGTGAAGCAACCACCAAATGAAAGTTTTAAAATTCTACCATCCCATTTTTCAAAAATAATAGGCCACCTTACATGGAAAAATATCCCAACCGGGGTCACTCAAACCTTTCCGTCCACCCCTGGCAAAAAAGACAAATTCCTGCCGAATTAGTAGGAAGTGGGTCCGATTTGAACTATAGGTACATGATCTGATGCCCATTATTTTTTGAAAAAATGATTTTTATACTCACAATGCGTTGTTTCTTCAGAGATACAATGCAAGTTTAGCGAGGCTCGGCCCCTAGCTAAGAACCTTCATGACCGCCGTTTTGACTATAGTTTGAAACGGGCATAAAAATTCAAAAAAGGTCCGATCAATGCAAATCCTTCGCGTGGTGTTTTCTTAGGTGACATAGTTGAAAGGAAAAATACAAAACTTGTATATTGCAAGTGTCTCAAAAAACCTTCTCAGAAATGACCTATCATGTGTGCGGTTTCATGGCTTTCGGACCAAACGACCAATGTTATGGCCAGAATCGCGCCATAGTTTGTGATAATGTGACCATATTATGCACACATATGTATCATGGGATGGCGAACAATGTTGCAGGAGAAAGTTTTCCTTTTTGACGCACGGAAAATCCATTTTCCATTTTCCTTGCGCAAAAAATGGGGCGTTTTGTGAAGCAACCACCAAATAATATTTTTAGAATGGTACCACCACACTTTGTAAAAATACTAGACCAGCTTACATGGACAATGTCCCAACCGGGGTATCTCAAACCTTTCCGTTCCCTGGAAAAAGACAAATTCCAAAAACAAGGTGAAGTGGGTCCGGTTTGAACTACAGGTACATGATCCGAAGCTCATTATTTTTGGAAAAAATCATTTTTAGACTCACAATATGCTATTTCTTCAGAGATCCAATGAAAGTTTAGCTAGGCTCGGTCGCTAGCTAAGAACCTTCGTGCCCGCCGTTTTGACCATAGTTTGAAACGGGCATAAAAAATGCAAAAAGGTCCGATCAATGCAATTCCTTCGCGTGGTGTCTTCTTATGTGACATAGTTGAAAGGAAAAATACCAAACTTGGTATATTGCAAGTGTCTCTAAAAAACCTTCTCAAAAATGACCTATCATGTGTGAGGTTTCATGGCTTTCGGACCAAACGACCAATGTTATGGTCAGAATCGCGGCATACTTTGTGATAATGTGACCATATTGTGCAGACATATGTATCATGGGATGACGAACAATGTTGCAGGAGAAAGGTTTCCTTTTTGACGCACGGGAAATCCATTTTCCATTTTCCGAGCGCAAAAAACGGGGCATTTTGTGAAGCAACCACCAAATAACATTTTTAGAATGGTACCACCACATTTTTAAAAATACTAGACCACCTTACATGCAAAATGTCCCAACCGGGGTATCTCAAACCTTTACATTCACCCCTGGCAAAAAAGACAAATTCCTGCCGAATCGGTAGGAAGTGGGTCCGGTTTGAACTACATGTACATGATCCGATGCTCATGATTTTTGGCAAAAATCATTTTTAGACTCACAATATGTTATTTCTTCAGAGATCCAATGCAATTTTAGCGAGGCTCGGTCCCTAGCTAAGAACCTCCGTGCCCGCCGTTTTGACCATAGTTTGAAACAAGCATAAAAAATTCAAAAAAGGTCCGTTCAATGCCAATCCTTCACGTGGTGTCTTCTTACTTGACATAGTTGAAAGGAAAAATACCAAACTTGGTATATTGCAAGTGTCTAAAAAAACCTTCTCAGAAATGACCTGTCATGTGTGAGGTTTCATGGCTTTCAGACCAAACGACCAATGTTATGGCCAGAATCGCGGCATATTTTGTAATAATGTTACCATATTGTGCACACATACGTATAATGGGATGACGAATAATGTTGCAGGAGAAAGTTTTCCTTTTCGATGCACGGGAATCCATTTTCTATTTTCCGAGCGCAAAAAAATGGGCGTTTTGTGAAGCAACCACCAAATAACATTTTTAGAATGGTACCACCACATTTTGTAAAAATACTAGACCACCTTACATGCACAATGTCCCAACCGGGGTATCTCAAACCTTTCCATTCACCCCTGGCGAAAAAGACAAATTCCTGCCGAATCGGTAGGAAGTGGGTCCGGTTTGAACTCGTACATGATCCGATGCTCATGATTTTGGAAAATCATTTTAGACTCAGAATATGCTATTTCTTCAGTGATCCAATGCAAGTTTAGAGAGCCTCGTCCCTAGCTAAGAACCTCTATGCCCGCCGTTTTGACCATAGTTTGAAACGGGCATAAAAAATTCAAAAAATGTCCGATCAATGCAAATCCTTCGCGTGGTGTCTTCTTATGTGACATAGTTGAAAGGAAAAATACCAAAATTAGTATATTGCAAGTGTCTCAAAAACCTTCTCGTAAATGACCTATCATGTGAGGTTTCATGACTTTCTAAAACGACCAATGTTATGGCCGTAATCATGATAGTTTGTGATAATGTGACTATATTGTGCACACATATGTATCATGGGATGATGAACAATGTTGCAGGAGAAAGTTTCCTTTTTGACGCACAGGAAATCCATTTTCTATTTTCCAAGCGCAAAAAACAGGGCATTTTGTGAAGCAACCACCAAATAACATTTTTAGAATGGTACCACCACTTTTTTTAAAAATACTAGACCACCTTAAATGCATAATGTCCCAACCGGGGTATCTCAAACCTTCCGCTCATCCTCGCTAAAGACAAATTCTCGCCAAATCTCCAAGAAGTGGGTCCCTTGAACTACTGTACATGATTCGATGCTCATGATTTTTGGCAAAATCATTTTTAGACTCACAATATGATGTTTCATCATAGATCCAATGCAAGTTTAGTGAGACTCATCCCCTAGCTCATCCATAATTTTGAATTCGAAGCTCTAGTTTCAAAATCATATTTTAAAATATGATATTATCCCTACTATGGACTAATATGAGATTAGTAAATTCACTATTTTAAAATAGTCAAAGTATTTGTAATTAACATCTTAAGATGATGTACATAAATTTTTAAAAAATTAGAGAAAAAAATAAATTCTTTTGACTTGTTATGAAAAAGATACAAAAGAAATAAGAAAATGAAAAACAAACAAAAAACAAAAGAAGAAAAAAAACTACCTCACTATACCAGCCGAGATGGCCTAGTGCGTGCAAGGCCTACTCCCTCCCACCGCGGCCCATATCGATTCCCACTGAGGCCCATTCTAGTGATAAATTGAGCCAGCCCAACAGATGAACTAAGAATATAAGGTTTCAACTTGTATGTACAAAACAAAAGGGTGTATGGTCTATTGGCGAGGGTCGCTTTCTACATGTTAGAGGTCTCAGGTTCGATTCCTGGGCATGTTTTTTTTTGAGGAATAATTCGAAGTAGCTCAGAAACACTCAGTGGATGGTCAGCATGTGCGTGTTATTTTTCCCACCTAGTAACTAATATGTATTTAAATGAAACATGTAGAATTTGTCAAGTAGAAAGTAGTGGCCTGGTGGTTAGCATGTGCATGTGACTTTGTGAGGTCACAGGTTCGAACCCTTGCTGCGCCTTCTATTTTCTTATTTTTCTGTGTGCCACCTAATTAATAGTATGTGTTAAATAAAAACAGCATAGTAATTTTTTAACTAGCAAGTTGTGGCCTGGTAGTCAGTGCGGTTATGTGATTTAGCGTCGTGGTCACTGGTTCGAACCCCATGCAGCTAATTATTTTTGTTATACGTTCGCGCCAGGCTTGGAAGTTTGGTTGGGTCCCACTTGACAGGTCGCGTGCCAGCTAGGCAGAACTTGACATATGGACATGACACGAGGCGAAATCTCGATGTGTGTCCGATCATCATGCTATTTTAAATTAAAAATATTATAGTCTGTCATGACAATTTTAGACCGTCGTAATCGAGTAAAAATAACATCGTTGGCTGGATCAGCCACATTATGACGTTTTCAACTAACAATATTACGACGATTCTAAGCTAATCTTCATAATTTTGAAGGGGTTTGGTCCTTCTAGAGTGGCTAGCGACGATCTGTTGAAAATCGTCATAAAATTTATGACGATTATTGCCATCGTCAAAATGAGAACGTCACAAGTTGACACATTTCGTGTAGTGTGGGAACCCCTTGACCCCAACTTGCCTAGTATGATACATGAGTCCGTAGTTTGAAGATTTATTAGGCACCCGCATTGAAAAAGGTTTTAGAAAATGGTGCAAGCATATAGGACGTGGCCGGGTGAAGGATGCTCGGCATTGAGCTGGATCCCGGTACACAGAGTCAAGGACCGCCTGGAGTATGGCCAACTATCGCAACCGGGAGCCCTTCTGGTGACTCATGGATTAGGCAAAAGTAAGGGAAAGGTTTCGGTCGACCACCCACTGTCAGCACACCAAGGAAGTGTATCAAGTGACTCTAAGAGTCAGTCGGCGCGTGTGGGTAAACTTGTACACCCCTGCATGGTATTAATCTTTTCGAAAAGTCGTGTCCACGGTTATGGATGACTTGGGAATGGATGTGGGATCATAGAGAACATGAACCTAATCGTAAAACTTGGCAACCTAATGTGTGCTTAAGGATGCTTCCTCTTGGGTACGAGGGGGTGATCCTAGATGAGGTTCGATGATGACTTGGTGGATATCAGAAGATAAATATCAATACTTTGGAGATTTTGCTCTCTTATCCCCTTTTAAAACACTCTGATTAGACGAGCTTCTTCTTCCTCTTGTTTTATAAACAAAGATGGCTTTATGCAAAACAACTCCATCAGCCATAAGTCTTGCGGAGTACACCCTGTACTCACCCCTTGCTTTGTTAATATTTTGACAGCAGAGTAAGTGTTAGCATAGAAGATGAGTTTGATACGACATCGACGAGTAGCTTAGGGTTCCTGGTCGGCAGCCTAGAATCTATGGATTGGACCTCATCGTATGCTTCAGGCCTCTTAGGCCATTTGTTAAGTTTGCTATACTTAATAGCATAATCTGCCTTCCGTTGTTTAATGTTTGTGGTCAGTGACCTCTGCTTGTAATATTTTGGTTCTTCGCTCAGTTATGAGCTTGCTATAATAATATTTGTGTCGTAGGGTCACTGATGTGTTACCAATTCATCACTGGATATTCTAGAGCTCAAGGTTAAACTTATGTCAGACGAAGGTCTGGGATTTGTTTTGCCCTGATCCCGGGGGTGTCATAGGTTTTGGTATCAGAGAAGTACCGACTGTAGGAAACCTTTTCTATTGGTCAATGTTGAGTCTAGTACTTGCGAAAACTATTTTCAAAGATGGAAATTATTTGTGAAAACTCTAGTATGCTTCTTTTACTCCTTATCCAGTTTCGCTCTAGTTCTGGGTCATCTTATCTCGTGTTGATTTGGAAAAGGTTTGCTATCTTGTCTTGTCTTTCAAAGCTTAGGTGCCTTTTTGGCATGTCGTTTCTCAACCATTTGACCTAGTGTAAAGTTCTCCAGAGTCTGGTGTGTGTGTTCCTTGCTACCCTTGTTTCGTTTCACCCGAGAGATTTCTTTCCAACCTGATCTCTCTGTTTACGGGTCCACAACGTCATGTTTATGGTCCCACAATGTTCTGTTCTAGGTCTCGAGGTTTCTTATCGCCTTGTGTGCCTCCTTTTTATTTGTTTGGGTACTTCCGAAGTTGTTTTTTTGAAGCTACCTTATGATTGCTAGCTTGTAGTGTACGCTTTGTCACTCAAGTAGCAGTTACTCTTTTCTCTGGGTTTTAACCCTTGGACTTGAACTTAAGATCCACGATTGCGCTGGATTCTAGTGTTGTGAATCTTGTACATGAAGCTGACTTTTAGCCCAACATCCCTTTTGTTGACCCCTGTTGTTAATGTTCACACATTACCTTTGGATGGCTAGTACCTTCTAGTGTAGCCTTCAAGCTTGTGACACCCCCGGGATCAGGGTTAAACAAATCCGAGACCTCCGTCTGACATAAGCTTAACCTTGAGCTCGAGGATATCCAGTGAAGAATCAGTAACACGGCAGTGTGTTGGGGATATGCTATATAGGTATCCTCATAGCATGTCACATATCCGGATAACCCGGGTGGCCCATAGTCGGTAGAATGTCCTATGGCCTGCTGGGCAGCCCAGTTATATGGATCCAGAAGGGAGGCCCATGCCGGATAAAGGAAGGCTACGGTGGAGTCACCAACGTACCCGGAGCCTTGGAGTGCAAGATACACAAGACTAGTAATAGACGGTGTAGGACTCGTAATCGTCTGCTCAGGAATTTTCCTCAGAACTCGGGACTTGGCGACTATATAAGTCGGGCCTATGGGAGCCTTTAGGCATTGATTCGTATAACCTCGCATAGCTTAACCTATTCTCAGAATCCGCGTATTGCCATTATAGTAATTTATAGCAGGAGTAGGATTCCGCCACCGTCAGGATTTGAACCGGTAAGCCGTTACCTTGTACCCGCCAATCGTCCGCCTTACTCCACGCCTCTAAACACGCATCGTGAGGACCCCTCCATGGCGCATTCCGCCGGCAACACCACGACGCTTGGCGCCAAAGATGGGGCAAGAGGTGCTTCAGCTCTTCAGGGCGAGACCAAGATCTTCACGGAATCGCTAAACCATAGCTATCGACCGTGTTGTCTTCCGCAACGTTCGATCCCCTCCCGACGAAGTTCGATCCCGTGAAGACGAACCCTGCGGTGTTCAATCGCTCCTATTGGAGACATCCACCTCTTCATCGGGTTAAACCGACTAGGGAACTAGTTCCCGAGTCGGAGGAGCATCAAGGCCCGCATGACGCGCCACGGCGTGATACGCTCAGAATGATCAATGTCGACCTCTTCGGAGTTTGCCGCAAAGATCGAAAGCATCAAGGCCCGCACGGATCGCCTATGGGCAGGATACGCTCATGAAGGATCGATGTCGGATCTCCTGAGTTTGCCGCAAAGATCGAAAAATTCAAGGTCCACCCAAACCGCCTCGTAGGACATAAAGGTGGAAGATCATCGAACTGCCGCTTCGCCGCGGCATCTGGATAGCAGAGATCCAAGTTCGTCGGCGTGGTTACCATCTTCGATCTAGCGCGCTGCATTCAGAGAGAAGGCGAAAACCCCGCTGACATTCGCCAAAGTTGTTCGTGATACGCAGCATCTAGCCCACTACCCCGATGATAACTCTTTGCATCACTTCGTGGAAGGACTGGACCGTGGCATGCTTCTCCGACATTCTTTAAGACGGCAGCAGGCAACAGGACGCCTTACCCTCGAAGAGATGGTGAGCACCGTCAAAAACTACGCGGAAGCTGACGCAGCAGCGCAGATGGAGCTTGCGCTCAGAGACGGAGAACCTCCAATTCAGCAGCCGCCGCCACAGCCTCCCGCCGCCATCGTCGCAGCAGCACCACCACCTCCAGTCATCGTCGAGGCCGTTGCACCTCCACCGCCCATCATCGAGGAAGTCCTGGCACCCTCCGACTCTGTCATTGACGCGCTTAATGCTGATTTCAGTGCAGATTCAGAGGAGATAGACTTCAGTCCAGAAGAGCTAGACTCTGCTATGCAGGAGATGGAGGAGGAGTACTCGCGCAACGAGCAATCCAACAACGCTATCACGTCTCGAGGGGTGTTCGTAACCATTGGGACGGCGATGAATGAAGATCAAAACGGACGAGCTCTGCCTATAGCACTAGAAAAGGGGAAGGGGCTACTTATTGCTGCTGACGATGATCGCGCAAAAGTCATGCCTCCTCCGCCTAACCCAATGCAGCAGCAGCAGGAAATCGGCACCGGCCCGAGCAACAACAACACCGCAAACTTACCGCCTCCAGCATCCCAGGTTACTCCAGCTGATAGAATGATGTACGACAATATTCTCGTCGAGCCACTGACCGTTGCTCATATCCGGAACGTGACCCATCTTGACGAGAAGCGCCAGCAGCTGCTGGAGGAAGCGCAGGACATCGCGGAGCAAGGCGCTAAGATAGATCGAGATCTGGTCAACACGCAGAAGTCCATAGAGAAAGATAGAGCAATGGAGGCTGAGTACAAGACTTTACTGCAGCAGCAGAAGGCTAAGAAAGCTCGGCCGCCATCAACGATCCCGTGTACGGCGAACCTAGTATGGGCTCCTCGGCGGCATGACAAGCCATACGTTGACAGTGAAGGCAAGCAGGTGATGCCCACCCCACTCCTTAACCTCGCCGTCGCCAAGACCCTTCTGGAGCAGGATAGATCTCCCGAGGCAGTGGAACAGGTCTACGACCTAGTGGCCAAGGCGGTAAAGCAGCAGGAAAAGGCCACTTCTCAGAGGCTTGAGTCTAACCCAGCGCTCTGCCAATCTAGCCAGTACAAGCCGCATAGGGACATATCTCCTCTTGATGTCGGGTCCCAGACGGGTTCATAAGAACGAAGACGGAGGGATGCACGAAACAGGAAGGATGCTATCCCCATATCCTCCGACCATGGAGAAAAGGCTCGACCTCGTCGCCCATCGCCACTGCCCCGATCCCCCCGACATCGCGAAGATTACAAGAATCACCATCATGTGGATATGCCCCCACCAAAGCAAAGGCGGCATCGCTATCCGCAATAACGCCAAGGCATCTGGCCATGAAGGAGAGCGCAACTGTAACACCCTCGGGGATCGACCTATGCAAGTTTGAGCAAAATTCGCCAAACCCGCATATAAACGATTCAAAGGTGCCCACCAGCACTTTCGCGGGTGGAAAGCAAAGTAATAACATTACACAGTCCTCGATGGGACCCAATCAACAGATATATATATATAACAATACTCCATGAGTCAAGAATACAGATATAATATTCAAAGATCCAAATCACCTTGAAAACGATATAGGCCCAGCACGGACAAGATGCAAATGGGGCTAAGAGCCCCAAGAATAACCAATGGCGCCCATAACCCTGCCCAAAAGCCGAAGGGTAACCTCGCTAACGACGCCGATCTCAAAACCTGCTTAAACAAAAGGTGCCGACAAAGGGCAAAGGAAAAGAAGGAGCGCCAAGATCGAGGCCAAGCACACGGCGAGGCTAGAATTGGTCCTCGCCACATAGGTATGGTGGATCAAGCGGCAGCAAAGATGCACTAAACAACCTATAGAGACTCGATACAAGGGCGGATATCGTAGAGGGATGAGAATGACCTAACCGATCCAACTCAGAAGCTAACACCAAACAAACCCATCTCGTGTTTCCTCGAGACCAAACGAGGAAGTCAACCGAGGAACTCACACAGTTGGCAGTTTTATTTATACAGTTATAGTTGTGGCACTTTACTAGTCAGGTTTAGATAATCGTCCTGATAAAATAAGCAGTGGGCACTTTTAGTTAACCATTCCGTTATAGTTGCAGCAGTTACTAATCAGATACAGATAGCATGATATAAACCCAAAACCCCACAGTTGTTGGTACTTTTATTCAGCCATTTCGCTAGAAGGCAATACTTACTAGTCGATACAATTGTCGCAAGCCACCACCAAACAAGCAATTGTGGGCAGTATTAATTAGCCATTCCATTATAGTGAAGCTGATTACTAGTCATTATAAGTCAAATTTAGAGCAAGAACTTTAGTTATGCTTGTCTATGATCGAGATATCAGGCTCTAAGTCGCCCATATCCGCGACACGGCCGTAAAGTTTTACCGGCCGGGTGCACCAATAGCAACACACGCCGATCAACCTCGAAAACCAAATCAAAACCCAACGAGGCTTTCACGACGAACAATCACAGATTCAGAAATATTTCAGGGCCACCCCATTGAGTAGATCCCGCAACGAGTAAGCAAGCTCGAGACGGACTCAAGGTTTGCGCCAATGGTTGTAAGCGATCGAACCCGGAAGTGTGGCTGGGCTTGTCGACACCGCTGTAATCACTCCGCTTACCTAAATAAAGCAGGTGCTCCTCACAATTTAAATACGTAAAGTAGCATGGCATAAGCACAGATCGTAAATAAAACCTCAAACTAGTTTGTGGCCCCAAGAAATAAGACTGAATCAAGCTCGCTGGGGGTCCCATATACCTGATGTGGATAGCGCAAAAATCAAGGAACAGTATCAAGTACTGGGTCTTACGGACACAAGTATGCTCGAAACCAAATATTCTCTATCACCCACCGATGCCTCTGCTTATTTCAATTTTAGTTGTTAAACAGAAATTAATGTGACGATAAGTAAAACTAGATTCATCTCCAACATCAACATGCGGAAATACATCAGCAACTGTGGCATATGACGACACACATCAGCACTTGAGCAAGCACTACGCAGCGCAAGTCCAACTAACTACCAAACAACAGGTAATAGGGTGTGTCCAAGGCAAGGTAGGGCTGCACGGTATATCACAGGTACGAAAACTAAAGCATCGCAACACAGGTAGCAATAGATCAATAGGAGGGAAGTAAATACTATAAAAGTAAGATAGGTAGAAAGAGGGAGATGCTCGCCTGAAAACATTGTCGAAAGGTTCATCCGAAGATCGGGGCGAAGCTCACATCCACTCAACGGCCTTATCGGCGAAGAAGCAAAACACTAGAAGAAACACCGGATGCACTATTTAATACTAAGGCAAAAGATCGGCATGATGCATGCATGATGTATGACATGGCAAGATGCGATGCAATTAGGTCATATTAAGCGGAACCGGGGTCCCGACGATTAATTAAATGGTTCAAGTTGTTTAGCTACCCCGCATTTAAATGTTGTTTTAACATGGCAAAAGATAGCACCGGTTCGCTACACAAATTTAAATGAGGCCAATATAAGGCTAGATTTGCCCGCATATGGGCCCCATATTTAATTATTAGGTGAATCGGCATAAGGCCCCCAAACCAATGATATGCATGCGAGATGGATGACGATTTAATATGCAACAATTGTATTATAATATGAAATTAGGTTTTCGGGGAGAGGTTCACACATTAGGGGATCGACGGTCTTGGGGGTCCGGGGTCCGGGGTCGGTCTCAGGGTTCGACGGAGCTGGGGTTCGGGGTTCGACGGAAGCGGTCTCGCGGGAACGTTCTCGGTAACGGGGTAGATCTTGGTGTGGCGTCGGCGATCGGATTCTCCGGTCGGTGTCGTTTTGGCGCTCTGCAGTTGTCCTTGCTCAGGTTCTCGAGCGCCGATCCGGAAGGAGTACTTGTCATCGTGATCTCGTGTCCGGGTAGATCTTGGCGGTCGAGGGTCCGGTCTTCGCATCGATCGGCCTTCGGGAACTTTTCGATCCAAACCGAGATCTTGGAAGCAGGCATCGCCGTGTCGAGGCCTCGGGTTCGCCGGTCGTGGCCTTCGGTTCGCTCGTGTCCATGTAGGAGATTACCGGTTCGGCCAAGATCTTGGCGAGGGTGAACTTGGGTTTCGGGTAGTTCATGTCGCTCGAGGGTTCGCCTTCGACCCATGATGGGGTTCTTGGTGCCCGAGGAAGCTCTTGTCGATGGTTCCTTTGGCTCAAAACGGTTCGGACTTTGAGGGTCGGTGCCGATCTTGGAAGCGGCCGCCTTCGAGTGGCGCCAAGCCATGCCATGCCGCCATAACGCCCGTCACTGGTACCAAACATCACCGCTAAACCGAACAGACGGCGCGCCACGCTGCGAGGTGGACTCATCGAGGAGGAGCAGGTGGACGGACGCCGCGCCGACTCGAAGGCCCAGGCGACCCGCGATGACGGTCCGTGGCGGGCCAGGCTTGAGCGGACGGGCTCGGGCTTGGTGGAGGCCGACGCGCGGGAGAAACCGGGGCGAAAGCGCCAGGCAGCAGGAGCTCGCCGAGGGAGGACTGGGACGGGCACTCGCCGGAGGCGAGGCGACCAGCAACGCGCGAGGAGGAGCTTGGCGGGCGGGAAGCGGGCGGTGGAGGCGCTGGGCGGCGCCGGAGGCGACGACGGCGGCGCGAGGCGGGCCGCTACCGGGCGGCGGAGGGAGCACCGGGACGGGCGGAAGGAAGGCGCGGCGGCGGCGATGCTTGGTGGCGGTGGGGCTCGGCGACGGAGCAGCGAGGGGGCTAGGAGGCGCGCGGCGGCGCGGGAGGAGGGGCGACGGAGCGGCGGACGCGGCCGGCGCGCCGAGGCGGCCAGAGGGAAGCGGGGGCGAGGGAAGACGTGCAGCGGCGGGAGGAGCTCGAGGCGGCGAGGAGACGGTGAGGTGCGGGGTCGGGCGAGGCGGACGCTGGGGAGGTGAGCGGCGGCGGGGACGTGCGGTGGCGAGCTCGAGGCGACCGGGGGGGGGCGCGGCTGCGCGTCGAGGAAGAAGACGCCGCGGGGGGGAAGGGAGGCTGGTGCGTGGGGGATAGCGGGTCCAAGGGCTGGGGGTGAGGGGGCGCCATGTGGGTGAAGGGGTTGGACCGGCCGTGATGAGGCTGACGGTGGTCCCGTGGGGTCGGGGGTTCGTGGGCAGCGGGCAGGGAGAGGGTGGTGCCGCGTGTGGGGTTGGGGTCATTTGTGGGTGGGTCCCAAGCGGACCATGGCAGGGGAGGCTGCCTGTGGTGGCGTGGCCGTGTGTGTGTGAGGGTTGGGTTGGGGAGAGGGAGGAGAGAGAGGGTGGCGGATGAGGTAAGGTGGAGGATTGGAGGGTGGGAGTGGGTCAGCTGAGGTGGCATGATGTGATTGGGGGGAGTGAGGTGGCCAGGGGTGTGGGTAGGATAGTGGGTAGCTTTAGGATTAGATGGGGCAGATAGGTGGACCGTTTTATGTTCTCCCGGGGGTGGTCGTTCGGGTCGATCTGACCCGTTCGGCTGCCCCCACAAAAATAAATATAAATTTTATTTGTTTTAAAACACGGCTTTTTCAACCCGATAGGCGACAACAAAATAATTCCGGAGACCCGGTCTTCGGTGTTTGAAAAAGATGGGGCGTTTTAGAAAAACAAAACGGGCTTGCGAACATGGTTTTATGCAAACAACACATGATGATGACGATGCAATGCACAAATTCAACGCGATTTTCTAGTAGTGGTTTTGCGGGATGCCACACAACCAAGGACACAAGAGCAGGTCACGCCATGACCCTCCGTGTCTGATAAGCAACCGTGACAGGCGTGAGGCGTCGCAGGAGGGTAATAACAAGAAGGCTAACCCACCGCCACCTCCGCCTCTGTCACCGCCAAGCAGTCACCATGGCGGAGGAGGACCGCGTCGTTCACGCAGCCCATACCCGGTTGACAAGAAGAACAACCCGGAGCCATACGACGCACGATCACGGATCGACAAGATCCACGAGGCCCGGGAAGGACCATACCTAGGACCATGCTGCATTGGACCTGCAATACGGTCCGCAACTTACCCTAAAGGTTTCCAGGTTGACAAGACCATCAAGCCCTATGACGACACCGCCAAGCCAGCCACATGGTTGCAGGACTACGGCAACACGGTGGAAATTGCCGGAGGCAACCCCAACATCGTCGTCAAGTACCTCCCATTAATGTTGGCGGGCACGACCCGTCAATGGATTGACGACTTGACGGAGAAATCCATCTACAACTGGTTGGACATGCAAGAAGCATTTATCAAGAACTTTGAGGGTACATACAAGCGTCCTTGCACTGTGGGCGATCTACAGCGGTGCGTGCAACAGAAATACGAGACATCTCGTTCCTACCTCTCTCGCTGGCTGGACATGAAGAATTCCTGCGCAGGAGTACAAGCCCAGACCGCCAAGGCCGCCTTCATCGACGGGTTGGAAAGAGGCACGTTGCTCCGACATAAGTCAAGCGCTTGTGACAATCACCTTGACTTGAACCAGATGATTCAGCTGGCTAGTGAGTTCGGTCGCCGACGACGATGCTCATGGGCTCATTGCTTCAACAGCCATTCCAACTCAAGCTCGGAGGAACATCAGTACAAAGAGGAAAACCGCTCCAGAAGAAAAACAATCTACCGACATGGTCGCTATGACTTTTGCAAGACGAGGTGATGGCGGACAATGTGGCCGAGGAAGGGGAGCTAGCCGCGGGCAGCAACGAGGAAGTGAAACAACCTCGACGCCACTCCGCGTTACCCAAACCTACGACGAGTACCGCGACATGTCGTGCCTTGTACACCTCGACGCCAATGGCAAGGCCACCCATACCAATCGACACTGCAAGTTTGTCAACAACCTTAAGGAAGACCCGGAGTCCGGCTACAAGCGAAGTCGGAAGAACAGACCGCGAGGCAAGGGCAAGGGGAAGAAGAAGGAGGAGGAGTCCAAGGATTCAAGTGATATGGACGAAGACGTTAACCCCAAGCACGCCGCCAAGAGCGACGACAAGGGCAAGAACCCCTTCGCAAAGAAGGCTCCAGTCTACCACACTTTCCTTGGCACCCCCACCATCTGACAATAGAAGACCTCTCTGAGGATCCTGATGGCTACTCTCCCCGCCATTTCAAGACTGCTACTGGTCGGAAGTTCCAATCACTTGGGACAGGACGGACCACCCAGACCTGATACCTACGGAGAACCAGTACGCCATGGTCATCAACCCCTTGATTGACGGCGTGGAGTTCACCAAGTGTATGGTGGATAGTGGAAGCAGCATCAACATCATGTACCTGGATACATTGCAGAAGATGAACTTGACGGAGGCAAACCTAAGGCGGACCAACACCATCTTCCACGGCGTAGTTCCTGGTTGGGAGGCTCGGTCCCTTGGGTGCATTACACTTTAGGTTACCTTTGGCGACGTTAACAATTACAGCCAAGAGCGCATGACCTTCGAGGTGGTCCCCTTCAAGAGCGTGTACCACGTCATATTCGGCCGCGACATATTCCACACGTTCATGGACAAGCCATGCTTCGTCTACAACAAACTCAAGATACCCGGAACAAACGGTGTCACCATCGTATCCGGAAGCTTTACCAAGGCAAGGGACTGCAAGATCAATGAAGCAGCCGTTGCAGAAGTTGTCCTCTACAGCGAAGAATTCAAAGAGATCCAGAGCAAGGTCAATGACTTAGAGATGCCCGCGTCGAAGAAGCAGATCTCCGATTCCGCTCCTGCGTTCAAGTCCGCCATCAAGACCAATCCGGTGGAACTTGTGGTAGGCGATGCCTCCAAGGTCACCGCCATTGGGACGAACCTGGATCCCAAATAGGAAAGCGCGCTCGTCGAGTTCCTCTGTGAGAATAGGTACATCTTTGCCTGGCAACCTGCCGACATGAAAGGTGTACCTAGGGAACTTGATGAGCATAGCTTAAACATTAATCCAAAATATAAACCAGTGAAACAACATCTACGACTCTTTGGAGATGAGAAGAGATGCGCCATTGGCAAAGAGATAGCTAGGTTACTTAAGGCTAGATTTATCCGAGAAGTCCTTCACACCCAATGGGTGGCCAATGCTGTACTTGTCCCCAAAAAGGGAACCAATGAATTAAGAATGTGCGTTGATTACACCGGCTTGAACAAAGCATGTCCCAAAGATCCGTTTGCTTTGCCTCGCATTGACCAAGTCATTGACTCGAAGGCTGGCTCGGAGCTTTTGTGTTTTCTCGATGCATACCGTGGATACCACCAGATCAAGTTGAGGAAGTCGGACCAATTGGCCACTTTGTTCACTACCCCATACGGCACGTTTTGCTATGTCACGATGCCCTTTGGGCCGAAAAACGCAGGTGCTACGTACCAGCGGACAATGCAATGTTGACTCCACGACCAAATTGGTCGGAACATTCACGCTTATGTGGAAGATATCACGGTGATGTCTAAAAAGTCAAATGACTTAATATCCTACTTAAAAGAAACCTTTGATGATCTCCGGAAATACAACATGATGCTTAACCCTAAGAAGTGCGTCTTCGGGGTTCTAGCCGGCAAATTGTTGGGTTTCATCGTTTCCCAAAGCGGAATCAAGGTCAACCCGGAGAAAATCAAGTCCATCTTAAACAAAAACCGTCCGACATGCCTAAAGGACATTTAACGACTAATAGGTTGTGTTGCAGCAGTTAGTCGGTTCGTTAGCTGACTTGGAGAGAAGGCTCTTCCGCTGTACAAGTCGCTGAAGAAGGCGAACAGATTCACGTGGACGGACAAAGCAGATGCAGCATTGAAGTAGCTCAAGGAGATTATTTCCTCAGCGCCCATCCTTGCAGCACCCGATCCTGGAGATCCCCTGTTAATTTACATGGCGGCAACCAACCGGTTTATCAGCATCATCGTCGTAGTAGAGCGGAAGGAACCAGGCTATGAGCACGGAGTTCAATGACCAGTTTACTATGTGAGCGAGGTCTTGACGGAGTCCAAGCAGTGTTACCCGCACTACCAAAAGATAGCTTATGGAGTATTCCTTGCTTCTCGGAAGCTGAGGCATTACTTTCAGGAGCACCCAATCACAGTGGTGAGCAAGACTCCACTGTCCGACGTTATCAATAACAGCGACGCTACAGGAAGGGTCATGAAGTGGGGCATTGAACTCGCCGCCTTCGAGATCACCTACAAGAGACGCGACGCTATCAAGTCACAAGCCTTGGCGGATTTTGTTGCAGATTGGACGGAGATGCCAGATGCTACCCTGCCGTAACGTAGTATCGGGTGATGCACTTTGACGGATCAAAGCTGCTCAACGGCTCGGGGTGTATTGCTACCACCAACATGAGACAAGCTACACCACGCTCGCAGATCCACTTCGAGGCTACAAACAACATGGCGAGTATGAAGCACTCATTCACGGACCGCGGTAGCCAAGGATATTGGCATCAAGCGATAGTTTGCCGTGGAGATTCCAACTTGGTTGCCCAATAGGTAGCCGCACCGCAATGCGTGGAACCCTATGATGGCGATATCGAGACGGCGGACGAGCTATCCAAGAGCTTCTTGGGATATGAAGTCAAGTATGTACCTAGGGAACAAAATGAGGCGATCGATCCGCTGCCTAAGCTTGGATCAGTATGCAAGCAAATTCCGCCAGAGTTTTCCTAGAGCACCAAGACACCATCCGTGAAGGGCGCCACATCGACAACCCGGTAGAGTGACTCTTTGTCAACATGGTGACTAAGGTCCTCCGCTTGGACAAAACCGCTCATGGAATATCTCAACACGGAATTTTGCCTCGACGAAGTCAAAAGACGGAAAATAGTACGACGAGCAAAGGGTTATACCATAATCAATGGGCAATCAGACAAAAGAAGCACTACTGTGTATACCAAGTGTGTTTCCCAGCTAGAAGGTATGGAAATCCTACGTGAAATCCATCTCGGAGATTGCGGGCATCACGCTGCTCCCCGATCGTTGGTCGCAAAAGCCTTCCAGCAAGGATTCTACTCGCTGACCGCGAAGTCGGACGCTGACAAGATGGTTGAGACATGCATGGGATGCCAGTATTATGCCCGACAACCACATGTTCCTGCTGAAGAACTGCGAACAATACCAATAACATGGCCGTTTGCAGTCCGGGGGCTAGACATGGTGGGACCGTTACAAACGGCACCCCGTGGGTTTACGCATCTGCTTGTAGCAGTTGATAAATTCACTAAATGGATATAAGCTAAACCCGTTAGAAAGCTTGATGGGGCAACTGCCCTCAGGTTTGTCCGAGATTTAGTGGTGAGATATGGTCTCCCACATAGCATTATCACCAACAACGGCAGCAATTTGTCACTTGGAGAAGTGGAGGCATATTGTGGGGAGAAAGGCATCCGACTTGATCTTGCTTCTGTGGCACACCCACAATCCAACGGTCAGGTTGAGAGGGCCAATGGATTAATTCTGCAGGGAATCAAGCCACGTCTTGAGGCACCGCTACATAGAGCAGCTGGAGCCTAGGCGGAAGAATTACCATCTGTGAAGTGGAGTTTACGAACTACACCCAATAGATCCACCAGCTACACCCCTTATTTCATGGTATATGGAGCAGAAGCCATCCCGCCTTCCGACATTCTTCACGATGCACCAAGAGTTGCCGCCTACGATGAAGATGACACTGAAGAATCCAGACGCCTAGATGCGGACCTTCTCGAGGAGGAGCACGTTTTGGCATGCCAAAGATCCGCCATCAACCAGCAGAAGCTACACAGCTACCATAGTCTCCGCGTTCGGCATCGCTCGTTTAAAGAGGGGATTTGGTGCTCCGACTTAAGCAGAAGAACTCAAACAAATTATCCCTGCCATGGGAAGGACCGTTCATCATAAGCAACACGCTACTCAATGGGTCTTACTACCTTGTTGACAATTGTGAACTAAAGGATAGACCCAACAAGGATCATAAGCGTAAGCGACGTGACCCGGATGATGACTACCCGGAGCTTGATCGGCCATGGAACATAGCACAGCTACGTCCTTTTTACACTTTGCATTTTTTATCTAATTGTGTACCTCTTATATGATCAATGAAATAAAGCTCTCTGGTTCACTCATATTTCCTATTCTTTTACCTCCTTTAGCTGTTCATTTTAGATAATGTAAAACCTTTGTGCACAAGCTTTGCTTGCACTTAGAAAATTCCGCCACGCTAGCTTAAGTTTTCTCGTCTACGAGTTCTTTGTCTTTTATGTGGATTCGAGTAGTGACTTTTGGCACTTATTGTCACGATTTTGTGTTCTCGACGGTGCCATTGGGCATCATCAAGTAAGCGCATGGTTCCAACAAGCATAAGAACCAAAGTAATGGATAAGCCAGCACTTGCTTCAAAAATATATACATGCTGTAAACTAGTTCTTAAGAAGAAGGAAATAAAACAACCATTGTTTTCCTCCTGTTACATCAACAAGTTTTTATGATATAACCAAAGGTGAAACAAATATTACAAAGTTGTTTTTCACCCTTTGGTGCAGTGACTTGGAGGCAAGATCGCCACCAATGAGAATCACCCTCAATGTCGGCATTGTGGGACTCGAAGAATCTTGGTTGTTGTCGATGATGTTCATGGGCACGACTTTGTAGTGTGCCTTCACTATTGACAACACCATCCTTGCGCCAGCCTGCAGCGCATGAAGCTTCACCAGGATACGCCGGGGCTCGCGCAGATCTCCGAGTACTTTGCCACGGAGTCTGATGCCTTGATGTTTATCTGGAGGAGCTTGGCAATCTCCTAGGCTTGGGTGATGGCGGTGTTGATAAAGTTGTCAGCAAGAACCATGCATTCCTTGGCTGGAGGGGGCGATCTGGTTAAACCCATAGGAGCTGAAAATTCCAACAAGGAGCGCATGAGTTCAACAATTCAAAGTATCTAGACTATAGAAATCCAAGGCGGAGAAAACTTACTAAAGATGTTGGCTTCAGCTTGTCAGAGGGTGTCCGCCAAGGATTGTTTATCTTGTTGGAGGAGCTTGTATGCCTCGCCATGGCGGTGATTCTGCTCATCGGCAGCTCGTTTCTGATCTCTTAAGATCGCAATCTCCTACTTCAAGCGGTTGATTTCCTCGGTGGTGGAGTCCTGCAAGGCCTTCATTGACTCCTCATGCATTTTCAGCATGTCATTCCTCTCCTGTTTAAGAATCTTGTTTTCGCTATCCAGCTCTTGAATATTCTTGGATTGCTCGACAATGTTCTTAGCCTTGGCAATAGTTTCTACAAGTCGGAGAAAGAAAAGTACACAGTGAGTACTCGGAGAATATTGGCACAAAACAAAGTCGAAATGCGCATTAGAAAACAGACGCTTCCTCTTGGTGATCTGTTCCTTCAAGAAGGCAGTTTTACCCTTTTCAGCTTCTAGATCTGCACGCATCTTCTGGTACTTGTCATTTGCCATGCCCCTCCGAGAATTCTCGTTCTGTGGAGAAAAGAACAAAGTTAAAACATTGTTTAGTCTGCTTGGAGCATCTAGTCGGAAAATTCCCACCTAGACACTCGGGGGCTACAGCGAGAGTTTTTAAATTAGCAATATGCTTAGCTTTTCTTTAAGCATCTAGTTGGAACTAATTCAGTTACAACTAGAGGCTTGGGGGCTACAGTATTGAAATTTATAAACACTGCGTATGCTACTCTTAAAACATCTAGTCGGAATAGTTCATTCCATCTAAATGTTTGGGGGCTACAATGAGAGATTTTCTAGCTTAGTCACTCTTAGATCATATAGATGCAAAACCTATGGTTTTCCGTCTACATCCTCGGGGGATATAGCGGGATACTAATATGAAATGCAAAAGGCAAAGAAAACTTACAAGTGCGATGATCTTGAGGTTCGTAGCACTCTCGGCCAGCAGCTTGTCAAAGGATTCGCTATTTCCTTGCAAGATTTTTGCTTGCCGGCGGAGCTCCTCTAGACCGCACGTCGGAGATGTCGGCGCTGCACCAGAAACCAAAGCAGTGCTACCCGGTGTAAGTACCGGATAGACTATCTTAGGATAGACTATGGTTTTCTGGGATGCGGGGGCGCCACCAACGGCAGAAGTACCAGCTTCCACCACTGCCTTGCCGCCACCGATGGCATCCTTAGCCGGAGCTTCAGCCATTTGTTGAGCGGTGCTCTCCTGTGTTGCCTGCTCGCCGACAATAGCGAGTTTAGTAGAGGCGCCAGAATCCACTTCCATGGCGGAAGGGCCTGATGCCTCCTAAGCTTGTGATCTTGTCGGGGCAGACGAGGGCTTGACGACAGGAATAGCAGGGGCGATGGCGGGGGAGGTGTCGCGATGCAGCATGTCCTTGATATTTCGAGAAGCCCCCAATGTTTTGGAGGTCTTCTTGAGGCTGGTCGTGGCTTTCTTCCTGAAACGTGCAAAATGCATAAGTACAGGAGCAAGACAGATAAATAGACAATGTCGGAGAATGAGAAGCTTACACTAGTGGGGGTGCTTTGGCAAAGGGGATCCCGGTGGTTCTTCTCTTTTCTTCCTCTAGGGCGGCAGTAGTCTTTTTGGAGGATCCACCCTCCGTCTTCTTCTTCTTGCCTCCATCGGCAACGTCAGAGGTGGATCTCTTCGCCCGCCAACGAGCATCATCGCTTCGGACACGACTGCGACTTCTTCATCTTTGGATCATAGATTTTGGCAGCCAGTTGCCCTCCTCTAGATCGCTAAGTTAAGTAAGAAACCACCGTGTTAGACAAGATGACATTTGCAAGACGGAAGAACTGGAATATGTCGACACGGAAAATAAAACCTACCTTTGGGCACTTGCCGCTCACTAAAATGTCGAGGTGATGGTGAAGCCGCTTCTTATCCTTCACCTTGTCGATGTCCTTAAGGCGGAGCTTGACGGAGTCGCCGAGAAGTTGTCCACGAGATGAGGAGACTATCCTTCTCACCGGGTATACTGCATGAGCCCGCTGGTGCAGGGTTGGATTCGCCTGATGAACCAGCTCATGGCTAGGTCCAAGCCGGTCAAACCCGTCTCTACAAACCATTCGATCTGCCTTATCGCACGAGAAGCTTCGAGGTCGGAGGGAAGGGAGGCCTAGGATCTCCATGACGAGGCTTCAACGGCGGCTCCGTCAATGAAGTCCTGCACGAATTTGTCGGCAACCAAGCGGGATGTCCGGGCCGTAGTACGCTTTGCCAATTTTTGCAGATTCGTGGTCGACGATGGGGAACCGCCGCCAGGTCGAATCTTGAAGCTTATGGTGCCAGCTTCCTAAGCTCTTCCTTGTTATGTCCATCTTCACGCTTGACGGTGAAGAAGTACACAAAAGGTCTAACCTAGGCCTTATCCCGAGGTATCTCGCAGTGCCCGATAGTTGCTAAGCACTAAGATGCTATTGGGGAAAGGTTCGAGGCTGGACCCTATAGTGGTTTAAGATGGATAGGAAGAAGTTGGAGATGGGCAGGAGACACCGCTGCAGTTGAGCTTTTAGGTACACCTTTTCTCCGGCTTGGGAGAGGTGTCACCGGCCGGTGCCGCCTGGCCAGCAAGTCCCTCCGTCATGGGAGGTAGCCTTCGCGACCATCTCTTGATATCGCCGGTGATGTCCGAGCGCCGCCACGCCTTATGAGTCTGTCTCCTCCAAGGGCTCTAGCGCCGCCAAATTTAGGTTGCCGTCGGTGGACTCGACCATCGCCGATGTGGGGATGACCAAACCCTCTGGGGGCATGACGACGGAGCTCGCCGGCTTCGCCACGGCTTCGCTCGACGACGCCATTGATGGAGAAGCGCTGCTGCTTGCCATGGAGGAAGATTGGGTGCGACTGGTGCAGAGTGGAGCTTGGGTTTTTTCGAGAGTTCTCGTGGAGAGCTTGAGGAGACACGCGGCTGGAGGAAGAAGATGATGCGAGGAGAATGAGGTAAAAATGTTGGAGATATGCCCAAGAGGCAATAATAAAGTAGGTTATTATCATATCTTCATACTTATGATAAATGTTTACATACCATGCTATAATTGTATTAACCGGAAACATTAATACTTGTGTGATTTGTCAACATAAAAGAGTCCCTAGTAAAGCCTCTTGTTAAACTAGCTTGTTGGTTAATATATGATCATGGTTTCCTGATCATGAACATAGATATGTTATTAACAACAGGGTCATATCATTAGGAGAATGATGTGATGGACATACTTCTATAGTTAAAGCGTAGCATAAAGATCAAGTCATTTAATATAGTTCATTTGCTATAAGCTTTCTCGATACATAGTAACCTAATTCCTTCGACCATGAGATCATGCATATCACCTTTTCCGATGGATGCTTTGATGTCATCAAACACCACACCGTAATGTGGTGGCTATAAAGGTGGCATTGAGTGTTCGTAAATTATTGGTTGAAACACATGGATCAAGAGGGATTTGTCCATCCATATGACGGATAGATATACTGGGCCCTCTTGGTGAAATGTCATCCAATTAGCTTGCAAGCATGTGACCTGCTCACAAGGGATCGTGATATCACGAACGAGAAAAGAGTACTTATCAAGAACGAGGTTGAACTAGGTATGCAGAGATACCGACGATCATAACCTGGATAAGTAAACTATCGTGAGACAAAGGGAAATTGGTATCATATGTAAGTGGTTCATTCGATCGCAAATTAATCGAGAAATATGTGGGAGCCATATGAATTTCGATTCCTCTATTGGTTATTGATCGGAGAAGTGTCGATCATGTCCGCATAATTCACGAACCGCAGGAGACACACTTAAGGATTCGACGTTGTTTGAGTAGTTATGGAATGATGAGAAGGATACCAATGTTGTTCGAGTCTCGGATGGGATCCGGATATCACGAGGAGATCCTAATAGTTCGGAGAATAAGATTCATATAAGGAAAGTCCTGCTTGGAGTTGGGGAATGATTCCAGAGTTTTCATCGGAACATTCTAGAAGGTTCCGAATGTCCCAAGACCGGGAGGAAGGGTACATGAATGTGTTATATCAAGTTGGTATGATTGCATCATGTACTAAGTGTCATTGATGTACCAAATAGAGGATTTAATCAAATCCTAGTTTGAAAAGTCAAACGGCTAGTTTGAAAGTCAAATAGCTATTTTGGGAAGTGGGAAAGAGGAGAAGGAAGTTTGAAGCCGACTTGGGGGAGGAGTTCCTCCTCCCACCACCGGCCCTTGAGGCCGAGTTGGGAGGGACTCCTCCCCAGCGCCTCCCTCCACCTATAAAAGGAGGGGTGGCTCCCTCCTAGACACACAAGTTCCTATCCTCTAAATCTAAACCCAGCCAGACTCCGTTTAGAGGCGCTTTGGTTTAGAGCTTCTAATTGCCCTAGCCTTCGGTTTAGAGCCTTCTAATTGGTGTGTCTAATCCCTAGACCACTAAAGCCTCTCTCATACTCCACCATACTGCCCGGCTTAAGGCGAAGCTGCGAGATCTCCTCTACTTCCGCACCACGCTGCCAGCCGAATCGCGAGGAGAGTGCTACAACCTCCACCGTCACTGGAACAAGGAGAGGAAGGTCTTCGCCGAAAGTACCGAACGGTGACCGATCATGAGCGCTGCCGGAACATGGCGCAAGGATCGCTCACGCGATCTTGAGATCGAAAAGAGTACGACTACATCACCCACGAGAATCGCCTCGTTAACCGCTTTGGAATCTTCGAGGGTAAGTTATTCCATCGACTGCTATAATCTAGTAGATAGATCTTGGCTTGTTTGTTTGTATGCGATAGAAATTTTTGTTTTCCATGCTACGAACCTCTACAAAGGGTATCGAGCCGTGTCTATATGTAGATCACAGACGAGTAGAACACAATGGTCATTGTGGGCGCTGATGCTTTTATTGTCGATTGCTTCTTGTGTACTTTGCATCTTGCGGTATGTTGGGATGAAGCGCCCGTGCTAACCTTACATGACATCGTTCATGAGACTTGCTCCACGCCTACATGCAACTTGTATTGCATAAGTGGCTTTATGGTGCCTGTTTCTCCTAGCATAGTTAAGATCCAATTTACAACGGGTGATTAACAATACTAGTATCAATGTTGTGGTTCATGTTCGTAAGTTAGAACGACACTTATTAACAGCCCCAAACCACGTAAAACATGCAAAGAAAATTAGAGGCGTCTAACTTTGTTTTGCAGGGGTGTGCTGTGATGTGATATGGCCATGATTGTGATTATATATGATGAATGCAATGTTCCTTATTGTAAGTAGGCAACCGACAGGAGCCATATGGTTGTCTTTAATTTCTGTTAAGACCCGCGTGTCTATTCAAAGTAGTTGTAATAGTTGAAGCCGGTGGACGACAACCATGGAGCAGCGTCATTGACCTTGATGCAATGCCGGTAATGATGGAGATCATGTTCGTGCTTGAAGATGGAGATCGTAAGCACAAAGAATAAAGGCCATATCATATCACATATTATGAATTGCATGTCATGTTAATCCTTTATGCATCTTGTATTGCTTAGTAGACGACAATAGCATTATAAGATGATCCCTCATGCACATGAATTTCATCATAAAGTGTTCACCCTTAGTTAGCACCGCTAAAGCTTGTTGTTTCAAGCACCACGTGATGATCGGGTGTGTTAGATTCCGCAAGTGTATACAACGGGAAAGCCAGATTTGCTCATGCGAAGCTAAGGTTTGATCTTGACGAGCCTAGCATGTATGCATATGGTCTCGTGAACACCGATCACCGAAAGGTAAAGCATGAGTCATATAGTAGATATGATGAACATGTTGATTGTTCGCCATTGAAGCTATATCAACTCTCGTGATGATCGGTTTTGATATGGTGGATTTGGTTCGTGTGATCACTAAAACAATGTGAGGGATATTGTTTTGAGTGGGAGTTTAACAGCAATATGATTAAAAGTTGAACACTATTTATCATAAATTAACTCAAAGTGAATTTGCATAGTTGTTGTAGTCATTGGCATCCGCTACCACCTTGCGCTTAGTTTTAATTGAGATGATAGAACTATAGAATTCTGGTTAGTTACTTTACGAACTGGTATCGTATTGTTTTGAAGTGTTAATCTAAAGTTTAAAAGTCCCATTGCAAACTTTCAGTAAGTTTTGATTACTCCATGAAGTTTAATAGTTGGTAATAAAATCAAGAGTAACAATTCCAATGTTAGTATATAAGTATCATGTTTGTCTCCATGATTCTTGATATTCAAAGGATTGTCTTAATATCAAGGTTATCTAGGATCTGAAAGAGTTGTTTCAGAAACCATGATATGTGGAAGATATTGTGATATCTGAAACGAAGTTTTGGTTGCAACATGATAGAGTATAATATGGCAAAAGTCATGTTCTCATATTTGATGAGAATTTGCAAAAGGTTGGAGACACTAGTTGTCCTAATCCTCCAAAAGGTTTTGGAGAGCAACATTATACTTGCGATTCACCGCTGCAAGCTGTGTAGCTTGATCATGGATAAATCCATGATGAGGGTGAATATTTGATGTAGGTGAAATGTTTACTACACCAAGAGATTACTAAAGAAAGGAATTTGAAAGAACACCAAACATTTGATAATGGTGATCTACTTCAGTGCAAGTCCAAAGACATTGGTATTTAACTATACACGCTTTGGACTATGTGTCATATGTATGACTCCACTATTGATGTTGATAGATTCTTTCAAATGTAAAAGGAAATCGAAAGAGAATCTCATAAATATATGGCGTAAAAGAAAAGACTAGAATTGTTAGTTTAAGTATATAGATGATATACATGTTATGGCTATATTCTTTGCTTATTAAACAATGTGGTTCTTAAGTATTTGATACTGAATTTGTTGGTGTGAATCGTCATACTAAAACAATGTAATTCATGAACTACAATGGCCTAAGTAACTAGCAAAGAATATGTGATGATGTTCATCGAGAACAAATAAAGGGTTATTGTGTTGCTCGTTAAAACATCAAAGCTTGCCTTCAAGATTTGTTTTATCAGTATTATGAGAACAAAAGGGTTGTTCAAATAATTGCAGAATCCATAAAAGATGGATGATTCACAAATCTCGCTGGAGAAATCACATCCATAAAACTAGTGCTAAAAATGTCGAAGACAAATTGATTGAAAGATCGCTTAGGAAGTGACATCGCAATTTAAATTATATTGAAAGAAAACATGAAGAAACTCCATATGGATGGAATTTTGGAGTCTATTTGATTTTGATCAAATGACGCCAGAAACTTTCCTAGAGATAATTAAAACTTCGCTCATAGGCCAAAAGGAATGAATGACTAGCTTATTGGAAATTGTACATATTGTTGTACAAAGTCCATCATGTGTAGTCAAAAGCGATGGATTTCAACTTCATATGCTTTCTCCGAGAATTTTAGTTAATATATGAATATTTACTTAATAAGGATAAAGTATGAAACATTTGAAAAGTTCAAAGACTTTCAAGATGAAGTGCAAAATCATTGTAACAAGAATATAAATGCTTATGATAAAGATCATAAAGGAAGATATTTGAGTTACGTAGTTTAGCATAATACCTAAGATTTAAGGAATCGCTGGATTTGCATTTCCAAACACCATAAGGGTATGGAGCGCTCGAGGTATGTAATTAAACCTTGTTTGACATGGTAAGATCAAAGGTATAATTCATAAACCGCCATTATATTTTAAAGATTAAAAACTTTAGAGATTACCGTTTTTCCACTGAAAAGAGCTTCATCATAATCCTTTGAAATGACACCATATAAGGTTATGGTTTGGGATAAAACCCAAGTAGTCCTTTCTTAAAACATTGGTATGCTATGCATAAGAAAGATGTGCAACCAAAGTCTGATGAACCTGTCTTTGTATAATCATAAGTATTCCTCCATAACACCGGAGACAAAAGTGTTTGTTGCTTAGAACGTCAAGTTTCTTTGAGAAGGAATTTTTCGTGAAAAGTTAAGTGAGAGGACAATAGAACTTTGATAAGGTTAAAAGAACCTTAGCTATATGTGCAAAGTTGCACAGCGCCGAAAAGTGTTCCGGAGTTAGCAAACAATGCTCATGGCTCGCGTACTTCAAAGGTTGTGGTCACGGAGATCTAAGTTCCTATTGAAACAAGTAGGTCGGATGAACAATCAAATACCAAGATTTGAGAGTTAAATCATTATTTGACAATAATGATCCGACTACGTGCAAATAAGCAATGATGAGCCCTGACTCCGTCAAATGGCTTGAAGCCATAAAATCCGTGATAGTTCCATACACGAGAAATCAAGTTTTGAACTTGAAGGACCCTCGAGAAAGGTGTAAGACCTTACAGTTGTGTCTGGATCTATAAAGAAATAGACATGGATGTTTCATCTATGAAATGGTCGACATGTTGGGAAAGAGTTCACAACAATGTTCAAGGATTGACTATGACAAGATTTGATCTTTCTTAGCGATATTTAGTCTAGACGGATTAATGTAGCAACCACGACATATAATTTTGTTATGTGTTGGATAAACAAAACAAGTTCTTCTAATAGAAGGGTTACCTAGGACGGTGCATGACACGGTCCAAAGGGTTTTTGTTAAATTCAAGGATGCTAAAACATATGCAAACTTCAATGGTTGAAGTAAGCATAAGTTGGAATCTTCACTATGATGAAACCGTTAAAAGAGTTTAATTTCATCGAGACAATGAAGATGCTTGCATTTGCAAGAAATTAAGTGGGAGCGCTTAAGACATATTTCTAATACATTATGTAGAAGACATATTGTTGATTGAAGTGATGTATCTTTTATTAACACAGATAAGAATTTCATCTTGATGAAAGACTTAGGCAAAATCCAAATAATTGGCATCAATAGACGCAATATGGTTGTGACAGTACATAGATGAGATATTGAATGAGTTCAATATAGAAACTACAAGAAAGGTTCTTGTCACGTAAACGATTGAATGTGTTCAATATTGATGATATATTCAAGTGTATCGACACTTGGTAATTGAAACAAAGATTCAAGTATAGATTGATACTTGATGTATGAAATCACAAAGAGTATTTATATCAATCATACTGTGATATGTACAATCCAGATATGTCCTATGCTCTAAATGTTATGAGCATATACCGTATAATTCATAAGATGATCATTGGACAATAGTAAGGATATTCTTATGATCTTTTGGAAGAACTAAGAGTATATTATTTGTAGAAGTGACAAATAGATGGTTAGTTCATTGTAAAAGTACTACATTGATACTAGTTTTGTCACAAAGTACAAATTAAGTTTATCTCAATATAAACCAAGGGTGGAACAATATAATGGAAAGTGAGTTCCATAATGGATTTGGATGAGTTCCAAAGTTAAGACATTGTGACAGATACTACCACAAAAGGTTAAGTATATGACTGCTATTTTAGCAGAAAAGAGGGCATTTGTGTCAAGTAGTTTGTTATCAAACTAGGTGTAGTTCACAAGGATAATACTATGAAGATATATTGTACGCACAATATTATCAACATGTTTTTAACCCCAAAGAACTAAAGGTCACACCAAAGGACCAAATTTGTAAAGCCATCTCATTAGAGAATGAGTGATGCGAGAGACGCAAAGACATGCAATTACACACGGACCGGAAGTGTCGATCCGAGATCACTGACCACTAGCAATCGTGTACATACAACACCAGAAAGCCATAGGTGTTGAATACACAAAGGTTTGAAACTAGATTATTGACTCTAGTGCAAGTGGGAGACTGTTGGAGATATGCCCAAAGTAGGTTATTATCATATCTTCATACTTATGATAAATGTTTACATACCATGCTATAATTGTATTAACCGGAAACATTAATACTTGTGTGATTTGTAAACATAAAAGAGTCCCTAGTAAAGCCTCTTGTTAAACTAGCTTGTTGGTTAATATATGATCATGGTTTCCTGATCATGAACATAGAGATGTTATTAACAACAGGGTCATATCATTAGGAGAATGATGTGATGGACATACTTCTATAGTTAAAGCGTAGCATAAAGATCAAGTCATTTAATATAGTTCATTTGCTATAAGCTTTCTGATACATAGTAACCTAATTCCTTCGACCATGAGATCATGCATATCACCTTTCCGGATGGATGCTTTGATGTCATCAAACACCACACCGTAATGTGGTGGCTATAAAGGTGGCATTGAGTGTTCGTAAAGTATTGGTTGAAACACATGGATCAAGAGGGATTTGTCCATCCATATGACGGATAGATATACTGGGCCCTCTTGGTGAAATGTCATCCAATTAGCTTGCAAGCATGTGACTCTCACAAGGGATCGATATCACGGAACGAGAAAAGAGTACTTATCAAGAACGAGGTTGAACTAGGTATGCGAGATACCGACGATCATAACCTCTGATAAGTAAACTATCGTGAGACAAAGGGAAATTGCTATCATATGTAAGTGGTTCATTCGATCGCAAAGTAATCGAGAAATATGTGGAACCATATGAATTTCCGCATTCCTCTATTGGTTATTGATCGGAGAAGTGTCTCGATCATGTCCGCATAATTCACGAACCGCAG
This sequence comes from Avena longiglumis, assembly GCA_030063025.1. NCBI lineage: Eukaryota > Viridiplantae > Streptophyta > Magnoliopsida > Poales > Poaceae > Avena > Avena longiglumis. The sequence continues at coordinate 215,429,684 of CP125978.1, read as the reverse complement.
GAGACACACTTAAGGATTCGACGTTGTTTGAGTAGTTATGGAATGATGAGAAAGAGACCGAATGTTGTTCGAGTCTCGGATGGGATCCGGATATCACGAGGAGATCCGGAATAGTCCGAGAATAAGATTCATATAAGGAAAGTCCTGCTTTGAGTTGGGGAATGATTCCAAGTTTTCATCGGGAACATTCTAGAAGGTTCCTAATGTCAGACTCCGGAGGAAGGGTACATGAATGTGTTATATCAAGTTGGTATGATTGCATTGCATAATGTACTAAGTTTCATTGATGTACCAAATAGAGGATTTAATCAAATCCTAGTTTGAAAAGTCAAACGCTAGTTTGAAAGTCAAACGGCTATTTTGGGAAGTGAGAAAGAGGAGAAGGAAGTTTGAAGTCGACTTGGGGAGGAGTTCCTCCTCCCACCACGCCCTCCTTGAGGCCGATTTGGGAGGGACTCCTCCCCGCGCCTCCTCCACCTATAAAAGGAGGGCAGGTCTCCCTCCTAGACACACAAGTTCCTATCCTCTAAATCTAAACCCCAGCCAGACTCCGCTTAGAGGCGCTGGTTTAGAGCTTCTAATTGCCCTAGCCTTTGGTTTAGATCCTTCTAATTGGTGTGTCTAATCCTAGACCACTAAAGCCTCTCTCATACTCCACCATACTCGCCCGGCTTAAGGCGGCTCGCGAGATCTCCTCTACTTCCGGCACCATGCCGCCAGCCGAATCGCGAGGAGAGTGCTACAACCTCCACCGCTGGAACAAGGGAGAGGAAGGTCTTCGTCGAGTACCGAACATGTGACCGATCATGAGCGCCGTTTTAACATGGCGCCGAAGGATCGCTCACGCGATCTTGAGATCGAAAGAGTACGACTACATCACCCACGAGAATCTTCTCGCTAACCGCTGGAATCTTCGAGGTAAGTTATTCCATCGACTCGCTGCTACAATCTAGTAGATAGATCTTGGCTTGTTTGTTTGTATGCGATAGAAATTTTTGTTTTCCATGCTACGAACCTCTACAAAGGGTATCGAGCCGTGTCTATATGTAGATCTGCTGCAGACGAGTAGAACACAATGGTCATTGTGGGCGTTGATGCTTTTATTGTCGATTGCTTCTTGTGTACTTTGCATCTTGCGGTATGTTGGGATGAAGCGCCTGCTAACCTTACATGACATCGCTCATGAGACTTGCTCCACGCCTACATGCAACTTGTATTGCATAAGTGGCTTTATGGTGCCTGCTTTCTCCTAGCATAGTTAAGATCCAATTTACAACGGGTGATTAACAATACTAGTATCAATGTTGTGGTTCATGTTCGTAAGTTAGAACGACACTTATTAACAGCCCCAAACCACGTAAAACATGCAAAGAAAATTAGAGGCGCCTAACTTTGTTTTGCAGGTGTGTCGTGATGTGATATGGCCATGATTGTGATTATATATGATGAATGCAATGTTCCTTATTGTAAGTAGGCAAACCGACAGAGCCATATGGTTGTCTTTAATTTCGTTAAGACCCGCGTGTCTATTCAAAGTAGTTGTAATAGTTGAAGCCGTGATCTACAACCATGGAGCAGCCACAATATCGACCTTGATGCAATGCCGGTAATGATGGAGATCATGTTCGTGCTTGAAGATGGAGATCGTAAGCACAAAGAATAAAGGCCATATCATATCACATATTATGAATTGCATGTCATGTTAATCCTTTATGCATCTTGTATTGCTTAGTAGACAATAGCATTATAAGATGATCCTCATGCACATGAATTTCATCATAAAGTGTTCACCCTTAGTTAGCACCGCTAAAGCTTGTTGTTTCAAGCACCACGTGATGATCGGGTGTGTTAGATTCCGCAAGTGTATACAACGTGGGAAAGCCAGATTTTCATGCGGAAGCTAAGGTTTGATCTTGACGAGCCTAGCATGTACGTACATGGTCTCGTGAACACCGATCACCGAAAGGTAAAGCATGAGTCATATAGTAGATATGATGAACATGTTGATTGTTCGCCATTGAAGCTATATCAACTCGTGATGATCGGTTTTGATATGGTGGATTTGGTTCGTGTGATCACTAAAACAATGTGAGGGATATTGTTTTGAGTGGGAGTTTAACAGCAATATGATTAAAAGTTGAACACTATTTATCATAAATTAACTCAAAGTGAATTTGCATAGTTGTTGTAGTCATTGGCATCCGTTTACCACCTTGCGCTTAGTTTTAATTGAGATGATAGAACTATAGAATTCTGGTTAGTTACTTTACGAACTGGTATCGTATTGTTTTGAAGTGTTAATCTAAAGTTTAAAAGTCCCATTGCAAACTTTCAGTAAGTTTTGATTACTCCATGAAGTTTAATAGTTGGTAATAAAATCAAGAGTAACAATACCAATGTTAGTATATAAGTATCATGTTTGTCTCCATGATTCTTGATATTCAAAGGATTGTCTTAATATCAAGGTTATCTAGGATCTGAAAGAGTTGTTTCGTAAACCATGATGTGGAAGATATTGTGATATCTGAAATGAAGTTTTGGTTGCAACATGATAGAGTATAATATGGCAAAAGTCATGTTCTCATATTTGATGAGAATTTGCAAAAGGTTGGAGACACTAGTTGTCCTAATCCTCCAAAAGGTTTTGGAGAGCAACATTATACTTGCGATTCACCGTTGCAAGCTGTGTAGCTTGATCATGGATAAATCCATGATGAGGGTGAATATTTGATGTAGGTGAAATGTTTACTACACCAAGAGATTACTAAAGAAAGGAATTTGAAAGAACACCAAACATTTGATAATGGTGATCTACTTCAAGTGCAAGTCCAAAGACATTGGTATTTAACTATACACGCTTTGGACTATGTGTCATATGTATGACTCCACTATTGATGTTGATAGATTCTTTCAAACAGAAAAGGAAATACTGAAAGAGAATCTCATAAATATATGGCAGAAAAGAAAAGACTAGAATTGTTCAGTTTAAGTATATGGATGATATACATGTTATGGCTATATTCTTTGCTTATTAAACAATGTGGTTCTTAAGTATTTGATACTGAATTTGTTGGTGAATCGTCATACGAAACAACAGAATTCATGAACTACAATGGACTAAGTAACTAGCAAAAGAATATGTGATGATGTTCATCGAGAACAAATAAAGGGTTATTGTGTTGCTCGTTAAAACATCAAAGCTTGCCTTCAAGATTTGTTTTATCAGTATTATGAGAACAAAAGGGTTGTTCAAATAATTGTCAGAATCCATAAAAGATGGATGATTCACAAATCTCTGGAGAAATCACATCCATAAAACTAGTGCTAAAAATGTCGAAAGACAAATTGATTGAAAGATCAGTTAGGAAGTGACATCGCAGTTTAAATTATATTGGAAAGAAAACATGAAGAAACTCCATATGGATGGAATTTTGGAGTCTATTTGATTTTGATCAAATGACGCTTGTGAAACTTTCCTAGAGATAATTAAAACTTCGTTCATAGGCCAAAAGGGAATGAATGACTAGCTTATTGGAAATTGTACATATTGTTGTACAAAGTCCATCATGTGTAGTCAAAAGCGATGGATTTCAACTTCATATGCTTTCTCCGAGAATTTTAGTGAATATATGAATATTTACTTAATAAGGATAAAGTATGAAACATTTGAAAAGTTCAAAGACTTTCAAGATGAAGTGCAAAATCATTGTAACAAGAATATAAACAGTTTATGATAAAGATCATAAAGGAAGATATTTGAGTTACAGAGTTTAGCATAATACCTAAGATTTAAGGAATCGTTCCGTGGATTTGCATTTCCCGAAACACCATAAGGGTATGGAGCGTTCGAGGTATGTAATTAAACCTTGTTTGACATGGTAAGATCAAAGGTATAATTCATAAAACTGCCATTATATTTTAAAGATTAAAAACTTTAGAGATTACCGTTTTTCCACTGAAAAGAGCTTCATCATAATCCTTTGAAATGACACCATATAAGGTTATGGTTTGGGATAAAACCCAAGTAGTCCTTTCTTAAAACATTGGTATGCTATGCATAAGAAAGATGTGTGCAACCAAAGTCGGATGAACCTGTCTTTGTATAACTGTTAAGTATTCCTCCATAAACACCGGTGACAAAAGTGTTTGTTGCTTAGAACATCAAGTTTCTTTGAGAAGGAATTTTTCGTGAAAAGTTAAGTGGGAGGACAATAGAACTTTGATAAGGTTAAAAGAACCTTAGCTATATGTGCAAAGTTGCACAGCGCCGAAAAGTGTTCCGGAGTTAGCAAACAATGCTCATGGCTCGCGTACTTCAAAGGTTGTGGTCACGGAGATCTAAGTTCCTATTGAAACAAGTAGGTCGGATGAACAATCAAATACCAAGATTTGAGAGTTAAATCATTATTTGACAATAATGATCCGACTACGTGCAAATAAGCAATGATGAGCCCTGACTCTGTCAAATGGCTTGAAGCCATAAAATCCGTGATAGTTCCATACACGAGAAATCAAGTTTTGAACTTGAAGGACCCTCGAGAAAGGTGTAAGACCTTACAGTTGTGTCTGGATCTATAACGAAATAGACATGGATGTTTCATCTATGAAATGGTCGACATGTTGGGAAAGAGTTCACAACAATGTTCAAGGATTGACTATGACAAGATTTGATCTTTCTTAGCTTATATTTAGTCTAGACGGATTAATGTAGCAACCACGACATATAATTTTGTTATGTGTTGGATAAACAAAAACAAGTTCTTCTAATAGAAGGGTTACCTAGGACGTGTGCATGACACGGTCCAAAGGGTTTTTGTTAAATTCAAGGGATGCTAAAAACATATGCAAACTTCAATGGTTGAAGTAAGCATAGCGAAGTTGGAATCTTCACTATGATGAAACTGTTAAAAGAGTTTAATTTCATCAGAGACAATGAAGATGCTTGCATTTGCAAGAAATTAAGTGGGAGCGCTAAGACATATTTCTAATACATTATGTAGAAGACATATTGTTGATTGGAAGTGATGTATCTTTTTATTAACACAGGATAAGAATTTCATCTTGATGAAAGACTTAGGCAAAACCCAAATAATTGGCATCAATAGACGCCAATATGGTTGTGACAGAAGTACATAGATGAGATATTGAATGAGTTCAATATAGAAACTACAAGAAAGGTTCTTGTCGCACAGAAACGATTGAATGTGTTCAATATTGATGATATATTCAAGTGTATTGACACTTGGTAATTGAAACAAAGATTCAAGTATAGATTGATACTTGATGTATGAAATCACAAAGAGTATTTATATCAATCATACTGTGATATGTACAAATCCAGATATGTCCTATGCTCTAAATGTTATGAGCATATACCAGAATAATTCATAAGATGATCATTGGACAATAGTAAGGATATTCTTATGATCTTTTGGAAGAACTAAGAGTATATTATTTGTAGAAGTGACAAATAGATGGTTAGTTCATTGTAAAAGTACTACATTGATACTAGTTTTGTCACAAAGTACAAATTAAGTTTATCTCAATATAAACCAAGGGTGGCACAATATAATGGAAAGTGAGTTCCATAATGGATTTGGATGAGTTCCAAAGTTAAGACATTGTGACAGATACTACAACAAAAGGCTAAGTATATGACTGCTATTTTAGCAGCAAAAGAGGGCATTTGTGTCAAGTAGTTTGTTATCAAACTAGGTGTAGTTCACAGTGGGATAATACTATGAAGATATATTGTACGACAATATTATCAACATGTTTTTAACCCCAAAGAACTAAAGGTCACACCAAAGGACCAAATTTGTACGAAGCCATCTCATTAGAGAATGAGTGATGCGTAGAGACGCAAAGACATGCAATTACACACGGACCTGGAAGTGTCGATCCGGAGATCACTGACCACTAGCAATCTGGTACAAACATCACCGTAAGGCCAGAGGGGTTGAATACACAAAGGTTTGAAACTAGATTATTGACTCTAGTGCAAGTGGGAGACTGTTGGAGATATGCCCAAGAGGCAATAATAAAGTAGGTTATTATCATATCTTCATACTTATGATAAATGTTTACATACCATGCTATAATTGTATTAACCGGAAACATTAATACTTGTGTGATTTGTAAACATAAAAGAGTCCCTAGTAAAGCCTCTTGTTAAACTAGCTTGTTGGTTAATATATGATCATGGTTTCCTGATCATGAACATAGAGATGTTATTAACAATGGGTCATATCATTAGGAGAATGATGTGATGGACATACTTCTATAGTTAAAGCGTAGCATAAAGATCAAGTCATTTAATATAGTTCATTTGCTATAAGCTTTCTGATACATAGTAACCTAATTCCTTCGACCATGAGATCATGCATATCACCTTTTCCGGATGGATGCTTTGATGTCATCAAACACCACACCGTAACAGGGTGGCTATAAAGGTGGCATTGAGTGTTCAGAAAGTATTGGTTGAAACACATGGATCAAGAGTGGGATTTGTCCATCCATATGACGGATAGATATACTCTGGGCCCTCTTGGTGAAATGTCATCCAATTAGCTTGCAAGCATGTGACTGGCTCACAAGGGATCGCATATCACGGGAACGAGAAAAGAGTACTTATCAGTAACGAGGTTGAACTAGGTATGCAGAGATACCGACGATCATAACCTCGGATAAGTAAACTATCGTGAGACAAAGGGAAATTGCTATCATATGTAAGTGGTTCATTCGATCGCAAAGTAATCGTAGAAATATGTGGGAGCCATATGAATTTCCAGATTCCTCTATTGGTTATTGATCGGAGAAGTGTCTCGATCATGTCCGCATAATTCACGAACCGCAGGGAGACACACTTAAGGATTCGACGTTGTTTGAGTAGTTATGGAATGATGAGAAAGAGACCGAATGTTGTTCGGAGTCTCGGATGGGATCCGGGATATCACGAGGAGATCCGGAATAGTCCGGAGAATAAGATTCATATAAGGAAAGTCCCGTTTCGGAGTTGGGGAATGATTCCAGTGTTTTCATCGGGAACATTCTAGAAGGTTCCGGAATGTCCGGCACTCCGGGAGGAAGGGGTACATGAATGTGTTATATCAAGTTGGTATGATTGCATCATGTACTAAGTTTCATTGATGTACCAAATAGAGGATTTAATCAAATCCTAGTTTGAAAAGTCAAACGGCTAGTTTGAAAGTCAAACGGCTATTTTGGGAAGTGGGAAAGAGGAGAAGGAAGTTTGAAGCCGACTTGGGGGAGGAGTTCCTCCTCCCACCGCCGGCCCTCCTTGAGGCCGAGTTGGGGAGGGACTCCCCTCCCCAGGCGCGCCTCCCTCCACCTATAAAAGGAGGGGCAGGTCTCCCCTCCTAGACACACAAGTTCCTATCCTCTAAATCTAAACCCTAGCCATAGACTCCGGTTTAGAGGCGTTTTGGTTTAGAGCTTCTAATTGCCCTAGCCTTCGGTTTAGATCCTTCTAATTGGTGTGTCTAATCCCTAGACCACTAAAGCCTCTCATACTCCAGATACTGCCGCTTAAGGCGAAGCCTGCGAGATCTCCTCTACTTCCCAGCACCATGCCAGTCAGCCGGAATCGCGAGGAGAGTGCTACAACCTCCGCTTCGGAACAAGGAGAGGAAGGTCTTCGTCAGTACCTAACATGTGACCGATCATGAGCGCTGCCGAACATGGCGCCGAAGGATCGCTCACGATCTTGAGATCGAAAAGAGTACGACTACATCACCCACGAGAATCTGCTCTCGTTAACCGCTTTGGAATCTCCGAGGGTAAGTTATTCCATCGACTCGTTGCTACAATCTAGTAGATAGATCATGGCTTGTTTGGTTGTATGCGATAGAAATTTTTTGTTTTCCATGCTACGAACCCCTACAAAAAAGTGGAAATTTCCCCATGGTTACTATTTATCATCCTCGGTGTCAAGATTCGTGCAGCTTGATCGAACGATTGCTGCGTATACGACGTGTTCGCGGACGTTTGCGGAAATTTCGCCACGTCTCCAACCATTGCCGCCAACGGTTCGTATCGCTCGCGCAGGAAAATCGGATATGATTGCATTCTCTGCATGTGTGAGTTACGAGGCGTTGCTGACCTAAGCCTACGTTGTCCTAGCTGACATGGGTAGATGAGCCGTCACATCGAATATTCCGACACAGATGGATTCAATCCGACTATGGAAGAGTACAATGGAAGATTCAACATTTCTCCGGCTTACAAGTTGAAGACGGAGAAAACTTTGCAGGGTTCTTGTAACATCCCTAAAATCATGATTTCAAAGATTGCATATCATTCATGCATGCATATAGTTTTGAGATCAATTTCAAACCAATTCCAAGAAAACAGAAGCACATAGTGCTATCATTTTATGTGAGCAAACTTAAATCAAATGTCCATCCCCATTTGAGAGCTTAAGTATTTAAACCAAGTTTGTTTGATTCCTTGTTGATTGGATTGAGTGTGGAGTTTGAACAAAAATATACAAAATAAAAATGGTTTCAAAACCATTTTCAAACATTTGCAAATCAAGTGCTATGGCACTGTTTATTTTTTTTATTCAAAAGAACCAAGCTCGAACAGAGAGACCACTTGATTTTATGCCCTGAAATGTGAATGTTGCACCCTACAAAATCCTGGAAAAAGTTTGAATTCAAAAGGTTTTGAAATCATTTGAAAATCAATCCAGAAAATCAAAACAGAAAAAGAAAAAGAGAAAGGAAATAGAAAAGGGTCGGCGCCAGACTTTGAGCCCATCAGCAGATCCAGCCCAGCAAGCCCACCCGGGTCCCCTCTCTCTCACGCGCAGAAGCACCCCCAGAGTCGCTGACACTCGGACCGCACTCCCTCTCTGTTCTATTCGCTGACAAGAGGGCCCTGTCCACGTCATCGTCGTCTTCCCCCAAATTGCGCGAGGCGCACGTCGCCGCTGGCCGTTGCTGCGTTGATTCCGCGGCGTAATTGGCATTGATTCTCCAGCGCTTCGGTCGATCTCCTACTTAAGCCCTCCTCTCGCGCCATTTCCTCACCCACTCTCCACGCCACCCTGCTCGCCAGAACTCGCCAGACATCGCCACTGTTCCGACGACCTCGCCGACGAATTCCGGTGAGCACCGTGCCCCCTCTGTCCATGGTTCATACTAGCATGCTCTGCAGCTCCATGCGCATCTAATAACACCTCCCTTTTTCTCGCGCATGGTCTGTAGCCTTGGCAACGACAACGACCGAGCGCCGCCACTCTCTGCTCAAACTCCGGCGACCTCTCCCCGTAAGTACCAGCCGCCCCTTGCCCTCTGTTTGATACACCTAAGATCCCCAGTGTCTTGCGCGTCTAACGGTGTCCTCCTCTTGTCTTAGAGCGACGCAGAACCTCGCCAACGTCGACCAGCAGCCGTACCCGACGCGTTCGCGAACTCCGGCGAGGAATCCCCGACGATTCCGAGCGCCCCTTCGCCAACCTGAGACACGTTGAGCTTCACCTCGACACGGCGGTTCTGGTGAGCATCCTCTCCCCTCCCCGGGCGACCTAGAACGCCGGCACCGCCACTGACAGACATGCCGCCGCCAGTCGCCGCCGCTAGCGCCGCTAGGCTATGGTCAAAGCAACAGCAGCCGTTAGATGTAGATCTTGCGGTTTAAATTAGATCTGAGCGAAACGTTTTCTTTTGATCTGGCGCGTTGGATCTGACTTGATCTAACGGCGCGGAAGGGTGATCCTGAGTGAAACGGTATCGGCCAATAGGAAACAGACGCGTGGCTAGGGTTTGATTTTAAAACAGATTTTGAATCTGATTTATATCCAATTTTGAATTAGCTATAACTTTTGATCCCCACGTTAGAATTTGACAAATTTTATACCGTTGGAATCAGGAGAGCAAGCCCTTTAAATTTATGCAATGTGTTTAAATTTTTGCTTCTGTTAAAATAGATTTATTTACAGAAACATGTGTAGGGCTTATTTGAGTATATGAAATGTTTAGGAATTGTTTTTAGTGTCAAATAAACTTGGTTTGGCAAGTTTTTGACTTGTTTAAGATTCAGTACTATGCACTTGCTTGGTTGATTTCTAAAAATCATCACTTAGCATCTTGCATGCATGCATATATATTTTTGGTTGAATATATCTTGTATGTGATTGTGGCTATATTCTATGTGTAGATTTTGGTGCTAGTGATTGTGATTGTGAAGAGTGCTACTCCCAACTACCAAGGCAAGTGGTACTTCATGAATATTTCTATCCCTATATTTTATACTAAGCATTAGAAATATTTTGCTAAGTCTTGCATGTTAATATTTTTCCTAATGCCATGATGGGAAATCCTAAGTAGTTGTAGAATTGCTAGGAAATTTCTAAGTTAAGTTACTATCTATGCCATGCTTAGCCTAGCTAGTTGCAAACAAAGGTTGGTGGAATATACATGCTATGATGAAAATATTTCTAAGTCTTTGGACTTGTTTTACTTAATAAAACAACTAAGTCAATGAATCACCTGGGTGGAAAGGGACTTGATTGGTGGTTTTTGGTTGAGTGGTTACACAAGGCCCATGGCTATGGTTTACCTTTGTGTATCTCACTTGTGGTAAGCCATCCAGGAACAAAGAGATTTTAGAGGCCAAGTGTTAAGAAGCTTCTAGTGCAGCCACTTGGCAATATGGGATCTGCCTGGATCACATAGGTTGCTAGAACTTAGCCATTTGGACAGTTGGTGGTAGTGGGATGATAGGTTGGAACGTCCATTTGGTCTAAGGGAAGGCTTCTGAAAGGTCCTGTCTTGGTGAAACCAAGTCTGGTGGGGAAAGTGCACAACCTCTGCAGATGGAAAAATCTAAGTACTTAGCCAAGTCCATGGTAATGGACAACTTGAGCATCAAGACATGGAAGCTATCAAGAATCTCATCATTCCAACTTCTAAGTAAAAACTTGTGGGTACAAGGGTGAAGGACCTCAATGTCTATTGATGGTTCCTTGGGTAAAGTTTTGTCAAAGAAAAACTTAGTGATTTCAACTAATAGGCAAAACCTATTTTGTGCAAAGCAAGCCAAGCTACACTTAGCCAAATTTGCATATAGTATCTAGTCCACTTAAAACATACTAAGGTATCACTTGCCAATACTATTCCAAAGTATTGACCCACCGTGGGTCAGAATTGTGATGTTGCAGGTTACTCTGATGAGGATTAGGTGTCATGAGTCTACACTCAACATGTTTGCCTGTGGCACATGAAGATGAAGGCTTAAATTTATTTACTTATTCAAACTCTTGTAATAGGCCTGTGGACTTTGAGTTGTAAAGACTATGTTTATCTCTGGAATGGATGTAATAATGACCTTTGTATCTGTGTACTTCATCTTAAACTGTGGATGCTAGCATTGATCCAGGGAATAGCATTGCAATCATAGGGATCCTTTTCCTTTATAAAGGAGGGATCTTACAGTTCTTTGGGAGGACTACAAGATATTGCTTGACGATTTGCCGACATCCAACTAGACGGAGCATTCATCTGAAGAGGCAAGACAGCGCAAGATCTCGGAGTTCTCCGGGGGCTATGTTGGGGATATGCTATATGGGTATCCTCATAGCATGTCACTTATCCGGATAACCCGGGTGGCCCATAGTCGGTAGCATGGCCTATGGCCTGCTGGGCGGCCCAGTTATATGGATCTAGAAGGGAGGCCCATGTCGGATAAAGGAAGGCTACGATGGAGTCACTAACGTACCCGGAGCCTTGGAGTGCAAGATACATAAGACTAGTAATAGACGGTGTAGGACTCTGTACCCTGTCCGGCTAGGACTTTTCCCTGTAACCCTGGGACGTGGCGACTATATAAGTCGGGCCTATGGGAGCCTTTAGGGCATCGATTCAGACAACCTCGCACAGCGAACCTATCTCTGTAACTCGGCGTATTGCCATTATAGTGATTTATAGCAGGAGTAGGATTCCGCCACCGTCGTGGGATCTGAACCTGGGTAAGCTGTGTTACCTTGTATCCGTCAACCGTCCGCCTTACCCCACGTCTCTAAACACGCACTGTGAGGACCCCTCCATGGCGTACTCGTCGTCAACACCACGATACAGTGACCTACGACACAAAAATTATTACAGCAAGCTCATAACTGAGTAGAGAACCAAATTATTACAAGCAGAGGTCACTGACCACAAACATCAAACAACGAAAGGAAAATTATGCTATTAAGTATATCAAACTTAACAAATGTCCTAAGAGGCCTGAAGCATAACGATGATGTCCCATCCCATAGATTCCAGGCTGTCGGACGGGAACCCCAAGCTACTCGTCGATGTTGATGTATTATGGAACTCTTCTTCAGGTGAACACTTACTCTGCCAAAAGTATCAACAAAGCAAGGGAGAATACAGGGTGTACTCAACAAGACTTATGGCTGGTGGAGTTGTTTTGCATAAAGCCACTTTTGTTTATAAAACAGGAGAGAGAAGAAGCTCGTCAAGTCAGAGTATTTTAAAAGGGGATAAGAGAGCGACATCTCCGAAGTATTGATCATCATCTTTTGATATCCACCAATCATCAGCATCTACCAACTAGGATCACCCCCTTGTACCCATGAGGAAGCATCCTTAAGCACACGTTGATCTTCCAAGTTTTACGATTAGGTTATAGTTCTCTATGATCTTGAGTTCGGTCACCAAGACATTCATAACCGTGGACACGGCTTTTCGAAAAGATTATTACCCTGCAGGGGTGTACAACTTTACCCACACGTACTAACCTTCTCTTAATGCCACAAAGATTGGCCCTCTTCCTTGGAAGGCCGACAGAGGGTGGTTAGACACGACCTTTACCTTGCTTTCGTCGAGACCATGAGTCAAGCAATAACTATGGTTTCGTCATAACGGGTCATATCCCGAAGCAGGTACTTAAAGATGTGAGGCGAGGTTGGTTAACAGGGGCTCCATCGACCCCAAGCAACCCCGGCCACGCTTACCTACCTGCTATGAATGCACCTTCACCCGACAAATCTTTCAAAAGATTTTCTATGCATATGTCGAATGGAATGCCCGAACTATGTGACTCATGGAATATACTAGGCAAGTTAGTTGCTCGTGAGGTTTTCTAGGCCCCGTGTGGTTGTACGCTCGTCTCGGTTCCAAAGGCAAGAACTCAGTTCCTAGTGGTGGCGACCATGGGACTAGAAAAACCACATCCCACTGTGGCCTCCCATACAAGCCCTAGCATGTTTAATCTCATATCACTGATCACATCTCATCATGTTCTCCTATCATACTATATTCTCTGCATCTGATACATCATCTGGATGGACCAGACTCAATAGCTATGCATGGCTAAGCAGACACAAATAATATCTCTAGGAGTGCACAGCCAAACCTAGTTATTCTAGGAGTAGTGGATCGGTAGTATAAGCTCAAAAGGGAGTAATGCAATAGATAGGATACTCTATCTATCAATAAAAGACCACAGTTGAATCGTATGCATAATGGTAGAATTGAAATGCTTTCGAAATCATAGGATTATATCATGGTGGGGCTATGCTTGCCTTTGCCTGTTGATAGCAGATAAATAGTATTTTTCTTTGACCTTCGAACTTCGACGGTGTTGACCTCGGTCTTCGATCTTGATCTCGATATCGTTTTCTACTGGGAAGAACCAAACACCAGAAATAAAGGGGAAACAATTAACACATGGCATTGATGCAATGCTCAAACAAGAATGATTATATGACAAGTTAATTTGCATTGAATTAAAACCCTAAAGCATGCTCGACAAAATAATCGGGGTTCCGAGGGGTGAAAACCCTAACTCAGGGAAACTCCGGAAACATATGAGAGGGGTTACTTTTGTTCTCTAATTAAACTTGTCATTTAAGTTGTTGAACAATGCATGATTATAACTTAGATAGATAGTTCTCATTTTTCTAAACATTTTGATATATTATTTGTAATTTTCTAAATTACATATTAAAAGTTATTGAATTTACAATATTATATCAATTTCAGAAATTATTAAACCCTTTTCTTAATTTAAACAAAACTGAAAACCTTTTTACACCGAGGGCTGGGCTAGCCCTAGAGACAGACAGGTAGGGAACTAGCCACATTAGCCTCCACGCAGGCAAAGTGGGACAAGGGGGGCGGTTTGTTATTTCTCACCAAGGCAGTGGCTAGCCAGAGAGGCTGACGAGTGGGACCTGGTACACATTGGCAAGCGACGCAGGATCGCCGGCGAGCACTGCAGACGGCGGTGGTTGGCGGAGCTAGGGGCGAGCGGGCTAGCGAGATTGCGCACGTTCGAATCAGCAGAGCAGCGCGAACAAGATAGAGGCAGCGCCGCTGATTCTAGGTCGCCGGAGAAGCGGCTACGGTGGTGACTAACGATGGCGCACAACGGTGGCCAAAGCGAGGGAGAACCAGAGAGGGAGGGGGCAACGGGGTGGTCCAAGAGGACCGAGTGATCACCTAGAGCGCAGTGGTGGTGTCGGGGAGGCAAGGGAAGGCCGAACGGCGTCGCAAACGTCGATGGAAGCAGCGGCCGGAGCTTGGAAAGACTGGGACCGTGGGCTCGATTTCGACCACCCGCGGTCGATTCCTCCGGCGAGGTTGATCAAGACGGCGAGGCGGAGCTCGTGGGCTTCTCGGTGAGGCTTGGGGAGGCGTCAATAGACGGCGGCGAACAACGTCTGACCGGCTAGGGTTCGGGTCCGCGCGAGAGAGCGATGGAGAGGGCGCGGGGCAGAGTGAGAGGGGAAGGAGAAGAGGGGAACGGCTCAGCGGGTCCTTATCCTTGTCTCCAGGGCGGCAACACACATCGTGGCGCGGCAGAAGGCCGGATCGCGCAGATAGGAAGCTACTTCGGCCGTCTTCCGTCCGAGGAAGAAGAAAGATGAGGGACGAAGGGTACTGGGCCGAGTGGGCCGGACTGGTCGTTATTCGCCGGGCAAGGCAAGGAGAAGGGAAAGGATATGGGCTCGACCCAGCTGGCTGATGCCTGTTTTATTTTCCAGAAAAAGTTTTCTTTTTCTGTTTCTTTATTCTGGTTTGTACTTTCAAATTTATTTCTGTTTTGAATCATTCAAAAATACTAGAGGCTTTTATAAAGTATATAAAATACTCAGGGGCCCTTCTATACAATTTGGCTCCAATAATTTTTGGTAGTTTTTCAAAATCAAAACCATTTGAATTGATTTCAAATAGAGAGGAAATGATTAGGCTTTAGGGTTTTGATTTATTTCTTGCATGCATTTTTATTAAATGATGATCATGATGCACAATCAAACCTTAAATATTAATTAGCTAAAAGTGGGGTGTTACAGATCTATCCCCGTACGAGGATCTCGACCCGAGATTCCAAAGGTAGGAAGAGAGACAGAGAGAGAAAGGAACAGGGCTACTCTGAACATAAGAGGGAAACACACTAAACAACACATAGAGTATCTCATGGTCAGCTCATGGATGGATTGTTCAAAACAACTCTGAGATGACAACATGAAACACGTCAAGGTAACGGAGGAAACAAGAGGAGATGGTTTCAAGTTTTTAGACAACTGGTCTTCATAAGGATTGAGACCATGGAACTTACAGGAGGTTTTGAAGCTTCTGAAGAAGAAATCTTCCAGCAGAAAGAACATGACCACATACTTCAATAGGGAACCCCTACTAAATGGCTTAAGTAGAGATTTCAGGTTGCAGAGATGTGGATCAACAAAACCGAGTTGTTGAACTACTTTTGACACAGAAGGGTCACTCTTTCATCCAACAGGAGGTCAAGATGGAAAGGTGTTTCGGTGGAGAGGACTCACAAGAGTCGCAAGAACATGTATCAAGAGAAACTACTAATTACCAAAATCATAGTCACTGTTAGAACATGGGAAAGAAAACGAAGGAAACTCTTTATTCATCCAGGTATACCAAAATATTTGCCAAAGAATATGGTATCACTTTACACCATTGAGATGAGTAGTTAAGAAGATTCCTGATGACACGAGAAGAAAGAAACTTCATTCTCATACTTAAACTACTTGGCACAACCATACGCTTGCCAACATAAAGGGTCTGGAGGATTGACCAAGAGACATTTAGCAACACTACTTTAAATGTTCTCCTTGATGTTCGAGAAATCAAACATCAAGTAAAGTTCGGACTTCGGACACAAAGGAAACCATAAGCACAACTCCTATAATAACTCATATAAGAAGCCACATGAAGAGTGGTTGTTACTGCTGAATCAAGAGAATATGACCAAAGGTCTTTCCGGCTAAGTGTGTAAACCATTACATTAATCTTGCCAGATTTACAAAGGCACCTATGTCAAAACCTTGAGGAACACAAACCATCGTATCTGCATGAGATTCAGATTTGGTTAGGTGGTATGATACTTCAGACTCAGCATGTCCGAATAGAAAGTTTGAAACATTTACCGCAAAGGTAAAGTTACTAGATTCTCAAGATAGGGACTACAATGTCAAGCTCAAAAATAATGAGCAAGATTGCTAGACCCATGTATTAGCAACTTGTCAAAAGACAACTGCATACACATGAAGTACTAACAATAAAACACAACGTGTATCCTTAAGGGGATAAAGATAACTCTACTCGAATCCACGGCGACATCTTTCAACAATTGCATGTGAACCAGAGAAGGTTACTCCTAACATCCAGAATACATACTTCGAGATGACTCAATGACGGTTCTCAAAAAGTTTTCAAACATTAATACCAATTGTTCCATATGAATCCAATCTAACATGGAGAAGATAAGAGTATTGTTGATGGGCTCAACAACAAACTTATCGAGACACTCCAAGAAGGTGAACTCATATGTTGTATAAACAAGGCAAACTATTGGTCAGACCAAAGAACATGAAGATGTATCCCAGTCAAAAATCTCATGAAGAAACATTATCAAGATAGTCCTTGGAACAGAGTTTGATTTGACGATAACCCGAATAAAATCAAATATAGGGGAAGATAACATGTCCACGAAGGAAATAATATATTTCTTCAGCACGAACAAAACTAAACATCCCTTTTATAAAGAACGTAGTCGGATATAACTTTTATCTTACAACTCTCCAAGTTGTTTCTTAAGCTCAACCAACTAGTTCAGTGGTATCCAGTACAGATCCTTGGAGAAAATAGCAGTTCAGAGAACTTGCTTGCTGAAGAACTTGACAACACGGTCATGTGGCAACATGGCGATACTTCTAGTAGACATCTAGAATATCACGAAGCACCGATATGTCACTTAGTTCGAGAGGAAACTTGGTTGGTAAGGCAAGAAGACATAGTCTCAAAGCTTCGGCACAAGCCTAACTCTTTGATCGAAGAGGGTGCACCAGAATGTTAGACTTGGTAGCACAGTCAAACTTCGCTTAGTGAGAGGGTTAACCAATCACGCTAAGAATGACTCAAATGTACTTAGAGTTCAAAACAATAATAATTGCTAAGAATCTCAGATAGCCACATTATTACGCACACGCATCATTCACGAGCGCGAAAGATCGATTATGGTTGGGTAACGATGTGTATGAGCATCACTTCATTAAGGGGTCATGAAACTCATCACAACCTCTTAGTATGAAAGAGTGTGACACTTTACGATAGAACAGATAGAAGCTAGTTAATGCCTCTTGATCTGCGGATTACAACACTTTGACCTGGTCCTAGATACAACGAGGTACTAGAGTTTGTTTCTCCTAGACATTCTGAAATGGTTTGTCTTGAAGGACCAAAAAAGTATCTTGCATAGGAGGACATCAATGCACATATACTACTTGGCTACCAACTGGTAGACAAAGGTCTGAAAACAACAAGGGGGAAGAACATGCTCAAGATAGAATCCCGAGATGTGGATGCATCAGTTAACAATCTTCCGAAAACCAATGCATAGAAGAGGTAAGGTGTGGCAGAGTCACGAATATAGACGCGAGACACACGAAGAGTACTCTTGTCGTGATATATTTGGTTCCATTAAAGACATCTGCCATAACTAGTGATAGGGAAAGTCCTTGGTTGTCACAATTCAATCGCGACGATAACCACAAGCTTGAAGGCTAGAATTGTAATACCAGCCATCCTGAGGTAATGTGTGAACATTAACAATAGGGGTCAAAGGATTGGATCTTGGATTAAAGGTCAGCTTCATGTACAAGATTCACAACACCAGAATCTAGCACAATCGGGGATCTTAAGTTCAAGTCCAAGGGTTAAAACCCGAGAAAAGAGTAACTACTGCTTGAGTGACGTAGCGTACACTTCAAGGTAGTAACCACAAGGTAGCTTCCAAAATAAGATAAGACTTCTGAAGTACCCACACAAGTAAAAAGGAGGCACACGAGGCGAAAGGAAACCTTGAAGCCTAGAACAGATTATTGTGGAATCATCAACATGAGGTTGTGGCCCATAAGATAGAGAGATCATGATAGAAAGGAATCTCTCAGATGAACAAGAGCAAAGGGTAACAAGGAATTCACAACACACACAACTCTAAAGAACTCAACACTAGGTCAACTGGCTTAGAAACTTCATGCCTAGAAGTCACCTAAGTTTTGAAAGACTAGAAGAGATATCAAAAATTTTCCAAAATCAACACCAGATAAGATAACCCAGAGTTAGAGCGAAACTGGATCAGGAGAATAGGAAGCATACTAGAGTTTTCGCAAATACTTTTTAGCTTTTTAAGATAGTTTTCACAAACGCTAGACTCAACATCGACCAATAGCAAGGTTTTCCTACGGTCGGTACTGCTCTAATACCAAGAACTGTGACACCCCCGGGATCAGGTCTAAACAAATCCCAGACCTCCGTCTGACATAAGCTTAACCTTGAGCTCGAGGATATCCAGTGAAGAATCGGTAACACGGCAGTGACCCTACGACATAAAAATTATTACAGCAAGCTCATAAGTGAGCAGAGAACCAAATTATTACAAGCAGAGGTCACTGACCACAAACATCAAACAACGGAAGGCAAATTATGCTATTAAGTATAGCAAACTTAACAAATGGGCTAAGAGGCCCGAAGCATAACGATGACGTCCCAGCCCATAGATTCCAGGCTGCCGGCCGGGAACCCCAAGCTACTCGTCAATGTCGATGTAGTACAGAAATCGTCTTTAGGTGAACACTTACTCTGCCAAAAGTATCAACAAAGCAAGGGTGAGTACAGGGTGTACTCCGCAAGACTTATGGCTGGTGGAGTTGTTTTGCATAAAGCCACTTTTGTTTATAAAACAAGAGAGATAAGAATCTCGTCTAGTCACAGTATTTTAAAGGGGATAAGAGAGCGACATCTATGAAGTATTGATCATCACCTTTTGATATCCACCAATCATCATCATCTACCAACTAGGATCACCCCCTCATACCCATGAGGAAGCATCCTTAAGCACACGTTGATCTGCCAAGTTTTACGATTAGGTTATAGTTCTCTATGATCTTGAGTCCGGTCGTCAAGTCATTCATAACTGTGAACACGGCTTTTCGAAAATATTATTACCCTGCAGGGGTGTACAACTTTACCCACACGTACTAACCTTCTCTTAATGCCACAATGATTAGCCCTCTTCCTTGGAAGGACGGCAGAGGGTGGTTAGACACGACCTTTACCTTGCTTTCGCCGAGACCATGAGTCACGCAATAAGTATGGTTCTGCCATAATGGGTCAAATCCCGAAGCCGGTACTTAAAGATGTGAGGCGAGGTTGGTTAACAGGGGCTCCATCGACCGCAAGAAACCCCGGCCATGCTTACCTACCTGCTATGAATGCACCTTCACCCGGCAAATCTTTCAAAAGATTTTCTATGCATATGTCGAATGGAACGCCGGAACTATGTGACTCATGGAATCTACTAGGCAAGTTAGTTGCTCATGAGGTTTTCTAGGCCTCGTGTGGTTGTACGCTCGTCTCGGTTCCAAAGGCAAGAACTCATTTTCTAGTGGTGGCGAGCATGGGACTAGAAAAACCACATCCCACTGTAGCATCCCATACAATACTTAGAATGTTTAATCTCATATCACTGATCACATCTCATCACGTTCTCCAGTAATACTAGATTCTCTGCATCTGATACATCATCTGGATGGACCATACTCAACAGCTATGCATGGCTAAGCAGACACGAATAAGAGCTCTAGCAGTGCACACAAGCCAAACCTAGTTATGCTAGGAGCATTGGATCAGGTAGTATAAGCTCAAAAGGGAGTAATGCAATAGATAGGATACTCTATCTATCGATAAAAGACCACAGTAGAATCGTATGCATCATGGCAGAATTGAAATGCTTTCGAAATCATAGGATTATATCATGGTGGGGCTATGCTTGCCTTTGCCTGTTGATAGCAGATAAATAGATCTTTGGAAGACTTTTACTTGACTTGATTAAAGTTGATCAAGTATTGTTCTTCGATATTTGAACTTCGACAGTGTTGACCTCGGTCTTCGATCTTGATCTCGATATCGTATTCTACCGGGAAGAATCAAACATCAGAAATAAAGGGGGAACAATCAACACATGGCATCAATGCAATTCTCAAACAAGAATGATGATATGACAAGTTAATTTGCATTGAATTAAAACCCTAAAGCATGCTCGACAAATTAATCGGGGTTCCGAGGGGTGAAAACCATAACTCGGGGAAACTCCGGAAACATATGTGAGGGGTTAATTTTGTTCTCTAATTAAACATGTCATTTAAGTATTGAACAATGCACGATTATAGCTTAGATAGATAGTTCTTATTTTTCTGAACATTTGTATATATTATTTGTAGTTTTCTAAATTACAGATTACAAGTTATTGAATTTACAATATTATACCAATTTCAGAAATTATTAAACCCTTTTCTTAATTTAAACAAAACTGAAAACCTTTTTACACCGAGGGCTGGGCTAGCCCTAGAGACAGTCAGGTGGGGCACTAGCCACCTTAGCCTCCATTCAGGCAAAGTGGGACAGGGGGGTCGGTTTGTTATTTCTTACCGAGGCAATGTCTAGCCAGAGAGGCTGACGAGTGGGACCTGGTACACGTTGGCAAGCCACGCAGGCGCCACGCGGGCTCGCCGGCGAGCACTGTAGACGGCGGTGGTTGGCGGAGCTAGGGGCGAGCGGGCTAGCGAGATTGCGCACGTTTGAATCAACAGAGCAGCGCGAACAAGATAGAGGCGGCGCCGCTGATTCTAGGTCGCTGGAGAAGCGGCTACGGTGGTGACTGACGGTGGCGTAAAGCGGTGGCCGAAGCGAGGGTGAACCAGAGAGGGAGGGGGCAAACGGGGTGGTCCAGGAGGACCGGATGCTCACCTAGAGCGCAGTGGTGGTGTCGGGGAGGCGAGGGGAGGATGAATGGCGTCAGCAACGTCGACGGAAGCGATGGCCGGAGCTCGGAAAGACCGGGATCGTGGGCTCCATTTCGACCACCCGCGATCGATTCCTCCAGCGAGTTTGATCAAGATGGCGAGGCAGAGCTCGTGGGCTGCTCGGTGTGGCTTGGTGAGGCGTCAATCGATGGCGGAGAATGGCATCTGACCGTCTAGGGTTCGGGTCCGCGTGAGAGAGCGAGGGAGAGGGCGCGGGGCAGAGTGAGAGGGTAAGGAGAAGAGGGGCACGACTCAACGGGTCATTATCCTCGTCTCCAGGATGGCAACATGCATCGCGGCGCAGTAGCGAGGCGACGACATCGGCGCAGGACAGCGAGCTACTTCGCTCGTCCTTCTGTCCGAGGAAGAAGAAATGTGAGGGACGGCGAAGGGATACTGGGCCGAGTGGGCCGGACTGGTTCGCTGACTGCTGCATGCTGGGCGGCAGGGGGAGAAGGGAAAGGATATGGGCTCGGCCCAGCTGGCTGATGCCTATTTTATTTCCAGAAAAAGTTTTTCTTTTTCTATTTCTTTATTCTGGTTTGTAATTTCAAATTTATTTCTGTTTTGAATCATTCAAAAATACTAGAGGCTTTTATAAAGTATATAAAATACTCAGGGGCCCTTCTATACAATTTGGCTCCAATAATTTTTGGTAGTTTTTCAAAATCAAAAACATTTGATTGATTTCAAATAGAGAGGAAAGGATTAGGGTTTAGGGTTTTGATTTATTTCTTGCATGCTTTTTTATTAAATGATGATCAATCAAACCTTAAATATTAATTAGCTAAAAGTGGGGTGTTACAAATCTTGTGGATATTGTCGCTATTGAACAGTGACAACTAAGGACTTCCCCTACCACATTCTATGGCAGATGTTCTTTAATGGAACCAAATAGATCATGACAAGAGTACTCCTCGTGTTTCCCATTTCTATACACGTGACTCTACCACACCTCCCTTTCTTACGCATTGGTTTTTGGAAGGTTGTTGACTTATGCATCTACATCTCGAGATTATATTCTAAGTGTGTTCTTTCTTATTTGTTGCTTTCCAACCTTTGTCTATCAGTTGGTAGCCAAGTAGTAAATGTGCATTGGTGCCTTCTGATGCAATGTACTCTTGTGGTCCATCATGACAAACCAGTTCGGGATGTCTAGGAGAAACAAACTCCAGTACCTCGTCATTTCTAAGACCAAGTCAAAGTGTTGTAATCCGCAGATCTAGAGGCAATGATGAGCTTTTGTCTATTCTACCTTAAAGTGTCACACTCTTTTATACTAAGAGGTCATGCTGAGTTTCAGAACCCCTTAATGAAGTGATGCTTTTACACACATTTACCACCCTTCCTCGAGCTCCCGAGCTCGTGAATGATGCGTGTGCATAATGATGTGGCCATCTAAGATTCTTAGCAATTCTTATTCCTTTGAACTATAGGGACATTTGTATCATTCTTAGCGTGATGGTTAACCCTAGCACTGAGCGAAGTTTGACTATGCTACCAACTCCGCTATTCTGGTGCACTCTCTTCGGTTAAAGATTTAGGCTTGTGCCGAAGCTCTGAGACTATTTATTGCCTTACCAAGCAAGTTTCCTCTCGAGCTAAGTGACATATCGGTGGTTCATGATATTCTGTATGTATACTAGAAGTATCGACATGTTTCCACATGACCTTGTTGTCAAGTTCTTGAGCAAGCAAGTTCTCCGAACTTATCTTTCTCCAAGGATCCATACTAGATACCCCTGAACAAGTTGGTTGACCTTAAACAACAACTTGGAGAGTTGTAAGACAAAAGTGCCATCCAACTCAGTTCCTTCTTAAAGGGATGTCTAGTTGTGTTCGTGTTGAAGCAAGATAGTATCTCCTTTGTGGATATGTTATCTTTCCGGCCTTTGATTTGATTTGGGATATCATCAAATCAAACTCAGTTCCAAGGACTATATTGATGGTGTATGTACTTGTGATGTCTCACCTAAGTGCATCTTCTTGTCCACTGGTCTGACCAATGTCTATGCCTTATTCATACAACATATGAGTCCGTCTTCTTGGAGTGTATAGATAAGTTTGTTATTGAGCCCATCAATGACATTCTTACCTTCTCCATGCTAGAAAAGATTCATGTGGAACAGTTAGCATGAATGTTGGAAACTTTTGAGAACCATCCTCGTGTTATCTCGAAGTATGTGTTCTGGATGTTAGAAGTAACCTTCTCTAGTTCGCGTGCAATTGTGGAAAGATGTCGCCGTGGATTCGAGTAGAGTTATCATTGCTTCCTTAGGAATCATTTCAAATTAGTCAAGAATGTGCAAAGAATTCTTGATATGGTAGGTTGATACCTTCACATCTCGAGAAGATTCTCCAAGCACACCAAGCCACTAGTTGATTTGTTCACGGAAGATAAGAAGTCCAACAAAAGTTCGATATCCTCCTAAATGTTTCCCAACAAGGATTCAGTTGTATTGTTGTAAACAATTCATGTAGGTGCAATTATCTTTGATAACTTGCTAATATATGGGTTCCGCAATCTAGCTCATCTTTTGGAGCTTAACACTGAAGTCCATGTATTGAGAATCTAGTGACTTTACCTTTGTGGTAAATGTTGCACACTTTCTGTTCAGATATGTTGAGTCTGAAGTATCTCTCCACTTAACCAAATCTGAATCTCAAGAAGATATGATGGTTGGTGTCCTTCAAGGGTTAACATAGGTTTCTTTGTAAATCCGGCAAGATATGTGTAGTGGTTGACACAATTAGCCGGAAGACTTTTTGCCATAATCTCTTGAATTAGCAGTAACAACCACTCTTCATGAGGCTCCTTCTATATTTTATTATAGGATTTGTTCTTATGGTTCCTTCTATCCGAAGTCCGACCTTTACTTGATGAATGGCTAAAGGCTTGTCAGTAGCCTAATATTAGACCCTCAAACATCAAGGAGAACATCTAAAGTAGTGCTACTAAATGTCTCTGGGTCGATCTTCCAGACCCTCTATGTTGGCAAGCCTCTTGTTATGGCAAGTACTTGGAGTTTGAGAATGAAGTTTCTTTCTTCTCGTGTTATTAGGAATATTCTTATCTATTCACCTAGCGGTGTAAAGTGATATCAAAACCGTTGACAAAGATTTTGATAGTTGTTGATGAATAAAGAGTTTCCTTTCTGCTTTCTTAAACATGTTCGAAGAGCGACTATGATTTTGGTAATCAATAGTTTCTCTTGTTACATATTCCTTGTGTCTCTTATGAGTCCTCTCTACCAAAATACCTTTCTTTCTTAGCCTTATGTTGAATAAAAGAATGACCCTTCTATGTCAAAAGTAGTTCAACATCTTGGTTTTTTTGGTATCCATCTCTTTCACCTGTAAAGCTATACTTAAGCTGTTTAGTAGAGGTTTACATCTTGAAGTCTGCGTAACTTTCTCCATATGTTGGAAGTATCCTTCCCTTAGAAGTCAAAACTCTTCTGTAAGTTCCATGGTCTCAATCCTTATGAAGACCGGTTACCTGTCACCTTGAAAACCATCTCCTTTTGTTTTCTCCTTCACCTTGGCGTGTTTCATGTTGTTGGCTCCAGAGATATTCGCGAAGCATATATCCATGAGTTGACCCTGAGATACTCAGTTTGTGGTTCCGTGTCATTCCCTCTCATCCTTAGTGTGAGCAGCCACCTCGAAGATTACGAAGCTCTTCGTCCACCCGTCATGGTGGCATGGATCGACCTCTTCGAGCAGATCGTCAAAGTTTAGTGTTACCTTGTTCCTTTTATCTTCCTACCTAGGAATCTCGGGTCGAGATTCTTTTAAGGGGGATAGAATTGTAACACCCCTATTTCCACTTATATTAATTAGGGTTTGTATGTGCATAGCATGAGCATCATATTCTAAAAATGAAACTAAGAAAAATTAAAGCAAAACCCTAAACCCTAGCTTCCTCTCTCTATTTGAAACACATTCAAAATGGTTTTAAATGTTTTGAAAGTACAAAAGGTATGGAGCCCAAGCAGTAACCAGGGCCCCTACAATGTTTCAAATGTTTACAAAGTTTTGCTATTTTCAACATACACAAAACGGATTTGTATTTGAAAATACAACGAGAAAAGTGAGAAAACAGAAAGAAAAACATTTTAGAAATAAAACAGAGCCAGCTAACCCTAATAGGCCGGCCCAGCTCCCTTTCCTCTTCTCTCTGCTGCTCGCGCGCAGCAGCTGCAACCCACCCTAGCGCAGCCCGCAGCGGCCCAATACCGCTTCGCCCTTCTCCCGTGTCGTCTTCCTCGACCATGGCGAGCAGCTTGCTATCGTTGCCCACGTCGTCGATCCCCACCGCCTGCATACAGCCGTCCGCCTCCGTGTGGAGATGAATAAGGTCGTCTCGGGCATGCCTCTCTCGCCCTCATCCACTTTTCCTCTCCCCAGCGATGTCCCTCTCGCGTTCCTCTCCTCTGGCCGAAACTCTAGTCGTCTCGTGCCACTGCTAGAGGTCGTCCCGAGTCTCGCCGTTGCTCCTACGAGCTCCGCCTCGTCGCGTGGATCAACCTCGCCAACTGAATCGATGTGGGGTGTCCGCAATTGACCCCTAGCACCGCTTCTTATCCGAGCCCGACGACCACCACCGTCGCCATCATTGTCATTTCCGACCCTGCTCGGCCTCGCGGACCCCTCTGTTAGACCCACAGTGAGCCCACAGTGCTCTAGTGCCCCTCCGCTTGCTCCCTCTCGCCCTGTGCCGTTGTCGCCTCGCTGCTCTGCAAGCGCCGCCGCTGGCCGTCGTCGTTGGTGTTGCTCCGGTGACACCTAGGTAGCGGCGACGGCCATTTTAGGTAGGCCACATCGCGCTAAGTCGAACGCACTTGCTTTCCCCGAGTTAGGGTTTTCACCCCTCGGAACCCTGATTAAATGGTAGAGCATGTTTACGGTTTCAATTTCAATATGAGTCAACTTGTCATATCATCATCCTTGTCTAAGCATTGCATCGATGCCATGTGTTGATTGTTTCGCCTTTGTTTCCGTTGTTTGGTTCTTCTCCGATAGAATACGATATCAGAATCGAGATCGAGTCCAACACTAAACATCGAGATTAACACCATCGAAGTTCATCGACGAACAATGCCAACAAGATGAACCCTGTAGAGCTATATCCTTGTTATTGACGAACAAGTCAAGCTGATGAATCTGAAGATCTGTAGTGGGTATCAACATGCAAAGGCAAGCGAAGCCCCACACATGATGTGATACTATGCTTTCAAGCAGTTTAAATTCTTGCCATGTGCATACGATTCCAAAGTCTTTTATCGATAGATATAATTATCCTATCTAAATGCATGTTCCCTTTGAACCTATAATCCCTGATCCACTGCTCCTAGCATAACTAGGGTTTGGCTTTGTGAGAGCTGCTAGAGCTACTTTATCTGTTATGCTTAGCCATGCTTAGTTGTTCTGCTGACTCACCTAGTTGATGTATCCGAGCTTCGAATGAACCTAATTGGATAGGAGAACATGGTATGACAAGTGATGTGAAGTAAACATGCTAAGGCTTGTATGGGAGGCCACGCGGGTTGTGGTTTTTGCAGTCCCATACTTGCCACCCTTAGGACCTTGGGTTTTAGCCTTTTGAACCAAGATGAGCGTACAGCCACACAGGGCTTTGGGAACCCCTTGACCCCAACTTGCCTAGTCTGATCATGAGTCCATAGTTTGAAGATTTATTCGGCACCCGCATGGAAAAAGGTTTTGGAAAATGGTGCAAGCATATAGGACGTGGCCGGGTGAAGGATGCTCGGCATACACAGAGTCGAGGACCGCCTGGGAGTATGGCCAACTACCGCA
The DNA here is from genome assembly GCA_030063025.1 of Avena longiglumis. Lineage (NCBI taxonomy): Eukaryota > Viridiplantae > Streptophyta > Magnoliopsida > Poales > Poaceae > Avena > Avena longiglumis. The sequence goes on along the minus strand of CP125978.1, from coordinate 215,402,497 downwards.
GTCGGGAGCCCTTCTGGTGACTCATGCATTAGGAAAAAGTAAGGGAAAGGTTTTGGTCGACCACTCTCTGTCAGCACACCAAGCAAGTGTGTCAAGTGACGCTAAGAGTCGGTCGGCGCGTGTGGGTAAATTTCTACACCCCTACAGGGTATTAATCTTTTCAGAAAGCCGTGTCCACGGTTATGGACAACTTGGGAATGGACGTGGGATCATATAGAACATGAACATAATCGTAAAACTTGGCAAACTAATGTGTGCTTAAGGATGTTTCCTCTTGGGTACGAGGGGGTGATCCTAGATGAGGTTCGATGATGACTTGGTGGATATCAGAAGATGAATATCAATACTTTGGAGATGTTGCTCTCTTATCCCCTTTTAAAACACTCTGATTAGACGAGCTTCTTCTTCCTCTTGTTTTATAAACAAAGATGGATTTCTGCAAAACAACTCCACCAGCCATAAGTCTTGCGGAGTACACCCTGTACTCACCCTTGTTTTGTTAATATTTTTATAGCTGAGTAAGTGTTACCATAGAAGATGAGTTTGGTACGACATCGACGAGTAGCTTCGGGTTCCCGGCCGTCAGCCTGGAATCTATGGATTGGACGTCATTGTTATGCTTCAGGCCTCTTAGGCCATTTGTTCAGTTTGCTATACTTAATAGCATAATTTGCCTTCCGTTGTTTGATGTTTGTGGTCAGTGACCTCTACTTGTAATATTTTGGTTCTTCACTCAGTTATGAGCTTACTGTAATAATTTTCTCGTCAGGGTCCTTTGGTGTCTTACCGATTCATCACTAGATATTCTCGATCTCAAAGTTAAGCTTATGTTAGATGGAGGTATGGGATTTGTTTAGCCCTGATCCCGGGGGTGTCACATTGGATATATCTGTTATTTGGGTTCCATCATGGACTATTGTGTAATGATATTACTTCATTTTCCACCCACACGCAAGTGTTTGGTGGGCAACTTTGAATCGTTTCTATGCAGGTTTGGAGGAAATTGCCAAAAATTGCATAAGGCCAATCTAAAGGTGTTACAGATCGCCAGCTTTTGCTCTTGCCAGCCAAACAGTCGGATTGCATTCTATGGTTGGAACCGAAGAGTAGGCCTCGGGTACCATACATGCTACTAAGAGAATCTCTAACAGAGACTATAAAAATGTAAATTGTAAAATGCATTTATAGTCTACTGAAAACATATTTTACCGTCTCGTTTTGCCTCGCGTAGAATGGATCCCATAAACTGCAACTGTAAAATAGAATATTTGTTTTAGTTTTAGTTGTCTCAATTTCTTCCCCTCCACGGATCCCAGCCCAAGACGAGCAGGAAAGCAACGCCAATCAACAAGCGTTGCACGATCACGCTACCGCCACTGCTACACCTGCCGCTTCACTCTTCTGCCAGAGCTGGCCCACCCACCAATGTAAGCGCTGCCGCAGCTCCTCACGCCTCAGGAGCATGACCTCTGGGCGGCGCCCCGCGACCTCCTGGTACCACCTCCGATTCCAAACGGCGGCGGCCACTTCCGGCCATATTATGACTGTCGGCGGCCACTTCCGGCGGTCGGAGGCCGATTCTAGCCTCTTCGGGCATGCGACGAGGATTTCGGCCAAATTCTGGCGAGTTCAATGCGGGCACTTTGGAGCATCCTGAAATTACGTGGTGCCAACTCAACTACCCTACAGGCGGTCTCGGTTTGGTCGAGCCTCTGTATGTATAGGTCGAGTACCATTTTTTCGAAGAGACGGTAAACGAGTTTACAATTCTGTCACCTTGTACGGAGATCGCTAGAGCGGCCGTTTTTTGCGCAAACGGCAAGTTAGCGGTTAATTTACAGTTTTGGGCTATTTAAAGTCTTTGTTAGAGATGATATAAGCCGACTATGGAGAAAACGTCTACATTGGATGGATAACACACGTACTGAAGCAATGCGACTACAGATAGAGTGATACAAACGGTGTGGTGGTAGTCTCAGTCGTAGATCACAGGGGCGCCAATTCATAATTAAAGAGTTTGTTCTAGTAGTCATCTAGTAGGTGGAGATGTGATGTAGACGTCCTAGGCCCAGCTGGCTGTCACGACCCGGGATTAGGGCTAGAAAAATACCAGATCCTCATCTAATATAAGCCTAACCTAAATTCCAAAGTGCGCATGAAAATATCGGTAACATTACAGAACATACAAACCATACTTTAATAAGGTAAACTCTTAAGAGAGTTACAAACCAGTCATACAAGCCAGGGGTCATAGACCCATCATTACATCAAACAATGGAAGCAAACAAATTGTTCTAAACAACACACTTAGCAAAGGGCCTAAGAGGCCTTAAACAGAAGTAGCGACCCTTCCATGGATCCTAGGCTGCTGCCCGGGAACCCCAACTACTCGTCGACTTCGACATAGGAACCACCTTTAGTTGGAGTAGCTTCATCTATAGAAAACATCAACGAAGCAAGGCTGAGTATAGGGTGTACTTCGCAAGACCTATGGCTAGTGGAGTTATTTTGCATAAAGCCATCTTTTGTTTTCCAAACAAGAGGGAGAAGAAACTCGTCTAGTCAGATTATTTCCATAAGGGGATAAGAAGACTTTAACTATATCTCTTAGAATCATCTTTGATATCCACCAAGTATCATCATCAACTAAACCTCTCTTCCTGGACTACCCCCTCAACAACCCCTAGGAAGTATTCCAGATGTCACTTTAGTTGGAAAGTTTTATCATTCGGTTATAGTTCTCTATAATCACAGAATCTGTTCCCAAGTCGTCCATAATCATGGACACGGATTTTCGAAAAGATTAAAAACCCTGCAGGGGTGCACAACTTTACCCACACGTACCAACCAATTCGTAATGCCTAATTTTTAGCCCTCTTCCTTGGAAGGCCGGCAGAGAGTGGTTGACCACGACCTTTACCTTGCTTTCGCCGAGACCATGAGTCACGCACTAAGGAGATGCCGTTGTACCCGGTCGAGTCCCGAAGTCGGTCCCTAGCGATGTGAACAGGGTTTGAGATTACGGATGCCGGACATCTCCCATTTCCTGCCACGCTTACCTACCTATATGAATGCACCTCCTTCACCTCCATTCAAGAACAACCAATATGCGTATGTCGAATGGAAAGCCCGAACTATTGACTCATGGAGTCTACTAGGCAAGTTAGTGCGTCGAGGGGGTTTCTAGGCCCCCGTGTGGTTGTACGCTCGTCTTAGCTCAAGAGTAGAGAACATCAGGTCCTAAGGTTGTCAAGTATGGGACCGCAAAAACCACAACCCACGTGGTTTCCCATACAAGCCTTAGCATGTATTATCCATCTCTGATCACATCACATATCCTACCATACTAGATTCATTCGCATCTCCGGTGCATCACATGAATGATCAGCATCAAACCACTACGCATGGCTAAGCTTGACTGAATTGTGGCACTAGCGATGCTCATAAGCCAAACCCTAGTTATGATAGGAGCGGTGGATCAGGTAATATAGTTCACAAAGGGAAACATGCATCAAATAGGATTTCTCTGTCTACTGATAAAAGACTGTTGAACCAAATGCATATGTCGAGAATGAAATACTTTGTAATCATAGGATTCATATGTATGAGTGGGGCTTTGATTGCTTGTCCTTTGTTGGACTGGTAATGCTCTTCGGTGGCGTTGACTTCAGCTTCGGGTTCGGTTCCTATTTGCGAGAACCAATCACCGGAAAAGAGAAAGCAACACTCAACACATGGCATGTGCAATGCTCATACAATATGGATGATATGACAAGTTAAATAGTGTTGAATTGAACCCTAAAACATGCTTGGACACTTTAAAGGGGGTTCCGAAGGTCCAAACCCTAAAACAGGGGAATCATCGGAATCGCCTGTGGGGTTCAATTGGTTCTTCTAATTAAAGTTGCCATCAAAGTTGATTAACAATGTATCATTATAGCTTAGTTGGATAGGTTTCATTTTTCTAAACATTTTGGTATATTATTTATATTTTTCTGATTTAAAATGAATTAGTTATGAATTTCCAAAATTTTAATTCATTTTAATCATTTTTGGAATATTATAAAATAATTTGCATTTTGAAATTACTTTAACATTTTATTTAACCCGAAACATTTCTGAAAATGTTTATCTTACTTACGTATGGACCCCACCTGTCATATATTTAATATTTACTGAAATGATTTACTAAAAATAAAAAAGAAAAGAAAGAAAGGATTACCATCGAGAAGATGCAATCTTGTCGAGAAATGGAGAGGAGCTCGGATCGAGCTCGGTCTCTGAGGCCTTGTGGCTGCGAGGTGGTCTGTTGGACTCGCTTGCAGTTGTCTTGAGCCAAAAAGGTAGCGCCGCCTGGATAGGTCGCCGAGCATGGCACACGCAACGGCCTGCGGCTTGGCGAGGCTTCTTGATGCTTGCGCAGAGAGCGAGAGGAGGCGAGTGGAGATGTCTGTGAGGACCGCAGGCTCACCACAAATGCGATGGAGGGGTCGGCGAGGTGAGGAGCGATCGGGAAGCGCTGGAATCGTCATCGGAGAGCGGTGAACGACGTCAGGAGAGAAGAAGTCGATGGCGAGATTCCCCGCGTGGGCTCGATTCCTTTGAGCTTGCTCAAGGCATGGTGAGGCGGCTCCACACGGCTGGCCTTGGGGCGGCCGGAGATGGTGGGTACGACGGCGAGGTCTGCACCTAGGGTTCAGGCAGAAGGGGAAACGGGGAAGAAGAGAAGCTAGGGTTATCCATGGCGGCACTGGAGCTCTTATAGGCTCACGGGGGCGGCGACGATGATCTTGGCATGCGACGGAGCATCGGGTGGCCGACGGCGAGCCACCGAGCTGCTTCGGCAGCAGGAGGAAGATGACAGGGGCGGGGTGAAGCGGTACCAGGCCGTGCTATGCCGAGCTAGGCTGCGGCTGGGCTGGCTGTAAGAGCATTGAGCAGCAGGAAGGAGAGAAAAGAGATGGGCTACGACCCAGTTAGAGTAGACAGATGTTTTTATTTCCATAAATGTTTTTCTATTTTTTTTCTGATTTCCCTTTTGTATTTTGAATTCAAATTTGTATTGAATAATTTAAAATTATAGAAACTTTTGTAATATATCTGAAAACACTAAGGAGCCCTTGGTACTGATTGGGCTCCATGCATTTTGTTTTTCTTTCCAAATACTTTTTGAAACCAGATAAATGTTTCAAATAGAGAGGGGAGTTAGGGTTTAGGGTTTTGTTTGGTTCTTTCTTGATTAAACCAAAGTGCAAGTGTTATGCATGCATGCAATACTCAAACATGTCCTTATTTATATTACACAAAAGGGTGGTATGTTACAGCTCTACCCCACTTACAAGAATCTCGACTCGAGATTCCTATGTTTTAGAAAATAAGGCAAGGTACTCAGATCGAAGACGATCTTCACGTTCCCAAGTTGCTTCTGACTCAGAGTGATGACGCCATTGAACTTTCAGGAACTTGGTAGTTTGGCGACGAGTCTTGCGCTCGGTTTCATGAAGAATACGAACAGGGTATTCTCGGTAGGTTAGATCATCTTGGAGATCCAAAGTTTCATGGTCCACACCAAGAATGGGATCTTTGAAGCGACGCTTGAGTTGAGACACATGGAAAACATCGTGTACCTCTGGAAAAGTTGAAGGTAGATACAATTGGTAGGCAAGTTCACCCCGCTTGGAGAGAATGCGAAAGGGACCAACGTAGCGAGGAGCCAATTTGCCTTTGATACCGAATCGATGGACACCCTTCAGAGGAGTGACCAAGAGGTAAACTTGATCACCAACTTCATAATGAACATCAAGATGATGACGATCATAGTTGTACTTCTGACAAGATTGAGCGGCCTTCAGAAGCTCTCAAATTATGCGAACTTGATCTTCTGCTTCTTGGATCATATCCGGACCAAAGAATTGTCTTTTGCCGGTTTCTGTCCAGTTCAGAGGTGTTCGACATGTTCTCCCATACAGAAATTGGAAAGGTGCCATGCCCAAACTGGATTGAAAACTGTTGTTGTAGGAGAACTCCACGAAAGGAAGACAGTTCTCCCAGTTCTTTCCAAAAGATATGACACATGCTCTGAGCATGTCTTCAAGAATTTGATTCACTCTTTCAGTTTGACCACCAGTTTTAGGATGATAGGTTGTGCTAAAGGAGACTTGAGTTCCAATTGATTGTTGGATACTAGCCCATAATTTGGAAGTGAATAATCTTCCATGATCAAATATGATCTTCTTGGGAACACCATGAAGAACGATGATCCGGGATACATATAGCTCTTCCAACTGGCTTGCAGTAATGCTTTCTCGAACAGCAAGGAAGTGAGCAACTTTGGATAGTCGATCAATAACTACCCATAGGGCATCATGTCCAGATTGGGTCTTTAGGAGTCCAGTAATGAAATCCATGCCAATTTCATCCCATTTCCACTCAGGAATTTTCAACGGCTGCAGAAGTCCAGCAGGCCTTTGTTGTTCAACCTTCACACGACGACAAACGTTGCACTCTACAACAAAGCAAGCGATTTCTGGTTTCATTCCACTCCACCAGAATCTTTGACGGAGATCTCGGTACATCTTGGTACCACCAGGATGGATAGACATAGGGGATTCATGAGCTTCTAGTAGGATTAGATCTTTGATTTTCCGACTGTTTGGGACCACTAGCCGGTTACCAAAATAGAGAGTACCTTGATCATTGATGGAGAAATATTTAGCTTCACCACATGCCACACGTTCTTTGATCTTAGTGATCTCACCATCTTGCTTTTGAGCTTCCTTGATTTAGTCCTCCAGAGAAGATTTTATTTCAGGGTTAGCAAGGAATCCACAAGGAACTACTTCAAGGTTAAGACGCTTGATTTCCTCGTAGAGAGCAGGTTGGGTTTGTGAAATCATCAGATTGTTGCAATAAGACTTCCGACTTAGCGCATCATCGACATTGGCTTTCGGGTTGATAGTTGAGACCCAAATCATAATATTTGATGAGTTCCAACCATCGTCTTTGCCTGAGATTCAGATCTGGCTGGGTAAAGAGGTACTTTAGGAATTGATGATCTAAGTAAAGTTTGCATCTGTTACCGATGAGATAATGTTGCCATTGCTTGAGAGCATGAACAACAAAGAATGAGCTCGAGATCATGGATTGGATAATTGTTCTCATGTGGCTTCAACTGCCGAGAAGGATAGGCCACTACATGACCATCTTGCATCAACACACAACCAAGCCCTTGGAGAGAAGCATCATAATAGATGACGAAGTCCTTGCTTGTATCCGGAAGGACAAGCTCAAGAGCAGTGGTTAGCTTCATTTTAAAAGCTTGGAAGATTTCTTCTCCCTTTTTTGACCATTCAAACTTCTTATCTTTCTTAAGAATATCAGTCATAGGCTTGACTATCTTGGAGAAGTTCTCGATGAATCGGCGGTAATATCCAGCCATTCCAAGAAAACTTCGGACTTCCTTGACTGAAGTAGGTGACTTCCATTCCAGAATGGTCTGAACCTTATCCGGTGACCTGCAACACCACTTGCGGACACAACATGACCAAGGAAGGCGATCTCTTGTAACCGAACTCACATTTGGAAAAATTGGCGTGAGGCGATGTTCATGAAGTTTAGTTAACACCAAACGTAGATGTTTGGCATTCTCTTCTTCGGTCTTGGAGTAGATTAGAATGTCATCAATGTATACCACGACGAACTTGTCGAGATATTCCATGAAGACGGAATTCATGAGCCTCATGAATGTGGCAGGGGCATTGGTCAACCCGAAGGACATTACTGTATACTTGTCAATACCATAACGAGTTGTGAATGCTGTCTTTGCGATATCCCCCTTTCTGATCTTGATTTGATGATACCTAGATCTTAAGTCCATTTTGGAGAAGACAGTGGCACCACTTAATTGATCAAAGAGGTCATTTATCTGGGGAAGTGGGTACTTATTCTTGATTGTCACCGTGTTGAGTGGACGGTAATCAACCACCAATCTTGGAATATTTGTATCCCGCTTCTTGACAAAGATGGTAGGGCAACCCCAAGAGCATGTACTAGGTTGGATGTATCCTAGAGGCTCTAACTCTTCAAGTTTCTTCTTCAACTCATCCAACTCATGAGGAGGCATGCGGTAAGGTCTTTTGGAGATAGGAGCAGTTCCAGGAACTAGCTCTATGACAAACTCCACACTTCTATCAGGTGGCATGCCAGGCAACTCTTTAGGGAAGACATCCAGGAAATCACAGACTACATGGAAATCTTGGACCTCGAGAATAGGTAGGACATCCATGGCATACAACTTTGAGAAAGGTTTAAGGACTGCTGACGGAGACTTTGAACCATCAGTCCAATACTTGACGGTTATGCCAGCATGAGAGGTCACAGAAACTGTTGTGAGTGCACAATCAATGATGTCTTGATACTTGGATAACCAGTCCATGCCCAGAATGACATCAATGTCACATGACTTGAGTGCAATGAAAGAAGTGGGGAACGTTTGGCAGGCTATGTCAATCTCATTCCCATGACTAACCATAGTGGTGAACCAGCTAGAACCCGGGGAATGGATGGTCAAAGGGGTGGATAGGGGTTCAAAATTTATCTCATGCTCTTGAGCAAACAAATTTGACATGAATGTATGCGATGCTCCAGAATCAAACAAGACTGTTGCAAGAATTGAATTGACACGGAGCATACCCAGAATGACGTTGGATCTTCCTGAGCTTCCTCAACAGTGACATGGGTCAGACGACCACGTCCTGCACCTGGAGATTTATCATTCTTCTTTGTCTGCTGATCATTGCGTCCGACAGCCCTTTGGGAATACTCCCTTGAGTAGTGACCAGGCTGACCACAGGAATAGAAGGTAACTCCGGTGTGAGAACCAGCAGGAGAACGAGAATTGGCTCCACCAGTATTTGGCTGTGACTGACAAGAATTATTGCCAGAAGACTTAGGTGCATAAGGAGCACGAGGCACAGCACTGTATGAAACAAAGACACGGCGCTTCTTGTTACCAGAGGAAGAAGCACGAGAATTTCCTTCTTCACGCTTCTGAGATACTTCCATATCCTTCCTTCCATGCTCTAAGGTAAGAGCCTGATTGTGCAAGTCCAAGAAAGACTAGAACTTGAAGGGCAACAACTCATAGCGAAGTGTAGGGTTAAGTCCCTTACGGAACAACTCTTGCTTATCTTCATCATTGGTCACATCCCTGGTTGCATAACGAGCCAGGCGAGTAAACTCACGCCCATAGGTTTCAATATCATTGCGCCCCTGAGTCAGATCCAGAAACTCCCTCGTTTTGAGGTCCATGATGGGCTTGGGGATATAAGAGGCACGAATTGCTGCAACAAACTCCTCCTAGGTAACAACATGTCCCTAAGCTTGCAAATTCAGAAAACCTTCCCACCAAACACCAGCCTTACCTTCTAGTTGATAGGTGGCGAAGTTGACACGGTCGGCGGGACGGACACGAAGAGCACTGAACTTGCGCTCTATGGTGCGGAGCCAATCATCGCCTTCAAGGGCTCCACAGGTGGGTGAAGATTGGAGGAAAAGAGCGGATGAAATCTCCAAGTGTGACACAGTCATCAGGACGGCGTTCAGTGTTCTGCACCACATGCTCCAGAAGGCGTTCATTCCTCAGATGGTTGGTATCAATGTTGTTGAGAACCTCGGCCATTGTGGAAGGTGGCGGAAGTCCCTGATCAGCATTGTTGTTTCCTCGACCAACATAACCACGAGTAATAGACGGCATCCTGAGGATAAAACATAAACCATGAGAATGGATTCACCAAAAAGGGTATAACAGAGGATGGCAAAAACCATATCAAAAGATCATGGTAGAGGTGATTACGTGGATGAGAATTATATCAATGCATTAGGTATGGCAGTATGACGAGCATACGAAACGTATATGCTACCAACTTAGGTACAAACCATAATAATGGAATGCAAGCATGATATGGTACCAGCAAGTCACAAAAGAGAAAAGAGCGGGATTTTGGAGGCGTCCTTAGCAAAGTTGAAAAACAATTCTTAGGTGCACAGATATATCTTGGAAACTCTGAGCCTTGCAACTAGGTACGGAGTACTAGGAAAACAACCCAAACCCGTATATCCTAGAAGTTTGAAATGATAGATGAGAAGTGAAAACTTTGCAAATCAAACGAGATAATATAACTCAGCAATAGAACAACCTTGGATAAGGAGTAAAAAGAGTCCAATTCAGAGTTTTGCAAATAGTTTTTAGCTTTCACATAGTTTTATCAAACTCTAGACTCAACATCGACCATCTAGAAGGGTTTCCTACAGGCAGTCCTACTCTGATACCAAAATCTATCACGACCCGGGATCAGGGCTAGACAAATACCTGATCCTCATTTGATATAAGCCTAACTTAAATTCCGAAGCGCGCAGGGAAAGATCGATAACATTACAGAACATACAAACCATACATTAATAAGGTAAAATCTTAAGAGATTTACAAACCAGTCATACAAGCCAAGGGTCACAGACCCATCTTTTCATCAAACAACGGAAGCAAACAAGTTGTTGTAAACAACAAACTTAGCAAAGGGCCTAAGAGGCCTTAAACAGAAGTAGCGACCCTTCCATAGATCCTAGGCTGCTGCCCGGGAACCCCAACTACTCGTCGACTTCGACGTAGAAACCACCTTCAGTTGGAGTAGCTTCATCTGTAGAAAACATCAACGAAGCAAGGCTGAGTACAGGGTGTACTCCACAAGACTTATGGATAGTGGAGTTTTTTGCATAAAGCCATCTTTTATTTTAAAAACAAGAGGGAGAAGAAACTCGTCTAGTCATATTATTTTCAAAAGGGGATAAGAAGACTTCAACTCTAGCTCTTAGAATTATCTTTGATATCCACCAAGTATCATCATCAACTGAACCTCTCTTCCTGGACTACCCCCTCAACAACCCCGAGGAAATATTCAGGATCTCACTTTAGTTGGCAAGTTTATCATTCGGTTATAGTTCTCTACGATCACATAATCCGTTCCCAAGTCGTCCATAACCGTGTACACGACTTTTCGAAAAGATTAATAACCCTGCAGGGGTGCACAACTTTACCCACACGTACCAACCAATTCTTAATGCCTAATTTTTAGCCCTCTTCCTTGGAAGGCCGGCAGAGAGTGGTTGACCACGACCTTTACCTTGCTTTCGCCGAGACCATGAGTCACACACTAAGGAGATGCCGCCGTAATGGGTCGATTCCCGAAGTCGGTCTCTAGCGATGTGAACAAGGTTTGAGAGTACGGATGCCGGGCATCTCCCATTCCCTGCCACGCTTACCTACATGTATGAATGCACCTCCTTCACCTCCATTCAAGAACAACCAATATGCGTATGTCGAATGGAAAGCCTGAACTATGTGACTCATGGAATCTACTAGGCAAGTTAGTTAGTCGAGGGGGTTTCCAGGCCCCCATGTGGTTGTACGCTCATCTTGGTTCAAGAGGCGAGAACATCAGGTCCTTGAAGGGAATATGCCCGAGAGGCAATAATAAAGTGGTTATTATCGTATTCCTTGTTTATGATAAATGTTTATTTTGCATGCTATAATTGTATTAACACGGAAACGTTAATACATGTGTGTTTAATAAACAAATAGAAAGTTCCTAGTTATGCCTCTCTTATAAACTAGCTCGTTGATTAACAAGATGATCATAGGTTTCCTGATCATGGACATTGGATGTTGTTAATAACGAGGTCACAACATTAGTGTAATGGTGTGATGAACATTCATCCGAAGTATAGCATTACGATCAAAGTCATTGAGTTTATATTGCTATAACAACTTACGAAGTGATCCTAATCCTTAGACCATGAGATCATGTCAATCACTAACACTGGAAGAGTTTCTTGATAACATCAAAGCGTCACACCGTAATGGGGTGATTATAAAGATGGGTTCGAACTACTAAAGTGTTATGTTGAGGCCCATGGATCGAGAGTGGAATTTGTTCATCCCGATGACGGATAGATATACTGGGCCCTCTCGGTGATATCACATTGATTAGCTTGCAAGCAAGTGATTTGATCACTAGAATGTTATATCACGGAGCGAGAAAAGTGCATGTCGATGCGAGATCAAACTAGGTATGGAGATACCGATGATCGAATCTCGGACATGTAATATATCGCGAAACAAAGGGATTAAGATACTAGCGTAAAGGTTCCGCGATCACAAGAAAGTCATCGTTGAATGTGGGAGTCGTATGGGTCTCCAGATCCGCTTCGATTATTGATCCGAGAGGGTCTCGATCATGTCCGCATTATTCACGAACCGTAGGGTGACACACTTAAGAGACACCGACATCCAATTGGAGCAAAAGTTTCATGCCGAAAAGAAAAGGAAAACAGGAATTTATTTCACTAGACAAAAGCTGTTTTGGTTGAAATTGCTGAAACTGGTTACGCATGTGAAATGGAATACTAGCGGGGGTTTTATGTGAATGTTTGTTAATTAAAGTAATTAACAAAATTCTGAATAAATAAATAAAAGAGTTTTATTTAAATGAGAGCTTGCATTAAATTTGGTGGAAATTTAATGCATGTGAGTGATTTATGAGTGGAGGCTTTTAATGGGAGTGGAGGCTTTTCATTTTGAGTGGGAGCTCCACCACATGAATGTGGAAGAGGTGGGGGCAGCCCCATGGCTGGGCGCATGGCCCCTTGGGTGCCCCCTCTCCCCTATAAAGGCCCCCTCTCCTCCTCTCACATCACCTCCTCGTGAAGGATCTCTCTCCCCTCTAGAATTTATCCCCATGGTCTCGGACTAGCGAGATACATGTTCGGTGGCTTTCGGCAAGAAAGAGTTGTGCTTCGCTGCATCGCTGGAGGCGAGGAGGCGGAGGTTGCTCGGTGCCTCGAGCGTGTGTGACGCGGATGCTTGCTGTTTTTGGCGCTAGGACTTCCTCTCGATCTTGAGATCGGCAAGAGATCGTCTACATCAACCACGAGTTTGGACTCGTTAAGCTTTGTCGGTCTTCAAGGGTATGTTCTCTGGGATATACATCCGCGTTGTTTGTATCTAGTAGATAGATCTTGGTACATAGTTGTTCCCATCGTAGGAAAATTTTTGTTTTCTATCTGCGAACCCTTCGATGGTATCGAGCGGATCTATGCGTAGATACTTTGCAGGTAGTACACATATGAGTATGTGGGCGATGATGATCATTTTATTGCTTCTTTGTTGTACTTTGGATATTGGTGGCATAGTGGGATGAAGCGGCCGGACAAACTTTACATGTCCTCACATGAGACTGTTCCACGCTTGACATGCAACTAGTTTTGCATAAGTGGCTAGCGGGTGTCTCTCCTACTATAGTCAATATCTAATTTGCAACGAGTTGTCAACAATTTGGTTATCCTCGTTGTGGTTCATGTTCGTAGGTAAACGGTTCTATCTTGAAAGCCCTAAGCCACGTAAAATTTGCAATGGATAAATTAGGCGTCTAGTTTAGATTGTTCTTTGGGCTAGTGTTATGATATGGTGATGTTGTAAGTAGAAGTATGAGATGATACTCTTACAACACACATAACGTGTAATCTCCATAGACCTTGGACTTACATAAAGGTATGATAGTGATCATACCACGGTGCACATGATAGAGATCATATCAGAACCATATCATTCCACTAATAAACATGTGATGTTTGATTGCATCTTATATTGCTTGTTTAGCGCTTTGTTAAGCATAATAAGATGTTCCCTCATTTAAATATCAAGATAAGAATGTGTTCTTCCTTTAGTATGCACCGATTATGTTCTCGTCGCTCCAAGACATCACGTGATGATCGGGTGTACTTGGATCCTCGACCATACTTGGTGTAAGGCGATTACACGCAAAAAATACTAAGGTTCTAACTTGGCGAGCCTAGCATGTAGACATGGCCTCGGAACCACGGACGAAAGGTTAAGCATGAGTCATATAATTGATATGATGCCCATTTGATGCTCGCCTTTGAAGCTACACCGACTCACGTGATGATCGGACTTGGTGTAGTGGATTTGGTTCATGTAATCACCAAAAAGGCACGAGGGATGTCGTTTTTGAGTGGGAGTTCATTTCTAATTTGGATTAGTAGAACTCAATTTATCATAAATTAAATCAAAGTAAATTTGCATAACTTGTTGTAGTCATTGGCATTCGTTCACCACCTTATGCATAGTTGTAATTGAGATAATAAAACTATAGAATTCGGATATATACTTTCTGACCTGGTATCGTATTGTGTTAAGTGTCAATCTAAAGTTTAAAGTCCTATTGCAAACTTTCAGCAAAATTCTATTTACTCGTGAAATTTAATAATTGGTATTAAATCGAGAGTAACAATTCGATGTTAGTATCTTAAGTATCATGTTTGCCTCCATGATTCTTGATTTAAACATCAAGTTTATCTAGGAGCCGAAAGAATTGTTTCAGAAACCATCATGTGTGGCAGATATAACGATATCTGAAACAATGTTTTGGTTGAAATATGATAGAGTATAATATATGTTCTCATATTGGATGAGAATTTGCGAAGGTTGGAGATGCTAGACATCCTACTCATCCAAAAGGGTTTTGGAAAGTAATGTTATACTCACGATTCGCCTTTATAAGCTAAAGTAGCTTGATCATGAAAGTCGTCATGATAAGGGTGAATAGAATATGTATGTAAAGTGTTTACTACACTAAAAGATTACTAAAGAATGGATTTTGAAAGAATACCGATCATTTTGATGATGGTGATCTACTTCAAAGTGCAAGTCCAAAAGGTATTATTATTTGAATATACACGCTTTGGACTATGTGTCATGTATATGGCGCCACTTTTGATATTGATAAATTCTTTTAAAAAGGAAAAGGAAATGCTGAAAGAGAATCTATAAAATATACTTGGCAGAAAAGAAAAGATTGGAAATATCCAATTTAGGTATATATATGATATACATGTTATGGTTGTATTCTTTGCTTGTTAAACAATGTGGTTCTTGGGTATTGGATACCGAATTGGTTGGTATGAAATTTCATACGGAACAACGCAATTCATGAACCACAATGGCCTAAGTAACTAGCAAGAGAATATGTGATGATGTTCATCGAAAACAAACAAACCGTTGTTTGTATTTCTGTTGACATCAAAGAAAGACTTCAAGATTTGTTTTAATAATTGTTATTTGAATCAGTATTATAAGAACAAAGGTTGTTCAAATAATTACCGTATTCCATATAAGATGGATGATTTACAAATCTAGTTAAAGAAATCACATCCATAAATCCTAATGCTAAAATGTCGCAAGACAAATGATTGAAAGATCACTTATGAAGTGACATCGCTGTTTAAATTATATTGGAAAGAAAACATGAAGAATCTCCATTTTCATGGATTTTTAGGAGTCTTTGATTTGATCAAGTGACGCTTGTGAGACTTTCCGTGATAATTAAAACTTCGTTCAAAGGCCAAGAAGAACGAATGACTAAAATATTGGAATTTATACATATCGATGTATGTATTCCATTATGTGTAGTAAATGGCGATGGGTTTCAACTTCATATGCTTTCTCCGAAATTTGAGTGAATGTTCACTTAATGAGAAAGAAGTATGAAATATTTGAAAATGTTTCAAAGACTTTCAAGATGAAGTGAAAAATCATTGTAACAAGAAAAATAAATGAATTATGATTTGATCATAAAGGATTTATTTGAGTTACAAGTGTAACAAGAAAATAAATGAATTATGATTTTATCATAAAGGATTTATTTGAGTTGCAAGTTTAGCAAAACACCTAGATTTACATCTCCCGAAACACCATAGGAGTATGGAGTGTTTGAGATTTGTAATGAAACCTTGTTTGACATGGTTGGATCAAAGGTGTTATTTATAAAACTGCCATTATGTTTTAAAAGATTAAAGCTTTAGAGACTACCGCTTTTACACTGAAAAGAGCTCCATCTTGATCCGTTGAAATGACACCATGGGAGTTATGGTTTGGGTAAAACCCAAGTTGTCATTTCTTAAATTTTGGTATACTAAACATAAGTAAGATGTTTACAACCAAAGTCGGATGAGCATGTCTTTGTAGGTTATTTCGAATAACAATTGGTTATTCCTCCATAACACCGAGGACAAAAGGGTTTGTTGCTTGAAATGTAAAGTTTCTTAAAGAAGGAATTTTTCATAAATGTTAAGTGGGAGGACAATAGAACTTTGATAAGGTTAACGAACCTTAGCTAAATGTGCTTTGAGTTGCGCAATAGGAAATCGCTCGAGGCTGCCATAATGCTCATAGCTTATGTGCCTCAAAGGTTGTGGTCACGGAGATCTAAGTTCCTATTGAACCAAGTAGGTCGGTTAAACAATCAAATGCTAAGATTTGAGAGTAAATCATTATTGTTTGACAATGATGAACCGAATACATACAAAGAAGCAATGATGGGCCTGACTCGTCAAATGGCTTGAAGCCATAAAATCCGTGATAGTTCCATATACGAGAAATCAAGTTTTGAACTTGGAAGACCCTCCGGAAAGGTGTAAAAACCTATCGGTCGTATTTGGATCTATAAAGAAACAGACATGGATGTCACACATCTATGAAATATTCGACATGTTGTAAAGTATTTTATGACAATGTTCAAAGAGTTGACTATGACAAGATTTGATCTTTCATAGCGATATTTAGTCTGGACGGATTAAAGTAGCAACCACTACATATAATCTGTTATATGATAGATGAATAAACAAAACAAAGTTCTTATAATAGAATGGTTACCTAGGACGTGTACATGACACGATCCAAAGGGTTTTGTTAATTCAAAGGATGCTAAAAAGGGCATGCAAACTTCAATGGTTGAAGTAAGCATCGCGGAGTTGGAATCTTCACCGTGATGAAAAGGAGTTTTCATCAGGAGACGATGAAGATGCTTGCATTTGCAAGAAATTAAGTGGGAGCGCTAAGACATATTTCTAATACATTATGTGAAGGACATCTTGTTGATTAGAAATGATGTATCTTTTATTGACAAAGGTTAAGAATTTCATTTCGATGAAAGACTTAGGCAAAACCCGAATATTCAGCATGAATGTCTATAGTGGATATGAGTGGCGCTAATATGGTTATGCCAAACGTACATATATGAGATATTGAAGGAGTTCAATATAGAAAGCGATAAAGCAGTTCTTGTCACATGGAAAGGAATTGAATCAAGATTCAAGTGTATCGACACTTGATAAGTGAAACAAGATTCAAGTGCTTTGACACTTGATGAGTGCAATCACGAGAATGTTTTGATCAATCATACCATGATATGTACACATCTAGATATGTCCTCTGCTCTAAGTGTTATGAGCATATACCGAATGAATCATAAAATGATCATTGGACGATAGTGAGGATATTCTTATGATCTTTTGGAAGAACTAAGAATATATTTGTGTAGAGGTGACAAACAATTACGAATAGTTCATTGTAAAGCGTTACATTGATACTAGTTTTGTCACAAGATACAAATTAAGTTTATCTCAATTTAAACTATGAGTGGCACAATTAAATGGAAAGAAAGTTTTCATGATGGATTTGGAAGAGTTCCAAAGTTAAGACATTGTGACGAATACTACAACAAAAGGCTAAGTATATGACCTGCTATAGTAGCGACAAAGGAGGAATTTGTGTCAAGTTTGTTATCAAACTAAGGTGTGGTTATAGCAGGCTAACACTAAAGATATATTGTATGACAATTGTATCGACGTGTTTTAACCCCAAGGAACTAAAGGTCTCACCGAATGACCAAATTTATACAATGCCATCTCATTGGAGAATGAGTGATGCGTGAAGGCGAAAGACATGCAAATACACCGGACTGAAACGTCGGATCCGTAGATTATGTTAACCACTTGCAATTGTGTATATGGAACACGGAAAGCCATAGGTGTTCAATACACAAAGTTTTCAAACTAGATTATTGTCTCTAGTGCAAGTGGGAGGATGAAGGAATATGCCCGAGAGGCAATAATAAAGTGGTTATTATCGTATTCCTTGTTTATGATAAATGTTTATTTTGCATGCTATAATTGTATTAACACGGAAACGTTAATACATGTGTGTTTAATAAACAAATAGAAAGTTCCTAGTTATGCCTCTCTTATAAACTAGCTCGTTGATTAACAAGATGATCATAGGTTTCCTGATCATGGACATTGGATGTTGTTAATAACGAGGTCACAACACTAGTGTAATGGTGTGATGAACATTCATCCAGTATAGCATTACGATCAAAGTCATTGAGTTTATATTGCTATAACAACTTACGAGTGATCCTAATCCTTAGACCATGAGATCATGTCAATCACTAACACGGAAGAGTTTCTTGATAACATCAAACGTCACACCGTAATGGGGTGATTATAAAGATGGGTTGAGAACTACTAAAGTGTTATGTTGAGGCCCATGGATCGAGTGGAATTTGTTCATCCCGATGACGGATAGATATACTCTGGGCCCTCTCGGTGATATCACATTGATTAGCTTGCAAGCAAGTGATTTGATCACTAGAATGTTATATCACGAACGAGAAAAGAGTGCATGTCGACGAGATCAAACTAGGTATGGAGATACCGATGATCGAATCTCGGACATGTAATATATCGAAACAAAGGGATTAAGATACTAGCGTAAAAGGTTCACGATCACAAGAAAGTCATCGTTGAATGTGTGGGAGTCGGTATGGGTCTCGGATCCGCTTCGATTATTGATCGAGAGGGTCTCGATCATGTCCGCATTATTCACGAACCGTAGGGTGACACACTTAAGAGACACCGACATCCAATTGGAGCAAAAGTTTCATGCCGAAAAGAAAAGGAAGCAGGAATTTATTTCACTAGACACGAAGCTGTTGAAATTGAAAACTGGTTACGCATGTGAAATGGAATACTAGCAGGGTTTTATGTGAATGTTTGTTAATTAAAGTAATTAACAAAATTCTGAATAAATAAATAAAGAGTTTTATTTAAATGAGAGCTTGCATTAAATTTGGTGGAAATTTAATGCATGTGAGTGGATTTATGAGTGGAGGCTTTTAATGGGAGTGGAGGCTTTTCATTTTGAGTGGGAGCTCCACATGAATGTGGAAGAGGTGGGGCAGCCCCATGGCTGGGCGCATGGCCCCTTGTGCCCCCTCTCCCCTATAAAAGGCCCCCTCTCCTCCTCTCACATCACACCTCCTCGTGAAGGATCTCTCCCCTCTAGAATTTATCCCCATGGTCTCGGACTAGCGAGATACATGTTCCGTGGCTTTTCGGCAAGAAAGAGTTGTGCTTCCTGCATCACTGAGGCGAGGCGGAGGTTGCTCGGTGCCTCGAGCGTGTGCGAGCACGGATGCTTGCTGTTTCTTGGCTAGGACTTCCTCTCGATCTTGAGATCGGCAAGAGATCGTCTACATCAACCACGAGTTTGGACTCGTTAAGCTTTGTCGGTCTTCAAGGGTATGTTCTCTACGGATATACATCCGCCCGTTGTTTGTATCTAGTAGATAGATCTTGGTACATAGTTGTTCCCATCGTAGGAAAATTTTTGTTTTCTATGCTGCGAACCCTTCAGTCCTAAGGGTGGCAAGTATGGGACATCAAAAACCACAACCCACGTGGCCTCCCATACCAGCCTTAGCATGTTTATTATCCATCTCTGATCAATTCACATATCCTACCATACTAGATTCATTCGCATCTCCGGTGCATCACATGAATTATCAGCATCAGACCACTATGCATTGCTAAGCTTTACTGAACTGTGGCACTAGCGATGCTCATAAGCTAAACCCTAGTTATGCTAGGAGCGGTGGATCGGGTAATATAGTTCACAAAGGGAAACATGTATCAGATAGGATTTCTCTGTCTACTGATAAAAGACTATTGAACCGAATGCATATGTCGACAATGAAATATTTTGTAATCATAGGATTCATATGTATGAGTGGGGCTTCGCTTGCCTTGTCCGTTGTTGGACTGGTACTGCTCTTTGGTGGCGTTGATTTTAGCTTCGGGTTCGGTTCCTATTTGCGAGAACCAATCACCGGAAAAGAGACATCAACACTCAACACATGTCATGTGCAATGCTCATACAATATGGATGATATGACAATTTAAACAGTGTTAAATTGAACCCTAAAACATGCTTGGTCACTTTAAAGGGGGTTCCGAAGGTCCAAACCCTAAAACAGGGGAATCATCGGAATCGCCTGTGGGGTTCAATTGGTTCTTCTAATTAAACTTGACATCAGAGTTGATTAACAATGTATGATTATAGCTTAGTTGGATAGGTTTCATTTTTCTGAACATTTTGGTATATTATTTATATTTTTCTGATTTAAAATGAATTAGTTATGAATTTCCCAAATTTTAATTCAATTTAATCATTTTTGGAATATTATAAAATAATTTGCATTTTGATATTACTTTAACATTTTATTTAACCAGAAACATTTTATGAAAGTGTTTATCTCACTTACATCTGGACCCCACCTGTCATATATTTAATATTTACTGAAATGATTTACTGGAAATAAAAACAAAACAAAAAGGATTACTGCATCAGCATGATGCAATGCTCACTTCAGCAATGGAGAGGATCTCCAGATCGAGCTCGGTATCGGCTACTGAGGCCTTGGCGAGAGGGGTGCGCTAGACTCGCACTTGCAGTTGAGAGCAAAAGGTAGCGGCGCCTGGATAGGTCACGAGCACGGCACGACGGCAGGCGCGGACTTCTGATGCTTGCAGCGCCAAAGAAGAGAGCGAGAGGAGGCTAGTGGAGGTCTATGAGGACCACAGCTCACCACAAATGCGATGGAGAATTCGGCGAGGCGCGGTCGAAGCGCCGGAATCATCGTCGGAGAGCGGCGAAGCGTTGGAGAGAAGAAGTCGATGGCGAGGTTTCCCCTACGCGTGGGTCGATTCCCTTTACGAGCTTGCTCGGCATGGCGGCGACTCCTGCATGCTCGGTGGCCTTGGGCGGCCGGAGGCAATACGACGGCGTTGCGCACCTAGGGTTGAGCGGAAGGAAAACAAGGAAGAAGAGAAGCTAGGGTTGTCGATGGCGGCGCTGGAGCTCTTATAGGCTCGCGGGGGCGGCGACAATGATCTTGGCGCGTGGCGGAGCATCGGGTGGCCGGCGGCGATCCACCGAGCTGCTTCGGCAGCGGGAGGAAGATGACAGGGTTTGGGTGAAGTGGTACCGGGCCGCACTGGGCCGAGCTGGGCTGCGGCTAGGCTGGCTGTAAGCGCATTGAGCAGAAGGAAGGAGAAAAAAGAGATGAGCTATGGCCCAGTTAGAGTAGACAGATGTTTTTATTTCCAGAAATTTTTTTCTATTTCTATTTTCTAATTTCCCTTTTGTATTTTGAATTCAAATCTATTTTGAATAATTTCAAATTACAGAAATTTTTGTAATATAACTAAAAACACTAAGGGGTCCTTGGTACTGATTGGGCTCCATGCATTTTGTTTTTCTTTCCAAATACTTTTCGAAACCAGATAAATGTTTTAAATAGAGAGGGGAGTTAGGGTTTAGGGTTTTATTTGGTTCTTTCTTGATTAAACCAAAGTGCAAGTGTTATGCATGCATGCAATACTCAAACATGTCCCTATTTATATTACACAAAAGGGTGGTATGTTACACTGGCTAGGGAGACAAACGGACGCAGATGGATGGTCCTCCAGCCGGCTAGAAACCAAACGGTACATGGCTGGCTCGGCCTATTCAGCCAGGCAACCAAGAGGAGCGGCAATCGGACCAGGCTCTAGCCGACCTGTCTCAGTTGGCTCCGCCAACCAACCAAACAGGCAGGGAGGAAGGCAGTCGGTTACTTCTTTTTTCCTCTTCGTATTTTTTTCTTATCTTCATACGGGTTGTCCTCTTCCTTTAGCTAGCCAGAGAGGGGCATGGGCTCAGCCGGCGAACTGGGGCCGAGCGCCCAGGACGGAGAGAGCACGGGGAGGCGTGGTCACCCAGGATTTTTGCGGCGGGCTGCATGGTCATGGAGGAGTGCGGGAAGGAGGCCTACAACGACCTAGGGCACGCGATTGGGAGCCTCCTGGCACATGCGACTGAGGCAAAGGTCCAGGGAGAGCCCACGTAAGCACGCGCAGTCAAAGGGAGGTGCAGGAGGAGGTGCTCGAGCTCATGGGGCGATGCAGCCGCTGGAGGATGCTGCTACAGGTGCAAGAGAGGCAGAAGCACTCGTGCGACCAAGTGCAGGGGAGAGCGCTCACAACGACATACCACAGGTGGCGACATGGGAAGGCGCGGGGGTGGAGGTGTTGCATCGCAGGGGCGATGCGGCCATCGGTGACCATGCACACTGTGGCAGGGAGAGGAAGCGGAGGAGCTCAGGCGTCGCTGCGCAGGCTAAGGAACGGTGATGGTGGCCTCGACGGCTTCCAGAACTCGTAGGCGTGAAGAGGAGAGGCGTTGCAGGCCGCATGGAGGAGAGGTTGGCGCTAAGGAGATGATGGGCACAAGGACACGCTGTGGCTCGCATGGAGGGGTGCGCCGGCGAGGATACAGAGCGGCGTGGGTGGGCGCAAGCAGGGGCATGATTGCTTGGAAGTTGGAACGGAGGCACACTGGAGGCGGCACCAAGGAGATGGAAACGTGGAGGCTATTTCAGGCACAAGCTCGGAGGTTCAAAGGTGTGATGACACGGGCGAGAACCGGTGTGGCCGATGAAGATGACGCCACCACAACCGGACGAGTGCGCGAGCCGTGACGGCGTCGAGCCCCCAGGGCCAGTGATGAGACGTGAAGGGAGGCGCACATGATGAGTTACACACGAGAAGGCTATGCCAACGCCATTTTGGGTTCGCAACATATAAAACAAAAAATTTCCTATGATATGAACAACTAAGAACCAAGATCAATCTATTTAGATACAAGCAACGGGTGGATATACATCCATAGAGAACTTACCCTCAAAGACCGACAAAGCATTATGAGATTATTCTCATGGATGATTGCGGTGACCCAGCATACCACTGCATGTGTAGTATAATATAGTCATTGATATGACATCCATAGAACACCGTTCCGTAAATATCACATCCTCGGTGGTACAATGAAACATTGCGGGTCCATATTACAAACATACACACATTAATATTATTACAATACCAGAAGTTCGAGACTTCAAAAGATTCAACTTACAAACCAGAATTAAACTTATTACTGGAAGATTCGAAGTTTCAAACTTATACATCAAATTGAGCTCAACAACTTATTATATAAAGTTTATGCTGCTCAGCTCAATTGGTTTACTAATAACTAAGGCAACTACTCAGACTCGTTGCACTCCACTCCATAGCGTATCTCATAGTCCACCCCTTCCAATCCTCCGGAAAAGTCTGGCTCCTCGTAGTAGACATCCTCTTGGCCTTTAGCTGCATACAACAGAGTGTCTTCTGGATCCTCAAAGTCTAAGTAGGGGATCAAAGTAAAGAGTGAGTAACAACGTTACCTAGCAAGTTCATTATATGCAAGGTGGTAATTTTGATGCACTATCTACCACCTTGGAATATCAGTCCATGGCACTATGCAATTTTCATAAACATTTATTCAAATATTGATTTTATTATAAAAAACTATGCCCATCATCCTTCACAGGTTGACCAGAATTTTTATGGAATTCCTTTCCTGCCTCGTTCGTAGGTCTTTCCCAGAACAGGGAGTAACAAATTTCAGTTTTTACACTCTGCAGAGGTGCGTTACTTTTCCTATGAGAGATTAAATCCTTGTTTCACAACCGGACATACTTTCCTGTCCACAATTCCGTGATGTGGGGCCCAGTAGATGATCCAAGCCAATCACTGCCCTCTCCATGACCCCATATCTTGCGTGATCCTTTGGGGCTGACTACATCTCCGTTAAGCCCCCTCCTGGGTAAGCCATAACCATGATGAGTTCCCGAAGACTCAATGAGCTGGTGATGCCCATGGAAAGATCCATATAGGTTCGATTATACGTCCGACAACCACTCATGGATAATCTAGACACCAAAATCGTGGGGCCTAAGGGTGCCCATCCATATGCTGGATCCTTGCAAGGAAACACAACGTCACGTTAAGGTTTCCTTGCCATACATATGAAAGGGAAAGGATACATCTGACTTCTCCGTCCAATTCCAAATATCATGGTTAACACGTAATAGACGGCGCTAGAATCACTGATGTCATTGGTTATTAATTCCTATGTAATGATTCCCATTGGAACTGGATGTTGGGAATATGCCCTAGAGGCAATCATGTATGATGATATTTCCCATAGTATTCATAAAGTTATTAAGTAGTCCTTGTATAAACATCTGATGTGTATCATTGAATATGTGATTCAGTTGTGGAACTATGCATTCATGTTGTTTATACTAATTATCCTTGGTCATTGAGGTTGTGCTGGACACACAACTTAGACCAATGTGAAAGTTGGCTTGATGACTCGGTTCCACTTGTCATGGGCATGGAGATGCTATTCCAACTTACACAGACTAGGCTAAAGAGTTTAGCGAGTCGGATTGACCCATATTGAGGTACAACGAACTAAGTTGTCATTTGTATATCTCAATCAATGTAATCCTTAGACCTGAGGTTGTTGCATAGTCCGAGTTGAGGATCACCGACTTAGGTTCACAAGCTGATCCGTGGCGGGCGATTATAAAGGCGAGGTTGGTCGATGAGAATCAAGCTGCGAGATGTGAATAACCAAGATGGGATTTTGCCCTCCACTCGGAGAGATATTCTCTGGGCCCTCTCGTGAGATATGATTCGAAAGCATGGCCATGCGACTCGGTTAAGTGTTAACCGAGGCGATCGGCTAATGTTAGTCGGGTGAATCACTTATCTCGGATCGAGAAGTCGGACTATTTAAGGGATGACATATATTCGCCTATAGTCGACAAGGTATATCGTGAGGCAAAAGGACTCGGGGCGTAAGTCGCATTGAAAAGGCAAGTCGTCATGACTCTTTGGTACTTGGGAATCGGCGTTACGCTGGGAGCCGATGCCGATTGATCGATTGTGAGTTGGACTCTAATCGTGTCCAAGTAACCATGAGCTGAGGTCACACACTTAAGGCGGGAGCAAGTTCGGATTGGATCCGAATCATAATCTGGTTGGGTTGGACCTAAACCAGATTAGGGCGAGTTAGTGAGTTGGACTCACGGTGACTAGTGTTATATGGGCTTTAGTGAATGGGTTGCAAGCGAGCCCACGTTCACTCCTATATATAGTGGAGCATCGTAACCCGAAGGTTAATCATTTTTGGTTAGGTCATTCCATGTGTTGGAAACCCTAGCTCCTGACAGTCCGGCCGTAACGAACCTAGCGATTACATGGCGCCTCCTCCTTATGCGTGTGGATACCAGCGAGAGGTGCTGCGATCGGCACCGGGACGATCGGATCGTGAGGACTACTTGCATCAAGCCCAGCGCTTCATCGGTAATCCGCAACGCGTCTAGTGGTAAACCTCGTGGCCTTCTACCTCGGCTAGATCTTGGGATCACCACGTTAGAGGAAAATTTTGTTTTATCTGCGTGGCCCAACGATGGTATCGAGCGATAGCTTCTGGTTTTGGCTCGAGATCTCGCATATGTGATATCGGTAGGCTATAGATGAGATCTATGTGCTGTTTTGGTGGTCGATCTATGAGATAGATCGGTTTTGTATGAAGTTGATTGGATCAACTATACTCGGAGTGGTAGGTCTGATTTCCGTGATCATCTGCTGAGGTGGAGCGACATACCCTACCGGCTTCCGCCATCGGGGTAGATTGTGACACGTAAATCCGAGCGGTGATCGAAGATCAAAGAGTTTGATCGAATCGAGCGATGGTGAATCCATGTTCGGATCGTAGATGAGATCTACGTTTTCGGAAAAATCGCCGGCCTTCGCCGTCAGGCCTTAGATGTCGTTGCAAGTTTCTGGCGCGGTAGATATTATATCTATGCATAACTTGTTTTGCAGGAAGTTGTGAATGGTATGGTTCATGTGCATGTGATGTATGTGTGTAATCCATACGTGATCTGCGAATCACGGTTTTTGTCAATTTGGAGCCTAGGTCTTTGTCATTTTATTGTATAACGACCTGCGTGTCGGATTCTCTATGTAATTTACTTTACTAAGCTAGTGTAGCTGTTTGAGAACCGGAAGGCATGCAAGGCGTTGTACATGTCGGCGACATGGAGTAAGGCGGCAAGTGACAAGAGTTGGCACGAGTCGGATTACAGTGCTTTGTGGAGATGGAGATCGCCATGAAGAGAGCCATACCATTTCACATTATAATTGCTTTATTTTGTGTTATTGTTATGTCTCGGTTTACCTCTATAAGATAGTCGGTAAAATTTAATCCCTCAAAGAAGGTCTAGTCGGTTTTCCATGGTGTTTGCACCATCACAAGTCGGACATTTTTGGTAGTGGGCTCATAAAATTGAGGTGCTGCTAATTCTTTCCGACTAGGTGGATTCAGTCGGACTCTTCTTGCGAAACACTTGGTAAGCTAGGCGGGTCTATCACAATGGTTGTGGGACTCGGGAAAGGTCGGATGGGAGCCGGGCATGTGATGCCACCGTCCACAGAGTCGCATGGGATGCGATTGACAAGGAGTTGTCTACCTAGATCACTTGGCGGCTAGCGGTGATGCTAAAGCTCACTAGCCGACTTGCTTATTTAGGATCCTGAATCACTAAGTAACCATCGGAGGGTGTTGGTTCTAGTGGGAGCATAAAATATTAAAATGTTTAATATGCTTGCTCTTTTATGAATACATGTCTTAAGTGTTTTGCATATTTTACATTGTAGATCATGGCACCAAGTAGCGATCACTCTCGGATATCCGGTTTTGCGTTGAGAACCATTCTTGAGAAATATAAACTGAACGACACTAATTTTACCAAGCGGTATCAAAATCGAGAATTATTCTCAAACAAGAAAAGAAGGACCATGTCCTAGACAACCCACTTCGGATGAGCCGAATGAGAAGAATCAGTATGCAGCCACCAATGCCTACCGTCGGGCTAAAGATGAGTCCACGTATATTAGCTGTCTTATGCTTGCTCACATGGAACCGGACTTGCAAAAGCGGTTCGAGCATGTTGAGGCCTACGATATGATCGAAAGCCTCAAAAGTATGTTCGAGCTCGGTGGCGAGAGGTATCAAGTCTCTCGAGGCTTTCTGAGCTGCAAGCAAGGATGGTGATCCACCGAGTCCGCATGTGATCAAAATGGTTGGTTACGTCGGTCTGGAAAGGCTTGGCTACCCCATAAGCGAAGAGTTCGCTACGGATATAATTCGAACTCTCTTCCTAGTGCATATGGGCAGTTCATTTGAACTACCACATGCATGGTATGGATAAAGCTCACTTTGGTGCATGGGATGCTCAGCGAGGCGGATCTCAAGAAGGGCACCGATCAAGTGTTGATGGTGCGAGAATAAGGCTAAGTTCAATAAGAGTTCTTGGACTAAGAAGAAGGATAAGTCGAGGAGGAAAGAAGCGGGACCCGGTCCCAAGCGCTTCCTCGGGGACTAAACCATCTCCTTGACCGGATCCACTTGCTTCTCTTGCAAGGCGGATGGCCCTTTGGAAGAGGCTGCGGCAAGTACTTGGCGACAAAGCCAAGAGTGGAGGTATGACTTCGACTCGGGTACACTTGTTTGCAATGTTATAGACATATATCTTGATGCACCTAATAGTTCTTGGGTATATGATCTGGATCGATTATTCACATGCAACTCGTTGCGAGGGGACCGTAAGAACTAGGAGTAGCAAGAGGCGAGTTGATATTGAGTCGGCAACAAAGCAAGAGTTGCTGCGTTGGAAGTCGCGATGCAACTTCATTTACCTTCGATTCATTATGGAACTAAATAATTGTTATTATGTTCCGGTGCTTAGTCGAAACATTATTTACGCTTCATGTTTGATGAGGCAAGGCTATGAGTCGAATATCAAGAATAATGGTTGTTCTTTGTATTTGAATGATATGTTTCACGGCTTTGCACCCGTTCGAGCAGGTTATTTATTTTGAATCTTGATGGTGAGTCGGTTTATAACATAAATGTTAAAGGTTGAAACCAAATGATCTGAATATGACTTACTTTTGGAAATCGGCTTGGTCATATAAGTTGGAAAGCATGAAGAAGCTCCATGATGATGGACTCCTAACCCGTTCGACTTAGAGTCGTTTGAGACATCTGAATCTTGCCTACTCGGCAAAATGACCAAGACACCTTTTGCAAAGAGTTGCGAAAGGCGTCCGACTTGTTGGGACTAGTACATAGTGATGTATGTGGACCAATGAGCACGACGACCGAGGGTGGTTATGAGTACTTCATTACCTTCAGCGATGATTTGAGTAGGTATGGATATATCTACTTGATGGAACATAAGTCGGAAGCCTTTGAAAAGTTCAAAGAATTCGAATGAAGCCGAGAATCAACTCGGCAAGAAAATAAAGTTTCTTGATTAGGACCGAGGCGAGTACATGAGCCATGAGTTTGATGACCATCGAAAAGTTGTGGAATAGTTCCTCAACTTACTCGCCGAGAGCATACAAAGGAATGGTGTTTCGGAAAGGCGGAATCGGACCTTGTTGGACATGGTACGATTAATGATGAGTCGACAGATCTGCCTTTATCATTTTGGGGTTATTGTCTAGAAAGCATGGCGTTCACACTAAACAAAGTACCATCAAAATCGGTAGAGAAGACACCGCATGAGATGTGGACAGCAAAAAGCCGAGTTTGTCTTTTCTTAAGATTTGGGGTTGTGAAGCTTTTGTCAGCGACTTGATCGGACAAGCTTACGGCCAAGTCGAATAAATGTATTTTTGGGGTATCCAAGGAAACCTTGGTTACTACTTCTACAACCGAGAAGAGGGCAAAGTGTTTGTCGCTCGGGCGGTGTCCTTGAGAAAGAGTTTCTCGGTCGGGGAGTAAGTGGGAGCAGGTGCAACTCGAAGAAATTCGAGAGGAATCGGCTAATAGCGAATCGGCTAATAGCGAATCGGCAAAAACCTTGGAGGTTGAGCCGATCGTGGCGGTGAAACAGCACTTTACTACGAAGATCGGCAAGATTACGAAGTGTTCGTGATGTGTTCTTGTTAGGCGGTGATGAGCCGCAAATTATTGAAGCGATGGTGGGATCGATTCGAGTCATGGCTTGGAGCCATGAGACCGAGATAAAGTCCATGGATGAAAATCAAGTTTGGAACTTGGTTGATCGCGAGACGGTGCAAGACCCGTCAGTGCAAATGGGTCTTTAAGAAGAAAACTGATATGGATGGAAATGTTTCAATCTATAAAGCACGCCTTGTCGCGAAGGGGTTGACAAGTTCAAGAAGTTGATTCTGACGAGACTTTCGCCCGTAGCGATGCTTAAATCAGTTCGGATCATGTTAGCTATAGCGGCCTATTTCGACTATGAGATATGGCGGATGGATGTCAAAGCGGCTTTCCTTACGGAAATTTAACCGAGGGGCGTGTATGATACACCGAGGGTTTTGTCGATCCGACTAATCTTGACAAGGTATGCAAACTTGAAATCCATTTATGGGTTGAAGCAAGCATCTCGGAGTTGGAATATTCGCTTTGATGAGGTAGTCAAATCGTTTGGCTTCATCAAGAGTGATCATGATTCTTGTTTGTACAAGAAGTTTAGTGGGAACAAAGTAAATTTTCTAATCTTATATGTGGATGACATATTACTGATTGGAAATGATGTCCAGATGTTGCAAGAAACCAAGGAATCATTGGAAAGGAGTTTCTCAATGAAAGACTTGGGTGAGGCAACATACATCCTCGGAATCCGGATCTATAGAGATAGATCAAGGAGGCTCATTGGATTGAGTCAGAGTACTTATTTGGACAAAGTGTTGAAAAGGTTCAACATGGAATCGTCTATGAAGGGGTTCTTACCGATGTCCCATGGTGTAAAACTTAGCAAGACTCAGTGTCCTTCGACAACTGATGAGCAAAGTCGGATGAGTGCGATTCCATATGCTTCTGCAGTTGGATCCATCACGTACGCCATGATTTGTACTAGGCCGGATGTTTCCTATGCTCTAAGTGTTGTGGCGGATACGGTGATCTGGAGATCCTTTGGACAGCGGCTAAAAATATCCTAAATTACTTGAGAAGGACTAAGGATATGTTCTTGGTTTATGGTGGTGAAGATGAACTTAGTGTAAAGGGTTACGGATGCGAGTTATCTCACCGACTCGATGATTCTCGTTCAATCCGGATCGTGTTTATTATAAATGGAGGTCTTTGTGGCTGGAAAAGTTCCAAGCAAGAGGCGTATGCGTCTACAACAGGTTGAGTATATTGCCGCCTCGGAGGCAGCAAAGAAAGTTGTTTGGATGAGGAATTTCATCATGGATCTTGGTGTGGTTCAGGGCTCGTCCAATCCATTAGATGTGTATTGTGACAATAATGCTGCTATTGCACAAGCCAAGGAACCTAGACAACACCGGAAGAACAAGCACATACTCATGCGGTACCACTGATTAGCCGGTTAATGGATCGGGGTGATATCAAGTTATGCAAGGTACACACGGATGCAAATATTGCGGATCCGTTGACAAAGCTACCCCGAAGCATGAGGCGCACACGAAACCATGGGCATTAGATGCTTAGACATGTGATGTCGGAAGATTGACTCTAGTGCAAGTGGGAGACTGTTGGGAATATGCCCTAGAGGCAATCATGTATGATGATATTTCCCATAGTATTCATAAAGTTATTAAGTAGTCCTTGTATAAACATCTGATGTGTATCATTGAATATGTGATTCAGTTGTGGAACTATGCATTCATGTTGTTTATACTAATTATCCTTGGTCATTGAGGTTGTGCTGGACACACAACTTAGACCAATGTGAAAGTTGGCTTGATGACTCGGTTCCACTTGTCATGGGCATGGAGATGCTATTCCAACTTACACAGACTAGGCTAAAGAGTTTAGCGAGTCGGATTGACCCATATTGAGGTACAACGAACTAAGTTGTCATTTGTATATCTCAATCAATGTAATCCTTAGACTGAGGTTGTTGCATAGTCGAGTTGAGGATCACCGACTTAGGTTACATCAAGCTGATCCGAATGGCGGGGCGATTATAAAGGCGGTTGGTCATTGAGAATCAAGCTGCGAGATGTGAATAACCAAGATGGGATTTTGCCTCCACTCGGAGAGATATTCTCTGGGCCCTCTCGTGAGATATGATTGAAAGCATGGCCATGCGACTCGGTTAAGTGTTAACCGAGGCGATCGGCTAAGTGTTAGTCGGGTGAATCACTTATCTCGGATCGAGAAGAGTCGGACTATTTAAGGGATGACATATATTCGCCTATAGTCGACAAGGTATATCGTGAGGCAAAAGGACTCGGGCGTAAGTCGCATTGAAAAGGCAAGTCGTCATGACTCTTTGGTACTTGGGAATCGATGCGTTACGCTGGGAGCCGATGCCGATTGATCGATTGTGAGTTGGACTCTAATCGTGTACAAGTAACCATGAGCTCTGAGGTCACACACTTAAGGCGGAGCAAGTTCGGATTGGATCCGAATCATAATCTGGTTGGGTTGGACCTAAACCATTAGGACTGAGTTAGTGAGTTGGACTCACGGTGACTAGTGTTATATGGGCTTTAGTGAATGGGTTGCATAAGCGAGCCCACGTTCACTCCTATATATAGTGGAGCATCGTAACCGAAGGTTAATCATTTTCGGTTAGGTCATTCCATGTGTTGGAAACCCTAGCTCCCACAGTCCGGCCATGTGAACCTAGCGATTCGCATGGCGGCTCCTCCATGTCGTGTGGATACCAGAGGTCTTTGTGCGATCGGCACCGGGACGATCGGATCGTGAGGACTACCTTGCATCAAGCCAGCGCTTCATTAGTAATCCGCAACCGCGCGTCTAGTGGTAAGCCTCGTGGCCTTCTACCTCAGCTAGATCTTGGGATCACCACGTTAGAGGAAAATTTTGTTTTATCTCTGCGTGGCCCAACACTGGAAACCTAAGTTCCATTGCTCACCTTATCCATATCACCACTTAGGATGATATCAACAATTTATCTATTTTGAGAAAATAATATTTTGTTTCTCCGATCGATAGATGATAACGCACAATTTTTACAATTACTTTGATAAACACTCATCAAAGGACAATAGCAAGTGATGAACGACATTGAGCTTCTATTTCTACAAAACACCATTATTGCCCGGTAAGGACAATATTTAAAGAAGCAAAAATGAATATGCATACTAATGCAATGAATCATTTATTATTTATCTTCTTTGTCTGTTTTACCCATTATATTAATTTTTGGAATTTATTAATAAAGAAAGTTGTTTGAAGAATACTCTTTAATATTTTGAAAATATTATATTAAATATTTTTGTAATATAATATATTAGTAACAGAGTTAGAAATTAATTTTTATTTATTTTTTAACCCTTATTATTATTTTCTTACTATCCTTTATAAGAATAAGTCATTTAATTTAGAAGATTTTATTTTACTACCTTAAATAGAAATTGAGTATTTTTATTAAATACTATACTTATTAAGAATGATAAATGTAATTTTTTTAGGTATTTTATTTATTTTTATAAAATTCCATAAGAAATATATAGTATAAAAATCTTTAACCTAAATTTATTTTATTAAAATAGAATTCTTAATTTTATTAGATAGCTTGTATTTTTATGACCCTAAAAATATATTATTTGTATTTTTAGGTATTTTATTTCATTTCTTAGAATTTATTAAGTCCTAGGGGTATTTTGCTCTTTTATTATTTTCGAATTTTCTATTTGCAATCTGGACATAGCCCATTGGGTTGGCCCAGCACTGATCCGACCCACTTGGGCTGGCCAAACCCACTTGTAACGAGTGGTACTTGGCTCTGTCATTAATACACTAATTATCGTCCTCTCTCTCACTTGTTCTCTCTTCTCTCGTCCTCGTGGTGGCGTTCTTGTGCCGCCGTCGCCTCGATTCGCTCCACCACAGGCCTCTCGCGCCACCCGTGGTATATGGCGAGGTAGTTGACATTGCTTTTTTGTATGGTCGTGTTCGATTCTCCTCTAGGCCCCTCTCCCAGCCAGGATGGCTCTACCCCGAACCCTAGGTTTGGTGTTTGCCGGCGATGTACTGCTCCGCCGCTCCTGTGGTGCTATGTTGTGCTCCTGGTGGTGTTGTGGTGCTGTTCGATTACTAGTTTTGTTGTGGCCGCCGCCATGGCTTGGCGTGGGTTTCAGCACTCTCGGGTGCTCCCCGTGCCGCTGTGTGTGCTCGTCGTCCCCTCTGCCTCCTCTTCTAATCATCAGCGAGGACCACGGGTAAGTGCTCCCTTTGTCCCTCTCTGACTATCTGTCCTCTGCCTCTCTTGATAGCCTCTGTGTGCTTGTTGCGAGCAATCCCTAATTAGGGTTCATCAGTTTGATTAGGGTTCATCCCTCTGGGTTGATTATTGAGGATGATGATGAATTAGTTATGACTAATGGTGGTGGTTATATTGTCATGGATGATTATCTACTAAAGATTGTAATATTTTTAGTGGCTCTGTTAGTCCAATTTCAATTGGATATTGGATACTGTCTAAGTAGTGATGCTATTGTGCTAAGATATTGTCTATTTATTCTATGTGGATTTAACCTTTGATTAATGTTCTTAGTACTACAAGGCTGTACTGTAATTGTTCACTTATCCTTATACACTTATACGTGTTGATATGTTCGGATGATACTCCTATGATTCTCTGACTGTGTAGCTATAACATGGTTGTAATTCCTGGTTGTTCATTCCAAGAAAATGATTGTTTAGCTTTCTTCAAGATTTCCTTGTGAAATCTAGGCATAGGATTTGCTTTATTTAGAATATATACTTGTGATACCTTCTTTGGAATGGTACACAAGTGTTCATTCTAATGTTGGGCTAAAATTCTATCAGTGTCCTAGTGTGGCTTGGGCTGAAATGAATTGAAAGCTTCTGCTGGATTTATTATCCTAGAATGCTATAATGTTTCTAGCCTATGATCTTTGATGCAGGCATACTTAAGTAGAAAATAAGTTTTTTTACCTGTTGTCCCTCATAGATGTGTTTTGGTACTTAATATCAGCTAATGATTGTTTAAGAATATGATTGGCATCCTCACTGTTTAATATATATCCTTTAGATCCATTGTTTTCTGAGGTGCTCGTACTTAAGAGATGTGCCTAGAAATCATGATCTAGGGATGATGTTATATTTGGATGTGTAGATATAAATTTATATCCAAGATCAATGATGCACAGGCTGAGATCTTGGATTTGTCTATAAGGATTGATCATTGACTTTCATTCAAATTTTCTTCTGTGATGGATACACCCCACGTGGGTATTTTTCTGAGAAGTTCTATATAAAACAACATATGCTATTATAATCTAATATATATGGATCATGTGATTGTTTTATGTGTACTCACCATACAACTTGGTTTATGATGATGATGTTGTGGTGCTAGTTGATCTTGCTAGCTTGTTCTTGGTGACTTGATCTGGTTCTGCACCTCCTGATGCTTCTCCTGCTCCTCCTAGATGCTGATCTTGTTCTTGACCTTGCTATGCACCTCCGCCACCCCCTCCTTATGTCACCATCTTGTGGATGGTTGGATGATTTGTGATATAGCTTGGCTTGGGATTTGTTTGTGAAAGTTAGCAGTCTCATTGTGTTCTTGTAGTGTGTTTGATTAGAGGAAATGAGCTCCCTGGTAGTTGTGCTATGGTTGTGAACTCCCTTTTGACTATTGTGCTGTTGCTGTTATTTGGACAGTCACTACATGCAATTAAGTGACTAAGATTTCTTGCTGCTTGGCTTGGTCGTGGATTAGATCAAGTGAAATGGTTTCACTTCTTATCCTTTTACAATTTACTATCCTGGTGAAATTTTCCCCTTACCTTTGCTGATGATGTTACGAGGCTTATTGGATATAAAATAACAGATATTTTACGATTGGTGAAACTTGCCCTTTTTAATAACTCAATGAGGTGTCTGAGCAGTGCACTTCACTATTCACTACTAAGAGTAAAATAACTAACTAATATTTTATTTACTTTTTGATTGATTTTGTTATTTTGCAGGAACAAAATATGGCTGCTCAAGATATAGTATAGGAATAGATAGGTTTTCTTAGTATTTTTATAATCTTTATTTTATTATTTTGTAAAGAATCTTGTAATAATATTCTTATAGTTTAATAAAGTTTCATTAAGTTGTGATTCACTTCATGTGATGTTTTCTTTTCTATTTGTTGTATCTATCTCACTTTGTAATATTATTATAGAATAAAGAAAATAAATAAGAAGGTTTCTTATTTATATTTCCTTGTCTTAAATTATTATTATTGGGTATTATATCATTAATATAAAAAACAATATCACTAAATAATTTTGGAAAACAACTTAATATTTCTAACTACTAACTTTAAAATATTTAAAATGATTTGAATTTCAAATTTGAATTCCAAATATTTTCCCCCAAAACACATTAATTCATAAAGGTCATGTCAAAATTTATAACAGTCACTATAGAGAGTTATTCCTTCCTATCAATAGTGAAGGAAAATCTGATCACTTTAGGTTTTTGTTTGGCGAAAAATTTCCCCAGTTTTTTACAGATAAATGCATGCATATGCTCAAATTCATATTTATACCCTTCGTTGGTTCCTAAATGCTGGGGTGTGATAGACTTCCCACCCCCCTTAAATTAAAATTCATCCCGAAGTATGTTGAAGTGTACCTGAATAGTTCTGGATATGCTTCTCTTAAGTCATCTTCTTTCTCACATGTGGCTTCCCGCTCAGGGTGATGTTCCCATTGTACTTTGCAATATTTGATTGCCCTGTTTCTCAATCTTTTCTAGTTCTCTTCC
The DNA here is from genome assembly GCA_030063025.1 of Avena longiglumis. Taxonomy (NCBI): domain Eukaryota; kingdom Viridiplantae; phylum Streptophyta; class Magnoliopsida; order Poales; family Poaceae; genus Avena; species Avena longiglumis. The sequence continues at coordinate 215,366,547 of CP125978.1, read as the reverse complement.
AAAAGTTTACAGGGTTTCTCGACATAAGTCAAATCTTCTTGTAACTCAATTTCTTGATGTGTGATTGCATCATCTGGAACTTAAGACATTTTGGAAGTTGTGACATATGGAAAACATTATGAACTTGAGCCAGTCTTTTTGGAAACTCTAGAGCATAAGCTATTGTTCTATTCTGAGGCAATATCTTGAATGGTCTGATATATCTTGGACTTAGTTTTCCTTTAACTCTGAATCTCTTAACTCCCTTCATTGGACTTAGGAGATATACCATATCCCCATTTCGGGATGCCACGATCTTCGACTTTGATCAGCATAACTCTTCTGTCGACTTTGAGCTATTTTCAATCGATCTTTAATAATATCGATGATATCTTTCTTCTCCTTCATATAGTCTGGTGCAAATTCCCTGCTACTACCAGGTTCATACCAACATATTGGTGATCTACACTTTCTCCCATAAAGTACTTGGTATGGTGCTACCTTCAGACTACTTTGATAGCTGTTGTTGTAGGAAAATTCTGCCAATGGTAGATGATCTTCCCGCGAAACTCCAAAATCTAATGCATAATCTCTAAGAATATCCTTCAAAATTTGATTGGTTCTTTCCATTTGACCTCCCATTTCTGGATGATAGGTTGTGCTGAAATCCAACTTTGAGCGAAGTGCTTCATGTAATTGTTGCCAAAATGCTGAAATAAACATAGATCATGTAGGGTTCACGACATAGAAAACAAAAATTTCCTACGATGGGAACAACTATGTACCAAGATCTATCTACTAGATACAAACAACGGGCGGATGTATATCCGTAGAGAACATACCCTTGAAGACCAACAAAGCTTAACGAGTTAAACTCGTGGTTGATGTAGACGATCTCTTGGCGATCTCAAGATCGAGAGGAAGTCCTTAGCACCACAACTTAGTGGCGCATCCGTGCTCGCATACACGTCCGAGGCACCGAGCAACCTCCTCCTCCTCGCTCCATCGATGCAGCGGAAGCACAACTCTTTCTTGCCGAATATCCACTGGGAACATGTATCTCGCTAGTTGGAGACCATGGGGGATAAATTCTAGAGGGAGAGAGAGATCCTTCACAAGGAGGTGTGAGTTAGAAGTGAGGAGGGGGTGTCTTTTATAGGAGAGGGGGAACCCCAAGGGGGTGGCCGATGCATGGGGTTGCCCCTTGCCCTCCCCTCATTCATGTGGGTGGACATTCCACTCACAAAAATCTTTTCAATTCCCTCCACTCAAAATCCCACTCAAATTACCATTAAATTTCCACCAAATTTAATGCAAACTCTCATTAAAAAAACCCTTTATTTATTCAGAATTTTGTCAGTTACGCTACTACATCTACTACATCTACTCCCTGAGCTACTACATCTACTACATCTACTCCCACAAGCTCCCCAAGTGGACCTATGACTCGCGCCCGAGCCAAAATCCTACAAGCTAAGGTGAACTCGCTCCTCTCCTTGTGTGACTTCGATACACCCTTGGATGGCCTGCTACTTCATATGCATACCTTGTGCATCATGAGTGCGAAGGACCCAGTGGGCCGGAGTAGCAGCGGAAGCAACCCGATCATTGCCAGACTCGGCGGTACTACGGTTGAAGTGACCGGAAAACCGGTTCAAGCGGTACTCGGCCCCACTACGGACACCCAGCGGGGAGTCAACCAAGGCAGGCGACTACGGTACTACCGGCCTAGGAACTACCGGTGGGCGGTACTACGCCCCCCTCCTACCGCTTCCTGAGCTAATCCGGCGGAAGCTCCGGGATCTCCGGTAATACCGCCCCGGGCGGTACTACAGTTGCGGCTGGTACTACGGTTGCCGACCGTACTACCGATCTGGCGAACCTGAATGCATCAGTTTGGCCCAGCGCCCTATACCCCTTCCTATATTTTACCTTTTCGTTCCGAAACTACCCCTGTTTATGTGGCTGGCCTATATATAGCCCCCACCCTTTATTGTAAACGTTAGACTTGGAAAATAATAGATTAAGAAAACCCTTTGAGGAACTTACATCTCTTGGTCTCATGATCCTACCAAGGAGCACCGGATTATCCACCCCCCTCTTGGATCTTGCCTAGTGCGTTCAAGTTGTACAAGGCCTTGGGTTCTCGGTTTCTCGTCCCCAAGTCGTCAAGATCTCACCAAGCACCTCGTCCCCCATTGTTGGCGTGGAGAGAGAGCTTCGCCCAACACCGATCCTAGAGATTATGTTGGACCGGTTGCCACCGGCGTGAGTTATCGTCGTGTATCGTGTTTTGTGTGCGTGTGTTCGTGGATTTCATCCCCCTTTCCCCCTTCCACCGCCTCACCCTCGATTCCCACGGAGATTCGTGAAAGATCGTGCCACCCCAAGGGGTTACCCCCTAACATCTTGGTATCAAGAGCCAGGTTGATCACGAATTTCCCCCCAATTTTTCTTTATCCCCATTAAAATCGAAAATCACACTAAAAAGAGCCCCAATTTGCCTTCGGATCGATCTTTGGATTTGTTGAGTTTTTCGTGGTTCTGGTCCATAGATCTGTTGCTTTTGGAGTCGATCTATAGCCTTTTCATGTTCCTAGCCCAGCCTTTCGGTCAGATCGCCACGAATTTGAGGATTTTGTCAAGTTGATATCGTTCTAGTTCCGCGCCTAGCGGTACTACGATTGTCTGACGGTACTACATAAATCACCAGTACTACCGCCGCTAAGCGGTACTACCGCCATTGGTACTACTGTTGCTCTGGCGGTACTACCGACCGTGTTTCCTTGCTCCTTTGCCTCAACCGTTTGCTGACTTTTCCACTTCACTTGTTCATGTTTCGCGTGTTTATCGCCATTTTCACAATAGCTTCCGCATCAAATTCACCACGCGCTCAACGGCACCGCGACACTCGAACATCATCCCCACCAACGGTTGCAAGTCCTCAACAATACCGAAGGTATAACTTGCGGCACTTTGATAGCCCCATATCTTCCTTGTGTGTATCAATCCTATGAGAGCAACTCATTTTGAGTTTGTCTAAGCATTGTGCACTTGCCTTTGGAAAGTGAGAGTGTGAGGAAAAATACAAAAGTTAACATAGTAGCATAGAAAGGGAGAAAAAGAGAAAGAATCAAAAAAATATATATATATAAAAGATACATGGTCTCCCAATACAAAGAGAATACCAAGCTTGTAAGCCAACAAAAGAGAGGAAAAGAGCGCACCAAGCCAAGTGCACAAATCTATTGCTTATACTGTTTTGGCAAACGATTTGTGGTCTCTCCTTGAGTTGGCACGACAACCGAGCGTAGTCTTCGTTAGGACCTTTTGTGCTCATTTTCATAGTCGTGCTAACCCCGTTTGTCTCCACGTGTGCGTTTTTCCGTGTTTTTGTAGATCGTATCCCTTTGCTTTTGATCTTTGGTTCTTTACCACGTAGAACAATAACCTTTTCCTTGGATCGTTTCGTTTGGTTTTCCACAATCCTAACCTTCCACCCAAAGCTTTTGAGAGTTGTAGCATATTTGTGTGTGAGTTTCTTGCCCATTTCACTTTGCACGCTGTTCGCTCATTTGTGTGGCAATTGGTTTGATATAATCTCCAAGGTGAGGTAAAAGGCTAACTCTACGCACCCTTACTCTCCATATACAACCCTTGTTGGCTTTGCATCATGGACAGGAATGGAGAGCCGTCCCAACCACCACAACCTCCGGAGGACGACACACAATTCATGACACGATGGGACCATTGGAAGGTCCGAGGAGAATTCAACTACCGTTGTGAAGCTCTCGAGCGGCGCCAAGATGAACAATTTAGCGAAGCCCGCGTGGAGTTCAAGAACATCCACAACCGCTTCGAAGAAGTCCGAGGCCAAATGCATGCCATGCAACACAACCTCGGTCATCAAAATGAAGCTCTTGGTCGCGCCCTCGCCTCAACGGATGAGAAGCTTCAATGCCTCATTGATGGACTAGCAAGGCCATGCCCGCGCGACTCAAGCTCATCTCGGCACTCCTCAAGTTAATCAAGTGCACCTCGCTGTCACGCTTCAAGGCACCGGGATGGACCCGTTCTTCAATCCATGAGCTCTTCTCAAGCGGTACCATCGCCGCGACACGCTGCAACGTCAAGCTATGATGGTGACCTCTCCGCAAGACCTCCACGACGTGAAGCGAACCAGCCACAACCAAGGGCACTTGTGATTCAACAAGAGCAACCTCACATGGACCACCAAGCCCATCGCCGTCGACATGTACTTTCAACAACAAGTGAAGCATCCGAAGAGGACGAACAAGATCACGGTCGCCGTGAAGCACTCAAAGATCCTCCAAGGCGTCATCATCGACATGATCGTCCACGTCGGCAACATGATGGTCATGGCGAGCCTCCTCTACATCAAGAAGAAGAAGAGCATCCCATTGCGCATGCGCTCGGCGTCCTCCTCGCCAGGCGCAAGACAATGATCCTTGGCACCACCCACGACAAGAACAAGAGCAAGCTCCCCAAGCATCGTGAGGACCATCAACCCCCTCCTGCGTCCTCAATCGCGCCAACAAAGCGAGCAAGCTCCCAAGCTCGTCGTCAAAACCAAGTTCCACCACCAAGCGCGGTACCTCAACAACCACAAGAACGCAACCATCACCAAGCAAGACATGAGAGCTCGGATGATGATGATGACCGCCCAAATCATGGCAACCGCCCGGAACCGGAACAATGGAGAAGAAACTTTCGGCAAGCTCAAATTCACCATGCCCAAGTTCACGGTTCCAATGAACCCGAGGAATATATCTAGGTGGGAACTCAAGGTCGAGAAGATCTTCGCATGCACAACTATAGCAATGAGAAGATGATAGCCATGGCATCCCTCGAGTTTGATGAGTATGCCAACCTTTGGTGCGAACAAGTCCAACTTGCTCATGAAGCAAAGAAGAGCCTCAATCGCAACTTGGCAAGATATGAAGGCTCATATGAGATCCCGCTTTGTTCCTTCACACTACAGCGTGACCTCTTCAACAAGCTTCAAGCGCTTAGTCAAGGCACAAAGACCGTGGAAGAGTACTTCAAGCAAATGGAGCTCAACATGATGCTGTGCCAACATTGAAGGCGAGATGAACAAACAATGGCACGCTTCCTCAATGGCTTGAACCATCCCATCAAGCGCATCACGAGTTCCAAAACTACAACAACATGGTTGAGCTTGTGAACATCGCATCAAGGGCCGAGCATCAAGTGCAAGAAGACATCAAGTACAACAAGCCAAAGACGTACTTCACCTACAAACAAGCACCAACCACTACTCCAACAACACCAAGTGGAAGCTCCTCAATTACCACCAAGCTTCCCTTCAAGCCAACTCCCTCAAGGAAAACAGCCCCAAGTGGCAAAACACAAGGGATGATCAACCATTCAATGGTGAATGCTACAAGTGTGGAGGCAAAGGACAGAAGTCGGCCGCATGTGGAAACAAGAAAGTTTTGTTCATCCATGACAACGGCGATGAAGAATACTTGAGTGAATAAGAGTTTGATGCAAGGGTCAAGGAAGCCATGGAAAGGCAACATTTGGAAGAGGACCAAGAACTTCTTGTGTGTGACCATGACGCAAGTCCATCGCTTGTGGTCACAAGGGTCTTAACTACCCAAGTCAACGACAATGAAGACCAACGCTCGAACATCTTCCAAACTCGTGCCGGCATCAATGGGAAGTCCATCAAAGTTGTCATCGATGGAGGGAGTTGCCACAATCTTGCAAAAACTCAACCTCACCCTCCATCCACATAAACACCCCTACCATATCCAATGGCTAAGTGACCAAGGATCCGTCAAGATCAAGCACACCGTCTCGGTAACGTTCTCAATTGGGCCCTACAAGGACACGGTGGAATGTGACATGGTCCCAATGATGGTTTGCCATATGTTGCTCGGAAGGCCATGGCAATATGACAAGCGTGCTTTGCATGATGGTCACTCAAACACTTACAACTTCAAATGGCTTGATAAAACTTGTGTGTTGCAACCAATGACTCCTAGCCAAATAATTGCGGACAATGCAAAGGCTTTAGAGAGGGCGCAATACACAAAAACACCTTGTGAGAAGAGTGGTGAGCGAGAGAACCACACCATTGTGAGTGAGAGCTACAAGCCAAACTCGAGTGGAAAAACTAAGAGTGTTCTTCTTGCCACCAAAAGTGAGATGAGAGAAGTGCGGAACAACCCCTCCATCTTGCACTATGTCCTTGTATGCAAGGGACTAGCGCAAGGAACTAACGACTTGACAAATGTTCCTCCTCCTTTGATGACTATTTTGCAGGAATTCCAAGATGTATTTCCCGAAGAGCTTCCTCATGGCCTTCCTCCTCTTCATGGAATCGAGCACCGCATCGACCTCATACCCGGCGCCCCACTCCCAAACCGCGCCGCGTATCGCACGAACCCGGAAGAGACAAAGGAGATCGAACGTCAAATCAACCAACTCGTCTCCAAAGGTTTGATCCAAGTAAGCACTAGCCCAAGCGCGGTCCCCGTGATTCTAGTTCCAAAAACAGATGATGCGTTGCGGTTATGCATGGACTGCCGTCCAATCAATGCTATCACCATGCGTTATCGACATCCTATACCGCGTCTTGATGACATGCTTGATGAGTTATGTGGAGCCACTATATTTTCGAAAATTGATCTTCGTAGTGGTTACCATCAAATTCGCATGGCCGAAGGTGATGAGTGGAAAACTGAATTAAAGACCAAGCTTGGTCTCTATGAATGGTTGGTTATGCCTTTTGGCTTATCTAATGCCCCATCTACCTTCATGCGCCTCATGAACCATATTTTGAGATCTCTCATTGGGAAGAGTGTAGTTGTTTACTTTGATGACATCCTTGTCTATAGAAAGTCACTAGAGGAGCATGTTAGTCATGTTAAGGAGGTCCTTCAAATCCTCCGTCATGAAAAGCTTTATGCTAATCTCCCAAAGTGCACTTTTGCAAAAGAAAAGCTGATTTTCCTTGGTTTTGTTGTGTCTTCTAATGGCGTTGAAGTTGATGTCTCAAAAGTCAGGGACATACGAGATTGGCCCATCCCTACAAATGTTAGTGAACTTCGTAGTTTTCATGGGTTGGCTGGCTTTTACCGTCACTTTGTGAAAGACTTTTCTACCATTGCTTGCCCCCTCAACGAATTGACCAAAAAAAATGTCACGTTCGTTTGGGGAAAAGCACAACAAAAGGCTTTTGATGAGCTCAAAAAGAGGATCACCGAAGCACCACTTCTTGCATTACCGGATTTCACAAAAACCTTTGAGATTGAATGTTATGCTAGTGGTATCGGCATTGGTGGCGTCCTTATGCAAAATGGGCATCCTATTGCTTACCATAGTGAGAAACTTGATGGCGCACGCCTAAACTATCCCATTTATGACAAAGAACTTTTTGCCTTGGTTCGAGTTCTTCAAGTGTGGCAACACTATCTTTGGCCCAAAGAATTTATCATCCATTCCGACCATGAGTCGTTGAAATATCTTAAGGGCCAAGCCAATTTGAGTAAAAGGCACGCCAAATGGGTTGAGTTCATGGAGTCTTTTCCTTACATTGTCAAATACAAGAAGGGCAAAGAAAATGTGGTAGCGGACGCCTTATCTACTAAAACACAAGCCTTCTTACACGACTCAAGTAAATGTCTTGGGTCTTGATGACATCAAATCTCTGTCGTCAGGCCCTTCTTTGGACCAATTTTTGCAAAATGTTCAATAGACAAAGGGATTGATGATTTCTATTTGCATAAGGGTTTTCTTTTCAAACAAAACAAGCTTTGCATTCGAAATCGTCTCCAACTTTTGCTTCTTCAAGAGTCCCATGGTGGAGGCCTTATGGGTCACTTTGGCCGTGACAAGACATATGACATGCTCTCCACTCACTACTTTTGGCCAAAGATGAAGCGGACGTGGGCGACACGTCCAACGATGCACTACATGTATCCAAGCTAAGTCTAAGTCCAACCCCTTTGGTCTTTATATGCCATTGCCTATTCCTCATGCACCTTGGTCGGACATTAGCATGGACTTTGTGTTAGGATTTCCTAGATCTAAACATGGCCATGATTCTATCTTCGTAGTAGTGGATCGCTTTTCAAAAATGGCACACTTTATTCCATGCCAGAAGACCGATGATGCTTCACATGTAGCCAATTTTTTTTTCAGGGAAATAATTAGGCTGCATGGTGTACCAAGAACAATCGTCTCCGACCGTGACGTCAAATTCATGAGCTACTTATGGAAGACTCTCATGGCCAAGCTCGGCATCAAGCTCCTCTTCTCGTCCGCATCGCATCCTCAACCCGATGGACAAACCGAGGTCGTCAATCGAAGCCTTGGCACACTCCTCCAGGTGTTGATAAAGAAGAACCTTAAAGACTGGGAGGAATGTATTCCACACGTCGAGTTCGCCTACAACCGCGCCAAGCACTCCACCACCATGAGGAGCCCATTCATGATCGTCTATGGCTTCGAGCCCCTCACCGTGCTCGATATCCTTCCACTATCACTTCATGAACGTTCCAACATGGACGTTGTCAAGCGTGCTCAAACAATGAAGAAACTCCATGAAGACACAAGAGCTACGATCGAGCAACAAGTCCTTCGCCAAGCATCAAGGCTAAACAAGAACAAGAAAGAGATGATCTTTGAAGAGGGCGACCTTGTGTGGATACACTTAAGTAAAGACCGCTTCCCCAAGGAACGCGACTCCAAACTCAAGCCAAGAGGTGATGGACCATTCAAAGTGCTCAAGAGGATAAACAACAGCGCCTATCATCGATATCCCAACATCAAAGTATCTTGTGAGCTCGACATTCAATGTCGAGGACCTATCACCCTACCATGGAGAAGATGAAGTTGAGAAGGTTGAAGAGTCGAGGCGACTCTTTCCCAAGGGAGGGAGCTGATGCAGCCCGTCCATGAGCAGCTACATCTACTACATCTACTCCCACAAGCTCCCCAAGTGGACCTATGACTCGCTTGAGCCAAAATCCTACAAGCTAAGGTGAACTCGCTCCTCTCCTTGTGTGACTTGATACACCCTTGGATGGCCTGCTACTTCATATCGCATACCTTGTGCATCATGAGTGCGAAGAAGGACCCGATGGGCGGAGTGGCCAGGCGGAAGCAACCGATTGTTGCAGGACTCGGCTACTACGGTTGAAGCGATCGGTACTACCGGTTCAAGCGTACTACCGGCTGACTAGGACACCCAGCGAGAGCCCAACCAAGGGCGGGCGACTACGGTACTACGGCCGAGAACGGTACTACCGGTGGGCGTACTACCGCTCGCTCTGAGCTAATCCGGAAGCTCCGGGATCGCCGGTGTACTCGCCCCGGGCGATACTACGGTTGAGGCCGGTACTACGGTTTCCGACCGGTACTACGATCTGGCCGAACTGAACACATCAGTTTGGCCCAGCGCCCTGTACCCCTTCCTATATTTTACCTTTTCATTCCGAAACTACCCCTGTTTATGTGGCTGGCCTATATATAGCCCCCACCCTTTATTGTAAACGTTAGACTTGGATAATAATAGATTAAGGAAACCCTTTGAGGAACTTACATCTATTGGTCTCATGCTCCTACCAAGGAGCACCGGATTATCCACCCCCCTCTTGGATCTTTCCTAGTGCGTTTAAGTTGTACAAGGCCTTGGGTTCTCGGTTTCTCGCCCCCAAGTCGTCAAGGTCTCACCAAGCACCTCGTCCCCCATTGTTGGCGTGGAGAGAGCTTCCAACACCGATCCTAGAATTATGTTGGACGGTTGCCAGCGTGAGTTATCGGCGTGTATCGTGTTTTGTGTGCGTGAGTTCGTCGGGTTCTTCGTGTGCGTGTGTTCGTGGATTTCATCCCCCTTTCCCCCTTCCACCGCCTCACCCTCGATTCCCGCGGATATTCGTGAAAGATCGGGCCACCCCAAGGGGTTACCCCCTAACACAAACATTCACATATAACCCCTTTATAGTATTCCATTTCACATGCAAAAACACTTTTCTGCAATTTCACCCGAAAACCTGATTTGGTATCTAGTGAAATAAATGTCTGCGCTTGTTATTCTTTCTGGCATGAAACTTTTGCTCCAAATGGATGTTGGTGTCTCTTAAGTGTGTCACCCTATGGTTCGTGAATAATGCGTACATGATCGAGACCCCTCTCCGATCAATAATCAGAAGCGGGATCTGGAGACCCATACTGACTCCCACACATTCAAAGATGACTTTCTTGTGATCGTCGGAACCTTTTATGCTAGTATCTTAATCCCTTTGTTTGGGATATATTACATGTTTGAGTTTTGATAATCGGTATCTCCATACCTAGTTTGATCTAATTCTTGACATGCACTCTTTTCTCGTTCTTGTGATATAACATTCTAATGATCAAATCACTTGCTTGCAAGATAACCAATGTGATATCAAGAGATCCTAGAGTATATCTATCCGTCATCGAGATGAACAAATTCCACTCTTGATCCGTGGGCCTCAACATAACACTTTATTAGTTACGAACCCATCTTTATAATCACCTTTATTACGGTGACGTTTGATGTCATGGTCTAAGGATTAGGATCACTTCGTAAGTTGTTGTAGCAATATAAACTCAATGACTTTGATCGTAATTCTATACTTTGGATGAATGTTCATCACACCATTACAGTAATGTTGTGATCTTGTTATTAACGACATCCAATGTCCATGATCAGAAAACCTTGATCATCTTGTTAATCAACGAGCTAGTTTATGAGAGGGCATAACTAGGAACTTTCTGTTTGTTTATTAACCACACATGTATTAATGTTTCCGTATTAATACAATTATATCATGCAAAATAAACATCTATCATATACTTGGAATATACATGATAAACACTTTATTATTTCCTCTCAGGGCATATTCCCTTAAGTCTCCCACTTGCACTAGAGACAGTAATCTAGTTACATAGTGATGAATCTAACACCCATGGAGTTAATTGTTGATCATGTTTTGCTCTAGGGAGTTTTAGTCAACGGATCTGCTACATTAATATCTGTGTGTACTTTACAAATCTTTATATATCCATCCTTGACATGTTCGCGGATGGAGTGAAACCGGCGCTTAATATGCTTGGAATTCTTGTGAGACCTTGGTTCTTTCGCATTGGCAATGGCACCAATGTTGTCACAATAGATCACCATTGGGTCCAACGCTCAACCACACCTAGTTCGGATATGAACTCCTTCATCAAACCGCTTCTGAGACACTTCGAGCGGCAACATATTGACCCTCCGTTGTTGATCCATAACCATAGGTTGTTTGGAACTCCTCGAACTAACGCTCTGCCATTCATGAAATACGTATCCGGATTGAGACTTAGAGTCATCCGGATCGATTCAAAGCTTGCGTCAACATAACATAGCGACGAGCTCTTCTTCACCTCCGTATACAAGAAACATATACTCAGTTCTTCGCAAGTACTTGACCGCTATCCAGTGTTCCGAACCTGGATCCAATTGGTACCTACTAGTCAAACTAATAGCATGTGCCACATCCGGTCTTGTACATAGCATGGCGTACATTATAGAGCCTATGGCTGAAGCATAGGGGACTTTTCCATTATCTCTCTTTCTTGGCGTGGCGGACTTTGAGTCTTACTCAATGTATTTCCTTGCAATATAGGTAGAACCCATTCTTACTTCCGTTCATTTTAAACTTCTTTAATATCTTATCAAGGTATATACTTTGTGATAGCCTATTAGGTGCCTAGATCTATCTCTATAGATCTTTATGCCTAATATGTATGGCCTTCACCTAGGTCCTTCATTGAAAATTTGCTATTTAGATAACTTTTAACTTGTATAAAAGATCTATAACATTTCAATAAATAATATGTCATCCACATATAATATCGGAAATTCCACGTTGCTCCACTCACTTTCTTGTAAATACAAGCTTCTCCATAAGTTTGGACAAATCCAAACTCTTTGATCATCTCATCAAGCGGAGATTCCAACCGTGATGCTTGATTCAGTCCATAGATGGATCATGAGCTTGCACACCTTGTTAGCATCCTTAGGATCAACAAAACCCTTTGGTTGTATCATATACAACTCTTCTTCAATATTACCATTGAAAGCGGTTTTACATCCATACGCCATATCTCATAATCGAAATATGTAGCAATTGCAAACATAATCCTAACTGACTTTAGCATCGCTACGGGAGAGAAAGTCTCATCGTAGTCGAGTCCTTGAATTTGTCGAAACACCTTTGCAACAATTTGAGCTTTATAGATGGTCATATTACCATCAGCATCAGTTTTCCTTTGTAAAATCCATTTATTCTCCACAGCCTTTCGGTCGTCAGGTAAGTCCACCAAGTTCCAAACTTGATTATCATACTTGGATTCTATCTTGGATTTCATGGCTTCTAACCATTTGTTGGAATCTAGGCTCATCATCGTGTTGGAGATATGCCCTAGAGGCAATAATAAAAGTAGTTATTATTATATCTTTGTGTTTATGATAAATGTTTACATTCATGCTATAATAGTATTAACCGGAAACATTAATACTTGTGTGATTTGTAAACTAAATTAGAGTCCCTGGTAAAGCCTCTTTATAATACTAGCTTGTTGGTTAATGGATGATCGTGGTTTCTCGATCATGAACTTTCTAATGTTATTAACAAAAAGATCATAACATTAGGAGAATGGTGTAATGGACATACTCCTATAGATAAGCATAGCATAAAGATCAAGTCATTTCAATAGTTCGTTTGCTATAAGCTTTCTGATACATAGTAACCTAATCCCTTCGACCATGAGATCATGTTAATTACCATCACCAAAAGGATGCTTCGATGACATCAAACACCATACCGTAACTGGGTGGCTATAAAGGTGGCATTGAGTGTTCAGAAAGTATGTGTTGAGGCACATGGATCAAGAGTGGGATTTGTCCATCCATATGACAGATAGATATACTCTGGGCCCTCTCGGTGGAATGTCATCCAATTAGCTTGCAAGCATGTGACTGGATCACAAGGGATCACATATCACGAGCGATAAAGAGTACTTATCGATGTGAGGTTAAACTAGGTATGCGAGATCACAAGCGATCAAACCTCGGATAAGTAAACTATCATGAGACAAAGGAAATTGGTATTGTATGTAAGTGGTTCATTCGATGTAAGTAATCGTTGAAATATGTAGAACCATATGAATTTCCAGTTCCTCTATTGGTTATTCATCGAAGTGTCTCGGTCATGTCGCATAATTCACAAACCGTGGGAGACACATAAGGATTCAATGTTGTTTAGTAGATATGGAATGTAAGTAGGGAAACTGAATGTTGTTTGGAGTCTCGGATGGAATCCGGGATATCACGAGGAGATCCGGAATGGTCCGGAGAATAAGATTCATATAAGGAAAGTCCGATTAGGAGTTAGGAATGATTTCGATGTTTTCATCAGAGAGTTTCTAGAAGGTTCTACAAGGTTCACCGGACCGGAAAGGGAATGGTCCATGAATGTGTCATGGGTAAGTGGAATGATTGGATCATGTCCTAAGTCTCTTTGGTTGGGCATTTGCGAGAGAGAATTAAAGCTCTAAATTGAAAATGAAATGGGAGGTTTGAAAATTCAAAATGGAACAATGTTTTCCTAGTGGAAGAAGGAAAGAGTCCTTCCTTGTATCCAACTTGGGTTTGGGTATGGATTCAAACTCCCCTCTCCCAAGCCACCCTCCCTCTCATAAATAGAGGGGGAGGGCTTCACCAATGAACACATAACTATCCCTCCCCACCCGTGCCGCGCCGCCGCTGCCGCAATACACCGCCGCCACCGCCTCGTGCCGCTGTCGGCAGTCGCCGTCGCCCTATCCTCCGCTGACACCACCTCCTCCTCTCTGGCCTTCTACACCTAGATCACCGAAAACCCTAGATCCACAATAACTCGCACCGGCTTAGGTGAAGCCCTGCGGGATCTTCCCTCTACTTCCAACACTAGGCCGTCGTGCTGCCGGAATTGCGAGGGGAGAACTACAACCTCCACTACCTGCTGGAACAAGGGAGAGGAAGGTATTCATCGGGCACCGAACTTGTGACCAAGCTGAGCCAAAAAAGCCTTGTGCCCGGAAGGATCGTCTGCTGCGATCTTGAGATCGACAAGTGTCTGACTACATCACCCACGAGAATCTGCTCTCGTTAACCGCTTTGGAATCTTCGAGGGTGAGTACTCTTATCGACTCGTTGCTACAATCTAGTAGATAGATCTTGGCTTGTTTGTATGCATCCGGTAGAATTTTTTTGTTTTCCATGCTATGAACCCCTATAGTGGTATCAGAGCCATGTCTATATGTAGATCTGGTGCACGAGTATAACACAATGGTCATTATGGGCGTTGATGTTTTTGTTGTCGATTGCTTCTTGTGTACTTTGCATCTTGCGGGATGGTGGGATGAAGAGGCCCGGGCTAACCTTACATGACATCGTTCATGAGACTTGCTCCACGCGTAACATGTAACTTGTATTGCATAAGTGTCTTTGCAGGTGCCTGTTTCTCCCAACATAGTGAAGATTCAATTTACAATGGGGAATTGATAATACTAGTATCAACATTGTGGTTCTTGTTCGTAAGTTAAAACGATACTTATTGAAAGCCCCAAACCACGTAAAACATGCAAAGAAAATTAGGCGTCTAACTTTGTTTTGCGGGGTGTGTTAATGATGTGATATGGCCATGATTGTGATTATATGTGATGTATGAAATGTTCCTTATTGTAAGTTGGCAGCAAAGGAGCCATATGGTTGTCTTTAATTCCGTTAAGACACATGCCTATTATTCAAAGTAGTTATAATAGTTGATGCTGGTGGGCGACAACCATGGGCGGCGTCGTGACCTTGACGCAATGCGGTAATGATGGAGATCATGTTCGTGCTTGAAGATGGAGATCGGAAGCACAATAAGAAAGGCCATATCATATCACATATTATGAATTGCATGTGATGTTAATACTTTTATGCATCTTGTATTGCTTAGTTCGCGACGGTAGCATTATAAGATGATCCCTCTAGCACAAAATTTCAAGTTATAAAGTGTTCATCCTTAGTAAGCACCGTTGCTAAAGCTTGTTGTTTCAAAGAACCACGTGATGATCGGGTGTGTTAGATTCTACGAGTATATACAATAGGATGTCACATCCCAAAATTCTCCTAATTTTGGAATGTGAAATAAATAAATAAGATTGATTGATTATTTGACTTTGTTGAAAATTCTCAAAGAGAATAAACTTTTTGAATAGAAAATCCTCTCAACCTTGAATTCAAAATCCTATATTCTTTTGTTATGACCTAAGTAGCCATATAGGCAAAAAGGGCATGGATTGATTATGGATTGTAGAATTGGTGTGCAAGAATTTAAAATGAAAATCATGAAGCATTCATAAGCATTTCATTACATCCATGCAAAGTTCTCACAAACTAAATCCAAATCCTGGTATCTAAATCCTATAGTTGATTCGTCCAAATGTTTCTGAGGGTAATTAAATTGACTTATTAAAACCCACTGTTGCTAAGCAGCGATTCTTTGCTAAATTATGGCCTAAAAATATCCAATTAACATTACAATATTTTAGAAACAAAATTGAGCTTATTTAGAGCTAGTATGAAAAAGTTATGAAATAAATACAAGTACATAAAGATATAAATAAAATGAAATATACAAGTATTTGTAAATACACTACTTCCAAACTAGTAAAAAGATAAAAAATTTGATCCTATAATGATCTATTCGATTTTAGAAAAATTTAGAAACAAGAATCATGTCATTTGGAGTTCGTATGCAAAAGATATGAGGAAAACAAGTAAATCGAAAAAGAAAAAGAAAAAGAAAAAAAAACTAGGAGGGCACGTACCAGCAGCACCACCTACGTTGACTTCCCAGATTGCTTTAAAAAGCGAGCAAATCGGTGTTTGTTAGACAATCTCTACTCAAACTCTTATAACTTTTATCTACAACTCCGAATTGACTTCCGTTTGTTTCTACTTGTTCCCTACTCCAAGGCCTATCTCTACACCGTCCTAAACCTCCATATAAACTCGTGGAGGCACAGCTGTATGAGTTTCTTTCCTCGAAATCCCGAATCTACACATGCCCGAATCTTATTTCGCTTTTTAACCCATCTAGACTTCGTCGTTTGCCTTCGGTCAAAAAACGAAAGTTGTAGGGATCGTCGAAATATTTCAATCCCGACAAACCTCACCTCTTTTCATCCACCACAGCCGGAGAATTTCGTATCGATATTTCAGATCTTACGGTGTAAATCCAAGATGTACTCGCTCGTTTCTTCAAATCCAAATTCCTTTGGTGAGAAGGTAGGAATAATGATTCCCACAACTTTCATGTTCTGAGTTTTTCGATTTGACCTACGGTTGTCTCTCTAACACGGATCTATTTCTTGTCTATTACGAGCCAAAATCGGTCAATCTCTTCTAACCACGGATCCTATCCGCAGTCGAGCTCCAATCAAACGGTGCGTGCCATGTCGTCATCCCGGTCATCTTCCTCATCAGCATACGTCAGCGTAAGGTCAACATCTAGTCGGTCGGCATGGAAAGTCAACTGTCCGATCGGAATATTTCCTAGAATATTCCGTTCGAATTTAAAATTGCATATCATAGATCTAATTTGTAAAATTCATTAGAAATTCATACCACGTCCAAAAATTGTGTATAATATATCAAATTGAAGATAATTTCACGTAGAATCATATTATCAGAATAGATCCAACTTTTACTGTACGTGGTTACTGCAGTAATTTAATTAGTTTTAATGGTCTTTTAGGTTAATAAATTCATAAGAAATTATCTGTAACTCCGAAAAATATGAACAATATATCAAATTGAAGCTACTATAATGTTCATTAATAATATCTGGCTGGATCTAGCCTTTGCCGACTATTTAACCCGTAGCAATTTAATCAGTTTTAATGGATTTATAAATCATTAAATTCATAGTAAATTAATTGCTTTTCACAAAAATATAAATGATATACCGATGGAAAGCTGGTTCCATGTAGATCATCAATATGCAATTATTTCAGCATTTTACTGTAAGGTTTTGCCGTGAAGGTTTAAATAGTTTAATGGCCTATTTATAGTAATAAATTCATAAGAAAATAAATACTATTCAGAAAATTACAAATAATATGTCCCTGAAATCACAATTCCGTGGAGATTACAGATATAATTTTAGTTTGATTTTTAGACAACAGAAACTATATGAATCATTTAAAACCCATTAAACACTATATAAATCATACAAAAAGATCTATAACTCCGATTAGGGTGAATCCAAGTGCTAAGGTTTTGTATTGGCAATATCTATACAGAGAAATTGCATGACAAATTATATGGTCTTTAAAACAGAAATTTATACAAAAATATTTAAACCCATTGAAATAGTGTTTTAATCATAGGAAAATATCTATAGCTCCTTTTTAGGTGATTCAAATTTCCACTGTCTCTAAATTGCATTACCTATCCAGTAGAATCTAGTTCACAATTTAATACTACAGAAACATATTTAGTTCAATGAAAGTGGTATACACCATATTAAATCGATACAACTTTAGTAATAAAAGCTTTAGTGCATTAAATGACTTTCCACATGCATCATGTATTCTAACTATGTTTAGAACATTAAATGCAACCATTGTGACTCATTAAATCGTCATGCATGCATCTGTTCATCATTGTTTTCTTGTAATGTTGCACTGTTGTATGTTTGCAATGTTTTGAATGGTGTGTTTGTTGTGTTTGCTTCAAACGTTAGATTGCGAGGAGTGCAACTACTGTGATTGCAACTACTATGATTGCAAGTATTGTGGTTATGACGAGTGCAACCATTATATCTATGAGGATTGTGAGGATTATCTAATCGACTACATCTACAACAAAGCCAACTGGTGCTATCTTGGTCATAATTGTCCTACTGTTTTCCTATGCATTGGAGATGTTTTTGTAGAATTTCATATGTAGGAATTGATGTGTATGCTATGCTATGTCATATTATTCCTACCATTCCTTGTTTATGAGCCACCGTTGGTAGATGTGTAGCCACGCTATGATGAGCGAGGATGGGTTACATCACTGAAGTTGTTTCTAAATGTGTTGGTTTGCGAAAACTAAAACAACTTAATCAATGAATCTCACAGGTGTGATGGGATTGATAATTTTGGTGGTATCATTGGAAAGGAACCGGGACAGAAATGATTGTTTTCTTTGTTTGGAAGCTTTAGGTGTGCAACCATGTGCCAATAATGAAATGGGCGGTTGGTTGAACTCGATAGGTTGTGAACTTTCGAACCCCGCATATCCGAGATGTAGATAGTGTAGATTGGACCGTGGCGTCGGGATTGAGAGCTACTTCCCGAGCGGTTCCTTCTTGGACTTCTCCTATCATCACCCAATATGAGAGTTGTGAAATTGGGCTGGCCAAGTCACATGGGTAAAGTGTACTAACCCTGCGGGGTGTATAAACTAAGTGCTTAGCCGTGTCCCGGTTATGGACAATTTGAGCGACACAATCTTGATGCTATGATATTTCTCACTCATCCTTATTTCTTGATTACTTTAAACTTATTGGGTGAACATAATTGGGTAGGAGCACACAGGAGTGAACCAGTATCCTATTTATCGTATTGGAAAACTACTTTGTTACAAATGTTAGGATAAAACTATTGCTTTATGCAAATGAGCCTGAACTCCACTTGGCCAAATAAGCATGTAGTTGATAGATCTGTTGTTAACCACTTTAGCCTACTTGCCATACATTCAATGTATTGACCATTAAATGGTACAACGTTTCATGTTGCGGTTATATATAAATATGGTGATCGTTCATAGGTGAGACTCCACTCAACAATTGTTACTTTGTGGCACATTTGGAGGATGGAGATCTACCTTGTATTCGTTTTCCGCTGTGTACTTGTATAAATAATGTAAATTCTGGATCATATTCGTTGTATTTATGATGCATAGTTATATTTGGTATCATTTTGTACTGTGTGTGCCAATGAACCGATCCAGGGATTGGCACTATACACATGAACTCAGCCTTAGCAGGCGAGGGTGTTACAAGATGGTATCAGAGCTGTGCGTTGACTGTAGGATCGTGACCTTAGAAATGATTAGCAATAGAATACCTCTATTAGGTGAACAATAATATTTTCTACTTAGTAGAGTTCTTATATTCCTTATCTATCTTTTCTAGAACCTCTTCCTATTCAAACATTTATAGTTGTCCACTCTTATGATACCTATATGAGAGTTAGCTAAGTAAAAGAACAAATAGTATGACGTAAATAAACATCTCACCAAGTTTGGGTAGGTCTGGACCACCATGTTCTATCTCTTTAGGAGATTATCGCTATCGTGTTAGCATATTGTTCTTACCAACTTATGTGGTATGACAATATAGGTTTCTTGGTTGTGTTGAGCTATTTTGTGTGATGCTTTGTTTAGGATCGATTAGTTTTGAACTCTAATGTTTACGAAATTGTGATGAGGTTTTTAAATTAGTTTAATGGTGTGAATTGATTGAAATTAGTGGGATTACTCTGCGGGTTTCTGCTTTGTATGTGTAGCGATTTTTCATATTTTATTGGTAACTCAGAAAAATCTAAAAATAGGATCTGGGCGTAATTACACCTTGGTACATGCGAAAAATTGTCTAAAATTTCTGACTAGTTTAAGGTGCCTAGAAAAATTCGTTAAACCTGCTGTACCGTTTTGACAGATTTAGTTTATTGTTTATATGTTACTCTGTTTTACTCTAGTATTGTTCCCAATGCTTTTAAACTATTTTGTGGTTATATACCGCTATACTTAGACCCCTGTAATGTTATTATGCAAGTGCTTGCTTGTGTGTTGATTTCTTATGATTGTTTCCTTGTTTGTGACATTGATTGCTTCATATAGTTATGGGTAGGATTATTTTCTTAGTCGTTTTCTTTCCTATAGAATCTATTCTTCCCTATCTTGAACCCTGGGAGATATAATGATGTGTTAAGTGGAAGGTTTGACAACACAATGCATTTAGGAAGGAGAATGCTTTATCTAATGGGAAAAAATGTGGGAGTATGAAGTGTTCAACATGATGTTATGTAGTAGATTACGCAACCTGAAAGTTGAATTATCGATAGTTTAGTTTTAGTATTAGCTTTGTTGATTGAATACCTGGGAGCATACATAGAGCATTAGTTCGTGCCCATGGAAACATTCTTCAAGGCAAGTGAGAATGCCCGAGTGATAGAAAAATGTGATTCACCTATCCTCATATAGGGTAATGATTTGGGTGCAGGATGGATTGATCACCATTCCTACTACTCTTATTATTCGCTCTTGTATTGTTGGCTTTGCGAATCTTGAGTGCCCTTTTCAACCTTAGCAGAGAGTCGACGTTGAGCCTAAACCCTAGAATGGTATATTATTACACCCTTCTAAAAGCATCCATTGCTAAGCATAGGAATATCTGATGAGATGAATCCCAACCGTGAATTATGGGCACCGTGAAGTAAACGTTCCCTATTTGCCCACCATGAGAGTTTTGCTAGTTTAAGAAGTGCTTTCTCGGAAACTATCAATCAGGATGTTTAGAATGTGCTAGAGACATTGTGCCAATAGAAGTCTAAAGGAGAACCAATCTGAGCTAAGTGAATCCTCGAGAAATGACCTAGTCAATTTTATTTTAAGGGTGGTAGAGCCCTAATGGATCCCCGAACCTTTCTTTCTTTCTATCCTTCCCAAATATCGGGATGAGATTTCTTTTAAGGGTGGTAGTCTGTCACATCCCAAAATTCTCCTAATTTTGGAATGTGAAATAAATAAATAAGATTGATTGATTGTTTGACTTTGTTGAAAATTCTCAAAGAGAAGAAACTTTTTGAATAGAAAATCCTCTCAACCTTGAATTCAAAATCATATATTCTTTTGTTATGACCTAAGTAACCAAATAGGCAAAAAGGGCATGGATTGATTATGGATTGTAGAATTGGTGTGCAAGAATTTAAAATGAAAATCATGAAGCATTCATAAGCATTTCATTACATCCATGCAAAGTTCTCACAAACTAAATCCAAATCCTGGTATCTAAATCCTATAGTTGATTCGCCCAAATGTTCCTAAGGGTAATTAAATTGACTTATTAAAACCCACTGTTGCTAAGGCAGCGATTACTGCTAAATTATAGCCTAAAAATATCCAATTAACATTACAAAATTTTAGAAACAAAATTGAGCTTATTTAGAGCTAGTATGAAAAAGTTATGAAATAAATAGAAGTACATAAAGATATAAATAAAATGAAATATACAAGGATTCATAAATCCACTACTTCCAAACTAGTAAAAAGATTAAAATTTTGATCCTATAATGATCTATTCGATTTTAGAAAATTTATAAACAAGAATCATGTCATTTGGAGTTAATGCAAAAGATATGAGAAAACAAATCGAAAAGAAAAAGAAAAAAAACTAGGAGGGCCGCGTACCGGACCGAAACCGAGCAAGCGGCACCACCTACGTTGACTGCCCAGATTGCTTTTTAAAAAGCGTGCAAATCGGTGTTTGTTAGACCTATGTCTACTCAAACTCTTATAACTTTTTATCTACAACTCCGAATTGACTTCCGTTTGTTTCTACTTGTTCCCTACTCCAAGGCCTATCTCTACACCATCCCAAACCTCCATATAAACTCGTGGAGGCACAGCTATATGAGTTTCTTTCCTCGAAATCCCGAATCTACACATGCCCTAATCTTATTTCGCTTTTTAACCCATCTAGACTTCGTCGTTTGCCTTCGGTCAAAAAACGAAAGTTGTAGGGATCGTCAAAATCTTTCAATACCGACAAACCTCACCTATTTTCATCCACCACAGCCGGAGTATTTCGTATCGCGGTATTTCAGATCTTACGGTGTAAATCCAAGATGTACTCGCACTCGTTTCTTCAAATCCAAATTCCTTTGGTGAGAAGGTAGGAATAATGATTCCCCACAACTTTCATGTTCCGAGTTTTCCGATTTGACCTACGGTTGTCTCTCTAACACAGATCTATTTCTTGTCTATTACGAGCCAAAATTCAATCTCTTCTTCTAACCACCGGATCCTATCCAGACGATTGAGAACCAATCAAACGGTCGTGCCATGTCGTCATCGGTCATCTTCATCATCAGCCCACGTCAATATAAGGTCAACATCTGGTCGGTCGGCATGGAAAGTCTACATCCGATCCGATCAAGGAATATTTCTAGAATATTCCGTTCGAATTTAAAATTGCATATCATAGATCTAACATAAAATTCATTAGAAATTCATACCACGTCCAAAAATTGCGTATAATATATCAAATTGAAGATAATTTCACGTAGAATCATATTATCAGAATAGATCCAACTTTTACTGTACGTGGTTACTGCAGTAATTTAATTTGTTTTTAATGGTCTTTTAGGTTAATAAATTCATAAGAAATTATCGTAACTTCTGAAAATATGAACAATATATCAAATTGAAGCTACTGTAATGTACATTAATAATATTTGGTTGGATCTAGCCTTTTCCGACTATTTAACCCGTAGCAATTTAATTAGTTTTAATGGCTTTATAAATCATTAAATTCATAGTAAATTAATTGCTTGTCACAAAAATATAAATGATATACCGATGGAAAGCTGGTTCCATGTAGATCATCAAGATACAATTAGTTCAGCATTTTACTGTAAGGTTTTTCCGTGAAGATTTAAATAGTTTAATGGCCTATTTATAGTAATAAATTCATAAGAAAATAAATACTATTCAGAAAATTACAAATAATATGTCCCTGAAAGCACAATTCCGTCGAGATTACAGATATAATTTTAGTTTGATTTTTAGACAAAAGAAACTATATGAATCATTTAAAACCCATTAAACACTATATAAATCATACAAAAAGATCTATAACTCCGATTAGGGTGAATCCAAGTGCTAAGGTTTTGTATTGACAATATATATATAGAAAAAATGCATGAAAAATTATTTGGTACTGTTAAAACAGAAATTTATACAGAAATATTTAAACCCATTGAAATAGTGTTTTAATCATAGGAAAATATCTATAGCTCCTTTTTAGGTGATTCAAATTGCCCTTTGTCTCTAAATTGCATTACCTATCCAGTAGCATCTAGTTCACAATTTAATATGATAGAAACATATTTAGTTCAATGAAAGTGGTATACACCATATTAAATCGATACAACTTTAGTAATAAAAGCTTTAGTGCATTAAATGACTTTCCACATGCATCATGTAATCTAACGATGTTTAGAACACTAAATGCAACCATTGTGACTCATTAAATGCGTCATGCATGCATCTGTTCATCATTGTTTTCTTGTAATGTTGCACTGTTGTATGTTTGCAATGTTTGGAATGGTGTGTTTGTTGTGTTTTCTTCAAACGTTAGATTGCGAGGAGTGCAAATACTGTGATTGCAACTACTATTATTGCAAGTATTGTGTTTATGACGAGTGCAACCATTATATCTATGAGGATTGTGAGGATTATCTAATCGACTACATCTACAACAAAGGCAAGTGGTGCTATCTTGGTCATAAATGTCCTACTGTTTTCCTATGCATTGTAGATGTTTTTGTAGAATTGCATATGTAGGAATTGATGTGTATATGCTATGCTATGTCCCATATTATTCCCTACCATTCCTTGTTTATGAGCCACCGTTGGTAGATGTGCTTAGCCACGCTATGATGAACGAGGGCTGGGTTACATCACTGAAGTTGTTTCTAAATGTGTTGGTTTGCGAAAACTAAAACAACTTAATCAATGAATCTCCTGGGTGTGATGGGATTGATAATTTTTGGTGGTATCATTGCGGAAAGGCACCCAGGACACTGCGAAATGATTGGTTTCTTTGTTTGGAAGCTTTCGTGTGCAACCATGTGCAGTTGGTTGAACTTAGTAGGTTGTGGTAACTCGAACCCGTGTATCCAGAGATGTAGATAGTGTAGGTTGGATCGGTGCGCGTCAGGATTGGGGAGCTACTTCCCGAACGGTTCCTTCTTGGACTTCTCCCTATCATCACCCAATATGAGACTGGTGGTACGAGCTGGGCTGGCCAAGTCACATGGGTAAAGTGTACTAACCCCTGCAGGATGTATAAACTAAGTGCTTAGCCGTGTCCCCGGTTATGGACAATTTTAGCGACCTGATACTGATGCTATGATATTTCTCACTCATCTTTATTTCTTGATTACTTTAAACTTGTTGGGTGAACATAATTGGGTAGGAGCACCTGGGAGTGAACCAGAGTGTCCTATTTATCGTATTGGAAAACTACTTTGTTACAAATGTTAGGATAAAACTATTGCTTTATGCAAATGAGCCTGAACTCCACTTGGGCAAATAAGCATGTAGTTGATAGATCTGTTGTTAACCACTTTATCCTACTTGCCATACATTCAATGTATTGACCATTCGTGGCTGCAACGTTTCATGTTGCAGGTTATATCGTATCTGAGTGATCGTTCATAGGTCGCGAGACTCCACTCAACAATTGTTCGCCTGTGGCACATTTGGAGGATGGAGATCTACCTTGTATTCGTTTTCCGCTGTGTACTTGTATAAATAATGTAAATTCTGGATCATATTCGTTGTATTTATGATGCATAGTTATATTTGGTATCATTTTGTACTGTGTGTGCCAGTGAACCCATCCAGGGATTGGCACTATACACATGAACTCAGCCTTACCAGGCGAGGGTGTTACACAGGAGCAAGCCATATTTGCTCATATGGAAGCTAAGGTTTGATCTTGACGAGCCTAGCATGTCTGAGACATGGTCTCGAACACGAATCACCAAAAGGTAAAGCATGAGTCATATAGTAGATATGATGAACATGTTGATTATTAAGCCATCTAAGCTACTTCAACATCGTGATGATCGGTTTTGATGTGGTGAATTTGGTTCGTGTGATCACTAAAACAATGTGAGGGATATTGTTTTGAGTGGGAGTTCACCTAGATTAATTTAACTATTAATTAGAACTCAATTTATCATAAACTTAGTCTAAACTATTGCAACTATGTTGTATATCAATGGAGCCCCCTACCATCAATTTTAATGCGTTCCTAGAGAAAGTAAAGTTGAAAAACAATGGAAGCAACTTCGTGTATATCAATCTTGTATGGTTTAGAATCGTAGCTTCAGAAAAGGTTTGAGAACCATGACCCACATGATATTGCCCGTGAACTCAAAATGATATTTGAGGCTCACGCGGCGATTAATTATGAGGCTTCTGAAAAGTTCTTTAACTGCAAGATGGAAGAGGGCAGATCCGTTAGTAAGCACGTGCTTAAGATATCTAGGCATGCAAGAAAGCTTCAAAGCTTAGGTATAGTGATTCCTAACGCTTTGGGGATTCACCGTGTCCTCCAATCACTACCACCAAGTTACAAGAACTTTGTGATGAACTACAATATGCAAAACATGGACAAGTCGTTGCCCGAACTCTTCTTCATGTTAAAGTCTACGGAAGTGGAGATCAGGAAAGAGCACCAAGTGTTGATGGTAAATAAGACCACCAAATTCAAGAAGCAAGGCAAGTCTAAGAAAAAGGGAAATTTCAAGAAGGGCGGTCAAAAGAGATTCTTGAGGTAACGCGGCGAAGAAGACTAAGAAATTTGGGCCCTAAGCACGATCTTGAGTGCTTTTACTGCAAGGGAGAAGGTCAATGGAAGCGGAATTTCCCTAAGTACTTGGCGGATTTGAAGAACGGCAACATCAAGAAGAAAGGTATATCTGATATACATGTTATTGATGTGTATCTCACTAGTACTCATAGTAGTGCACAGTATTTGATATTGGTTCGGTTGCTCATATTTGTAACTTCGAAACAGGTGCTTTGAGAATAAGCGGAAACTAGCGAAAACGAGGGTAATGATCGCGAGATTGAAATGGATGAATGGTTGATGTGATCGCGATTTGGCATGCTACCTCTTTCATCTACCATCTGTGATTAGTTTTATACTTAAATAATTGTTATTTGGTGCTGCGTTGAGCATGAACATTATATCCGGATCATGTTTATTACTTGAGGCGGTTTATATTCTTAAGTCCGAGAATAATGGTTGTTCTAAGTTTATATGAGTAATATGTTTTATGCACATGCACCTTTGATAGATGGTCTATTCTTATTGAATCTTTATTGTAAAATACAAACATTAATAACATTGAGCTAAGCGTTTGAAATTAAGCGATAACTTCGACCTATATGGGCTATGTCGTCTTGGTCACATTGGGTGAAGCGTGTGAAGAAACTCCATTCCGATGGAACGTCTTGAATCACTTGATTTGAATCACTTGAAAGATGCAAAGCATCCGATGGTAAAATGACTAAGACTCCATTTTACATTATGATGGAATAGCTATGGACTTATTAGAAATCATACATACCGATGTGTGGGCCCAATGAGTGTAGCATCGCGTGCAGTGGTTATCGTTATGTTCTTACCTTCACGGATGACTTGGAAGGTAGATATGGGTATATCTATTTCATGAAACATAAGTCCGAAACTTTCAAGAAGTTTAAGGAATTTCAAAGTGAGGTAGAGAATCAACGTAACAAGAAGATTAAATTTCTGATCGATCGTGAGGTGAATATCTAAGATTCTGAGTTTGGCGAGCATTTGAAGAAATACGGAATACTTTCCTGATTGACCTTTGCTGGGAACATACCACAACGTAATATGGTGTGTCCGCGTAAATGTCGAACTCTCTTAGATATGGTTCGTTCTATGATGTCACTTATGTGATTTACACGCTTCTCCGTTTTCGGGTTATGTATTAGAAATAAGCGCGCATTCACTTTAAATAGGGCACCATCTAAATCCGTTGAAACAACATCCGTGTGAATTATGGTTTGGGAAGAAACCTAAATTGTCGTTTCCTTAAAGTTTGGGTTGCAAATCACTGATGTAAAGAAGTTCTGACCCGACAAATGGCTTGAACCCAAAGCGAAAAATGCGTCTTCATAGCATGCACCCGGAAGGAAACTATTGGGTATTCCTTCTATCATAGATCCGAGGGCAAAATATTTGTTGCTAAGAATGGATCCTTTCTAGAGGAAGGAGTTTCTCTCGAAGAAGTGGCTTTGGAATAAAAGTAGAACTCGGCGAGGTTGTAGAACCTTCTCTCGAGACTTGAGATTAGCGTAGCATCGGAAGTGTTTCCTATGGTGCCTACAAGAGGAGGAGCTAATGATGTTGATCATGAAACTTGATTTGAAGTAACTAGCGGAACCTCGCAGGTCAGCGAGAACTCGTACCACTCCAGATTGGTATGATCACACATTATGAGTGTCATGTTGGTGGACAAACACCGATGACCTGCGACATATGAGGCGATGATGACACCGAGGATCCCAATAAATGGCAAGATGCCATGAAATGCGAGATTGGATCCATGTACTAAAACCAAGTATAGACTTTGGTAGGACTGCAAGAATGGTCAAGGCTATCGAGAACAAATGGATTTTCAAGAAGAAAGACAGATGTTGATGGTAATATTCACATATAAAGCTCGACTTGTATGCATAGAAGGTTTCCGAAAAACTCAAGGAGTTAAATCTGATGAGAATTTCTCACCGGCCATAAGCTAAAGTCTGTGGAGGATTTTTATTGTAATCTTCCGCACATTATGATTATGAGATATGGCGGATGGATGTCAAAACAAGCGTTCCTCAATGGAGACATTGATGAAAGAGTTGTATATAGTACAACCCAAAGGTTTTAATCGATCCTAAAGATGATACTTTTTTCACAAGGTATGCAAACTTCAACGGACCATTTATGGATTGAAACAAGCATCCCAGAGTTGGAATCAACGTTTTGATAAGGTGATCAAAAGTTTTGGTTTTATAAAAACTTATGGAGAAGCTTGTATTTACAAGAAAGTGAGTGGGAGCTCTGTAGCATTCTTAATACTATATGTACATGACATATTGTTGATTGGGAATGATGTAGACCTTCTTAATAGTGTCAAGTATTATTTGAATAATATTTTTTCAATGAATGATCTTGGTGAAGCAGCTTACATATTAGGCATAAAGATATATAGAGATAGATCGAGACGCCAAATATCATTGTCACAGAGTACACATTTGGACAAAGTTCTAATGATGTTTGGAATGGAA